>JAJHZJ010000470.1:24894615-26261281 GCA_023548195.1 Bettongia penicillata ogilbyi | reverse complement strand
CCTCATGGAAAATGTTCACGTAAAGCTATGGCTGATTCCATCTAGAGTAAGGGCTGTCAAGAAACAGTGAATAGCAGAAGGGAAAGAAGGAGAAACTCTTGTAGAAAAACTCACTTAAAATTAAAAACTAACTTCAATAGACACTTTTACAGTGTCTATGCATAGTTACTGTATATCCTCTAGAGTCTGTAGAATCTTCAGCAGTTAGAGTTGAAATTTCTATCATTCTGAAAAGAAGTTTAATATGGTGTCAAGAGAGAAACTGTGAGATAACATGGAGAAAAGATCATGAGACACCTTTCCTGAGACAATTGTTTCATTTCTTATCTTACAAAGTAGTATTATGAGGAGATTTCTTGAGAAGAGACTTTAATTGCATCCTGAGAGTGCTAAGTGATGGGCCCTTATTTTCAAAATTGAAAAGTAAACAATAACTCAAGGTTACTCTGTGATCTTTATTATTGCTGGTACATTATAATTATTTCTCTTGCACTTTATTATATTATTAATAAATCAGAAATCATTACAGCCAATAACTTTGATGTTTATTTAAAGCTAGGCAAAGAGAGGACCAAATGTGTGTGTGAGTGTGCATGTGCACAAAGGTTGATGGGAAAAGCAGTTTTTCCAGTTTATTTAATAAGCTGGGGCAAGACTCAGAGATGATAATTAATGAGAGGAATGTTGTAATTTTAGCAATGTATCAGGGAAATATAAAAAATACTCTTTGATTGCCTTACAACTTAGTAGCAGGTTGAATGAGATTGAACCAGTAGCTGTGAGAGTGAGAAATACTTAATAAGCTACATGTAGGGAGGGTAGTCTGTATTTCACTACAAAAACAAAATAAGAAGTAAAAAAGTAAATGAGACAAGAAAGTTGAGGCTGGTGGGAAAGGAAAGAATGAATAATGTACTCAAGTGGAAAATACTTTGTTATAGTCTAAAATTCCATATCTATTGGTATGAAGGAGAAAGAAAAAAAGTCTAAAAGTACCTGCTATAAAGCCAGAGGAAATCAAGCCTTTGGTTGTGTGCCAGACTCTTATTATATATTTATAAAACCTGCAGAGTTCTAAACTGTGCCATGTCGTATGGGGTCAGACTGCTGGTCAGCTGTATAGAGCTGACTGTCAAGGATCTATTACTTGAGCTAGAAGTTATACGTTTTATGTCCTCATTTTCTAGGATCAAAGATAAAATTTCATATGAATGTGGTAGAATACTATAGGGATATAAGAAAATGAAATGGAAAGACGTGTCGACATATTCAGAGTGAAGTATATAGAACCTGAGGAATAACTTGTGTCAACTATATTCATGTCAACGGCAGTCAGATTGCCAGACTTGGAATCAGGAAGACTCACCTCCCTGTCCTCAGACACTTATGGACTGTATGATTCTAGGTATGTCACTTAAGCCTGTTTGCCTCAGTTTCTTCATCTGTAAAATAGGCTGGAGACAGAATTGGCAAGCCAGTCCTATACATTTGTCAACAAAATCCCAGATGGGGTAATGAAGAGTCAGATATGACTGAAGAAAAAAAAACAAAACAAGAAAATATTCATGTAAATTTGTTTTACATCAATTATATTTATAACTTATGTTAATTAAACTAAAAAGAATTACTTTGGGGACTTGTTTAAAGTGATGAAGAATGAAATGATCAGAATTAAGAGCATGATTTATAAAATGCAAACATTGTAGACACAGGCAACTTTGAAAGAACGTAAAAGCCATCTGCCATTCCGGGAGGATAGAAGAAGAAGCGCTCTATCTACCTCCTGACAGGGAGGCGATGGATTCAAGGTAGAATGAGACATATTTTTTTCCAACCCAGTCAGTGAAGGAACTTTTTTTTTTTGTTTCATTACACATATTTTCTACAAGTAATTTATTGTTGCTGCTTCTGCTCCGTACCCCCATAAGGTAGGGGATAGAGAAAATACGTTTCTGTTATTTAATAACATTAAACTTCAAGAATTTTCCAGTGTGAAGTATTCTTCATTTGTCACTACTCTAATGTATATGTTGTCTCTTATTATTAGGCTATAAGATGACTAAAGGTACGGACTAGCCTCAATTTTTATTTCCATTGGTAGCACTTATCCCATAGTAAGCATTTAATAAATACTTTTTTGTAAATTCAGAATCAAAATATAAAAAAAAATTTCTTAGCTAAGAGCAATTAAATGAGGAACAATACATTTTTTCTCGTCTTCTTTTTATGCCTTTTTCACAACCATTAGTTCACTGATTCTCTATCAATGAAGATTAACTCTGTAATCTACATTCTTTAAAAGCTGCCTAGGCAGGAGTGTGACACCCTGGAAAGAACCAATGCTCTGATGTCAGAGGACCTAATCTCAAACTCTGCTTCAAATATTTATTATTCTGGTAATCTCAATGATCTCTCCAATTGCAAAATGAGAGGTTTACATGAGATAGCTTTTGAGGTCTCATACTGCCTTGTATCTATGATCATATAAGTCTAGTCAAATCCAACAAGCATTTATTCAGTAACTAAATTCTGCATGGCTTCGCTCTAGGCACAAAGGATGCAATAAAAAAAGAAAAGAAAATCAAATGAGCTAACAAAAATCCCTGCCTTTTTGCCTTTTTTCTATTAGCTTATTCACTGTTTCCATGAAAACACAACTAATGTTCCCAAAGGAAGACTTGAGCACATAATTAGAGTTGAAGTTAATTTAGAAAACTTTACATAGAAGGAGAACTGGACATTATAAACATTACTTAACAAAGCAGAAAAAGAGCAGTTACAGGGGAAATTAACCCATGAAGAGTTTAATGTAAAATTCAGCTATATCAAATCATCCCAAGAGGAATTTCTAGATGACACTGGAAGGACACCAAAACCATGTGAAATTAAAGTAATTTGCCCCTGTTTCTATAGTATTTTATTCTCCTTGCCAATTTTAATAGTACTCCTAGACATGGCATATTTTATCTCAATACCCTAGCTCAAAGTGGAAGTATCTTTAAAAGAAAAGAAATGAAAACATCATAGATTGTACTTCTTTATACAAAAATGAAGAGATTAACTGAAGAAGAAACTAGAAAGAGAATAGTTACTGAATTTTATACTGATTTTCTCATGCATATAAAATCCTGATGAGAATGGTTAGTGAATAAATACAGACTATGTTTGATGAAAAGATAAGGAGAGGATACAGAGTTTTTGCAAATGATTTTCTATAGTAAATCTCATTTTTATAACTGCATAACTGAATCATTGGTTTAGGTAATTTTTAATTTTTTTAAATGTACATTGAGAAGAACAAAATTCTTATAGATTATTTTCAAATGCAATTTCCTATTCATTTTTAAATTGTTCACTATTTGAAAACAGATGTAACCACAGAGATAACTTAGTTCAATGATCCACTAAGTATAAGCAAATGAGGCATTAACAAGGGGGACCTATGCTGAACAAAACTGTTTAACAGTAGTTTGGAAAATATTCTGTACCTAGTCCAAAATGGAGAAGATTTCTCCAGATGATCTTACTTCTAGATGACATTTTGGTGATTATCTCAAGCCCCAAAGAAACAGAGTGTCTCCTCAATGAGAAAGAGATATCATCATCCAAAGAGAGTCATCTATTTATATACACTGGACAAAGTGGATGAAAAATTAATATTGTCCAGATTATTGAATTCAATTGAATGGGTAACTTACTGAAATAACTCATCAAAACCAAAACAAAACAAAACGCATATGAATGACAGGCACTATAGATATAAAATAAGGTTGATTGTATTGAATTCAAGAACTAGCCCAATGCTCCCAATGCTCCCAAGCTGTTCATTTTCACAGAAAACAAGCTATTACATAGCAATATTCTCAACTTGGTTCTATATAGACATGAATCACAGATGAATATCAAAATCTCCAAAGTGTCAAAATCACAGTTAATATTAGGGATGTTTACAAATATCTGGTGGGTGCCAGTGTACCAATATGTATTATTATTATTTATTATAAGATAATAATAATTATTATATAATTATAAAATAATTATAATATATTATATAGCAATACGATATAATTATAATATTAATAATATTGCAATAATCACTAGCATTTACATAGCACTTTAAAATTTATGAAGATATTCATAAATATCTCATTTTATCTTTATGAAAACCCTGTCTTGGATTATCCCTAGTTTGTAGATAAAGAAATTGAAGCAGGCAGGAGTTAAACCACTTGCCAGTCACATGGCCAGTAAGTATTTGAGGCCATATTTGAATTCTGGTCTTAATGACTCCAAGTCCAACACTTTACCCATAGGGCAACCTCCTTTACTCTATTACCAATAAAGTCTTGAGTATAAGGAATGGCATTATGACATTGAATAATATCATTAAGGGTATATGTGATATTCCTTGGAAAAAGATATAGCTTAGTCATATATGCAGGCAGTACCTAGTCCATAGTAGGTACAATGTAAATATTTATTCCCTTTCCTTTCCCCTGAAGTATAATATGTGAAAAGTATAAAAAGTAGCACTTGAACCCTGACACTATTTAAAGAAGAAGAGGAAGCCTCCGAATGGTGTATATTCCCGGAAGCATAGTACCTGGAACATAATAGGTGTTTAAAGCAAATGTCTATTGACAGCTTCATTCTAATGCTACAGTGGTTAATTTAAGTTTCAGCTAACAGACATTCAGCCCATAAATTATGCCTTGTTAGCTTTTTAGAGCCTGGTAAAGTCACACTCTGTAGGCATGACTTTCAAGACTGAGCTTTAACTTAATAGAAAAATAAAACTTAATAGTAGGTATTCAGATGCATTTGATACACACACACACATATGAAAGCTCATCTGAAATGGAATTAAGTAGAACTACTGAGGGGGAAAACACAGAAAATAATGGTTAAAAATATAGAGTAGTTGTGGTGCAGGGGCTACTGGTATCAACTGTTGCATGCACTTTCAGATGACGTCACTGCACGCTTAGTTTTGCTTAATTTTGTACTTTGCTATTGGAAACCTCTCATGGAGTGGAGGGTAAATAACCAGAAGTCAAGGTTGCCATAACTTCTACAATGGCAGTAAGTTCCCATAGGAATTTTTAAATTGTTACGAGATAGGAAATCTTCTGTACTTTGATTGGAACTTTGTAATTTTTTTTTTTGACTCAAAGGGTGATACCTTTATTTTAAAGAAGTCAGATTCACGGGGAAGGGGCTATGGAGCTTGATATTAGGCAATCAGATCTGAGTTTATAGGCCAGACTGAGATAGGACATTAATTCCTATATGTAAATAAGACTGGGCTGACTGTGCCATGCTGTCTCAGTATCTGTGCATGTGTTCCATAAAATCAAAGACAGAAAAGAAAGACTGTATGTACTAGCAAATCCCTCTCAAGCATTCTTACCTCTTCTATTCACTTCTAAATTGATATAAATATAGAGATTAGATATATTTGAGTGGTAGGAGGAGATTGACCTGAGATTGAATTTGGAAAATGACACAGTGCTTTCAGTGATCATAAATGGTTCACTGTTACAAGTACCCCTCTTGTTAAAGTTCTCCTGCTGATATTCTGTGACTTCATATCATGAAACACTATGATCTTGGAAGCATGAAAATCATAAAGAACCTGAATAGCAAGGGAAACATATATAGTACGAGTGAGTAGATTGTAGTCTATTACAAATGATGGCTTACATGGTAAAAACAGTGCAAAGCCAAGGTATCAAAGATAGATACAAGTGTAAAAAAAAAAGAGGTGTGTTGGTCTGAGAGTGAGAATGAAATAAGATTTTTTTTATCTGTATGAGAGGAGGATGATTTCAATCTTGCAAAACCATAGATTAACCTGATCATTGATATTTGCTGATAAGGTTAATATTTTCCCTATGGGAGCAAAGCACATGTGCAAAGAAAGGACACCTTTATAAAGTTTACAAATGAACAAAGAGTTTTTACCCATCTACTAGCCCTAGATCTACCCTCCGTATAGCAGATTAAGGTGTTCTGGTTTTCTACCTTGATTGTGAATCAGGTGTTGGGATAACAACTTTTGAATTATTTTAACAGTTTGTAATAGGAGAATGGGGAAAATATAATCACATGGACGTGAATGTACTCAAATTTGAATATATCTTATCCCATTTCAATTATCTAGGCAAATGTCCCACTGACCCAGACCAAGTTCTCTTTTGTTTTTCACCATTTTCATATAGCACTCTCATTTCTCTTCCCATTTTTTCCTTTACTTCTCTTACTTGATTTTTAAGATCCCTTTTGAGCTCTTCCATGGCCTGAGACCAATTCATATTTTTCTTGGAGGCTTTGGATGCAGAAACTTTGGATTTCTTGTCTTCTTTTGTTTGTATGTTTTGATTTTTCTTGTCACCACTGATAAAAGAAAATATTTCTTCATTGAGAAAGTAAGAATCAATAGTCTGTTACTTTTCCCATGTTTGCTCATTTTCCCAGGCAATTATTTGACTTTTGAGCTCTTTGTTAAGTGTAGGGTTCCAAAAGCAGCCTCTGCTTCGGCCCCCATCCTGGGACTAGGGTTGGGGCTGGGGCTGGGGTTGGGGTGAAGGGCCAAACCATGCTCCCCTATTATCCAGGTGAGACAAGTTTCCCACTGACCTTTGAAGCTGTCTTTGTCACTTATGAGTTGAGAAGTCTGAAACGCAAGTAGCTGCTGAAAATTCAGTCCCCTAAGACCTGTTCCAACTCTGTCCACATCTGGTATGACCCTCACCTAACTGTTCTTTGCTCCCAGCCTAGTGCGATAGACCATTCCTGTCAATTTTTCAGACTGTCTTAGGCTGGAAATTTACTTCAGTCTATCCTTTTGTGGCTTTTTTTGCTCTAGAATGTGTTTAGATTCATTTTATAGGGTTGTTTTGAGGGGGTTTGTGGGGAGAACCCTAGCAAGTCCCTGCTTCTTTGCCAACATCTTGACTCCACCTCCCAAATCCTTTTTCTTCAAACCACTTTTTGTGGGAACAGACCCAAAAGCTCCCTTTTTATAATATTTTGAAGTGTCCTCCTCCTCCTCCAATTCATTCATTTATTATCTTGATGAAATCTAAGTTTCATTAATGGGTTAATTAATTAATGGATTAAAAAAAGCTTTAAATTTCTCTAGGGACACATTAGCCTAGCAATATAGCACTGAGATAAAAAGCAGTAGCATATTTTGTATCCTCTGTTACATTACTGCATGCATTAATAGAGTACATCACTTACTGTAAGCCAGTCATGTGATTGACATAACATGACAAACAGAAGACTAGGTCTATGTCTATATGGCAAGGAAAAAATTGAGAGGGGAAAAATTGGAACCATATACAAAGCTTGTGAATGGGAGTCATATTTTAGATAATAAGCATTTCTACCTTGCTGTCTGGTACACTATCAATTTAAATTTTCTAATTTAAATTTAGTCCTCCCTGCAGATAGGTACCATCTTTAGCCTTCCCTGGTAAACTATCATAAACTTTATAGCAATTATTCTAGGTATTCTTTTCTCTCAAACATACTATACCTTTGTTGCCTTCTTTCTCCCCAGCAGAGGAATTTACCTTGTGTTTTGCTAAGTAGAAAGAAAGTCATCCATCCTATGAAGTCTCCTCTTCTACTACACACCTCAAGAACACTTTTGTATTCTTTTTTTAATGAATTGTGCCTTCTCCTTACCATATCAAACCCTGTACTTGAGCTCTTTGTCTTATCTCCTCCAGAAGCTTGCATTCTCAGTTGTGCCCACTTGTTCTCTCATTTTGAAGCTCTCTTTATCTACTGCATCTTCCTCCACTGGTTGTAAACATGCTCAGGTTACTTTTCCTGACCCTGGTGTCCCTTCTGGTTATCATCCAATATCAGTTCTTTATTTGACAAACTCATAGGAAGGCTCATTTTTATTTCCTTGTTTCTGTTTCCTCATTTATCACTCCTCACAAGTTTATGACCCCATAACTTTAATGAAACTGCTCTCCTCAAAGTTATGAATAACTTTTTAACTGCTTCTTTTCAATTATCATTTTACCTGACCTTTCTGAAAGTTTTGAGACCGTCAATCTCATCCTTCTGTATTGCTTCTCCTTTTCTTTTCTGTTTCTACTCTCTTGACTCCTTACCTAAATGTCCGACCATCCCTTCATCTCTTTTTCAGAATGGTCTTCCTACACACTTGGTATGGATGTCCTCCAAGTGTCTGTTTTCAATTCATTTCTCTCTTTCTAGACCCATTTAAATCTCTATCTTCATCTATTTATAACAACTATATAAATATATGTGATATATATCATATACATATTCAGTTATAGCCTCTACTAGATATAATCTCACATTAACCAAATGTTTTATGGCTATCACTACATATTAGCATCCTCAAATTCATTTTCTTATTTTAATTAGGTATACCACTATTCTTCTAGTCAATCAGGTTCACAGAGTCAGAGATGTCCTTGAATCTTCTCATTTCCTCACCTTTATATGCAATCAGTTGCCAAATTGTCACTGTCCCCAAAACTTCCCTCAAATCTGCTACTTTTCCTCCATTCATATAATCACCACCCTAGTGCAAGTACACCTGGAACATTGCAATAGCCTACTAAGTAGGCTCCTTGCTTTAAATCTCTCTCCCTTCCCATCTATCCCCCACAAGTTTTCAAACTGATAGTACTAAAATACAAACCTGAACTTGTCAATTCCATGTTGAAAAAAAAGTTCTTCTCATGTCTGTAAAATAAAATTCAAACTTCTTTTTCTAAAATCCAAAGTCCTTCAATGTTTTTCTCCCTTCTACCTTTCCAGAATTCATTATTACCCCCCTCCATAGATTTTATCATACTATCTAGCTGTCCTACTAGTTGCTCCCCAGAAGGCAGTCCTTCTAAGACCCCCATGCCTTTGTACAGGCTATATACCATTGTTAGGAATGTGTTCTTGTCTCACCTCTTTTCAAAATCCTGATGTCTCTTCAAAGCACAACCCAGAGTACCTTCTATAGAAGCCTTTTCCTAATCCCTACCCAACTCCTCTAATCCCTACCTATCCCCCAGAGCCACCAGTTTCTAGTGCACCTTATCTCTTGACCATTTTTATCAATTTATTCTTGATATGACATTCATCATCTCATATATATACATATATGTGTGTACACACACATATTTACCTAAGCACATATATGTATATGTGTATGTATATACATTTATGTATATATATATGTATGTGTGTATATATGTGTGTGTGTGCGCATGCGCACGTGTGTGTGTACCTTTCAGTGAGTAGAAATTACTTTTCTTTGTCATTGTTTCTCTAATACCTGCCATGATTCCTCACATTTTTTTTTCATTCAATGAATTCATTGATATATGGAACTTCTATTGAGACAATTCTCTCTGCTAATGTATATTGCCAACTTTTCAGCAAATTATAGTCTTGGCGCATTATCTAGGATAGAGAAGTTAAGTGAGTCACATAATTTGTTGTTCAATTATGTTTGACCATAAGTGACCCCATTTGGAGTTTGGTTAAAGATACTAGAATGAATTGTCATTTCCTTCTCCAGCTCATTTTATAGATGAGGAAACTGAGGTAAATAGGGTTAAGTGACTTGCCCAGAACTACACAGCTAATAAATGTCTGAGGTAGAATTTGAATTCAGATTTTTCTAATTCCTGACTTGGTGCTCTATCTGCACAGCTCCTTACCTGCCTACCACATATTATGTGTCAGAAGTAGGACGTGAACACAGGTAATGTCATATGTCAACCATAGGCCACATCCCTTTTTTTTTTTTTTTTACATATAACAAGCACATAATAATTATCTATTAAATTGAAGATAAGCCTTGGTCAGTAATGCAAAAGTGTATTTTTATCAGCAGGAAGTAAATTTTCATTAAAACCACTAAAGTAAAGTAGAATTAATTGGGAAATTTAAAAATGTTATATCTTCAATAGATTTTTTTCACCATATCATACCAATTCCTTTATTCCCCCTCTTTAAAGAGGACAATTACTATCTTTGTACCCTTCACACAAGCAAACTAAAAAGTGATCGCAGACAGAAAATTGCACAAAGATTTTAAATAAATTTCTCATCAAGATGAATGAGGAAAATTAATTCGAGTCTCTGTGGATCGTTTTACCAAAAGCAAACTTGTAAATCCCAAATCATGTGGCATGTGGAATAGAAATCTGGGAGACAATGGATGAAGTTGGCAAAATAGTGAAATTAAACTTGACAAGAGAAGATAAGGTTTCATAAAATTAGATATGTGCTAACAGAATTAACAAAATATTTTCTCATGGCAAAAGGAAATTTCAAAGTATTTTTCATTACTATTTTTAAAGTACAGATGGACAGTGACACAAGAACTAATATCATTTATTCATCAGGATCAAGAACTAGATGATTCATGATTGCAAATGGCTTTTATGTGTGTTATAATATATCATGGAACAACAATAACACATTTATTTGTGTAGTGCTTTGCTTGTAGCAAAGTGTTTCTCTCACAACAGTCCTGCGTTGTAGGCATTTTAGATATAATTATTGTCATTCCACAAAAGAGAGGGCTGAGACTCAGAGAGATTAAATGACTTTCCACTCAGCCAGAAAATGCTAGATCCAGATTTTTTTAAACCTATGCCTCCTAAGTCAAGTGCAGCCTTTTCTCAATTCCACTATTCATCCTTATAATTATCAATCTAACAATATCATTCTGTACGTATAACAGAGGAGGTACATACCAGTCTTCAACTGGTCTCCATGCCTGAAATGATTAATTAAACACTCACCTGCTCTCACATCCTTTCTGTGAAATACCTTCCACCATATCACCTTATAATCACGAGATGGTCTAAAATGATAGAAAAGGAAAATAGCAAATGCTCTCGGGAATGTGCAAAAATAGAGAAATTATTGGTGGAGTCATGAACTAGCCCAACCATTCTGCAGAACAGTTGGGAACTATGTTGCAAAAAGATTTACAACCCAATGCTGTTACTAGGTCTGTACCCCAAAGAGATCAAAGAAAATTAAAAGTACATATATACAAAATATTCATAGCAGTTCTTTTTGAGGTGGTACGGAACTAAAAACTGAGAGAATGTCCAACAATTGAGTAATGGTTGAAACAAGTTGTGGCATTTTATTTTGATGGAATACTACTATGCTGTAAGAAATAATAAAGGTTTGTTTTCAGAAAAAAATAATGGAAGATTTATGTAAATTTATGAAAACTTGAGTGAGCAGAACCAGAAGAACCTACAATAATTGCAATATTACAGTGAAAATCAAGTGTGAAAAATGCAACTATACTAAATATAGTCATGAATGACAATTCCAAACGTGACAAAATGAAAACTGCCATCTACCTCTAAAAAACTGATGGACTCTGAGTATAAATTGAAATGTGTCTGTGTGTATATATACAAATACATATATTTATATGTATATAGATAGATATGTACATATATACACACACATGCATATGTATATGCATGTATATATGTATGTATGTATGTATATGTGTATATTTATATATTCTCTATTTTCTTGCTTTTTTATTGCAACAAGGATAATATAAAAATGTCTTTCATAACTTCAAACGTATGATGGGTATACTTCTTGCTTTTTCAGCAGGTAGTAGAGGAGGTGGAGGGGAAGATAATTTTAAACTGAAAATATAAAATAAAAAATAAAAACAAAATTACTTCTGACATTTATAATAAAGGAATACCACCTAGCATACTCCTAACCCTATTCTACCAGTGTACTTTTTATGCCCTTGATCCCTCTTCTCTTCTATATTGAAGTATGAATTTAATAACTGCCAGATCAGTTACGCACAAGATAATCAGGCTCTTAGTACTTTCCATTTTAACTTAGTCAAAGCTAACATGAACTAGCTAGAGGCTAAAATGTGGAGAAATGAGATCAGTAAACATGGAAGCAACTAGGCAAGTCTTCAGAACTTTAGGTGTGTGTAGTAGTTGGTGAACATGTTTGAGGATGGTCCTTTGGAGAGGTTGTATGCAGAAGTAGCATTATTAGCATCACCGAATTCTCCCTCAGCCTCTCCTAGTTTATAAGCACTTTGTCCAGGTTATAACCATCTGTGCACCAGGAACATTCCCTAAGACAGCAAAATACTAAGGGCTTTTTGGAGGGATGATATGACTTCTTATGCTTCACTAAGGTATTCCTATCTCTGATATTACAGGCAGGGAGGAGTTAGGTATTAGTCGTTTGCATTGTTGGGTATTGGAAAGGGTGCAGGAAGAACTAGCCAAATCAATAAAGAATGAAATCACAAGGCATTGAAGTTTCCAGGAAATGTTACAGCATAAATTCAGGGCAGAGGCAGCTTGACCAAGCGTATAGTTGCCAAGTGGCATAGTGAACAGCTTACTGAACTTGTAGCCTAGAAGACCTTAATTCAAAACCTTCCTCAGACTCTTACTGTGTAACCCTGGGTAAGTCACTTAAACGCTGAAACACAGTTTTCTCATCTGTAAAGTAAAACAAGGATGATAATAATAGAGCCTATTCCACAGTTTTGTACTGCGGTTCAAATGAGACAATAAATGAAAATCATTTTGCAAAACTTACAGCACTATGTAAAAGTTATTTGTTACTGTTGTTAATATTAATACCATTATTATTAGTAGTATTAATACTAGTAGTAGTAGTTGTAGTGGTGGTAGTAGTAGTAGTAGTAGTAGTAGTAGTGGTAGTAAAGAAGAGGCCCATAGGCTCTAGGTTATTTTGGATTACCATTTCTCCTGCTTCTACCACTGCTGCTCTGCACTGACTTCATTCTCCTCCTTAATCCTAAATCTGTATTCCAACCAAGGTAGGTTAATGCAAATGCTATTGAACTGGAAGACACAATCTCCTGTATTCTAGCATTGCATCTGATGCTAATTAGCTTTAAAAACTTCAGCAAGTTACATGACTTCTCTCAAACTCAGTTTCCCCAACTCTAAAATAAAAGTCACTTTGATGCCTCCTAAAAGGGACATTCTCTGATTATGTTGTAAGGCAAATATTTCGTTATATTTTATGTCTAAGAATTTTGGCATAGATAAGTAATTTATAAATAGTACAATAATTCAAAAGTATTTCAGGATCAAATGGGGCCTTTTAATTAATTGAACTTCCATATATTTAAATAGAATGAGGACTCTAACAGTACCCAAAGACAGCTGAGAAATGTGTATAATTAATTTTTTTAAAAGTTTGTTGGTCTCAGGCTAAATTCAACAGAGAAACATTACAGAGAAACATTCAAAATTTATTATGTGGCTTATTAGAAGAACTTTTAAAAAGCTCTGATTTCTCTGTGATTTTTCAATTATGTTGAGAATTCAGGTTGGATATTTAAAGTTCTTTATAGAAAGTTCTTTCAATTACTGTAGATCCATATGATAAATAAGATTTTCCTTATAGCTTTCATTTATTGTGTTTTTTATGGAGTTTATTTTATCTCAAATTTAGTTTGACCATCAGTGTTCTGACACAAAGTTACCTCCTGACAAATGGGCAACTAGCCTTTGCCTGACAGTCTCAAGTAAGGGTGAACTCTTTATTCCAGGTGGTACAATACACTTTAGAGTAACTCTAAGTGTCAGAAAAAATTTTTCTTTGTTTTGTTATGCCAAGCCTGCTTTTTTTCTATGTAAATTCCATTCATTGATCTCAGCCCTGTTTTCAGGACCCCAGTAGAAGAAATCTAATTCATCTGCATTTCAAATACTTGAAGATAACTATTAGGTCTCCCTCAAGTCCCCATTTTCTACTATAATTCTTCATTTGACATTCTCTCAATCCCCTTCCCCATCCAGTGTTGTCTCCTCTTAAAACTCTACAATATCCTTCTTAAAACAGTAGTGTCCTGAATATAGTACTTCAAAAGTGGTTTGACATGAGCAGAGTACAGAGGCAATATCACTTCCTTTATCTTGTACATAATGACTGTCTTCATTAAGCATGAAGTCACATTCAGTATTAGTTTTGTCATGAATCATATCACAGTGTTGATGACAGTTTCTAATTCACTAACCCAGATCGTTTTTTTTAGTTATGTAACCATGATTTCCCCTTATGACTAAAACACTGATTGAAAGAACTATACTTACATTAGATCCAGCACAGCCATCTAGCCTATTAATAAATGAATGAAAAATAATTTATTAAATCACTTACTGCTTTTAATGAGTTCACGTTTTGTTCTGTGGAGGTGATAACTCTGGGAGATTCAGTTTCAGGTCAGATGGAAGAATGTGTTTAAATCTCTTATGTCATCCATTTTAGATCTCCTTCTTTCCTTGGCACATTTGCAAATTTGTGAAATATTCTATCTGCATTTTCATTGAAGTGATTGATAAAAAAATGTTATATAACACAAAGTCAAGGACACACATATCTGGGGCATTCCATTAGACATCTCTCTCCAATTCTTAGGAAGCCAGTAATGACTACTGAATGCTAAATCTCGAGTCAGAGGACCTGCATTCAAATTGTAGCACTACAACTTACTAACCATGAGAAAATAATTCAATATCTTTGAGCCTCATTTTCTTCATATATAATATTATAGAGCTAAAATAGATAATTTCTATGGTGCTTAAATAATAGTCTGATGCAATTATTTCAATCTCTCTGATTAATCAATTACAAATACCCTTGACAAAACTATTGTTCCCATGACTTTCTAGTATTCCCAAAAGAATGAGGATGTTTTGAAGAGTTTTGCTAAAATTCAAATAAACTGTCCCTCTGATCTCCTAGTATTACAAACCTATGGATAATGGAGATGAGGATGGTCAGATCTGAAATTAGTTCAGCATGACCTCTTCTTGGTGGATATATTTAGTTCTTTGTGGCATCATTTCCTTTTCTAAATGTCCATTAACCATAATAGATATTCAATAAACTTTCATGCGCTAACACAGTAGTTGCTTTAATTAAAATTTACTGTTCCTTATGCTTCACATTGTGTTACTATTTATTATATTTCATTGTATTATTAATTAAAATGTCATGTGAAAAGTTTTAAAATAAAGGAAATTAAATATGAATCAATATCGACTTATCTTTCTATGTTTTTTCATAATGTTATTACCCAATCTATGAAAATTTTTCGTCATTGCATCTCTCCTCTACTCACAATATACCTCTAAATCTTTAATCAATTACATCTTCTATTTTTCTGGCTTAGCAAATTATATGGCAGTAGCAGGCTGCTCTTTCCACTACATTGTCAGGACCTTGGACCTTCTGCCCTGAAAATATTATATTTTGGGATGTAATGTCACAGTCATACCCAAGTTTGACATATTATTCAGGGTTACATTATTTCCCTATAATACAAAATTGAATTGATGGTTAGAACCAAATTTTTGAATTATGTTGTGAGAAAACTACTATACATTTTTCTGTTTTAAATTTTCTCAGCTCTGTTTAAATGTTAAACCATTCAATTCTTTAAAATATTTGCAGCCCTCTTAAAAACATTAAAAAATATTTAAGGCCCCTTAAAAAACAGGTTCAAGAACATTTCAGAGTCTATTAAGTCTATTAAAAGAGAATACTTAGTATTGTATTCAAATTGGGCTTTGTACCAGCTCCAGGTTCAGATATTAGATGTAGGTGGAGTTCAAGTGAGGGATGTAAGAGATGGCTGCCAGGGAAACCCTTGACTGAAAAAGAAATAATTACAGAAATAATGGACAGATGTGCCCACAAGGGAGAACTGTGATCTTTCTCCATCAGTTCTCACTATGAGATGAAAAGAAAGAGCCACATAGAACATAAATCATCGTGGAAGAAAAATTAGTTTTCTCTTTTATAAAGAGAGAGAATTTAGTTAGTGAAAACCATCAGCATGCTAGAAATTCCCTAAGAACACCACCCATTCTACATTTTGTTTGGTAACTTGGTAGTTTACTGGAACTCAATTGTTCCTTGGAATTACAAAGATATCTTATCCATCTTCCAGATAGATAGATGATAGATATATATAATATGATATATCTAACTACATAGAAATATGTCTGCATATAAATGTATATGTGTATATATGTATATCTATATATATAACATAAGAAGAAGATAGCTATTAATTCATTCATTTTCCATTCATTCAATAAATATTTAGTAAGCCCTAGGGAATGTGGAAAGATAAAGAAGAAATGCTCCAGTGGCAGCCTAGGAAAAGACTAGAATACTTAAGCCCAGAAGGAGAAGAAAGAGCAATGTGCACAGTTTTGAAAGCCTTGTGTAACAGCAAGGACCCCACCCTGTTGGATTTCTTGCCCAGCCATACTTCAGGACTTGGAAGCAGCTTTGTTATGTTTTGTATTCTGAAAATGGGAAGTTCATGATGTGTTTGTGGGAATTGTTTTGTATTTACTTAAGAAATGTTAATGCCTATTGCCCATGTAAAGGACTAAAATATCTTGGGGTACAAAGTAATGTTAATGTAAGGTTAGTGGTAAATGGAGGGGAAGAGTGAAAGATCTTCCTGGCCCATTAATAGGCCTCAGCTATCTTTTGTTAATTTCTAAATAAGCACTTTGTCACAAGGGTTGTGCCTTCTACTTCTGAAAAGTACATATACGTATATGTATGTGTGTGTGTGTGTGTGTATTTATGAGGTTAAGCTTTACTTGAGAACTTATTTATTGGAAGAAGGTTGGCGTGCCTGATGAGACTCCAGGGAGCCAGTAAGGGGCACCCCCCAGCTTTGAAAACCCAGATGTTGGTACTTCTCTCTCTGATAATGATGTATGTATTATCTATGGTCAGATAGTTGGAAGCCCTGTCTGTTTGTCTTTTTGTTTGTAATTTATGCTTGTATTTTCTCTGAAGTTCAGGGTGCTGACTTTTTCCCCTGAACTAAGTGCTTCATGTGAGTATATTTTTGACCCCTCAAAATTTCTTTCCTTTTATAAAAACATATCTAAGAACCCGCACAGCAGGGATATGCATGCTGGGATCCTTGCTGTTACAGCTTTATATTAGGGAAAGAAAAAAAATCCTATGCATCATTACACAATGAACTAGGCTGCCTTTGAGAGGTCTCCTTGGAAGTCTTTATGCAGTCATAGATGCCCATCTGTTGGATATTTTTGGTGAGAATTGCTAGAATATGTGTATTTTAAGTGATTTGTGAAAGGTCATTAAGTTACTATGTGCCTGAGCATAAATTTCCTGGCTTCAAGCCTACCTTCCTGTCCATTAAACTATGCTTCCTCAATGATGTCTCTTACAGAAGTCAAAACATACATGAATGACCATAAAACAAACCAGAAAGTGAAATATAAAAATGAGCCTGGAAGAAGGTTCAAAGAGAGTTAACAAGAGGGGGTAAATATTTCTAATTGATAGAAATCAGTCTTGATTTTATGGAGGAAACAGCATTTGACTTTAGTTATGGAGGGTACATAGAAATCATTGTAGGAGTAGGCATGATAAGAACAAAGGAAGGTGTAGAAAAATAGAAAACAGGTTCATTGATTAGCTAAAGAATGGAAACTCCATTGGGAATTTGAAGCATCAAATAGTGAATTAAATTGGAAGTATGGGGAAAGGACACTTTTCTGCACATATTCATTCATACTATGAAGTTGTCTACTCTACTCATAAATTCAACTCTAATCAAAAATAAACTTTCAAAACCCTTGTAAATTACTTTCAATACTCAGGCTGATGGCATGTCATCCATGTTAATAGATAAACTTCATGAAGGGCCAAAACCAAAATAAAAATTATCAGTTGGTGAGCAGTCATATAAGGCTCTCTGAGCTTTATATAGGATGCTCTAGAACTTTACTCAGCAAGGTCTTGCACAATTTAAGATCATTGGCATGGTATTATGATACATAGGGGAAGGAATTTAATAGGAGAATATTAGCAATTCCTCACATTGAAAACACTTGAATTTCTCAATAGCATTTGGAGTAAGAATTTTTATCCAATGTGCGTGTTGTAGACCATTTGGTAAACCAGTGAAGTCTATGACCTCTTCTCAGAAAAAAAAAAATATTCTTAAATTCACAAAATAAAACACAAATGATTACAAAGGAAACCAATTAAAATTAACATAATTTTAAGTCCACAAAATCTACTCCATGATTCCTGGATTTAACCAATTAAACATTTTCTTGGAACAATCATATGGAATTTTAGGTAGTTGAAGTAATATGACATCCATTTTTATAGATGAGGAAATACTAGGCTCAGAGAATTTGACTGGCCTCAAAGCATATAACTACAAAGTTTTGGAGCTGGGTCTCAAATCCAAATTTCCTGACTTAAAGTTCATTTTTCTTTCTACCATGCCTTGTCATCTCCTGGTTCAGCAAAGAAATAGCTTTGAGAGAGTTGCAATTAATTTTTAATGTGTAGAATTTTATGTTCTTAAGTTTAATCAGATGGAGTAAAATTTGTACATTGGTCAAGTGATTGAAATTTCTTGATTGTCAGTTTTCTGATTTGTGAAAAAGAATAGGACTGGACCAGATAATCTCCAAATTCCTCTATTAACAATAGCATTGAATGATGCTATGGCTTCTCATTTAGCCATGTCCAGGGAAATTCTAGACAACTGGCCTACACAATCAAAGGGCACCACTGATTACAGGGTTATAGCTTTATGTAATACAGATAAAATAGATATGTGAAAATCTATGTCCTTTATAGAGCTATAAAGTGGCAGGGAATTCTGCATGTGCAAGACCACTATGACATCATTTCACAATTCATGCTTTAGGATCCAAAATGGCATCTTCCTATTTTGATGAAGTAAAGTTTTCTACTTAGAGGAAATAGTGAATTTTCTTCCTGAATATTCTTTTTCAATAAGAGAACATGATTCAGTGGTGATCATTCTATTTTCCTGATTCTCTGACTTTATAGATTGGATTTCTAAATCTGAAGAAATATTTTGGAGAAAATAATATATTTCTCCAATGTAATCCTCTCATCTTGGGAATAAGAGACTCCAATATGTAAGTCCTATTGGAGGCGAACTCAGAAGCACAGACACACAAATAATCTGTGGCACTAGGACTGGAAATGTAACTTCCAACAAAATACAGTCTGAAAGAATCCTCCTGTCCAGTAGCAATCTGTGGTTACAGAAATTCTCACTATTATAGTGTCTACTTTGCATTGGAATCTTATTAATAAATGTAAAAAAGAACAAAAGATATATAGCAGCCCTTGTAGTTCAGTTGATGAAAGAACTAGACTGTGAATCAGTATAAAATTAAGTTTAAATTCCTCCTTAAATGGACTATTTATATGGCCCTGGACAAATCATTTAAGCTTAGCTTCTTAATCTGTAAAATAGGAATACTAAGAGTGTTGTGAAGAATAAAAAACACAATATAAGATTATGAATAATATGGAGACATCACATATGTACAACAATTTGCACACCTGTAAGTCCTATGTAAATGCTATTATTGTACAACATATGTATTCTGGGAGGAGGTAAGAGTATTAATACACTAATGCCTACAGACATATTTATATGGATTATTATTGGACACATCTTTCACCCAACTGGCATTTGAGTTCATTGAATAAAGGGCATGTCGTTTTTTAATTGATGAGGAAAATGATGAAATGTCCTGAGAAAGGGAATGCCAGTGAGAAGGAGGTTCTATATTGAAGACCTCAGGGTAGATGAGAGGGATGAGGAAGTTACTGGTGCTTTGTCAAGGTAGAGAGAAAGAAAATATAGGTGTTAATTCCTCCTTATAGAATACCAAAAAAGGAAAGGTTTTAAGACAAGTACTTGAATAGCAATGGGTAAAGCACACGACTTTTACAAATATATGTATATATATAAATATAAAATCAGATATTCTAATATTTAGAAATCTATGGGAAGACTCTTTATCATCCTTGTTTTAGAAAAGACCATCAGAGTCAAGTATTCTGGAATCATTGGTCTAACAGGTTAACCTCTCCTAAGCCTAGTTGGAAGACAAAAGAAGAAAAGAGAGTAAAATCACACTGATGTGCAAATTAAGATCCTTAATGAGACCTAATATATTGAATCTGGGGACCTTGGAAAGGAGGAGGTAGATCTATACTTTCATTTTCTTTTAATATGTTAAAGATTGTTGAATAAAAATGTTCACATATTAAGCACTGAATTCTTGTAAGGAAACATCTATAAGCTTGTTTTCATTGACACAGGCTACTTTGCCAGGAATATTTTCAATTACTTACACGCACACACATACACACACAAAACACACATATATTACATCTATGTATATATGTTTATATATACAAATACACACATGTGTGTATGCATGTGTATATATATATATATATATATATATATATATGTATGTCTGTGTATATACACTCCATATAACAGGATGCTGGGTATATATTTTGAATGATAAACTAGAACTTCTTAAGGGAGGTATAGGAAAGAAGCCATGGTCCCAGTAGCTAGGTTTTTCCAGATAGGATAGTGGGTGTGAACTTAAGCAGATAGGCCACTCTTATCATGGGCAGTTGCATTAGGACTGGGAAACCATTGAGAGACTTCTAGTCATGCTGGGCTATAGGTGAAGAAGTGTGATTAAATCATGTTCCAGAATACCTGAGTACACAAGTTTGCTGGGGATAGTAAAAATGTGAGACTAAGGCTCCTCCCCTTTCTCCTCTTTTATCCCCTGTGCCACAAATTCTTTAGAGATTGTGCATATTTCCTAATCTCTGTTTCTTAAATTTTCCTATATATTTTGAAAAACAGTTTTAATAAGATAAATCTAGTTGGACATTGTGTTACTTGTCTATGTTCATTACAGAATTGCAGCAGAAAAAGGCAATAGGGACATTTAGTGTATATATGTGTCTTTAAGAGATAGCTTGTGGGGAGAAGGAGGAGAACAAAGGAGGAGGAGGAGAAGGAGAAGGGGGGAGAGAGAGAGAGAGAGGAGAGAGAGAGAGAGAGAGAGAGAGAGAGAGAGAGAGAGAGAGAGAGAGAGAGAGAGAGAGAGAGAGAGAGAGAGAGAGAGAGAGAGACTTCCCTGGCTAGGACTTGAAATCAACCACAACAAAAGGAATTTTTTATTATATGATTGAGAACAAGGAAAAGATACGGTTCTAGGTAACAGTGACTTAATAGATTTCCTTCAGAGAACATTGCCACTAGCTGGAAGTAATATGAAGGTGGTGTCCTCATCATTTTTCCTTTATATTGCTTTCTATTGACTATTTGGAAAGGAAACCCTTTCCACCACAAGTTTCGAGCTGAGTAATAAGTAGCCAAAGAGTCGTAACTAAGGGGAGGGACTATGAAGGAGTAGCATTGCCCACATAAGGTATTGGTCAATAAAGAGTAATTTGCTCTATTCATCAGCTCAGTTGTGGGGGGAGTCAAAGAAAGAAAAAAGGGAAAAGAAGATCGTTACAATTTTGTTTTCTTTTTCAACAGTATTTTCCCTTTACAGTAACTTTTTGCCTTTTTTCAATAGAAATCTCTAAGTTTTTAGGTTATTCCACTATATTCTATGAGCTTGCCTCTGTGTGTGTGTGTGTGTGTGTGTGTGTGTGTGTGTGTGTGTGTTTGAAGAGGATCTCATCAGTGGAGTCAGGGAACTTGCCCTTTGCTCATTTATCCTCTTTGTTTAGAAAGTCATAGAATCCCCCCAAGCTTTCAAATTTACATAACATTGAATTCTAAATCCATTGATCAGAGACCAGAGCCATGGAATACTAGCCATAAAAACAAAGATAAATTCCCTTATTCTTCTTTCTGACAACATTTCTTTTTGTGCAATGATGTTTATTTTATGTTTAACCATTTAAACTGCCAGTCCTTTCTGTTGAATGAATTGATTTCCAAGTTCAGCTACTGCTGAGACAAACACTACAAAGTCACATATGACAAATCACTTCATTTTCTTGGATTATTAAAACTGAAGAACAGATTCTTGAGTCTATCCACTATTTGTAACTGAAATGGGGGAGGAGTTTTGACATTAGTCATTGAGTTAAATAATTTATCCATAGCAGCATCATTAGATTTTACACAATTATGTCATGTTTAAAATGCAAGTTAATAGTCCATTCTCATTGTGTTGTAACTCAATCTTTAATGATCTTTGTGTCCTATATCCAAGAGATATTTTACAAAATAAAGCCTGAAAATGCCCATGCATAAATTTCCAAATTCCATAAAATATTCAGGAATGATACCAAAGTTATATGCTCTAAAAAATGTGACTTCAGATAAATGTGGTTGAATTATTGTGGATAAATATAAGAGCTGAACCCATTCTAAATCTTTAACTGTTTTCTTTTTTGTACTAAAATATATCCGAACAAGTGAATTTCTATTAAAGTACACGTGGCTTGATATAAATCCTTCAGGTGAATAGACTATATTTCATCTCCTCATGCAGTCTCTAGATAGCAAAATCCTTTACTTGACTCAAAAGTAAGAGATGTGGAGAAGGATGTGGGAAGAAAGAGAACAAGAAGATCTAGGAAAGGAAGACGAGAAAGAAAAAAGAGACACAAGAGAAGTGGGGACAAGGAAAGAGGTAATTGAGAAAAGAAAAACAAAAATAATAGAAATGAGAAGAAAAGAGAGATGAGGGAAAGAAGAGATAGTAATAGAACAAGGTGGATAAAGAAAGGAAAGGGACATGAGAGAGGTAAAAGGTAGTAAAGAGGAGAGGATAAAAGAGATAAAGAATGGGGTACAAGAGGTAAGGGAAAGATGGGAAGGAGAAAGAAGATAACAGGTTGAGGAAAGTGATGAGGGAGAAAGAAGATAGAGGAACATGAGGATAAAGGAGTTATATGAATGAGATCAGTAAGAGAAGAGAGGAGATAAAGGAGGAAGACAGAGGAAAAGAAGAAAGGAGGGACGGAGGGAGAGAGAAAAAAAGAGAAATCGATGGCACAAGCTCTCCAATTTACTGCAGTGCTTGGAAGCCTGATGAGCATAAAAAAGATACTAAGGCCAAGAAGTAAAGTTGTACATTTTAAATGATTATGGGAAAAGAGTCCACAACCCGGGAACTGTCATGTTAAATCTGTAGTGCCCTGGGGACAATGATGGCATAATTGCCAAATAGGTGCTAGACAGCTGATTTTTTTTTCCTTTCATAAATGAACATAATGACTTTGGTTTTCATCACAGAAGGGAAAAAATGTAAATATTTTCATTTGGATTTGATAGTTGTTTTCAAGGGCTTCCTAAACCACAGGAAACAGAAAACTGGTTTGTGTACTATGCTGTGTAATTGTTCAGTGTTACCTCCATTTCATGAATATGACACTCCAATTTTGAGTCTCAGGCATCTTCTCTACTGTCCTCTATGCTTAGAATGCTCTCTCTCTCTCTCTCTCTCTCTCTCTCTCTCTCTCTCTCTCTCTCTCTCTCTCTCTCTCTCTCTCTCTCTCTCTCTCTCACCTCATCTTTGCCTACTGACTTCAGGGGCTGCTTTTAAGTCCCAAGTAAAATCACTTGTAACAGGTGTTACTTGTGTTACCCTGAGCAGGACACAATCTCATTGGGCCTCTGTAGAGTAAGAGCATCATCTTAGAAGGACTCTGAAGTCCCTGTTAGTATTGGATCTTTTGCCGACTGAGCTTAAGGTCCTAGAGCCCCCTTAGATTTTGGCAAAGATCTCTCTCCTTGCTTCCTATACTGTTTCTAGAACTTTTAGAAAACGTTTCTATAACTTGTGTGGAAAACCAAATAAATGATTAAAAGAGGAATTTCATGTGGCCATCAGGATGTGTTGCTATTTTTTGCTTCTATAGAAGCCTACATTACTACTCCTCTGAAAAATCTTTCCTGCTGTGAAGTAGGAGGCGTGGATGAAATCTCCTGAATGCTTGTATTGCCATTTTAAAGATATTTTAAATGGTTTTGCCAAGTTGGTCTTTTCTTCAAACTTAGCAAAGCTTCAGAAGCTTCAGGAAAGAGGAATGAAAGAAAGATTGGAGAGCCATCTCTCCACTTTTTTTTTGCATGAGAAAACTTAGGAAAGCTTCAACTCACAGAAATCCCAAAGGACATTGAAAACTCTTTAGAAGAGATTCTGCCCACATCTTTTATTGCTAGCATTCTTAATAGAGTGAATCCATCCTGTTCAGCCTGTCATTCAAGACCTTACACAATAGAGCCTCAGCTATCTTCTAAAATACCCTTTCATTTACTCAATTCTTTGATCAAACTAGGTTAGTTACTATTTTATAAATATAATTTTGATGCCTTAGTGTTTGTCATTCCCTCAACGTGGAATGGTTTTATTCCATTTCAGTTTATAAATGTCCACATCCCCCTTCAAGGATTAAGTAGATGTTGCCTCTATCAATCTTCCTGCCCCCCAAAACCATTTTTTCCCAAGTGATTGTGACCTTTTCTTCCTCTTCCTCCTCATAGTACTTGATTTATACCTTTCATATAATATTTTAAACATTCTTCTTTATACCATTGCTATTTTCTATTTGTTATTTGGGGCATAGATTTTGAACTGAAAAGGGATCAAAAAGGGGCTGGAGGCAAGGCCGTGGATTGAAGGTGGGAACTCAACTGAGGTGTTCTCCAAACTCCTTTAAATACCTATCAAAATGACTCTAAACAATTTCTAGAGCAGCAGAACCCACAAAAAGATGGAGTAAAACAAATTTCCAGCACAGGAGAACCTGGAAGTTGGCAGGAAATGTCTGTTAACAATTGGTTGAGAAAGAACAAATTCCAGTGCAATGCAACACAGTCCAGGCCTCACGCAAACTGGACCAGGCCTCTGGTGACTGAATCATTGGCAGTAGTGGCAACCAACAGATATAAATGACTACAAGCACCATCAGTCTGTCAGATCTCAGTGAGAGGAGAGCAAAGTCCAGCATAGGGGCCAACACAGTCCTGGTCCTAGCAAAGAAGGAACATACCTTGGGAGTGACTGAATCAGCAGCAGTGCCAGCATCAGGTCCTGGGGCTTTAGTTGTTTCCCAAGCTGTCAGTCCACAGATGTAAGGGGGCCGAACAACTAGCACTTAGATAAGACTCTGTTGCTTTGCCCATGCTCAGATTTAGGTAGGTCTTAGAACTGGTCCCAGAGCAAGGAAGAGCACTGGAATAGCAGAGATTGCAATCACAGTGGAGGGAGGAAAATCCTCACAGTTCCACTGCAGAAAAGAGTGCTTGTGGTCACTTACAGAACAGTATACAGGTAAGGAGAGGAGTAAACACATTTCCTTAGATCATACTACCCTAGAAGAACTGAAAATTCACAGGTCGCTGGAAGTATCTCTGAAAATAGCTGTACAAAGCTCATGAAGCTTGGGACAATGCACCCTCTATCCTGGAAGAAGAGCACTACTTCAACATACAGTTAAAAGTCAAGAAATAGTATGGAAAAATGAGCAAACAACAGAAAAAGTTCTTCTATAGAAAGTTATTATGGTGATAAGGAATATCAAAACTCAAAATTGAAGGCAATGACTTTATGAGAAATCATGAAGCAATAAAATAAACCAAAAAGAATGAAAAATAGAAGGCAATGTGAAATATTTTACTGAATGTGGAGTCATGTGGTTCAGTACCTTCATTTTGTAGATGAAACTGAGATTGAGAGTTCAAATGACTTGCCTAAGGTCACATAGGTAGGAAGTTGCAGAAGTGTGAATTAAAACCACATATTATTTAATTTAATCAATTATAATCTGCCTGAGGAATGCATTAGATTAAGTTAGACATTACTTAGGACAGAGTCCTTCAAGTAGGAGAGACTCAAAAGTATTTTACTGGATTGAAATGGATTCTCTTGCTTGCACATGTCCTTTGTTTCCACTAGTGTGGTCATCACTGTTGTTTGACCCCTAAACATTCTTTCACCACAATTACAGATTTAGCTCCTAAATTGGTATTACTGCCTGAAATCTCTCCCTTTTCTGCTCCATTCTCCCCAAATTATCAAAATAATTTTCTTAAACCTTTACTTTGAAAATGTCACTCTCCTGAGTAACATGAACCAGATCAAAATTGACTTAAAGATAAACTATTACCTCTTCATTGTGACATTTAAAGCCATTCATAGTCTGACTCCAGTTAACATTTCCAGATTTACTTCACATTATTTTCCTTCACACATTCTTTGTTCTAGACAAACAGGCCTATTTGTCATTTCTCAGATTATTATACTTTTCACAGACCTGAATTCCTAGAATATGTGGAGAATATAGATTTAAAGCTGGGATTCATCTATGAGATCTCTTAGTCTAGCCCTCTCATTTAATAGATGAAAAAACTGAGACTCAGAGAGTGAAATTACTTGCATGATATCATGTAGGTAGTAAGTGGTAGAGTCAAGATTTGAATACAGGTCTTTTAAATCCAAATTCAGTGTTATTTCCATTGCACCAGATTTCCTCTCACAATCATTGCTAGATTCCAAAGAGCTAGCATATGTGACTTAATTATATATGTGCTAAAAGTCACTAGAAACTCTTATCTAGGGAAATGTTAACTTTTTCACCTTTCATACAAAACTTCCTCTTATCTTGGTTCTTAGAATTCTTGGGTCAAGTACTTCTCCTACAGGAAGCTTTACTCATCCCCATAGTATGAAGAACTATGTAACTAATTTTGTGTGTGTATTTAAAGCTATCATTGTGTCTATCTATCTATAAATGTGTGTTAGAGAGTTACAGATATGCAATATATATGTATACATACATGTATACATATATATCACATACATAAATATAAATACATGCACACTCCCATATATAGATAGATATACAACATACACATAAACGTGTGTATATGTATTCCATTAACATTCTTTAGTTTCACGTTGTTGGGGGCTGTTTTAGAGTAGCAGGGAGAGAATAAATTTTGAAGCCAGAAAGATCAGAGTTCATGCTTTATCTCTGTGAACATGGCCAAGTGACTTAAAATCTTGGTACTACCAGTAAATCTCTACCATTCTAAGATGCAGGGAACTTCCAACATGCATTCATTGGTTAAGAGAATTTCCTCACCCAATAATTCTTTTAATTTATAAAATTATCCCTCTATCTATCCTCTCTCTGGTGCCTAACATAGAGCCTTAAATATAGTAGGCACTTAATAAATATAAAATTGAATTCAGTTGGAACATTATTCACATGTTCTCAAGTAGCACTTTTGTCAAGATACCACTCATTACTAAGGAAATTTTGATGTATTTGACTATTTTTTAAATGGCAGTAATATAGAAAGAGCATGCTATAGAGGAAAGAGCACTGAATTCAGAATTAGGAGACTTTGGTCGACCAGCACTTCTTAAACTATAGGTCATAAACCCAATGAGGTCATGACCCACAATTTAAGAAGCACTGAAGTGTTCCCAGTGAAAAAAAGTTTAAGAAGCCCTGACTTATACCAAAGGCTTTGCAACAAACCATTTATGTCTTTCAACAAATTGCTTGGCTTCTGGGTCATAGATATTTCATCTGGAAAGTGATCTAATTGATCTCTAAGATCAAGGAATATTCCACAAAATTTTCATTTAAATCATATGAAGTGAATTTCATGTTGCATTTCACTTATGGGAAACACTTGCTGATATTCATATTTGAATTCTTTGCAAAACAATTTATTTCAATCATGTAAATGCTTACTCAAGGTTAGATGGATGTGGTGTGTTAGGGAAAGTAGCATAGCACAGCATTGTAGTAATTAATAGTATCAGTATTAGTTATGTGCAATAAAGTAAGACATTGAAATGAGATTTATAACCTTTCTACTTGGATGACCTGTGCTGATACATGAATAAATGATTGGAGAGGAATTGGTATTAGTGTAAAACTTACAAAAAAAAGCTTTCCTCCAAACAGTAAGCCAGTTCATATGAAAAAAAATATTGAGCAGTAAGACTCTGCAACAAAGGATACTTCTTGGAAAGGAAAAAAAAATATCCTAAGATCCTAGTTCACACTATAGGAAGTAAATGTTTTGTGAAGAGACGTCATCACATTCCTTTGGTTTTGAACTCCCAAATCAGATTCTTTCTATATAATATTCCGTAAGGCACAGTTAGTGCTATATTGGTACTATGTTTCTAGCCAAAATGCCCATGACCATACTTGATTGATGACTAAAGGGATAACCTAAAACTGGTGCATAGGAGAAAAATAATTTGAAAATCAGCATGGTGAAGTAGCAAGAACACTGGGTTTGTAATTAGAATAATTTTGCTCCTTCTCTTTTTAAAATTTATTTTAATTAAATTTCATCTTTTTAAATTAATAGGCACTTATTTTTTTTCTTCCTCCTACCTGCCTCCTGAGTCAATACTCTAAGTTAAGCAAAATAAAATTCCAGTATTGGCCATGTTCAAAAATGTGTGCTGCATTCTGGAAATTTAGTCTATCACCTCTCTCCAGTATCCATTTGTCAAGAAAAACAAAAAAGCAGAAAGACAGAACATATTTTTTTTTACTCTCAAGTAGACCAACAGGAGTATGGCACAAAATAAAGTGTCCAAAATTTGAATCCAATTATTTGCTAAAGTTGGGAATCGTTAGCTTCTATAGCTTCAGTTTTCCAGAACTTCTTTCTATGGCTCTTGTTTAAATAGATACTTAATTGATGTGAGTTTCACAACAATTTATGTCCTTTTTTGGTAAACTTTGCAAGCATCACATCTTTAAAACCACATGTTTTTATAAATGCTGACAGCTCTCTGTGATGAAATCAAACTATAGCTTTATTTCAGCAGTTGACTATAGAAAGTGACAGTTGATGAAGCATCCTTTTTTTTTTTTTTTTTAGCATTCTGTCTTGTTGATCTAAATGTGGCCAGATGGGATACAGAACTGCAGTGGCCTGATTCAATCTTTTAGTTCTCTGACCCTTTGTTTTCTGAATGGGCTAAACTATGACATGCATGCTGATCTACCACAGGAGAGAGGGGAACATTTGTGAAGGTGCTAAAAATGGTACTGGGAATAGAAGGACCACAGAAATAGCAACTGCCAGTGGAGCTCTGACCCTAGAAGATCAAATTCATTGTTCTTGTTTCCTATTACATGTGGAGCTGGTCACCATAATAGTGTCAAATTAATTAAAATTTTCAATTTTTCTCACTTAAAAAGTACAGCAGGTCTACCTGTGTTGAAATCTGTGGAATGTCATATTTTCAATTCTTCATTTGTGTATGCTGTTTGTAGTTGTCCAAATTAAAGCAGCTTGTGAGGCTACAAACAAGCAGATACAGTTTTAGAGTATGAAAGTGACATTTGGAGACAAGGAAAAAGAGAAATACAATTGTACAAAAATTTTAAAAGATATTAATACATACATCCTATTTTCCTAGATGGAAAGATAAATACTTCCGTCATCCTTCCCCTTAGCCTTCCCCAGTGAGGTACGATACAGTAGGTCTAATTGCATTAGATGCAGAGTAAACTTGGAGCTAAATGGATCATATATCAATAAATAGCTCAGCCTGCAACCTCATGCTTTATTGATTCACAAGCTGTTTATCCCCCACATACCCTGCATCAATGCAATTATTGCTTAATTACCCTTTTCTGCATGTACGAAATCTGATTTTTGATGTCTTCCTAGACCAAACAAATTCGGAGTCTGGAGGTACTCTATGACAGTCTGTGTTACTTCATCTTTCCTTTTTCAGCCTGCCATCTTTTATTTCTTCATATGCATTCAGTCCACTTTACTATGAACCCTGATGAAGGCTCCTAGCATAGTTTAATGATAATTTGGTATTGAGTACAAATAAAACAAATAGAAACTTCAAAAATCATCTGAAAAATTAATATAATGAAAAAGGCAGATAGCAAAGTTTAAGTCACCTGTCTTCACTTTTATGGTTGCAGGCCTTGGACTTGTACATTTATACAAGTTAACATTGAAATCCCTCAAAGGATGAGCAAGTTTGGATTATGAAGAATGAGAAGCACTTGATGCTTGCTGATTGATTTCTGTGACATTAGTTTCTTTTATTGTATTTAATATCTTGAATAAAGGGACCCAAAATGGCATAATGGATAGAGGATCATGCTTCAGTTTGGGAAGAACTAGAGTCAAGTCCTGCCCTGGATATATACTAGCTGTGTAACCACAGTTATTAGATCGGTTAATCCCTTAGTTTTCCTCTAGTAACACTAAGATTCACAGTTTTTTTCCCATCTGCATTGGTAGGGTAAGCTTTTGAGGGACCCTCTGTATTTTTTGTCAATTGAAAACATGATCTTTACAAACTTCTAACTTGGAAAGTGGCCATTAAAAAACAAAGATGAAAACTAAAACTAAAAACATAAACAAGGTGTAGAAAGAAATAATGTATAACCTAAAAGAGAAGAGACTTAGTTGGCATACACATGCCTTCCAAAAATGAGATAGAAATCATATGATATTTAATTCAACAGACATTCAATAAACCCCATGAATATATGCAAGTGTACCTGGACCCAAGTTAGGTAATGTGAATACTTAGAAAAAAATGATAGATTCTTCCCCTCAAGAAGTTTATAGTCAAGTGGTGGATTGAATTTCAGGTCATGCAAACAAATAAATACAAAGCATGGAAGACTGTGAAAGATCAAAAGAAATCCAAGTAAAAAATATTATGAGAAATTTGAGAAAAGACAGATCTTTTTCACTTGGATGGGTAGGCTTTGTAGAAGAGATCCAAGAATCATAGACTGAGAGTGAGAAAGCAACTCAGAGATCATCTAGTGTAATCCTATCTTTTTTTCTTCATAGTTGAAGAAACTGAGGTGCAAGAGAAATTAAATGACTTGCCCAGAGTCACACAGGTAGTTTCAGAACCATGATTTCAACTCAAGTCTTGTGACAAGAAATTTCGCACTCTGTCCACAGTCATTGATCTTTCACTGTCCTCTGTCCTAAGTAAGAGAAATGAGCAAAAATCGCTCAATGTTATAGGGTAGAATTTACCTCAATATAAAGATAAATTCTAAAATAGAACTTCAATACAATGCATTAGCCTGCTTTGGGAGATAATAATTTCCTGTGTCATCAGAAATCTCCAGATGGATTTTGAAATGCCACTTGCCAAGGATTCTGTGAAAGGAACCCACATTTCAGATGACCACTAAAGCTTCCTGGACATTAGCCTCCTCATTTGTAACTGGGCAAATTGGACTAGATTACCTTTGAAGACTCTTTCAACTTCATCTATGATCCTAGGAAAGAGATGACCTCTAAAATCTTTCCAAATCTTTGATTAGATTATGCTAAATAAGTGACCCTTTATTTGTTTTATATGGTTGTTATACATGATTTTAAAAAATACTACCCATAAAATGATTGTGTTCTGCAAAAAGTACAAAGAGTTACCCTTTCCAATATTCCCTACAAAATAAATATACTAGATTACTCTTTCTAGGGATTTAGCCACTTCAAATCTAATCAAGAGCTTGGTGGCCTTGCTGGACTGATTTGGGAATAAACATAGCCCCAAATTCACTGAGGCATAGTGGAAAGAGAATCTTATTATCCACCAGAATTCTTGGGCTTCAGTTTCAGTTCTACTACCATTCACAAAGTATATGGACTTAGGTAAATCGCTGAATTTTTCAGAGGTTCAGTTTTCTCACTGTATTCAGGAATAATAATGTTTGGCCTACCTATGTCATAAGTTTCTTACAAAGCTTAAATGAAATTGACTATGTGAAAAATATCTTATATACATGTAAGTTGCTATAATTATCATGATAAAACAAGAGAAATAGCATGGTGTAGTATAACAGTTCTCAGAGAGCTTGTTAACAGTGCTGAGTACAGCAGAGAAGTTGAGAAAGATGCAACTGAGAAAAATACCAACTATGGCAACAATGAGGTCATGGATAACTTTGAGGAAAGTAGTTTCATTCAGGGGTGAAGTCGAAGCCATATTGAAAAGGGTAAGTTTAGAAGTTCAGACGTAAAGTGTGCTCTTTCTCTTCTCCTCCCCCTCTCCTCCCCTCCCCTCCCCTCTCCTCCCCTCCCTTCCCCTCCCCTCCCTACAAATTCCTATGAATCTCTGTTGACTCTAATGAAATAGAAAATTCTCTTTTTGACTTGACTGCTGTTTTCAAACTTATACCAACCTACCTTCCCAGCCTCATTCTACCTTATTTTTTCCACAAGATATTTCAGAAAAACTTCTCTTCTCTTTTGATTTACATTTTAGTGCCATTGCAATGGCTCGTTCTCATGTTTGGAGAGGAATCCTCCTCTCTTCCACCCGTTCTCCATCAAAGCAAAGCTCAAGTACCACATTCTTTTTTCAAGAATTGTATCCTACATCTCAAATTGCAGTTTCCTGTGTGTATATGTGTGAATGTATAGAAAAGTACATATATATTGTGTATATATGCGTGTATATATGGATATACATATATGTGTCTAGAGATGCATACATGTGAATGTGTGTGTATTGACTGCCCCAATAGGATATGAGGTTTTAGAGAACAGGGCCTGCTTTATATTTTCTTGGTGTCTCCCGTACCTGACACATGATAGACACTGAAAATGTTTATTGACACATTGATTGATTAGCCATAAAAATAGAAGCATTATTAGAATAATGTATGATGTTTTTTGATGTAAGCAGTGCTCACATGGATAAAATTCCAGGTGATGAAAACATCAAATCTACCTTTCCACATCTTTCTTACTGTCTTACCCTGGGGGCACACACTCCAGTCAAGATTAGTATCTTCATTTTCCTCTGTTCATCCTTTTCTATTTCTTGGTATCATGAATGTTGTTCAATGAGCATGGAATGCCTTCTCTCAAAAGTTATTTTTCATTATTGACAAGGTAATATGAAGGTATGGAGATGTAGGTTCTAGCACCAGTTCATATTCTTATGAACTGGAAGATTCTGTCTCAATCATATTGCATCCTAATATATAAGGTAACTTTGTAGAAAGGGACATATAAGATATAAACACAAGTATCAGGTACATCTTAAGGAAAAGCACTGAGAACTGGGGAGAAAAGGAAAGGTCTACAAGACATGATGTTTCGTTAAATGTTGAAGGAAGGTAAAGTTTCTAAGAGGCAGAGGGTGAAAAGGAAGAACATTCTAGAAATAGAGAAAATCAATACAGAGATATGGAGATGGAAGATTGAACATTCTGTGTGATGAGAAGTAAGTGGGTTGGACCCTAGGGTATGGAAGGGGAGAAATTTGTATGAAGTAGAGAAAAATAGAAGGTTGTGAAGATCTTTAAATGTTAGCCAGAAGTATTTATATTTCATGTTACTGAAGAAGATTGATAATAATTGTGCAATTTCCTTCATTAATGTTATTTTATTCTCATTAAACATGGCATAAAGTCCTTTATAACGATTGAATGCTGTCTAAAGAACTTGGATATGGAATTCAACTTCTGACATTTGGCATCACATTCTGGTTATGCTCCACTAGTATAGCACTGCATTAGAGATACCGAAGGCACCTTAGAAATCACTTGGACCCACCTCAGTATTTTAGTAATGAGAAAAATAACTCGTTATTTTTATAAAACTTGTCCATATGATAGCCCTGATCTCTTGATGTATTGCAGAAAGTTCTTTCTATATAATAGTATAACCATAACTAATTCACAATGCACTGTAATGTAGAAGACAAAAATGTGTGTAAAGAAGTACAAACAAGATACATACAGAGGCAGATCAGGGACGCAGAGGATAGAGCACTGGAGTCTGGAGTCTTGAAAACCTGAATTCAAATATGACTTGTGATAAATAAGTCACACTTATTAGTTGTTTGACCCTGAGAAAGTGACTTAATTTCCATTTGCCTTAATATACTGAACAAGGAAATGGCAAACCACTCTGGCATCTTTGCCAAGAAAACTCCAAGGTCAGTTTTGGCATGCTATGGCCCACAGGTTCACAAAGAATCAGATATGACTGAACCACTGAACAACCACAAAATATAAATACAGGGTAGGTGTTATTTCCATATGGACGTTTATTTTTAAGTCCATGCTTTTGTCTTTTATATGTACATGATCTCAATAAAAAAAGTACAGCCAAATGTTTTTAGTCAATGTAACATTAATCAGGAAATACAACCAAGTGAATAACTTTTAGGTCAATCAACAAGATGAATATAGTGAATATCAAGATGACTTTATTAGAAACATGCCTTGTACATTATGTAGGAAAGGATAGTCTGATTTAAGTATACCTCTTCAAAGCCCACTTCAAGCCCCAGAGTTCTAGTTGAATAGCAAGAATAATAATAGTTTAAATAAATCATATGCTAATGTCTCAGAGAAATCCATAACTCCAGCAGAAACCTTTGCATATGTGAATCTGTGTATGGGTCTGAAGAGTACCTTTATAAAATGGGTCTTTGAGATAAATGAGAAAGGGACAGTAGAGTAGAGTATAGCAAAAAGAACATTGGATTTGGATTGAGATGATGGAAGTTGCAATACTGATTATACTACTTGTTACCTAGGTGACCTTGGATAAGCTTGTGCCCTTTAGAAATAAGAGATTTAGACTGGGTAATCTTTTAGGGTCCTTCCATCTCTAAATCCTATGAATCAAAAGAGATATCTATAGGTGTAAATGCAATTTTATACAAAAAGGGAAATAAATGATTTTTAAGACACAGCTTCTCATTATAATTTGCATACTTTTGAATGATTTCAAGGACATTTTCCTGACTTATGAAATGTTTATGTGAGTTCTAATGCAATGGAATGATTTAAATAACTCTCCACACACAGTTCACTTGGGAGCTGAGAAGTACATGGATAGTGATAGCTTAGCATTCTCACTTTCCGATTCTCTCACACACTTGGGACCCTGATTAAGCCTTTTTGAATCTTAAAAACCAATGGAAACTGATTGGGAAAATGTAATAACATATTATTACTTTGTTCAATTTAATTTTGTTTTCTGGATTTGCTCTAACCCATATCAACTTCATTGAAATTATCTATAAACCATATTTTTTAAAAGAAAAGTGTACACAGAAATAACAAGCAGTTAACATTTTGAATATAGTCTATACTTAATGGTTTTTTCATCCATATATTGTTACTATATTGTAGCACCAAATAGGTGAGGCTTTAGGCGATAGATTTTGTTTTTTTCATAAACCTTCCTTTTACTATCATTTCTTTATTATTTTCTAGTCTTAAGTGTGGAAGGCTGTGTAATAAATACTGATATGAGAATCAACATGACTTGAAGGTGGAATGTAACCTTTTGAAAGTTAAGGTAAAGGCAATAAATTTCATATCTAATAACCAGATAGCTGCGCAAGGTCGAAGTTGGAGTTCACATAATTGGTTAAGTGAATGATGGGATTTTTCTCTCCTCTAAAGCCCGAGGGATTACTAGTAGTTGGATTTTTCCTAAATTAAGAGCACTGTCCCTAAAACCATTCTAATATCATTTATTTTTCCTTAAATGAAATCTGTACAAGTTCTGTTAATTATTTCCCGTTTCTTGATCAATTGCAGAGTGAAAAATGACCTGCTCTCCATCTGCAAAGCTCTATGTATACTATTTAAAATAAATAGGTTGCCTCTCTAATTTAATATACATATAGGTTGCCTCTCTAATTTAATATACATATACACATAAATATATATGCACACAAATTTGCATACATATGCACATATGCAAACATGCATATATACACGTATGTGTGTATAAACATAGACATATTTTTTTCCTTTCAGAATGACTGTAATAATTACTTTGCTCAATCAATGTAATAATTATGATTCGGTTGCCCAAATGAAATTCAAACAAATTTGTTATGTCTAACAGAAGTTATTTGAACTTCTTGACCAAACCATTTTTGTCATCATGAAATCAATCAGTCAACAAATGTTTATTAAAGTCTTACCATGTGCTGTGTACTTTTCTAAGTGCCAAGGATTCAAAAAAGAGGCAAAAAATGCAGTCTATTCTCAAAGTGGGAACAAATAGGTGGTGCAGTGAAAGAGTGCTGGGCCTAGAATCAGGAAGATCTGAGTTAAAATCTGGCCTTAGGTGATTTCTAGCGATGCGACCCTGGGCAAGTCACTTAACACTGTTTGCCTCAGATGCTTCATCTATAAAATGAGCTAGAAAAGGAAATGACAAACCCCTCCAGTATCTTTGCTGGGAAAACCTCAAGAGAGGTCACAAAGAGATGGCCATGACTGGAAAAAAAGAACACAACAAACAACTAAATGAATAATCTCAGAGGAAAGATATGTGTGGGATGTGGAAGGAGTAGGAAAGGCCTCCTGCAGAAAATTTCTTTTGAGTTGAATCCTAAAGCAAGATAGGAGGCAACGATAAAGAGGGAGAGCATTCCATGCATGGGAACATCCAGTACAAATGCATGAAATCAGGAGGAATATGCTGTACAAAGAATAACAAGCAGACCAATATAGCTAGACCAAAGAATTTGTGGGGAGAGGGGAGTGAAGGCTAAAATGGTGAGGAGATGACCAGGATGTGAAAGACTTCCAATGGATAACAGAGGATTTTGCATTTGATCCTAGAAGTAATTGTTGTCTATTCTGCTCAGAGGAACAGAATGACATCACTGTCGGGATCAAGGAACAATGTGTCTACCAAGGGCTTATTAGATCAAAATGAGTTTGGAAGGCTCTAGCACAGGTAGAGGACACATAGTTCATGTGAACATTTCACGTGGAGCTGTCTCTAAATTTGTGAATTTCATGATTCTTTTGAGCTACTGCAATTCTGCTTCCTTAAGAGAGAACAGCACCTTCTTTGATATGGGCATGCCATACTGGGCAGTCCTGTGCTAATGTCTCCCAGGTCACATAATGAATTCTAAAATTCTTCAGAGACCTTGAGATATTCTTGTGTCATTTCTTCTGACCTCCATATGAGTGCCTGCTTGTGTATATTCTCTGTAAAATAGTCTTTTAGGCACATGTACTTTTTGTATTTGAATAATGTGACAGACCATCGGAGTTCTGCTGTCTGATATAGAGTTTGAATGCTTGGCAGTTTAACTTGAAAAAGGACCTTGGTTTCCAACACCTTAGCTTGACAGGTAATCTTCAGAATCTCCCTAAGGTGTTTGAAAGGGAAGCAATTCAGTTTCCTTGCATGGTTTTGGTAGACTTTCCAATTTTCACAGCATACAGCAATGAAGTCAGCACAAAGGTTCTGTAGATCTTTAGTTTGGTAGGCGACTGAGTATTTCTTCTCTCCCACACATTCCTTTTGATCCACACATTCCCACAGAAACTGAACTGGCTCTATCAACGTGTGCATGAACATCATCATTTACGTTTATATTGCTGGGAAATGTACTGCCAAGGTAAGTGAACTTATCTACCGAATCCACATTTTCTCCTTTAGATATAACCAATGGTTCCACATATAGATGGTATGATACTGGCTGGAGAAGACTTTCTATTTTCTTGGTGTTAATTGTCAGGCCAAAATTAGCCTAAGTGGCAGAAAATCAATCTATACTCTGTTGCATCTCAGCCTGAGAAGCTACATAGAGCACACAAGTATCTGTGAACAAAAAGTTACATACCAAGTATCCCTACACTTTAGTTCTGGCTTGTAACCTTTTCAAGTTAAATAATTTTCCATCAGTGCCATGAATGACCTTCATGCCATTTTTGTCCTTGTTGAAGGTGTCTGACAATGCTATAGAAATCATCATGCTACAAAACATAGGACCAAGACCACAGTCCTGCTTCAGTTTATTTGTGACTGACAAAGCTTAAGAATGTCTTGCGATACCTTGAACCCTTGCAAGTATGCTGTCATGAAACTGGCATACAATAATGATGAATTTATCTGGGCAACCAAATTTGGCTATGATCTTACACAAGTCCTCATCACTACCAGTATCAAAGGCCTTGATCAGATCAGGAAACTATGTACACAGACTTCTCTTCTGCTCCTGGCCTTTCTCCTGGAGTTGCCAGGCAACAAATACCATATTGACAACCCTTTCAGAAGCCTCATTGACTTTTGAGTTGATGCTTATATTTCAAGGGATGAATCAGCCTATTAGGGAGTATTCTGACAAGAACCTTCCTGAAAATGACTAAGAGAGAGACCTTCTCTGTGATTGTCACAGGGCAACTCTTTTCCTTTTCACCTGGAGGTAATAGGGAGCTAATGGAATTTAATGAATAAGTAGGTAAGATGGTCAGATCTGTGCATTAGGAAAATTAGTTTGGCAGTTGAGTAGAGTCAAAGAAACTAGGTAGAAGGCTATTGAAATAGCCAAGACAAGAGGAGTGCTGTGTGAATGGAGATAAAGAGATGCTATAATGCTAGAAATAAGATTTGACAAAAGATAAGAAATGTGAATTGAACATGATGGGAGTCACAGATATCACTGAATACGAGTGTCTGAGTGACTGAGGGGACTGGAGTTTCTTTACTAGGAAGAACATATTTTTGAAGAGAGAAGTGATGGTGGTGGTTGTGGTTTATTTTGAGGGAGATGAAGGAAATCTGTTTTGAATACATTGCACGTGATATACTTAAAAGACATCCAAGAGGCAGTAATATGTGATTAATCCTCGGGAGACAAATTATGCTGTGATATATGGTGAGAAGTATCTTCTAAGAGATAATAGTTGAACCTATGGGATCTAATGGATAACATAAAGTGTGTTAGCATAGAGAGACAAGAGAAAATTAAAATATAACCTTGAAAAACTGGAAATAACCTGGATTAAGATATAAGAAAGGGAACTGAGAGAGAAGAGGTAGTTAGGTAAAAAGAGAACCAGGAGATAATAATGTTATGAGAAACTAGAGAGTATAGAAGACATAGTAAGCAACAGTGTGAAAGGTTTTAGGGAAGTCAGGACACATTTTCATAGTTTTGGGTGAATGGTCAAGTCAGAGATCAGATTGTATGGAGTTTAGAGTGGAGGCAGCTAATGTAGACAGCTTTCTCAAGAAGTTTAGTTGAGACTGGGAAGAAATATAGGGAGATAATATGGATAGATGGATCAAACAAAGGTTTTTAAAGGTTAGAGAAGGCATTGGCATGAAGGTACAGTGATATTAGGAAACCATTTTTTCTGTGAAATTGAATTAATAGCTGTAATAAAATGTAATTAAACAAAAATTTCCATGCCTTTATGTGAGGAGAGGACCAAAAATTAGGGGACACAGAACAAGAACATTGTAAACCTTATAATAAATAGGTTAGTTTGGAATACTGGTGATAAGAACCCTGAAATGTTGGAGAAAAACTGGTCATTCCAGTAATTGGGCTGACAATTAGTATCATGTAACTACTATTAAAAAGTAAATGAAATGGATAGGTAGAAAAGTATGGGATTGTAATACTAGAATTATTGACTTGTCATTGATGGTGATAGAGGAGTTAGTGGCATTCTCTTATGTTAGTATCTAGAAAAAGTCAAAATGTACTAGAGATAAATTTTTAAAATTAATACCCCATAGCAATCATGATCTCAGGCAAAGCAAAAGCAAAAAAGAAACTAGATTTTGCTAAAGAGTACCATAGACGATCAAATAATATATCAAAAAAAGCAAATATCTCTGATAAAGTCCTTATTTCTTGACTATATAGGAAAATAAGTTGAAATTATATAAAAAAGAGTCACTTCCTAGTTGAAGTCAAATGATTTGTACCACAAGTTTTGAGAAGAAGAAATCAAAGCTATTTATAGTCATATGAAAAAAAAGATACTCTAACTTCCTGTTCATTAGAGAAATGTAAATTAAAACAACTCTTAAATACCACCTCACACCTATCAAAAATGAAAAATGCTTGAGGGGATGAGGGAAAATAGGTACACTAATAAACTCTTGGTGGAGTTGTAAACTAGCCTAACCACTCTGGAGAGCAATTTGCAACCATGCCTAAAGGACTATAAAACTGCATACACTCTGATTGAGCAGTACTACTACTAACCTGTACCCCAAAGAGAGGAAGGAAAAAAGGAAAAAGAGACTTATATTGTATCAAAATATTTATAGCAGCTCTTTTGTGGTGACAAAGAATTGAAAATTGAGGGGATGCTCAACAATTGGAGAATGACTGAACAAACTGTGGTATATGATTGTGATGGAATATTTTTGTGGTTTGAGAAAAGATGACTGGTGATTTCAGGGAAAACAATGGCAAGACCCAAATGAACTGATGGAATTGAAGGGAGAGAAGAAGAGGACATAATTGAGCACATTAACAGCAACGTTATAATAATGATCAACAATGGTTACTCTGATTAATACAGTGATAAAAGATAATTCCAAATAACTCATGATGAAAAAATGTTTTCCACCTCCAGAGAGAAAAGTGATGCGCACTCTGTGCAAATTGAAGTACAATTTTCTCACTTTATTTGCTTTGTTTTTTTGCTTTTTTAGGGGAGACATGGGAAATATTGAAATGTTTTGCATAATTTCACTTTTTGCTTGCATTCTTAGTGTGTGGTGCAGGGAATAGAAGGAGGGAAAGAATTTAGAACTACAAGTTTAAAAGGGGAAAAAAAAGTTTTAAATAAATAATTAATTGTGGCTGGGGGTAATCAACACCCCATCTCCTAGAAATCCTTTGGTGTAGGTTATACTAAAACACTAAAGCAGGCAAACCATGAACAGATGTGAATTGATGGAAGATAAGATTTTTTTTATTAAACTTTAATATCCTTTCATCACAAAATTGTGACCTGATCTTATCAGCCATAGTCAAGGGTTTTGCTTTTTTGTTTTTGTCTGTGGTACACTCAGCTCTGCGTTTTATAATATTACCTTGCAGACTAATGTAGGACAACCATGACAAATAACTTCAACCCTAAACCAGATTAAAATTAATAAGAACTAAAAATGTGGAGCTAAAAGAATTCTCAAGAAGAAAAAGTTGAAGAGCCTGAGGTTATTGAAAATCTTCACCTGACAATAATTCCTGAAATTCTGTAAGGAAACAGATGATAAAAACCAGTATGGATTTCCCAAACAATTCTGAAGTAGACATGCTAAGGCCAGGAATTTCAAATGTCTTTTTGAGTTTGATATATGAATTCAACTGGCATACTTTTTATTCTTAAAAAAAGTAATCAGGTCAAAGTAGATATTTGCTATTCATCAAGAATGAACATATTTCCCACAATATTTGATAGAAATGTAAAAAAAAAAATCTACCCACAACATAGCAAAAACTCCATAAGGAAAAGTTGGATAATCTCAGAATGCTCCTCAATTCAGTCATTAAGTGCTTTGGTGACAAAAGGAATTTATGAAAATTGTAAAGTTGAAAGACAAGATGGTGGAGAAGAAGCAGGGACCTACTTGAGCTCTCTCCCTAAACCACTCAAAAAACCTGGAAAAATGACTGAGGAAATTCAAGAGCAGCAGACTGCTCTTGACAGTTGACAGCCTGAACTGTCAGACTGAAGCAAATTTGACAGAAAATGTCAAAAAAATGACAGACTGAAGCAAATTTCAAGCTCAAGACAACCTGGAAGGTCAAGACAAAGGATCTATTTCACCAGATTGGGAGCTGAGCACAGTTTGGCATGGGCTGCATTGGAATGGATGGAGCTGGAACAGTCCTTAGTGGACTGAATTGCTGGCAGCTGTGGCAGTTTCCAGACTTCTCAACCCATAAATGACAAAGACAGCCTGAAAGATCAATAGGAAGGATCTGTCACCTGGCTGAGAGGGGAACATGGTCCAACCTTAGCCCCAGTTCCAGCTCAAGGGTGGTAATAGCTACTTTCAAAGCAATGGCTGCCTATGGAGCTCTCCACTTAACAAAGAGCTCAAAAGCCAAGGAACACACTGAGAAAATGAGAAAACTAGGGGGAAAAGGTTTATAAATTCTTGCTTTCTTGGTGGAAAGGTATTTTCTTACATCATTGGTGATGAAGAAGATCAAAATATAAAACCAGAAAAAGAAAACAAAGTTAAAGCTCCTGCATCTAAAGACTCCAAGAAAAATAGGAAAAAAAATGGTCTCAGGCCTTGGAAAGGCTGAGAAAGGACTTTGAAAGTCAAGTTAGAGAAGTTGAGGAAAAATTTGGAAGAGAAATGAGAATGTTGTGAGAAAATCATGAAAATGAGTCAATAGTTTCCTAAAGGAGACCCCCAAAAATCTGAAGAAAGTAATACCTTTAAAATTAGACTAAATAAAATTGCAAAAGAGGTCCAAAAACTCAATGAGAAGAAGATTGCCTTAAAAAGCAGAATAGATCAAATGGAAAAAGAGGTCAACACCTCACTGAAGATAATAATTCCTTAAAAATTAGAATGGAGCAAATGGAAATCAATGATTTTGTGAGAAATCAAGAAATTATAAAAGAAAACCAAAAGAATGAAAAAATTGGAAGACAAAGTGAAATATCTCATTGGAAAACCAACTGACCTGGAAAATAGGACTACGAGAGAAAATTTTAAAAAATTATCAGTGTACCTGAAATCCATAATAAAAAATGTGCCTAGATATCGTCTTTCAAGGGATTATCAAGGAAAATTGCCTCAATATACTAGAACCAGAGGGTAAAATAGAAAAGGAAATAATCTACTGATCACCTCCTTAAAGAGATCCCAAGAGGAAAATCCTAAGGATATTGTCGCCAAATTCGAGAGTTCCCAAGTCAAGGAGAAAATATTAGAAGCTGCCAGAAAGAAACAATTCAAGTATTGTGGAAACACAATCAGGATAATATAAGATTTAGCAGCTTTTTCACTAAAGATTGGAGGGAGTGGAAAATGATATCCTAGTGGTCAGAGGAGGTAGGATTAAAAACCAAGAATAAACTACCCAACAAAACTGAATATAATACCTCAGGGGAAAAATGGAATTTCAATGAAATAGAGGACCTCCAATCATTCTGATTGAAAAGACCATAATTGAATAGAAAATTTGACTTTTGAAATACAAGAATTCAGAATATGGAAAGGTAAACATGAAAGAGAAACCAGAAGGAGCTTATTAAAACTGAACAGCATACATCTCTACATGGAAAGATGACATTTGTAACTCATGAGACCTTTTCCAGTATTGGGGTATATGTATATATATATATATATATATATATATGTGTGTGTGTGTGTGTGTGTGTGTGTGTATATAGGTATATATAGGTATATGTATATACATAGTATGAGTATATACACACTCATATTTATAGATAAATATATAGATATATGTATGTATATTTGTGTGTGTATATGTGTGCCTGTGTATATATGTGTGTTTGTGTATATATAAGCACATATGCATGCATATAAATATGTATGTATGTGTGATTATATTTATACATACATATGTATATGCATGTATATGTGTGTGGGTGTGTGTATGTATATATGTGTATGTATATGTATGCATGTGTGGAAAGAGAGAGAGAGAAAAGACACAGGGTGAGCTGAATATTAAGGAATGATATCTAAAAATAAAATTAAGTATTGAGAAGAAATGAACTGGGGGAAAGAAAGGAACAGGTAGAATGTAGTAAATTATCTCACATAAAAGAGGCAATAAAGAGCTTTTACAATGGAGGGGAAAAGGGGGAAGATGAAATGAAATAAGTGAGTTAACTTTCATCAGATTTGGTTTCAGGAGAGAGTAACATACACACTTAATTGGATATGGAAGTTTATCTTACCCTACAGGAAAGCAGGGGAAGGGGAAAAGAGTGGGGGGGATAATAGAAGGGAAAGTAGAGAGATTAGGGGAAAAGGTCACCAGAAGCAAACACTTTTTGTAGAGGGAGAGGTCCAAGGGAAGAACAGAATAGACCTCCATGTGGAGGTCAGCACAGGGTAGAGGGAAATATAGTTAGTCTTTCACAACATTGACTGTTGTGGAACTGTTTTGGAACTACACATCTATAGCCTGTATCAAATTCCTTACTTTGTCAGTGAGGATGGATAGGCAGGAGTAAAGGGAGAAAACATGGAATTCAAAGTTTTAAAGTGAATGTTAAATACTGTTTTTGCCTGCAACTAGGAAAAAAGATAAATAGGCAATGTGGTATAGAAATCTATCTTGCCCTATAGGAAAATAGAATGGGAGAGCATAATAGAAGAGAAGGTGGATTGCAGGAAAGGGTAATCAGAATATACACTGTCCTGGCACAGGAAGAGGGGGGCAATGGGGAGAAAATTCGAAATCCAAAATTTTGTGAAAGTGAATGTTGAAAACTGAAAACAAATAAATTTAATTAAAAGGGAAAAAATTGAAAACTTGCAGAAAGACATTGAAAGATTATATCAATATGTAGCTGGTATGCATGATGATATATGTATTTTTCATGTGTCTATCTCACATGCATAGACACATGTGGACACATAGGTTGTGCATATGTATTTACATATGCACATGTGTATATATGTATGTATGTCTATACTCATACATATGTACATATATGCACATATGCACACACACATATATATGTGCATATGCGTGTGTGTGTGCATATATTGAATGTTAGATCTTCCAATTAGAGATAACAAAAAAGAAAAGTACACAATGGAATCTAGGTGGGGGAAGGGAAAGGAAATGCCTTTAAAATTCTGTGACCCTTAATTAGGAATTAAAAGCAAAACTCAAATGTCTACAGTTGTATAAAGAGTCAGAAAAGAAAATGAAGAATTTCTCATCACTTTAAATTTTCCTACAATGTTTTAAGCAGCAAAGAAACCAGATGAGCATGAAAAACTCTAGGAAAGTGTACATGATCACCTAAAACATGAAAGCAAGAATAGGTCCAATACAATTAAAATAAGATCCTAGACAAACATAGAACAGAAAACTTCATATGGTTAATATAGTGTAACAGAGAACAGTGGTGTGAAGAAAGGTGACTGAAATTGCATCTTCTTTGCTCAACCTGAAAATATCAGGGCCAGATAAAATCTGTAATTATTGGCTTAAAAGTTTCACAGTAGCACAAGAATTACCTACAACGCATTTTAACATCTTCTCAGAATGAAATCTGAACTCATTTTTCTTAATAGAAGGCATCATATATCTACTACCAAAAACTGAGACCAGAATTCCTCCAAATATAAGCTAATTATGTATTTTTAAACTTTATACAAAGTATTCCCAGTTTTATTACTAAAGAAAAAAATTCATAAACTCAAGAAAACAGCATATTAACTGAGGGGCAATAAGGGTGTGACAGGAAATACCAAGGTATAAAGAAAAACTTATTAGGAATATGGTAATTATTGATCAGGCTCCTGAATGTGCAATAACATTTTAATGCCTTTGTTGATTACCATAAAACATTGACCTTAATTCTGTGCCCAGGATTTAACGGAAATAAATAAAATTGTAGTGAGAATTCTAGACTGTTTATGTGCACATGGGAAAGTCTTCACTAAAATTTTTATCAATAATTGCTATAAAATGTAGTATCTTCCTGGGAGGATGTTTAAGTCAATTAAGTGTTTGTTTAGCCAACTGCATTATCAGCCTTGCTCAGCGCTGAGTATGGCTACTAAGGAAGAGAATTTGTGTTCAAACTCCTCGTTAATCCCTTAGTGTGTATGGCTCAATTAAAAACAAATTGAACACTCACCCTCTTGTGGAATTTTTCCTCAGTGGTATCAAAAGAAAATTTTTAACGTGCAAAATTCTATGGAAACTGAAGACTGAGTTTTAAAACTGAGTCGGACTTTGCATTTCAAAAATAAACTAGCAGATGGAAGGAAATATTTGAAAATATTATAATCTCTTCTAAGTAAGACACATCAAGCATATCCATACCTAGAAGAAAATTGTGGTTATGTACTGAAAGAAGCTAAATGGCATTCTGAAACCAAAGCTCAACCCAAAGAAGCAATTAACACCTACACAATTCCAGTTTTAGCATATACTTTCAGAACTGTAAAATGATCTGTGACGGATCTAGGATGAATTATAAAAAAAGTAAAAAGCCATATACAAATATTAATAAAATATATGGTCCGTCAACTTAGAGCTTTGAAATACTGATGCTTCCTTGACAGAAAAGAAGATGAATTGACAAATTTTTCAGAATACATGATAGAAAGGTTAAAAGCAACAGAAATACTTTTAAAACAGACACCACTTCCCATATAAGAGTAAAGGGTAACATTAGTTAGATATTAATAGATTTGAGGAATAAAGCCAAAAGTGGCTTACCTCTGAATGGAATGTATAACATGACTAAATAATCAAAAAGCCCTTCATTGGCATCATATTCCATGTCCTTTCATTAGATCAAGAGGCTTCTAATTTATAGCATCTCTACATTTCAACATTTTCCATGCATGTTTTCATTTTTAATTTGAGCTCTATAACCATCTTGTAAGATGGGTGCTAGGTAATCAATCACATTTTTCAGATAAGGACACTAAAGCTACAAGAAAGATTGGTGGAATCATAGAGAAGAATGAATGTATCTTGAGGTAGCTAGGCTGCATGGGCAATAGAGAGTTGAATTTGGACTCAGAAAAGTCTCTGTTCTAATATGGTCTTAAACACTTACTATTTGTGTGACCCCAAGCAAGTTCCATAATGTGAATATGTCTCAGTTTACTCATGTGTAAAATAAGGATAATAATAACACCTACCTTTATAGGCTTGTTGTGAATTTCAAATGAGATGATATTTTAAAATCACTTTGTGAAGCTTAAAACTTCATTTAAATGCTAATAGTTATTATCCCTATTTATTATCATCATCATTACTGTTATCACCTAGTAAATATTTGCTAAGGTAAAGTTCCCTAAAAGCAAAATACTAAGACCCTCTCCTTATAGCCGAAGTATGAGAGAATATGGGTACATTTCAAGAGAGATGAATCACCTTGGACATATGGTGTATACCAAATGACTGTTAATGTTTGATGAAGTAATTATAAAGATATTGTGAGAAGATTCGAATGTACTCTGTCAGGGCTGCTTGTTGGCCTGTATCCACATCACATGATGCTGTAATGATGTAGATTTTCATAAATGAATCAGGGTCGGCCTGGGTCAGTTCTTGAAGAGGAGTCCTCCAGGGAATGCTCCAGCATAGCTTAACTGTGATTAGCTAGAGTCTGCATTTCTTTGGGACATTTTCCAACTTGGCTAGTATTAAAACCATGTGTGAGTAACATGGGCACCCTTGTGAATACAGTTTGTAACCTCTTACTCTGATCATGTAAAGCTGCATATATTCTAATGCAATAGTTTTCTCACTTGATCTCTATAGAAGGTTATGTAGGAGAAATATACCTCCTGAAATGTCTGAGAAACTACTACTCCAAACCTTAACTTGAATAAAGCCATGATTATTCAGGATGGAGAACAGAACAAGCAGTGATCTTTAGGTCTTAGAATTTTGTCAGGGGCATAATAAGGGTAGGGGTGACTGAGCTTTCCCCTAGGGTGTTAAGGTTTGTAGGAGTGCTGGCAGATTTTGTACTCCTTTAGCAGATAAAAAGAAGCAAGCTATTTTTTTAAATCAAAAATAGATATTTAAAATAGGAAGTCATAAGGTTAGGGATATTACTTCCCCCTTAAGCTCACTCCCAGGTCATCTACTCAGTTCTTGTCTTAGGCTGGTCTTTCAGGTGTAACCCTGGCCAAGGTTATAAAAAAATGTAAAAGTGAAACTGAAGATTTTATATTTGATCCTAGAGGTAATAGGGAGCCATTGTAGCTTAGCAGATGAGGAGTGGAGTGGTGATATGGTAAAACTTATGTTCTTTGTCCCTTCATACTTTTCCAGTCTTCTTACATTTTGCTTTGTGGCTTTCTTACTGTTCTTTATTCATGATATTCTCTCTCCTAACTTTTATAACCGAGTGAAGAATGAACTGGAATCAGAAGAGACTTGAGACAGGGAAAAGTGAGTGCTAATATTATCCCCATTTTGCAGAAGAGAAAACTGAGATAGTTTAAATGCATGGCAGGGATCATAAAACTAAAAACTGAATTCCTTCCTAATTCCAAGTTTAGCACTCCAGTCGCTATCTCAGCAAGCTGCATTTAAAGAGGGACTGTAACCGTGGGAGAAATCGAGTCATTTAGCTCCACTATTGCTCCCAGACTTTTCTCCTTTTGGTGGAGCTCCTAGCCAAAAGCACTATATTTGGTGTATACCGGAAAGATTTTTTATCATGTAATCATGGCTCTATTTTCCTTATATCTATGTGGAATACAAGCAAATATAATTCATTGATCAAAATACAAGGAATGCCTTAACAAATCATGAAAGCTTGTATATGCAGGAAAGAAGCTCTATAAAATGTTCTGCAACTTTCAAAATGAAGATAGTTATTGGTAGTGTGTCTTATATTAAACTAAACGTTTAATATGAATGTCTATGGGTGTGTCTCCACAGGGAGCTAATGTAGTGTAGCATGCAGACGGCTGCAAGACAAACGTCTGACCCAGCCTGGCTCTTATCCTGGGGAAAATTAATATCTCTTAGAGATGATTTAGCAGCGTGTGGCTGCTGCACATCCTATAGTTCCTGTAGGATGAAGAGTAAGAGTTAGGTGAATCGGTAGGAACTAAAGGTAGATGAGCAGCCCTGAAAAGGGCACAGTAAACCCTCCCACCAGAGGTGACAGTTCTCCCTGAAAACCCCATAGCCCCCAAGGTGGAGGGTAACCAACAAGCCTCAAACTGGTAAGTGAGTTAGGAGGATGTCTACCCAAAGCATGTGAAGAATTCCCCCAGTGAAACAGCTAGATAAGAACAATTTGTTCCAACAGCCTTGAAGACACCTGAAGCAGCTTCTGTAGAGTGTTTCGAACTTGATCAGACATCCAGGTCATACACTGCATCCCAAGTGTCTTAATTTCTGGACTTCAGTGACTCTGGAAGAAAGAGGGAGGTTAACAACTTTGTACAAATCTGCCTCCCTTAAATCCAATTCATATGCAAGTCAAGGCATCGCCCCTTCATGTCTCTGATGTTTCTCCAGATGGACAAATAATACCTCGTAGAGACCCCAGGCAGCTCTCTATGGAGATAAGTTGAAGAGAAGGTACTCACCTGGATTGGTTCAATTTCCTCAGAAATCATGAGACCTGACTTCTAGTCTCAGCTCTCCTACTAACTTCATGAGAGATATTGAACAAATCCCTTTATTTCTCTGGGCCTATGTTTTCTCTCTTTTTTTTGTCCATTACACAACTAATTTGTGGTAAATTTCTGTGGGGTCAGAAGGGAAGTACCACGGCAGAACTTAACCTGAAAATGAGTTTGTATGATAACTGTATGTCAATGAAGAATCATTTCTCATCACTGGACCTTTGCATAGGATCATAAGCCCATGCTTAGAATGCACGTTCTCCTCCTCTCGGAATCATTAGTATCCTTCTAACTTACCACAAATGCTACCTCCTGTTGGAGTCCTAGTCTTATATTCCAAGATGCTAATACATTCATTCTCTCTTCTCATATTGTTTTGCAAATACTTAACATTCTACAGTATTGTTCTCTGCATACTGCCCCCCCCTCCACTTCCATGAGCTACTCCATCCCTTCTATGGAATGCAAGCACCTTGAGAGCAGAGATTACTTCAATCTTTGTATCCTAGTACATAGTAGGTACTGAATAAATGACTTGAGTGTTATCAATATTAACATCAGCTTTCAGATTTTTAATCTCACCTTTGCCTATCCTTATTCCTACACATCTCCTTCCACTAGCAAAGGAAAAGAAAAAAAAAAGGAAGTTTGGGCAAATGACTAATCTTTCTAGGGAACCTTTAATGTCCTGTATACTTCTACACTGTGGGAGGTGGTACAGTAGTTAGTGAGCTGGGCAAACTGAGTCCAGATTGATCCTTACATATTTGCTATCTGTGTGACCTTGGGCAAGTCACCTAACCTCTTTTGGTTTCAATTTACTTAATTGTAAAATGGGTTTAATAATAAGAGCTAATTCCTAGGGTTGTTGTGAGAATCAAATGACACAGTATTTCTAAAGAACTTAGCATAGTACTTGGCACACAGTAGGCACAATATACAATCATGCCTCATCATTTGTGGGTTTCACACTTGAGGTTGTGTTTATTTGCAGATTGACTTTTGATAATTAAATATGATTTTTTTTTGAAGATTGAAGGCATATTGCAAAAAATCACAGATGACACACGTATGTCAAGAAAATGAAAAAGAGTAACTCGTAAATGAATTTTATACTGTATATTATTCAATTATTTTATCATTTATTACCATAAGTAAACATACCTAAATTTATTATAAAACAGGTAAATTTTGCTAAAAGTTTTGGCGAGATAAAGAACTATGTGCTATGCATTCTTTGGAATGCTTCCTTCTGTCTTTCTACCATCCAGACTCTGTCATGTGATTTTCTCCCCAGTGATCTTTATATCTTACACTTTTCATGAGAGAAGGAAATCTGTGAAGAAGCTGCTGCAGCTGTATATCAGTGGCTGCAAAGATATTATGTGGTGTGTGAGATGTTAATCTTTCTGTTTTAGAAACTGAAAATATTTTTATGGGCACAATGTCTTATTTTGTGTGTTTAAAAGATAACTGTAATTGTAAAAAAAATAAAGGTTTGGGCAGGGCCTAGAGTTATTTATGGTTTTTTCACATTTGTTGGGATTTTGCTCCCAACCCTAGAGAATGTTGAGTGATGACTGTCAAATATATAGTCTGTATTTTATATATATATATATGTATATACATATATGCACACACATGTATACACATACACACATGCATGCTTATATACATGTGTGTATATATGCATATACATATATCACATATAATGGTATTTTATATAATACAGACCATGAAATCAATATATAATTATATTATAATGTATGATTACACTGAATACACTTATGACATACTCAAGTGGGTTAGATGTAGTTATATAATATGAAATTTGCTATTTTTTTTAAAGAAACAAAGCAATTTTGAAGTTAGACAAATACTTTATATCCACAATTTGATATTAAGAAGTTGGCATGACAATTTTGACATTGAGATAAATTCTGGCAACTGAAAGTCACCTATCTAATTGTGATTGTATAACTAGGAAGTCACTTAATTGTCTATCTATCTACCTATCTATCTGTAAATATTTATGCATACATACACACATATGTATGTATAATTATATTTATCTGACAATGAAAAATAACAGATCCATAAGCTTTGTGAAAATTTTTTCATTTATTTTCTTCCCTGTATTTTTAAGAGTGTTGAGTGAGCTCTAAAATGTGGGCTGGTAAATTGTGAGCATTTATTTGCAAGACTGGAGAAAGCTGTTTGTGGTGTTAACTCTAGGGGTGAATGGTTTCCTCATGGCTTGTAACTAAATTTGGTCTGATGTTCCTGGGCAGTTTGAATTGGTCTATGCATCATTAACTTGAAATGGTGAACCTATGCTACCAGTCTGATTGTTTTCCCTGAACATTTCCTAAAAGAAGAAAGAAAATTTGAGTTTTACCATAATGTTGTTTCATATACAGTATTTCAAAAAAAAGCACCCTTTAAAAAAATTGGAGTCTCTTTTGCTCTTTGACAATAAGTATTTTCATCATCATCGTCATTCTTACACTCATATTCATACAAGACTTTGAGAAGTCACATATTTCTTTATTTAATTATATATGTGTCACATGTACACACATATACACACAAATGCACATACTCTCTTTGGCATGACTACAATCTACCAAGGTGCCTGTCCCTCCCTCCATATCGTGGGTTAAGTTATTTTTTGAGTTTTCATTGATAGGAGGAAAAAAAAGCATCCTCAGAAATGACTGCTTTAAGAATCAAGGCAGAAGGCTCTCCTCTTTTTATATAGCATCCCTGTAGACTTTCTTCCCATTGGTGTGGACAAGCTGTTGGAATAAACAGTTCAAGTAATGGGCACCTGTTCTCGAATGGTGGTAGTGTCAATGGAGAAAAGGGGAAATATTCAAGAGAAAATACAAAGCAGAAATTAACAGACCTTTGTAATATACTAGAAGATGAGAGATAGCGATGAGCAGAGGTTGACACCTAGGTTTCCAGCCTGAAGGAATAGGATGGTGTTACTTTTTCATTTACAGGTACTGGGGAATGCTTAGTGGGGAAAATAATGAGTCACAGAGGATTGGAACATAATGACTTTGTTGAAGTGGGTGATGGGCTCATTTAGGAAGGTAAGCCCAGATTGGTTCCTATATTTCTCTGGACACTTTGTTTATGACTGTTTGCTTGCCATGAAGCACCTCACCCTCACCTTAGAAAGATTAAGGAGCAAACTGCCTGTGGCACTCTCCAAAGTCAGGCTGCTTGGAGTATATTCTCTATTCTGAAGACCTGTTTCTCGAAAACAATTTTGATTAATTCCCTTTTAGATCTGCCAGCTGTGTTGTCCTTTGGCCTTCAAGTTTGGAAATTTAAAAGTCCTCTATGTTCTACTAGAAGATTTCTTCAGAATTCATTTTACCTTCAAATCATCCTTGAGGGACTGAATTATTGAGATAAAAAATTTTCCCCACTTTGTTAGAATAGAACTCCTAGAGAATAATAGTTGTGCTTTTCCTTTGCTGAGACTAATAGCCTCAGAAAGATGGAGATCTAGACTGAGATAATAGTGGTTATTAGCCAATTGCCTTAGGTGTTGCCTTCTGAAAAAGATGCTTCCTAGCTTTAAGAGAATCTTATTTTTGTGTAGGTGAAGAAATAGCTTATTGTTTTAAATAGCTTTTTGGAAATGACAATGCAGTTAAACAAGCAGTCCTCAGTCAACATAAATATATATGGACATAGTATTAAGTTCATGTGTGTCACAAGGGAGCTCAACAGTGGAAGAATGCTATTCAAGGGGGATCTTTAGAATTTAGGGTCACCTAATAACTAGAATAAAGGAGTTAATGCAATTTAGTTTGTTTCTTATTTTCATTTTTTGGGGGAGGACTTGAATCTTCACTGGCTGTTCCCTATGCTTGAAATTTTCTCCCTTTTAAGCTCAATCTTCTAGCCTCTATCAAGTCCTACTTAAAGTTCTACTTTCTCCAAAGGGCATTTCCCAAGCTCCCTAATGACTTTCTTCTGTGATCATCCATTATCTTGTGTATATCTTCTTGTAAATGGTTCTCTTTGCCATCATAGTATGGCTGTTTTGAATGCAGGACTTGTTTGGTTTTCTGTTTGTTTATTTAGTTTTGTTTTAATATCTCCAGTACTTTAGCAAAGCCCTTGGTCTGTTCTGGGTATTTAACAGGTGCTTGGTGCTTGACTTAGCAAACCATAATGTTCACACATGGACATTGTTCTGCTTATCTGATGCAAACCATTCCAGCTAATTGGGGAAGAAACTTGAAGGGACAATGCTTAATTTTACCCTGGAGACTAGCAACTTTTTTGCAATATAGAAATGGAAATATGGACAAATGCCAATTGTACCCTGGTTAATATTCTAAGGGCAGCAAGGGTGCTGTGTTATTTTAAAATTTTCCCACACATTCCCAAGTATGAATAGTAATTATTTTTGTGGTACTTCAAATGATCACCCCCTGAAGAAGTTAGACCACAAGCTCTCTCCTTCATCCTTGTTTGTAGATGATCCTGAGATTAATACTCCAATATTAGTGACAGGCTTATGGGTTGAAGATATCCGAAGCTCCAACTATCACTGGGGGCTGACTGGAAAAAAAATTATTCTCTACCTGGGAGGTAAGACCACTGCCAGGAAAGGGAATCTGAGTCAGAGAAGGATCAGCTAGAATTCTTTGCACTTGTCTGAGTCATCTTGAGTGGCAATTCCTGACTTCATGAAATTTGGTGAACTAGCCCTGGGCAGTGATATTCTGACTTTTAGCACCTATTCCCAGCAATGGCAGAATGTTAGTGCTCAGAACTATGACCACCCTTTGTCCCAATAGAAGGCAGCAGAACCTAGGACCCTAAAGTGGTGGGTCACACAACACAAAAGTGTTGGGTCTCAGCACAAAGCTTAGCATTTGAACCTGGCAGGGTGAACAAACTAGAATGGCATGTGAGGAGGACTCAGTATCACTAGCTGGGGGGCAGTGGGTATAGATGGGCTGCAGTGGCAGAGGATAATGGAGAGGACCCCAGTGACGGTGGCAGTCAAATGGCAGAAGAGAGAGCACTAACATGTAGTGGCAAGAAGAAGGCTCAGTATTAATTGTAATGTAAAACTAAATTTAGAAATTTGACTAGTACTCATATTCAGTATATTTCAGAGGCAGAACTTAAACTTAAGCATTCATGTCTTTGAAGCTTTGGCAGACACAGGATTTGAACTGTTTGTCCAACTCCATAGTCGGAACATTTTTTCACTCTACCGTGTTTCTACCTTGTGTGGATAATAGTGAGAAGGATATTATTTTATAGCTTCCAGAATAGGTTACTCTATTTTTTTGCATTCCCATGTATGAAACATACACATTCCCATGTAAGTGGGAATAATAGTGAGAATAAGTGGGAAAACATCTTTTTGACTGGGGGATATATGAATGAAATGTTAGAAATTTCTCAAATTTTTTGTGAATATATCAAGATATTTTTATCTTCTTTGATAACTCTGCCCTAGATAGAAAATAAACAAGTTCTTCAAACTCATGTTGTGATTGCACAATTCACAACTAAAGCATAGATGCTGGTTTTTTCATTTGTAAAATAGTGATAATAAATTGCCAATATGTGAATTTATTGTACTGCCTTGGATATAACTACATATGTGAATGTAAATGTGCATATGTTTGTGTTATGAGATTTTTTCTTTCCAGTGGGAAGCCCAATTGTTTTTGTTTAAATTTGAATTTTGCTTAAAATTTCACTTAAAATATGAATGTTTTACAAAATCATTTTGGTGATCAGATAAGATATATGTCTTCTTTATCTAAATTAAATGGTCAAACACAATATAAATTTATATATAAACTATTGGTTAGCTGGAGTCAACATGAGTCTGAATTCAGGGATTTGCTAAAACAAAATATGGTGCTACAGAGATGTTTTCCAGAAGCAATCGTCTTTGTACTTGTAAGTATGCAATTGGAGAAACAGTACGTTATTTTTCTATACAATTAAAATAACAATTGAATCTGTGCTCAAGGACATGTAATAAAAAGAAATAAAGAGAATAATTTATTAATGATATATTTTAGGAAAACATTTAGTAACATTATTGAGATAACTGAACAGAACATACTATTGTAAACCTTATGGTATTTCTGTGACTATATAAATATATTTCTGCATCAGTAAGGAAAATTCCATCCCACCGAAACACTTTGTCAGTCTCTTCTCACTACGTGACCTTGAAAATCTATGATTCCACTAGCATGGGCCTGTGAACCTTTTGGATCTCACAAATTCATGAAAATTTCAAGAAATACTGACTTGAAAGGATCTCTCTGAGAAGTTGCATAGTTCATCTATGGTGGATATGTGTAATGGCATGGACAAGAATCACACAAGTTAGAAAAGTATGAATGCATTGATCTGCACAAGTAAAGAGAATGACAACATTAAAAACACCACCAAAAAGTCCCCTGAATTATCTTCTTCCAGAAGTACGCTTTGCTTTATTTCCGTATTGCTCTTTCTGGCTGCCTTCCTGAAGTGACTTCTCTACACTGACTACTTTTCTGATTTGCTTACATGACACTGATAAGTTCTTCCCTCCTCTTCAGTGTAAAAGCAACCATGACTGTTATCTAGCTACTCTTTATTTTCCCATTAATTCTTATTCAAATAATTTATTACTATCAAATTAATTACAAATAGGGATAATGTATAAAAATAGATCCTCTAATAAAGATTGAAGACAAAGTTTAATTGCTGTCCTTCCTTTGAAGAGAAAATTATAGCAGTGCAATCTATTCATGTTCAAAATTATTGCACTATTTATCAACATCTATTTGATAAATTTAAAGTATTTACATATATGTACATATATAGATATACATAGATACATAGATATATGTACACACATATGTGTGCATATATATATATACTTTTATGCAACACTCTAAAACTCTAAAGATAGTGCTCTCCTGGTTTATGTTTTAAGTGATTTACTGGCTAAGACTTTCTAAGTCTTTGTTATGGAAATGTATACATTTTTTCTCCAAAGCTACAGAGAAATCATTAGACTTTGGGTTCATTTGTGGTTCTGCCTCAATATTTATGCTATAATAACTGAAAGTTAGGCCTAAAAATAGTAGTTTGGGTTCACCTGCTAGCATTTCAGGATAGTAACATTTATACCAGAATCTTCCTTCCTTCCTTGTAAAAGTGATAATTCATTTAGAAGCAATAAAACTTATTGCTGCATATTTTAAAGTGTGCAAGTCAACACTTTATTTGTGGGAAATGATATAAAATAGTATACTTTATGTTTCTCAATATAAGCTTATTATTAGTCAATATTGTGACAATATGGAGGAAGAGGAAGAAGAGGAGAGGAAGGAAAGGAAGGAAGGAAGGAAGGAAGGAAGGAAGGAAGGAAGGAAGGAAGGAAGGAAGGAAGGAAGGAAGGAAGGAAGGAAGGAAGGAAGGAAAAAATGCTAGCTCAGAAAGCATTCAGAGAGACAGAATATCCAGAATAAATTATTAGAATCCACCCATCTCTGACTCTTCCCTGCTCAGACCACACCATAAATACTGTGTGAAAACCTACCTGCCACATTATATGGAAGATATTGACATTTTAGGGAATTTTTAAAAGATGTACATTAGAATGGTGAGAAGACTGCAAAAGATTCAAAATGAAACTCAGTTGAAGATTTCTTACATTAAAAAGAGAAAGCTTATCAACATGAAATTTATTTTCATGTATTTATCGGAAGTAGAATTGTATGATAGTGATTGAAGTGAAAGACTCAGACTCTAGAAATCGTATTTTAAAATCTAGTGTCTGACATATGAGCTCCATGATAGGCAAGGCATTTATGATCTCTGAAAGTGAGCAAAAAAGTACCTTGAAAGTAGATCTTCTGACTCTAAACTCAGTATTCTGATTTTTGAGTAAAATGGTAAAAATGATCAGTTTTTTCCAATTTGTTTACACATAATTGAATAATTAAGTGATTTGACAGTCAGAGGCAGAGGAATAATGAGATAAAAGATGGTCTCTGGGCGATAAATAATATTGGTCATATCAGATGATAACTTAATAGCATTATAGTGATTTTTAAATGGAGATGACCTAATTATAGTTACATAAAGGAATGATGAAATACATCAAAAAAGGGGATTACAAGTCATACCTTGTAAGAACTATTTTTTCTGGAGGAAAGATAGTTTGACTCACGAATTAGTAAAGGGCTTATTACTTGAAAAAGGAATCAGACTTGGTTTTTTGTCTGCTTGGAGAACAGAAACAAGAAAATGAGTAGAAGTTACAAAGAAGTTGATTTAGAATCAATATGACAAAACAAAAAGAGCATTTCCTAACACCAGGTAATGAATTCTTCATGGAGAAGTTCTTTAAATGAACACTAAATGATCATGAAAGATTTTTGCTCCAATACTGATGTTTGAGAGGCTGTTATAATACTGATACATTGGGGGGGGGTATTAAGTACATTTTCACCATAAAATAATGACACCCAGATCAGGAAGTTGTGTCCATCAAGTTATCACTTTACTGGCATAGATGATAACCCTATGTAACCTTTTCTCCTTGATTCCATTGATATTAAGTTATTTCTATGAACTCTCATGACTACTTCTTACTAATTCCTTTGGATTTGATCATCTGTATAATTCTTGCTTGGCCCTGGGAGGTCTTTGGTCTACTCCCTCTTATTGTCTTTGACCACACCCTCTTTCCCTGTCAATTCCCCTTAATCATCAGCATATACCATTCCCATTACATCATTTAGGGATGGGGATTTGATAAATTGGAACAGATGATTTCTCAGGTCAAGCGAGATAAAGCAATTTTAAAGAAGTATACAGCAGTTAAATATTATTAATTCAGGTCCATCAGTGCTATGAAATTCTCTACATATTGAATTAATGTATGCTTTCCAAATATGTTGACATATCAACCTTTGTAATAATGGAATATTCTGTTTAAATTATTGACCTTAATAAGATTTTATATTTGTATATAGTTATAATTATGGAGGCAACATCCATTTTTGGCATCATCTCAAGTGTGTTAAATATTCTGTTTGCATTTATAGCACTTTGATATCTCAAAAGTTTAAAGAATTAGTAAAAGTGGTCATTTAAAAAGTGAACTATTGGGTCGTCTGTATAGCCGGCCTCCAAAGGCTGATTGTTTATAGTGCTAAATGCCATTAGACCATCAAATTAGAGAAAAGAGTGTGGTCATATTCTCTGTTGAGCTTAAGGCATAGTTTGAGATTTCTCTATGATGCTATATGTAGATTCATTCTTCTTCTAAGATTTTAAAAACATCACAAAAATGCCACATATAGCATATATATAGCCATTAGAAGTAAATGGCAGGGTTATGATGCAAATTTTTGCACTTACATAACTCAACATAGTTCTTATTCATCTACTTGTAAACATAGATTATCTTTGTATGATATTTATATAATAATTTTAAAATTTGACACATCTTTCTTTGATTAATCAATTTGATTTGGGCCTTCTCTTATCTTTTATTCTTTACCTTATCATTCTCATCTTCCTTCTTTTCTTTCTCTTCTTTTTTTCTCCTTTCCTTTCTTCTTTCTTTATTCTTTCCCACCCTCATCCTCTTCTCCTTTCATATTTTCTTTTTTCCTTCTCATTCTGTTTTTCATTCTTTTACTTCCTCTTATCCAACCTTTTCTCTCCTCTTCTCCCTCTCTTTCTCTACCTTCCTCTTGGCACTTCAAGGAAGATGAATTTATTTTAATGTTGTCACATCATTTAATACCGAGTTAAAAGATATTAGATGTCTTCCTTCTGTTATTGACTGGCTGTATGAACTTGAAAATTTATTAAAATTTCTATGCTTTTTTTTCATTTTTAAATTATTTTGGGAGAGTTGAAGTAGATTGAGATTTAATGTCTCTTCTAACTTTAATAATCATATTCAGAACAGAGCTTCATCATCGCTCCTCTAAATTATTCTCTTCTCAACTTCCCAGTTATACTCATCCTTCCCTCTCCTCCAACCAAATTCTGTTGATTCTATCCCTATCTATTTTTCACATCTATGACAACCTATTCATTCAAGATATGAATTGCCACTCGAACTATTTTACTAGGCTGCTATGAGGTATCCATTTTCTTTCTTTTCTAATGTGTCTGACACACAACTACTTAAATAATCATCCCAGTGTGCAGGGTTGAACATACTGATTTCCTATTCATGAAGTTGCTTTTAGGATAAAACAAAAACTCTATATCCTGGCATTTAAAGTCCTTTGTAATTTGACCTCAATCTTCTTCCTCATTCATAAAATTCTGCTCTATTCCACATAATCTATGTTTCAACCAGCTGGACAACTGCTTTCTGATTTCATGTTACTTTCTTCTTCAAGTCCTTGTCACTTTGCTTAGACCATTCTTTGATATAATAGAGTCCTATTCCTTCAAAGCCAAAAATATTCCACCTTCTCCATGAAAACTTCTTTTATTCTTGTTTCATTTTCCTCTCTCTTCTCTTTATGCCTCACCAATTCAAGAGATCTCTCTGAACAAAGATATTCCTGTAGTATCTTTTCTGGATGGCTCCGTTGTATATATCCCATTTTCTAATGTAGTAATCCAACCACCCTCAAGAAGCCTTTCCTTGTTCAACTTTATGCTAGTTCCTTTCCTTAGACATTATCTCCAAGTTGTCCTGCCAATATTTTATTTGTATTTAGTTGTTTTCATATTGTCTTTATTATTCAATTGTGAGCTTGTTTAGGGCAGAGACTTTTCCCCCTATCTACATATTTCCCCAACTTAGCACATTCCTTAACACACAGTAAGTATTTAATAGACATTAACTTGCTCTTTGTTCAATATTGCCTCCCTATTTGATTTTAAGCTCTTTGAGGTTGTGAATTATTTCATTTATCTTTGTTTCCCCAGTACCTGGAGTATTGTAGGCATGTAATGTTAATAATGAGTCCCTTGAAGCAGTAGTGTATATTCAAATTTGCACTATTCAAAGTCATATTTATATAGCAATGTATTGATTTGCTGTAACTCAGTTGAAATATGAAGAGCTAAATTCAACTAGGGAGACCACTTTGGGTGATTCTCTACCCTTATTAATCAGAATCTCACTTTGTTGCATTAGATATGTGAAAGGCTTTTGCACATGAAGAGTACAGTTCCTTAAGATGTACAATTGCTTCTAAAGATATTATTCATTTTTGCCCTGATTAGCTTACTCTGCTTCTGTGTCATATTTAGAAATATTTTTCAGAAATACTATAAATATTAGAAGCTATATGTGTAGAAACTTTTCAAGAATAATTTCAGTTTGAATTAACTTCTATTAAGCAAGTGTATTGTATGGTCAATACTTTTAAGAAATTCACTACTTGGGCATTCATGGTTTTGACAGCATTCATTTATATATGGGCTTAAGGTCTTCGGCAACAAAGGACAAATACAACATTTATATTTTGCTAGAATTGAAGTATAATCATATGTTTCTATCTTAGTCAAGGTATTAATTTGTTCTGAACAATTACTGGTTTTACCTTTATGCTGCTGAATTTTCCTATGGGATTTTGTTAGCTTACATTACATAGAGTTGCCTACTTTAATTTCTTTTATCACTATGTCTTCAGTATCTTTTTGTCATCTCTCTTCAAAAGGTTACTGGACAGGTGCTGGTGGACAGGCTTCCCAAAAAACCATCATTAGCAGTGACCTTGTCATTTAATGTTAAATAAACATCTCTCAGGTAACATGGTTGAAATCCTTTGAAAGAAAGTTCAAGTAAAGCATTGTAAACCAGGACTGAGAGAGTCAAGTAAGAAAGATTTCATTTTCTGTACAAATAATCCTCTGATCTCCAGCCACTCAGTCTATGATCATTATTTCTGGCTGCCTCTGCTGGCGCGCTGCTTGTTCTTCCCCTCTAGGAAAGCGCCCTGACCTAGAGAAGCAGACAAGGCATACTACCTCCTTCTCTTTTTTTGTTTTATACCAATGTTTCAGAAATTAGTTCAACAATTTATTATTAAGTATTTTAAAAAAATGAGACGTTTTCATTTTCAACCTATATTAAAATGGAAAACATAAATGGGAGAAATCGTATTAGTATATATGCTTCTTAATTCATTTTACACCTTCTTTTATGACTGTGGTCAGCCATAGGTAATGGATAAGAAAGAAAATTCTAACAGGATGCGATTCCTATCCTTATAGGGCTTATTGGCTAACAGATAGATACTAACTAAACATGAACAATCGTAAAACATTATATTTATGTGTAAAGTAACAGAAGGATGATGATATCAGCGAACTTATTATGGCATAGGTTATACGTTTGCTCACAAACTGATGATGACAGACTCAGGGTACACTTCTTTACCGAGTAATCTCATGCCATCCCTAGACTTCACATACTGGAAGTACCCATTACCCTGAGGCTAACTTGGGTAGTTCCTCCAAGAAGCTCCATTTTAACGAAGATTCCCCAAGCCAGCCATGTCTTCATTTTTCTCTAGGATGTACTCTTGACTCACTTGGAGAGTCTCTCTAATATTCCACTGCTCCACCTCTCCATTCCTTCGTCTCTTCCCATATCCTTCCCCACTCATTTTCTGATTTCTATTATGTTGTCTTCCGCACTATAATAGGCAGTGTCATCCACTTCATCCTTGGCAATCATTAGTCATCTTGATTTTTGTCTTCCCACTGGACTTTGACGGCTCTGGAAGGAAGAGTGAGGCTAATGACTTTGTGCAACTCTGCTTGCACATGAGCAGATCAAGACATCACCTTGTGATGTCATTGGTCTTTTATGAAAATGAAGGTTAAGCAACAATAAAAACAACAACGCTAAACTCTTTGAAGTCAAACAGTATGCTTCTTTAGTCCTTCATTTATATTTTCATTTGCATAGGGCCTGGCTCATTGTAAATACTTAATAAATACTTGTTGACTTGATTTCACTTGGACATCACCAGTGTGGAAATTGATTCTGTTTCATTGTGAATATTTGTTACAAACATTTTCTTTTTCTTATCTTTTTTGATGTGGAAGAAGAAGGGGGAAAGATAAAATTTTGATAGTTAAAAAATATTAAAAAGTGATAAAATGATGCATTTTTCAGAATTTTAAAAATATTGATGTTTTTAGCCACAGGATATTCTAACTCTGAAAATAATAAGTTTGAATATATAATTTCCTCTCATGTAACACATATAGAAGCTGAACCTTTAAACATTTCTCATTTGTGCAGTCATCAACTTAAAAAAATCTGTAGTAACCAAGGATAAGAGTATATATTTTCTCCTTAAAATTATAGGATTATTGGAGAGAGTCAAACAACACCAAAGTCCCTTTTTCATCATTTAATCTCATAATGAGGTTATTCATAAATCCAGGTGTAAAAAGAAAAAAACTTTCTTCAATATGGCCCCATGGATCCATAAATTTACCTCTTTCTTAGCTCAAGACAGTCAAAGATATGTTAAGAATCCTTAATTTGAATTTCCAATCCCAGTTATGACTACACATCATAGGAAAGTGAATGATAATTTTATATACTAGTTTTACCTTTGGAGACCATGTAAGATGTGTCAACTATATTAGGCTTCAAATCTTCAAAAATCAATGCATTTTCAAGTAAAACCATATAATAATGAGAAATCATGGAGTAGCAGGGGCACTTGAGGTTCTGAGTGTTCTTAAACCCTAAGTAGTCTGTTTGCCAAACTCTAAAGCAAAGGTTTCTTAAGTGGTCTTCCTAACTCTCATAAGATGAAGTGTCACAGTAATCTTGGTACATAACAAAATTACAATTTGGTTGATTTTGTATTTCAAAATATAGTATAAACAGAATTCAGTGAGCCATGTGTGACAGCTTGATTAATACACTAAATGTAAAATTATTTCTCCTCTCTGCAAATGATCTCCTTGGACTCTTCCATAGTTCAGGTGCTTACAAACAGAAAAAAAAATTGTTTTCAGTAAAAATAATGTAGTGCCTTCATTATATCCGCCAACAGTCATTATTAATAGTAAGAGAATGGGGTTTTATCATGGTGTGCCAAAACTGGCAAGAAGCATGGGGATTTCTCATTCATTGGTACCAGGCAGGGTGGGGGAGGAGATGTGTTTCCTTTTCAGGCAGTCATGGTTCCTCACTGTGCAGGTTATGCTTCCTTCCCGCAATGACTGCCGTCTCTCTGTCTCAATAATTCTAAATCTTTCTACATGGTCTATTGCTTACTCTTACTTTCAGGTACCATAAAAAAGCTATGTTTAGATCCTTTCACTCTATACCTCTCTTCAAATGTGACTATATGCATCAACCAATATAGATGTGACTGCTGATGCAATCGCATTCAGAATTGAATTAAAATTACTCTGTTCCTTTCTCCTCGTTTGAGGTTTTTTGTTTGTTTTTTGGCTCTTTTTCCTAGAATTTTGGCTGTAGGTCAACATTTGTCAGGATGATGGATTAGGGAACAAAAATCACAACTGTTTGTACCTATCTTTAGAAGGAAATAACACATTTCCAAGACTGAAGCAGAGAAACATGGAGTGTTCTTATGTTTGATCATCTATAAAATTCAATATTTAGGAGTACTCTATTGAGATCCTGAAAGCAGATATATCTTATGTCTTGTCAGAAGTTGTATTAAAAGGGCAAGTATCAACAGAGTGGGCACATTCAGGAAGGCTCCTGTTCCAAGTGTCCCCCACAGTAAAGTAAAATCTTTAATTGAATACTCAGAACTCTATTATACATACAGGTAAAAAAATACCCTAAAGCAGGACTGTACACTATATGGCTAATAGGCCACTTGGACCATCCCATTGAAGGATTTCGGGTAGCCCATGAAAAAAAGTAGAGCTGTCATTGCACACTTTCTCCTGTTTTTCATGTGACCTGTGGCAAGCAACTGCTGTCAGTTTGTCTCTCGTCTAACCTATTTTCAGCCCAAATGAATTTAGCCTATTTTAATTTTGGCTCCTACCTACTAAAAAATTGTGCAGGTCTAACTTAAAGGCTACACAGTACCAGCATTGAGCATCAGTAACAGTCATATTTGGTGGTTTGAAATCATACTGAAACTGGTCCCTAAAAAGCTTACAACCTGGGGAAAAAAAGATGCAATGGAATTTCGACATAACCATTTCTGGTCTTAGCTGGAAACAATATATTGTTTTGTAAATCTCATAAACTCTCAACATGACAATGGTATAAACGATACTGGTAAGACTTGTGAAACATCCTGTGATGTTCTCCAACCCTCATATTTATTGCCTTATTACTTTCATTTAGAAAAGGAAGAAACTGGAATTGAAACAAGCCAAATGGTTTGTTTAATGGATTATTGTAATCATGAGTCATAGGTGGAACTAGGATTCAGGTCTTCTAATCCACAAAGCTTTCATGAAATTAAAAGCGTATATCCCCATAAATAGTCTTGAAATAAAATTTCTGAAATTATCCTGTAGTAGATTTATTGTATAATTAATGCATTAAAGAATCCTTCATTGGCAATACTCAGTGTGATTCTTTTTATAAATCTTAGAAATGATAGTATAGTTTTGGAACATAGCTTAAATAAATACATGTTAACCTTAAGCACATATGTAAATGAATGCTGTCAAAACTATGAATGCCCAAGTACTGGATTTCTAAAAAGCATTGCTCATACAAAAGACTTGCTTAGCAGAAATGAATTCAAACTGAAATTGTTCTTGACAAGTTTCTACACAGATAATTTCTAATATTTATAATATTTCTGAGGTTCAAAATTTGGGGGAAGTCTAAAAATATATCAATGTTGTATATGTGAAAATATTTTAAATAATTATATATTATAGATATGTACAATATATTTAGCAGCTAAAATACTTCATTTGATTCATACTCTGATACTTCTTGCTATTCCACTAAAATTACAATCTTCTCTAAATGCTAATGTGATGCCAGTCTTTCAGCGCAATACATTAGAAGTCTAGTGCCTTTAGTTATACCTTGCTGTATACCTGTTCTTATTGAGACGATTGTCAAACGTGCAGAACTTTTTTTAAATTTTCGTATTTGGTTCATTGTTTTGAAAATTTGTTAGTAGACAAAACAGTGTTTTGTAAACTAATTAATAGACAAATGGTTTTAAAAATGCCCTTTCATAAGAATAATTGAGAAGTCTGCTACACCAGACTGAAACCATATAATTCAGAAATATATCATCAAGTTCACTATAGGGACACCAGTAGAGGGAGCCATGTCAGTTTCTTAAATGTCAGTGTTGCCAGAGAGAATTTTTTTTTTTTTAAATTTACTTTGAATGGGCATGGGAATTTTAGTTTCATGCATATTTTTCATATAGACAAAATACCACCTGGCTCTGACTTTAAAATCTTTAACTGTGACTCATAGCTCACTGTTACCATCGTGATTTTATTTGACTGTGGCAGAAAAATATTTCGGCATGAAACAAGCTAGATATTTTCACAAAGAGCCATCTGTCAAAGGCCTCTGCCAGGAGCCTGCTAAATATTCCTCTCTGTAATTGGATTTCAAGCTTCTTTCTGGAGAAACAATGCTGCATCATGAGGTTGAGTTTATTTTCAAATAACGGTTTGTATTGACTTAGCACTTTCATGTGAGGGCTTCAAAGTAAATGTGTGTAATCCTCAAAAAGTCTATAGAGTGGTGACCAATGAGTTTATTCATCCTAGTAAATGGAAGCAGGAGCCTTTTCATGAGAATTACCTCATACATTATTAGGAAATTAAAGTTTGTTTGTTTTTAATATTCTCAATTCCTTCTTGTTTTTTCAGCAGGTAATTTAATTTCACTGTAGCTATTTCATTCTCTGTAAACTGATAAAGAAACTTTACAAATTTTCTAAGACTTAATTAGGTATAAACAAATCTAAAAAGTAATGAAAGTCTTTAGAAAGTAACATGACATAAACACAAAGTGGTTAGTTATTTATTGTTGACTTTATCTATGGGAGAACCCATATGTAGCATCCAGTCTAACTGCACAATTGAAAACAAAATTTGAGCAAGTGCAAAGAAAATCTTAAAGCATTTCAAAGTAAGGGGAAAAAAGTTGTCCATCAGCAATTAAATAAATAGAACAGTGAAGCTTTTGTCAACTTCCTCTGTTTTATTAACTCAATGAAAGTGTTTTTAATTAATTGGTTAAACTCACTGCCAGTTCAGTATCAACATTCTTTTAAATTCACTTACTTTTGAATTAAAAACCTGATTGGGTTTTGTTGTTTTAAAAATGTTCTTTACTTTGAATCCTGAAGCCCATGTTTTTCTACAATTGTTTTAGTTTAACTTTTACAATCTGAACCTCTTCAAGCAATTTGCAAAACTATTGATATCTGTTTATGAACTTTGATATGAAATTGGGATGCAGAAAAAATGTAGTGATGTACTTGAGGCCACATCACATTTTATTATGTTGTAGTCCCCGTTTTTCCTTCAGTTAGCTTTGTGATTTTGAGGTACTACAGCTTCAAAGGCTTGAGTTTTCTTATTGGTAAAAGAGATATTCTCTAATTCATCTTCCAGTATGATCTAATAAGGTATGATCCCATTATGCTACAAGTATTTCTCATACTTTCAAACCTAGCCAACAATGTCCAACTTTCAAAAATAAAGTACTTTATACTCCATAAAGTCTTTCATTACTAGCTTGTTGACTATGACTAAGAATTCTGAGTCTCAAGCCATGGTGGGTCTTATTTAATCATTTATATATTCCTTTGGAAAATTCAAAATGAAATATTATGAAAATGATCTCTAATTTAGCAACTTTTCTATAGAATATTGTTATATACCACAGAATTACATAACTTATAGAATATATCATTTCCTCCTACTTTTTGGAAACTCATTTTTTTCATTATAAATAAAAGAGCTAAGGTTTTGGCTACAAAATTAAGTGTTGTTTCGTAATCTCTGATGTAATGCCATCTCTGGATAGAGAACATAGCAGTCATATGAGGAATAGATTTTGGCTAGAAGAATTTGAATAGTAACAAAGGGGAATTTGCCTCTTCGGGGTGAGATATGCAAAAAAAAAGAAAAGAAAAGAAAACAACTAGGAACCATCAACATTTACAGAGCTTTGAATAAGGCCTTCTAGGAGATAAGGAAGAGGGCTGGGAAGGCTACATCAGGCTTTTGGCAATGGCAAACACAGCATGAGTAATTAAATAGCAAAAAAATTTTTTTTCAATTTAGAAATTTTAGAAGAAAATGTTATGGAACGGTGATTTGACAGTTCAGTGCCAACAATCACAAAGTTTTTGTGGGGAGAGGCATTGATACCCAACAAAACTATCCTTGCTTGTTTACATACTAAAAGCATGTACTAGTGTGCATGTTCTAAGTATTATGTACATAGTAATATAAAGACAAAAAAATGAATTTGAGGATGGTGAAATGATTAAACTTTTTAAAATAACATTTATTTATTAATATTATAAAGTCTCTGTTGTCATTAAATCATTTTTATTATTGTTCAGTTGTTTTAAATATACCCGACTGTAAACGTCCCCATTTGAGTTTTTTGTTTTTGTTTTTTGCTTTTTTTTCTTTTTATCTTTATTTTTTTGTCAAAGATACTGGAGGGGTTAGTCATTTCCTTCTTATGCTCATTTTACAGATGAGGAAATTGAGGCAAACAGGATTAAGTGACTTGCCTAGGGTCACACAGCTAGTAAGTGTCTGAGGCTAGATTTGAAATCAAGTCTTTTTGACTGGAGGCCTGATGTTATATCCACTGTGCCAATTAGCTGCCTCCAATTGTTATGTAACATTGTTTATCCTTTGGAGAGCACTGATGACTTCATGAGGGTTATGTTTTGATTGGCTTAATTAAATGAGGCAGAGCTGTGCAAAGTCATCAACCTCACTCTGTCTTTTCCAGAGTCATTGAATCCAGCACGCACCAAAATGAAGGTCAAGATGACCTGGGGGGCAGTGAATGACCTTGAATCAGCTACAGCAAAGCATTTAACCCATTAAAGGGAATATTCTCATAAATTCAGGAGAGAAAAATACTTAATATAAAATAATATAAACATCAATGATTTAATTAATTACTATGCTAATAGTTAATTATATGTTAATATAAAATATAGTTAATTAAGGAGTGAATATACATTCTTTTTGATATAATACCTTGCAATATGTGAATTCTATTTTCTCATTTTAAGGTTGAATTAATTTGTTACTTCTTTAAGGTTATCACAGCTGCAAAGAAGTCTCACAAAGACCACAGACCTGTAGAGCTAGAAGGTACCTTAGCGGTTGTCTAGTCTAACTTTTCTTTAAACAGATAAAGAAACTGAGGCCCAGAAAGATGAAATACTTTACCCAAGGTTATCCAAGTCGAAATTGGAAGTCCTGGAATTTAAACACAGGTGGCTCAAATCTAAATTGACCTTAAACACGTATTTGTAGATCCAAATACTTGTTTCCACTTTACCACTTATTTGTAGATCCAAATGGAGAAAGTGCATTATTGTCTGTGCTTAGCAAATCATGATTTTTGAATAAGTGACAGAATGAAAGAAAATCATTGTCTTTATCTCTTGTTAGTTGTGATGCCTTATTACTATTGGTAACAAAAATCTCAAAGTACGTCATATGCTTAGGGTAAATGACATCATTAATTACTGATATAAATACATATTTAAATACTCTTGATAATTTTTAATTGAAATTTTTCAAATAGAATTAGATGGTTTATTTTTCACTATATTCAACTATGTTTCAATGCATAGTATCAGCTTCAATTTATAGTTTCTTTTCAAGAATATTTAAAAAGTTTTATAAACACATATGGATATATATTTATATATAGAACAAAATTAATTTTATCAGGGAAAAATAATCCTCATGATACGTACACAATTAAACAAAAAATATTCTCACATTGACCATTTCCAAAGGTATTTTTCATTTTGAGTCCATCACTTCTTTGTCTACAGGTGTTTCTTTAAGCCATTTGCTCATTTTATGAATGTTGCTTAGTTAAAATGAGGTAATATGGCCATAAATCTAGCTATCCAGTTTCAAAATCTTGTATACATTGCAATATTCTAAAAGTGAAGGATTCAAAATTCATTTGGAAAGAAACAAAGGTAAAAAACATTAAAAGAATAAATGGGAGAAAAGGGAAGAAAGGCAGTCAATCAGTACCAGATTTAAACTATTTTATAAAGTGGTAATCATTACAAAAAAAAATGGATAAGAAATATAATGGTGAAACTGTGAAACACATTTATTAACACAGTATACAGATATAAATAACAGTAGGAACCCAGCTGTTAACTCACTATTTAAAAATTATCTGGTAAAACTAGAAAATATTCTAGCAGAAATTAGGCATAGATAGATGTTTCACATCATATACTAGAATAATGTCAAGAAGAGTATATGATTTACACAGAAGGGGTGGTATCATGAGCAAATTGAGGGGAAAAACTGTCAGATCTATCTATAAGGGATGAGTTAATGACTATACAAGAGATAGAGAAGATTGGTAAGAAGAGCTCCCCACAAGTTCTAGATCACTGCAGGGTGTGCAGAAACATAGTGGAAGAGATTTCCATTCCAGAGAGCCCTGGAGAGCCGTCCCCAGGGTCTGTTGTGTCCCAGAAAGCGGAGTCCACCCCAGCGCTGCCCTGGCCACGCGGCCAAGAGGAGCAGATCGGAGCAGGCTCCAGGGACGGAACCTCTGGCGGCCTGGAATGTCCCTCCGCCCACAGACGCTACAGGTCAGCGAGAGAGACGTCTGGGCTGGGTGAGAGGGGAGCAGGGTGTCCCCGTGGCTCGGGCCCCCTCGGGAGGAAGTGGCGGAGGCAGAGGCAGGGGCAGGAAGCGGCAGAGGCAGAGGCAGCAGCGGCGGCCCCCGGAACTCCCCCAGAAGCAGGCAGGATCTTCATTCCTGAAAGTCTCTGCATAAACCCCCTGAAGGAGCTGAGCCTGGGAGACTGCCCTGCCCCATTCACTCCATTACTGAAGATCTCTGCATAAAGCCCTTGAGGGAACTGAGCCTGGGAGGCGGCCCTGCCCCCACCCCAGCACCAGAATTAAAGCTCACATTGAATAGCAGCCGCACCTGCCCCTGAAAGCCCTGAGGCTGGGGAGTAGAATTTGAGTCTCAGACCCCAAGCACTAGCTGGGCGGATCTAGGCGGGAGTAGACAGGAATCTCAGAAGTCAAGTAACTGGCTGCAAAAATGCCCAGAAAAGGGAAGAAAAATGAGACTATAGAGAGCTACTTTGAGGGGGCACAGATGTTCCCACCTTTCAATTCTGATGACGAGGAAGGATTCTTACCATCAGGAAAGGTGTGGAGGTCGAGGCCTCTGTATCCCAGACACCCCAGGTGGATGTCCGGTGGGCTCAGGCCTTGGAAGAGCTCAAAAAGGATTTTGAAAAGCAAGTTAGACAGGTGGAGGAAAAACTGGGAAGAGAAATGAGAGAGATGCAAGAAAAGTATGAAAAACGGGTCAATACCTTGGTAAAGGAGACCCAAACAAATGCTAAAGAAAATAACACCTTGAAAAATAGGCTCACTCAATTGGCAAAAGAGGTTCAAAAAGCCAATGAGGAGAAGAATACTTTTAAAAAGCAGAATTAGCCAAATGGAAAAAAGAGGTTCAAAAGCTCACTGAAGAAAATAGTTCTCTCAAAATTAGAATGGAACAGATGGAGTCTAATGACTTTCTGAGAAACCAAGAAATCACCAAACAAAACCAAAAGAATGAAGAAATGGAAGAGAATGTGAAATACCTCATTGGAAAAACAACTGACCTGGAAAATAGATCCAGGAGAGACAATTTAAAAATTATGGGACTACCTCAAAATCATGATCAAAAAAAGAGCCTAGATGTCATCTTCCATGAAATTATTCAGGAAAACTTCCCTGACATTCTATAACCAGAGGGAAAAAAAAAGTATTGAAAGAATCCATCGATCACCATCTGAAAGAGAGCCAAAAAGAGAAACTCCTAGGAATTGTGGCCAAATTCCAGAACTCCCAGGTCAAGGAGAAAATCTTGCAAGCAGCTAGAAAGAAACAATTCCAGTATTGTGGAAATACAATCAGGATAACTCAAGATCTAGCATCTTCTACATTAAGGGATCGAAGGGCGTGGAATAGGATATTCCAGAAGTCAAAGGAACTAGGATTCAAACCAAGAATCACCTACCCAGCAAAATTGAGTATAATACTTCAGGGGAAAATATGGTCTTTCAATGAAACAGAGGACTTTAAAACATTCTTGATGAAAAGACCAGAGCTGAAAAGAAAATTTGACTTTCAAACAAAAGAATGAGAAGCATGAAAAAGTAAACAGCAAAGAGAAGTCTTAAGGGACTTACCAGAAGTGAACTGTTTGCATTCCTGCACAGAAAGACAATATATGTAACTCTTAAAACTTCAGTATCTGGGTAGTTGGTGAGACCACACACACACACGTGTACATGCATGCACGCACACACATACACACATGCACACACATACAGAGACAGAGAGCACAGAGTGAATTGAATAGGATGGGACCATATCTTAAAAGAAATTAAGGTAAATGGTGAGAGAGAAATGTAGTGGGAGGAAAGAGGGTGTAATGGAATGGGGTAATTATATGTCATTTAAGAGGCAAGTAGGAGACTTTTTAGTGGAGGGAAAAAGAGGAGAGCTGAGAAAAAAAATAAGAAGTTTACCCTCATCACATTCGACTAAAGGAAGGAGTAAATTGTACACTCATTTTGGTATGAAAACCTATCTTACAGTATAGGTAAGTGGGGGAGAAGGAGATAAGCAAGGGGGGGGATGATGGAAGGGAGGGCAATGGGAGGAGGGAGAAATTTGAAGTCAACACTTGGGGAGGGACAGGATAAAAAGACAGAAGAGAAACAATGAGGGGCAGGATAGGATGGAGGATAATTCAGTTAGTCTTACACAACACTACTATCATGGAAATCATTTGCAAAACTACACAGATAGGGCCTATATTGAATTGCCTGCCTTACCAAAGGAAATGGGTGGGGAGGGAGGGATGGGGAGATTTTGGAACTCAAAGTTGTAGAAACAACTGTTTAGTATTGTTGTTGCTACTAGGAAAGAAGACATACAGTTAATGAGGAATAGAAAGTCATCTGGCCCTACAGGAGAAAAGAGAAGATGGGGACAAGAAAAGGGAGAGATGACAAAAGAGAGGGCAGATTCGAGATAGGGAAAATTAGATTGCTTGGTGTATTGGGGTGGGGGGAGGGGATAAAAGGGGAGAAAATTTGGAACCCAAAATTTTGTGAAAATGAATGTAAAAAGTTAAATAAATAAATAAATATTTTTAAAAAAAGAGAGATAGAGAGGATTGGGGAACATAAAATGGATAATTTTGATTATATGAAATTAGGAAGTTTGTGCACAAACACAACCAATGCTTCTAAAATTAGAAGTAAACTGGGAGGGGGGGGGTTGTTTGTTTTTCCAGCAAGTTTCTCTGATTAAAGCCTCATTTTTCAAATATATAAAGAACTGAGCCAAAATTTTAAAAATAAGAGTCATTCCCTAAATTATAAATGGTCAAAGTCTATGAACAGGCAATTACCAGAAGAATCTAAAGCTAACCATAATCATATATAAAAGTACCCATCAGCTGAAGTATGCATATCACACTTGAGAGATTCTCTGATTTAGGTGATGCATGCAACTTACTTTAAAGTTGAAGAGTCAAGATTTGAGAGAAAGGAATGTAATTTACCTCATTGGAAGAAAAAGTGAGATAACTGTGGAAATCTCTAGGAGAAATAAGGAAATCAGAGACAAAGCACCATTAACATTCACCAAATTTTTGTAATTCCATTTTTATGGAATTATATTGTATTCGATATAATTCCATATATTATATTCCATATATTATATTCCATATAATTCCAAAATTACTATAATTTTGTCTATAAGTGTATGTTTGGCAGTTATTATGAATGAATTTCCTATGTTTGCTATTCCAAATTTTCACACTTTCTTAGGATTATAGAATTATAGTCAAAAGGGATTTTAAGAACCATCTACCCTAATACCATTTATTTAACTTATCAGAGGGATAAATGGACTTTCTTTGTCACAGAGGTATCAAGGATCTGATATGGAATTTGAACCTCATGTTTCTAATTCCAAGTACAGCACTATATCCGCTGTATTACACTCATTGTGGGGTCCTCTAATCATTGGTCTGCACAACATGGGGCAAGAGACTATACTATCTTTCCAAAGAATAGAATATTATTTCATATGGTCTATTTTACCAATCTGATTTTGCTTGTGCAGTTGATTAGTGAAGCTACTGTCATTTTGAAAACTCTAATGCTCCTCAAAATAATTTTTTATAGATTAACTTCTAATTTCTTCTTCTCTATATGTCCTTCACATTCAATGCTCCTGCTTTTCCTGGGATCTACTTTGTATGAACAGTAGTCATGTACTGTCCAGAGATGTGTCCAATTCCCTTTTACTTAGTTAGGATTTTAACATGTAGTTTAGACATTTCCTGAGAAACTAATATACCCTCTTTAGTTACCATAATATATAGAGAGCTTTGAGTCTCTTAACTACTATAAAATTGGATCAGATAATAATAAATATGTCTCCTAAAACTGACCTGGAGAGTATATCAAATATATATGCAAAAGTAGACTTCTGAAAATACCTGACAGTTGGTCTCTACAGTAATATCCCTAGATGCTACAGATGATTGTGGCTGAGTAATTCTGGGGTAAAGGGATTGAAAACTTCTGCTGTATCAGGAAGGTTTTGCTCTTTCTAGTATGAGTGCTTCAGAAGACATTCCATTTCCCTTCTTTCCCCAGTCCTAATTAAGGCTCTCTGTTGCTGTTTATCCTTTCTTCTTGAAGAGGTTCATGAAATCAAGGAGGAGAAAAAGTGATTTGCCAGTGAACTAATTTTAAGTGAGGGAGGGCTGTGTAAATTCACCAGCCTCACTCTTTTCTAGAGCCATCTGGTTCCAGTGGCAAGGTATAGATCAGGATGACCAGAGATGGCTGTGGATATAGTGTGAGGCCTTGGGCTTTTTAGCTGCAGACTTTCCCAGGTCTCAATATGTCTGAGATAACTCCCATTCAGTGACCACAGATAGGTAAAAATGAGGCAAAGAATGACCTCTTTACCCTAGGCCAAAGAAATAAAATCATTTTTTTTTTTTTTGAGGGGAAGATCTTCAAGCTCTCTGGACAAAAAAGAAACAATTACTATTTACACTCATTTGAGGCTTCAGAATTCTAACAATGGCCAAGTGAGTCTTGGACTGGGAGTTATTGTTGACCAGTCAACGAGAGGCAGAGCTATTAGAATTTATGACTTATCTTCAGGTAAATGATTTCACCCCTTTCCCCCAAATATCTTGAAGACATGTACCTCTTTAGGCAGGCCCACTTATCATGTTAAAAATTACTAATAAGTGAAGTTATAAATATTTTCCTTACTTGGCTATTATTTCTAATTAAGATTAATTGGAGGAAGGGCCAGTGGAAGTTATACATTGCAAATTAATTATAAATATGGCTTTTATCATGCTCAAGGACATATGGTAACCACTTAAAGTAGATTTATAGGATGTTGCCCTGGTAGAGGTTGAGCCTTAAGGCAGAGACATGAACGATGTTCACAATTAGGATAACAAAGCGCTAGAATTAGCGTTTATATTTGCTAACGCCTAGCACTTGTATACTGTTTAGAGTTTCCTAAGTGCTTAAAAGCAGATCTTTTTCTTAAGCAGGTAAACGCCCTCAAAATTTTGCTTACATTTATTTTTCTGAGCTGAGCAATTGCTCCTTTGTCAATGATTAGTGGTAAATGGTAAACTTCAATCTCTCTTGCCTGAGTCATCAGAAATACAAAGTTGTAAAGCTCAGATTAGCAAAGATTTGTTTCTCTATACAATTAATAAATATAGTACAAGGAAAATGATGGCATTTGCAAAAAACCAAAGCAAAAATACCTTTCTTACAATCTTAAAAAAGCTGCAGGATGTAAAAAAGTTTTATATGTAAAAAGCTTTCAATAAGTATTTGATGGTAAAAATCAAAGTAGAATCTTTCACTTTAACACACTTGGCATTGTAGAAAGAACTTTGATCAAAGCACCTAGTTTCAAATCCTGCCTCTACACTTAACTGACCATTAAGCCATTTAACTACACAGATTCCAAGGAACCTACTATAAATGTGTGTTGGGGAGTAGAGAGGAAGGGAGAATTACAATTGTACTTAGGAAAAATGATTTTTTTTTCTGGCATGAACATAATTTGCACTTTTCTTTATTCCATTTTTTCAATGATCCTTTTAAAGATTCTTTTTGAAAAATAATATGATATTTTTCTGCCAGTGAGGATCTTACATATCACCTTGGATATTATTTGCTAATTTTAGAAGCATAGCTGGTTATTTGTGCATTATCCCTCACAAACACACACACACACACACACACACACACACACACACACTGAAAAAAACTTCAAAGGCATTATCAGACTTTAGCTATTTGCTTTAATTTACACATATGGAAAATAATTATTTTTCAAAGAAACAGATCAATACTATATGCAAGAAAACAAAAAAGTACACATGTAAATGTGCAAAAACATATGGTCTTTCATTTATGTTTAAAATAAGCATATACTTAAATCAGCAGGTGTTTTCAAAGCACAATTATTGAATCAGTGAGAGATAGTTTGTCATAGTGTATAGAAAGCTAGATACTGAGTGAGGAAATAAAGTCAAGCCAACATGTATTTATTATGCACTTACTTGCCTTGTGCCAGGAACTATGCTGAGCACTGGAAAACCTTGGCTATGGTTCTTCCTCTGACAAATCCTGCCTGTTTGTGACCCTGGGTGAGGCATTGAACCTCTCACTGCTCCAGGTGACTATCTGGGACTAGAGGTTTCTGAGGAATCAATCAATTATATTTGCAGAGAAAGTTTCTCCACCAGAAGTTTACTAGAACAATGAAGTTAAAGGTCTTTTTCTCAGCTCTTCCAAACATCAACAACAAATGATTGTGATGATTATAATGGCAGATATGTTTAAGAACTAATGTTTTCCATTTTGTTCCAAACTTGTTATCCTGTTAAAAAAAAAAAAGTGGGTTTATAATCCTGACACTCTAGCCAACATATACCTAGATACAAATGGTAAGAGCATTTATTGGCTATCTCCTTCTATTCAATGCAATTTGCTTCACCTTTAGATACCTTTAAGAGACAGGAGTTTACTCCTCCATGGGAGATGATATTGCTGCATTTGATTAATCAGTGGTATTGTAGTATAACAGTTGATGAAAGTGTTTACGTACCCACCTATCCACCTACTGCTATTTTTCTTTGTGTTTTGAATATCTATCTACCCACTGACTAGTTCATTTGTATTCAACGTAAACTGTTCCTTGAACATTCTTATTGCTGAAGTTTCTAATTGGAGATTATTTTAATCGGTTTTCCTTAAGAAAGTTATAGTTGAGTTAAGATGAAAAATAATACATTTATTGTGAAAAATTAAATGTGTGTATGAAATACAGAAACAGAAACAGAGAGAGATACAGGACTAGAGAGACAGAGAGAGACAGAAAAACAGACATTTTTTCCAAAACAATATGCTAGTAAATCGTTAACTGGGGTGTGTGTGTGGGGAGAGAAGCACTCATGGGGGTGGGGGTAATTACTCATGACATACATTTTAGATTATCTACTTTTTGATCATTTTCCCATCACTTTCTTAAGTCTTAACAATTAAGAAAATAATAACTCAAGTCCTAATTTGTAGCATTTACCAATTTCCAAGATGTATTTGTATAGACTGAAAATTTAACAATTGACTCTCCAAAGAAGTAAGTGATAACTCCAGCATAGTCCTGTCTGAAATACTCGCCTCTTCCTAATTTTGCTATTTCTTTCAAGGACACTATGGATGTGGATACAAAGGCGACCTAAAGGTTGAGTTGCTCTTTCTCTGTTTTATCCTCTAAAGGTAACCTAAAGCCTCTTGATTCAAAGGTGCCCTAAGGGTTCAGTTACTCTTTCCCTGGTGCCCTAAAGTCTCCCCTTATTTTGAAATACCACAAAATTTCCCCTTTTCCTGGACCATAAAATTCATTGTCTCTCCCACCCACCATCCTTGATCATGGAATTCCATTGTTTCCCTTATCTTGTGTCATTCATCCTCCTCATCCAGTGTCCTTATCTTGCAAGACTTATCTTGTCCCTAAATCTCCAACCTTCATATGAAACCTGAAAATCATACCATATAAGTCCAGTTCTTCTTCTATATCAATTCCTTTAAGCTCTCAATGGCTACAGAGAAGGTCTAAGTGAATTATTTCATACCTGAACCAACTCTAACAATTCTAAACCTCATCACTATCATACTTCTAGTCCAGCAAACTTAGAACCTATGTGTCATACTTGACTCATCACTTTCACTGCAAGTATCCGATCCATTGCCTAGTCCTGTCATTTCTACCTTCACAACATCTCTGGAACATTTCCTCCTTTAAATGCACTCACATAGTCTTTACTTCACTTCCTCCCACCTGTAATATTGCAATAGTCAAATAATTCAATTCCCTACACCAAGTATTCCCTTTTTCTAGTTTATCCTTCCTTCTCCTGCTAAATTGATCTTGCTAATGTGTAGGTTTAACCATATTACCTCCACAGCTCCTCATTTCCTCCAGTATTAGTATTCACATGGAATATTTGTGGTAGATCTATGGTAGAGCATTCTGAGTTCCTATTGGTCTGATAAGCCACAGTAGGACACACAGAAACTTAACTCTAGCATGATGATGTCATTTGGGTCCTCTTCAAGAATGAAGAACAACCAATCCAATATAAAATGTTCTGTTTTTTAAAGCCCTTCACAACCTGCCCCCTTCTTCCCCTTCCAGTTTTCTTGTACTTTCTTCCATTTCAAATATTCTATGATGTAACAACACTAGATGTTTTGCTGTTCCTTATATAAGGAATTCTATCTCTCTACTTTGTGCCTTTTCTTTCATTGACTATCTCTTATGACTGTAATGTTCTCCCTTCTTGTATTAGATTCCTATTTCCTTGGCTTCCTTTGAGATTCATTTCTAACCTAACCTTCTAGTAGAAGCCTTTCCTCGTTGGTTTCCTCACGCTTATTTCATCCCTAAGCTTCCTTTTGAAATTACCTCCCACTTGCCCTGTAATGTGTATTCACATAATTGTTTATATATTGTCTTCCTTATTAGAATATAAATTCAACACAGCAACAACCACATTGTGTTATGCATTTTCCTGGTATACTCAGTACTTCATTGCAATGCAAGGACTTAAAAAATTCCCTTTGGATTCATGGAGCAAAATGCCTTCCATGTCCAGAGAAACAACTATAATTGGATCGCAGAATGAAGCAGACCATTTTCTTTTGTATTATGTATTGTTTTGTTTTATGGTTTTTCCCATTCATTTTAATTCTTCTATGCAACATGACTAAGGTGAAAATGTATTTAATAGGAATGTATTGTAGAACCTATATGAGATCATATACTTTCTCAGGGAGGGAGGGGTAAAAAGAAAGAGGGAGGGGGAAAATCCAAGATTAATGGAAGTGATTGTAGGACACTGAAAACAAATAAAATAATTTAATAATAAAAAAATAGATTATAAGTTCATTTAGGGCAGGGATCATGTTTTTGCCTGTCTTGGTAGCTCCAGCACCTGTTAATAGAGGAAAAACAGTAATATGGCAAGCACTTAATAAATGTTTGTTGAATGAATGAGAAAAAGAACATACTGTACCTGGAAATCAAAGTATGATATAAAGTGGGTTTGAAAAAATAAACTTGATACCAGGATGAGTTTACAAGTAACCAAATTCAAAGGTTAGTTAGGACATGGAAAATGGGGGGAAAAACTAGGGAAATTTTATGATAATTAGCAGAAAATACAGAGCAGGAAGGACTAGGCATCAGTAAGATGTGATTTTGCTCCTTTTGGGGAGGGTGCGGTTTGGTATTTGTGGGTTTGTTTTTTTTTTTGGTTTGTTTGTTTTTTGCTCTTCTTTGATTTTTATCCAGAGTTGTCCTTTAGTGGACTTTACTTATTTTGGTCTCTTGCCAAGTTATCTCTAAATTGACTTTACTCTCTATTGTTTCTCTCAGCTTTATCAGGCAATAATGTTAATCATTTCCCACTAACCTTTGTAAAATTTTACAAGAAACTTATATTCTAAGCAAATGTTGCTTTTGTTAGACATCTCTCTCCATTTTACAAGTAAGTTAGATGCTTGCTATCTTTCCGGGCTCTTTTATTTTCCTAGTTGTGGTGATTTATATTGGTTAAGCTTCTGGGGAAAAAATGTTCTAGTTGATTCACATTTTTCATTTTTTTATTATCAATTTTATTTTGCTAAAATAGTTCAGGATGAAGTTGTTTCAATTTTGTACTGTACACCTTTGTTACTATTTTGCATTAACAATGATAATTCCTACTCTTCTGATAAGTTGAAAATATACATATAAAAATATGCATGCACACAGAGACACATATTGAGGGATAATTCCCCTATCTACAACAAATCTTTTACTAGCTATTAAAATGTGATCTGTTGTTTTTGTTTTTCTTTGTTTGTTTTGAGAGGAGCTATTTGGTTCCTGCTAATCCAGTGCTTATCAACATATTTGAAGAAAATGTTAATATGACTTTTGCTTGATCATCTTTGACTTTTCTCATCTCTATTTTTACATCATGTTTTCTGATATCTCCCTCCTCATTAGAATCTTTTCCCATGTTTCTATTGGCTGAAATTGATGAGAATAAAAATTGATTTCATTGGATGTTTTATCAAGTACTGTGCAGAATTTCTGTGTTGCTTTCCTCAGCAACTGTCATTGTTTCATAAGCTGTCATTATTTTCATAATGGTCTTCTCATAAACACTTGACATTATTGAGTACTTCAATACAAAATAACCAAGCATTTCATGAAATGATGTTTCTTGTAGTGTTTGGACTTTTGAAAAAAATAAATGCTCTGTCATATCCTTTTTCACTTTTCCAATGAGTATCTGTTAACCAACTATTTACTGAAGTGTCTACTCCTTTCTTTTCTCTGGTCTCATTTTAACAAGAACTGTAAGATAAATATGATTCTTCAGGAATATGAGCTCTCTTTGGGTAATGGAAAAGAACCATATTTAGATTATCAATGGTTAAATTGAAATTTATTGATAATCTTAAAAAATGGTATCATTCTTAGCACCCTTTCTATTCTTTCACTGCTCTTTTTAGTTGCCATCAGCCAACATCACTGTAAAAAATAGAAAGAGATTTAAGCTGCACAGGTCTATGGGCCATTTTTTTTGTTTGTTTCACAAGATTCCATTAGCAAACCAAAATATCATCACAAGGTAGCCAGCCTATTTGTAATCTACATCTCTGTGATATTCAGAATGCAGATTAAATCTGTTGCCAGTATCATTTTAGACATCTTTTCTCCATGATATGACTTGCCTGAGCCTATGTATTGATGGTATAGCTTTAATGAACCCAGGGTCATCTCCATGTCATGGTGAGGCATTAGAATAGGACACTGTAGAGGTTATAGACATAAATATATCGATACACCAATACATATATATATATATGTATATGTATATATATACAATGTGTATATATATGCATACATACATACACACACATATCTATATCTATATCTATCTATCTATCTATCTATCTATCTATATCTATATCTATCTATCTATCTATCTATCTATATATATATAGAGAGAGAATGATCATTAAAATATAGGGAAACTTTAAGGGTAGATTCCCCGACCCCATTTGTTGGTTCCTAGGTTGTTAGTATGTGACTGCAATATTTAGATATAAGGAACACCTAAATTAAAGCCCTACTTCTGACATATACTGATTGTGTGACCTTGAACAGGTTACTTAACCTGGCAATGGCTCAGGCAACTCTCTCAGCTTATGCATGGCAGAGAAGGTGCCAATTTGCATTGGAAGAGGAACTTCTTCAGAGGAAACTACTTTCACTAATGGAATCGCTGTACTAGTAAAAAGAAAGAAAAAAGAAGTTTAGAAAGTTTAGAAATAAAGGAAAAAATAGCAATAACTAGGGAACGAAGTGCAAGGATACTACAAGAAATCCTTCTTAGATTGTATGTGGAGGTGGGGGAAGAAGTGACAAGTTATAGTGGGATGATTAGCCTACTTCTAATTAAAAAAAAATCTACCTATTTGTAACTTCCACTCATAGCAAGGATACCTATAATGTTTATATCATAATATAGCTTCCCGATTTGTAATTGAAATTTTTCTGAGTCTAATATCTGTTGAATGCTTCTCATAAACTTAACCAAGACTCTGGTTATGTCTAGAGGTTGTCATTTGTAATTGAATGACTGAATTAGAAATTTACACTGAGTGTTTCAATCTAGACTTATTCTATTTTTTTTATTAAAAGAGAAACTTCTTCAACCCTTTCCCATCCCCAAATGACTGCAAGAGTAATAAACCCCAATCACAAGCCTTATTGCTTTTGCAAATCTTGATCATCCGATACTGACAGCAACTTCTAAAACAAATCAATAGTTAATAAATCAGGTGAGATATTTATTTAATACAGTCACAGATTTTGTCTTCACCTTGTGGAAATAGTGTTTATGCAATGTTTGTGACCAATGGTTGTTATGTCAAGTCGGTTTCATGTCCCCTTTCTTCTTGTGTCTTTAATAATGTCACATAAGGCTTTATTCACTTGTGAAGTGTGAGTTTGGACTCTTGGGAATCTTTGAAGAGACTTGTTTGCTGATGTAGTGATGTAATGACTGCCAGTTGTGTGTAGTTTGACTTTTAATGATATTTAATAATTACAGCCTCATCTAGCATTTCTCTTTCTCAAAGTCCTTTCCCAGCATTAACAATTCTGACCTTTTTAATTGCATGGATTACGGTTAGAAATAGATGGTTATTAATGTTCATTCAGATCTAGGAGCTTGAAAAACTGTTTGGTTTCTCAATAATATTCTGAAATTTTGTATTTTCTCCATTGAATATAATTTTAAAAGGTTATACTCCAGTCAGTAATTTTACTTGTTTGTTAAAATCTTTTCATCTATACAGAACACCTGCCTAATAGTGTGTCCTATGCCCCACAGTATAATAATCCTGCTTAACATGCCCCTGTCATGACAATTATAGATGAGATTGACTGAAATAGCTTTTTATTTATAGTAAGGATAACTTAACTTCTACATTTCCCTAAAATCTAGGATAACAGTTTCCCCTATGCAGTAGAATATGAGTTCCTTGAGGGCAGAGATTGGTTTCTTTTGGACTTTGTTTCCCCCCCTGCTGGAACAGTTCAGTTCTCACAATAAAACAACTAATGTACATTTATTTAGATTTATTTGCGCTTCAACATCTGTCATTACAATCAATTCATGAATGCTGGACTAAGAACTAATACTTTCTAGCATTTATGGGGTTATTCTAAGAACACTAAGAACTGAAATGTAGTATTAAAGATATTTTTAAAACTCAGTTTTAAAATGGATTAACTTCACATTGTTCATTCCAAGAAAGGTGAACAAATCATAAAACATATAGATGCTTCTATTAACTCAATCAGGAAGTCAGAAAAGATATTATAATTTTAACTTGTCTCTGGAAAAAAGAGGACATATATGAGTGTGATGGCAATTAGAATAGAATCTTTTGCTGTTTTTGTTTTAGTATAATCAAGTGCCTGATTGAATCTTGCCTTTATCAATCAAGAGTTTTTACTAGGAGTAAAGTACAGAAAGAAGAGAGTTTCTTTAACTAGAAACACCCTATGTATTTGTATTGTTAATGTTATTAAAGATCTTCCCCACTCATTAATGGACCTGCCCATTGAGGGGAGTTGGATTAGGAAAGTTTGTAGGAACATCCACAGCTTTTGTTAATGAGGCACTGATTCTCAAGGGTTGGGATGCTCTCTGGTTCTAAAAAAGGTATAAATACTCTGAGGATGAGGTGCTACTTTGGAACTTAGTTTTGATAAGAAGGTTTGAGTGCCAGATGAGGACTCTGGGAAGTGGAATTTTTTTGTTGACATTTCCTTAGGAAATTCTTAATACAAGCCTTTCCTCTCATTAATTTCAACATTTCTTTCAACACCTCTGGTGTGGGCTAACCTTTATAGGACAAACAAAGAGTCTTATTTATTTGGCTTTATTTAGACCTAATTAAAACTAAATGTTACCATGCTATGATGAATTTGAAGGAAATAATAGTTGCCTCATACTTTTTATACATAAAATATGCTTGAATTTAATCATTTATAGTCAAGAAGAGCATGTGTTGACTCTCATATTTTGAGAATAGATTTTTTTAAAGTCAATACAGTAGTTTTCTTCTGACACATAGATTTTTCCCTATCTCTATACACTTTCCCACTGATTCTTTTATTAGTAATCAACAGGACAAGGAAGATTTTTATGTATCATCCAAAATGCAACTATAGGAGTAAGAATGCCTTTTCTCTTTTTGATAACACTCTATATTTGAGTAGAACTTTAGCCTTTTCAAAATGTTATATACTTGTCATCTGATATGAATCCTTATAACAATTCAGTGAAGCAATAGCTTAGGTATATACATATATACATTCTGACCTTTTATTTACTTTGCCACTCTAAAATTTTATTTAAGTCATTTTAAAAATGTTTTGAAGGTGAATATCGGTAGAATTCAACTGGGTCTCAATCTCTATACCACCACTTGGCTCCAAATTGCATCCATTATGTTCATTTTTGTCCAAAATGGAGAAGACTGTTGATCTTGCAAACAAAGTTAAAAGAATTTGATTTGACTCTTAGAATAATTCTTGAATTACTGAACAGATCACTTGTAAAGAAAGCAAATGGTCATCACTATGAATAAACATGGTTGGTTAGGTTACCAATTAGATTTTTTATAAACACTAAAATGACTGTGTATAGCAAAGTATAATCATAGCTCCTTAAAAATTAATATCTCCTCAAAGTATAAGCTCTGTGGATGCTAAGACTAATTGCTTTTTTCTTTGTCTTTTCGGTGCCTAGCATAGTATATGACCTTTTTTTTTTAATTTCACATTAAATTGAAGTTATGCCCAACTAACTTAATCTTCTTCTTTGACATGATTTTTATGTTGGTAAGTCACGAGAATATGAACTTGTTAATAAAAACAGTTTAGTGGATTCAGAAAATATTAAGGAACAAGACTCCAGGAATTGTAATGTATATTTTAATGTTAACTTGGAGAGAGATCTTTGGTGGAGACCTCCCCATGGCCAAGTTCTATTCAACATTTTTATTACTGCTATAGAAGAAAACATAAATGACAAATTCATTAAATGTTTACTTGTTCTAAATTTCAAAGACTAAAAGGCTAAAGGGGGCAGTGAGATGGCACAGTAGATAAAGCACCAGGCATGGGGTCAGGAAGGTTCATTTTCCTGAGCTCAAATATGGCTTCAAACACTACTTGCTGTGTTACTCTGGGCAAGCAACTTAACCCCATTTGCCTCAGTTCCTGATCTGTAAAAAGAGCTGGAAAAAGAAATAACAAAACATGCCAGTTTTTGGCCAAGAAAACATGAATGGGATCAGGAAGAATTAGATAAAATTGAAACGCAGTTGAATATATGTATAATTCTAAATTACTTTTCAGAATGGTTTTCCCCATTTACAGGTCTGTTAACAGTTTGTCATTGTGCCTAAATCCCCATAACACTTTCAACATTCAGTCAGTCAATAAATGTTAATGAAAGAATAACTAATATATAGGATGACACATTTTCAATTTAGAAAAATTACAACAGAATGCCATACTGAACACAGTTATAGGATCATAGTCTTGAATACAGAAAGGACTTTAAAAATCATTTAATTTAGTCTTTAGAATGATTAAATGACTTGTCCAAGATCATACAAGAATTAATCAAAAGAGAATTAAAACCAAGGTCTTTGGACTCCAATTCATTATTCTTTTCACTAAAAATGAATAATTATAAATATTGTGCCAGTTTGTAGTTAGGACAACATTTAAGTGATTGCCCATTCTTACTTCTACATCCTTGTCTTTATTATCTAGCTTTAATACCTCTTCTTGTTGCTTGTTGCAACCAAACTTATTGGTATATGGAACTAACTCCCCTCTGGCAAAATACAGCTAATTGGAATTCACTTGGATCATATATCCTGATCTATTTGGTCAGGTAGTTTCTACTAGATTAAGACAGCATAAAAATCCTAACAATAGATATATGTTCCATTAAGAAGGAAGTTCCAGTCACTTCCAAATTCCAACCACCTAATGCAGAAAGAAAAATCCCTGTTCAACTTGGAATTTAGTTTTTCCATCTGTAGCCTCCCATACACTTCAAGAAGCAAGGTACATGAAATTAATATCTAATAATACATGACAGATCCCAAAGATAGCATAGAAATTCAGAAGTTAATCTAACTTTGTTATAATACCTAGACCCATGGAAAATAGGGAATCCAGAGAAGATTTGGCGAGTCTTCTAGTAGAGTTTTATAGACAAAGAAGAAAGTAGAACTGCTATTCCAAAATAACCATAGTTATGCTCATGAAAATAAGTTTCTTCATAAAGTCTGCAAACATTTATTACACACCTACTATGTATTTATCACTGTGCTTTTGGAATATAATAACAGAAGTGAGATGACATGTCCTCAAGAAGTTTATGTTGTACTAGGAGAATTCAGCATGTGCACAGGTAAGGAATTAAAACAGAAGAATATAAAAATTCACATGGAAGAAAAATAAAATATCTTTTGAAAAGATGTCACATTTTCTCAGACCATCTTAGAGTGACTTAACATGCCCTGATGCCTACAAACAAAGAGTAACAACCAATTTATTTATATAAAGTCAACCTTTTTATTCCTGTGGTACACAGTCAGCTGCTCCCATGGTTCTCCTTTTGCCTTCAGAAACTCATCATTTCACATCTATATTTGTCCTTACATCCACCATCTACCAATTTAGGCTCTGCTGACAACAGAGTCACCTGAAAATTGTATGAATTCTTTCAGTCCTTGTGAAAATGTTTCTTTAATAGACACCTACTGCATGTTTTGAGTCAGAATATTGCTGACTCTAGGAAGAGGAACCAGAAGGCTTTCCATAGTCCTAAAATACCAGTTTGCACTATGGAAAGCAAGCAAGTTGGTGAAGTCCTGGGGCAGTTTCAGCTAACTTCGCCCTCAAATAGGGTGATCTAGGATGTGAATGCGAGCCCTTTGGGCAAGAAGACTATAAAATAACTTTTAATACACAGGCAAAGATCCCCATCCCAAGCTTCTTCTTGAGTTCTTTAGATTCTTTGATGGTGATTTCTAGTTGCTTCTTCTTGAACTACTTTTTAATGATCTTGAGAAAAGATTTTATCTGAGATTATTGCAATATATTTTATTAATAGAATATTGAATGTTTTATTAAATGGTTGTTTGAACCCCCTGGCTACAAATGTTCTATTATACTAGATGAGGAACCACAACAACATGCCAGATATAATAAATAGACAGCCTAGGCTTTAGATTTTAAAATGTCAGCCACAAAAACGAAGAAGAATATAGACCTATGGAGTTGTTCATTTTTAAAAAAGAGACTTAAATATTGAGGGCTGAATCTTTAACATACATGCTTATTTAATAAAACTTTGAGACAGATATTATCATTTTAGGATTTTGGTGTCAGACATCTTGACCTCTTTTCAGCAGCCTTTTAAAACTCACACTTACTTAGGGACCCAAACCATCATGGACTCTTTTCCTTTTGATCCAATCTTGCCACATGGCTGTAGGATGTTAATCCTATGTACCTGCTCCTGTTTCTGGTTTCTAGTGAACTCTCCATAAACTAATTTTATGCTAATAATTGTCTAAGGTGTGATTTGAATTCAGACTTTCCTAATTCCAAGTCCAGTTCTCTTTCTAACATGCCACTTAGCTATCATGAAAATATTGGACATAACAGAGACAGATCAATTAGCATATTAAGTCATTAAATACCTATTATGTGCACTTAGTACAATCAATACAAAATATATAGCTAGAGTATTTCAGAGTTTTAGGATAGTAGAACCTCAGCTGGGTCAATCAGAAAAGTAAGGATCAAAAAATTATGGCATTCAAGCATGTCAAATACAATAGTTACAAACCATGTTTAATTAAACACTTTGGTGCTTAATGTGTTTGTAATCTTTTTTTAAAGGATATCATTGAGTAGATTGTAACCATTTTTCAAACAATGACTACTCAGTTGGAAAGTGGCACTATTTTCCCTGCCTCTGAGGTATAACAGCTGGTAGTATCATTATCACCTTTTTATACTAACACCTTATAGATAGTGTGCTTGTGTCAGAACTGATGAACTTTTACAAAGGTTTGCTTGGCTGACATTCCCAAATACATTCTTTCTCCAAATGATTCCAAAGCAAAGGAAACTCTGGCAGTAATTCTGTCTGACAATCCAAAAAGTATGATATTATTAAGTACAATAAGCCATCCCGTAATAAAAAATGTTCTTAATGATTTCTGAGATCCCTTCCCAGTCTAAATCTAAGATCCCATGATCCTATGACATAGACTGGCTGAGTGCCGCAAAATGACAAAACTGTGAAATTCTCTACTTCTTTCCTCAAGTCTCCGGCACATGGCAGGATTTTAACTGAAATCTTCAGATAAAGCTTCCATAGGGATATTCTTACACTATGACCCTGAAGAACATTGTCTACATTGTACTTCTCAAATACTGAGAATCAAAGGGCAGAGAGTGAATTAGAAGTAGAGGTCAATTCTAGTCCAAGCTCTACTACTTCCTAGCAATGTAATATTAAACAAGTCATGCCATCTCTCTGATCCTCAGTTTCCTCATATGTAAATTGCGGACAATAATATCTGCCTTTGTTTGCCTCGTCCTGTTGAAGGAATCAGTATTATCTCTATCCCCCTTCCTTCCTGAGTTTCGTATTTCACATTCCTCTCCAGCGCTACTACAGATAACCTTGAATTTGACAGCAAAGCATCTTTAGATACAGAGACTATGGAACACTACTCATTACAAATGAGTCTGCTCAAATTCTTTCCAATCTATTACTTGTGATGATGATGATTCAAGCTAGACAAAAAGTAATGATGGCTGCAAATCCTCTTTCAATTGCTATCAATGTCTGTCACTCTGACGTTTCAGTAAATAGTTCAAAACTAACTTACGTTGGAATTGGAGGCAAAATGTTAAATAAGGTAACAAGATTGAAATCTATAGCTAGTGACCTACACAGATAATTGGTGCCATGATAATTTATAGAAGCCATATATTTTTTAAAAGGGAATGGAATAGACTTCTTTGTACTTACAAGGTGTGACTTTCTTCTTATTGGAATCCCATAAGGTAAGGCTTATTTGGAGTTAAAAGAATGTCATCAGCCTATGCAATTTCACAAGAATTTTTTTTACATCATTAATAAGCTGTGGTTCACCAAAACACCAGTTAGCCCTCTTGTGGAGTCACATTCGATCTTTCAACTGTAGAGGCAAATGATTTTCTTCTTCCCAGCATCCTTTTCCTGCTACTTGCTACTATTCCAATAGAATCCAACAAATATTTCATAAAATACCTACTATATGAAGAATTTATGTAACACAGTGCATAGGGGGGAAGGATTGGGACTGGGAGATGTCTGAGGTCAAGTCTTGCCTCGGATGATTATTGCTTGTGTGACCCTAGACAAATCACTTAACTTTGAAAAACTCTCTAAGACTATAATGTCCACTCTTCCTTCTTAAAAAAGCTTTTTTAAAGTACAAAAAAAAGTGCTGGGTGTTGGAGATTAAAGGAAAAAAAAACAGCAGTGACAGCAAGAAACAAAAACAACATCAGCAGCAACAGAAATATTGTCCCTACAATTAAGAACTTCACATTCTACATGATGATAAAACATGGAAATAAATAAGAATATGTGTAATAACTTGAGGAAACAGAGAATAGTTTTATTGAAGAATCAGGAAGAATATCAAAGAGAATATGTACATTACGATGCCTTGAAGAGATCTAGGAATTTTTAAAGCTATAGAATAGGGAAAGAATTCCAGGAAAGGGAAACAATGGGAATAGTTTCACACACGTGTAAGGTCAGCTGCTAGGGAAAGGAAATCTAGGTTAGTGGAAACCTTGAGCTTGGGAACTCTCTGTTGAAGTGTACTATGCCAAATTTAGGTATCTGGATGAAGTTTGGTGTCCACAGAGTGAGTTCCCATGAGGAAGGGCTGGGGACAGAAACAATGTGAAATTCACCAGCACAAATTAGCTTACTTCAGAAATGGAGCAGGTTGATACTTCCAGGTCAATCAGAATGGGGTCAGGTTCATGAGCAGCCCCTGTATCTACAACATATGAAAGTGAGGAAGTCTTTATCTTTTGTTTTTTTGAGGGGAGAAGGCAAGACAATTGGGGTTAAGTGATTTGCCCAAGTTCATACAGCTATTAAATGTGTCAAGTGTTTGAACTCAGGTCCTCCTGATTACAGGAGCAGGACTCTACTCACTGTGCCATCTAGCCGCTTCAAGGAAAAAAGGGGAGAGGGGACATGTCATGTGCACTGAAAAATATAGGAGAGGATTCAGAATATATACCAATTACTTATCATTTCAAGAAAGCATATGTATTAAATACTGCATGTTATGTTGAAAGCTGTAGGTTTTCTTTTATTCGGTTACATATTTTTTATTTTGTTTTTATTCCTTCCTCCCCACTACCCACCACCCAAAGGCTAAAATTAAGCATGAATATGTTTATGTATAAGTACTGATATACATGTATACATATATAGATACATATATATGTATCTATCTATCTATCTATCTATATATATATATATATACATATATAAACATATACTTTCCCTAAGAGAGTTTACTCCTAATCTTGTTTTGGTTTGTGCATATCTCTTTTTCCTAACTCTCTTAACTTCTCTACTTTACTTCAATTTATCTTGCCCTCCTACTACTTAACCTACTCTCAATCCTGCAATCCCTCCCTTAGCCTCCTATTCCCCTAAATATAAATACCATTTTGTACAGCCCTCTGACCTATTCCATGCCCCCATAAAGATTCATCCTTTATCCTCTCCCCCTCCCTATCCCCTTAGAGTTTTATTTCTTTTTAAATTTAGAAGATTGTTTTATTCTTCTAGATGCATATGTATTTTCCCCTTTTAAACTCATTCCTCATGAAAGTAGGCTTCCACAGCTAACACCCCCCATCTCCCATCTAATTCTTCTGTATTGGTTCTTCCTTTTGCACCTCATCTGTGTAAAATAATTATTCTTTTAGCTGTTCTTGAATGGCTTGACATTTTAAAGTCATATCATACTCAGGTCAACCCCAATCTTTCTTATAAGCTACCCAATAACTAGTTATAATTTTAGACTTATGCTTTACATTTTTCATACATGAAAGATAAACATTCTATCCTTATTGAGTTCCTCATAATTGGTCATCAGTATATACCTTGTAACAGCAGAAAACAAAACAACATCAGCAGCAACAACAGAAATATTGTTCCTACAATTAAGTACTTCACATTCTACATGGAGATAAAACATGGAAATAAATAAGAATATGTGTAATAATGTGAGGAAAGAGAGAATAGTTTTATTGAAGAATTAGGAATAATATCAAAGAGAATAAGTACATTATGGTGCCTTGAAGAGATCTAGGAATTTTTAAATTTATAGGAGAATAGGGAAGAAATTCCAGGAAAGGGAAACATGTGGAATACATTTCTCATGGCTCTTGTATGTCAAACCTTCTACTGAGTTTAGGTTCTTTTTTTTCAGAATCCTGTAAGTACAACAGTTCATCAGATGCCTCACCCATCCCCTTTCATTCAGAATTATGCTTAGCCTTGCTAGGTTTGATATTTTCTGCCAAAAATCCTGTTCTTTTACTTTTGACATATACTGCTCCAAGACCTATTATCTTTTATGGTTACTAATACCAGGCCTTATGCTTACCTGAAGAAAATAACACCTTAAAAAATAGACTAACCCAAATTGCAAAAGAAGTCCAAAATGCCAAAGAGGAGTTAAATGTCTTAAAAAGCAGTACTAGGCAAAAGAAAAAAAAATAATGCCTTCAAAATTAGAATGGAGCAAATGGAAGCTAATGACTTCATGAGAAATCAAGAAATTACAAAATAGAGCCAAACAAATGAAAAAAAATAGAAGATAATGTGAAATATCTCATTTGAAAAAAAATATGACCTGGAAAATAGATCCAGTAGAGATAATTTAAAAAATATTGAACTACCTGAATGCCATATTAAAAAAAAAATAGAGTCTAGACATTGTCCTTCAAGAAATTATCAAGGAAAACTGCCCTAACATTTTAGAACCAGAGGGGAAAATAGAACTTGAAAGAATCCACTCATCACTTCCTGAAAGAGATCCCTAAATAAAAACTTCTAGGAACATTATTGTCATATTCCAGAGTTCCCAAGTTAAGGAGAAAATATTGTAAATATTATAAATTTGTCTTTATGTAATTTCCATCTATTATTTCTACTTCTGGCCTGTGTAGTCAAGCAGTAAAAGTTCAAATTCCAACTCACAGGAGCCTCCAAATACTTTTGCTTCTACTTCCCTGTTGAATAAGATAAATTCCTATACTCAAGTAAGTATAAATATATGTTTCCCACTTTTAAACTAATTTAGATAAGAGCTTCAAACATTGCCTAAACCTCTTACCATTTCCCCACCCACTGTCAAAGCTTATTCTTGCATGTGTCATTAATATTAGATGTACAATTTGATCTTCATTCAGACATCATCAGTACTTTCTCTGGAGATAGCATTTTTCGTCTTTGGAACTGTCTTGGATCACTGTATTGCTAAGAATAGCTAAGTCAATCGCAGTTGATCTTTGTACAACATTCCAATTACTGCATAAAATATTCTGGTTCTTTTCATTTCACTGTGTCTCAGTTCATATATGTCTTTCCATTTTTTATGAAACCATAATACTCATAATTTCTTATGGTATGATGATAATTCCATCACAAGTTTGGACCACAACTTGTTCACTCATTGCTCAACTAATGGGCTTCTCCTAAATTTCCAACACTTTCTGTTTCTTACTACAAAAGAGCTGCTGTAAATTGTTTTGTACATATCAGTTCTCCCCACACCACTGCCTTTTAAAAAAAAAAATCTCAGATACAGACCTTGCAGTGGTATTGCTTGATCAAAAGGTATGCATACTTTTATGGCCCTTTGGGATTTGAGACTTAAAAAAATAAACAAAATCCACATTATTTGGTGGCAAATGTTGGTAGAATCAACTGAGTGCTTCTACCATCGTGACTTCCCCCAACCCAGAAGTATAAATCCTATTTTTCTGTTGTCAGTAATCTAAAGTAATGGTATAGGGCTATAATTCATGAAATTTCAAACATTAAATTATAAGATTATTCAGAGCATAATAAAGTTTTGATTAGTCTATCAGATACACACAAAATGCATATATGTATATACACACCCATATATATGTAAGTATGTATAAACATATATGCACATGTATGTATATATGTGTGGTCTGTATGTATACATATGATGCATACTGTTTTGGCTATGTAGGATGTGTGTTTCTATGTGCATACATGTGTAACAGATTAGTACAGGAAAGATACTAGCCAGAACACCATCAGGTGGATGTTCTGGTTGGTTCAGATGGCTTGGAAGTCTTTAGGTGGAGACTGGAAAACTATTTGGTAATTTGGAAATTCCTTTTTTATATGTGATGGATTACATGACAACTCAGGTCACTTCTCAAATTCCATGGTTATATGTGTAGTTAGAAATTTGATATAGGTTTCACATTTAGCCAAAGAGAAATATTAATTATGGATAGACCATTTGGCCCATTGGTATCTACTCCAAATTAGAAAATCTAGAGGATGCCTACCAGTATATTGAGTGGCTTATTCTAATCTCTAGTATGGGTAAGACTACTCATATTTGCTGAGAGAATGGATCCAATAAAATACTGAAATATGCTTTGCATCTATTGGTCCTGACACAAATGTTAAAATCTAAATGTATAGAAGGGCAGCAAGATGTAGTGAATAAAGAGCTAGCTTCAGAGTTAGAAAAAAAATTGGTCTGAGCCACATTTAAAAGGGTGACCATGAACATGTTCTGTAATTTCTCAGTACTCCAGCTTAATAGCTGTGTGACCTTGGGCAAGTCAGTTAAACTCTGCCTTAATTTCCTCATCTTTAAAATGGTGATAATGTAAGGGCTGTTGTGAAGATCACATGAGATAATATTTGTAAAACAGAGTTTCTAGCACATAGTAGGAGTTATTTAAGTTATATCATTGTTACTATTAGCATTATCCCAATGAAATCAAAGATGTGAACAATGAAAACACCATCTACCCTGGAAAAGAAAAATGAAGGGAAGTCAGATAACTACATAAAGAAAGTGAAAAGTTATATGGTATTCAGTGTTTGTGAAAATTAAAAAAAATTATCTTAAAAAAAGAATTTTAAAAATTCTTTAAAAAATTTAAAAAATTTTTTAAAAAAAGATAAATTTTCTAGCTGTATAAAAAATCCCAGAATTAGAGTTTGAGAGCTAGAAGAAATATTTTAGGGCCATCTATTCCACCCATACTAAAAAGCAATCCCCACTATAACATATACAGAAAGAATAGCCAAAAAGACAATATTAAATAGATTCAAACTTAATTTCATTTTTCAAAGATTTAATAACAAAATATACTAAAGTGTATAGAAGAGGAAAATGAACATATTTCCACTAAATATTACTCTGCCACAATTTCTATTTAGGAAATCTAATTTCTTTACTTCATGGGAAATGGGTACATACTGTAACCACTTGTCAGTTAAAACCATATAAACATATGCATTGATATGAATAAAATCTTTCTAGAAGTCTTTCAGAAGTGAAATGGGTTATTGGGGATGGACTGAGTTCCTTACTAGTGAGTGCAGGACCATAGATTTTGAGTTGAAAGGAAACTTAGGAGTCATCAAGTACTCTGTATTCATTTTACAGGTGAGGAAACTGCTGCCCAGAATGCCAGTGTCTTGCCCAAGGTCACTAAGAAAATAAGTGGCAGAACTAGTATTGCTCTGCAGAGCATACAGGTAGTACACTATTCAGGTATAGATTTAATTAGATGATTTTTGAATCCATTCCAGTTCCCAGATTCAATAATTAAGTAGTGAAAAGTATAACTTATCTAATAATTTGTTAACTAGGACTCTGAGTATTCCCAAACTGGTAATCTAAGAAGTCTTGGAAAAAGATATTAATTTATTCTAGATACTACTAGGAATTAAATGCCTTCAGCTCTTGAATGACTAGTTGAATAACTTTTTTTTTTATCATTTTTAATATTAAAATGAATAGTGTTTTTTCTGATTGAAATATATATTGCTATTGCTGTATTATAAACATATACTGCATATATGATCAGGATCATAGATTCAGAGATATAAGGGATCTTAGAAGTCATCTTATCCATACTCCAGGTTTTATAGATAAAGAAACTGAAGCCCAAAGAGTTTAATGATTTTTCCATGGTATCATGGACATGAAATGAATAAGTGAGAATTTGAACCCAACTTTTTGGAGTTTCAATTTAGTACTTTTTCTTCTTTACCATATGACTTTCATTTATGACACACTATACTGTAGACTTTACTTATTTGTACCCATAAATGTGTATGATTTATGTATTTTTCAACAACTCTGTAAAATAGCCACATTTCATTGATACAAATGCAGATATGGATGTATCAAAAATATGGGACTCATTTTCATAGGTCTGCCTTTTTTGTGTGTTCCTCCTTGGTGTGAGGAAGTCATAGTATAGAAATCACTTCTACTAATATGGGTTAGAAAGGCCTCTAAAACTTAAAACCTTATTGAGTTCAGTTACCTGGGGGAAGGAGATTTGGAGCTTAGTGATGTGCCTTTTGCTAGAGCAGGATTTCAGGTTGGAGTTTCTGATTTCAAGGGTGGCCCTTTATACCATGTAGTCACTTTGACTTAGTAGGCAAGAGAGATATAGAGAACTGCAAGCTAGAAGAACTTACCTTTGGGGTTTTATCTAATATAGTTCCTCATATGTACCTTGACTTCTATTAAGGACTTGCCAAGTCTTCAAAATTTTGGAGGCAAGTCTTTTCATTTTGTCATAGTGAACTGATTTTAAAGAATCAAGCTACAATATTTTGAATGCATAGGTATTGATTTTGAAACAACCCTTATGAAATTTTAATGAAATTGTCAATGAAGTGGTTTCAATTCCTTGTCATCCACACAATTGCTGGGCCAAAATAGGTTTACTCAATGAAACTTAGAGGTCTGAAATATTTGATTTGCTTCTTTGATAAATGTAGTGATGTCAGTAGTAAATTAGATTTTTTTCTTTTTGATATAGTCTTCCAACAATTAGAAAAAGAATATTAAATACTTCAACACAGTAATAGTTTTTACAATATAGTTTTTGATATATAGTTGGTATCAAAAATCCCTTTAGGAAAATACAGTATATTACTTTTCAGAAACTGTAGTTTTAAATTAAGGACATGATTTTATCTAAATGTAAGGAAAAACAATATCTCAAATTAAGACAGGTAAGTTAAGGCAAATTTAGCCTTCCTGTAACGGTGGAAAGAACTTGGAATTTATGGGAGCAGCTTAGTGGGTAGCATACCCACCCTGGAGTCAGGAGGAACTGAGCTCAAATCCAGCTTTAGACACTTGACACTTCTGACTGTGTAATCCTGTGCAAGTCACTTAACCTAGTTGCTTTACAAAACAAAACAAAAAAACAAAAACATAGTATTTGGAATTAGAAAGCTTAATACAAAATATTAACTTTTCTAATTCTACCTGTATTAGGTTAATCATTTCATTTCAGTGAATAATAGAATTTTGAAAGTTTGAGAATATTTTTGTAGTCATTTCATTTAACATATACATTAAAAAAATCCATATTAGGATGTACCAAAAAGTGGTGATCAAATTTCTGCATGAAGAATTCCAAGAAAGGGCACCTATCACCTCACTTCATAAAGTCTTATTGTCTTTCTTTATAAAATGAAAAGTTTGAAATATATAATCTCTCATGTCCTTCTCAAATATAAGTCTAAAATTTCAAAATTCTCTTGAAATGAATGAATAAATTGATGGATGGACACATAGTATCTGTGTGGTACCATCAATACTCTTAGGGAATTAACCTTCTACTGGGGGATATTTCAACTGCAAGTGACATGAAAAAGTCCCAGGATTCTTATGGTGCAGCAACAAAGAAGATGCTAATGTAGTAATATGTCATTTTCTACTACTAAGTCATCTACAATTGTTCCTATTTTAAATTCCCCATGAAGATTCTGATTATAATCATTATTAAAATACAAAATATAATTTTATTTAAAAATTTGAATGTTGATGTCATTTGTTTCAGTCATTTTTTAGTTGTGTAAAACTGTCTTTTCTGGCAAGGATACTGGAGCAGATTTTCATTGCCTTCTCCAGTTCATTTTACAGATGAGGAAACTGAGGCAAATATGGTTAAGGGATTTTTCCCAGGATTACACAGCTAATAAGTGCATGAGGAAGGATTTGAAGTCAGGAAAATGAGTCTTCCTGACTCCAGGGTCAGCTCTATCCACTGTGCCACCTAGTTGCTTCCCCAAAAACTTAGAATAATTAGAAAAAATTAAAAAGTCTTTACCAATGGAATAGAAATGCAGGTATTTCTTTGGCTTTGCCAAATAACAAAGACAAAGACAAATTAGAACTAAAAGATTTGATTGGGCAAACCTGTCATTTGTCTTAGGCAAGGAACTTAAGCACTGAAGACCTCAGTTTTCTAATTTGTAAAGCTATGTTGTATTAAGTGACATCCAAGGTTCCTTTTTAGCTCTAAATCTGTAATATTCTGGTACTATGAAATGCTGATTTTACAAAAATAGCTTTATGAATAATCAGCATCAGAGTCTTTTATTAATTTTATATATCAGTCATTTGAATGAGGATGAAAATTAAGTGGGGGCCTATTGCACAATATCTCTTGCAACTTTCCTGACCCTGATAAGGCCCTAATAAGATTGATTTTAGTCATTTATGATGGCCTCAGTGTCAGTTGTGCCAAAATTTGTTGATCCGTGTTCTATGGGAATTATCCTTCTAAATGTGAATTATTTTCTAAAAAAATCATATCCATGGGAAACTAGACCAATGAGTCAGTGGTGGTTGATGTCCTTTTTGATTTTTTTTTTTTATGTTAATAGGCCCTCTTCTTCTTTTCCTTCTCTTAACCATCCCCTCCCATTTACTTTCTTATGAACGGATACTTCATAGTTGCGTCATTTGGAGTTCAGATTTTTTTTTTAATGTAAACTTGATCTGATTCAACTACTTTAGCTATCATCATTATCTTCAATATTATTTCTACTTTCTTAAAAAGCACATTAGGTACTGTGGTTGAGTATATGTATAGTGGCTAAATTATTCTTGCTAGTAAATATATATATATATATGTATATATATATATATATATATATATCTTTGCCGATCTTTTTCCATTTTCTTCTTATTATTATTCCTAATTGATTTTCATCATTAAATGCATCAAGATGGATTTTCTTAGTTGGTCTCTACCAACCTTCCTTTAAAATGTTTTTTTTTTTCCAGCATTTCTTTCCATTTCATGAAGCAATACCTCTTATAATCTTGCATAATTGTTTCATGTAAAATTTTACAAATGAATTAATAGTACTTACTTCACTCTCCTATCTCCTTGGAAATAAGTCAAATATTGACAATAAGGCTTTTTTTCCCCCAGATCTCTTGGTCACTTTATTATAAGTATTGATTTAAACAGATTAAATTTTTATACCAATTGTATTTTAAGCTATATCCTTTCTTTTGCCCACTTCCCTGAAATAATTTGTATAAATATATAAGGATGGATTTTTAAAATTGCATATTATTTATCTTTCTCTTTTTTATTTCCTTAGTTCTGTATCTTCTGTGGTCTTTGCTCTAAGAGGTCAATGGTTTAATAGTACATAAGTAGCTGACTCATAAATGATTCACACATCAATCAATAACAAGATATTTCACATTTGATAATATATAATCAGATATTTTCTATTATTTAATATTGTACCCAACTTATCTAGTACTGTCCCATTCTTTTTGGGGCATGGTGTGAGAGTGGAGTATTCAAACCCTACTAGGGACCTAGCTCAGTCAGAGAGAATTTCTAGCTATTCTAGGAAGAAAGACCATGTCAGGGTCTGTATGTGTTCTGAAGAAATCCTTTCTATCTCTTTTATTAATAAGTAAAACTGCTTGGTTCAAGTCCTGTGTTCCAGTGTTTTACAAAAAAAAAAAAAGTGTTTCCTTTGGGGGAGTGCCAAATAGTAAAATGACATTTTGGCATTGATCAATGAACTAAGATTGAAATAAAACCTTCTTAAAGCATATCTGATCCATTTTATCATGGCCTCTGACATAAGAATACTACATGCATAACTTGTTTTGTAAGTAATGAGTAGTTCTCTCTTATATTTGATAACTGTTGTATTAGAACCAAGATTTTTCTCCTTTTCTACTTCTTTATTCAAAAATCAACCACTGTAGCAAGCCTCTCTTAAAGATTTTCCTAGGCCAAGATCTAATGAGACAGTAAAAGAAATTCTAAGCTTGGGCTAATGGCTGCGTTCTTGCTCATTGTGTTTACTCTGACAGGTCTGGGGAAGTATTGATTCTCCCTTTTGTCAGACAGGTGATATGAAAGTTGCCAGGTCTCTTTGACCAAGATTAGTGACCCAATTCATGTAGGTTCACTGTAATATAGATCAGCCTCTCATTGTAATATTCATTTTCTCTTTAATTGTTGACTAATCAGAATTGATTGCCACCTCTCAGGAACTGCTAGTCTTTGAAAGGCAAATGAACTGTGAGCCTACTATCATTAGAAGCCTTTTGTTTGAGAAAGTCAGCTAAATGGCCACCCTTTTATTCATAAATTGTTGACCTTATTAATAAAAATGTTTATATTACTCTAGAAAGTATGTTTTTTAGAAATTTTTAATCAACAAACTTTCTCTCTCTCTCCATATATGTATATATGTACACACACACACATATATATGTATATATATATATATATATATAATATTATCAATATATAGACAAAGAAGAATTATCCACTCCATGGACATGCTAATTTTGTGTATGTTCAAATATCAAGCCCATGTATTATCAGAAAAAAGGAATCGTTAGTTCAAGATATCTACCAATGACTTATAAATAATGAAAACAGGACAATTACCAATAGCACTAATGTTCTAAATTACACATTATTCTCTAAATTAGGAGGTTGTACTATTTTATAAACCTCAAGTCTTTTTGGGTAAATCTTTACTGCATCACTGTGGACTTTCCTAGGGAAAGAGGGAGAGACCAAGATTAAAAAAAAAGATCCTATTGGTAATCTTTTCTACTTTGAGGAGAGAAGGGAAGGAAAGGGAAGGGAAGGGAAGGGAAGAGAAGGGAAGTGAAAGGGGAAGGGAAGGGAAGGGAAAAAAGGGAATTGAAAGAAGAAAGGAAGGGAAAGAAGAAGGGAAGGGAGGAGAGGAGAGGAGAGGAGAGGAGAGGAGAAAACAGGTTTTCAATTATTGAGTGAAGGCAGGTATGTAAAGGATTACATATATTTATATTGTTATTGTAGACAAATGGTTAAACTGACAAGATTAAGTGGATAGCCTTGACAAAACTATTTCTAGGGCAAGTATTCTTCCTTGGAAAAAGCATAACCTTGGTCACTGGCCTCTAGACCTTGATTGCTTTGATCAGATTGGCTGATGAGCAGATAGGACCCTGGGCTGGTTGCCAGCATTATTTTTCCCTAAAGGAAAGAGAAATACATTTGTCTCTGAGTCACCTTGGACCTGGGAGACCTTGGTCAGGAAGGAGGGAGCTGAAATATAAACCAATATTTGGCATAGCCCACAAAGCATGCTATGCTAATTCATTATTGTATGGTGATTAGTCAAGAATGTCATGCTTCAAGACAACAAGGACATAGAAAAACCCTCTGGTTTTCATGAAGGTCACTGATGATGTTTAAGAGAAAAATTTCCATAAGGTAGAAAGCAAAGAAGTCATATTGCAGAGGTTATACAGAGAGTAGATGCTGAAGTAAGTAAAGAAATGGAAATATATTATTCTACTCTAAATTTCAGATGTGATTGAAAGGAATAACGAAGGCACCTATGGTTTTATTGGTAAAGAGAAATTCTAAATGAGAAAACTCCTTTAACCAAATCATATTAGCTCTTTCTACATATTGTATTTCCTACAGAGTTACCAAGAGAGGTTAAACAACTAGTCCAGAATCACACAGTCAATATAGGTTAGAGAGAGGGATTTCAATTGTGAAAGCAAAAAAAAAAAATGTGATATATAAGGTATCAGCTAAAGAGGGAATTTGGATTCAAAGACTTAAAAAAAACCTGTGAGTAGTTGTAGGTACAAGAAAAGGAAGAAATGGAAAGGGAGTAATTGAAGATGCTGAAAAGGGAATGAATGAAGTAAGATGACAGAGAGAAGATTGTTGAGGAAATAGGTATGGTATAGGGTTAATAATGAAAAGGATATTTCTTATGTATAAAAGGAGAGAGCTGAATTTTAAGCTTATCATTGCAAGGGTTCTGTCATATTTATCTGACTACAATACCCATTTCTTTCTGGGCCTCATTTCTCCTAGATCTATTCTTCTTCCTTACCATCATCTCCAGCCATTTCACCCCTATATGCTCACAAGTCAATCACAGCTGTTTAGGGCTCGTTTTCTTATCTTTACAACCATGTTCTCATAGATAACCAAGCAAATTTGTGCTGTACTTTACTTTTACTTTGAAATGCCTTACACAACTTCTTGGCCTTCTTATCCCAATACTATTGGCGCACCTTGAATTTCACTTGCTGTAATTCCCTGCCCTCTGTTCCTGTTTGCTAGTGGTGAATTTCACAGGAGGAAACTAAATATTCCTATTGCACATATCCCCCACAAAACTACACGCCCCCACACTGGAGGGTGAGGATGTGTGAGTATGTAGAAGTGTGTTTGTGTGTATATGATATGTGTATATCATACATGTAAGCACAAAATTTTTTCTATGATTTCCAATATAAATTGGGCCCTAGAACAGGGAATTATATTTCTTGCCTTTATGATCTCCTGTAGGTTCTTACTCTTTATTCCAAGAGTATACCACTGCCTCATCTATGCCTATGAAAACCTGCATTACCTAAAGGTTCCGTTTATGGACCCATTTCTGTAGGAAGCATTTTTGAATTAATCAGTTAACCAATATTCATTAACCGTGTATCGGGTGACAAATACTATGCAAAACATTGTGTATGGGAAAAGAAGAGGAAGGAAGGCCAAGGAAAGGGAGGTGGGAAGCAGAATTTATTAGGCACGTACCATGTGACACACACTGTGCAAAAAAAGGAGGACACAATCAGAAAAGGGAGCTGAAAAGTAAGGGGAAAGAACGATTTGGGGCAGGGTACCTGGGGACTTCATTTTGAAGTCTTTAAGCCAAGAAAAGACCAGAAGGCTAACGAAGAGAAAGGCCCAAATAAAACTTCTGCTTCTCCTGCTATAGGGGGAGGTAATACACATGTAGACAAGAAACTATAAAATAAAGGTACACAAAATACAAATTAATGAAAATTAATCAGTGTGACAAGGCACTATTTAGGCACAACCTGGGGTGGAATGGGGTGAGAGAGACCAAGAATGCCCTTATCGGCCTTATTTAGGAAGTGATTTTTGAGTAGAATTTTGAAGACTCATGACTATAAGGGCAGAAGGGAGGAAGGAGTACATGTTAAACATGTGAAGCAATGCAGAATGTTGTGTGTCAGGTAAAACAGAAAAGGTCAGATGGATTGCAATAGAAAGAGCAGAAAGGGACGTAATTTGTAGTAATGTTGGATCTTTGGTTGGGCCACGCAATGAAGGACATTTAATGTCACAGAGAGGAGTTTCTATGTCACTCTAGAGGTAACTTAGAGCCACCAGAGTTCATTAAATAGTGGAGTGACATATTCCACTTTGTAGTTTAGGTACATTACTTTGGTAATTTTGTGGAGGATGGATAGGAAAAGGTAGGGACAAACTTGAGGCAGGAAGATCAATGAAGAGATTATTGTGGAAAAGGTAATGAAGCCTAAACGAGGGCAGTGGAGTGCATGTGAGTGGAGGGCATGTGAGTGGAGAGAATAGTACAGGTGTGAGAGATGTAGTGACATGGAAGTGAGAAGAGCTGGCAAAAGACTTTGTGTAGGGTAAGAAAGAGCAAGGATTTGAGTATAAGTGAAATTGTGAACCACAAGTGCTTAAAAGTGATATTGCCTTCACAAGAAATAAGGATGCTAAGAATAGGGGTGTATTTTGGGGAAAATACAATGAATTCTTTTTTGTACACATTGAGTTTGACTATGGGACATTTAGTTTGAAATATAAAGAGAAAGGGTAGGAGATGTTGAAATCATCTATATAGAGAAGATAATTGAACCCACAGGAGATCGAAAGAGAAGATAAACAGTCCTACAATAGAATCTTAGGTTATTCTGTTAGGCATTGGGTCATGTCATGTTGGAGCATAAATGATGTTCCAACAAAGGAGACTGAAAAGTGAAAGGACTCTTTGAGTTCTCAATAAATTAATCAGTATTTATTAAGTGATTGATTACCTTGTGCCATGCATTGGGGTAAGTGCTGGGGATAAAAACAGAAGGTGAAAACAGTCACTGTCTTCAAGAGATTTTACCTTCCTCAAGTTTCCACTTTTCCTTTCACCATATGACGTTCAGCACAGCTCCAGAGAAGAGCGAGGCTAATGACTTTGGATAGTCTTGTCTCACTTAAATTCAATTCATTTGTAAGTCATGACATCCTCTTCCCAGGTCAAGATCCTCTTCAAGAAAAAAGGAAAAGCAATGGCATTCAGCAGCTGCATCTCTCGGGAGTGGTAAGTGTGCGTGTGTGCTATTTATTTCCAGCATCATTATTTTACTGCTTTCATACCACAGAGAATATCATGTCTTTATAGTAATGATATTAAGAATGTCAATGATTTTCCACTACATCATTCAAAAGTCTGTTAAAAACTGCATAATCATGTGGAGAATAATATGAGAAAGACCATGGATCATCAATGATTTTTTAAATTATTTCAAAAGGCAAATGTGTGTTAATTTTAACAAGTAGGTTTCTTGAAAAATCCCAAAATAACAATAACTAGCAGCAGCTGCAACAAAACAGCTAGTAACATTAGTTCTTAATAGTGGGAAAACATTTTTAAATTTCAAACCCACCAACTTACAATTACTCTGTAAATTGAGCACTGCTTACATAGTCTTCCATCATCACTTGTGGTCATTTGTTATCCTTCCAATTCTTACAGGCAGACATCTCAGGGATGTCAATGAGTTTTACTCCTGGATCTGAGCCAGATAACAATGGGAATGTGAATTTCCTTTCTGATGATTGCAGCCATAAATAAGATGGATTTGTCCAGCATTTCCTTGATTAAACCAAAGGACTCTGCTGTTTCCACTTATTTTAATCAAATGAAATTTTCTTTCATAAATACCCTCCTTGCCTCATCCCCACACATAATACTTTTGGCTTTCCAACAACCATTTATGCTTAAGACAAACATATGGAAGGCACTGCTATTTTACAGCAAGGCATCATGGGGAAGACACAAAAGAAAATCCATAAAGGCCTATATAGGTCTTTGCTATTTTTACATAATTCTGCTTATTTTATGATAGATTGAAATATGAAATGCTTCATGGATTTTTTTATCCTCTAAAGGAAAAAAAGAACTCAACACCATGGATGCAGCATGTTTTATGGCCATTTCATTTGGTTTACTCCAGATGTTATTTCACTAACGTACCAGGAATTCCATGCTTCAGGGTTCTAATACAAAGTAGCAATGTCCTCACTGTTTGGAGATAGAATATGGAGTAGTACTTAGATTACATTTTTGCCATGGAAGAAGAAGTGACTAGTGAAATGTTTTGTTTTGTAGTATTTGATTTTGTGTTAGTGTTTTTTTTTTCAATAGTAGTACATTGATGACAGGTAGTAATAGGGAAACATTTCCTGATGCAGGCATTGTTATTTTCTCGACCAAAATTTCCCCTGTGGATGATTGCATTAAAAAACTCAAATTTAATATTAAAAAGCAAAATGATTAATTAATTTACATAGTTTGAACACATATGAAATGAACCAGAATGACAAGAACAATTTTTATTACTTTTAGAATTTACTATTTTGAACATCAATATGCACTTATTTTCTCCCTCCCGATCATCCCACCATTAAATATTAAAAAGAAAGAAGAAAAAGAAAATTCTTACAACAAATAAAGCAGAGACCATGAAAATAAATTATCTCACATTGGTCATGTTCAAAAATGTGTCTCTGCATTTTAAGTCCCTCACCTCTCTAGAAGAAGGTAAGTTTGTTTTTCTCACTTTCTGTCATCCGACATAATGGTTTGTCACAGTATTAATTAGTTCTAAAAACTTTCAAAATTAATTTTCTTTACAATGCTATTGTAAATATTTAAATTATTCTCCTAGCTCATAGAGTTCTTCCAAGGTTTCTGAAACTGCTCATTTCATATATGTTATAGCACAACAGTATTATATTATATTCATGTACCATAATTTGGTTAACCATTCCAAAATTTGTGGATACCCTTTAGTATCCATATTTTTCTCTACAGAAAAGGCTCCTTTAGATATTTTATAGATAATATTTTCCTCTACCTTTATTCTCTTTGAAATACAATAATCCTATTGTTAGGTCAAACAATATGCATGTTTTAGTGAATTATGGGGCAAAGTTCCAAATTCCTTTCCAAAATGGCAGGACTAATTCACAGCTCCCAGAACAATACATTAGTGACCCAACCCCCACATCCCTTCCAAAATGAATTGTATTTCTCTTCTGTTATTGGTGCCAAAATGACCAATGTGAAGTAGAACTTCAGATTTGTTTTAATTTGCATCTCTATGACTATTTGTAATTTGGAGCATTTTTATATGATTGTTATTCAGAACAAAATCTTTAAAGAAATTACTTATGTTTTTTAACATTAATTTGTTAATTCTCCTAAATACTTAAAAGGCAAAAAGTGGGATGTAATATGCTGTTGGACTGATAAAGCAAAGGCACTAGGAAGCAAAGCAAGGGATGATTGAGTTTCTGAAGATGACAGAGAAGTGGATATCTTACAGAAATAATTTGAGATATTCCCTCATGATTGCACACATTTTCTTTTTTCTTTGCACATTTTATAAGGACATAAATAGATCTTTTCAATATCTCCATGAAGAGATTTAAACTTATTTTTCTACAAACGGACTGTGGTAGGCAAGGAAATTAGATGAGTTTAAGAATTAATGTCAGTTTCACTGAAAAATAGCAAAGAAGATTTGAAATTTAGGATAGCTATGATATGTTTTTCACAGAAGACTACAATTTCTAGATATATAGTTTTAGGATATTAAATCAGGTATTAAATCATCTCAATTATTAAAAGTATGATGTTCAATTGTAAAAGTAAAAGATATCCTAAAGTAGCAACTTGTATGTGTATTTGTGTGTGTATGTACATAGACATGTGCGCTAGCTACTATAATGGCTTCATAGAGATGGATTGTATAAAGAAAGAGGAAAGAACTTGGCTGACTGTCTTGTCAATAACTTCAAAATGCAGAAGATTTTAGAAGTTTTGAGCTGTGGGGAAACTTAGAAATGATTTTGTTTGAGGTAATTTTGGAGATGAGGAACTGTAGCTTAGAATGTTTACATAATTTGTCCTCTATCACAAAGCTAGTGAAACTGAGACACAAATGTTATTATTTGATTCTCAAACTATTTATTATTCACTCTTTCAGCATCTTAAATTTATGCATTGTTTATTGTAATTCAAAAATGTAAAAATGGTGCTCTGTAACAGAATTAAAAAGAATTTTTATCATTTTCACATTTTGCTGTTCATTTGTCCAACACAACCTTTGTGTGTTTAAAATGACCTTAATACAGTGTGATTCAAATATAACACCATAAATATCCTTATGTGGAAGGCCAATAGAACATTATCCATATTCACTCAACGAATACTTCCACTAGGTTCCATGAGCAATTAGAATGAGACCTAAAATAACATTGCTCCACAATTCTGCACACAATTGTGTAATGATCAGATTCTTCTGAAATGCCCTAAAACATACTGGACACAAATAACTTAAATGGTTAAAAATGAGTTCAAAAAGTATTATTTTTTGCAGTAGAAAGTGACAAAGAATGTAAAAGCTTCTGAACAGACAGAAAATAAATCTTAAAATTTAAAATAAAAACCCCTCTTCTGAAAAAATAATATATACATCAGTAGTTAGGTAAATTTTTATTACTCAAATCAGCCAAGGAAACTATATTTATCTAATCCCAGTATATCAAAAGTGTTAAGGACCATGTGCTCTGATGGAAGTTTAAAAAAAAAATTCTCAACCTCAATAATTTTATCAATGGAAAAGTAAAAATAAGCCATGAAGGGTAGATGTCTCTAACATCATAAAAATGATCTCCAGACCAACCATAGGCTCTTTGCAATGAAAAGATTAAGTAATATGTGTTGCTGTATTTTTTAACATGGACTTTTACATAGAATACACATAATCCCAGATTTGAAAAACACCTCCATGACTATGAAGTTCAAACTGTCTCTCAAAACTCTCCTCTGTATACTGTGATTGCTTGCAAGAGATAAAGACCTCTAGTAAAGGATAATAATTTTATTTCCTGAGCTGACCCAATCTATTTTTGGAGAGTTTGATAGCTAAAAAATACATGTCCTTATTAAGGAAAAATCCACATCTCCGCAACTTCCACCCATGACTCCTACCACCGATCTCAGGGAAAATGCAGAGAATCTTACATTCCCATTCTGTGTCATCCATATTGAAGACACATTTCATGCCCTTCCCAGAGACTTCTTTTCTCAGGATAAAACTACTCTATTCCTCTAATCATCTTTGGGTGCCATGTTCTGAAGTCCCATGTTTTAAAGGATACTAATCCTTTTCCTGTATATCCTGAAGCTTACCTGTTTATTTCCTAAAATGTAGAAACCGGAAGAGGACACACTACACCAGGTATGATCTCATGCAGAGCACAAACCAAAAAATCATCTCTCACAGTCTAAATATTATGTATCTCTTAGCATAATCTACAATCATTTTGATTTCCTTGGTAGTCATGTCATATTAAACTTCATCATATCCCTTTTCTTTGGTCCATTGTATTATGTACTTTGAGTCATTGCAAAGGAAGTAGAAAGTCATAGTGACTCCTTGTTTTGAACAAGGCTTTCATTAAAACAAATTAATATTAATTAAAGTGCTTGTTATTGAGTATCAATAGGTGTCTGCAAAGGTCTTTTCTCTCTTCTTTTGCTCCCCATATCATATGTTTTAGGATCCATCCTTGGAGGGAAGTTGTAGGATATCCCTGTTATTGTTTCCATTTTTTTCTTTGAAATTTTTTATGATAATTGCTTTTGCACTTTCTGTCTGAGGAATTCAAAGTGCTTTCTATTTAATTTAATTTTCTCTTGTTAATTGTGGGTTATCATTTCCTTGTATAACTATTCTCATAGATCTCCTTTGTTCCACAGAATTAAAAGCTCGTATCTCAGGAGGCTTTTTGCAAACTCGCTGAATTGAACATTCCTGCCACCATTTTCTTTTGTGCTCATTCCTGAGGAGTAAAATGGTAATCACTATATCAAATGCTATGGAATTGTGCTAGGGAACATTTTTAACATAAATGCATTTTTAGTCTCCCGTGTTTCTAAAAAATTAATAAAACATCAATATTCAATCTAGGCCAAAAGGTGACTTTTCTAAAAAATTCAATAAACAAATTCAGCTGTATTTTACAAGTGGAGAAAATTGATTTTTTCAAGACTTTTATTTTTAGAACTACTTCAAATTACAGGAATATATATATATATATATTATATATATATATATATATATATATATATATATATATGTGCATGTGAGTATTCCTAAATTAGCATGGTAAATTAAGGAATCTTTGATGGGGATTGTCAGTGTCCTTAAAAAAGATCAGCAATGATTCTTTCAAAATATTTTATAAATTTTATATGTAGGATAAGAAAGAGTGAGGAGTTCAGCATGACTGAAATTGAGAAACTGAGAGACTTGAAAGATGATTGAATTATTAAGAGAGACAAATAGAGACGGACACACAGAGAGAGAGGAAGAGACAGAGACAGACAGAGACAACACAGACAGAGACAAAGAGACAAACAGAGAGAAAATGAAATAGACACACAGGTAGAAACAGACACAGACAGACAGAGTGACAGAGAGAACAAATTGTACATAAGAGTTACTCTAAAACCATTGGATTCATTCTTAACAGAATTTTTAGTGGAAGTATTAAAATTATAAACATATTCTGGATTAAAATAAAATTTAGGTTAAGATAATATTAGCTCACATTTTTGTATTCCTTCATCTTTGTTGAAGACAAACTAACAAACTTTGCCTACAATTACCTCATTTGGTCCTCTCAATAATTCTGTGAAATAGTGCTATTATTATCTTTATTTTAAAGATAAGGAAACTAAGGGTAAATTGATATCAGGAGTTATGCAGAAAGTCATTTTAAAGTAAAGTCAGGTTTTTCTAAATTCTAATGCAATGCTCTCCGCACTAAGACACACTGTTTTTATAAGATATATATGTAAATAACATACTTTCTATAAATATGACCTTTAGAATGAAACTGGATCTTTAGGAGGCTAATTTCTAGGGATCATAGATATATAATTAGAAACAGCCTTGGAGAGCAATCTTATTTTATTGCCCTATTTTACAAATGAGGATGTCAGGCTTGGAAGTAAGTTGTCCAAGGTCACACAGATCCTGAGTGGCAGAATGGGAATCTGAATCCCAGACTCCTTACCCCAAATCCAGATACCTTTCCTCTGAATCATGCTACATACAGACAATTGGAATTTTGTCAGACTCAGAGTTCTCAGTCCTTGTTCCTATAGTAGTTCCTAATCTGGAATAGATGAATTCATTTTTTAAACATTTTTAAAGCATAAACAGTTTTAAAGCATATATTTTGATAATTGTGTTTCATATAAGTAGTTTCCTTTATAATCAGTTTTCACTCTTTCTCTTCATCTATGTATGTGTATACATAATGTATGTGTACATATGTGTGTGTATATATACATATATACATAACATTCTGAGAAATGTTCATCAGAGAATGAAAGGTGTCCATTAAGCAAAAAAGGATAAGAATATTTTATCTATAAGGTTAGAGACTAGATCTCTAATTTTCTTGATACAGGGAATCCCAAATGATGAAAGTCTCTACCAATGCAAAACTGACTACTTTTCTGTAACTTATTATGTTGTAACATTGCCTAGAGCTGTAAGAGGTTAATGGGCTAACTCAAAGTCATACAATCCAATGTGTCAGAGGTGGGATCTGAGCATTAGCAATAAGGCCACCTTTCATTCATAATGCTGGAGATGGAAGCAGTACCAAGTATGGACAATGAATTTGAGTAAGAGTAACTGTCCTAAATCTTTGCTTCCAAAGTTCAGTGTAACTTCTAAGTGTAGAACCTTGCCATTTGGCTAATGGTGTCTTTTATATTTGTTTTGCAGGAAGTTACTTCATTGTCCTTAATTGCCATCTGTCTAAAGGTTTTTCCCCTCCCCAATGTGTTTTAACTAAGTTTGTTTTTTTAGAAAAATTTCATTTCCTCAGCTGTTAGCAGACAATGTCATCCATTAATGAACACACATATCAAGTATATTCAAACACTTAACACAGTAAAGTCATTGGAGTCATGCACCATGCATACATTATTTTATTATAGTGATATATTAACATTTGGTATTTATATCTAGTCTTAAAGTTGCAAAGTACTTTTCAATACCTCATTTCATGAGACCTGCATGAAAATCCTATACCTACATCTGGAAGGCCATCAAGTGAAAATCCTTTATTATAGATGAAGAAACCAAGGCCCAGAGAAGTTAAGTGACTTGTAGGTATTTCCTCATTTCATAGGTGTAGAAAATTAGGCTAGAATGGTTAAGTGGCTTGACAAAGCTAGTCATAAATGGTATCTTGACTTAGTTCTCTCCTGATTGCTAAATTGTTTTTTCTTTTCTATTACAGCATGAAGGTTAGCACTTTATTTTGTATATGTGTTTGATTACCATGAAGATATAGTTTTTCTAATAATGACTGAAACAGAGGTTAATTCTTCAATACAGTCATTAAAAACTTATTAAATTCCTACTCCGCGAAATCACAAATCTGCCCCATTCTCTTTCCCAAATATGTAGTTTAATTGGCATGGTACAACATATACAACAGCAGAAAAAATGCAAAGGCAGCTCTTCCAATACTTAGCAGAATACTCACCACACATCAAGCATTCAATATTTATTCAATCAAAAAGGAATGTATACATGAACCCACAGAAATAATGGTGAATATATTGGGGTCAACCTGAAAGAAAGCCTCTGGTGGAGCTTCCCAAAGGTATGATCCTAGCCCTTGAAGCTAGAAAAATAGTATTCCTAAAGCACATATCTGACTATGTTGTTCCATTTTTCACTAAGCTCTATAGACTCCTTATTCCTTCTAGGATAAAATACATAATTTTCTGTTTGGCATTTCAATCCCATCATGCCCTAGTATCTAAGGGACAGGAAGCAAGGCTTTAACCTGCACTGGTAACCATGTAGACAGTAAAGTTAAAAAAACTTGGAGAGAAAATGTTATGAAAGTGAAATTGATGAGTACTCTTCAAATCATCTTCCATGTTTTCATTTCTACCAGCAGAAAATATACTAAGTGATAATCTGTCTTCACTTTGTAAGGGCTTTAATTTTCTATCTTGATGTACCACAAGTACAATAATTAAATGCTTTATAAAAGAAAATGTTGTAACATTCTAAAAATCATAGTAATGTTTAATTAGCATCTCTGTACAGATGACTCCCTGAGCTAGCTAGCTATCATTTTCTTTTCTTAACTCCAGGGTCACGTTACCAATGGATTGTTCAACATTTTGAATTACATGTCCTACTAGCATCTCAAACTCAACTTATCTACAATAGAACTCATTATCTTTCCCTCCCAAAACTAAAATCTCTTCTGAATTTCTCTATTTCTGTTGAGGTCACCAGTAGCCTTCTAGTTGTCCAGCTCTGAACCCCAGTTCCATCCTTAACTCCACTTTCACTCCACATAATGAATTTTTTTCCAGAGATTGTTAATTAATTCTCCACAAGATCTTTGTATCTGTCCCTTTGTCTCTACTCATAGTCAACTACTTTCCACACTTAAATTATTGCAATACCTACCTAATTGTTTTTTTTTTCCTGCATTCTCTGTCCTCTCTTGTCCATCCCCTCTACAATGGTGACAGAGACTTCCCTAAAGCCAGATATGACTAGGTCATTCCTCTACTCTATAAACTCCAGTGGCTCCTCATTACCTGTAGGATGAACAATAATAATTTTTTTTTGCATTTATAATGTCAAAAGGTCACAATCTGCTATATGGCCACACCTGAACTTGCCAGATTTTACTTCCCCTTTATAGTTGTGCTAAATTTATCCATCTTACTCTTCCTCACCATGATAGTCCATCTGCCATCTTGGTTCCTTTAAACTGGTTGTACCCAATGCCTGAAATTCACTGTCCTGTTACTTCCATCTCATGGGCTCCCTGATTTCCTTCAAGACCAAAATCAAGTAGAACCTTCTACATAAAGACTTTCCTTGTACCTCTTGCTTCAAGCACCATCTGCCTGAAAATACTTCTCTTTTTTATCTGTTTTGTACATAACTAAAAATGTACATGTAGTCTTCTAGTGTAGAATATGATTTTAGGGCAGGAGTTCTTTAACATTTGTCTTCATTTTTTCAGGACATGCCACTATGCCTGACACATAGTAGGTAGTTAAAAATCCTGGTTGATTGGTTGCTACTCTGCGTATTGCTAAAGTATAAATAGCTCCACATATAAAATATTTGCTAAATGGTTCTAAGTAAAAAAAGAATTTGAGTAAGAAGAGACACTAAAAGGAATCTAGTTCAGTCCCCTTCACAAGATTGAAGACAAAGAATTCAAATGGCCTTCAGGGAACTAAGCTGGACCTTGAACTTGATTCTCAGGTCAAATCTCTTTCCTCTTTAATGTAGTGAAAAGGTCAGGGAAAATATGATAATCACAAAGAAAATTACAGAATGAAGAATTTTTTTAAAGAACACCATGATATGGAATGATTAGTAGTCAAGAATAAGAAATACTTTAATGAGGCACCTAGGTGGCACAGTGGCTATAACAATGGGACAGGGAGGTAGGAAGATCTGAATATGAATCTCGTCTCAGATAGCTGTGTGATCTTGGACAAATCACTCAGCTTCTATTTGTCTCAGTTTCTCCATCTTTAAAAGGGAGACAAAAATAGCATGTAGCTCCTAGGGTTGTTGGGAGCATAGAAATAGATAAAAATTGTAAAATGCTTAGCATAGTGTCTGGCCCATAGTAAGAGCTATATAAATGTTAGTTATTATAGCGCCGAATTTGAAGTCAGGAAAAAACTTAGTTCAAATCAAACCTCAGAAACTTACTAGCTATGTGACCCTGGGCAGTTCATTTAACCTTTGCTTGCCTCTGTTCCCTCATCTGTAAAATGGGGATAAGAAAAGAACCTATCCCCTGTATTGCTGTGAGGATAAAATGACATAATAATTAAAAGGTGCTTAACACAGTTTTTGGCACATAGTAAATATTATGTAAATGTTGATGATGGCTATGATGATGATAGTTTCTGACTTTTCAAAAAAGTATTAACACAATGGTAAAAGTATCCATTTCTGTACAATCAAAAAGGGGAACAGTAACATTTTCTCTTTATTACTAAGTTATAAACATCTTGAGGGCTTGGCTATTTAATTTACAACTATATATTAGAGCCTACTATTTTGAAGGCACTGTACCAGATATAGGGTTGGGGTATAATGACAAAAATTAAATAATCCCTGCCCTCAAGTAGATCCAAATTCTCCAGGAACCTTTATCTTTTTATTTCACAAATTTCCTATGATCGTAGTTTCAGCATGGGTTTTCAATAAATGTTTTTGAATGGATTTTCTGGCTAAAACCTTTAAATTTCCCTTTCTCAGGATAGCGTGTCAGAATAAAGAATATAATTATTGTACTAAACCATTTTCTTCAGTGCATCATTTGTCTTTTGGCTTCATTTAGCTCCCTTCAAGGTCATTACACTATAGTCAAATATTTCCAGAAGGCCCTGACTTCGATTTTCAATCTTTTATCTCCTAGATCTTCTGTTATTTCTTTCTTGTTTATCTCCACACCTTGGGTCACCCCCAGCTGAAGCAAGATTAGGAGTTCTAGCACATGTGGCAAAATCAGTTGGGAGTAGTGGCAGCGCTTTGTAAAGAAGGGGAGCAGGTCCCAGCTCCTCTTTCTCCCCATCCCAGGACTGCCTGCTTTTTGCCTTTACTCTTATTACTGAACTATATTTCTACAACATGTCTTCCTTCCCTAGGAAATTCATTGGAAAATTTCATTATCCTCTAAGATTAAATCTGCCCAGTAATCACATTTCATCAGTACCCTCTGCCCTTCTGATTGGATCTACCACTAGAATACAAGGCTATATAAGGGGCCTTTGTAAAAAAAAGTGGGGGAAAGGGGCTCAGCACATTATTCTCTTCATTTCCCATCACTATACTGCTTTTGGACTTCCTCATTGACTCTCCTCCTTTTCTTCCTCCATTAGATTTTAAGCTTCTTGAGGGCTGAGAAAATCTCAGTTTTTACCTGTATCCCCAGCCCATAGCACGGTGCCTGGAGTAAAGCAAACAATGAATGTTTATTGATTGAATGAACAAATAAGTTTTCAGTAAGAGGAACCCAACCAGTTTCCAGTCTTAGAATTCCTGTGACCCTAAAAAATCATCTCTTCCTATTTAAAATGTGCTGAGAAGCACTCAAAAAGAACTCACATTTTGCAAGAATACCTCCTCCCTAAGGCAGCCGAAGAAGCCCCATTCTTGTCCTTATAAAAAAGTTTCCTTGAAATTGTTTTTCTTCCTCAGCAAAGTCCTGAGAAGTTGGTGGTTGTCATTCATGTTCAAATAGGACCAAAATGACATCGCTATGTTAAGGTTCATATACAGTGTATTAGACTGTGACTGATCAGACCAATATGAACTAGAAGGATCTATTCACAGGTTGGGTACAAATAGTCCATAAGAATATTTGGAGTTGGAAATTTATCTAAATCTGTGCAGCTCACATTTTTTTGAGCTACTGAAATTCTTCTTTCCACGTAGAACACAGTGCCTTCTTTGTTACAGGCACGCCATGTTGGGTGGTCCTGTGCCAGAGTCTTGCATATCTCACAGTTGATTCCAGAGTTCTTCAGAGAAACCTTGAGTGTCCTTTCATTGTTTCTTCTGAGCTTGGTGTGAGGCTGTGGTTGCATTGTGGAGGTTCTTCACAAAATATCGTTCAGTCAAACATCCATTTGACCTTTGAACAACATGACCAGCCCATTGAAGTTATCTTTTCTACCGTAGAGTTTGAGAGCTAGGCAGTTCATTTTGAGAAAGGACTTCATCTTGCTAGGTCCTCTTCAGAATCTTCTTAATACAAATCAAATGTAAGTGATTCAGTTCCCTGGCATGGTGCTGGTATACTGTTCAAATGTCACAGGCATATGACCATGAAGTCCATAGGGCTCTGTAGACCTTCAGTTTGGTAGGCAGTCTAATAGCACTTCTCTTCCATACATTTCTTTAGAGCCTCCCAAACACTGAGCTAGTTCTGGCAGTGCACATATGAACCTCATCATCTATGGGGACATTCCTGGAAAGTGTACTATCAAGGTAAATTGATTTATCCACAACATTCATTAACTCCATTGCTGTAAATGATGCTTCCACATATAGATGGTATAATGCTAACTGTGGAGAACTTGGTTTTTTGGTGTTAATTTTCAGGCCAGAATTATCACAAGTGGTACAGAATTAACTCCTTCTCTCTTGCAACTTAGCCCCAGAAGTTTCACTGAGTGCATAATCATCTTTGAACAAAAAGTCACACACTAACTCTCTCTCCATTTTAGTCTTAGCTTGTAGCCTTTTCAGGTTAAATAATTTACCATCAGTGCACTAGCTGACCTGTTCCTCATGAAAGGTATCTGATAACATTGCTTAAACATCATGCTAAAAAGCATGGGCCAGGTACACAGCCCTACTTCACTCCAATAGTGACTGAGAAAGCATGAAAACATCATCCATTATCTACAACTCAAGCAAGTATGCCATTGTAAAACTCATGTATAATATTCATGGACTCTGCACAACCAAATTTTGCCATACTCTTCCACAGGCCCTCATGATTGACAGAATCAAAGATGTTGGTTAGACCAACAAATGTTGTATATGGAACTCTGTTGTGCTCCTAGCATTTTTCCTAGAGGTGTTGGGGAGCAAATACCATATCTACTACTACTCTGCCATTTCTAAAGCCACATTAGCTCATGGGTAAATAACTGTCTTCCAGGTGAATGATGAGCCTATTAATGAGAACCCTGGCAAGAATCTTGACACCACTGACTAAAGTAGAGATTCTGCTGTGATTGTCACAGGACAATCTATTTGCTTTTCCTTTATAGAGACAGACAGTGGAGGCATCCTTGAACTCATAGGTGATAATCTTTTGCTATGTAATCCAGAAGATTTTGGTCAATGTTTTTAAGAGCAGCGGACACCCTGATTTGTAAATCTCAGCAGGAATAGAATAAACACCAGGTGCTTTGCCACAGTAGAGGAATCTAATTGTATCCAAAACATATTTTTTCAATTCAAAGTACTGATAGAGAAAGATTGATTTTCACTTGAAGTACCCTTTCATTGGCATTGGGTGATGATGGTGTGTTGAGAACATAATGGGAGTGTTCAGCCTATCTGTACAGGATCATGTCCTTATTACTGATCAATGTGGCTCCATTGGTATTTGATAGTTGAGTTGGAACACAGGTTTTTGGTTCATACATAGGCTTTGGGGCTTCATAAAATTGCTTTGCACTGTTATCATCAGCATAAAACTGAATTTCATCTGTTTTTCTTTTTTACTGACCTAAGAATCCTGAGCTTCTAAGAAATTCTAAGCTTCTTTTGTACTTTACTTTTGATGGAATTAAATGCTGACTGTTTAGAGACAGAAAAACTATCCTGTTGGTAAACCCTGCGAGGTTTGTATTTTTCATTTAGTAATTTGTGAATTTTTCCATCCTTATCATCAAATCAATCCTGATGTTTGTGAAAATTCTGGCCCAGCTACTAACTACGGAGTTGTACACTAAATCTTTGAAAGCTTCTCATTTCTTTTCTTCTCTACTTTGCTAACCATGTGTTCAGTTTTTCCCTCCAAGTAAGCAAAAACTTTTCCCAGCTGGAGAAGAGCTCTAATCTGTTATCAGTAAGCCTTATTTTTAAAATATAAATTCATTTATTTAACTTTTTACATTCATTTTCACAAAATTTTGGGTTCCAAGGTTTCTCCCCATTTATCCCCACACCCCACCCGAATACACTGAGCATTCTAATTTTCCCTATCACCAATCTGCCCTCTCTTCTATCATCCCTCCTTCCTCTTGTCCCCATCTTCTCTTTTGTCCTGTAAGGCCAGATGACTTTCTATTCCCCATTAACTGTATTTCTTATTTCCTAGTAGCAAGAACAATACTAAACAGTTGCTCCTAAAACTTTGAGTTCCAAATTCTCCCCATCCCTCCCTCCCCACGCATTCCCTTTGAGAAGGCAGGCAATTCAGTATGGGCCATATCTGTGTAGTTTTGCAAATGATTTTGATAATAGTCATGTTGTGTAAGACTAATTGTATTTCCCTCCATCCTATCCTGCCACCCCATTGTTTCTATTCTGTCTTTTGATCCTGTCTCTCCCCGAGTGTTGACTTCAAATTGCTCCCTCCTCCCATTGCCCTCCCTTCCATGATCCCTCCCTCCCTGCTTATCTCCTCCCCCACTTTCCTGTATTGTAAGACAGGTTTTCATACCAAAATGAGTGTACATTTTACTCCTTCCTTTAGTCAAATGTGATGAGGGTAAACTTCATGTTTTTTTTCTCAGCCCTCCTCTTTTTCCCTCCACTAAAAAGTCTCCTGCTTGCCTCTTAAATGACATATAATTTACCCCATTCCATTTAACCCTCTCTCCTCCCACTACATTTCTCTCTCACCATTTACCTTAATTTCTTTTAAGATATGGTCCCATCCTATTCAATTCACTCTGTGCTCTCTGTCTCTGTATGTGTGTGCATGTGTGTATGTGTGTACGCACATGTGTGTGTGTGTATGTGTGTGTGTGGTCCCACCAACTACCCAGATACTGAAAAGTTTTAAGAGTTACAAATATTGTCTTTCTATGTAGGAATGTAAACAGTTCACCTTTGGTAAGTCCCTTATGACTTCTCTTTGCTGTTTACTTTTTCATGCTTCTTCTCATTCTTCTATTTGAAAGCCAAATTTTCTTTTCAGCTCTGGTCTTTTCATCAAGAATGCTTGAAAGTCCTCTGTTTCATTGAAAGACCATATTTTCCCCTGAAGTATTATACTCAGTTTTTCGGGGTAGGTGATTCTTGGATTTAGTCCTAGTTCCTTTGACTTCTGGAATATCCTATTCCACGCCCTTCGATCCCTTAATGTAGAAATTGCTAGATCTTGTTATCCTGATTGTACTTCCACAATACTGGAATTGTTTCTTTCTAGCCGCTTGCAATTTTTTTCTCCTTTACCTGGGAATTCTGGAATTTGGCCACAATATTCCTAGGAGTTTCTCTTTTTGGATCTCTTTCAGGCGGTAATTGATGGATTCTTTTAATACTTATTTTGCCCTCTGGTTGTAGAATCTCAGGGCACTTTTCCTTGATAATTTCATGAAAGATGATGTCTAGGCTCTTTTTTAGATCATGACATTCAGGTAGTCCCATCATTTTTAAATTGTCTTTCCTGGATCTCTTTTCCAGGTCAGTTGTTTTTCCAATGAGATATTTCCCATTATCTTCCATTTTTTTCAATCTTTTGGTTTTGTTTTGTGATTTCTTGGTTTCTCAGAAAGTCATTAGACTCCATCTGTTCCATTCTAATTTTGAGAGAACTATTTTCTTCAGTGAGCTTTTGACCCTTTTTTTCCATTTGGCTAATTCTGCTTTTGAAGGCATTCTTCTCCTCATTGGCTTTTTGAACCTCTTTTGCCAATTGAGTGAGCCTATTTTTCAAGGTGTTATTTTCTTCAGCATTTTTTTGGGTCTCCTTTAGCAAGGTATTGACCTGTTTTTCATGCTTTTCTTGCATCTCTGTCATTTCTCTTCCCAGTTTTTCCTCCACCTGTCTAACTTGCTTTTCAAAATCCTTTTTGAGCTCTTCCATGACCTGAGCCCACTGGACATCCACCTTGGATGTCTGGGATAGAGAGGCCCCACCCTCCACATCTTTCACTGATGGTAAGAATTGTTCCTCGTCATCAGAAATGAAAGGTGGGAACATCTGTTCCCCACAAAAGCAGCTTTCTATGGTCTTATTTTTCTTCCCTTTTCTGGGCATTTTCCCAGCCAGTTACTTGACTTCTGAGATTCCTCTCCACACCCACCTAGTTCTGCCCAGCTAGTGCTTGGGGTCTGAGATTCAAATGCTGCTTCCCAGCCTCAGGGCTTTCAGTGGTGGGAGAGGCTGCTATTCAATGTGAGCTTAAGTTCTGGTGCTCAGGTGGGGGCAGGGCTGCCTCCCAGGCTCAGTTCCCTCAGGGGGTTTATGGGGAGATCTTCGGTTAATGGTCCTGAGCTCCTGCTTGCTCTGGGAGTCCTGGGTGGCTGCTGCATCTGCCTCTGCCTCTGCCTCCCGAGGGGGCCCGAGTCATGGAGACACCCCACTCCCCTATCGGCCAGCCCAGAAGTCTCTCTCACTGACCTGGAGTGCCTGTGGGTGGAGAGACCTTTGCAGCCGCCCGAGGTTCTGTCCCTGAAGCCTGCTTGGATCTGCTCCTCTGGGGCCCCATGGGCAGGGCAGCGCAGGGGCTCCACTCTGCATCTGGTGAGTGACGGACCCCTGGGGACAGCTTTCCAGGGCTCTCTGGAACAGAAATCTCCCCCACTGCATTGGTGCCCAACTTGCTCTGCTCCATAATTTGTGGGGAGTTCTTTTTACAGGAAATTTATGAGCTGTGGATTTGGAGCTAGCATACATGAGTCTTTCTACTCTGCCATCTTAGCTCCTCCCTCAGAAAAAGCTTTTTTTAATCTGTTATCATTAAGTCTTTTGGTAATCATGTAGAAGCTACACTTCTGTTGTGTGCTAATGTTTCATTTGGAGAGGATGGATCTATGATCTTTTTCGGCACTCTGTGCCACACACACACACACACACACACACATACACACACACACGTACACATGTACAAACTCACATTGCTTACATATCCTGTCTGTCTCTTTTCCTTATAATGACATAGTCTATTAAATGCAATCTTTTGCTGTGAGGCTATGTTCATGTAGTTTTATTTTGTTTAGGTAAATGAGATACACAAGTCTTCAGTAGTAAAGGACTTTTGCTTTTCCTGCTCTTCCCTAGGACTTCCTGCTATATTTGACTGTACCTATTCTTGCACTAAAATCATCCAGATTTATGACCTTGTCTCCTTTTGGCATATTAACAATGAGGGTTTCCAGATTTTCCTAATATTTTTCTTTGACTTCACTAGAGTTTGTCATGATTGGATTATTCGCACTGAAAATGGTAGCATTACACTAACTTGCAAGTGGCAATCACGTTTTCTTGAATTTGTCATTTATTCCTTTGGCAAGACATACAAACTTGGTGCTTAGATAATATCTGAAAGCAAAACTTAACCCAGTTACATGACACTCCTCATCACAGTGACTTTGCCAGTGAAATGTCTTTCTAGCTCTGACTTTAGTAAGGAGTTCTTCATTTGCCAGTCTTGTTTCACACAGGGCTGCTATTTTAAAGGGCTACTTACTGTGTTCTCTTGCTATAAGAGCTGTTCATCTTTCAGGTCTACTGGACTTAGTGCTATCCATAAGCATGTACACATTTCATGTACCAATGGTTAGTGGAATCATCTTTACCAAAGATTTTGTATATTTTTTTTATATTTCAACTGCAGGATAGGATCTTTGCCTAATGCAGTAAGCATGCCAGGATGAAATTAGGTGAAACAGACAATTTTTGCCCCTATGTCAGGAGATGAGCAGTACAGTACTTGGAAAAGGCTGCACATCCACCTAAAGGACTGTTGAATCCTACTGTTGCTTCAGTCCAGTGAAAAGATGATCTTGTGGCCTGGACCACCTGTGTTCAAAGCAATGACTACGCCTCCCTTCTGCTGCTTTATCCCTTGCCCATTGCTACAGGACTCTGAATCAGGTATAATGGTATAGGTAATATATTTTGACTTGCAAATAAGTTGGATTAAATGAGACAGTTATGTGAATTTATCAACTTCACTCTATTTTCCAGAGTCATCTAAGTCCAGCAGCAAGAACAAAAGTCAAGATGACTGGTGGTGTCTCAGTATGCCTTTGATGATCTTGGTGTCTGTGATGTCTAAGCAAAGTCTAGGCACATCACAGTGCCTACTTCAGCTACCTTCATGGCAGTATCACCAAGGCAATATTCACAGCACAAAAGGCAACTATGAATAGGCCACTGTACTTCCGAATCGCAAAGTGTAACTCATTCTCCATATACAAGGTAGAAGAAAAACATGTATACAGACTCCAGAAAGTCAGATTTGTTATGATAAACAAGAAGTCAATACACATTAGCACTGCATGGGACAAAACCCATTCCAAGTCTTCCACCCCCTCCTCATGCTGGGGCCTTCCCACAAACAAATACTGTTGAGCCTAGCTGTCTGCCTGTTTCCTCTGCTCCATCCACCCTAACTGCTTTCACCAACTTCCTCCCAGTTCTGCTCCACCCATTTTGTTCCACCCATACAGCAAGCTCCTCTCACCACATGTGATTTAGGTTTCCATGTGATTTAAGCAGGTCATGTGGGCCTATTGATGAATGGGAAAGCTCTTCCCATTTAAATTACCATTACATGGGGTTCCAAAGTCTTTTGTGCTCATTACATAGGTCAGTAGGGCAACTACAGAATTACTTACAGTAATTACAGTACAATTACAGTAGTTACAGTAGGGTAACAACAGAATTATTACAGGGATAACAGAAAATAGGCATAGAAAACAATATCTTAGGGTAGGGCTTGAGCGTAAACACCTCATTATATGCCCTCAAATAAATAGGCCCTAAAATCTTGGGGTAAGAAGTGAAGGTCTTTTCTTCTATTGTTACATCCTGCTAAAATTGGAAATAGAGCTGTTCCTACCCCAAGAGATCCCATTCAAGAGGTCAGTTCTTTAGCTAGTATCTGGAGTTAATCTACTCCAGGTGCAGGAAATGACACATCACAGTCATGGACATGAGGTGACATCTGGCTTAAATAATCAGGCATCTGCAGGTGGAGGGTACTAAGCCTACAGAAAGCAAATCTAGAAAACAAGGTGATTAAGCAAAAAGCCAAAAAATAAAAGGAGGACAACAACCAGAAACAGGGTAGATATAGGGTTAGCCATGCTTCTGGAGTCCATGAACCCACTATCATAGCCTCATTCATGGTAAAATATACAAGTTAAGGGTACAATTTGGTAATTATCTTCTCCTGAATGAACAATAGTTAAAGTATTATCTTGTCATGTTTCTGCAGCCTTTGGACCTTCATCTGGCTTCCATTTTACTCATATAATAACTCCCAATTTTATTGTATCAGTACAACACAACCCTTCAGTTACTCTACTAGTTATTTTAAAAAGAGGGTGAGTTTTCACAAGGAATGCTGTTTTTTTTTCTTTTATTTTTTTGGGAATTTCAAATCACTTCATATTAAATCAAGTTTCATTTGTCCTTCCAAAAGCCAGTCCCAGGAAAAACATCATCTAATTTTTTGACAAGAAACATAACCTTTGAAAAATAAGCACACACACATGCATACATACACAAAAACAAACAATTCTGAATTACTGTTTCTTTTTCTTTGCCATGTACAATTGAATTTACTGTCCAAATGCTCCTCTTTTCTTCCTTGAAATGTTGTCTCAAATTCTTCCCTTTTTTCCTTCTTTCCTTCCCTCCTTCCTTCCATCCTTCTTTATGGTCTTCCTCCATTCCTTTCTCCCTCCATCTTTTCTACCTTCCTCCTTTATCTCCCTCCTTCCTTTCCTCCTTCTTCCCTCCCTCCCATCTTCCCTTCCTTCCTTCCCTCCTTCCTTCCTTCCCTCCCTCCTTCCTTGCTTCCTTCCTTCTTTCTTCCCTCTCTCCTTTCCTTTCTCTCTCACTTGTTCCTTTTTTTATTTAATGTGAATAATATACTTATTAAGGGCATGCACATTAAGGTGTCTGAAACTCAGACATAAAATCCCTCTTGGTGACCAATTCAGGTAATGCCAATGATCCTGCCTTTATTTTTTAAAATGTTTATTTATTTATTTTTAGTTTTCAACATTTATATCCATGAAATTTTGAGTTCCATATTTTCTCCCCATCTCTCACCTCTCCCACCCCATAAGCCTTGCATTCTGATAACCCCTTTGCTCAGTATGCCTTCCCTTCTATCACAACCCTCCCCTTATCACCATCTTCTCTCTTTTCTTTTAGGGTAAGATAGATTTACATACCCCATTACCTGTATTTCTGATTTCTCAGTTGTATGCAAAAACAATTCTCAACATTCATTCCTAAAACTTTGAGTTCCAACTTCTCCCCCTTCCTCCCGCCCCACTCAACCCCACTGAAAAGGTAAGCAATTCAATATAGACTATATATGTGTAGTTTTGCAAAAAACTTCCATAACAGTTATGTTGTGCGAGACTAACTATATTTTCCTCCATCCTATCCTGCCCCCCACTTATTCAATTCACTCTTTTGACCTTGTCACTCCCCAAAAATGTTTACTTCTAATTACTCCCTCCTCTCATTTGCCCTCTCTTCTATCATGACTCCCACCCCACTTGTCCCCTTCTCCCCCACTTTCCTGTAATGTAAGATAGATATAATACCAAATTGAGTGAGCATGTTATTCTCTCCTTAAGCCAAATGTGATGAGAGCAAGCTTCACTTGTTCCCTCTCACCTCCCCCTTTTGCCCTCCATTGAAAAAGCTTTTTCTTGTCTTTTTTTATAGGAGATAATTTTCCCAATTGCATTTATCCCTTTCTGCTCCCAATATATTCCTCTCTCACCCCTTAATTTTATTTATTTAGATATAATACTTCTTATTCAATTCACCCTGTGCTCTCTGTCTATACATATGTATACACACACATGTCATGTGTGTGTGTGTGTGTGTATGTGTGTGTGTGTATAATCCCACCAGAGGGGGAGGAGCCAAGATGGGGAAGTAGAAAGATACACATATGCTAGCTCCTAACCCACAGCCCATAAAATACCTGTGAAGAAGAATTCCCAACAAATTCTGGAGCAGCAGAAGCCACACAACAACAGAGTGGAGGAGATTTCTGTTCCAGAGAGGCCTGAAAAACTGACATGAAAGGTCCTTTGTGCACCAGACCCAGAGCAGAGCCCAGCCCTGCCTTGGCTGCGTGGCACTGAGAGGAGCAGATTTGAGCAGGCTTCAGGGACAGAATCTCCAGCAGTTGCAAAGGTCTCTCCACCCACAGGTGCCAAAGATCAGTGAGAGGGTCTTCTCAGCTTGCTGAGAGGGCAGCGGGGTGTCTCCTTAACTCAGGCCCCCTCAGGAGACAGCAGCAGAAGCAGCAGTGGACAGAAGCTCCCAAAACAGACAGGAGCTCGGATCCATTTTTGAAGATCTCCACATAAACCCCCTGAGGGAACTAAGCCCTGTGTGGTGGCCCTGCCCCCACCTGAGCTCCTGAACTTAATCTCACACTGGATAGCAGCCCTGCCCCCACTGAAAGCCTTGAGTCTGTGAAGCTGTATATCTCAGCCCCCAAACACTAGTTGGGCAGACCTGAAAGCCAGGTGGGTGGGGAGAGGAATCTCAGAAGTCAAGCAACTGGCTGGGAAAATGCCCAAAAAAGGCGAAAAAAAAATAAGACCATGCCCTCCCTTCCATCATCCCCCCCACCCTGCTTATCTCCTTCTCCCCCACTTTCCTGTATTGTAAGATAGGTTTTCATACCAAAATGAGCGTGCATTTTATTCTTTCCTTTAGTTGAATGTGATGAGAGTAAACTTCATGTTTTTTCTCAGCTCTCCTCTTTTTCCCTCCACTAAAAAGTCTCCTGCTTGCCTCTTGAATAAGATATAATTTACCCCATTCCATTTCACCCTCTCTCCTCCCACTACCTTTCTCCCTCACTGTTTACCTTAATTACTTTTAAGATATGGTCCCATCCTATTCACTTCACTTTGTGCTCTCTGTATCTGTGTGTGCATGCACGTGTCTATGTGTGTGTGTGTGAGTGAACGTGTGTACGTGTATGTGTGTGTGTAGTACAACCAACTACCCAGATATTGAAAAGTTTTAAGAGTTACAAATATTGTCTTTCCATGTAGGAATCTAAACAGTTCACTTTTGGTAAGTCCTTTATGACTTCTCTTTGCTGTTTACTTTTTCATGCTTCTTCTCATTCTTGTGTTTGAAAGTCAAATTTTCTTTTCAGCTCTGGTCTTTTCATCAAGAATGATTGATAGTCCTCTGTTTCATTGAAAGACCATATTTTCCCCTGAAGTATTATACTCAGTTTTGCTGGGTACGTGATTCTTGGTTTGAGTCCTAGTTCCTTTGATTTCTGGAATATCCTATTCCACGCCCTTCGATCCCTTAATGTAGAAGCTGCTAGATCTTGTGTTATCCTGATTGTACTTCCACAATACTGGAATTGTTTCTTTCTAGCTGCTTGCAATATTTTCTCCTTGACCTGGGAATTGTGGAATTTGACCACAATGTTCCTAGAAGTTTCTCTTTTTGGATCTCTTTCAGGTGGTAATTGATGGATTCCTTCAATACTTATTTTGCCCTCTGGTTCTAGAATATTAGGGCAATTTTACTTGATCATTTCATGAAAGATGATGTCTAGGTTCTTTTTTTGGTCATGGCTTTCAGGTAGTCCCATAATTTTTAAATTGTCTCTCCTGGATCTTTTTTCCAGGTCAGTTGTTTTTCCAATGAGATATTTCCCATTATCTTCCATTTTTTCATTCTTTTGATTTCGTTTTGTGATTTCTTGGTTTCTCAGAAAGTCATTAGCCTCCATCTGTTCCATTCTAATTTTGAGAGAACTATTTTCTTCAGTGAGCTTTTGAACCTCTTTTTTCCATTTGGCTAATTCTGCTTTTGAAAGCATTCTTCTCCTCATTGGCTTTTTGAACCTCTTTTGCCAATTGAGTGAGCCTATTTTTCAAGGTGTTATTTTCTTCAGCATTTTTTTGGGTCTCCTTTAGCAAGGTATTGACCTGTTTTTCATGCTTTTCTTGCATTTCTCTCATTTCTCTTCCCAGTTTTTCCTCCACCTGTCTAACTTGATTTTCAAAATCCTTTTTGAGCTCTTTCATGGCCTAAGTCCATTGAATATTTATTTTGAATGTTTGTGATACAGAGGCTTTGACTTCTGTGTCTTTCCCTGATGGTAAGCATTGTTCCTCCTCATCAGAAGGGAAGGGAGGAAACATCTGTTCAGCAAGAAAGTAACCTTCTATGGTCTCATTTTTTTTCCCCTTTTCTGGGCATTTTCCTAGCCAGTTACTTGACTTCTGAGATTCCTCTCCACACCCACCTAGATCCGCCCAGCTAGTGCTTGGGGTCTGAGATTCAAATGCTGCTCCCCAGCCTCAAGGCTTTCAGTGGCGGGCATGGCTGCTATTCAATGTGAGCTTAAGTTCTGGTGCTCAGGTGGGGTCACGGCCACCTCCTAGGCTCAGTTCCCTCATGGGGTTTATCTGGAGACCTTCAGTAATGGATGTGAAGTCCTGCCTACTCTGGGAGCCCCTGGCTGATGCTGCCTCTGCTACTTCCTTCTGAGGGGGCCCGAGCCACAGAGACACCCCTCTCCCCTCTCGGCCAGCCCAGAAGTCTCTCTCACTACCTGGAGCACCTGTGGGTGGAGAGACCTTTGCGGCTGCTGGAGGTTCTGTCCCTGAAGCCTGCTCGGATCTGCTCCTCTCGGGGGCCGTGCGCAGTGGGCTCTGCTGTCCATTGTGCGACAGACCTTTGGGGTTTGTTTTTCAGGGCTCTCTGGAATGGAAATCTCCTCCCCTGCATTGCTGCATGGCTTCCACTGCTCCAGAATTTGTGGGAAGTTCTTTTCACAGGAAATTTGTGGGCTGTGGATTTGGAGCTAGCATATGTGAGTCTTTCTACTGTACCTCCTTGGCTCTTCCCCCCTTTTTAGATTCCTCTTTTGCATTTTTAAGGGCATTTTTTCTCTGTATTTAAAGGTATTAATTTCTTCAGCATTTTTTTGTCTCCTTTAGCAAGCTTTTGCCTTATTTTTCCTTATATTCTTGCATCATTCTCATTTGTCTTTCCAGTTTTTCCTCTGCCTCTCTTACTTGATTTTCTCCTTTTGGAGTTCTTCCATGACCTGAGACCATTGCATATTTATTTTAGAGGTTTTGGATGTAGAAAACTGGATTTTAGGATTTCCTCTGATGTATGCACTGTTCATCCTCATCTGAAAGGACGGAAGGAAATACCTACTCATCAAGAAAGTAACCTTCTATTGCCTTATTCTTTTCCCTTTTGGGGCAGTCTCCCAGCCATTTATATGACTTTTGATTTCTTTGTCAAAGGGAGGGTATACTCTGAGTACTTGTAAGTTCTCAATTCCTCCAAGGTGACACTATCAAGTGAGAGGGGTTTATTCCTCTCCTAACCTGTGCTCTGGTGTGTGAGCAGAATTCCCTCTCCAGAGTCTCCATCAGCTCTACCAAGCCAACCAGCACTCCTGCTCATTCCATGGCCACCACTCAGTGCTGAGATTCAGATCAGCTGCTCAATTTCCCCAGGGGCTTTAGGCCAGGGCTCCAACAATGGAATCTGCTGCTGCCTGGGGTCAGGGCTAGACTACTGGGTTCCCATCTCATCCAAGGGAAAGAGCTTTCTCAATGACTTTTGAAGCTGTCTTTGGCATTTATGAGTTAAGGAATCTGGGACCTGCAGCTGCTGCAGGTGGTGCCTTGAAGAATGCTGCAGTCCTGTCCTTGCCACAGTGTGGCCCATGCTGTACTGTGCTCTGCTCTGCACCCAGCATGATAGACCTTTCCTGTTGACCTTGCAGGCTGCCTTGGACTGGACATCTCTTTCATTCTGTCTTTTGTGGCTTCTGCTGCTATAGAATTTGTTTACAGTCATTTTGCACAGAAATTTTATGGGCTGTGGTAGGAGAGGATTACTGACTGGAAGTGTTTGTTTGGCCACATGAGAACTTTGGAAAGCCACTTTAAGGGGACTTCAGATTTGAAATCCGAGATGTCAGTGTTTCCTTCTCTGGTAACTATGGTCAGACAGTTGGAACTGTCTGTTGAGTTATGGTCAAGCAGAGGAAGTCATTTCTGTTGACTTTTTGATTTCTCTGTATTTTCTTTGAAGTTCAGGGTGCTGACTCCCCTGAAGTAGGTCAATGATATTTTTGCTTAATTAAAGAAATGATACCTGTGCTTGATTAAATTGATTATTAACCCCTTGAAATTTGCTCTCCTTTTATGAATGCAGATCTTAGAATATGTACAGCACTTTCCCCTCCCCCTGGTGTATGTTGGAGTGCTTAGTCTTACAATAAAAAATCCCACCCTATTTCTCTTAAATAACTTTCTATTATGTAACAGTATCTGGAATAGCAGCATACAGAGCAAGAGTCATCTTAGTCAATTGTCTATAATCTACTGGTGTCCTTCTTGTCACATCTGACTTTCGTACTCACCAGATAAGATTATTCCACTGAACGATGGTATGGACTAACACTCTTGCCTCAGTATATTCTTTTGGCATTGGTAATTTCATCTCACCTGTCTGGCACAAAAAAAAACTGCTTTAAAGTAATTACTTCAGATTTTTCAGCAAAGTGATTGGTTCTATTTAATTTTATGTACTAAAACTGTATTAATTTCTTTCTTCCTTACTGCAAGTTGATATCTCCCCTCAGGTAAATTTAAAGTCATGCCTCTCAATACATTTATTACAATGATGTAGTCAGTAATGAGTACAATTACTACAGTATATTCTTTCTTAGGTAATTGTCCAATTTTCATCACTGGTTTGACTTGTCTGACTGATATTTCAGCCTTTCACATTCCTGTTATGGTGACAGGAGTTCCATGTTTAAACTTATGAGGGTTGTTCCGTATATAAAGGAGGCCTCTGCCCCAGTGTCTATTAATGCTCAAGTTACAGTATTTGATCCATTTTTCCAATATATGGTCAAATTGATATTGTGGCTATAATCCCATCTGTGTATTTATTTTAGTCTGATCTGGGTCTCACACAAATTTCTATTCTCCCTGAAGGTGGGGCAAACTTGGATACAAGGGTTGAGGAGGATCTGTAGGGGAAGTTCCAACTTCTGTATTCCATCTAGTATCAAGCCCCTTTTCTCAGTATATTGTGTATATAGTTCAATACTTGGAATACCATCTATGCTTCCAAAATCTACCCCTGTTCTCAGTGGAGCAATAAACTATTTTTCCTTGTCAATATATTCTGACATTTAATCTGCCAGCTATTTACTCTTCTCTCTCAAGGAAATTTATCTTTTCTTCAGTCTCCTAAATCACTTAACTGTGAAATCTTGTCCAGCACCTCCAAAAGAGGTTGCCCCGTTTTTCCACTTAGTGGCTTGTAAGCAGGAAAAACCATCTTCATTATTATATTCCTAGGGGAAACTGCTAAGTGAGTATCATAGTATACATCTGCATTTCTGATCATTATGGCAGTCTTCATTACCTTCTCCTTTAACTTTCTTATAGAGTCCTGAAGTGAATACCAAGATCTATTTCCACGAGACCGCAGAGTGTCACTAGGATACTGTTTATTGCATCCATCTGCAGTCAATCCTAACAAATTAGTTACATTGTTACCTCCTTTCCTATTGTAATCTCTAAAACCTTGCTGTACAAAATCATTCTGACTGATACCTATAAATTTCAAGCAAATCCATACTATCCATAGATACTCTTCTGGCTGCTTCATCACTTATTCTCACCATTTAATGTATTAACAATTCTTCCTTCTTTTGGGTGAACAAAGCCAAAATGTCTGTGACCTCCTGATGAGTAAAATCCTCAATTACCTCCCTAAACACTGTATTGCCCCACTGGTACTCCTGTTTCTACCTTAGTGTTCTGCATATTTCTACCTGACAAACTTCTAACTCTAAAATTGCTTCATTTTGCAACTCTGACTTTGTTATATCTCCTGGTAGTCATCACCATGGCTTGAGGTAGACACCTCCCTCATTCAAGAACAGTCTTAAGACTTGTCAGTTATTGTCAATCCGAGTTACTCATCTGCCAAAATGGTTTTAGTGGGGTGTGACTATTGTTCAAGCTATAGCTTCTTGCATTAACACACAAGAGTTGGTTGGCATGTGGACACCAAAGATTGAAAGCATCCTGAAATAAAGCATTTGGCATCCCTCACACCAGAGGTTCTAGTCTTCTCTGAACATATCATTGGAAAAACAATTGACCTGAAAAATATATCCAGGAGAGACAATTTAAAAATTATGGGACTACATGAAAGTCAAGATCAAAAAAAGAGCCTAGACATTATATTTCATGAAATTAACAAGGAAAACTGCCCTGATTTTCTAGAACCAGAGGACAAAATAAATATTGAAAGAATCCACCAATCACCTCATGAAAGAAACCCAAAAAGAGAAACTCCTAGTAATATTGTGGCCAAATTTCAGAGTTGCCAGGTCAAAGAGAAATTACTGTAAGCAGCTAAAAACAATAGAGTATTGTGGAAATGCATTCAAGATAACACAGGATCTGCCAGCTTCTGCATTAAGGGATCAAAGGACTTGGAATATGATATTCCAGAAGTCAAAGAAACTGGGATTAAAACCAAGAATCACCTATCCAGCAAAACTGAGTATAATACTTCAAGGAAAAAATGGTCATTCAATGATACATAGGACTTCCAACCATTCATGATGAAAAGACCGGAACTGAATAGACAATTAAACTTTCAAACACAGGCATCAAGAGAAACATGAAAAGGTAAACAGGAAAGACAAATCATAAAGGATTTATGTTCACTGAGACATCTAGCTACCCCTGACTACTCAGACCTCACATAAAACTGAAAATTGTTCCCTATGGGAAGAATGTGGGGACACAAAAATTGGAGGTAGGGAAAAAAATTGTTGCCTGTCATATAAATATAACAAAATCAAGATTGAAGTTAAGCAAGAGGAAAAAACATAGTTTTGGTATTTTACTCATTGTGATAATAAAAATATGCACATTAAGACCCAAAAACAGTTCCATGGAGGAAAATACAGTTACTCAGACACAATTCTTTGATATTTATTTGTCACAATCCCCCTAAAGTGATATTCTTAATAAAGAAATTAATTCATCACTAGTAGATTATTGGAACACTGCTGGTGAACTTGCTAGGGTGGAGTATAAAAAAATTAATCTTTGCCTTGGGCCATACTACACTTTTTTTTGTTTGGGCATGGTGGATAGTAGTATATGCAATGATCAAAGCATTATGAATCCACACTCTTAGAGAGGTTTTCTCTCTACTATACTGTTGCAGACAGGAACCAGGATACCCCTATGTGCTCTGACAGAAGGTAGCCTAGAAACTGAGAACAGAAAGAAGGTTGGAGAAAATTACACTAACAGTGATATGTAATCATGAGTCCCAAATAATAACATTTAATCATGTCCATATAAAATCAACAGGAAGCACATTTACTGGGAGAAACAGCAGAAAAAATTAGCAAATGACCCTGGTGGCTTTTTGCTAGAGCCTTGAGTTGCCCCTTAATGGATAACCTTGACCACATATGTTTCCTATATATGAACTTCTTCATATCAGCTGCCCAAGCTTCCCGAAGAGTGTGTATATTTATGGCAACATGTCCTATCTTTAGTCAATGATTTTGCTTTGGACAAAAGGCTAGCTTTCACCCTCTGGTTGGCTAGTAAAATTAAATGCCTCAGTGGTAGTTTGTGAGCTAAATTTTTGAATGGTTACAGAACTAGGGAGTACATTGAAACCTTTCCTCACAAGTTCTACATGAGACACAATTGTACCAGATCCTACAAAGACCAAATCAAAACCTACCTATTCAGTCCTAATTTCTTGAATTAAGTGATGGCCCCTCATCACTAATTATCAGTTGAATGTCATAGACATCAGCAACTCAACATGCCAAAAAGGAACCTCATTATCTTCCCTCCATTAAATATGTCTTCTCTGCTTAACTTTGATTTCTGTTTAGGGTAGTGTGACCATTAGAAGGTTTGAAACTTCTGAATCATTCTGAACTCTTCCTTTATCTTTGTGCCTCCACCTCCCCCAATACTCAAAGATTTTCCAAATCTCATTTTCTCTATCTATATAATGTGACTTAACTTCTTTCTGCTCAAATGGCCACCACCTTTTTCAGACATTTATCATCTTTCTTGGACTATGGTGATAGCCCCCTAATGTTGTTGTCTTTATCCCTTTTCTCAAAGCCATTTTCCACAAAGCAACTGAAGCAATATTTCTCAAAGCACAGGTGTGACTCTTTCATTCCAAGAGGTTTAGTGGTTCCCTATTACCTCTGAGAGTAAGTGTAAATTTATCTATTTGACAAATAAAGACATTCCCAACAGTCTATGACATATCATTCAGATTAATTTCATATAATTCCATCATTAACACTGTATAATTTAGTGAAACCAGTCTCTTCCTGACTCCCCACAGATTTCCTAACTCCATGCCTTTCTACAAGTTATCATCCCCTACACCTTCTTAAACCTTCACCTCTTTGAATTTCTAGATTTCTTCAGGGGCTAGTTAAAATAATCCTTTCCTGATAGCACTAATTATTAATGTTTTCTTCATATGTATTTGTCTCTTTAATTACTGTAGATCAAAGGTAGCATTCAATCATGAGAGCAGGGAATATTTTTTCATATTCTCTTCCTATCTCTTAATCCTAGAGTAGTAGTTTGAACAAAATAAATTAACATTTTTTGTAAAAATATGAACTCAAAGGGTCAGAGAAGAGAGGCATTAGATTTGTCTTCGGAAGTACAGTAGACAGTATTCAACTTATGAGAAATTGTGTTTTAAAATATTATGGAACAGAGAGTCAAAATATCAAAGTTCACATGGTTGGAATTGACTTTCATTAATAAATCCTGACTAAATTCAATAGAAATGTAATCTCCCTAAATTCAACAAAACATGTCTTGGCTTTGAAGATGAATTTCGAATACATCTGTATGGTGTTACTGGTAGATCCTGACCAACATATGCTTAAAAAAAATTTATGCATTTCAGGAGAAATTGCTGACCTTTATTTTTACCATATTTATTGATCTTTTTAGTTACATCCACCCATCTTTGATATTAGAAATTCAGGTTCTTGAGAGTGTGGCTTTTTTTGTCTTTTAATTTCTTTTTAAAAAATATTAATGTATTGTTTCTCTTTGCTGCCTCCAGAGAAAATAGGTACTATTGAATGCATAGGAAAGAAGCATTTCCCTTCCATTGGTCTATATGGTTCAGGATTCACACATACCATGCCAAACCCAAAAGTTGAGAAACTTCCTCATAAATTATTTAACCTTTCTTAGGCATTTTAGTTTGTGTTTGCTACCCACCTTTGAAGTTTGCTCTCTGGTGACTTTGAACAAGTCCTTAAACTTTCTAGTGTCTCAGTTTCCCCATCAATAAAAGGAGGAAGTATAACTATATTTCTTCTAGATTCCTTCTAGCTCTAAATCTAGGATCTTATGAACTCTATTTCAAATATTTAAAATATGTTTTGATGAACTTTAGGAGTTTAGATACCTATTTATATTACTAAACCTCAATTTAGCAATTGGCATTCAGTGTTATTAGTGAAGATAATATCGTCCACGGTGATCCAAAGCTAAAAATGTAGACATACAGATACATGCCTTAGGAAAATGGAAATTAATAAACTATTTTATGTCTTAGAGGGAATTTTTGGTTAAAATATTCAAAGTGAAATTATTTTTATAAGTAGAAAATATAACCTAAGAATATTTTGAATACTAACAAGAAATAATCAAGCAACTATTATTAATATTATTATTATTATTATTATTATTATTATGAGGAAGGGAGGAGGAGGTGGAAGAGGAGAAGAAGAGGAAGAGGAAGAGGAAGAGGAAGAGGAAGAGGAAGAGGAGTGCAGTTACCTGAGATATAGGAACTTGGATTTTTAATGTAAGGTCAGAAATGGTTTTCCCTCAGACTTGAAATATGTGATTGTAAGCAATTCACATAACTTCTTGCAGCCCCATTTCATAATTTATAAAATTAGGAAACTAATGATGCTATGGAATGATATACACACATACATACATAGGCACATTCATATACACATGTGTGTGTGTGCACGTGTGTGTATGTGTGTGTGTGTGTGTGTTAGATTTAAACAAATGCAGGACACCATTTAAAATGGCTACTCCAACATTCTAGCTACAAAATATTTTCAGAGCACTATAGAAAGATAGTGAAGCTTTTATCAAAAATCTTCCCAGTGAATTAAAGTGGAATATTTCTTTAAAATCTGCCTCCAAATCTATATATCAGAGCACAAGCCAAAGTAATATTTTGGAAGTGTAGAATCTTTATAGAGCCATAAAGATAATTTGGAATTCAGTGATTTTATAAGCATAAAATTAAGGGTTTTTTTGCTTTGTTTCTTATCTCCCTTTCTTCACTATAATTATCTATAATTGTACCTAAAGCGAATGCATTTTAAAGTGAATAGAAGGCAATTGTGACAGAGGATAGACTAACCATAAATGCAGTCTTGGCAAAAGTCCAGGTCCGTCAGCAAATCTGGATCTTGACCCCATGAAAGCTGAAGGGAAAATGGAATCCACAGAGATTTTTCTCTGTGGTACTGGAGATTTATATACAGTTACTCTGCATACAGCTGGAAGACTTGAAAGAATTGAGATACAAGAATGCTATTTAAATAAATGTCCTCTCCAGGGGACAATTCTTCCCCCTACTCTCATATTGCTTGCCTACTATCAAGCCTTTATCACATTCTACATTCCTTGTCCTTCTACATTTTCATAATTTTCAATCTTTCAGAATGTTTTTGAGCTACACATTGCTCTCACATTTTTTGTCTAATCATATTTAATGGGTAGCTTTTTCAGTTCTCTCAGTACAAATGAAGCTTTTGTGTTCTCTTTGGTATTTGGATTAAGAGAGATCATCTTTTTTAAATGCCATTTTAACCTCTTCAATAATTATTTTAGTGAAATAAATACTTCATTCTTTGAAGTGAAAATCTGTTGTGCTATATTTGAGCTTCTAATAAAAGAATGAAAGAGAAGAATTTGCTTTGTTCCAAAGGTATAGGAAAAGTCATCTCACTAGTTTTAAGAGTTTTTGAGTTAAAATGAAGATTCGTTTTGAAATTCATGGTTATCTTTCTAAGGGCGAATATTAGTAAGTGATTAAAGATTTATCTTGCTAGTATTAATTCTGAGCACTCTTTTATGTTTATATTTAATGACCTTGATCATCTGAGGTCAACAGATGAAGCACATGATGTGGTCTCTGCCTTAAGATATAAGCAAAATGAGGTCCTAGAAGTGAACTTACCAAGGAACACAAGCAATAAATATCAAAATTTGTCATTTAACATATTTGAACTCAGGTCCTCTGACTCCACACCTAATGCTCTTTCCATTGTACTATGGTAAGTTTTCCACACAGCTTAAAACATGTTCTGGTAGAGATGTGCAGATTAACTGTTGTTTTTGCTTTTGTCCCCTAATTTTTGACCCTGATTTGCTACAGGGACACCTATTGCTCAATATAAATAGATTACATTTCACTTGCAGCATCATCCCTTTGTAAATTGTTTATATCAGCCCATTTGACCCCTATCAACCAGTCATTAAGCATTTATTAGTAACCTTCAATGAAAGTATACATTTACTCCCATGATCATTTGTTTGAGGTGAGAAAAATGAAATAGATGTTTGCTTCACAGGATGTCGGAATCGCCTCACACCTTCGATTATATGACCTTGTAGCTGCTCATTAGTAAGAGTGAATGTAAACTCTATCGAGACTTACTAAGACACCATTGCCTAGATCATATAATTCCTCTTAGAAGCTATTCCTCTCACTATTAGGATATTGGAAATCATGTACTTGTTTTTAGAAGTTTTAGATTTTGTTTAGGAAGATGCTTTGTGATGATAAAACCAAAGAAAGTGAATCAAACTATTATCCCACTGCTTACAATAACACATATCTTGCTTTGTAGCATGTTCTCATTGTTTACTGGTGCAAAAATAATCAACTCTCTTTTTCTATTGCCTGCATTTAGGAATGGCTCTTATTACTTATTAGAATTCTTAATAATTCCCTTATAACTTTATAAATTGCCTACAAACACAAAATGAAACATTTTGAAGTGTACTTTTTTGGAAGGGGTGGTATTGTGGAATTATACTATATAACTGTCAGGAATTATGGCTAAGATTGGTTGTCATGAATCTATTTTGTCCGAATAAATAGGGAAACTTTTATATAAAATGTCCATTAGACTGCAGGCCAACAAGTATAGGTCAAATATTTATTTCTCTTCCATTGCTGTGATGAATTTTAGTAAGTATAAGGGCATTGAATACTGTTTTGAATGACATTCTCTTCTCTCCTGAAACAGATTTTTTTAATGGAACACACTAGACAATTTTTGAATCAATAAGTAATTATCAGGGCACTTTCCAATAAAATATGTATTGATATAAAAGAGCTCAGATGCTTTTTCTCTCATTTTAAAAAGAAAAATTTTTTGATTGTTAGGTATAGTCATTTTACATTAAGTAAATCCACATGCTTATTTAATGGAATGATACAAAATTATTAAAGGAGATGCACATGACAGAACAATTGTGTTTACTGTAATTTTCTGGTTGTTGCATCTCAGATTACACTGGGCACTTTCTACCTGGTCTTTGCATATCAACACTGCAAAGGATATATTCAGGCAATATATTTGTAGGTTTATTTGAGGCATTAATACAGATGTCTGACAGCATTATTCGTACTGTTTATATGACAATAAAATAGGTTTATGGGGAGACAATTAGTAATGCTGAGCCCAGACAGTATAAATGTTAGTAGTGATTGTAACACAATAAACCTAACTTTATAGTGATATAAATGAACAATATTTGTGTCATCATGTTTTATGATATCATGTAATCCCACTCTATAAGGATGCTGATGATCTTAATCTCACAACTAAGCTCTTTGTTCATGGGAACATTTTAATTCATTATTACAATGAACCTTGTGTTCATTTTGAGTCCTTTAGAACAGTAAGGGCCATTTTTTTTCTCACTATAAAAAGCATTCTCTGCTATTTACTTCAAAGGAGACTTTAAGAAAAAAAAATACATTGGGAGGGGGAGATATAGTCATATGTCTGTTCAATATTATTATCTTTATACGATATCATCTTAAGGCTAACATTTTAATAAAGTTTAATATTATTGCTCTCCTAATTCATGTTACTACTCAACCAGATGTCCTCAAAGCCTATACTTTTCTGTATTAAATTTGTTAGAAAATGTCTCATTAATACTCTGTACAGGGTTGTTTTTGTGATGCCGCTATTACTTCTTGATGATTTCATAGATTGCATTTAAAAAGATTTTGCTTGTGAAATATCTATTTAATATATGTCCTGTCACCTAGATAATTACAAAATATTATTTTAAACCATGTACTGGTGAAACAAGATGAATTTTACCTCATGCTTGGAGACTATCTCCCTATCCCTTTTCCCACAGTGATTCTTCAAAATGTTATCTTTCCTCAAATCTTCAGCTAATTCCATCCCAATTCCAGCTCATGCATAAGAATAGATTTTAGCCCATCCATTTCAATAAGATAGTCCATTGGATCATAATTCAGTAAACTTTTTCCCTCTGTTCATCAGTTTCTTAGTGTTATTGCTTATTTTTTTCTTTTTTTTCCAGTGCTATTGTTTTTTATCATATAATTTTTTATTATTCAGTTTTTGACATTCATTTCCACAAGAATTTGAATTCTAAATTTTCTCCCATTGTCTTCCCAGCTGCAGTCCAGGACAGTGTACACCCCATCTACCCCTTTCCTCAGTCTGTCCTCCCTTCTATCACTCCACCTTCTTCCATCTCCCTCTCCTCTATTTTTCTGTAGGGCAAAATAGATTTATATACCTCATTGTCTATAAATTTTATTTGCCAGTTTCATGCAAAAACAATTTTAACATTAATTTTTAAAACTTTGAGTTTCATATTCTCTCCCATATTCCTCCACGCCCACCCTCACTGAGAAAGCAAGCAATTTGATATTGGTCACACACATGTAGCCAAGCAAAACACTTCCATGACAGTTACATTGCAAAAGACTAATTACATTTCCCTTTGTCCTGTTCTGCTTTCCATTTGTTCCATTCTCTCCCTTGACCTGTCATCCCACAATATTGTTTGCTTCTGATTATCCCTTTCCTCAATTTGGTGTCCCTTCTATTATCTTCCATCTCCTATCCCCTTACTCCTTGCTTTCCTTCAGGGTAAAATAAATTTCTATACCCAGTGGAGTCTGTGTTATTCCCTCTGTAAGCCAAATCCCATAAAAGTAAGCCTCATTTATTCCCTTTCACTGCCCCCCTCTTCACCTGCTTTGTAAAAGCTCATTCTTGTTTCTTTTATATGAGATGATTTGCTACATTCTACCTCTCCTTTTCTCTTTCTTCAGTTCATTCCACTGAATTTTATTTTTTATTTATTTTTTTATTTATTCCATAAAATTTTATTTTTCAGGCGTTCCCCTTTCATATTCAGATCACCCTGTGCCTTCTGTCTACACATTCACACACATACATATGTGTGTGTGTATACATATCCATCTTCACATACCCATATATATGTATATATAAATACATATATTCATATATCTTCACGTACCCATATATATGTATATATAAATACATATATTTATATATACACATAAACACACACACATATATATATACCTATACATACATACATACACATATACCCACATATCTATATCTATTTCTATATCTATATCTTCATCTATGTCTATCTATCATGTATCTATCTATTCCCTCTAACTACTCTAATATTGAGAAAGGGCTCATGAGTTACAAATATCATCTTTCCATGTAGGAACATAAACAGTTCAACTTTAATGAGTTCCCTATGGTTTTTCTTTCCCGTTTACCTTTTAATGTTTCTCTTGATTGTTGTATTTGAAAGCAAAATTTTCAATTCATCTCTGGTCTTTTCAATAAGAATACTTGAAAGTCCTCTATTTTATTGAATGATTATTTTTTCCCCCTGGGAGTATTATACTCAGTTTTTCTGGGTAGATGACTTTTGGCTTTAATCCTATCTCTTTTGACCTCTGGAATAACATATTCCAAGTCCTTCAATCCCTTAGTTTAGAAGCTACAAAATTCTGCATTACCTTGATTGTGTTTGTACAATACTTGAATTCTTTCTTTCTGGATGCTTGCAATAATTTCTACTTGACATGAGTTGTCTGGAATTTGACTGTAGTACACCTAGGAGTTTTCCTTTTTGGATTTCTTTCATGTGGTGATCAGTGAATTCTTTCCATTTACCCATTGGTTCTATAAGATCAGGGCAATTGTCCTTAAAAATTTCTTGGATGATGACATCTAGGTTCTGTTTTTTATCATAGTTTTCAGCTACATTGATAATTTCTAAATTATCTCTCTGGGATCTATTTTCTAGATCAGTTGTTTTTCCAAAGAGATATTTCACATTGCCCTCTATTTTTTTTATTCTTTCTTTTTTTTTGTTTTATAATTTCTTGATTTCTCATAAAGTCATCAGCTTCCATCTCCTCCATTCTAATTTTTAAAGAACTCTTTTCTTCAGTGAACTTTAGGACATCCTTTTCCATTTGGCCAATCCTGCTTTCTAAGACATTCCTCTTCTCATTGGCTTTTTGACCTCTTTTGCCATTAGGCTTAGTCTAATTTTAAAGGTGTTATTTTCTTCAACATTTTTGGAGATCTCCTTTAGTAAACTGTTTATTCATTTTTCATGATTTTCTTGTATCATTCTTTTCCCAATTTTTGCTCTACTTCTCTTACTTGGTTTTCAAAATCTCTTTTGAATTTTTCCATGGCCTGAGACTATTTCCTACTTTTTTGGAAGCTTTGGATGTAGGAGTCTTGATCATGCTGTCTTCCTCAAGTTGTATGCTTTGGTCTTCTTCTGGTTGTATGCTTTGTTCTTTCTCATCCAAAAGGATGGAAGAAAATGCCTTTTCACCAAGAAAGTAATCTTGCATATTCATATATTTCCATTTTGCAGGCATTTTCCCAGCCTTTACTTTACTTTTGGGCCCTTTTTCAAGAGGAGAGTGGTACCCCAGGCTTCAGAGGTTTTATGCAACTGTTCTCTGAGATATCTTTAGGGACCTGTAACTTCTCAGTTCCTCCAAAGTGACATAAGCAAGGGAGAGGTGTTTATTCTATCTTGGCCTGTACTCTGGTTTGTGAGCAATCACAAGCATTCTTTTATGCCCTGGCACATGCGAGTAGGATTATCTCTCCATAGCTGCTACCAGCTCTGCCATGCTGGTACTCCTCTTCAGCCTGGACTGCCACTCAGGACTAAGATTCAGATAAACCAATCAATTCCCTCAGTCTGTAGACCCAGAGCTGCAACAGTGACTGATGCTGCTCTGGGGCTGGGACCAGAGCATGTTCTCTTCTTACCAGGTGACAGAGATTTTTGAAGCTTTCTTTGGTGTTTGTGGGTTGAGAAATCTGGGAACTGCAGCACCTGTCTATGATTCAGTGCCCTGAAACTTGCACCAGTCCAGTTTGTGCTGGTGTGGCCCAGCTCTGAGCTGGATAAAATAAACCTTTCCAGGTTGTATTGGGTTGGGTTGGGAATGTATCACTCTGTCATTTTGTAGCTTCTCCTGCTGTAGAACTTGTCTAGAGTCATTTTTATGGGTATTTTAAGGGCTTTGTGTGGGGAGAATTTAAACAGGTACATGCTTCTACCCTGCCATCTTGGCTCCACTCTAAGTGTCATTACTTATTTTCTCCTCTCGCTGCCCTGTCTCCATTTTCCCCCATTATTTGACGTGTTAGGAAATTTTAGTTCTATTAATAAGAGCTTACGTTGTGCAAGTTGCTATACTATGCACTGGGAACAGAAAAAAAACCTCACTCCCCCCAAAATTGTCCCTTACCTCAAGGAGTTTGGATTTTACTGAGGAATATAATGCTTATATGCGTAAGTAGATCAATAAGATAATTTGAGTAGGAAGAAGATACTAATAATTGAGGAAAACTTTAAAAGACTTCCTATGAAAGAGATAATGTCTGAGATGATCTTTGAAGGAAACTGAGGATTCATTGAGGCAGGGATATGATCCCAGGTGTGGTGGGCAGCCTGTGAAAAGGCACAAATACTAAAGATAGAATGGGAAGGTTGTGAAGCAGCAAATAGGCCAGTGTTGCTGAAACATACAGTGTGCGAAGAATTGTAATATGAAATCATCCTGAAAATTAAACTGGTTTTAGACCATGAAGAACATTAAAGGCCATTCAGAGGACTTCATATTTTATCTTCAACAAGACATAGAAAACTACTAAATGTAGGATCCTGGAAATGACATGGTTTAACCTCCAGTTAATTATAATTATTTTGCTTATTGTATGATGGATGAATTGGAGAGGAGAGATATTGGAAGAAGTGAAATGAATAGCAGCACTTCAGGAAAAAGAAAAATATTATGAGAGTATGAATGAGTGTGAGCCTAGGAAGGAAGAAGAGGGGTAGATAAGAAAGTTTTTAAGGAGGGAGATTTAGCAAGATTTGCTACGTGGTTATATTTCATGTAAGTAAAAGAGATAAAAGAGTTCAGGGTGATTCTAAGACTATTTCTAGATGATTAGAAGAATATAATCCATACAAACATTGGAAAATTTAACAGTGAAAAAATACGAGTTTTTTTTTTGAGGTTGTTTCAATTATTGATAGTTATAAATAGGACTTTGACTTCAAGAGATCGTAAACATAGAGATAGAAGAGATGTTAGATATTGAGTCAAATTCTCTTATTTTAAATAAAAGATTAAATCATTGAAGTCAAGCAGAGTGAAGTGCCTTGTAAGATGTCATTTGAGTAGGGAGCAGTTATTCTTCAGGTAGGTGGCTAAGTGAGAGTAGCATTCAGGGAAGTAATTATAAAAAAGGGGAAATTTGGAAATCACATGCATAGAGAATATAGTTGAACTAAAAGGAGCTAATTAGAATATTGACATGAGATATAAAGAAAAAATAGAAGAGAGCTCTGACAGAGCCTTGGAAAATCCACCATTTTAGGGCTGAGGAGATACATGACATCACAAAAGAGGAAGAAAATGAGCCTTTAAATATGAAGGTTAATATTCAGAGCACAGCACTATCATGAGGCCAGGTGAAAGAATCCAGGAGGAAGTGGTTTTGGATATCAGGTAAAGCTACAGAGATGTCATAAGGCTATAGGCTGAGAAGAGTCGATCACTTTAGGGTTACTATTTAAAAGTAATGGGGAAGTTTGGAGAGAGCATCTTCAATTGAGTAGTGGAGATGAAATTCTGATTGTGTAAGGTCCAGAAGTGAGTTAGAGGTGAGGAAATGAAATTGACCCAGTGTGAGTTGTCCATTCATTCACCAAATGTCATTTATTATCTTCCTCTTTTTTTTCTTTTAGAATTCTCTTCCAATAAGTGTTTGATTTATTTTTAATTATTAATCAGTTAATTATTTTAAGTTTTCAATATTCATTTCTACAAAATTTTGAGTTCTAAATTTTCTCCCCATCTTTCCCCTCCCCCATCCCAAAATGCCAAGCATTCTGATTATCCCTTCCACCAATCTGCCCTCCCTTCTAACATCCCTCCCTTCCCTTATCCCCAACTTTTCTTTTGTCCTGTAGGGCAAGATAAATTTCTATACATGATTACCTATTTTTCTTATTTCTCAGGTGTATGTAGGAACAGTATTTAAAATTTGCTCCTAAAATTTTAAATTCTAATTTCTCTTTCCTCCTTCCTCTGCACCCATCCCCACTGAGAAGGCAATCAATTCAATATAGGCTATATATGTGTAGTTTCGCAAACGACTTCCATAATAGTCATGTTGTATAAGACTGACTATATTTCCCTCCATCCTATCCTGCCCATTTCTTTTATTCTCTCTTTTGACCTTGTCCCTCCACAAGAGTGTTTACTTTTAATTGCTCCTTCCTCCCATTTGCCCTCCCTTCCATCATCACTCCTACCCTGCTTATAACCTTCTCACTTACTTTCCCATATTGTAGGATAGGTTTTCATACCAAATTGAGTGTGCATGTTATTCCTTCCTTGAGCCAGATGTGATGAGAGTGAGCTTTATTTTATTCCTATCACCTCCCCTCTTTTTCTCTCCATGGAAAAGGCTTTTTCTTGCCTCTTAATTTGCCCCATTCCATTTCTCCCTTTCTCCTCCAAATATATTCCTCTCTCACCCCTTAATTTTATTTTTTTATGTATGATCCCTTCCTATTCAACTCACCCTATGTGCTCTCTCTCTCTCTCTCTCTCTCTCTCTCTCTCTCTCTATATATATATATATATATATATATATATATATATATATATATATATATGTATATGCGTGTGTCTGTGTGTCTGTATGTGTCTGTGTGTCTATGTGTCTGTGTGGTGTGTATAATCCCACCAGCTACTCGGATACTGAGAAAAGTTTCAAGAGTTACAATTAATATCTTTCCATGTAGGAATGTAAACAGTTTAACTTCAGTGAGTCCCTTATGATTTTTCTTTCCTGTGTACCTTTTCAAGCTTCTATAGATTCTTGTGTTTGAAAGTCAAATTTTCTTTTCAGCTCTGATCTTTTCATCAAGAATGCTTGAAGATCTATTTCATTGAATGACTGTTTTTTCCCCTGATATGTTATATTCAGTTTTTCTGGGTAGGTGATTCTTGGTTTTAATCCTAGTTCCTTTGACTTCTGGAATATCATATCCCAAGCCTTTTGTTCCCTTAAGGCAGAAGATGCTAGATCTTGTGTTATCCTGATTGTACTTCCACAATACTAGAATTGTTTCTTTGTAGCTGCTTGTAATATTTTCTCCTTGACCTGGTAACTCTGGAATTTGACTGCAGTGTTCCTAGGAAGGCTGAGGTTCAGATCAGCTACTCAATTCCCCCAGGGGCTGTAGGCAGGGCCAGGGCCACCACTCAGTGTGAGATTAAGATCCGCTCAATTCCTCTAGGAGCTTTAGGTGGGTTCAGACCATTTGCTCAGATGCCCGAGGAGCTTTACAATGAGGCCTCCAATAATGGATATAAGCTGCTGCCTGCTGTGGGAGCCACAACTTCCAACTGAAGCCTGTGCTGCTGCCTGGGGTCAGAGCTATGGGAGAGACCCTGCTCCTTTCTTAGTCAGCTGAAAAAGCCCTCTCACTAACTTTTGGTGTCTGTGGGTTTAGGGATCTGTGTGTGATCTACTGCTGCTGCTTCTGGGGAATCTGTCCCCAGGGCCTGCTCTGGTCCTGCTCCCTGTGCTGCATGGTCAAGGCTGGGCTGGGCTCTGCTCTGTGTCTGTGCAACTGAGCTTTCTCATTGGCTTTCCAGGTCACCCTAGGCTGGAAATCTCCTCCACTCCAGTGTTCTATGGCTTCTACTGCTCTAGAATTTGTTGAGAGTCATTCCTTACAGGTATTTTATGGGTTGTGTGGGAAGAGCTAGAGTATATGTGTCTTTCTACTCTGCCATGTTGACTCCACACCCAGTGTTTGATTTTTTTGTCTTCTCAATGATTTACATAATACAATATATTCAATTTGTTTTGATGTTGCTATGGCCAAAGTTGTTTTTTTGTTGTTTTTTTTTGTTTTTTGTTTTATCTCTAGCCCATAGAAGCAGAAAAACTGGCAGTTTGGCAATTGCATCCCAATTTTAAGGAAAAGTCATGAAGCAGAACAGGAGGGCATACCTAAAAATACACTCAAATTTACTTCTTAATTTCTTTCATCTTATTTGTCTCACCACGAAAGGAATTCATTCATATTAAAAGAAATGTTCTGTTTATTCATTAATGTTTCTAGGTCATTCTATGTCAATTTCTTAGTAAAAGTTTTCTTTTCAAATTATTTATTTTATATGAGTTAATTTTTCAGTTTACATTCTCTGGTTTTCTTGGCTCAGTTGATTGGCAACGACTTTAAGTGCCCTTTGCAACTACAAATATTCAACTTTGTGAAATAATTTGTAGGAAAAAACTTGAAACTATAAATATAGCTTGGTAAATTCAATCCAATGCAAAAATTGAGCAATTTTGTGGTGTGATCTATGTGCAAAATACTGTAAGAAAACAGAAATATGATGACAAAAGATAAGAGAAAAATAAGCAAAGTTGGGGTGCTTACATTCTACTTGAATCTACAATATTTAAATAGTTAAGTCCCTAGACTTTTGGATCATAGGACCCAGTACAAAAGGAAGTTAAGACCACTAGACAAGATTACTGGATTCCACTCCTCAATCTTTGTTCTCATTTCTGCGGTACTTATCATTGTGGCATTTTTAAATAGTTTAAATGTTGTTTATTCTGAACAGTCCACCTGTCAATTTTTAAAATCTCTTTCATTTGTCTCCTAAGCATTATTTTCAATTAATTAGAAAAGCAAATATATAGATTCTGAATGTAATGCTATATACAGTAGCAGATAGAATGTTTCCACAGATATGGTAAAAAGAGCTCTTCACCTAGACTTCTGAGATATGGATTCTACTTCTGAATCCAGTACAGAATACTCCTATGCTCTTGATCAAGGCACAGTCTCCTTGGCTTTCACTTTTCACATCTATGAGATAACCAATTGGAGTCAAATAAATGAATGGAATTTTCTCTAACATTCAATCATTATCCTATAATTTTTATAAGCCTGGAGATTTCCCTAAAGGAGGGAGAAAGCACAACTAACAGCTTGCTTTTGAGGTAAGATTAGAAAACACTTCTCCACAGAACCCCTTTCTTATTTCCCAGGAAGAATAGAAAGGCTATCGTTTTAAGTATCCAACCTAGTCTCCTGTCTAATACCACTCCTTCAACTTCCAGCACTTGTCTGTCATCATCATCATCACCATCATCATCACCATCATCATCACCATCATCATCACCATCATCATCATCATCATCATCATCATCACCATCATCATCATCATCATCATCATCATCATCATCATCATCATCATCATCATGACTTCTTTTGTTATCATTGCTGTTCTTCTTGTTGTTACTATAACTGTAGCTATAACTCATAACTGTTACATTTATTATTCTCTCTATCGGAACTCTCGATTTTTATTATTTTCTTGGTCTGAACTTCCTAAGGCTCTGAAGTATTCCATCCTAAGGCCACCCTCCTATGGACAATTAAACCTATCTGAGCTTGTTCCTCCATGATTAACAAACTCCTTGACCACATCCTGCCTCTATTCCACGGATTTTCAACCCATGCTGTCATCATTCAAAATCCATCCCCCTTTATTCCTCTTCCCTTCAACCCAACCTCCCCTAGTATTTCATGAGTAAAGCTATCAACCCCATTCTACTGTGTTCTCAGAAATTTCTGTTTCACATGTAAGAGAATTGCTTTCATTTTATTATTTTCTGCTTTACTCCTTCCATTCTTTGTATCTTATTGAGACTAGCTACCTCCTACTGACACAGCTTTCTTGACCTTTCTTTACAGGACCGATTATAATTTCACTCATCGTGCTTCACTCACTTGGCAAGGTAAGTGGGATTAGAATAGTCCTTTCTCACAAGAACACTTTCAGGTTTTTTTTCTCCACTGTTACTCTATAAGTATTCTTCTTGGAAATTCACTCAAACCATACATACCACCCAATCAAATTTTGGTAACTATGGTCTACTGATATTTAGAATCTTCTATTTCAGTAAGGAATTTAATGGCTAGCTCACAGTTTTTCTTTTCTCTTGAGTTCAAATTCTTCCTTACCATTTGCTAGCTATGTGACTTGCCAAGACACAGACTCTATCTCAGTATTTTTAGTGATTTTGTTCAATATTTCCAAAATTTTGCAGTCACATCTGATCCACGTGATTGCTTTCGGTCTTTGAACTTCTCCATTCTTCCCTTGCCCTAGTTACAATTTTCCTTTTCCAAAATTGACCCTTTAGCAAACCAAATCCATTTTATACTGACCTCTTCTTTTGAATCACTTATTGCCTCAGCATATCACCTATCTTAACTTGCCAAGCATTAGCCTTAAATCAGACCAACCAACTGCTGCCTTTGCACTTACACTCAGGTTACTGAAGGAAGCTAGAGAAGCTAGAGAAAATCACAATATCATACTGAATGGGTCCACTACCTCACCTGGGTCCTCACTGTAGCAAAGCAGTCTTTTATATCTCCCTAATTAATTCACTATCCCACTCATCTCAGCAGCTCTTCCAAATCTTTTCATTACTCCTCAAATTATTCATGACACCCCTTATCATATCCTCTTATCTGAGAAACTTGTATATTTTTTTGAAAATACTGAGGTTATTTGCTTGGACCCCCCTTTTATTTTTCATCTCTCATGTCTGAGATTCCCTTCACTACTGTCTCACATGAAGACTTCTTGTGAAGGCAAAATTCTTTGCACACATGCACCAGTGATCCCGTTCCATTTCATTCTTTTTTTTGGCAAATTTCCCCCTCTTCCCACTTACCTTCATACTCTTTGTATTTACTCTCTGATTCACTACTGCCTACAAAGATTCCCATGCCTCCTCCATCCTCAAAGAATCCTCACTTGTTCTATCCAGTCCTACTAGGTATCATCCTATATCTTTCCTCAAGTTTTTGACTTAATTCCTTGAAAAAAAATCTATCTTAAATAGTTGTCTCTACTTTCCTCTTATCCCCTTAAAAACTTTGTATAGTATGGCTTCCAGTCTCATCAACCAACTGATACTGCTCTCTTCAAAGTTATTGCTGATTTCACTCTCATACCAGTGTACATTGGTTTTTTCCCCGTTATTTGATGTTATAAAAATGGATGTTTTATGTTATTCTTTCTCTTCTCCTCTTGCATTCATAAACTTTCAGGGTTCATTTATCCACCGAGGGCCCTTCTGAGTAACTGTAATGGGGTTTTGTGTCATTTATCTTTGATTTTATTTATTTTGTTGAATGTAGATTCAAGATATATACATATACAAACATATATGAATATATATATATATATATATATATATATATATATATATATATATATATATATATAGAGAGAGAGAGAGAGAGAGAGAGAGAGAGAGAGAGAGAGAGAGAGAGAGTGCCTGTGTGTGTGTGAAGATTGTCTATATAAAGATGTAGTTCATGGATGACATGGACAGATGAAAATGAGTAGAATGACTAGGCCAATGATAACAGTAGCTCGGGAAGAGGCAAACGAGGCCCATGCTGTGCAATCTCTGATACAAACTTCAAGGAAGTTATCAGGCAAGTATTACATACATGAATACATATATACATATGCATATATGTGTATATTATATATATATATACATATATACATATTTATGTGTGTGTGTATATATATATTATATATATATATTATATATATATATATATTACTACTCAAATATAATTAGTGTTTGCTAACCATTCAGAAATGAGTGGAGAAAGATTTCCAGTAGATGGGAGATGTTCTGCTGATAGATCTTCTAAGTATTTTCTGAGGGTCAGGCTCTTTTTAGCACAGCACATTACTCAGTTGTCATGCCTTGACATAATGACCTAGGTGCAGGCTCTGTATCCTAGGGCAGTAGTAGCCTGTCCTCTGACGAATGGTCCTATGTCCAGAAGGCCAGCCTCCAGGTAGAAGATGATACTGTGCACATAATGATATAACAGGAACTTGTAGTGACTATTTCACAGGGCTGTGGTGAGAAAGACACTTTGTAAACTTTAAAGTAGTACAGAAAGGTGAATTGTTCATGACTATAATTATCAATAGTAGCAATACTTTCAAGATACATATTGGATTAATTCACATAATAAATCCTTCCTTTTTAAATACCTTAATGAAATGGGATTCATTTGCTACTGAATCATTAACTATCTGGATATAGTATAACACAAAGAATTACAGACTAGTTATTTTGAAAATTAGAATTAGGAACAAAATTTCCCCCAGAAATACCTAAGAATCAAGGATTGAATAAAAATTTTCCATGAGGGTTTGAAAGTGGCTCATCCTTCTCACCAAAATTTATCTTACTTTTGGCCAGCTATTTGAAGATTGTTGTTTTAACTATAGGTATCATTTCTTAAATAAGCACGACTGAGATTTGCTATTGTCATCATTTTAATTTATTTTTATTTATTTCTGATTATGACAAACTCATGATTTTGCAAATTTTCTTGTACATTTGAATCCCTGTGTTTTTTCAGGAAACAAGTAACATGAAGTTCATGGTGCCTATTCCTGAAGTAATGATAAGAAATCAATTTAATTTCAGCTTCTTAAAGATAATACATTCACTTTAGGGTATTTTACACTCCCCTACTCATTGTACTATATTGATATTTTAAAATATTTATGTTATAAGTAGGTTGAGGTGTTTTATATTGAATTACTTGGGAAATGTCCCAAAATACATCTTAAAATATTAATATTTCTCCTGAATGTGGCTGGTATGCATTTTGTGGTCAATTTGACAGACATTTTTTGGCTAACTTTGTTCAACTGCAGCTTCCTTGTCCTCCAACCTCAGGAGCATGTCTTTATTTACATATCATTCAACAAAAAAACATTCTTCTTTCAATTATTGTCCATGAGAAAAAATAGAAAAGGATAAATTTTGCATGTAATTGTGTGATTTTTTGCTGTAGTTCTCATATAAAATAAAAGAGTTCCATAATATTGCTTGACAAAAGTGTTTCAATAAATGGCACTATTGCAATAGAACCTGGGGTTCTGGGGTACAAATTGTATTGCTAGTATTTAAACATTTTGTAACATTAGTTGATTTAAATTCTAAATGCAACTACTTTTAATCTTTCCAAAAGTTTTGAAATTGCAAATATAGCAATATATGCATAATATTTGTGTTATATGTTACAGTATTGTCCAATTCAATTAAATATATGCATGTGTGTGTGTGTGTGTGTGTGTGTACACGTGTGTGCAATATTTTAGAAGTTACCATCCCATTCAGAACACTGTGCTGGGCAATGGAAGTTATAATGAGTTTATAGGATACATGTTCTAGGTAACAATGGATATCAAAGACATATGTACTTATTTTAATGGATCTAAATTTTTAAAATAGATTTTCCCCCAGTTACACATCAATAAAAATTTTAGCATTCATTTTGACAAGACTTTGAGTTCCAAATTGTCCTCCTTCACCTCCTCTCTTCTGAAAATGGTAGACAGTTTAATATAGTGTATGTGTGTGTGACACACACACACACACACACACACACTCACATATATATATATATGCCATCATGCAAAAAAATACCATGTTAGTCACAGTTGTGAAGAAAGAAACAGATCAAAAGGGGAAAACATGAGGAAGACTAAATTAAATGAAAAAAATATGCTTCCATTTGCATTCTGAGTCCATTAGTTCTTTATACAGATATGGATAGCACTTTCCTTCATGAGTTCTTTATGCTTGTCTTACATCATATGTCATTATGTTAGTGAGAAGAGTTGATTCACTGTTGATCATCATACAATATTGCTGACTGTATAATATTTTACCCTATTATGCTCTTTCACATTGCATTAGTTTCAAAAAGTCTTTCCAGGTATTTCTGAAATCTGCGGGTTAATCATTTCTTATTGCACAATAGTATTCCACTACATTTATATACCACAGCTTGTTTATCTTTCCACAACTGATGGGCATCCTCCCAATTTCAAATATTTTACCACCACAAAAAGGGCTGTTGTAAATCTTTTTGCTCATGTGGGTCTTCTTTTTTTGTGAGATATTTTGGATATAGACCTAGAAGTAATATTGCTGGATTAGAAGGTATGTGCAGATTGGTTGCCCTTTGGGCATAGTTCCAAATTGTTCTCCAAAGTAGTTGGATCAGTTCATAACTCCACAAACAGTGCATTAGCGTCCCAATTTTCCCACATCTCCAGCATTTATCATTTTCCTCTTCTGTCATAGAAGTTAATCTGATAATTTGGAGATGGTATCCCAGAATTGTTTTCATATGTATTTTTTTAATCAAAACTGATTTAAAGCATATCTTAATATGTCTATCAATAACCTTAATTTCTTCATCTGAAACCTGCCTGTTCATTTCCTTTCACCATTTATCATTTGAGGAATGACTAGAATTCTCAATAAAATAGACTCCATTCTCTGTATTTTTGAGAAATGAGGTTTTAAATAGTAAAAATCTTTACTGTAAAAGTTGTTTCTCATCTTTCTGTTTTCCTTCTAATTTTGGTTATCTTGCTTTGGTTTGTAAAAAAAAACAACTAAAAACATTTTAAATAGTTAATATAATCAAAATTACTTGTTTTATATCTTGTGATGTTCTCTATATCTTGCTTGGTCATGAATTCTTGCCCTCCCAATAGATTTGACAGGTAGACTATTCCTTGCTTTTCTAATTGGCTTATGGTGTCATCCTTTATGTCTAAATCATGCCAAAAATCTGTCATATCTATTCTTTTTTTTAACAATATTTTCTTTTATTTTAGACTTAAATACATAAGAGAAAAGAAAAACAGAAACATTACAATATTAAATATTGAAACATATCATTCAATGAAAAAAGCTTGTCATGTATACAGCAGAACATAAGATAAGATTCAAAATATATAGGAATTTTCATCTCAAAAAAAACTAGATAATAAATACTGCACATTGTGTTGAGAGCTGTCCGTCTTTTCTTTGCTTCACTGTAAATTTTCTTTTGTTCTCTGTTGCATACCTTTTACTTTGTTCTTTTTTCCTCCTTCCTTCCCGCTGTCACAGAAGGCTACAATCAAGTGCAAATGTATTTATATAAAGATATATGCATATACATATGAATATACACATATACAAGGACATATATTTTCCCTAGGAAATTTTCCTCCTGCAATTTGTTTTTGTTTGTGCATATCTTTCATTTCCTATTCCTTCTGGCTCCTCTACTTCAAGTCTACCTACTACCTTGCCCTCCTATTACATAACTTCCTCTCCTCATCCCAAGGATCCTTCACTTATCCTCCCATTCCCATAAATCTAAAGCCTTCTATACTCTCTTTTAATGTATTCCCTTACTGTCTTCTCTAGAATTCCCTCCCTTATCCTTTCCTCCCTTCCTTTCCACTTAATGTTTTCTTTCTATCTGATTTTATAAGATTTTTATATTCATATATATATATATGTGTGTGTGTGTGTGTGCGTGTGTGTGTGTCTGTGCGTGTGTGTGTGTTGTTTCTTCTTATTGATGAAAGTAGATTCCCAGAACTACCAGCCCTTCTTCCCCATCTAATTCCCACATATCTGTCAGTTCTTCTCTTGAACCTCATTTATCAAATAATTATTCTTTTTAGCTGTTTCAAAATGGTTTTACATTTTAAAGTCATATTAGACTCAGGTCTACCCCAATCTCTCTTACCAAATAGTCAATTATGAATAACAATCTTAGACATATATTTTACCTTTTACATACATAAAAGGTAGATAATCTCTCCTTAGTGATTCTTTTTTAAATTAGTCTGGTATAAGATTGGTTTTAGAAGTAAAATCTTCTATTAAGTTAAATTTTTAAATTTTTTAACCAAGTTCTAAAAATCTGACAGTTCATTAAATATCCATTTTTTTTTCCATTCAGGATTGGACTTAACTTTCCTGGGTATATTTTCAACTTGAACATCAGTTCTTTTGCTTTTTATTATATATTGTTCCAAGATCTGCAATCTTTTAGTGTTGCCACTACTAGGTCTTGTGCAATTCTAATTGTGGCACCATCATATTTATTTTTTTCTTATTGCTTGCAATATTTTGTCCTTGAGCAGAAGTTTTCAGAATTTGACTATAATATTCCTGTGACTTTTCCTCATGGTATCCCTTTAGATGGTGACCAGTGTATTTTTTTTTCTATTTCTATTTTCCACTCTTGTTCTAATGGTTCAGGACAATTTTCTTTAATTACTTCTTGTATTATTCTCTTGTATTTTTGAGATTCTTTTTTTTATCATAGCTTTCAGATAGTCCAATTATTCTTATATTTTATATTCTTGTTCTTCTCTTCTTGATTTTCTTATAAGATACTTCACAAAATCTTTTTTTTTTCGCTCTTCATATTTATTTATTTTTTTTTTATATTTTATAACTTCACTGGCTTCCCCTTGCCAGATTCTAATTTTCAAGTAGTCTTTCTTAAGACTCTGGATCTCCTTTCCTAATTTAGTGACTATCTTTTCATAGTGTTCTTGTTTTTCTTTGACTATTCTGACTTTATTACTTTTTCCTCAATCTCTCTCATTTGTTTTTTAATGTATTTTTACAGTTCTTCTATGAATTCTTTATGAGCAGGTGACCATTTGACATTCTTCTTTGGAGAAGAGGAGAGTTTCTTTGCTTCAGTATCCTCCTCTGAAGTTGAGCCCTTCCCTATTTCAATAGTAATTCTCTGTGGTTGGAACCTTTCTCCTTTGCTCATGCATTTTTTCAGTTCTAGTGGTACTAACTTGATTTTTTTTTTATAGTAACCTCTTGTCCTGGGGTATGGAGGATGGTGCCTCTGACCTCAGATCTTCATTTCTCCTTTCTGACTTAGAACTGGAATCAAGACCTCCAGCCTCCTCTAAGAAACTACAGCCAGCAGAGTCCATGCCCTACTGCTTTTGCTCTTACCAGACATGCACTGGTTCCCTCTCATCCCTTCTGGACCTTCACATCACAGCTAGATCTGATGTTCCTTGTCAGCAGAGGTTCCCTTGATCTTTATGAAATCAGATGCCCAATTTCCATCACTATCCCTTGTATAAAATTTCCTGTGGTTGGGTTTGAGTCAGCCTTCCCACCCAGCTAGCCCTAGGGCTTGCCTCTTGTTGTTTAAGCAGATGTAGGAATTAACTTGGAAATGTTTTCTCTGTCCAATGAGATACTCTATATTTTCTTCTATTTTTTTCACTCTTTAGATTTTGTTTCACTGATTTTTGATGCCTTATATAATCATTGGATTCTATTTGCTCAATTCTAATTTTTAACAAATTGTTTTCTTCAGTTAGCTTTTGTACCTCCTTTTCCATTTGTCCGATTGTTACTATTAAAGAGTTATTTTCTCTGGTTAGATTTTGTACCTCCTTATCCATTTGACCAATCTTACATTTTAAGGATATGATTGTATTTTTATAATCATTGGTCAATTTTTATTCTACCTCTCCAATTTGGTTTTAAAATCCTTCTTAAACTCTTACAAGAATCCTCTTTGTGCTTGAGACCAGTTCTTATTCCCTTTTGTGGTTTCAGATGTAAGTACTGTGTCAATGTCATCCTATTTTGAAGTGATTTTTTGATCTTTCCTGTCCCTGTAATAAGATTCTATTGTCTTTACTTTTCTAATTTGCTTCTTGCTCCTGGTGATTGGCCTTTCTCCTGCTTTTTAAAGTGGATTTCTCCTTCTGGGGTACATAGGCTATATCCCACATTTCTAGGGCTTGGTGCTAGGTACCTGTTCCCAGCTTTCTGTGCTGTGGTCTCTGGTTATTTCAATTAGAAGCTATATAATGCTGTAGTTTGCTAGGTACTAATGTTGCTGGTGTGTGTCAAACCTGAGGCTAGGTGAAGTCTATTTGAGTTTCCCCAAGGTTACACTGAAGCTCCCAATGTAAGGTGTGGGGGAGGGGTGGCCTGGCCACTGAAGGTCACCTCCTGCCCTAGGGCTGTGCTAGAGAAAGGCAGGTTCAGTGACTGGTGAACCATGTCTATACTGGTGTCTGCTCAATTTCTCTGGCTGTGCAAAGGCACACATGTAGTCTTGGTGTTGATACTTATTGGGTCCACTCCCCCCCGGGACTCAAGATCATCTGTTGTTCAGCTGAGGACACATCTGGTCCTGCACTGGTCAACTTCAGCCACATCAAGAGTACCCTTCCTATCAATCTCCCTAGCCTCTTGAGCTAGAAGACTGCTATATCCCTTCTGCTGGTTTTACTATTCCAGGGTTTTTCCTGGGGCAATATTCTCTGAGTTTTTCAAGGTCAACAAGGGAGGGTGAGAGCTTGTGCATATCATTCTGTCATCTTGGCTCCCTGAAGCCCAAGTATATTACTTTCAGGCATTCAGTCTGTGGGCTGATATCCCCAGGAGCAACCATGCTTCTCCCTCAACTGGCTATACCCAACTCCCATCCTGTGCTGAGAAGTTTGGAAATTTGCCTTGTTGCTGGTGACTTAGACCACCCAGGGTTCTTTCTGCTCCTCTATGGCTCAGTCTGCACTGGTGTGGCAAGCATGCTCTGTGCTTCCTCAGTGAGGTGTAACAAATCCATTCCCTTGACCTTTCTGGCTGTCCTGGGCTGGAAATCTACCACACAGTTTGTTTGTTTGTTTGTTTTTTTCATACTTCTCTTACTTCACTCTCATTTCTTTTCCCATTTTTCTTCTAATTTTATTGTATGATTTTTAAGTTCATTTTGAACTCTTCTGTATCTTCTTTCTGGACTTGAGACAACTCCCCTTTTTCTTTGAGGTCTTGTCCATAAGTGTTTTGATGTCGTTGTCCTCTTTTGAGTTTGTATCTTGGTTTCCCCTGTAACCATAATAATTTTCTTTCGTCAGATTTTGTGGTGGTTGTTTGTTCATCTTTTTTTTTTGCCTTTTCTCTTTCTTTTAAATTTGAGTTCTGTACCTAGGTTGGAAGAGTCACTGTCCCAGGCTTCTTATGCCAGTGGGTGCAGGTCCCGAATCTTTACCTAGTGGTTCACTGATGGTACCCTGATGTTCCCCTGGATCTTCTTTTTATATACACATATACATATGGTATAATTTCATGCACATATTATTTTATTGATATAGGTACGATCTTCATAAAAAGGAGATTGCAATATATTCATATCTTCTCATCTTAGGCAGCTTAGGTCCATGTCACAGTACAAACCCTCCACAATTAAGTCTCCTTTTCTGATTAGGAATTTTCTTTAGATCTCTTGATATGGCATAGATAACAATAGAGAATATCCATTCATTATGTTCCTCTCTGGTTAATATGTTTTTCATCACTCTTCGAATTCATTATCATGTGATCAAATAAGATAATATTTATAAAATGCTTAGCACAGTGCATGGCACATAGAGGGCAATTAATGAATGCTTAATTCCTTTCTTCTCTCTTTTCTCCCTTTCTTTTTCCTTCTTTCCTTCCCTCCTTTACTTCCTGTCCATGTTATTAGAAGTGAAATCCAATTGCTTTGATGTTGTTTGGAAGCAATTGAGAAATTCATTGTCCTTACACAAAGTGATTGATTCAGTTATTCTATGCACAGCCTAACTTATTGTAGACCATACTATCCAGAAACACATTCTCTCCTCATCTTTCCTTCTTGAATCCCTCATTTAATTCTAGCCTCAGATCATATATTACTTCTATATGACCCTTACATTATTTATACCACCACCAAGATTCTTGTGCTCTTAAAAATATTTTGTATTCATTTTACATATAATATCTATATTTACATTTGTCCATGTTATTTCTTTCATTAAAATGTAAGGTCCTTCAAGACAAGTACTATTTCACATCTTAATATGTGCCTTAAAGATTGATTGGTTTCTGGGCTCTGCTTTTCAATGGCTATATGAAGTCAAAACCAGGTCTCTGAGGCTCTTCACTAATCTCTCATATTTTCCTGCCTCAAACCCCAGATACTTTTGCATTGCTTCCATGGCATATGTTAAGCAGAACTCAGATGTTTCATTACATTGGGTGTGGGGGGGATGTCCAGTTGAGAATAATCACATAGGTACATATTGAGTCCCTTATTAGTTTGTAAATTACTGGCTTTTCTATAGGACTAGTCCAGAATTTTGTTATTTAGGCATTAGGATAGATGCTATTTTTATGGGGTTTCCAGATACCAGGATAATTGACACTATGTTACAGGGTCTAGAAGTTTGTGCTTTTAAATATTCTATAACCTACCTTAGGGTGAATGAAATTTAGAGGGTAGTTAGGGGAAGTCCTAAATATAATAGAAGAAGGAAGGAAGAAACAGAAGTATCATAAATAAATATTTTGTTTATCTCGATTTCTACCAGAATCTGACATTTGTTTCTTTTATTTCACATGTGCCTATTGACACTATAAAACTTACTCTGAGAGTAATTGAGAAGAATAAGATGCTATCTGTGGTCCTCAATATCACAGCACTATTGTACCTACTGGTCAGGATTCAGGAAATTCTGGGTGTTGCTAATGGAACCGAACTCTGATGGATATCTATAGACAATTCACTTAAATTGCAGCTATTTCCACATGACAATGACTCAAGCAAATAATACTTATAAACTCTGAGAAATAAACCAGAAGTCATATAGTTGGTTTTATAACTGCCTGGTCTCACCACCATTGATTCTCCTCTGAGAAGAGTGATGCTAAATATTTGTGCTATGAAATGCACTGTCAAAGTAGCCCTACTTCTAAGGCAGGTGTTCTTAGACTGTGGTCAGTGAAATACAGGCAGACCTATGTACACACCCGTACACTCCCCCCATCTACACACATATAGATATGTATTTAAAAGAATTTCATTATAATTGTTTTCCAGTGTAATTTTTTAAAGTTTTATTTTCAATTCATGGAGCAAAACAAGCATTTCTGTAATACAGTGCAAAAAAAGAAAAAGATGATTACATGTGAAACTGCAAATCTACCATACACAACTTGCTATGTCCTCCAAATATACAAAAAAGTTGGTATATAAATTTCTTTCTTTTCTTTTTTCCCCCAGTGTAAATTTATGACTTTTATTCTATGTAAATAAATGATTGCATTTTTTCGCTAAGAGACTATGTAGTAGTCTATGGTGCAAAAAAAAAAATTGAGTTTTTTTCCTCATAATTCTACTTTTTCTTTCCTTTTGTTCTAATTTCTGTGATTGAGTAATTGTGTTTGTCTTTCTATCTGTGCATTTCCATCTTGTTCTTTTGTAGAAGGCAGCAGGTCTTCTGTGTCCTTGAGAAAGTATTTCTCTCTGTGTATGGACATGTAGGCCTGATTTGAAGGTTATAGAAGCAAGATTCTGAGCTACTTTGTTTAGGGAGGGAGGCCAGAGATAACTGGACATTAAACAATTTATTTCCAGTCCCATTTGTTATTCTCACAATACTGAGTCCCCATATGTCTTTTTCTCTAGAGGGAGAACCCAAGAGGATAAGCAAAAATAGCAACTTTTTGACTGTAAGATCTGCTTAATTATATTGTTTGTGTCTGTGTGTATCCTCAACTAAAGCACCTAGGTTCCACTTTGTTTGGCTATTTTTTTTCCTCAGAAATTTCTAGCATCCATTATATAATAACTACTGGAAAAGAAAGTTGGTCATCTTTGTAGAAGAAATAGTATCTTGGCAAAATTTCAGGAGTGAGCAGGGGATCATGAGAGCTCAAACTACCACTCATCTTTCCTTTAAACTCCCACTGAGCTAAATGGTAGTTCTCAGCTTTAAGTGAGCAGTGAATTAGGCCTCCAGTGATGTGGAGAGAAGAGGGCAGATGGTTCCAGATGGCTAGTGCCACAGAAGTTAAGGGTCATTGTTTGGCAGAGGAGGGAGTGGGCACAATCTGCAATCTCAATTATTAAAAGTCAGTAGAGAGGAAAACAACCAAAATGGTAACAGATGAATGAAAAAACCATTGGCATGAATAAGTACCTTAAGCTTTTTTAAAGCTCCCAAGAGCAGATACATTATGAGTAGATTTATATCTATTAGGCAAGTGATGTTGGTTAATTCCTGTATGTATATTTCACTCTATTTTATCTTGTATAAAATGTCCTAAGCAAAGTCTACTCGATTTTAATTATTTCTCTTGCCCCCTGAAATCTAGTTCTATAGATCAGTAATTGGCTGTAGTCAACTGTGCTTTCAGAAATCATTCAGAGGGATGTTACTGAATAGGTCTTCCTGTATTAGAAACATTCAAGCTTTGCACAAATATTTAAAGAAACAGTCACTACCTCCTCAGGAGTCTTATCCTCAGCAGAATTGTAAACAGATGACATCATTACTATGTCAAGTGCAAGGTGGATGGGGAAGAAATAAAAGTCTAAGTTAACTCTCTCTACATAACAATGGGTTCACCAGGGAAAGCAACTTTGCTTAAATGAAAAAAGAAGCTTTAGAATGCTGCAGGAGTCAACACATTCATGTCTCATCTTTTGATGCTATGGGCTCATGAAGGTTGTTTCTTCCCTTCCATTACTGGAAGGTTCATCTTAGGTGGCTTGAAGGCTGCTGGGTCTTCTGCAATTCTAGAAGCCTGAACCCAATTGAGCTCCATTGGTGGACTGAACACTGAAATCTGAGTTGAATTTCTTAAGGGTTCTTGGTCCAAAAAGGCTCCATTTCTCAGATGAGGGTTTGTCTCTATCTGCATTTCCAGAGTCCATGCTGTTGACATCTAAACCAGGTAAAGAAGCAGAAGATTCATGAATAAACCAGCCTCTGGGCTTTTGCTTGGGATAAGAATGAAATGTACTACTTGGAGAAGATTGGGCTGAAGCAATCAATCTATCTTCTGTTATTTCTCTATTTTGTTACTTCAGTTTATGGACTGCCCCTGCTATATGGTGGCACTAGGTTTCTTCTGTGGTGAAGGCTTTATGGGGAGTATCCCATGTCTGTCAACCTTGCCTGCTGCTCAAAGCACTGGATGGTTTCTTGTGTCTGCTTTGTAATTAGAGAATTCATGATGATATGCGTAGCCTTGGCCTTCTGAGGCCTTGTTCATTTGGTCACTGGAAGCCAAGGGGGTTACGATGAAACTATTTTCTCTTTCCTCAATTTTAGAAAGTTGTTGGTACTTCCTACCTGGGATGACTGTTTTTTTTTTTTTTTTCCCCATTGAACCTTACTGCACATGTCACTTGAAGGCAGATTTATCATTGTGGGATCCTCTAGGACATCATCATAACTGAAAACCCGAGGATGCATTCCAGTTGGCAAAGACACCTTGCCTAGAAGCCCACCTGTGTTATGCTCAATAGAAGGCACATCTAGCTCTCTGGATGATGCCATGAAAGACTGTGATCCAGGTGTTTCTCTAGGTAGATATCTGAAACTCTGATTCCCATGGGGAAAGTCTATGGAGGTTATGCTGACAAAACAAAGATGTCATAAGGGAACATTCTGCAGAGTGATGGGTCTAGCAAAGAGTTCCAAGAAGTTCCCATGCAGAGGGTCTACTGACAGTTGGGTTTCCATGAGGAGGGGGGAGGGGTGGAAGAAATGGGGGAGGGGGAAGAGACCATCCTCAGCAAGGCTCCGCCAAGGACAGGAAGCTGAGACTAACAGCACCAAAGCACTGGGGGAACTGAGGCCATTAAGCAAGCAGCGCCAAGACCCAAATGGATCTCAGTGAGGAGAAGTAAAGGGAAGTCTCATTCTTTTTTAAAAATAATCATAAAATGCTAGGTGATTATCATAATATATCCTTCATTACCATAAAATTATTCTTTATTGAAGAAATTGTTTAATAACTTGAAGGAAATATATAAAAATGAATTGACAGCATAGCTTTAGGAAGACCTGGCTGTGGGTCCACCCGAGTCAGTAATGCTCATCTTTTCTTTCTTTTCCTAATTAAACTGTTCTCTATTCTTGTCTTAGAACAGAAATTATACTATTCACTTTCTGGGAGTGACTGAAATAATCATACCTTCTTTGAAGAATGATATCCCCCTTCCCTTTAAACTAGTTATAGTGAGAATAGATAGATATCACTGTTCTTCTCAAAATTCTATGGCAGTAACTTGTTCAGAATTGATTTATTATCAGCACAATTTAGTGTTTTCAATTTAACACAGATATTAAGGAGAAAATCTGAATCACTAAACCTAATGAAAGATCATGATATAATGCAACAAAACCTATGCTTTATAAAATTTTAAAAAATGCAAAATGGACCTTAGAACATATTGCAGAATTAGATGTTGTTATTATGAGGTTAAGTGTTATCCATATGTCAAATAATTAAAGCAAAGGGATAAAGAAATAAGCCTATCTACAAATGAATCAAAAACATGGCTCATCAGATATTGGATAACAAAAAAATAAGAAGGGGAGATCAGAAAGGCACCTGGCACCATTTAGTTTGTGTTTCTTGGAAGACATTGGACAGGTTTTGAAAACATGAGTAAACACAATTGTGTGTAACCTAGATATACCTTTCTGTTAAATTGGGAAAGAGCAGAGCTTTGGAATGAAGGGATAAAAGCTATTGAAAGGAAGTAAATTGCTTGATTTGTGGAAGTACATTTTCCTTTTGGGAGCACAAGTTTTTCATTATGATAAGGCATTTTTACCTGGTGTTTCAAGTTTCTAAAGAAATTATTAGACAAGTGAAAAATGAGCAATGTACCGTCAACTCAACTCAATGAAATTCAATTAATCTTTGACGTAATTCCATTCAGTTTGACAAGTATTTGATATGGAAACATTTTTCATAAAATTCTAAAATGAAAAAGTGGTTGACTTCAGGAGCTTGCATGCTAATAGGGAAAATAATTTGAACACATATAAGTAAATATACATGTTCAAAGTGTTTTGGGGCAGGGGATAGGACATCAAAACTTTTGAAATTACCAGTACATCATCTTTACCAACAGATAAAATCTTACTAATAATATACTTGAAAATATTTTGTTGATTAACAATACTTCCCATGAGAAAGGAAACTGACAAGTTATCTTTTTTTCTTATTTTCCATACATCAGTTTTAGTTATAGGGAAGAGGAAGAAAGGGAATAAGCATTTAATAATCAGCTAATATGGCTAAGCAGTTTTCAAGGTGTTTTATAATTACTGCCAAATTTGATAGACAATTCAGATATCCCACTGCCTTTCTACAGTGATAGAGGGGGTGGGTGTGAGAAATAAATCTCGAAATCTGCTGAATGGTTATAATGCTATTCACTAAAACTTTCTTCCTCACCCTCTCTTGTTTCCTCTTTCCCTCACTGCCTTTCTCTGTCTCTCCTCTGTCTCCATCTCTGTCTGTCTCTGTGTCTTGTGGGTCTGTCTGTCTCTCAATATAAGTATAGGCATGCAAAATATGTCCTAAAAGTTAGAGCAGTTTTAATCTTTTAATAGCAGAAACAATGTCCAAGTTGACGTATTTGAATTAAAAAGTTGAATGAATTTTGGAATATCACTCTAACTTTCACTCCATTTCCTTTGGGAGAAAAATCTTAGACAGCATGTCTAGGGCCTAAAATATATGGGGGTAGAATTAAGGTAAATAGAGCAATGGATCAAATATAAGATCTCCAAAGTAAAAGTTCTTCACAACTAGCCACGTCCTACTTTCCTGACCTTCCTATGTCTTATATTATCCTTCCTTCCTTTTATATACTGCAACTGTATATAGTCTTTGCTGACTTCCTTTAAATTTCAACTAGCAACCTACCTTCTACAAGAAACCTTTTTCACTATTCCTTAATCTTAGTGATTTCCACCTAAAAATCTGTCTTTTCTCTTCTTTCTCTCTGTGTATGGATATAGAAATATAGATACAAATGTGTATACACACATATCTTGTTTGCATAGACAGTGAGTTCTTTGAGAATATGATATGTCAACTCTTGCTGCTGTTGTTGAGATACCTTTGTATCCCTAACACTTTGCACAATGCCTGGCATTTGGTAGGCACTTGATTAATGTTGACTTGAAGGTAAATAGTCTAAAAGAAAAAAAATTAATCCTGTACCTCGAACAATTTAAATTTGATTTTCTTTACAATTTGGAGAATCTAGCTATATATTTGCTGAAAGTTCCTGTATCTATTCCGTTAGAAAAAAAAGGAACAGTAGAATGAAGTTTGAATGGCTAAGGGAAAATAACATATGTAGTGTGGCTAATGATGATGCTCAGACATGTATAGGGTCAGCCTTGGGGGAAATTGATAAAAACTGAATATATAGTAGTATTTACTATATATGATCCCATTTCTGTCCCTGATATTCTAGTTACCTACCTTTCCTGATTGTTGGTTCACATTCCAGGAAGGCACAGACATGATCTCATAGGTAATGAGGCATTAAGTGGTAAAGATCAGCCATTGATGATCTTTTCACTTACTGGTACTACTTGCTAAATTAGTTTACATTTATTCTGTATATATTTTGTATTTACTTCTCTGTTTAAGCTCCTACCATGCCCACCCCTTGCTCAAGAGTGTAAGCTCCTTAAGGTGGAAAGAAAAATATATTTTTTTTCATTTTTGAATCTCTAATGTAACATATCTGATATGTAACTTTTATGTCGTAAATGCTTTTTGAAATATAGTAACATATTTTCGCTTTTCAGATACACAATAATATCTTCAAATATCCTTCAAAACCCAGGAAATACATATCTCTGTGAAGTCTGAGTTCCTTCAAAGCCTTTATTAAGTGACTATTATGTGCCAGACATCAGACTAAATGTTTTAAATTTTTGTCTCATTTGGTCCTCATAACAATTCTGTGAGGAGATTAAAAAAAAAAAAATTTGCACTCTTTTAACAGGACCTGCTTCTTCATTCCAAAGCATATTTGTTTCACAATTTAATGTCTAAGTAAATCTAAGTTACACAAAATCTGATTATTTATTCAAGTTCACAAAGCAATTAAATGGATTCAAGTAATGCAAAGCCCAAACTCAATCTCATAAATATGGTCATAGATTCTTGAAAATGATCTTGATTAGCTTTTATTAAGGGAACTAATACATCTAGTTTTAGTTGAAATAATCTTTAAGAATCTGTCTAAAATATGCTAGAAGCCCACTATTTGTCTCATAAGATTTTAGGACTCAAAAGAAAGAAGCTAAAATAATGCAATAATGAGTTGAAATTGATTCTCTGGGGCAAGGGATTTTATTTGTCACTCCTTCAAATTAAACTGATATGGCTATTCTACAGATTGTCCATAGGTCTTGTACTATTGACTTTGGGAAATGTTTATAATGTAAGTATACAGAATCATATGAGAGGTTAAAAAAATAAAACCAAAGAACTGAAATTCTCATTGTCATTTTTCTAACTTGAATTCAGAAATGTAGTTGAATAAAAAAAATGCCTATAAAAAGCCTGAACTGGAATCCTGTTAACATAAGTCATTGGAAATAACATTTTAATAAAACCAAAAAGAAGATAATGGGTAAAGATGAAATAGAATAGAGACCTTCCTTCATCTCTGTGATGATCTATTCTCATAAACAAATACAAAATAGCAGCATTTTTTCAACTGCACTGGTGAGGTACCAAGTGTACTATATATAAAAGTAGCAATAATAATATAGAATGATAAAGTTAGGGAAAGTATTGGAATCTGATTGATTCAAAATAAAAAAAAAAAAAGAACACTGACTCTGGATTCAGATACAGGCTTTGGTAACTTTTACCCAGGGGAATTTGTGTTAACATCTCTGGATTCACTCCTCAGGGAGAAGGGTTGGATTAGAATATCTTTAAGTTTTTTTCCAATTCTAAATTCTGTGGTTATGTATGAAGCCCACCTAAGAAATAATATAATTTTAAGCATACAGGGGGAAGGCTGAGTCAAGATGGTAAAATAAGGCAGGAACTTGACTGAGCTCTCCTAAATACCCTTTAAACAAGTTTAAAACTTCACCTAGAAATGAACTTTGGAGTGGCACAAACATCAAAAGGACAGGGTGAAATTACTGGCAAAAGACACCTTAAAAAGTGAAAGAGAAAGATCTGTCCCACTCAGGTGAGAGTAGTGCAGTGTTGTGCAGGTGATCCAGATAAGCCAGCAGTGAAGCTTTTAGCTCAGGCATAAGCCAACAATATGCCCCATTCTAGGAAGCCAGTGCAGGCCTTAGAAGAAATTAAGTCAGCAGTGGTGCCTCCCTTATCTTAGCCCATAGATAGTAAGGGTACTGGACAACTGGTCAGAAGAAGAGTACAAGGAGCATTCTGTTAGTGCTAGGTGCAGAGCTCTTTCCATTAACTTAATAGGGATCTATGTCACCTACACAGCTCATAGCCCCAGGATAAGGAGGAGTATAAGCACGCTAAGGTGATTCTGCTATGGCGATTCTGCTATAGCAAGGGAGTAGAGAGCCTGGTCACAGATTCAGGGCAGAAAAAAAGTGACTATATTCACTTACAGACCAGAGAATAGGGCAGGAGAGAAGTGACCACACATTTTCTTAGATCATACTAGTTTAGAAGAACTGAAAAATTACAGGCCCTCAGAACGAACTCTGAAAATAACAGTATCCAAGCCTCAAACATAGGACACTGCTCCCTCAATTTCAGGCACAAAGCCCAACTTTAATATTAAGCTAAAGTCCAGAAAGAGTCTAGAGAATAAGAACTTGCTCCCCACTCCAAACAAAAGCAAAAAACAACCTAACCAAAGAAAATTTCTGTGGTGAGAATGAGGATCAAAATACAAACTGAGAAGAGGTTAACAATGACAAAAATCATTACACTGAAGCCTAAAAGAAAATTGTGAATTGGTGTGAGGTGAAAAAAAGAACTTCTGGAAGATCTCAATATGGATTTAAAAAAAAAACAACAAATAAGTCTGCTATAAGAAAGACTGGGAAAAAGAAATGAGAGTGATACTGGAGAAGAATAAAAGAAACAAACAATAATTTGGTATAAAAGCACATAGAAAAAATGGAAAACAACATATGAAAATTCACTGAAAAAAACATTTTATGAAGGAGAATTGGCTGAATGAAAAAGGAGACACAAAAATTCACTGAAGGGAAGAATTTCTTAAAAAATTAAAAGTGGAAAATTGGAAACCAATGACTTTATGAGACATTAAATAACAGAAAAACAAAATTTTAAAAAATGAAAGTCATAGAGAAAATGTTAAACATCTCATTGGGAAAACAACAGATTTGAAAAAAAATATCTCGAGAGACAATTTAAAAATTATTGAACTACCTAAAAGATATGATAAAAAGGTCATAGATATCATATTTCAAGAATTTATCAAGGAAAACTGCCCTGAAGCAAAGGGTAAAATAGAAATGGAAAAGATCTATCAATCACCATAGGAATGAAATCCCCAAATGAAAACTGCCAGGAATATTATAGGCAAATTCCAGAGCTCCCAGATAAAAGAAGAATGAATGCAGGAAACCAGAATGAAGCAATTCAAATATTATGGAAGCACAGTGAGGATAAAACAGGATTTATTAACTTCTACATTAAAGGATTATGAGCTTGGAATGACACTCCAGAAGTCAAGGGAGCTAGGAATGAAACCAAGAGTAAATTACTCTGAAAAAAAAGCGAGTATAATCTGGAGGGTGGGAGTGGGAGAGTGAACATTAAATGAAGTAAAGGATTTTCAAGCATTTCCTGATGAAAAGACCAGAGCTGAACAAAAGAATGATTTTCAAAAACAAGACTCAAGAGAAGTATAAAAAGGTAAACAGAAAAGAGAAACTATAAGAGATTCAGTAAGCTTAAATTGCTTATTTTCCTCCATGGGAAGATGATACTTGTAACTCTTCAAAATTTTATCACCAGTAAAGCAGTTTTAAGGACTATTTAGAAACATGGGGCTTGAGTTGAATATAATGGAATTATCAGAATTAAAAGGTGAGAAAGAGTGATGCGCTGGAAGAAGAGAAAAGGGATAGATAGAATGGGGAAATTCTCTCACATATAAAGGGCACAAAAGAACAATTCTAGTGAAGAGGAAGATTGGGGGGTACCAGACAAGACTCGATGTTTACTATCATTACTATCATAATCAGCTGCTATCCTAATAGGGAACAACATACACACTCAGGTATATAGATTTATGCTACCTTATAATGAAGGAGGAGAGTAGTAAGATGAAAGAAAGGTGCAAATTGATTGAAGGGAGGGAAGGTGATGGTCAAAAACAAAACAGCTGTGTAGAGAAAGTGTGAAAGCAGAGAGAGACAGAGACAGAGAGAGACAGACAGACAGACAGAGGACATAGAAGGATAAACAAGGGAAATATAAGATGCAGAGATATACACACTTATTAATCAAAATTATGAATGAAAGTGTAATGAATATGCCCATAAAACTCAAATGGATAACATAGTGGATTTAAAACCTACAAGATGTTTGCAAGGAACACATTAAAGCAGAGAGACACAAACAGAGTAAAGGTAAGGGCCTGGAGCAGAAACTATTACGTTACTGCTGAAGCTGAAAAAAAAGCAACAGTGCAATCATGATCACAGACAATGTAAAAAGCAAAATTAGATCTAATTAAAAGAGAGAAGGAAGGAAACTACATGTTACTAAAAAGTACCATAGAAAATGAAGTAATATCAGTACTAAACATATAAGTACCAAATGATATAGCATCCACACCTTTAAAGGAGAAATTAAATGAGTTATAGAAGGAAATGGAAAAACTATATTAAAGGGGGACCTCAGCTCATCCCTGTCTGAACTAGATAAGTCTAACAAAAAATTAAAATAAAAAAACAGTTAAGGATTTGGTATACAGACAGAGTAGTGGTATTTCTGGGTAAGTGTATGCTTGGTTTTGTAGGTATTTAGGCATGGTTCCAAATTGCTTGATCTCATCAAAAGTATGTTAGTGTCCCAATTTTCTCACATGCCCTCAAACAATGATCATTTTCCTTTTTTGGCATATTATCCAATTTTATAAGTATGAGGTATTACCTCAGAATTGTTTTAATTGTATGCTTTTCTAATCAATAATGATTTTTAGAATATTTTTCCCATATAACTATAGTTTTCATTTCTTCATCTGAAAACTACTTATTTATATCCTTTAACTATTTTTCAATTGGTGAATGACATGTTCTGATAAATTTGACTCTGTTCTCTATATGTTTGAGAAATGAGGCTTTTATCAGAGACACTTGCTGTAAGCAAGTTTCCCAGCTTTCTGCTTTCTTTCTAATCTTAAATACACTGGCTTTTTTGTACAAACCCCTTTTAATTGAATGTAATAAAATTAAAATTTTACATCTCACAATGCTCTCTATCTCCTGTTTGGTCATAAATTCTTCCTTTATGTTTATATTTGATGGGAACTATGCCAAAGGACTATAAAACATTGCCTACCCTTTTACCTAGCAATACCACTACTATGTTTGTATCCCAAAGAGATAAAAAAAAAGAAAAGGATTTACATGTACAAAAATTATTTCAAGTAAGTCTTTGTGGTAGCAATGAATTGGAAATTGAGGGGATGACAATCAATTGAGTAGTGACTGGACAAATCGTGGTATATGATTTTGACTGAATACTATTAGATTATTAGAAATGATGAACAGTATACTTTCAGGAAAAAAGAACAAAAAAACCATCAACTGGGAAATCTTACATGAAGTGATGCAAAATGAAGTGAACAGAACCAGAAGAACATTATACATTGTAATAGCAATATTGTACAATGATCAGTGGTGAATGACAGCTATGCTCAGCAAAACAATGATCCAAGACAATTCCAATGGACTCATCAAGAAAAATGCTCTCCACCTCGAGATAAAGAACTAATGGAATTTGAATGCAGATCAAACTATTTTTCATTTTCTTGTATATTTGTATGTGTATGTTGATCTATTTTTCTTTCACAGTATGATTAATGTGAAAATATGTTTTGCATGTTTGGACATGTATAACATATATCAAATTGCTTACTGTCTCAGGAAAGGGTGAGAAGAAGAAAGTAACGAGATAATTTAGGACTCAAAATTTTTAAAAAGGAATGTAAAATTGCTTTTCATGCAATTGGGAAAAAGGAAATATTATGTAAAAGAACTTTAGAGATACTGAGATCTATTTTCAAGCAGAAGAGGAATTTAATACTTTGAAAATGCTACCTGGTACAATTGCAAAAAAAACAAAGCAAACAAAATATTCCATTCAATTAGTTCAAGAAGCATTTTTTCACTACAAATTTATATATCGGTTTCTAATGGCCTATGTTCTCACATTCTTATATCAATCAAATATTTCTCAGAAGTCTATGTATCTATATATATGGGGTGGGGTTTTTATGTGTGTATGTATTCTTTTTTAAATTTATTCATTTAACTTTATACATTCATTTTCACAAAATTTTGGGTTCCAAATTTTCTCCCCATTTATCCCCTCCCCCCACCCTAATACACTGAGCATTCTAATTTCCCCTATCACCAATCTGCTCTTTCTTCTATCATCTCTCCCTTCCCTTGTCCCCATCTTCTCTTTTGTCCTGTAGGGCCAGATAACTTATTATTTCCCAATGCTTGTATTTCTTATTTCCTAGTAGCAAGAGAAATACTCAGCAGCTGTTCCTAAAACTTTGAGTTCCAATTTGTCCCCATCCCTCCCTCCCCACCCATTCCCTTTGGGAAGGCAGGCAATTCAATATAGGCCATATCTGTGTAATTTTGCAAATGACTTCGACAATAGTTGTGTTGTGTAAGACTAACTATATTTCCTTCCATCCTATCCTGCCCACCATTGCTTCTGTTCTCTCTTCTGATCCTGTCCCTCCCCAAGAGTGTTGATTTTAAATTACTCCCTCCTCCCATTGCCCTCCCTACCATCATCCTCCCCCCTTGCTTATCTCCTTCACCCCCACTTTCCTGTATTGTAAGATAGGTTTTCATACCAAAATGAGTGTGCATTTTATTACTTCCTTTAGTCGAATGTGATGAGAATAAACTTCATGTTTTTCTCTCAGCTCCCCTCTTTTGCCCTCCACTAAAAGGTCTCCTGCCTGCCTCTTCTTTGAGAAATAATTTGCATCATTCCATTTTCCCTCTCTCATCCCAATACATTTCTCTCTCACTGCTTGACTTCATTTTTTTAAGATATGATCCCATACTATTCAATTCACTCTGTGCTCTCTGTCTCTGTGTGTGCATGCACGTGTGTGTGGGGGAGGGTGTGTGTGTGTGTGTGTGGGGGTGTAATCCCATCAACTACTCAGATACTGAAAAGTTTCAAGAGTTCCAAATATTGTCTTTCCATATAGGAATCTAAACAGTTCAACTTTTGTAAGTCCCTTGTGACTTCTCTTTGCTGTTTACCTTTTCATGCTTCTTCTCAATCTTAGGTTTGAAAGTCAAATTTTCTTTTCAGCTCTGGTCTTTTCATCAAGAATGCTTGAAAGTCCTCTATCTCATTGAGAGACCAGTTTTTTCCCCTGAAGTATTATACTCAGTTTTGCTGGGTACGTGATTCTTGGTTTTATTCCTAGTTCCTTTGACTTCTGGAATATCATATTCCATCCCAAAGACCCCTTAATGTAGAAGCTGCTAGATCTTGTGTTATCCTGATTGTATTTCCACAATACTGGAATTGCTTCTTTCTAGCTGCTTGCAATATTTTCTCCTTGACCTAGGAACTCTGGAATTTGGCCACAATGTTCCTAGGAGTTTCTTTTTTGGATCTCTTTCAAGTGGTGATCGATGGATTCCTTGAATACTTATTTTGCCCTCTGGTTGCAGAATATCTGGGCAGTTTTCTTTGATAATTTCATGAAAGATGATGTCTAGGCTCTTTTTTTGATCATGGCTTTCAGGTAGTCCCATAATTGCTAAATTGTCTCTCCTGGATCAATTTTCCAGGTCAGTTGTTTTTCCCATGAGATAGTTCACATTCTCTTCCATTTTTTTCATTCTTTTGGTTTTGTTTGGTGATTTCTTGGTTTCTCAGAAAGTCATTAGCCTCCATCTGTTCCATTGTAATTTTGAGAGAACTATTTCCTTCAGTGAGCTTTTGAACCTCCTTTTCCATTTGATTAATTCTGCTTTTGAAAGCATTCTTCTCCTCATTGGCTTTTTGAACCTCTTTTGCCATTTGAGTTAGCCTATTTTTTTTAAAATTTATTTATTTAACATTTTTACATTCATTTTCACAAAATTTTGGGTCCCAAATTTTCTCCCCTATTATTCCCTCCCCCCACCTCCATACACAGAGCAATCTAATTTTCCCTATCACCAATCTGCCCTCTCTTCTATCCTCCCTCCCTTCTCTTCTCCCCATAAATCTTCTCTTTTGTCCTGTAGGGCCAGATGACTTTCTATTCCCCATTAACTGTATTTCTTATTTCCTAGTCACAACAACAATACTAACCAGTTGTTCCTAAAACTTTGAGTTCCAAATTCTCCCCATTCCTCCCTCCCCACCCATTCCCTTTGGGAAGGCAGGCAATTCAATATAGGCCCTATCTGTGTAGTTTTGCAAATGACTTCTATAATAGTCGTGTTGTGTAAGACTAACTGTATTTCCCTACATCCTAACCTGTCCCCCATTGTTTCTATCCTGTCTTTTGATCCTGTCCCTCCCAGACTGTTGACTTCAAATTGCTCCCTTCTCCCATTGCCCTCTCTACCATCACCCCCCCTTGCTTATCTCCTTCTCCCCCACTTTCCTGTATTGTAAGATAGGTTTTCATACCAAAATGAGTGTGCATTGTATTCCTTCCTTTAGTCAAATGTAATGAGGGTAAACTTCCTGTTTTTTTTTGTCAGCTCTCCTCTTTTTCCCTCCACTAAAAAGTCTCCTGCTTGCCTCTTGAATGAGATATAATTTACCCCATTCCATTTCACCCTCTTTCCTCCCACTACATTTCTCTCTCACCATTTGTCTGAATGTCTTTTAAGATATGGTCCCATCCTATTCAATTCACTCTGTGCTCTCTGTCTCTGTATGTGCATGCATGTGTGTATGTGTGTGTGTGTGTGTGTGTGTGTGTGTGTGTGTGTGTATGTGTGTGGTCCCACCAACTACCCAGATACTGAAAAGTTTTAAGAGTTACAAATATTGTCTTTCCATGTAGGAATGTAAACAGTTCACCTTTGGTAAGTCCCTTATGACTTCTCTTTGCTGTTTACTTTTCCATGCTTCTTCTCATTCTTGTGTTTGAAAGTCAAATTTTCTTTTCAGCTCTGGTCTTTTCATCAAGAATGCTTGAAAGTCCTCTGTTTCATTGAAAGACCATATTATCCCCTGAAGTATTATACTCAGTTTTCCTGGGTAGGTGATTCTTGGTTTGAGTCCTAGTTCCTTTGACTTCTGGAATATCCTATTCCACACCCTTCCACCTGGGAATTCTGGAAATTGGTCACAATGTTCCTAGGAGTTTCTCTTTTTGGATCTCTTTCAGGCAGTGATCGATGGATTCTTTCAATACTTATTTTGCCCTCTGGTTGTAGAATCTCAGGGCCATTTTCCTCAATAATTTCATGGAAGATGATGTCTAGGCTCTTTTTTTGGTCATGACTTTCAGGTAGTCCCATAATTTTTAAATTGTCTCTCCTTAATCTATTTTCCAGGTCAGTTGTTTTTCCAACGAGGTATTTCACAATCTCTTCCATTTTTTCATTCTTTGCTTTTTGTTTTGTGATTATTTGGTTTCTCAGAAAGTCATTAGACTCCATCTGTTCCATTCTAATTTTGAGAGAACTATTATCTTCAGTGGGCTTTTGAACCTCTTTTTCCATTTGGCTAATTCTGGTTTTGAAAGCATTCTTCTTCTCACTGGCTTTTTGAACCTCTTTTGGCAATTGAGTGAGCCTATTTTTCAAGGTGATATTTTCTTCTGCTTTTTTTTTTTTCGGTCTCCTTTACCAAGGTATTGACCCGTTTTTCATGCTTTCCTTGCATCTCTCTCATTTCTCTTCCCAGATTTTCCTCCACCTGTCTAACTTGATTTTCAAAATCCTTTTTGAGCTCTTCCATGGCCTGAGCCCACCGGACATCCACCTCAGATGTCTGGGATACAGAGGCCCCGACCTCCACATCTTTCCCTGATGGTAAGAATCCTTCCTCATCATCAGAATTGAAAGGCGGGAACATCTGAACCCCATCAAAGTAGCTTTCTATAGTCTTATTTTTCTTCCCTTTTCTGGGCTTTTTTGCAGCCAGTTACTTGACTTCTGAGATTCCTGTCCACCCCCTCCTAGATCTGCCCAGCTAGTGCTTGAGGTCTGAGATTCAAATGGGCTTTCTGCAGCGGGACCAGATGCTATTCAATGTGAGCTTAAGTTCTGGTGCTTGGGTGGGGGCAGGGCCGTCTCCCAGGCTCAGTTCCCTCAGGGGGTTTATGTAGAGACCTGAACTTCTGCCTTCTGCTGCCTTCTGTCTTGGGTGCTGCCAGCACAGCTCAGGGGCTCTGCTTTCCGGGATGTGACGGACCCCTGGAGACGGCTCTCTAGGGCTTTTTGGAATGGACATCTTTTCTACTGTGTTTCTGCGTGCCTTGCAGTGATTCAGAATTTGTGGGGAGTTCTTATTGCAGGAAATATATGGGCTGTGGGTTTGGAGCTAGCATATGTGAGTCTTTCTACTCCACCATCTTCGAGTTAGCCTATTTTTCAAGGTGTTATTTTCTTCAGCATTTTTTGGGTCTCCTTTATCAAGGTCTTGACTCGATTTTCATTCTTTTCTTGCTTCTCGCTCATTTCTCTTCCTAGTTTTTCCTCCACCTCTCTCACTTGATTTTCAAAATCCTTTTTGAGCTCTTCCATTGCCTGAGCCCATTGAATATTTATTTTGTGTGTTTGGGATACAGAAGCCTTGACTTCCATGTCTTTCTCTGATGGTAAGCATTGTTCTTCCTCATCTGAAAGGATGGGAGGAGATATCTTTTCACCAAGAAAGTAACCTTCTATGGTCTTATTTTTTTTCCCTTTTCTGGGCATTTTTCTAGCCAGTTACTTGACTTCTGGAATTCCTCTCCACACCCACCTCACCTTGAGTTCTGCCTAGCTAGTGCTTGGTGTCTGAGATTTAAATGCTGCTCCCCAACCTCAGGGTTTTCAGAGGGAGCTGGGCTGATATTCAGTGATGGATTAGATTCAGGTGCTCAGGTTGGGGCAGGGCTGCTATTCAGTGTGAAATTAAGTTCAGCTGCTAGGGTGAGGGCAGGGCCACCACACAGGGCTCAGTTTCCTCGGGGGGTTTATGCAGAGACCTTCAACAATATATCCAAGCTCCTGCCTGCTTTGGGACCTCCTGTCCACTGCTGCCTCCTGAGGGTGCCTGAGTTATGAAAACACCCTGCTCCCCTCTTGGCCAGCCAAGAAGGCTCTCCCATTGACCTTTAGTGCCTGTGAGCCTGCGCGGCTGCTGGAGATTCCATCCCTGAAGCCTGCTTGGATCTGCTCTTCTTGGTGCTGAGTGGCCAAGGCAGGGCTGGGCTCTGCTCCGGGTCTGGTGCACAGTGGACCTTTGGTGTCAGTTTTTAGGTCTCTCTAGACCAGCAATCTCCTCCACTCTGTTGTTGTGTGGCTTCTGCTGCTCCAGAATTTGTTGGGAGTTCTTCTTTACAGGTATATTATGGGCTGTGGGTTTGGAGCTAGCATATGTGAATCCTTCTACTCCCCTATCTTGGCTCTCCCCCCTGTGTGTATGTATTCTTTATAAAAATATAAGAAAGCAATAGATTTATATGAATTATTTTCCAAAGGAGATCACAAGTGTGTGATTGGAAAAAAAAGAAAAATATTAAAATCGATTTATCTTCTCTTTTATTGATTACTCCTCAAGCACTTTGATTGCTAAAACAAAATTATCTTAAAGATGTCTTCAAACAATATATTCCAGAAATATGTTATTATTAGAAAGAATCACTTCACATCAAATACAGAAATATTTTTACCCCCACTCAATGAGTATTAATTAATGTTGTTGGTTAGAGAAAAACAAAATACATGGGAAAATGTCCATTGCCTAGATTGTGATAAAATATGATTGAATAAGAGGATGAGATATGAGATTTGGAAACTATAGCATGGTTTCACTTTTCTCAAGATGTCCATTTCTATGGAAAGATCATCTTGTAAGTCTCAAATTCTCTTCATGATCTTATATAAATTTGAATTATGGAACACTGTAATCTCAGGAGAATTAATAATGAAGACATTATGAGTATAAATATATTGCAGTATAGTGCCATGGGTTATATACATGACAAAGAAGTAGCATTAAAAAGTAATAAGACATTATCAAGAACTAAAAGAAAATGTGAGTTACTCATAGAACAAAGGAAGATAAAATGGGAGATAATATATGACTATCCTGTGTTGATATAGCAACCATGGAATTATAAAAGTGGTAGAACACAACTTCCACCATGTGAATAAGTTGTTCCTGTATGGAAGATACTTGAAAATCCATGAACAATAATTGCATTGAAGAATAATTTATAGATGAGAGGGAATCTATTACAATAGGAAGGCCCACACTGATGAGATTGTGGAATCACTAAAGCAACAGAGATTACATTCTCCCTTCCGTTGATGTACAGAAGCACTGATGGGGTAGTTGTTTAGGTGAAAATAATCTTTTACAAGTAGGTCAAATGAAAAGGAAGCCTGATTTTTCATGATTTTCAGTCATGGTGAGTATACATGTACATTATTCACACACATATATACATAAATGTGTAATATATCCATATGTATGCACACATACATGTAATTTGCTACTATAATTTTTGATCTACTGTGGAAATTTTCTTTCTTTCTTTTCCTTTTTTCTTCCTTTTTTCCATATATAGGACAGAAATTTTTTCACATTAACCCTTTGATGGTCCAAAACAGGTATTTTAAATTAATTATCTCTAGAAATAGGTTAATTTCATTATAATATTTTTATATCTCAATCCATGTAATAATTTGGTTAATTTTGCTCAAAATTTGATAAAATTTTCATCTATCATCTTAGAAATGGGTAGAATTAGACACTTGATACCTCTTTAGTTATGGGTAGTGTTGTGTTAGAGAACACTATGAAAGAATTCATTTCTTGTGGTAGATAATTTTGTATTGAAAGAACCATTTACATAATTAGTATTCCCACCAAGAAAAACTGAATGGGAGAAAAATTTCATTGTTCACACTAGATGTAATAAGATATAAGAAATTAAATCTTATATAATCCTTAAAATGAAATTCTCCATTGTCTATGCATATGGGACTCAAAGAAAACTCTATTCAGTCAATGGATATGTTACAGGGTATGGTGTCCAAATTTACTATCTGTGAAATGGATCATATTAAATTCAACAAATATTTATCAAATGCCTACCGTTTATGGAATACTGTACTAGGCATTTAAGTTTACTACTTCATCTAAGACACAATACTTGTTCTTAAGGAACAAGTATGTAATTTTATTAGTTTGTAGGATAAGATTTTAAAATATCATTGAGGGATGAAGACATTTTATTAAAAACTCTTTAAATAATAAAAACTTCTGTCAACGTTGAATACAGAGAAAGTATATTAAGTCTTTTTTAATTGAATGAGCATCTGACACTTTCAATACACTTTGGAACTTGCTCTTAGAACTAATTATTTTAATTTTCTATGGTGGATCATATACTAGAAAAAATATATTTCTACATAGCAAATCCTGTACTTAATGAGTTAATATCACTTCATCTTTAAACTGCTCCAGTTTTTCTTAGTTGTCCTACTTACTTGGTAAATCCTATCATTTTTAATTGAACTGACAGCTTAGATCCTTACAAATTTAGATTATTTGAATTAAATCTTTGGCTGCCAGTTTTCCCCCAGGCAAATGACTCACCTCATCACCAGATTGGGCTGGGAAGCACCTCTACTAAGAGGGAGTGGGTTACTAAAGTTCCCAAGGTTTAAGTAGACAATGAGCAATATTCACTACTCAAAGAAGATAGAGTTGTCCCAATAGGTCACCTCCAAACTGGGAACTATTTCCAAAAACATAAAATCTCTCCTCTGGAAACTCTTTAGTATTATGGAAATTTTCTGTGATTTAGATAGAAGTAGCATTGATTTATTTTTTCAAAAAAGGGACAATAGAGTTTTATGGTAGCAAGGTAGGCATTGTGTACTATGTATGATGGAAAACATTTGATTAATCTTACCTAAATCCCTATTGTTCCCATTTCTTTCTCTCATTTAAACTCAATGACTTACATCTCTGTAAAGCAGAATTGAGAAAAGGTAGGCTGTTTCTTAAGTGACAAGATAATCAAAGCATATTGATAGAAGCCTTTATTATCATGGCACAAAACAAAACCAAACATGCCAAGTATATTAAAAAAAAAAAACAAAACATGGAGGAGAAAAGATACTTGAGAACTTCATTCAGTCATTTATCAGAAATAATTTCAATTGTGTTTTCCATATCCAATGAAACTTTTCTTAAAATATTCAAAAAATATTAAAAATGTGTCATTTCATTTTACAACTTTTTCTTCCTTTAGACATCTTTAATTTAGTTCATCAAATGTACTTAGCACACAATACATTACCATTGATTTCCTGTTGACAAGAAATGTTATAACATCCTGGAGCATAGCCATTCTGTCATTCTGATCCAATCCACAGAGCACTAGTGATATTAATGTCATATACAACACTTCTAATAGGTAGTTCAAGGGCTTGTAGAAATCCACATTTATTTTAATTCTTTCAGAGAATTATGCTGTCTTTACCAATCAAACTACAGACTGACAATTATGACAGTCATCACTCTGTAAAAATGCCAAATAAAGATTTTTACAAAATAGAGAGATGTGAATCTGAGGCCATCTGTTTTAGCAAAAAGGTGTTTACTTTTATCCCTATAGAATTTGTGATACTGTAACAGTTATAAGACAAATTCAGAGTTTTTTGTTTTAATATAAGAAAAAGAAGCTATCTTGGCAATTTTATAATTGTTTGCTTATTTAAATTTCCTCATTTGTTAACCATTTGATTCATTTTATCACACAGTGATATATTGCAAATGAAGCAATAGGTGATACTAAATTATTAATTTAATTGTCACTTTAAAAAAAAGTTGTCTATTACCAGAGATCCCAGAATCACTACCTAGCACTTAATTAAGGCTTGCTGATTTGACTCATACACAATAATCTTGAGGATTCAGCTTAAATTGTAGCTACATACCTTAGGAAAGTTCCACTGTTCCCATTGTTTTCTGTTAATGAAATCAAGGAAGATGGGAATGGAAGGATAGGAAGGTCAGGAAAAACCTTTATTTCCAGTACAAGTATTGGTTAAAAGAACAGGGAGTCAACACCTCATGGGAAGTAAGGGTTCCTAATCCTAACTTTTGCTCTCTATAATCCCCAGCATGAATCTTGAGAGGAAAATACATATGTAGGCATGTAGATATTCCCGTGTGAACGTTGGGAGACAATTTGGGGTTGATGGAGCAAAGAAACAGGATATTAGTCAGATATTGGACATAGAAAGGGACTCTGGGCATGTTGCTTCAGTCATCTTCAAGTGAAGAGTAGTAGAAGGGATTTGACCACATAGAAGACTTACAAAAAGTCAAAACGAGGTCAGTGTGGTCTCCTCTTTTACTGGGTCTTAATAAGGGGTTAGTTGTGGCCTTATATTTAGTCAAGCTCAATGATGTAGGGCTGGTCCCTAGCAAATAATAGTTATTGATCGATGATAGGGGGCTCTGGGCTGGTGTCCTGAAGTCCTCATATTGCTCATTAGGCAACCTCAAAATATCTAGAAATGATTCAGTTAAAGTGAAGATGGACTCTATAACTGATGAGCAGACTATGTAAACCAAATATGGATCATATGTTTTGCTAATTTATCAGATGTCAAAAACAGATAAAAAATGAAAACAAAAAATTTAGACTTCATATGAAGCAACAATATTGGGATATATGCATATATACACATAAATATATTTGATAGATTGAAAAAGCAATGAGGTTCACTAACACTATTGAAAAATCAGAATCTACTTTGTAGATGAGGGTAGGCAACAGGCGCTTCCAGGGTATTTACACTCTCCGTCATTTAGTGAGATCCTTAAATTGAAACCCGGTCACTCTGTATTCAATTTTTGTGAAGCTAGACAAATGCTTAATAACTTGCTCAAGAAGATGAAAAACTGAAACAGCCAGAAAGCCTATAATAAACACATATCGGAATGAGTTATGAAAGAAGGGGATTAAAAGAAAGAAGCCCAATATATGATTTTTTGGTAAAACTGTGGAGAGGAGACAGAGAGAGAAAGAGAGAGAGAGAAAGAGAGAGAGAAACAGAGAGAGACAGAGAGAGAGACAGACACAGAGAGACAGATAGAGACAGAGGGAGAGGGAGGGCGACAGAGAGAGAGATTATGAGACTCTTTGACAAAGTTTATATGCATCAATAAATAAAAAGGAAGCCAATTAATGATAATTAATACAAGCCTAATTAAATGTGTTATATGGAGGTGTAACAGGATTGGAATTGGGGTTTAGTAGGTCTCCCTTTAAGGTATTTAAATCTCTTAGCCTGTTTCTTTAAAACAGATGTTATGGAGATTGAGATATTAGTAGTACAATCTGGAAATGAGAAATAGCTACTACAACAAAGATGATGGTTTTCTGAAGAAGCAAGTATAATCTAGCTTTGAAAGAGTGGGAAAAGCACTGGTTTTTATGTCAAAGAATCTGTGTTCAAATACTACCCCTGATGACTAACCATAAGGTTACATATACTATATCCTTACCGTCCATGGACCTCAATTTCCTCATCTGGAAATGAGAGGACTGAACTAGATGATATCTAATTTCTTAAGTGCATAGACTCCCCTGAGGCTGTTTCTTAGAGAACAGATGCTACTAAAACCCTAATTACAACCTACCAAGAACTGATCACTAGGAGCCTTATATATATTATTGTTTCTTTAGTATTTTCCCTTTCTATCTTTCCTGCCTGATTTACTATCCTATCTTCTTTGTGGACTGTTGGGATTAGTTATTTCAAAATTCTTAAACACGCGACAGTTGAATGTGTTGCCCAGATGATTTTGTAAAAATTGATGAAAACTACTTATAGAGCTGACTAAATGATGAGAATAATAAAACATTGTATTATTTTTGAGAGGTAGAGAATTTAACTAACAGATCATACCTATTTATGATTCATGCTCATGTCTGTGCCTGGACTTTTAGTCTTTACTAAGTGCAATATTCAAATAAAGTGCCTACTGTCTCATTAGCAGCTAAAGTTCACAGCTATATAGACATATATTTTGGGATGGCCAGGAACCAGAAATAAACATATTCTCATTCTTGAATTATTTTCTGTGAAGGTCACCAGACTTATAAGAAATGGGAGGAAGTTGTTGGGGAATAGGGTTCAATTGATGAGTGTAATAATACAGAAAAAAAAAAAATCTATGCTTTGATTTGGAAGAAATATTAGGTTAAATTTCTGAACAGGTTATTGTCATTTGTTTTAAAATAGTAACTTAAACAACCATTTTTAAATACAATATTAATGTTAACAGAAGGTATTGCAGGAAGTTAAACACTAAAATACTTCCTGTTCAGAGGGGAAATGTGATTAAGGCAATCTGGGGAAAAAAGTAACCAATACAAATGAAATCTCATCATCAAGCGGTGAATTATTCTTGAAAACATCCTGAAAATCTTCTTATCAAATTTACTTTATAAAATTCCTATCTATTAACATTCTCTCCTTCCTTTTTTTGTAAAATTGTATTCAAAATTGAAATGGATCTTGAATGAAATATTCTGTAAAATATTAGACTGACTCCTTATTTTGCAAACAAGGAAACTGAATCCCAGATGGAAAAGATATTTAGCCCAAATTCATGCAAGTAATGTGAAGCAGAGGTAGATTTGAACTTTAATCTTCTGACTTCTGGGTCAGTGCTTTTTCTACTGAACCATGCTGCCCTCTGAGAAGCTGCCCTGAGAAAGACAACTTTCTAATGATGACATCCTTTGAAATTAGCTGGGTGGGTTTATATACAGTGGATATACAATCTATCACATTTGGGAAGTACCACGGTTAACTCAATACAGAATCAATCTTGAAGTCAGAAAGACTTGACGTTCATAACTTTTTTTTCCTAATATTTGCTATGTATTTGTGAATAGGTTACTTTACTTCTGGGAATTTCAGTTTCTTCATATATAAAATGAGGAGTTTAGAATAGATAGTCTCAATGGTCAGAATTCTAAATCTATGGTCATATGAACATTTTCAAACTGCTAAGATCTTCCAGAACATTTACTCTATGAATATTGCCTTAGAGAGCTCAAGAAAATTTTGCAATCAAGGCTAGGCCTCAATCAAAGAATTTAAGGAAAGTAGACATATTTAGTCCTGCTGAAATAACCATGTATGAAAATTCACAAATGATAACTATGGGAAAGAGATATGAAAATGAACCTTTCTCCATTCTTCATGAATGTGGGAGGTTTTGCAATTGGAGTAGTTTATAGAATGCTGAAATTAGCTGATGTGTTGGTTAGTTTTGCAGAACTGCATCTTTTTCCACTTTCTTTTTCATTCTTTATTTTATGACATGGCTACTTAGGAATACTAGAGAAAGAAATATGGAGAAATTAGAGTGTAGAAAAAGTATATAAATAATAAAAAATATTATCAGTAGTTCATTAAGGAAATTCTCAATGAATTGTCTCCCTCTCAGTTCACTTGATGGTACTGAAGCATATGAGACAAGTAATCAAGACAATGAGTTATTCTTTTAGATTCAGAGAAGTCATATTTAGCCCCTGTTTAAGGGCATTTATGGCCTTTTGAGATTTCAAGTGGATAACTTTATGTGGAAGGTGTGAAAATTTTAGTGAAGAATGAACTTTGTGAGATCACTTTTTCCCTTGAAATATCAGAATACCATCTTAATGATAATAGTGAAGTTAGGGAACCTTTGCACTCACTTGTTACTCCTTTTATGAAGTAATGAATGGAAAAAATAAAACTAATTTCCTTGGGCTGTTATGTAAAACAGGGACAAATGACAGAGACAGGAAGCAGGAAGTACTATCTTTTGGACATTGAGGTAAAATGAGTGAGTATTTCCTGAAATGCTAGATACATCATAACCATTTACAAAATGTACCTTTCCGCCCCTTCAATCATCAATGCCTATCAAAAGACTGCAAAACTGGGAATGATGGGGAAGAATTTTCAAGGTTACAATAAAACTGCTGAACTGCACTCAGTATGAATGAGGTGATATGATTCATGAAGTATATATACTCCCATCATTTGAATTATGTTTCCTGAACTTTCTGTGAATCTCATATTACCAGACACACACTTTTGATCTTTGACATATCCAGCTAAATTATTTATAACAAGGTTGAGTTCTGCTGTATAATTTTCCTTATTTAGGTCAGGTCAGAGATTACTCAGATAGAATAAAGATGCAATATTTTGTTGAATTGTATCACATTAATGTTTTATATAATGTTTTATATTATGTTAGAGATTGGGTCTCCCTTTCTTTCTCACTGGAAGTATAGTGGAAGTCAGTCCATATCTAATGTTGATCAATCTGGAGTTTTTAACTTGTTCCATTTTTCTGAACTAGGATAGTTCATTCCTCCTTAGATACCATCTTGGCAAACTTTTGGGGCTCATAATATTAGTGCCAAATTTTATGGGAATAGTTATTTTTAGTTCTATCATAGCTCAGAACTGCTGAACACAAGTGATCTACCAGTACAACCTCCTTCATTATCAGAAATCACAAAAGTACATCACAATACCTGACAAAAACTTAAATTCTACATTCTGTTCATTTCCATAAACATTTAAATGTCTACTCTGTGAAATGTGCTGCATTTAGGGGTATGGTGTTCTCAAGGTAAATAAGATATTGCTGCTGACCTCCAAGACTGGGTTTCAGTGAGGCAAAAATGTATAAAATTAATAGAATGCAAAGAAAAGTGAAGCAAAATACTGAGAATTCAGTGTTAAGGTAATTACCTGGACATAGGAGAAGAATAATGAGGGAAGTTGTCAAGTCAGGTATGTCCTTGATAGATGGGAGGGATTTCAATGGCAAATGAAAGATTTGTCAACAATATTAAAATATGAAGGAAGAATTTGGTGATTATATAAATAAGAAATGAATGACATTTTTGACTGCTCTGTATAACTTGAAGAAAATTAACATTGTTTTCTAGTCATGTTGAATTCTTGAATCAATAGATATTTTTCTTTCCTTTGGGGCAGAGGAACATCACTTAAGCTACTTAAATTGTCATATCACTAATTGTTTACACATTGATTTTTAGATTTTTACTGTATTTTGTTGTTTTTAATTGTTGTTATATAATGAATAAATAATGAAATGAATCTCATTAAACTTACATGTAAAGTTATTACTTATAAGTAGGCTAAATTTGCATTTTTAATTATTCAGTTTGCTTACAAATGTAAATGACATTTTAAGTATTAATGATATTGATGTGACTATGTTGCATTTTTTTTCTAGAAGAAAACCTTCCTTTTCCTCTCATGGAAGAAAAAGAGTATGTTTTCATGGAATATATAATGTTTAAGAACCTAAATATCCCAAATGTGGGAACATGAACGTTATGTAACTATTTTCAGTTCTCTCTCTCTCTCTCTCTCTCTCTCTCTCTCTCTCTCTCTCTCCGTCAGACACACACAAATCCTAATCATTTTAAAAAGAAATTTTTGTCTCATATAAGTCATATTCTTCTATTTAGAGAAGTCAATATTTCTGAAGGAGAAGAGGATTAGCCGTAGAATGGATAACTGTACAAAAAGTAGCTCTTTTGATATACAGCAAAATCTTACCATTTGTGAGTCTCAAACACAACTACTTTAGCTTGATGGTCTGTGCGTTTCTTGGAGAAATTGATTTTCTATAATCTAAGCAAAGAGAAGACTTGAAAATTTTGGTCTGTGATCCTTTTATCGGCTTCATGACATGATTATGTTTTAAAGTGGTCAACTCAACATGCTCACAAAGAGAAAAGATAAGAAAGTCAATCAGTATGATTTAAGGATGAACATAGTGACTGAACTAGTTGCAAATTCCATATCATTTTCTCCTTTCATCATGAATGTCATTAAAAATCATGGCCAATCTTACCCACTGTTTTTTAGTGTATCTATATCTATATCTATATCTATCTATCTATCTATTTGTGATACATTGGTTCGATCTCTTCTCTAGTATTTTATCAAAATTTTGCATCAATATCTGTTAGGGAAATTGGTCTATAGTTTGCTTTCTCTATGTTTGTTCTTCCTGTTTTGGGCATCAGAACCATATTCATGCCATAAAAGGAATTTTGTACAATATGTTATTTGCTTATTTTTTCAAGTAGTTTATATATTATCGTGATTAATTGCTCTTTAAATGTTAGTAGAATTCACTTGTGAATTCTTTTGGTCCTGAGTATAATATTTTTTTGTAGGGAATTCATTTATTGCTTATTAATTTTTTTTTCTTAATAGGGCTAAGTATTCTGATTCATCCTTAGTTAGTCAAGGTAATTTATATTTTTGAGTATAGTTGTATATTTCATTTAGATTGTCAGATTTATTGGCATATAACTGGGCAAAGTAGCTCAAAATAATTACTTTAATTTTATCCTGATTGGTGGTGCATTTACCTTTTTCATTTTTCATGCTGATAATTTGGGAGGAACAGAACCAAGAAGGTGGAGTGAGAGCAAAAACTAACCTAAGCTCTTAGACAACCTCCTTCAGATACATCTGAAAAGAGAATCTGACCAAATTTTGGAGGTGCAGAATCCAATAGGAGACAGACTGTGGCAGATTCACAGCCCAGGACAGACTGGAAGGTCAATGGGAAGCATCTATCCTGCAGGGGTGAGCTCACAGTGCACATTGCAGTGCATCCAGCACAGTGGAGCAAGAGGGTCCCAGGGAGACTTGAGGCAGCAGCAGGTGGAATCGGTGGAGTGGCAACCCAGGGTGAAAGACCACAGAGTGGAGCAAGTGACAGCTGCGGAGACCCAGATATCAGCTGCAGCAGCTCCTGACACTTTCAGCCCACAGATGAAACATCTGCAAGTCACCTACTTGAACTTCCAGGAGCCAGGATGGCGGAGTGATCAGTAAATGTTCTCTCATCCCCCACTGATGACCTCGAAAGAACTATAAAATATTCCCCCAGAAAAATCCTGGATCAGTGGGAACAGCAGAGAGGCAAATAGTCTCATAACACCTGAGGCTAGGAAAATAGCTAAAGGGGATTGCTTCTACTGTGGCAGAGGGGTACTGGAAGGAGAGGGGTCCCAGGAGGGGTGCAAACTCACACCAGGATCCAGGCAAGCTTCAGAGCTAGGAGAGGAGCCACAGGAGGAGTGGAAATTCACCCTAGGACCAAGGCGAGCCTCGTTGACAGGAGAGGAGCTCCAGGAGGGATGGAAGCTTGCATTAGGACCCAGGAGAGCCTCAGCATTAGGAGAGGAGCCCCAGGAGGGGTAGAAACTCACTAGGGTCTAGGCCTGCCTTAGTACTCCAGGGGAAACGGGAAGACAATAGGGCAGTGGGGATCACCAACCCCTGAGCTTGTCTTGGCCTCAGTTTATCTGAAGAGATCTCACTTGCCTAGACCAACCCTCACCCATACTTAACAAGCTAACCCCAGTACTGATCTGGGAAACACAAAACAAAAAGATAAAAAGACGTCTGCCTTTAGCTTTTTCACAAGTCAGCTGAACCCCAAATTCTGCAGCTTTAACTGAAAGAATCAGAAGCCACAACACACAATCACCATAATGAGCATGGAAAAGCAAAACAAGGGTGAAAAAAACCATAGAATCTTTCTATGGGGACAAAGATCAAAACAAAATACCAAAGAAGTCATTAGTGAGACTGTACTTCGATCTGAAACTTCAGAGCACAAACAGCTCTCCTGGAACAGCTGGAGAAGGAAATAGAAAAAAAAAATGGTCAATGATTTTAAAAGTATGAAAAAAGAATTAATGGATGAGAACACCTCCTTAAAAGAGAAAATTGAACAAATGGAAAAGGAAGCACAAAATGAACTGAGAAAATAGGACAAATGGAAAAGGAAACACAAAACCTAACTGGGAAAATTGGACAAATGGAAAAGGAAGCACAAAATGAACTGAGAAAATAGGACAAATGGAAAAGGAAACACAAAACCTAACTGGGAAAATTGGACAAATGGAAAAGGAAGCACAAAATGAACTGAGAAAATAGGACAAATGGAAAAGGAAACACAAAACCTAACTGGGAAAATTGGACAAATGGAAAAGGAAGCACAAAATGAACTGAGAAAATAGGACAAATGGAAAAGGAAACACAAAACCTAACTGGGAAAATTGGACAAGTGGAAAAGAAGTACAAAAAGTAACTGGAGAAAATAACTCCTTAAAAAGAAAAATGGGACAGATGGAAAAGGAGATGCAAAAGTTAACTGAAGAAAAGAATTTGATAAAAATTAGAATTAGGCAAGTAGAAACTAATGACTCTGTGAGACAGCAAGAATCAGTCAAACAAAATCTAAAGAATGAAAAGGTAGAAGAAAATGTAAAATATCTAATTGAAAAAACAACTGACCTGGAAAATAGATCCAGGAGAGACAATTTAAGAATTATTGGCTTACCAGGAAGCCATGAAAAAAAGAGTCTGGACACTATCTTTCAGGAAATCATCAAGGAAAATTGCCCAGAAGTACTAGATTCAGAGGACAAAATAGTCATTCAAAGAATCCTCTGTTCCCCTCCCAAAAGGGATCCCAAGATCAAAAGGCCAAGAAACATCATTGCCAAATTCTGGAAGTGTCAAGTGAAGGAGAAAATACTACAGGCAGCCAGAAAGAAGCCGTTCAAATATCGAGGAGCTACAGTCAGGATCACACAAGACTTTGCAGTTTATATATTAAAAGATGGAAGGAATTGGAATCCGATATTCTGTAACGCAAAGGAGGTGGGACTACAACCAAGGATCAAGTACCCAGCAAAGTTCAGCATAACATTTCAGGCAAGGAGATGGTCATTCAACGAAGTAAGGGATTTCCAGACCTTTCTGACAAAAATGTCAGAACTTAATAGAAAATTTGATCTCCTAACGCAGGTCTGAAAAGAGGCATAAAAAGGTAAACAGGGGGAAAAAATTTGTTACTCAATTTGGGCTAACTGTTTACCTCCCTATAAGAAAAGATGGTACCTGTTAATCTTCAGAATAGTACATCTATTATAAAATATAAAAGGGATATACATAGAGGGAATGGGTATAAAGTAAATGATGTGATGATAAAAATATGATTTAAGCATGCAAAGGGACTGTACAGTGAGGTGTGAAAAAGAGGAAGCAGAAAATGATAAATTACATCACAGGATGAATTACAAAATTATAGTAGAGGGAAAGAGGGGAGTGATATGAGAATTGTTTGAGAGATACTCTCATCTGATTTGGTTCAAGGAGGGAACAATAAATTTAAGTACATAATTCTAACTAGCTCTATAGGCAGTAGGAGGGGAATGGGAAAGAAAGAGGAGGGGAAGTTATAAGGGAGGGAAGAAGAAGAAAGGGTAAAGGGAAGTAAAAGGGAGGGAGGCTAAAAGGGTAAGGAAGGGAAGGCTACAGGAGGTGGAGGTGAAAAGTGAAAACTGTTGAGGAGGGGAAGGGAGATGGGAGAACTAAAAGCATAAATGGTGGCAAAGAGGATGGAGGGAAATACACAGATTGTAATCATAACTGTGAATGTGAATGAAATGAACTTTCCCATAAAACAGAGATAGATAGCAGAATGGATTAAAAGCCATAATCGAACAATATGCTGTTTATAAGAAACATATTTGAAATGGGGGGATGCACATAGGGTAAAGGTGAAAGGTTGGAGCAGAATATATTGTGCTTCAGCTGATATAAGAAAAGAAGGGGTAACAATCCTAATCTTAGACAAACCAAAAGCAGAAATAGATCTAATCAAAAGAGATAAGGAAGGAAAATTTATCCTGCTAAAAGGCACCATAGACAGTGAAGCAATATCATTACTAAACATATATGCTCCAAGTTGTATAGCATTTAAATTTTTAGAGGAGAGGTTGAGGGACTTGAAGGAAGACATAGACAGAAAAATTGTACTAGTGGGGGACTTCAATCTCCCCCTCTCTGAACTTCATCAATCTGGGTTAATGAGGTAAATAAAACTCTGGAAAATGTAGATATGATAGATCTCTGGGGAAAATTAAATGAATCATGGAAAGGAATATACCTTTTTCTCAGCAGAACTTGAGCATGTAGTAGGGCATAAAAATCTCTCAATGCAGTGCAGAAAGGTAGATATAGTCAATTCATCCTTCTCAGATCATAATGCAATAAAAATTTTATGTAATCAATAGAAATGGAAAGATAAACCAAAAATGAATTAGAAACTATATAATCTAATCCTAAAGAAGGAGCGGGTTTAACAACAAATCACAGAAACAACCAATAACTTCATTCAAGAGAATGATAATAATGAGACAATTTACTAAATCTTATGTGATACTGCAAAAGCAGTTCTTAGGGGAAGTTTTATATATTTGAATGCCCGCATAAATAAAATAGAGAAAGAGGAGATCAATAACTTGGGCATGCAACTGAAAAAGCTAGAAAAAGAAAAATTGAAAATGCCCAAGTAAATACCAAATTAGAAATACTGCAAGCCAAAGGAGGGATTAAAGAAACTGAAATTAAGGAAACTACTGAATTAGTAAATGAAACCAATACTTAGTTTTATGAAAAAACTAATAAAATAAAGAAAAATTTGATCAATTTGATTAAAAAAAGAAGAAAATCAATTTACTAATATCAAAAATGAAAGGGTGAACTCACCTCCAGTAAGGAGGAAATTAAAACAATTAGAAGAAATTACTTTTCCCAGCTTTATTCCTGCAAATTAGACAATCTAAATGAGATGAATGAGCACTTTCAAAAATACAAATTGCCCAGATCAACAGAAGAGGAAGTTGAATACTTCAACAACTCCATCTCAGAAAAAAGAAATTGAACAAGTCATCAATGAACTCCCTAGGAAAAAATCTCTAGGGCCGGATGGATTTACAAGTAAATTCTATGAAACATTAAAGAACAGTTAATTTCAATATTATGTAGACTACTTTTGGAGTCCTCCCAATTTTTTTATGATACAAATATGGTTTTGACATCTAAACCAGGAAGAGAAAAACAGAGAAGGAAAATTATAGACCAATTTCTCTAATGAATATAGATGCAAAGATTTTAAATGAGATTTTAGCCAAATGAATACATCATCCTATCATAAGAATAATAAATTATAATCAGGCAGGATTCATACCAGGAATTCAGAGCTGGTTCAATATTAGGAAAACTATTAGCATTATCGATCATATCAACAACAAAACTAACCAAAACCACATGATTATCTCAATAGATGCAAAAAAAGCTTTCAACAAAATACAACACCCGTTCCCATTAAAAACACTGGAGAACACAAGAATAAAGGGAACTTTCCATAAAATAATAAGCAATATCTACTTAAAGCCTTCAGCAAGCATTATATGCAATGGACATAAGCTGGATACATTTTCAATAAGATCAAGTGTGAAAAAGGATGTCCATTATCACCATTATTATTCAATATGCTACTAGTAATGTTAGCTGTAGCAATTAGACAAGATAAATCAATAGAAAGAATAAGAATATGCAAAGAAGAAACTGTTATCACTTTTTGTAGATGATATGTTGATATACTTAGAGAATCCTAGAGATTTAAGTAAAAAAAAAACTTGAAATAATGAACAACTTTGGCAAAGTTGCAGGTCACAAAATAAACCTGCTCAAATCTTCTGCATTCCTATATATTAGTAGCAAAGTCCAACAGCAAGAGATAGAAAGAGAAATCCCACTTAAAACCAGGGCAAACTCTATAAAATATTTGGGAGTTTACCTGCCAAAACAAACCTAGGGACTAAATGAACATATTTACAAGACATTTCTTGCACAAATAATGTCAGATCTAAGTAAGTGGAGAAACATCAGTTGCTCCTGCATAGGCCGAACCAATATAATAAAAATGACAATTCTACTTAAATTAATTTACTTATTTAGTGCCATGCCAATTAAACTATCAGAATTATTTTCTAGAGCTGGATAAAATAATATCAAAATTCATCTGGAAGAACAAAAGGCCCAGAATATCAAGGAAACTAATGAAAAGAAATGGTGGGGAAGATGGCCTAGCACTACCAGATCTCAAATTGTGTTATAAAGCAGCAATTATCAAAACCCTTGGTAATGGCTAAGAAACAAAAGGGTTAGACAAGTGGAATATGTGAGGTACTCAAGATACAGTAGGCAATGAATATAACAATCTCCTGTTTGATAAATCAAGACCCCAGCTTCTGGGATAAGAACTCACTGTTCAACAAAAATTGCTTGCAAAACTGCATAACAGTGTGGTAGAAACTAGGCATAGACCAATGCTAATCAGCATACATAAGAATAAAGTCCAAATGGGTTCACGATCTAGGTATAAAGATTGATAACATGGACAAACTGGAAGATCAAGGAATAGTTTATCAGATTTATGAGAAGGGAAGAATTTTTTATTAAAGAGATAGAAAGCATTATGAAGTGCAAGATGGATAATTTTGATTACATTAAACTGAAAAGTTTTTGCCCAACCAAATTCAGTGCAACTAAAATTCAGAGAGATGTAGTATATTGGGAAAGAACTTTTACAGCTAATTTTGAGGTCTCATTTCTAGAATGTATAGAGAACTGAGTCAAATGTACAACAATACAAGTCATTCCCCAATTGATTAATGGCGAAAGGCTATGAATAGGCAATTTTCAGAGGAAGAAATTAAGGCTATCTATAATCATATGAAAAAATGCTCTAAATCACTTTTGATTAGAGAGATGAAAATCAAAACAACTCTGAGGTACCCCATCTCACCTAATAGATTGGCAAACATGACAGAACAGGAGAATGATAAATGTTGGAGAGGATGTGGGAGAGGTGGAACACCAGTTCATTGTTTGTAGAGCTGTGCGCTTATCCAGCCATTCTGGAGATTGGTTTGGAACAATGCCCAAAGGGCTACAAATATGTGCATACCCTTTGACCCAGCAATATTGCTTCTAGGACTGTATCCCTAAGAGATCACAAAAATGGGAAAGCGTTCCACCTGTACAAAAATATTTGTAGCAGCACTCTTTCTAGTGATCAAAAACTAGAAATCAAGGGGATGGCCATCAATTGGGGAATGGCTGAATAAATTATGGTATATGAATGTAATGGAATAGTATTGCACTATTACAAATGATGAACAAGAAGACTTCAGAAAGACCTGTAATGACTTATATGATCTGATGCTGAGTGAAAGAACAGAACCAGAAGAACTTGGTGCACAGCAACAACCACAGTGTGCGAGAGTTTTTTCTAGCAGATTTGGATCTTCATAGCAATACAAGGACATTAAAAAAAAAGTCCCAATGGTCTTCTAAGGCAAAATGCCTTCCACATCCAGAGAAAGAACTATTGAATTCAATCACAGAATGTAGAAGACAATTTTGTGTGTGTGTGTTTGTATTATTTTTTGGTTTGTTATATGATTTCTCCTGTTTATTTTAGTTCTTCTACACAGCATGACTATAGTAAAAATGTGTTCAATACAAATGTATGTGTAGATCCTATATAGAATTTTATGCCATCTTGGGGAGGCAGGGGAGTAGTGGGGGGTAGATAAGGGGAAAAATAAGTCTTATTGCAGCGATTGTAGAACATTAAAAATAAATGAAATGAATATAAAAAGAAAGAAAAACTAAAATAGCAAAAAATAGTAATAATTTGGATTTCTTGTTTTTTATATATTATATAACCAATGGCTTATCTATCTTATTATTCATTACCCCATAAAATAACTTTTTTAGTTTTATTACTTTCAATTTTATTAATCTCTCCTTTAATTTTTGTAATTATAATTTTGTTGTTTGAGGATTTTAATTTATTTCTTTCTGTAAAGTTTTAATTGCATGTAATACTCATTTATCTACTCTTTTATCCATTTTACCATTATATAAACATTTCTCTCTCAGTACTATTTTGGCTGCAAACCACAAATTTTGATATGTTGTCTCATTGTTGTAATTATCTTTAATGAACTTGTTAATTATTTTTATTTTTTGTTCCTTTACCCACTCATTCTTTAAAGTTAGATAACTTAGTTTTTAAGTAAATTCTACTTCTACTTAAATTTTTCATCAATTGACATGTAGAATAATGACATGGTCTTTCGATGCATGTAATTTTTCATCTCATTATAGCCTGAAAATGATTTTTCCATTTCTGATTTTCATTTTTGGTGAGATTTTTTTTTGCCCTATTATTTATCATTTTTCTGTGAAGGTGCTATATATATTTGATAAAAAGGTACACTGCTTTCTATTTCTATTCAAAATTCTGCATATTTTTATCGTATCTAACTTTCCTAAAATTTCATTCATCCCCTTAATTTTCTTCTTATCTATTTTATGTTAGATTTATCTAGTTTAGAGATGAAAAAATCTGTTTCATTCAATTTTTTTTGATCATCCCATCATGAACAACTCACATCCTTATCCTCCTTTCCTAGTAGACTCCTAACTATTTTCATCATGGAAAAGTTCTTAGGAGTTACATGTATCATCTTCCCATATAAAATGTAAATTATTTAAACATACTAAGTCCCTTATGATTTCTTTCATGTTTATCTTTTTTATTTACTTCTCTTCAGTCTTGTATTTGAGTGTCATTTTTTTTCATCTCTGTTTTTTTCATCAGGAATGCTTGAAAGTCTCTATTACATTAAATACTTTTCTCCTGAGAGATTTTATTTAGTTTTGCTGGGAAGTTTATTAGTTAGTTATAATACAACCTCTTTGGTCTTTAGGAATATCACATTCCAAGACCTCTGTTCTTTTTACATGGAAGGGGCTAAATCTTGTGTGATGCTATGATTCCATGATATTTGAATTATTTCTGAAAGCTTTTCATATTTTCTCCTTGACCGGAAAGCTCTGGGATTTAGCTACAATATTACTAGGAGTTTTCCTTTTGGAATCTCTCTCAGCATGTGATCAGTAGATTTTTTTCAATTTCTTTCTTCCCCTTTACTTCTAGGATATCAGAGCAGTTTTCCTTATTAATTTCTTGAACCATGATATCTAGGCTCTTTGTTGTGGCGGTTGTTGTTTTTACCTCTTTCAGCAACCTCCTAAGCTCTATTTGCCTCAAAAAATACCTGATCTTAACTATTTTTTTTTTTGCTCTGTCACTTCAGAATTCAATTCCAGGCATTATTTTAAAGTTTTTTGGAGGGAAATATTGGTAGCATTCAGCTGAGTTGTTTTCCCTATTCTACCATCTTGTGTTTGCTTCACACCATTGTGCTTTTCAAAATCCCAAAATAATTTGGGTGGGTCATGCTAAGCCTTAGGTAGTAAATGATATTTGACCTAAACCTTGATGAAAGCTAGAGATTCTCTGAGCCACAGGTGAGGAATAAGTATGTTCTTAGCATGGGTAGACTATCTAAAGGTAAATGTTTGTTTACATAAGGACCTGATAAAGCAATTCCACAACTGCCCATTGAAAACAGGAAATAAAAAAGAAAAAACATATTAGGAGTTTGAGAAGATGGTGTCAGAGAACAAGATTTGGATTTCTGGATACATTTAGAGTAAACTACCAAATTCTTAGTCAGGATTAGAATGTACCAAGAGTTAATGAGAATGTGTTTTCCTGGTGCCTTGCAAAAATAATCAAAATGTCTTCAAAAAAAAAGATAGTGGAGAGAGATGTGTATATTTAAATCTATATTACATAACATAGAGATAAGTTATGCAGGAATAAAAGGATTTAAGATATATAGAATTTCAAAGGTGACAAAATAGCAAAAAGATTGTAGTAAACCTCATGGCTTCAATTTGTACTCAATTTATGTAACACATTTATGTACACATTTATGCAATATGATAAATGGATTGTAATTCCTAACACAAAGATGCAAAATTGATCTCATTAATGACACTGAAACAGTTAAATATAACTAGCATCTAGATCTGGATGGGTATAATATTTTTAAAATTAATTTATTTGTTTTCAATTTCCAGCAATTACTTCCATAAGTTTCAAATTTTCTCTCCCCTCTACCTTTAAAGATAGACTAACCCAAATGGCAAAAGAGGTTCAAAAAGCCAATGAGGAGAAGAATGCTTTAAAAATCAGAATTAGCCAAATGGAAAAGGAGGTTCAAAAGCTCACTGAAGGAAATAGTTCTCTCAAAATTAGAATGGATCAGATAGATGCTAATGACTTTATGAGAAACCAAGAAATTACAAAACAGAAACAAAAGAATGAAAAAATTGAAGACAATGTGCAGTATCTCATTGGAAAAACAACTGACCAGGAAAACAGATCCAGGAGAGACAATTTAAAAATCGGGGGGCTACCTGAAAACCATGATATAAAAAGAACCTAGACATCATCTTACATTAAATTATCATGGAAAAGTGCCATGATATTCTAGAACAAGAGGCTAAAATAAATATTTAAAAAATCCACTGATCACCCCCTGAAAGATATCTGAAAAGCAAAACTCCTAGGAATATTGTAGCCAGATATCAAAGTTCCCAGGCCAGGGAAAAAATACTGCAAGCAGTCAGAAAGAGTATTTGAGTGTTGTAGAAATACAATGCAATGGAGATAACACAAGATATAGCAACATCTACATTAAGGGACTGCAGGACATGGAATATGATATTCCAAAAGTCAAAGGAACTAGGATTAAAATCAAGAATCACCTACCCAGCAAAACTGAGTATTGTTCTTCAGGGGGAAATGGTTGTTAAATGAAATAGAGGACTTTCAAGCATTCTTAATGAAAGGATCAGAACTAAGTAGAAAATTTGACTTTCAAACACAAGAACCAAGAGAAGCATGAAAAGGTAAACAGTTAAGATAAATCATAAGGGACTTACTAAAGTTGAACTGTTTATATTCCTACACATAAAGATTATATTTGTAACTCTTGAGATTTTTCTCAGTATTTAGGTAGTTGGAGGGATTATATACATATAGACAGAGGGCAAAGAGTGAGCTGAATAGGAAGGGATGATATCTAAAAAAATAAAATTAGGGGATGAGAGAGGAATATATTAGGAGGAGAAAGGGAGAAATGGGATGGGGCAAATCATCTCCAACAAAAGAGACAAGAAAAAGCTTTTTCAATGGAGGGGAAAAGGGGGCAGTAGAGAGGGAATACATGAAGCTTATTCTCACCAGATTTGGCTTAAGGAGGGCATAAAAGGCAGACTCAATTTGGTACAAAAATCCATCTTACATTACAGGAAAGTAGGGGAGAAGGGGATAAATGGAGTGTAGAGGGGATGATAGAAGGTAGAGAAAATGGGAGAAGGGAGTAATTAGAAGTAAACAGTTTTAGGGAGGAACAAGGTCAAAAGAGAGAACAGAATAAATGGGGCACAGGATAGGATGGAGGGGAAATATAGTTAGTCTTTCACAACAGGACTATTATGGAAGTCTTTTGCCTAACTATACATGTACAGCCTATATTGAACTGCTTGCCTTCGAAGTGTGGATGAGTGTGGAGGGAAGAAGGGAGAAAAGTTGGAACTCAAAGTTTTAGCACTGAATATTGAGAATTGTTTTTGCATACAATCGGAGAAAAAAATACAGGTAATGGGGTAAAGAAATTTATCTTGCTCTAGAAAAAAAGACAGAAAATGGGTATAAGGGAAGGGAGGGCTGTTACAGATTCGGGGAAAGGGTATTCAAAATGCACAGTGTCTTGGGATGAGTGGAGGGGGGCGATGGAGAGAAAATTTGGAACTCAAAATTTTGTTGAAATGAATGTTGAAAACTAAAATAGATGGATAGATAAATATATAAGAAAAACATGAATTAACACAATTGCTGGTAATTTGATTGGTATGGCACTGAATAAGTAATTTAATTTATATAGAATTGTCATTTTTATGATATTAACTGAGCCCACTCAGGCGAAATTGATGTTTTTCCAATTACTTAGATCTCAATTTCTTTACATCAAAAGTGTTCTATAATTGTGCCTGTATGCTCCCTGGCTTTGTTAAGTAGACTCCCAAATATTTTATAGTGTTTACTGTAGCTTTTAATGGGATTTCTCTATCTATCTCTTACTGCTGAAAATTGTTAGCAACATATAGAAATGATGAGTTATATGGGTGTATTTTGTATCCTGCAACTTTACCAAAGTTGTTTATTATTTCAAATAGGTTTTTACTTGATTCTCTAAATATATATCATCATATCATCTGCAAGGAGATAACTTAGTTTTTTTCTTTGCCTATTCTAATTCTTTACATTCATTTTTCTTCTCTTATTGCTAAAGTTAATATTTCAGTTCCATATTATTGTAGGGGTGATAATGGACATCCTTGTTTCACTCCCAATCTTATTGTAAAATCATCCAGCTTTTTCCCATTACATGTAATATTTGTTTTAGGTAGATAGTACTTATTATTTTAAGGGAGGCTCCATTTATTCTTATATTTTCCAGTGTTTTCAGTGGGAATGAGTGCTGTATTTTGTCGAAAGCTCTTTTTGCATGTATTGAGATGATCATATAGTTTCTGTTAGTTTTATTGTTGATATAGTCAGTGATGCTGATAGTTTTTTCTAATATCGAACCAGCTGTGAATTTCTGTTATAAATCCTATCCAAATGATGTATTATTCTCATGATAAGTTGCTGTAATCTTTTTGCTAATATCTTAAAATTTTCTCTGGTGTATAATTTTCTTTTTTAGTTTTGGTTCTTCCCAGTTTATTAGAACCATATTTGTATCATAAAAAGAGTTTGGTAGGACTCCTTCTTCACCAATTTTCCCCAAAAGGCTTTATAATATTGGAATGAACTGTTCTTTAAAAGTTTGATAAAATTCACTTGTAAATCCAACTGGTCCTGGACATTTTTTTTTTTTTCCGAGGGAGTTCATTGATTGCTTGTTCAATATTTTTTTCTGATATGGGATTACTTAAGTGTTTTTATTCTTTTTCTGTTAATCTGGTCAACTTGTAATTTTTAGAATATTCATCCATTTCACTTATATTGTCAAATGTATAGGAATACTGTTTGGCAAAATAATTTCTAATTACAATTTTAATTTCCTCCTCATTGGAGGTGAGTTCACCCTTTTAATTTTTGACACTTGTGATATGATTTTCTTCATTTATTTTTTTTAAATCAAATTGAACAAAGGTTTATATATTTTATGAGTTTTTCATAAAATCAACTCAGGTTTATTTATTAGTTCAAAATTGTCTTTATTTCAATTTTATTAATCTCTCCATTGGTTTTCACTTTTCCTAATTTGGTATTTACTTGGGGATTTTTAATTTGTTTTATTCTAGCTTTTTTAGTTGCATGCCTAACTCATTGATCTTCTCTTTTTTTATTTTATTTATGTAAGTGTTCAATGATATAAAATTTTCCCAAAGAACTGCTTTTACAGCATCCCATAAGTTTTGTCAGGTTGTCTTATTATTCTCATTGTCTTGAATGAGGTTATTGATTGTTTGTATGATTTGTTGGTTAACCCACTCATTTCTCAGGACTATGCTACTTCACTTCCAATTAATTTTGGTCTATCTTTCCATAGGCCTTTATTACATATAACTTGTATTGCATGATCTGGAAAGCATTCCTTGGCTATTCGCCTTTTTGCAGAGGATTGTGAGGTTTTTATACCCTAATATATTTTAAGTTTTTGTGTATATATCAGGTGTGGCTGAGAAAAAAGATATATTCCTTTCTATCTCAGTTAAGTTTTCTTCAGAGGTCTATCATTTCTAACATGCAGAATTCCACAAACCTCCTTAACTTCCTTTTGGTTTCTTTTGAGGTTAGATTTATCAAGTTCAGACAGGGGGAGATTGAGGTTCCCCATAAGTATAGTTTTGCTGTCAATTTCTTCCTGTAACTTCTCTTAACTCCTCCTCTAAGGATTTGAATTGTATATATAAAATTTCATTGTCTATGGTGCCTTTTAGTAGGGTATAGTTTCCTTCCTTATATCTTTTGATTGGATATACTTCTACTTTTGTTTTGTCTGTGATTAGGATATCACTACCCCTGCATTTTATTTATTTATTTATTTTTTTACATCAGCTGAAGCATAATATATTCTGCTCTAACTCTTTCCCTTTAACCTGTGTGTATCCCCCCTTTTCAAATGTGGTTCTCATAAAGAATATTTTGTAGAATAATTTTTTAATCCATTCTGCGGTCTCCATTTTATGAGAGTTCATCTCATTCTCATTCACAGTTATGATTATTGTCTCTTTTTCTCCATCCTATCACCACCCCTGTATTTTACTTTAATTTTTCCTTTTTCCCTTTCTCTCCTCAATAGAGGTTTACTTTTGACCACAGCCTCCCTTGAGATTCCTTCCCTTTTATCAATCCCTGTTCCTTTTATCTCCCTTTTCTTTTACTAATTCTTCCTTCTCTTTTAATATCTCCTCCTTTTTCTTTCTCTTTTTCCTTCCAACTACCTGTAGAGAAAGTTAAATTTCTACACTTAATTAATTATGTCATTCCCTCCTTTAACCTGATCTTATGTGAGTAATCTTCAAACAATGCTCATCTCCCTCCTTTCTTTCCCTTGACTATAATATGTTTTTGTGCCTCTTCCAGTGATGTAATTTACCTTTTCCACCTCCTTTTCTTTTCTCCCATTACAATCCCTTCAAATCTTTTAATTATATTTTTAGCATCTCATCTGTTAATTTATACCCACTTCCTATGTATATCTCTTTTAAATGTCATCACAAATATATGATTTTCAAGATTAACAAATATTATTCTCCCATATAAGGATGTAAATATTTTGCCTGCATTGAATAACAATTTTTCCCTGTTTACCTCTCTATGCCTCCCTTAAGTCTTGCATTTGAAGATCAAATTTTCTATTGCGCTCTGGCCTTTTCATCAGGAAGGTCTGGAAAACCCTTATTTCATTGAATGGCCATCTCCTTGCCTGAAATACTATGCTCAATTTTGCTGGGTAATTGATCTTGGTTGTAGCCCCAGCTTCTTCCTTATGGAATGTCATATTCCAATCCCATGATCTTTCACTGTAGAAACTGCAAGGTCCTGTGTGATCCTGACTGTAGTTCTTCGATACTGGAATTTTCTTTCTGGCTGTTTGCAATATTTTTTCCTTGACCTGATAATTCTGGAATTTGGCAATGATATTCCCTGGTATTTTTAATTTGGGATCTCTTTCAGGAGGTCATCAGTGTATGACTATTTTTCCTCTGAATCTAGGATCTCAGAGAAGGTTTCCTTGAGGATTTCTTGGAAGATATTGTCCAGATTCTCTTGTTCATCATGGTTTTCTAGTAGATCAATAATTCTTAGATTTTCTCTCCTGGATCTATTTTACAGATCAGTTGTTTTACCAATGAGAAATGTTACATTTCCTTCTAATTTTTTATTCTTTAGATTTTATTTGACTGATTCTTGATATCTCATAGAGTCTTTATCATCCACTTGCCACATTCTAATTTGTAATAAATTGTTTTCTTCAGTTAACTTTTGGACCTCCTTTTCTATTTGTCCAATTTTTCCTTTTAAGGAGTTATTTTCTCCAATTAGGTTTTGCATCTCTTTATGCATTTGCCCAATTTTCCTTTTTAAGGAGCTGTTCTCTTTCATGAATTCTTTTTTTCATCTTTTTAAAATCATTGGCCAATTTTTCTTTTACTTCCCGACTTTGACTTTTAAAATCCTTCTTTAGCTCTTCAAACAGTGGTTCTTGGGCTTGAGACCACTTCATATTCCCTTTTGATGTTCTAGATGTGAGCACAGTGTCAATGTTGTCGTCTCATTATACGTATTTTGGTCTTCCCTGTCTCTGCAGTAAGATTCTATGGTGTTTACTTTTCTGTTTTGCTTCTTGATGATACTGTTTGCCTTTTTCCTGGATTTTAAAACTTCTGGGACCTAGGGGGACTCTGTCCCACATTTATTGTGTTGAGACCTGGAGACTTTGTGTATTGTATTCTCTGGTTCTTTCTGCTAGAAGTTAGAATGCTGCAGCTTACCTAATGCTGAACTGGCTAGTATGTGCCAAGGTAAGCCAAGTGAAGGTTTTCTGAATTTCCCTAGGTGACATTGAAGGTCCTGGAATGGGGTGTGGGGGAGGAGTGGTCTGGTCATAAGAGGTCTCCTCCCCTGAGTAAGAACACAAGCAGGCTCAGTGGCTGATGAACCCATGTCTGCACACATGTTTGTCCAATTATCCTAGCTGTGCTAAGACAAGCCTAGAGTCCTGGTGTAGGTGCTTAAGGGCTCCATCCTCCTAGAACTCAGGATCTCCTCCTGATTCACTGAGGTGGGGCTGTCTGGGACACCTCTGATCCTGCACTGGTTACCTTCTGCCATGGCAAGAAGGACTCTTCTCCTTGATCTCTCCAGCCTCCCAAGTTGATAAACTGCAGTGTCCCTTCTACTGATTCTACTATTACAAGATTTTTCCTGTGGAAATATCCTCTGGGTTTTTCAAGCTCAACAAGGGGAGGATGAAAGCACTTACAGCTTGTTCTGGCATGTTGGTTCAAGTAGATGACTTTCACACATTTAATCCGTAGGCTGGTAGTCTCAGGAGTGGCTGCTGATGTTGCCAAGGGCTCTATGCTTCTCTCTCACTCAGTTCCACTGGACTCCCATGTTGTGCTTATATGTTTGAGAATCCACACTGCTGCTTCTGCTTCAGTCAGGCCCATGGTTCCTCTTCTGTTCCACTACGGAGAAGTCTGTGCTGGTGCAGACTGTGCTCTGCCCTCCCCCTTCCCCATGTAATATATCCTTTCCACTGACTCTCCTGGACTGTAAATACACCACTTTCTGTCTCCTAGTGGATTCTGCCACTCTGAAATTTCTTCAGGTTCTCTTTTTGAGGTATTTGAAGAAATCTGTGATAGGACCCCAGTGGACTGCCATCTTGACTCAGTCTCCTATAATTTTTTTTTCTAAAAGGCAAGACAGGAGGGTAACAGTTTATATTAACAAGGTGTACTCATATGAAGAAACACAAGAATTTATATCAGAAAGCCTAGTGGAAGAATTTTTTTTCCATTACCAATCACCTGGATGAAAACAAGGTATAGATGAGGAGTTTGAACAATAAATGCATAAACCAAATTCAAAGGTTTAATGTAGCAGTGATGTAGAATATCAATATATCAAACAAATAATGGCAAACTCCACCCCAATGAATAGAACATCTAATTACTCCTTAGCTTACCTTTTAAGGATTTCATCATTCTCAAGGTAGAGAAACCCAAATGGGGAAATTCCATTTGGGATCTGATTCTTAATAAGAGGCAGGAATTTGTCACAAGGATGAAAAATAATGGGAACTGTGAGGAAAAATGTTCATTACTTCTCAGTATTTGTACCAGAGAAGAGGAAAAAGGCTAGGAATGATTAAGATATAATCTATATTTTGGGAAAGCAGATTATAGAAGATTTGAGTGAAAAAGGGATTTCCCCCAGTGAAGAAGGAAGGCAGATACATAGCTTTAATTCAGGGGAAGGAGTTCCATCTGTAAGGAGCAGGTTATCTTAACTGAAACATAGTTGGAAGCAAGGTGAAATTTTATAATAAAATTAGAAATACAGATTGATGTAAGTGATGAAAATATTATGTTTTATCCTGGTAGCAATAATGAACCACAGAAGTTTATAGATTTGAAAAGGAAAATAGTCATATCAGCATTTAAGGATAACTACTTTGGAAGATTATGAGATATGATAGATTGGAATAGGGAGAGGCTCAAAAGAGGTAGATATTAAAAGGTCATGAAGATAGTGCAAATAAAGTGAGACAAGGGACTGAAATAAGGTGGTGGTTATGTGAGTAGAGAGGAATCAAATATGGTAGATATTGTAGAGGTAGAATCTATTAAATTTGTCCACTAATTGGATAAACTAGGGGAAGCAGAGTGAGAAGCTATAGACAGCTCTGAAGATTAAGAATCAAGTAGACTAGAAAACCAGTGGTATGGTCAACAGAAACAAAAATTATCTTTTTCCTTTCAAAATTATTTACTTATTTGCAACATTTACTTATTTTTCCACATTTGAGTTCTTAATTTTATTCCTCCCTTAAGTCCCTCTTCACCTATTAATAAGACAAACAGTATTATATCAATTGTACATCTGAAATCATGCAGAGCAGATTTCCACTTTAGCCTTGTTACAAGAAAAATAAAGTGAACAAATTATATTTCAATTTACACATCAATTCTCTTTCTATAATTCTCTCTAAACTTTAAACATTACTTCCTCAATTAAGTCCAATTAACTTGTACATCAAGGCATCACTTTCCTGATGACATAGTTCTCTTTGAAAATGAAGGGCTCACAACTTTAGAGATGGATAGCATTTTTCATCTCTAGTCTTTCAAAATTGTCTTGGGTCACTTTATTGATCAAAGTAGTCAAGTGTTTTGCAATTCATCAATACTATGCTGCTATTACTTTGCACAATGAGCTTCAGGTTTTATTCATTTCACTTTGCATCAGTTCGCATAGGTCTTTACAGGTTTTCTGAAAACCATCCCCCTCATTCTTCCTTACAGGACAATAGTATTATATCATAATTATATCACAACTTGTTCATTCATTGTCCAGTTGATTGGCATCTCCTCAATTTTTAATTCTTTGTGACCACAAGAACAGTTACTATAAATATTTTTTTCATATAACTCCTCACTCAAAACAAAGTCAAGTTCAAGTCATGTCATCATTTCTCTGATAGCATGTTCTTTATCAGCAACAAAGGATGAACATAACAATACAAAAAAGAAATGTTTAATAGAAGAATATAGGAGAAAAGTAAATGACTGCCATAATGGATGTGTTGAGTTTTCCTCCAGGAATCTAGATTATAATTTGAAATCTACAAAAGGCAGATAGTGATAGGAGAATTGATCTCAAAATAGGGACTGAGGCTGGATAAATAAATATGTGAATTGTCAGAGTAGAGATGACAGTTGAAACATTGAACTCATCACTGTTTGAATTCTATTCAGAATTTTGGGTTCAGTTCTAAGAAAATAATTTTGCAAGAATATCAAGAGGAGGACAATTATAGACATGAAGGACCTCAGGTCTCTGTCTTCTCAGGCTTGCATGAAGGAATTTGGAGCAGCTAGCTTATAAGCAAAATCAAAAGATTTTTAAAGGCTCTTTTATGGAAGAGTGTTTCCACTTGTTTTTGGCACTGCAGAATTAGGAACACTTATTGTCATAAATTGCAAAAACAAAAACAAAAACATTCAACCTTGAGATAAAAACTTCTGAACAGTAAAGGTTTAAGATATAAGATCTTGAGCTGGAATAATCTTGAGATGCCATCTTCCACAACTCTCATATACATGAGGAAACTTAGAACCAGGCAGATTTAAGAGACTATTCTAGGGGTGGGGAAACTGTGTCCTTCAGAGCACATGTGGCCCTCTAGGTACTCAAATGTGGTCCTTTGATTGAATCCTTAATTTGACTGAAACTCCTTAAAAAAAGAATTTGTTGTGTGAAGTTTGGATTCAGTCAAAGGGCAACATTTGAGTATCTAGAGGACCACATGTGCCTTCGAGGATGCTTATTTTCCACCCTTGAAGCCCAAAGTTTCATAGTAAATGGCAGAGGCAGGATTTAAATCGAAATTCACTGATTCCAGTCAGTGTTCTTCCCATTGGATCATGTAACCAATCAAAAGCGGAATGGGCTGCTGCAATAGAGGACTTCGTATAAGGATTGTATAACAAATTGTAGGTAATATCATAGGGGCAAATGTTTGGCTTTTTTTCAGGCATGGGTTGTATCAAAAGTTCATTGAGATCCCTTCTAACTCAGATTTATGGTTGCGTAAAACTGAACAGTTTCAGTGAAGGTTCATATTACGATCCCAGTTTGATAGATGATAATATGCAAAAAAAGGAGTTCTCCATGATAATGGACATCCACTAAGACATGTCATAACCTTCTATTACTGATTAACAAAAAAGTTCAAATGACTTGTCCAAGGTTGCAAAACTAACGTTAGAAACGAAATCTAATCCTATATTTTCCTGACTTCAAATCTAGTACTCTCTCCACTATATTCCATGATCTCTTTGTTAAACTAACAATAAGATGTATATGTAGGTATGTGCGTATGTATTTATGGAGTTATTTTATATGCATGATCACATCTGATCCTTTCATCAGCTATATGCCATAGATAATAACAGCTAATAATTCACAATTATAGGATATTTAAGTTTTATAAAGTACTTTCCTTACAGCAGATTAAGAGGTTGGTGGTGTAAATATCGTTATGACTATTGTTTTTTGCTTTGAATAGCATTTTATTTTTTCCTACAATTACATATCAAGAATACTTTTAGCATTCATTTTTATAAGATTTTGAGTTCCAAATTTTTCTCTCTCCCTCCCCTCCCTTCTTCTATAAAATCTTTAGTTCATAATTCTCTTGCATCACTCTCATTTTCTAATTTTTATTATATCTCTCACATGATATTTAAGCTACCATTTCTTTGGGGTTTTGCCTATGGATGTATTGACATTGTCTTCATCTGAGTTTGTGTCTTAATCCTCCCTGTCACTCATGGAATCCTAATAAAGCTACCCCCAGCCCCCATATAATAACTTTTTTATGGGCCCCATTGAATAGCAGGCACATCATAATTTTATCACATAATCGGACTTTAAGCACACCTCAGGCCCTTGGACTCAAAATTGCCACTGCCCCTGGCTGGCCCCTGCCCTCAGATCTAATTACCATTTTTGAACAGGTGTGTTCTTGTGCTCAGCCACAATCATATTATCCATTTAGCCCAAGACAGGACCACCATGAATAACTACCCATCCTCATCAGACAGGATGTATCCCCAAGGCAATATTCACCACACTGGGGGTGACTATGTATATGCCATTGTAGCTCTCAATTGCAAAATGTATATTATAGAGCACAAAAGCAAAACACTGGTACCACAGAGTCAAATCCCAGAACCAGAAAACAAAATCTGTCACGGTGACAAACATGTTAATAAACATGATCACCGCAGGGACCCAAGTCATTCTTAAGCCTCTCCAGCTCTGCCAGGGCCTTCTCACAAGCAAACACTCATGAGCATGAGCCGTGCCTGCCTGCCTGCCCGTGTCCTCTCTCCTCTGCCCGACCGTGCCCACTCACTTCCTCCCAATTCTGCTCCACCATTCCTCCTCCACCCATTCAGCAAACTCTTCCCCCCACACGTGACTTAAGCTTTCAGGTGATTTAAGCAGATCGTACGGGACTATAAATGAATGAGAAAGATCTAACTGAAGGGCAGCATGACTAGAATGCTTAACCACCAAACCACAGAAGCGACCCTCCCCTATTACCTGATCTTTGACAAGCCCCTCCTGCCTTTTTAATATTCATAATTTCTCTTATGTAATTGCATCTTTACCATATAAAAATCCATCTTACTTTTTCTTTGAGATAGTTCCACCCCAATATGTCATGAAACCCCAACATCACTGTGATAGCCTACTGTTGTCAGATTCTTTATTGTGGTTGGCTCACCTTTTACTCCCCTTACCTGTTTCCTCTCTTTTAAATTTTATCTCTGCTCTTGGGATAGAAGGTTCTGTGTCTCAGGTTTCTTATTCCAGTGGCTACTGTAACTGGTTATTTACCTAGTGGTGTGCTGATGCTGCATAGGGGTCCATGGGGGACCCTCATATCTGCTGTTGTGTTGAGTGAGTGGTGGCTGGTGATGCTGGAGACTGTAGGGGTCTGGGAGATTACTTGGTGCTGAGTTAGGGTCCTCATGTATGGCATGTGCTGAGGCCAAGTGGGTTTTTTTCTGCATTTTCTCAGGGCTGTACTGAAACACATGAAGGATTGGCCCCTAGAGGAAGCCCTTTTTCCCTGAGCTGAGCTGAAGCACCCTGTGGCTCTCAGAACAGCAGTCTGTCCGTGCCTCTGGCTATGCTAAGCCATGTGGGGAGTTCGGGTGTTGGCATTTGCCTGTTCCACCATGCTAGGGCTCAGGATGTTCCACTGGCTTGCTGAGGAGAGGCATACTGTTCACTTGCTGGGATGCTTCCTGTCCTGGAATGCACTCCTCTTTGATCCAATTGAGATGTAACTTTCTTACTGATTCTATTGGCTCTGCTGTTTCAGGATTTGTTCAGTGGTACTATTTTATAGTTGTTTGGAGGTGAGTATGGGACAGCTACAGCAATTTTCCACTTACTTTGCCTTATTGGCTCCCCCTATTATGACCATTTTAAAGATGAAAGAACTGAGAATAAATGAGATTTAATCATTCAGACAAGTTCTCTCAAAGAATGAACAGTGTTACTAGGACTCACATATATGTATGTTCACTCTAAATTCTGTGTCCTTTTCATCAAACTCCACTGACATTACCAGCTACATGCACTTAGGTATTGAAATGATCCAATGCCAGAATTTGGGTTACTCCACACAACAGGCAATAGAAAATTCCTATGCTATTTTAAAAGCTAGGTAATCTCTTTTACAGAATTTTTCCTACAGGAGGCAAACTGAAGGTCAATTTTGTACATAAGTAAAAGGATGTGCCCAGTGATGTGGCATGAGTAAAAGGGGTGCTAAAGATACTGTCTATCCACTTATATCTTCTTTATTAGTCTACTGTCTATTTTACATTCACAACATGGCCAAGACTCCCTGATAAGGTTTTGGGTTTTGTTAACATCTATAGACAGGTAATGTCAAAATGGACATAAGTTTTATTTAATAGCACTTCACTAAGGGAGAGTGTTCTCAATATACTAAAACACATTTACTCCTTGTCATAGATCCATTGATTAGCTTGCTAGCTGTTTACTTAGAAGGCATAGTCATAAAGACACAATGCTGGCCAGTTTTGATTTTGGTATTGAAGTTGGAAGGGAGAGGTGGAAAATAAGAAAATCACAATATAGAGTGCAGAGAGCCAACAAGAAATGCAGAGAGTATAAGCTTTGGGATTTATTAATATTTGAAGGGTAGTAACATGAAGTCTCTCAGAATGAAGTCAGGAAATATTTCTTTTAAGTCATCTATCTCATAATTTTACATACTGCTAATCTAAGTGTCTAGCAAAACCAGGGTAATATTTGATTAGATAATTTGCTTGTCATGTCCCTCTCCTCCTATAGGTAATGCCCTTGCTAGACTTGAGCAGCCTAGAAACATATTCTAATTATAGTCAACACTCATTTAGTGCTTTAAGGTTGGCAAAGTACCTTATATTTAATCAGAAGTCCAAAAGCTCTTTTCCTATACTATACTTCCTCTATCCAAGCCCATCAGACTTTTAAAGAGCCATTTCCCTAACCAGTGTTAAATTCTCCACTGCCCTATTTGGGACTGAATGCTGCATACCACAATAGTCTGGACCCATTCCATTAAAAGAGAGTTCAGTTCAATTCATTAAGAATTTGTTAAATAAGTAATGTGTGCAAGACACTGTACCAGACTCTGGGGAGGCAATGGCAAAAAGAAGAAACAATTCCTAGCCATGTCGAATTCTAACATGTATAGAGCTAAATAAACACAAAATGATTTGGAACGAGAGAGAGAAAGCAATAAAAGAAATGAAAAGAGAAGGAAGGTGCTCTTTTAGAAGACATAGCACTTTACCTGAGCCTTGAAAGAAGTAAAAATTCTTAACAGGGTTAGATGAGGTAAGGGTGCATTCCAGACCTGAAGGGAGTTTTGTGCAAAGACATATAAGTGGTCAATTATCTGTCATGTATAAGGAACACTAAATTGCCTGAACTGGCTTTAATGCGGAGTGTGTGAAAGGGAGAAAATCTGATTGTAATGAAATATTCAAAACAGAGCCAAGTTCGCTAGTTTATACAACAAACTTTAGTTCTGTAGGGCAGTGCTCAATCAAAAAGAGCCTGAATCATTTACATAGCTGGCCATTGTGCATTTAATAGAAATATGTATTTTGAATAGGACAGGAAATAGAATACATTTTTAAAAGAGAAAGACTTTCTGGCAAATGAAAAAAAAAATCTGATATTAAATCTCACCAAATAGCTTGTAAGTGATATAGTTGTTTTTAAAGAAAGAGTTTCATACTGAGGCTTTAAAAAGATTGCCTCCACGATCATTTTCCTCCTCACACTCTACTAAAGACTACATGTGTTGTTTTGTTCTTTTTTTGTCTTTAAGAGTAAATTGAGTCTGCAGTCCACAGTTTGCTACTTAGCATGAAACCCAGCAGCTTCAATGTGCCACTGTAAATCATTTCCAAGTACACTGACAAGACAATAAAGATCAAACCCGAGGTTTACGGATATTAAAAATACATGCAAAATGTATGTAATAATTAGTTACAAACATATGAAGAAATCACTCATTAAAGAGCCCCTAGAAAACTACCTTGTCAGAAATAATTCACTTTTATACATTACACATTTTTAAAATGTTTCCCTTCTCATTCTTTATTAATAGGGATATTTGCATTCAAATAGAGATCATTTGTTTCAAGGAATTCATCTGTTCCTGCTGTTTGTTCTCCACCTCCCATTTAATCCTAGGTTTATAGCATCACCATTGGTTGCTATGGAAATGATGAAGATGTCAAAAAGGTTTATGACTTCAGGTAGGAAAATATAGTAAATTGTGAGGACTAGATGACTTAGAAAATCCAAGTCTTGTGTTTACTCCAATGGCTTTAAATTAAAGTGATTAAGGACTGAGGAATGTCAAAAATAATGTTACTCCAGCAGAGCAAAATTGTCTTTGAATAGGTTTCTTAATATTTTTTACAATCTATCAACTGCTCTCAAAAGACATAATGGTCATATGATTCATCATGAAAAATCAATTTCCAAAGGAAATCTACTAAATGCCAAAAAATGAGATCAACAGGCTGACAATACTATACCTCACTAGTGTTCCACTGTAATCTGAAAATCCTTGTTTATAAAATTGGGAATTAGTATTTATCAGAGAGAATGGAATTTGTGAAAGTAAATCTATCCAGCATTGAAGGTTTTCACCTTTACATATCACTCTGTCAGTCTGCCTTCTATGTAGACATCCTGGGTGTGTAATGAGTGGGGATTTAAGCTCATGTGGAGAATATGTGAATATAGCTTTTTGTCATAATGCCTGGTACCAAAGCCAAATGCTACTTGGTGTTCTGTTGCAAGTGCAAAACTACTAATCAAATGAAAATGTTACTGTTCTCAGCAATATGTTCCAAGTATCTTTGTTGATGACAATGGAAATGACTGCATTAATATAATTCTGTGAAGGAAATGACACCTAAAGGGATGTAGCATGCTGATCGAATTTAGAGGAAAGGAGGAGAGGGGTGGCAATGTAGACAATGTGTTCCTGTTCTATCGGGTCGTAAGAAAGGGCTAGTGGGTGGAAGGAAAAGCAATTTGCTGGCAAACATATACACAATGGATAGTGAGGCTTTCACAGCTTACACATGAATGATATGTTCAAAGTGAGAAAAAGAGTTGAAGTATAAATCTACTGTAAGTTTCCAACTTTCAGGACATTACTATTGTTTAGAGGTTGTTCGGAATTTTCACTGGGCAGAAAAGGGATTTTAAAACTCTAGTAACAGGACATATTGTTTTATGAGATGTGGTTAATATTATCTGCAGGTTATATATTTAACAAAAAAATCCATATATGGTGGTAGTAATAAGTCTTTCTAGAAATTCACTTTTTCATAGCAACATGAATTGATGTAAATTATATGAATTATACTTAACTTTATAACATGGGTTTAGTAATTCTCAATGAACTTTTAGATTAGGTCTTTAGAGAATGTTTATATAGCCAAACTGGGTATATGGAAGCTTTCTTTATAGAGGACTATAGATTTGAACCAAACCTGGATGTTATGAATGAAAGCAAATAGCTATAGAATGACTGCTGCATTGTTCTAATATGACCTGGCACTTTTAGTGAATTGGGAAAAGTATAGTCCATTCAAACTTGAAGTTTGAGTTTATGACATGTGCAAGGTACCCAGCATTTCTTCATTATTTAAAATAGTATTTAGTAGGTGACTGCTATATGCCTAATACTATGCTATACTTTATGAATAAAAATACCACCCAGATGAAAAATGAAACAAACAATAAAAAACACATTTCCTTCATATAGGAATATTTCATTTAAATGTGTGGGCCAGATCACTAGAATAAGAATTTCTGAGACCATTTGACTCCATTATCTTTTTGCTTAAGTTTTATAATGTCATGCCATGTGAGACCAAACCAAAATGTTAAGAGTAAAAGAAAGTAGAATAACCCAGCTTCCCCATGGCTGTTCTAATAATTATCACATAAAATAATGATTGAGAAATCTGAACAGAAACTACACTAGGTCAGCTTTTCAGACCAAGATCACCATTTAACCTTTAGGCAAGTAACCAGATTAGGGACTGTAGAACTGGCTTGTGCTAGGAGTATAAATTCAGTGCTGTGAACTCCAAACTAAGACCAAGAATAGGGAGACTCAGAGCTCATCAACCACCCAGGCTTTGTCTAAATTCAGCCATACAGGATCTCCCTAATGAAACTAGAACACAAGACCCAGTGCTCAGAACAGGAAGAGCAGGGTTTATTAGAGCAAGCCTTTACTAGTTTACTCACATTTAAATGAAGTTAATACTAACATTGACACTTCTCAGTTTGAGGATGTAATACATGCAAAAACACTTTGAGAACCATGATATTCTGTCAGTTATATCATATTATGCAAGATAGTATTTCTTTTTTTAATTCTGTCATAAAATATGCATTTCTAAGTATCAACATAAATATTAAAATCACTAGGAAGAAAATTTAAAGCATTTTCTTAGGGGGAAAAATGCAAGATGTCAAAAATATGCTAGAAACAACATTTTTAGTTGGTGAATATTTAACAATCTCAAATAGTTATGATATTTAATACAATATGATACTAGAAAATGATTCCTTGTTAGTAAAATATGACATTTAGACTAAATAATCAGGAGTTCATTAAGTTTAATCCCTTCCTATTCTAATAAACATAAGGTGAACATTTTATTTTGAAAACATACAGAGTAGCAAAGAATCATTTTCATGTGACAAATGAGTGGATTCACTGTTTCTCTATTTCTTTTTAGTCTTTCTCTCTGACTTCTAGTCTTTCTCTCTGACTCTGTATTCCCCTCTTTCCCTCATTCCATCCCCCCTTTTTCGGTCAATCTCCTTTAGATTTTTTATTCTATTCTTTAGGAAAAATCCATGTACCATTTAGAAACTAGGGCTGGTGATGGTGGTAGTGTAAGTGGATGTAATGTTGGACTTGGAGTTCAACAATAGAATTGGAGTTGACTAGAGTTAAAATCTGGGCTCAGATAGTTACTAACTATGTAACCCTAGGAAAGTCACTTAATCTCTCCCAAGCTAAGTTTTCTCACTTGTAAATCAGTTAATAATCATTTATGAATATTTCTTCATTAAAGTGCTAGGCCCTGTGCTAAGCCCTGAGAATCCAAAGAACTGCAAAATATTGCCCCTGCCCTTGAAGATCTCACAGTCTAATGGAGAAGACAACACACAAATAGCTATGTAAAAATCAACTAGAAACATAAATAGGAAATGATCTACAGATGGAAGACCCTAGGAATATGAAAGGTTGGGAAATGCCCCCCTAAATTTATGGTTGTTGGAGTGAACAGTGACAAGTCTCCTCAAGCTCTAAATCTATGATTATATGACTGCCCATGCTAAATACATCTGAAATAAGAAACTACTGAAAAGGCAAATTTCAGTTTTATGTACTATGAAATTTCTGTGTGCTTGAACTCCATCCCTAAGTCAGGCACTTGTCCTTTGAAGGAGAATAACATATATGGGAAGACAGGGGGCTTCTGTTATTGACAGTGTTGAAGGGAAAAGAAGATAGTGAGTAGAACAGAAAACAGTTCAACACCTTTAGCTTCTCACTTGCACTAAATCAAAATCTTTTTAAAAGAAGAGTGAACTTTCACAGGAATAATGCAAAACCTTATTGTTTAGGTTAGGCTAGGGAAATCTATTGTTAGGTGAATCAAAGAAACCAACACAGAAAAACAGCTTCCACACTCAGTAAAATCAAAAGAACCACATGATTGCTTGTACAGGTTTTCAAAGAGAAACTGGAAAGATAACCCACTAATTAAAACAAAAAAGAATTCATCAGGTTTCACAATAAATACATGTTCTGCATTTCTCAACAATCTATTCACATGAACAGGTAACTTGTTCATCTTCTGAAAAAAGTTTCAATGGTATGTGAACATATAAAAAGCATGAACACTCTCATAACATCTTTGAAGAACTGCCAGTACAATGCTTTATATCCCTTTCCCCCATTCCTTCCTTTAGTCTATACCCAATATTGGTTAAATGTAGAACCTTCAATGATCTTCTTGGAGTTTCTTCTGGTGAGCAGCAACCTCTGTTTTCAAAAAAACAGTTTAGATCTTACACTGCTTTCCTTAAGTATTGGTGGAATTTAGTACTGTTTAAGTGACAGCTAGATTGTGCAGTGGATAGGGCGATGGGAGTCAGTAAGACTTACTTTCCTGAGTTCAAATACAGCCTCAGATACTTCCTAGTTTTGTGACTGGGGCAAGTCACCTAACTTTGTCTGCTTCAGTTTTCTCATTTGTAAAATCAACTGGAGAAGAAAATGGCAAACCACTCCAGTATCTTTGCCAAGAAAATGCAAAACAATGTCTTCAAGAATTAAACAATTGAATAGCAGCAAGAACTGTTTAGGTGGGTGGTGGAGAAGAAAAGCCACACAGTGGTTCTCTGTCTCTAGGTGGGTCATTAAACTGACCAGTTCTGGTATTCAAAGTGCAGTTAGCCTTAGAATCTTTCATAGAAGTTATTTCATTCAATATCAATTCACTCTAAAATTTCCATAGAAGACTTAGAGTTAAGGAAAGTCAAGTATACCTTAAAGCTGGGACCAACCTAAAGCGCTGGTGATTATGGAACTAAACCATATGAAGTTATTTGGTACTGAGACCTAGGATAGAACAACTAAATAACCATGGGGTGTATCAGTAAGCACCTCCACAGAGGGGCCTGCTGTCATAGGTTATTAGATCTGCATTTTTAAAAGGAAAGACACATTTTAAAGGGTTAACAATCACTTTAAACAAGCACAGGTATCAGAAAAAATAAAATAAAAATTTCAGATAAATCAAAAATTAGCAGACAGCACTTTCAAACTGTCTGACCATTAACATACATACACCTTTACCAGAAAGGGAAGCACCAACATCTGGGTTTTCAGAGATCTGGGGGAGTGCTTAATGGCTTCCTAGAGTCTCATCTGGCACATAGACCTTCTTCAAAAACTAAGCTCAGAAGTAAAACCTCAACCTCAGAGGTGAGAACTTTTCAGAGCCAGAGGACATAACCCTCTGACCCAGTGCTGCAGTAGAAAAATCAAAAGGTACATGGGACCCTGCTACAAAACAGCTCCCCTAATCAAGCTTCCCTCAAGGACAGACCCAAAAATGGATGAGGAAGATCTTCTTTAATCACATTATTCTGTCAGAGGCACTGTTAGTAAAACAAAAACAATAGAAGATCCTAATTTGTTTGCCATCACAGTGGTGTATGGGAGTTTAAGTAATTCAGATACATAGAGGGGTGGCATCCTATTGAGGACCTAATGTCCTAATAAGGGCCTCATCAATCTATCCCCTGACTGAAAATCATAAGGTTTCACAATTGTATTCATTTATCACCAGGTTACATTCTGGACTTCTCCACCATAGTCTCAGAAATTTCTTAATCCTGGAAATCTATCAAGTATTGCGATTCCAACCTCTGAAGCAATCATAATCTTGAGACTCCCTCCCTCTCTCTGATTGGCACCTCTTATAAAATCCATTTTTGTAGAGTGTCCTGAAAATCCCTTTTCTAGGTTTCTTTTGTGTGTTGTCTTCCCATATTAGAATGGAAGCTCTGTGAGGTCAGGGACTACCTTTCTTTTCACTTATATTTTCAACATATAGTACAGTGCTTGGCACATAGTAATTGCTTAATCAATCCTTCATTGATCAGCTGTTGATTGACCCAGGAATGCTGCTGATGCCTCCAATCTTTTGCTTGCAATGACTAGTGCCATATTTGGAACTGAGGATAGCTCTTTCAACGCATGAGTTGCAGAAATATTTTCTACACTACTCAATTATATCAATGTATCCCACTGAGATATTTCCTGAATTGTACGAAGGATTTTAAAGGTCTCTTAATGGCCATAAGTCTAAAAATTGATTAATGATTGTTTTACACTTTTAGGCAACTGTTCACAATGAAATACATTTTTTGAAACTATATATGGTATAATGCCAATATATCAGAGGAACATGGCATTATTAGAATATATTTCTGACTACCATTATCTTTCAAATAGTTCTTTTTCTCATTATAAGAGCTAATGATTAAGGTTCTCAAAAATCACCTGTATATGTCTAATGTTGCTTCACAACAAATTATTTTTGCTGATTTTAAAGGCAAACTAGGGTTTATATTTCAATGGGGACACAGAAAGTAGTAAATACTGCATTATCTTCCTACCTAACAATATGTAAGCAAACAATCTCACACTTTTCTTTTCCTTTGCTGGGAAAGTGTTAACCAAAACAGTAGAGAAATTCATAAAACTACGAGAATCTGGAGGAAGTGTTCTCACAGGCAGCTAACACAATTCCATTCTTGGAAATGAGTAATATTAGAAGGTATGTTCTTTTCTTTCTCCTTAAACTGAGAAAAAACAAGTACACAATTGCCAAATCAGATCAAAATGGCAAAGGTTTGTTGAAACTGAAGTTGCATTTTACTTGTATGAAATCATTGTGGAGGGGAAATACAAAATGTAGTTATATTTCATTATACTTTGAAGTTTCACATATTTTCTCCAACCTTTCAAGACAAAAGATTAAAACAGAGAAGTTCATTAATTGAATCATAGCTCAATTAGAACACTTTTTTATTTGCAACTTTTGCCATTCAATGACATGTATTATTCAACATTTGTAGGTATTAAATATATCATTTTGCTACAGTCTTACTATCTTCATTGTTGACTATTAATGCAAATTGATATTCCACTGAAATCAATGAGGTGCCAGGCACTCTGCATATCTTTCACAGTGTGGGCAGTACACAAAGCCTGTTTTTTACTTCAGTGTATATCTGACTATTAGTGTCTATTTCATGATTCTATAAATGGAAGTCATAAAAATTAATGGCAATAGGGATTTACATATATATGTATATATACATACATATGTATAAAACTTTCCTTTATATTTTGATAATTTATTTCAATAAAGTTCTATCTACAACATTATCATATTTTCGATAAATAGAAAGAGAACATTTATTAAGCACTTACCATGGCCTACTCTCTTCCTCTATGAAATAGTAAAAGCTACTCAGGTTATCTGGTCATCATTCTCTCTCTCTCTCTCTCTCTCTCTCTCTCTCTCTCTCTCTCTCTCTCCCTCTGTCTGTTTCTATCTTTCCCCCTTTCCCCTAACCCCTTTTTATGTTGTCATTTGGACATTATTATTTGTGCTCTGTGTTGGGTGCTATTCAACAGGCTGAGACCCAACCCAGTGGATACAAAATCTAAATAACACTATGAATACAGATACCATTTTTGGTGCCTCACATGATTCATAATCATCTAGTTGCTTCTCTGGTTGCTCTGGTTTCTAAGTGTATTTAGAGAAGAATTTTAGCATTGGTGTTTTTTTTTTTCATAATGTTTCTTTCATAGTAATCTGGAATTAAGACCCTGATCAACTTCAGCTCTTTTGAGTGCAGGTTCAGGTACAATGACTGCATTAATAGAGGGTTTTGCCCAACTACAAATGGCACCATTATAAATGACAATTTGCATTGCATAGATTATTTTGCTTTGATGATCATTTACTCCTCATCATTCCTCAGGAAAAATAAATTAAAATTAAGTCCTCCACAGTTCTCCTTTGTTAGACTAGAAAGCCCACGTCCCACCCATGATTACTAAATCCAGGCAGGTATTTTTACTCTTCAAGTTATTTACTTTCTCTCTGTTTCCAATTGTTGCTATGCTGTTATATTGCGGGAACTAGAGAGCATATTCAATTTCTAAATGGAAAACACCCCTCTCTCCTCTCTTGCTAAACAAAGAAAATATTGGGAGATCTTACCCTGAACCTGGAGGCATCTGAGTGACTCAATGGATAGCATGTGGTACCTGAAATGAGGAAGATCCAAGTTCAAATACATCCTTAGACACTGACTTTGGGCAAGTCCCTTAACCTCTGTTTGCCTCAATCCACTGGAGAAGGAAATGACAAACCACTCCAATATATTTGCCAAGAAAACCCTGTAATGGCCTCATGAAGATTCAGGCAATACTTATCAACGTAGCCATGAGCTTGCCAGTCTTTATCTTTTAGGCTCTAGGTACATGGGTCAGATTCATTTTATTGGCTCCATCATGAAGTTGTGTACTGTTTTATGCCTAATTATAAGCATCTATATTATCTGGAGCAGGGGAGGGTGGCTACAATAAATATTATTTATCCTAACATGATCAACAAGATTCTTAGGGTTAGAAAATGTGAAGTGCTGAAACAGATTAAACTTGTGTAATAATTAATTTCTAAGCTAACGATATCATTATTTGAAAGAACTTAAACATGTAACTTAGAAATTGTAAATACAATAGCCTAAAAGTTATAGCTGTCTTAAAGACAGGATAGTGCTTTCTCAAGTAATGTCTTTATGATTTCGTATGTGTTTCAAATAGGAGATGACCTCTTATATTGTCCAATAGATGGAATTTTCAGATAGCCCTGTGTGATAAGTGGAAGGAGAGCATATCACTTTTATGCAGTCTGAGAATAATTAGGACCTGCATCTTGTTGTTTATATATCTAGCCAAATAATAACATAAAATTTAGGGAAAAAAAAGATGTTTGAATGCTCCCTAAAGACCTTATATAATAATACACCCAGAAAAATCCTACTAGATAACTTAATTTAGGATGATATTCCTTTGTCAAAACAGTTTCTATTTACCAACTACAGTTGGTAGTCTAGTGGTAATCTGTGGTCTAGAGTCCCTGGTCCTGTTTTTTTTTTTGTTTTGTTTTGTTTTTGTTTTTATAGATTGGGTTCAGTCAGCAGAGGCTTTTCACAAATCATTCTCTTTTGGAAATTGCCCAAACTAAATTTTTTTTTGAGGACATCAGAATATAGCTCATTTTGGAAAAATAAAAGGTCTTCAACTCCCTTACAAGCACTCAAACTAACAATGCATTGAATTTATTAGAGAATTTATTTAACTTGCAAGAAACTTGAAGCACAAAAATATGCATCCAAGCCTAAGAAATACCCAATATAACTCTCTTTTCCTGTCTAGTAAATTCTACCTGCCTCAAGAACTTCTAGAAATCTCCAGAATTATAGTCATACTCTAAGACTGAGCCTAAGAATCCACCAAATTTGGAAGGAGTTCTGTGATGATTCAGGTTGATGGGTTTGTAGTCAATGACAAAATGCCAAAGGGCTAGATTTGAATTCTAAGCCTAATTAACTACTTCGTTGCTTGTCTACAACACAGGTAATTAGGTACCAACTTCTCACTTCATAGTTATATTCTTATTTCCACGCCATCTATATGAATTTTCTTCATAAATCTTAGACTAATTTCAAAGCAAGAGATCTGTTTATCTCATACTAATATCCAATCACATACCCCACGCTTTTTGTAAATTGTGCTGTATTCTTTGGTGACACAGCAATTCTCCACACTTTTACCTTTTTTCATTTCTTTAAAGAAAAGAAATAAAAGAAAATAAACCTTGTTATCCACTCTTTCTCCTCATCTTATTCTGTTGATTTAGTACCATCCTAAAAACCCCTAATCAAATACCATTTTTTTCATAAAAATTTCCCTACTATCCCTCTCAGCCAGAAGTGGAGGGTATGAAGGAGAAAAGATTGCTATATGGATATAAGGATTAAGTCAGTCTATAGAACAACTTAATCAATCAATCAGCAACCATTTATTTAGTGTTTACTGGGTTCCAGGCACTGTGCTAAATGAAGAGTTTAAACACAAAGCTAACTTAAACATCTCATAGTACTTAAATCTTAAACTTATACATCTCATAGAACTTATGTCTGATAGGTATAAATACAGATAGATAGATGGATGGATGGATGGATGGATGGATGGATGGATGGATGAATGGATGGATAGACAGACAGACAGACAGATAGATAGGTAGATAGATAGATAGATAGATAGATAGATAGATAGATAGATAGATAGATAGATAGATAGATAGATAAATGTAAACATAGTAGCCACTTGGTAAAAAATGTACTTACTAGAATGATTCAAACATTGCACAGATTCTTATGGCCTGGGAAACATAACTAAGTATATTAGCTAACCAGGATTAATGCTAAGAATTTTTTTAATATTATCTTATTTGATCTCCACAAAACTCCTAGGAGGTAAAGGGTATTATTATTCCCATTTACAATTGAGGAAACTAGGATCAACAGAGGTTAAGTAACTTCCCAAAGTGCCATGGCTAATAAGTGCCTGAGGCCAAATTTGAATTCAGGTTTTCCCAATTACAGATTGAGTACTCTATCCAGCATGCCACCTAATTGCTTCACTAAAACTGATGTAATATAACCAGTTTGATTTACTACTGCATAGTCTTCTTCCTGTTTTCTAGGTGTAGATTCTGTGCCCTTCTCCCCTAGCTAGTACTTAGTCCTTAGGTATCTTTTCTTCTTCCACACTTCTCCATTTGCCATCTTATCCACTCCCATGTTTTTAATTATTTTCAATATGTTAATGATCCTCAAATCTGTCTCAAATTTTACTATATAGTCATAAGGTCCTAGATTTAGAACTACATGTAACTTTATGAGATATCTAGATAATTATCTTCCTGTTACAGATGAAGAAACTGACACTCAGAGATGTTAAGTAACTTGCCTATGGTGTTATTGGCAAGATTTGAATCTAGGTCTTCCTGACTCTAAGTACAGAACTATTTTTCCCCTGTCAAACTCTATACACTCACTGTTATTTTGAATGGAATGCTGGAAATGTTCACCTACAGACATTTTCTAGAACTTCCAAGTCAACACATTCAACAGTGGCCTCATGCTCTCTCCTGTCCTCCCAAATCAATCCCCTCCTCTCAACTTCCCTATTTTTATTGATGATACCACTATCCTTTCAGATCCCAGTTTCAAGATTTGTGAACCTTTTCTTTTTTAAACTGTAATCAGTTGCTATATCCTGCCAATTCAACCTCAACAAGATCCTCTTACTCTGACCTATGTTATTTTAGTGCTTTCTGAACCAATACTCTGAATGCTAGCTAACTTGGACTCCCTGCATAATGTCTTTCCGGTCTCTATTCCAATCTTCATGCAGACACAAAATAACCTTTCTGATCCAGTGGAATTTGCCACTCTTCTCTTTATTAGCTTCAGTGACTTCCTAGTTCTCATCGGATCAAACTCCTTAGCTTACTGTTTAAGCTTAGCAATTAGCTCACTGTCTGCCCCATCATAAGTACTTGATAAAGGTTTATTGATAATATCCTTTCATAGACTCTGACTCAGTCTTTGTAGCCTTATATCATACTATTCTCTTCATGCTTGTCATGTTTCAACTAGTCTAAACTTATTGTCTATTTCTTAATTTCACCTTTTATACACTCCTTTGTGTAAAATTCACACTATAGCTTTACCTGTTAAAATCCATCTTCCACGAATTCTTACTTGTTCTCTACACCAAAAATAATCATTTCTTACTCAGTTTTTTTTAAATAATAGTTTTAATGGTTCTCCCTTTTGTCTTTAACACAGGTTATCTTATAAAATTTATTTGTGTTCATGCCAGTCATGCCAGATCACTTTTGGGGTAGAGTGTCTGACCCAGAATCAGGAATATTCAACTTCCTGAGGTCAAATCTGGCCTCAGACATCTACTGGTTATTTGATCCTGGACAAGTTACTTAACCATGTTTACCTCAGTTTCCTCATATGTAAAATGAGCCAGAGAATGAAATGGCAAATTACTCTAGTTTCTCTGCCAAGGAAATCCGAGGTGTGGGTAGAACATGATGGAAATGACTAGAAAACAACAATGACAAATATATACCTTTTATTAGAGAATAGGGTCTTGGAGGCCTTTGTATCCAGAGTCTAGTACAGTACCTTGCATATCTATTGAACTGAAGGTAAGAATTCAGTTTATTACAAAATACCACCTGTATAAAGGTATTCTTTCTGCATTCCATTCTTTTCTCCCTATTTTTTTTCTCTATTTTATGCTACAGTAACATTAATTAAAAGTTTAAATGTTTAATTTGTTATTTTCATTTTCCAGTGATCTCTTGAAGTCAAGACAAACTGTCTTTCTATGGCTCATTCATTCTATCAGGAGGCATTTTTTTTGTTTGAAAATAAAAAAAAAATAGGAATTTATTTTCCTCAGATCAGTTGGTGCTTTTCCTAACAATCTCAATTCCCAGTAAAGAATAAATAAAAATGAATTATTCTATCGACTTGAAGAAGGTTTACTGTGATCACTGTGATTCTTTGGTTGTGTTAGATTTGAAATGTTAGAAACTTAACTCATGTACAGATTAATAAAAAGTGCAATAATCTGTTCCACATAGACATATATTTTTTAATGCCTAAATATAAGCTATTATGAAGAAAGTGGTAGCTTATTGACAGGTATGGCACAGTTTCATTCAGAAATTTCTTGACTATACTTCGCATTTTTTTTGTCTCAGACATTCAACAAACTTTGTGGGTGAAAAATTGCAAACCTAGATAGTCTTTGATTTGATTATCATTCTCTTGAAGAGTCTCACTCTGGAAGGACCACTGCCAAGGTGGAAGTACCCTCTGGATGATCTGAATGATTAAGTGTAAACTATGACCCAGCTCAATATTCTGAGCTTGAATGGAGTGGATTTAACCTTAGGAGCTTCTCAAAATCGTATTTCTCTTGCCCATTTTTCTGTCACTCACTTCCCCACCCCAAAATCCTCCCTTAATTTCCCTATTTTCATCAGGGGTGCTAAATCTCTTAATATAGTTACCAAGTCTTGTTGATTCTCCTTCTATGACATTTTCTTGAATTTATCCACTTCTCTTCACCATTCAAAACCTAAATTAGGTCCTCATCACCTCTTGCCTCAATTATTGCTATATCATTCTAACTGGTCTCCTTTCAATCAGCCTATCCCTTCTGTCACTTATTCAATACATGGTTTCAGAATTGTTCTCCCAAAAGTAGGAGACTTGATCATGGTATCCTGGAGAGGTTTCGTTGGTTTCCTATTATCTCTAGTTTTGCAGGTAAATCTCCATGCTTGGCATCTATTGACTTTTACAGTCTGTGTCTAGACTCTCTTTCCAGGCTGATTGCACATTTGTTCCCAGTCATCCATTCTAAGTTCCACTCAAATTGGCCTCTTTTTTGTTCACCATGAACATGAGGTCACATCTTCCACTTCTGTACCTTTTACTTGAGCTGTCCCTTATACTTTGAATAGTCTCCCTTTTCACCTTCACCTGGGTGGTATACTAAAGAGAATGGTAGACCTGGGGTCAAGAAAATTAGTTCAAATTTCACATTTAATATGAGCAGTTTTCTGACCCTAAGTAAATCATTTCACCTCTGTTTCCCTCAGTTTTCTCTAATGGAAATAGAAGAATATATAATCAAGGAGTTTTGTAAGGATAAAATGAGATAATTTCAAATACTTTGTAAATCTTAAATCATTATATTTATTGTTGTTGCAGCTATTGTTAATACTATTATCTATCTCTTGGAATCCCAGGATTCTTTTGTTAAGGTTCTGGCAAAGTGTGTCTTCCTATAAGAGTTTTTTCACAATTCACTCTATTGTTGGTGATAACCTCTTTGAAATTATTTTTAATTGACTTTGTATGTATTTGGTATTTAATTATCTATGTATAAAACATTTCATCATTGTTTTTTGTGTTGTCAGAACCCAGCACTGTGTCTGGCACATAGTGGGAAGGTAATCAATACAACTGAAATGAATTGATTTTCCACAGGGAGATTTCAAATTATAGATTGTATCCAGATCTACAAAGATGTAGGCTAAATGGTTCCCCAGATACAGTGTAAGCGCTAAAAGTAGCAATATTCATCTGAAACAGAATAGCTTTCAATTAATCTCACACAAAATGCAGACAGTACATAAAGGAATCAGTTACCAATAAATAGTTAATACATTTCCCCTTCTTCTAGGATGAATTTGCTATGAAATACAAAATCTTGAAGGCTTCTAACATCTCCCTTTGATTTGTATGCTTCTAGTAAAGAAAAAAGAACATAGAATTTCTTCAGTGCAAACTTTCCAACATTCTCGGGAATCCTATTAACCTTACTCAAGAGACCAGTGCTGCCCAAGGAGCCTCCATTTTCTTGCTCTAGAAAACTTTCGGAGTCCAGAAATTCCCATCACTTAGACATGTTTCCCCCTCCTTTATTGTGTCATTTCAGTCATTTCAGTTACGTCCAGTTCTTTGTGAAACTGGTTTTCTTGGCAAATTGGAGTAGTTTGCCACTTCCTTCTCCAGTTCATTTTATACATAAGGAACTGAAGCAAACAAGGTTAAGTGAATTGTCCAGTGTCACATAGCTAGCAAGTGTCTCTGACCAAATATGAACTCAGGAAGATGAGTCTTCCTGACTCCAAGCTCCAGACTCTATCCTCTGAGCCACTTAGATAGATACAGTTATTGAAAAGCTATTTAAAAGTATATGAGAGATTATGCTGTTTTCCCTCAAAAGTTTGAGCCAGAAACCTAGAATCCAAATAAGGCTGAGAGTTTTCAACAATTCCTCTTATAGCCACCTCTTGGTATGTGAAATTCCAGGACTCCATGAATAGCATGCCTATCAGACCAATGGCCCTACTTCCATTATTGTTTCTATAACCAATATCCAAGAGACCAATCCTTATAGAAGAGAGACCAATCGTCTTTACCAACTGATACTTATCTTCCACCTAAAAGGGTTGAAGCAATAAGATACTCTGAGGGAAAGGCAGAAGAAGGTATCTACCATCCAAATCAAACCATTTGTATCACTTTGATCAGTATCTTCCCTCAGACCTGAATGGAGACAGCTCCAAACCATGAGCCCAAGGACCTTGGATATAACAGTGGTTCTAGAGACCTCTAGTCCTCTTTCTGTCTCAGCCTTCATGACTACCATATATGGAATTATCCACTGTTAAAATATTACCTTGCAAGAACTTTTATAGGTAATACAGCCTCTACTTCCTCAGAAGTCATAGCTCCTTAACATCTGGGAAAGAATTAACTCAATACCAAAGTCCTTGACACATTGTAAACTGGAACATTCCTCTGTCATGCTGGTTTCCTTATCCCATTGGTGAGTTTCTTTTAGGATCTTCATTTTGGAAAGGGACTCAGGAAGGTCATCATCCATTTGTTTCCCAGACCTAATTCTAAATTTTCATTTCAAGTCAGTAAACATTTATTAAGTATCTACTATGTGTTAGGCTTTTTGTTAACACATGATGGAGTGTACTTCAGTCCACTACAAAGGTACAGATAAGAAAAAGAGAGAGTATCTGACCTTAAAGAATTGACAGTCTAATGGAGGAAGATAACACTCAATAGGAAGTTGAAAAGTATGAAGTGAGAGGCACAGGGGAATAATCAGTACAGGGTGCCCCATGTAGTGGAAGCTAAGAAGAGGTACTGATGTAGAATGGAATTATCAGGAAGGTAACTATATAGGAAGCCCTATATAAAGGAAAACTTTAGGAGAAGTTTAATATTCTACCATCTGATGGTGTTGAGTATTGTAGAAGATGCCAACCTCAGTTACTATTAATGTTGATGAGATATCAGGTGCTCAGTTTATCTTAGGTGGAGAGGGAATGCTTTTCTGTGAAGCACAAGCCAATCCAAGCTGCAGCTGGACACTATACTATGCCTGCATAGGTAACTATCTCTTGCTGACAAATAACTGGCTATACATATGCAATTGAGTTGGCTTTTATTTCTCTTGGTTAATTGTCTATACTCAAAATAACAAGATCATTTTTAAAATGTCTGTCTTTGCAATTGATTTGGTTGTTTATAGATAAAGCAAAAAGAAGGGTACATTAACTACCTAATATAAAAGATTTCAGAATATGTATTAGCAAAGAATTTAATTGGCAATTTATATTATGACTTTGTAGTGGAATTTAATAAGAACAGATTATCAACTTAATTTTGTTTTACAATAGGACTTACACTTTTCTATGACTTGGAAAATTGAAATTATGAATTTTAATTACATCATTAATTTAAAGTGAACACAAAAATTAAGCTTTGAATCAATAAAGAACATGGAAAGATTTGACATGGAAGATATAAGCTGTATATGCATATATATATGTATATGTGTGTATGTGTGTACACATATATATATGTATACTATAATCCATCTCTGGAATGTACTTTCTCTATCTATCCCCCTTAAAATCACTACTTTCCTTCAAAACTCAACTCAGGAGCTACCTCCTACATGAAACTTTTCTGATTTCCTAAGGTTTTTGGATCTTGGCCTAAATTAACATATTTAATTTGGTTATGTCATCATTAGTGTGTTCCCTGATTGAACATAGGAACGTTGTAATGAATTGTTTTATTTTTTTCTTTGAATTTCCAATACCTCACACAGAATCTAGTTCCTCAGTAAATCCTTAGTTTTGTGTATAATAAATGTTTGGTAATATTTGTAAGATAATGGTCTAACATATGTGGCAAAGGCACAAAGAGGACTTTCACTTTTTCTTCTGTTACTGGTAGCTTCTTATTTTTTAATCACTTCCAATAAATTTTGAGGAAATCATTATTATTCAAATTAAAGTGTCCATATAATACTTATAGAATCTTATAGGATGGTGATAGAAGTATTTTGAAAACATAATTCTCCAAATAGTCATAACATTCTCCACTAAAATTTATAGAAATACAAAATAAAATTGTTTTGATATTCTGACTGATAAACTTTCTAATTGGTAAAGATGAGATTACAGGAAGATAATCAAAAGAGAAATATGTTTTAAAAAAACAAAAACATTTCCTAGTGAGTTTATTCACAGTGGTTTCCAAAGAGTTCCTCATGTTGTTGGTAGCCAGAGCATGACTCCAATATATTACTGACCAATCAGTAGGTGGAAAGAAGGATAGAATCTTACCATCCCCACAGTAGTCAACAGTGACACTACTCTATTCAACCAGTATCAACCTAATATTATTTGAACAATTCCTTCCAGGAATTATCCAAGCCCCCAGTCTTGCCCCTTTTCTCCTTAAATGGGCTTATTAGGGAAATTATAAACTAACCTCATGGAGGGCACTTGTGCTAGTAGTGGCAGAGGTACTTTCAGCAAAATTCACCCTTACCCTAATGAATCCACACTTTTTCCATGGTCCACACTACTGCAAGTTATTTTCTCCTGACTCTGAGAGCCTTGAACAATAGTCACTGAGTAAGAGCCTCTTCTCTCACATCTTTTAAGAAACCATGTTGGGGGATATGGTCTGAAAAAATAAACAGTGTGTTGTGTCATAATCTGAATCACAGAACTTGTTATGACATTGGACCCCCCCTGAAAAATGATATTCCATTTTCTATCATCTGATTGACAGTGAAGAGATACACATGTTGTCCTGATCCTAAAATCAGGTGCACAAGCTTTGTGTCATCCAAAACTTTTCTCTATTCTCCTTCCTACATATCCAATCAATTGTCAAATCTCTTGAGTTCCAATCTCAAAATCTCCAAATCTCTTGATATTCCAATTTTTAATAGCTCTAATTTATGGAAAGTTTTCCCTTATTCCACAACTTCAAAGTGTACTAAATGAAGCCTGTTTTTATGTGATCTAGGAAACTTTAAGTATTATGTGAATAATTTAGGTTTCATTTAAAGGAATAAAGCATTTCTTATAAAATCTGGAAGAACCTCAAGACTTTTGATTATTCACTATATATACTGAATCAAAACCATGGTTTCATAGCTTTTGGGTACATTTAAAAGATTAAGGAATATTTCATCATTTCCTCTTTGATTCAAAGATATTTTTTTAAAATATAAATTTCTTTATTTAACTTTTTAAATTCATTTTCACAAAATTTTGGGTTCCAAATTTTCTTCCCATATATCCCCTCCCCCGACTCCAATACACCAAGCATTCTAATTTTCCCTATCACCAATCTGCCCTCTCTTCTATCATCCCTCCCTTCTCTTGGGCCCATCTTCTCTTTTGTCCTGTAGGGCCAGATGACTTTCTATTCCCCATTACCTATATTTCTTATTTCCTAGTAGCAAGAACAATACTCAAGAGTTATTCCTGAAACTTTGAGTTCCAAATTCTCCCTATTCCTCCCTCCCCACCCATTCCCTTTCGGAAGGCAGGCAATTCAATATAGGCCCTATCTGTGTAGTTTTGCAAATGACTTCCATAATAGTCATGTTGTGTAAGACTAACATGTATTTCCCTCCATCTTATCCTGCCCTCCATTGTTTCTATTCTGTCTTTTGATCCTGTCCCTCCCCAAGTGTTGACTTCAAATTGCTCCCTCCTCCCATTGCCCTCCCTACCATCATCCTCCCCCCTTGCTTATCTCCTTCACCCCCACTTTCCTGTATTGTAAGATAGGTTTTCATACCAAAATGAGTGTGCATTTTATTCCTTCTTTTAGTCAAATGTGATGAGGGTAAACTTCTTGTTTTTTTTCTCAACTCTCCTCTTTTTCCCTCCACTAAAAAGTCTCCTGCTTGCCTCTTGAATGAGATATAATTTACCCCATTCCATTTCACCCTCTTTCCTCCCACTACATTTCTCTCTCACCATTTACCTTAATTTCTTTTAAGATATGGTCCCATCCTATTCAATTCACTCTGTGCTCTGTCTCTGTATGTGTGTGCATGTGTGTATGTGTGTGTGCGTGCACGCATGTACGTGTGTGTGTGTGTGTGTGTGTGTGTGTGTGTGGTCCCACCAACTACCCAGATACTGAAAAGTTTTAAGAGTTACAAATATTGTCTTTCCATGTATGAATGTAAACAGTTCACTTCTGGTAAGTCCCTTAAGACTTCTCTTTGTTGTTTCCTTTTTCATGCTTCTTCTCATTCTTGTGTTTGAAAGTCAAATTTTCTTTTCAGCTCTGCTCTTTTCATCAAGAATGCTTGAAAGTCCTCTGTTTCATTGAAAGACCATATTTTCCCCTGAAGTATTATACTCAGGTTTGCTAGGTAGGTGATTCTTGGTTTGAGTCCTAGTTCCTTTGACTTTTGGAATATCCTATTCCATGCCCTTCTGCCCCTTAATGTAGAAGCTGCTAGATCTTGAGTTATCCTGATTTTATTTCCACAATACTGGAATTGTTTCTTTCTAGCTGCTTGTAATATTTTCTCCTTGACCTGGGAAGTCTGGAATTTGGCTACAATGTTCATAGGAGTTTCTCTTTTTGAATCTCGGGTGGTGATTGATGGATTCCTTCAATACTTCTTTTGCCCTCTAGTTGTAGAATATCAGGGCAGTTTTCCTCAATAATTTCATGGAAGATGATGTCTAGGCTCTTTTTTTGATCATGGCTTTCACGTACTCCCATAATTTTTAAATTGTTTCTCCTGGATCTATTTTCCAGGTCAGTTGTTTTTCCAATGAGATATTTCACATTCTCTTCCATTTTTTCATTTTGGTTTTGTTTGGTGATTTCTGGGTTTCTCAGAAAGTCATTAGACTCCATCTGTTTGATTTTAATTTTAAGAGAACTATTATCTTCAGTGAGCTTTTGAACCTCTTTTTCCATTTGGCTAATTCTGCTTTTGAAAGCATTCTTGTCGTCATTGGCTATTTGAACCTCTTTTGCCAATTGAGTGAGCCTATTTTTCAAGGTGTTATTTTCTTCAGCATTTTTTGGGTCTCCTTTGCCAAGGTATTGACCCGTTTTTCATGCTTTTCTTGCATCTCTCTCATTTCTCTTCCCAGTTTTTCCTCCACCTGTCTAACTTGAGTTTCAAAATCCATTTTGAGCTCTTCCATGGCCTGAGCCCACCCGACACCCCCTGGGATGTCTGGAATACAGAGGCCTCGACCTCCACATCTTTCCCTGATGGTAAGAATCCTTCCTCATCATCAGAATTGAAAGGCAGGAACATCTATACCCCCTCAAAATAGCTCTCTATAGTCTTATTTTTCTTCCCCTTTCTGGGCATTTTTGCAGCCAGTTACTTGACTTCTGAGATTCCTGTCCACCCCTGCCTAGATCCGCCCAGCTAGTGCTTGGGGTCTGAGATTCAAATGGGCTTTCTGCGGCGGGACCAGGTGCTATTCAATGTGAGCTTAAGTTCTGGTGCTCAGGTGGGGACACCCTCAGGGGCTTTATGCAGAGATCTTCAGTAATGGAGCAGGTGGGGGCAGGGCTGTCTCCCAGGCTCAGTTCCCTCAGTGGGTTTATGCAGAGACCTTTGGTAATGGCCCTGAACTTCTTCCTGCTGCTTCGGGGAGTCCCGGGCCTCCACTGTTGCCTCTGCTGCTGCCTCTGCCCCTCCCTCCACCGCTGCCTCCCAAGGGGTCCCAAGTCACGGAGACACCTTGCTCCCCTCTTGGCCAGGCCAGACGTCTCTCTCACTGACCTGTAGCACCTGTGGGTGGAGAGACTTTCGTGGCTGCCAGAGATTATGTCCCTGAAGCCTGCTTGGATCTGTCCCTCTGGGGCCGTGGCCAGGGCAGCTCAGGGGTGGAATCCACTTTCCAGGTCACAATGGACCCCTGGGGACGGCTCTCCAGAGCTCTCTGGAATGGAGATCTTTTCCACTGTGTTTCTGCGTGCCTTGCAGTGATCCAGAATTTGTGGGGAGTTCTTCTTGCAGGAAATATATGGGCTGTGGGTTCGGAGCTAGCATACGTGAGTCTTTCTACTCCGCCATCTTGGCTCCACGCCCTATTTCTGTGTTTAAAGGAGTTTGTTGTACCCTCCTTGAATCCAATCAGATGAGACACCTCTCAAACAATGCTCATCTCCCTCCTTCTTTCCCTCTACTTTGATATATTTTGGGGCCTCTTCCTGTGATGAAATTTATATTTTTCTGCCTCCTTTTCACATCTCCCATTACAATCCCTTTGCACCCTTAAATCATTTTGTTTTCATCTGAGCATTTAATTTATACCCACTCCCTCTATCTGTGTATATCCCTTTTACACTTCATAATAAATATACAATTCTTGAGATGAACAAGTATCATTTTTCTATTATAGGGATGTAAACAGTTTGCCCATATGGTGTAACAATTCTTTTTCTGTTTACTTTTTCATGCCTTTCTTGAGACCTGAGTTTGAAGACTAACTTTTCTATTGAGTTCTGGCCATTTCATAAGGAAGGTCTGGAGATCTCTCATTTCATTGAATGTCCATCTCTTTGCCTGAAATATTATGCTCAATTTTGCTGAATAGTTAATATTGTGTTGTGGTCCCAGCTCCTTTGCCTTACAGTATATTGTATTCTATTTCCTTTGATCTTTTAATATAGACTCTGCAAGGTCCTGTGTGATCCTGACTGTAGCTCTTCTATATTTGATTGTTTCATTCTGGCCTCCTGCAGTATTTTCTCCTTCACTTGATAGTTCTGGAATTTGGCAACGATATTCCTTGGTGTTTTTAGTATGGGGTCCCTTTCAGGACATGAATGGTGGATTCCTTAGATGACTATTTTGCCCTCTGAGTCTAGGACTTCTGGGAAATTTTCCTTGATGATTTCTTGGATAATATTGTCCAGGCTATTTTTTTTTTCATCATGACATTCTGGTAGGTCAATAATCCTTAGATCTTCTCTCCTGGATCTATTTTCCAGGTCAGTTTTTTTTTTTCAATTAGATATTTTACATTTTTTTCTATCTTTTCATCCTGTAGATTCTGTTTGACTGAGCCTTGATGTCTCAGAGATTCATTAGCTTCTACGTTTTCTATTTTTTATCAAATTGTTTTCTTCAGTTAACTTTTGCATCTCCTTTTCCATCTGTCCAATTGTTCCTTTTAAGGAGTTATTTTATCCAGTTAGGTTTTGTACTTCCTTTTCCATTTGTCCAGTTTCCATTTATAAGGAACTGTTCTCTTCAGTGAAGTATTCTTTTTCGTGTTTCTAAAATCATTGGCCAGCTTTTCTTCTATTTCTCCAATTTAGGTTTTAAAATCCTTACTGAGCTCTTTCAAAAGGGCTCTTTTTCTTCAGACCAGTTCATATTCCCTTCTGATGTTTCATATGGGAGTACAGTCTCAATGCTGACCTCTTTGGTACTTGGGATTTGGTCCTTGATCCCATAGAAAGATTCTATGGTCTTTTCTTTTCTGCTTTAGTTCTTACTCGTGATAATAACTCTTTTCTTGGCTTTTAATATAGATCTCTGAGTCTGTGGCACAGGGAGCTCTATCCCACAATTACTGTGCCTAAAATTTGAAGCTTTGTGTGTTGTGGCTTCTGTTTCAGCTAGAAGCTAAAATGTTGCAGCTTACCTGATGCTGAGCTGACTGGTGTTTGGAAGCAGAAGCCAGGTGAGGTCTTTTTGGGATTCTCTGCAGTTACCCTGCAGTTACCTAGCTTGTTACATGTGGAGAAGGGGTGGTCTGAATGCCAGAGGTCTCCTCTGCTGAGCTAGAGCACAGGCAAGCTAAGCTGTCTGTGCTAGTGTCTTTCTGGTTGCCCTGGGGTGCTGAGACATACCTGGGGTCCTGGTGTTGGCAGTTTCTGGCTTCACCTCCCAGGATTCAAGAACTTCTGCCAGTTTGTTGAGGTGGAGCTGTCTGGGACACTTCTGATCCTGCACTTATTGCCTTTGGCCACAGCAAGAGGAACCCTCCTTAGTGATCTTACTAGCTTAGCAGGCTTAGAGTCTGTTTACCCTTTCTATTTCTCCCACTGCTTCAGGGATTTTCCCAGTGAGATATTATGTTACCTCACCAAGGTCAACAAGGGAAGGGAGATAGCAATTACAGATCACTGTGCCATCTTGGCTCCTCTGATTATGTTTTTATGCCTACACTATAGACTTTAAGGAATTAAAAATAGGAATAAACATCTATATATACATGTATGTGTGTATGTGTATGTGTGTGTGTGTGTGTGTGTGTGTGTAGGACTTGTGTATCCATATCTATTTCTATATCTCGTAATAATTTGTAGCTTAACATGCTATTCAACTAAAAATAGTAGTGAGAACTAGATATTTTCTGAAATTCCAGGTACTGTAGTTTCCAACAGCTTTTAACATATTGTTTAAAAAAATGAATTTTCCAGACATAGTTAATAGATGCATTTATAGCAGATGTTTAAAAAAATGATAAACAGTAAACAAAAACAATCACACCAAGAAGATTCTCCATCTTTGGTCAATATTTCTTTCCTTTTTTGAAATAAGAAAGCCTAAATCAAAAATGAACAAGCAAGCAGGCAGAAACATAAACAAACTACATATTAAGAATATACTGTTCATTATGCTCAAAGGAATGGATGTTTTCTGTAGTTTTTAAAAATGTTTACATTAGAAACTGGTGCACTAATTTAGGAAGGATTTACTATTTTGCAGTTTATATTAATCATAAACTATTTTATGCATTTCTAGCTATGCTGCTAAAACTCATTTCATGATTACTGAGAAGATATTAAACTCACGAACAAGCATTAGACGTTTGAATAGATATATTTAAGAATGGTAGAGAAGGCAAATGAAAAGAAGTCTGAGATTTTTTCACATACATACCATGAAGTTTGTTTTGTCTTTATGCATGGCTTTCAGAATAATAACAGCACATATTGAATATGCCCAGCATGCTATTATTTATCTGTTTATTAATTTATTCATTCATTATTCCCTTTTTAATTACCACAGCAATTTGATTATACTAAGACTATTATTAATTCATTCAGCACACATTTATTAAATTCCTACTAGAACAAGGTATGGTGAAGAACACTGGGGATAAAATAAAGAAAAAAAAAGGAAATAGTCATGATGTCAAGAAATCCATTCTCTTGAAGGGACTAACAAGAAACTCCTATTCTCTGATGTCATTCTAGTTGAGTTGAATCAGTTCTTAATGTATATAATGGGAATAATACTAAACTCCTTTTTTGCCTCCCCAATTGGGATTAAAATCAAGCTTATATGGGTGGTTCCAAAATTGATACATTAGGAATTACACTTCTCTCTGACTTTCTCATGTTAGACCTTAATTTATAATTATTATCTCATCTTATCATTACAATAACCTTATGTAAAAAGATAGTACCTGTCCATTTTACAGTCCTTCATATAGTCAATTAATTCATCATAAAATGTGTAATTTTATTAGTATAAGTTCATGTATTCCCATCTGCTTTGATATTGTACCCTAAAGACCATAGGATATAGCCTCTAACTTGCAGCTGTAATCTCCTGCATTATATTTCTGTTTTAGAACTTGAGACTTTTGAGAGTAGGAACTATATTTTTGGTTTGTGTACCTGTAACTTTAAACAGTAAGGAATTAATAAGTTCAGTCATTCATGAAGAAGCAAAAGTATTCAAGGATTATCCCAGGACCATTCAGCTGATATGTGGCAGAGCTGACACTCAAATAAAAAATTCTGACTCCAAACTCTTTGTTTTTTCATTGTACAACATGCACTCTGAAAGAAAGAAATGGTTATTACAGTTTGTTGTAAATGTAAATCCAGATGCTTTAGGAATCTTCCAATTTGCTAGCAAATATCACCTTTTAATTATATCTGTTTTGATTATATTCATTTAGGCCTAGATTATATATCATGTAAGGAATTGAAATGTTGGACTAAGTATTTTGTGAGTATAGTTAATTGTTGGACTGGCAGTAGTGTGCATATGGTTGAAACGATGTCACCTATGTCATATATGAGAACAGGACAAGTTGATACACTGAACCCTCTACCAGGATGGTCCAGGTTTTTGGCTCTAGTTCAATTTGCTGTTGGCTTATTGAAAGAGCCTTGAATTAATCTGAAATAAAATCAAAGCTTCCCACCCATGGTCAATTAAACACTCCTGGCTCTTGTAACTATGCAATATCAAAACTAGTTGAAAATGAAATGTGAAAAAAATGCAGTTTGTTTTGGGATTTTACAATGCCAAGTATCTTCCTTAACTAATCCCCTCCACATGTTACCCTCACTGAAATGGAAGAACAGTACAATTCAAAATTAGAATTTCCAGAAAGAAGTAATGGCTATTTTGATGTCATCATAAGAAATTTCTATTTCCCTCATTATCATATCCCTGTATTTCACTCATGGGGATATCTTCTATTCCTTTGACTCTTTGAATTTACTTAAACTCTCAAAAGTTGTTGTCAGTTGCTGAAAAACGGGGCCAAGAGTCAACCAACAAACATATATTGAGCACTTACTATATGCCAGGCATTGTATTGAATGCTATGGCTATAAAGAAAGACAAACACCAATTCATTGTTGGGGGAGCTGTGAGCTGATCCAACCATTCTGGGGAGCAATATGGAACTATGCTCAAAGGGCTCTAAAAATGTACATATCCTTTGACCCAGTAATATCATTTCTATGAGTGTATCTCAAAGGAATCATAAAAATGGGAAAGGGTCCCACAATGTATAAAAAATATTTATAGCAGCATTCTTTGTGGGGATGCCAATCAATTGGGGAATGGCTGAATACATTATAGTATATGAATGTAATAGAATACTATTGTGCTGTAAGAAATGATGAACAGGAAGACTTCAGAGAGGCCTGGGAGGACTTTTATGAACTGATGCTGAGTGAAACGAGCAGAACCAGGAGAACATTGTACACAGTAACAACCACAGTGTGTGAGGAATTTTTCTGATAGACTTAGCCCTTCACAGCAATGCAAGGACCTAAAATACTCCCAGTGGACTCTTGAGGCAAAATGCCATCCACATGCAGGGAAAGAACTTTGGAATAGAATTGCAGAATGAAGTAGAATATTTTATCATATTTTATGTTTTGTTTTATTTTTCCTAATGATTGCTCCCATTCCTTTTAATTCTTCTATGCAACATGACTAATGTAAAAATTATTTAATAAAAATGTATATGTAGAACCCATATAAGATTGCATGCTGTCTCGGGGAGGGAGGGGAGAGGAAAAGAGGAGGAAAGGGGAGAAAATCTAAGACTTATGGAAGTGAGTGTAAAAAACTGAAAACAAATAAAATAATAAAAATAAAAAAATAAGAAAGGCAAACACATTACCTGTTATCAAGGGATTTATATGTTAGTCAGGGAGACGATGTATACATAGGTAAGTACTTATAAGACTATATATATACACACATATATGCATATGCACTTCATATATGTTTACATATACACATGTATACATATGTGTATGGAGAGAGAGACAGAGAGGGGGAGAGAGAGAGAGAGAGAGAGAGACAGAGAGACAGAGAGACAGAGAGACAGAGAGACAGAGACAGAGAGACAGAGAGAAAGAGAGAGGTATCTGATTGAGAGGGGAAGATACTAACATAGGAACAAGGAAAAATCTCCTGAAGAAGGTTATATTTGAGGTCAGTCTTGAGAAATCCTGGAAAACTAAGAGGTGAAGGTGAGAGGGTCAGCTTTCCAGGCATCTGGGCAAGAGGAACAGTAAGGATAAGCACAAAGAGACAAGAGATGACGTTTCATCTGTGAGGAAAAGGGAGTCTTTAGTGTAGCTGAATAGGAAAGTTCAGGGAGCATAGTAAAACATGAAGGGACTGAAAAGAGGAAGAGGCAAAGTTATGACAAGCGTTAAATGTCTAAGAAAAGACTTTATATTTGGTCCTGAAGATAATAGGGAGCTACTAAAGTTTCATGAGGTAGTGAGTTGAAATGGTTATACCTATGTTTTAGAAAAAATTATCTCTAGAAGAGGAGTGAAGGATGGGTTGGAATTTGGAGTCTGAAAGCAGGAGAAAGATTTATATCTTATCTATGTCCATATACAGACACATACATATACACACAGTGTGTGTATGCATCTGTGTTTGTGTATGATATTGTAAAGAGAGAAATAAGAAAATTTGAAACAAATTGGATATGTGGTGTGAATACAGTTGTACTGAGAATAAAAACACCGTTGTGAGCTTGATGAATCAGGAGGAGGATGGTCCCTTCAATAATTAATAAGGAAGTTGAAACAATTTTTCACTGTTTTCCATCAGATCTTCTGGAGATCTCTCAAGTCGATTCCCCCATGCTGAAGTTTTATAGAAATCCTTAGGGCTATTTCTTAATAGCTATCTTATGGCCTTTGCTCCTATGGACCTTATGATGGCTATAACTATTGCCATATGTTACTGTGTACAATTTCTGGAATGCTTTACTTTCTGTCAAAAACTGTGGAAGAATGAATTGACTATGCTTATGGTTCATGCCACTGTTTTTGTTTGGGGTATGCTTTTTTTCAGACTGTGGGATTCATTTTGTCAAACTGAAACAGTTTTTTTTATTCTAGTCTGAGATTACTATCAATAAGATCAGATCATTTCATTTTCCTTCTAATTTAGTTGCTTTAAATTTTGTTTCTTATTTTGGACTACTTTAAACTTTTAAGTAAAGTTTGCTTGTTTTAATGATAGTTCTGTAATGTTTAGCAATATGTTTATATGTGGCTTGGAAATGAGGTACTATGAAAAAAAAAAAAAAACGTATGAAGCGCTTGTCTATAGCTACCAAGATCTGCCTCCACTTATGATATGATATTGTACAGGTGCATGGTGAAATTATTCATATGTTCAGCCCATTTTACAAACTCTCATGGTTTCTTGTTAATGTCATCTATACCAAAGTATTTTGAGCAGGTGTAATACAGCCATTTCCATTTTGTTTTGGTACTTATGGCCTTCTTGGGCTACAAGAACACAGAGAATGTAAATCCTTCACCTTCACTTTATGTCCAACTGATCATCATGATGGTTTTAAGTGGGATCAGCCATTATTCCTAGGAAAACAAATCTTTTTTTCTCAGATTCATACAAGCTGTTCCTCACACAGATTGGTGTGTTGAACCAGTCATTGGGATAACCATAACCGGTTTGCCTAGATTTTCAATATTTCTGCCAGGTCCTCAGAACTAACTTTGGGCAACCGAAGTCCTTAGCTGGCATTATTTATTTTGCCATTTACCTTATTTCTGACAAGATGGATAATTCTTTGGTCATTGATGGGTTTGTTTTTCTTGTTGACTGGACCTGTGATATAATCAGTGTTGGGAGCTTCCAGTGAATACCTCTCTTTGCCGACTAAGCTACTCTACTATTTATAGTCTCTAGGGATTTATTGTTTTTGTCATTGTTTTATTAAGTAGTAAGTTAAACCTATAGGCTACTAAAATGCAGAATACATCTGGCCAGAGTATTTGATAACAATATAAAATTGTATCTTTGACATTTTGCTTTATTTTATACAGCTTATTTGGAAAACATTGGGAAATACTGGTAATACTTGTTTATGATGATATATATGATAATAGGTCATTCAAACACAGCTCTGATAGAAAACTAGCCTGTTAAGTCATGACTTTAAGCACTGTAGAAAGTGAAATCTTATCCCATAGCTTCTTTTTGGCTTGTTTCCACATTCTTATTTAGGATCAGAATCTTCAGTGATCTTTGGTCTGTTATTATAACTTCCATCAATGAAAAGGGGAACAGGTAAATCTTGCATGATTACATTCACATTGTCCAGCAGGGTTGTCATAAATCTACAATCCATAGTGTCAAGGAAACTGGATATCCTGTGATCCAATCTGCTTTTGAAATTTCATCTGATTCTTAGTCTGCTATCAATTTATTATCATATTGCTAAATTTGGCCAACATATCACTGATGATGGCACACAGAGTTGGACTTTCTACACTTGGAATTTGTCATTTAAAAAAAGGGCATATCAGCAAACATTGGTTATGGTTAAATTAGAAACAAAGTAACGATACCACATAATTCATCTAAATTAATATATGTGTAATCTAGATATGTATATGTTATATATATGTATATGGTATAGATCATATTATATAATTATATAGCATGTAAATGCATATGCAAATCTTATCTCCCTAAGAACTTTCATGGAAACTAAATCTTAACTTTCATATGCATCCTTCCAATTTCACAGAACCACATTAGGCACACAGTACATTCTTTTTTTTTTAAATAAATTAATTTCTTTAACTTTTTACATTCATGTTCACAAAATTTTGGGTTCCAAATTTTCTCCCCATTTCTCCCCTCCCCACACCCCAATACACCGAGCATTCTAATTTTCCCTATCACCAATCTGCCCTCTCTTCTATCATCCCTCCCTTCCCTTGTCCCCATCTTCTCTTTTGTCCTGTAGGGCCAGATAACATTCTATTCCCCATTACCTGTATTTCTTATTACCTAGTAGCAAGAACAATACTCAACAGTTGTTCCTAAAACTTTGAGTTCCAACTTATCCCCATCCCTCCCTCCCCACCCATTCCCTTTGGGAAGGCAGGCAATTCAGTATAGGCTATACCTGTGTGGTTTTGCAAATGACTTTGATAATAGTCGTGTTGTGTGAGACTGACTATATTTCCCTCCATCCTATCCTGGCCCCCATTGCTTCTATTCTCTCTTTTGACCCTATCCCTCCCCGAGTGTTGACTTCAAATTACTCCCTCCTCCCATTGCCCTCCCTTCCGGCATCCCCCCCACCCTGCTTTTCCCCTTCTCCCCCACTTTCCTGTGTTGTAAGATAGGTTTTCATACCAAAATGAGTGCATTTTTTCCTTCCTTTAGTTGAATATGATGAGAGTAAACTATATGTTTTTCTCTCAGCTCTCCTCTTTTTCCCTCCACTTAAAAGTCTCCTGCCTGCCTCTTCTATGAGAGATAATTTGCCCCATTCCATTTCACCCTCTCTCCTCCCAATACATTTCTCTTTCACCGGTTAACTTCATTTTTTTAAGATATGATCCCATCCTATTCAATTCACTCTGTGCTCTCTGTCTCTGTTTGTGCGTGCATGTGTGTATGTGTGTGTGTGTGCATGCACGTGCGTCTGTGCATGTGTGTGTGTAATCCCAACAACTACCCAGATACTGAAAAGTTTCAAGAGTTACAAATATTGTCTTTCCATGTAGGAATGTAAACAGCTCACCTTTGGTAAGTCCCTTATGACTTCTCTTTGCTGTTTACTTTTTCATGCTTCTTCTCATTCTTGTGTTTGAAAGTCAGATTTTCTGTTCAGCTCTGGTCTTTTCATCAAGAATGCTTGAAAGTCCTTGGTTTCACTGATAGACTATTTTTTCCTCTGAAGTATTATACTCAGTTCTTCTGGGTAGGTGATTCTTGGTTTGAGTCCTAGTTCCTTTGACTTCTGGAATATCCTATTCCACGCTCTTCGATCCCTTAATGTAGAAGCTGCTAGATCTTGAGTTATCCTGATCGTATTTCCACAATATTTGAATTGTTTCTTCCTAGCTGCTTGCAAGATTTTCTCCTTGACCTGGATTTTCTGGAACTTGGCCACAATGTTCCTAGGAGTTTCTCTTTTTGGATCTCTTTCAGGTGGTGATCTGTGGATTCCTTGAATACTACTTTGCCCTCTGGTTCTAGAATATCAGGATAATTTTCCTTGATAATTTCATGAAAGATGATGTGCAGGCTCTTTTTTTGATCATGGCTTTCAGGTAGTCCCATAATTTTTAAATTGTCTCTCCTGGATCTATTTTCCAGGTCAGTTGTTTTTCCAATGAGATATTTCACATTCTCTTCCATTTTTTCATTCTTTTGGTTTTGTTTTGTGATTTCTTGGTTTATCAGAAAGTCATTAGCTTCCAATTGTTCCATTCTGATTTTGAGAGAACTATTTTCTTCCGTGAGCTTTAGAACCTCCTTTTCCATTTGGCTAACTTTGCTTTTTAGAGCATTCTTCTCCTCATTGGCTTTTTGAACCTCTTTTGCCAATTGAGTGAGCCTATTTTTCAAGGTGTTATTTTCTTCAGCATTTTTTTGGGTCTCCTTTAGCAGGGTATTGACCTGTTTTCATGCTTTTCTTGCATCTCTCTCATTTCTCTTCCCAGTTTTGCCTCTACCTGTCTAACTTGATTTTCAAAATCCTTTTTGAGCTCTTTCATGGCCTGAGTCCATTGAATATTTATTTCGAATGTTTATGATACAGAGGCCTTGACTTCTGTGTCTTTCCCTGATGGCAAGCATTGTTCCTCTTCATCAGAAGGGAAAGGAGGAAACATCTGTTCACCAAGAAAGTAACCTTGTATGGTCTTATTTTTTTTCCCTTTTCTGGGCATTTTTCCAGCCAATTACTTGACTTCTGAGATTCCCCTTCACCCCCACCTCACTTCCAGATCTGCCTAGCTAGTGTTTGGTGTCTGAGATTCAAATGCTGCTTCACAGCCTCAAGGCTTTCAGTGGAGGCGTGGCTGCTATTCAGTGTGAGATTAAGTTCAGCTGCTCTGGTGGGGGCAGGACCCTCTCACCCACCGGGCTCAGTTCCCTCAGGGAGTTTATGCAGAGGTCTTCAATAATGGCTCTGAGCTCCTGTCTGCTTTGGGACCTCCTGTCTGCTACTTCTCCCTGTTGCTGCCTCCTGCTGGGGCCTGAGTTATGGAGACACCCCACTCCCCTCTCGGCCAGTCCAGAAGGCTCTCTCATTGACCTGCAGCACCTGTGGATTGAGGGACCTTCACGGCCGCCAGAGATTCTGTCCCTGAAGCCTGCTGAGATCTGCTCCTCTTGGGGCATGCAGCCAAGGCAAGGCTGGGCTCTGCTCCAGTCTGGTGTGCAATGGACCTTTGGTTTCAGTTTTTCAGGGCTCTCTGGAACAGAAATCTCCTCCAGTCCATTGTTGTGCAGCTTCCACTGCTCCAGAATTTGTTGGGAGCTGCTTTTTACAGGTAATTTATGGGCTGTGAGTTCGGAGCTAGCATATGTGAATCTTTCTACTCCACCATCTTGGCTCCTCCCTCCGCACAGTACATTCTTAATCAGTATTTGTGGATAATGTCTTAATTATTCTGAAATAGTTCTTTGCCCCCAATGAATAAAAAAGACTATTTTATTCTGAATATTTACTTTAGAAGAATGGAAATCCCTAAGATTTCAAGATATCATACTGCAGTTCTTAATATATTTATAAATTGGATAAAATGGAAACAAGTAGAGAGAAGAAGAAAATAAAGGAAAGGAGAGGGAAGAAGAGAATAAAAAGAGGATGCCAAAGAGGAAAAGAAAGAGAAGAGAAGGAATTATGCAACATCTCCTTCCTTTTCCTTTAGGGCACCAAACATGAGCTATCTCTCTCAAGAGATGACATGAATAATAATCCATTCTCTCACATTTTTTGATCAATTTGACCACTGACTGCTGAGCTCTCCAGATTGACACATTGAGAAAGAAAAGATTGCTGGTAAGTCATTTAAGTTTTGTGAAATGGATTCTAAATATTTCTTCTAACTTGAGCTACTGTAGGCAATGGAGGAACACTCATCAATGCAAGTGACCAATTCTGATCCTTTTGTGACAGTCGATGCAGAGGAAGCTATGCAGTTTGAATAAAAGGAAAAAATATTTTTTAACGACATAAAAAAGAACTTTGGACTTAATGTTCGTTTGAGAAAAATCTATTTGCATGTGACATTGGGGTGGGGTTGTGGGGTGAAGTGGAAATGTATCCATGGCATTCAAAATTGCTTATAGAAAATAGGATTTGGCAGAATGATGATGAATGAGTATTTAGTTAAGAAGATAAAGAATATTTTGGTAGGAAAGTAAGGAAATGAGACTGCTGCTTTTCCTTAAGATCAATAGGAAGTCAAGGGAAGAAGGTTCTATTTGATTTTCTGCCATACTCTGTATGCATCTACTTGGACTATTTAGTCACTTTGCTTATTCACTTAACAACTTATTATGGCCACTTTTATTTAAATGTAGCTGCTTATGAAGTTTGGTTAGTCAAAGCAGAACTTATTTGGCAATAACTTAAAGGAGAAAAAATAGCTTAAAAATCAATCCTGACGTTTGAACTGAGTAACACTGCATTAGTGACTATTAAGTTTCCAAGAATTTCAGACTTTGGAGAGAGGCCCCAGGGTTCATTGTAACTCTCCATGATGGGAGTGCAGTAGGTTGGGATGGCCAAAAGATGTCTAGTTAACTTGGGTTTTACAGACTCCTCTCCTGTCCTGTCCTGTCTTGCCCTGTCCCCTTAAACCTACTGTACTCTGAAACTGGGACTCCAATGGGCCTCTGCCTAACGCCTCCTCGGGACCTTGCTAGATTTAGAGTGCTTATCAATATTAACTGTTGCTGGCTCCCACTCAGCCTGATCTCTTTCTTTTCCTTGACCTCATTAAAGGAACCATGCCCTGGCTACTTCTCAAACAGGCCTATTCAATAATGGGATTTGCCTCACCCTAAGTGAGTACCTGCAAAGACCTTGTTCTAAAGGTCCCAAGGTCTCCCATTGCATCCTGGATCATCTCCAGTCATCCTGAGGAATATCAGGTCAATAAATTCAGATGGCTCTGGAGAAGTGAGGCTGATATCCAGCACAGCCCTCCCTCATTCAAAACACAGTCAAGTGCATGTCATCTCATCATTTCTCTGATGGAATGATCTTCTTCAGCAATGAAGGACAAACACAATCCAGTGATAGGAAAGACTTCTTTTTCATACAGGAGGAATGTATGGGTGCATATATATACCCACCCTCAAATGGAATGCTATACTATGGAGGTGAGTCCACTGGCATTAAGAGAGTAAAATCAGAAACCAAATGACTATTTTTTGGTGATGGTGTAGAGGTGGTTGATGTTTTGGTTAAGGGTTAGACTCAAAACTTCAAAGATCTATTCCAACCTCAATGCAGAGATTCTAGGATTCTGTGTATCTTTTCATTATCTATTAAGATTAAACTTCTTCAAATAGACTTCATCTGGTAAAGAACAAACACATATAGAGAGTGTATTCAATTTAATGAACATTTATTAGGCACCAAGAATGATGAAATTCTATGAGAAGTAAGGAGGAGGCAAAGGTGCAAATGATGCCCTTGAGGAGTTTCAGTTGTCCTGAGAAGGAAGACTACAACTTGGAAAAAAGGGCATGTAAAGTACAGTAGGGGATACATGGAAGGGTGAAGAAGGCAAATAAAGTGAACTAGGAATTAGGGAGAAGGAAGAAAACACTAGGGAGGAAAAAGGGAAGGTTCCATGAATAGGGTGGCACTGGAGGCAAATTTTTTAGAATATATGAATTTTGAGAGATGGAGCTCAATCAACCAATCAAATATTTGTTCACTGCCTACCATATGTCAGATATTGTGCTAGGATCTGGGAATACAAGGACAATGGCAAAAAGAGCCCTGTCCTTAAGAAGCTTAGAGTATGTAAGGGAGAATTGATACACATCTTTGGAAAATGCATGTAAAGAAAATTAAGGCAGTGGTTGTACTATAGATAGGCAATTCAAGGAAGGATTATCTAGAAGCTGGCATTAGAAATGAGCCTTGAAGGAAGCCAAAGATTCTGAGAAATGACAGTGAGTATCAGATATATTCCAGGCATGGGAGACAGCCAGTGATTAGGTTGTAGAGGCAAGAGGTGGAGCAAAAGAAGTAACGCAGGAAGGCTATCTTGGCTATCTTGCAGGGTTCATGGAAGGAAGTAATGTGCAAAAAGATCTATCAGGACAGATTGTGACTGAGAGTGAGCATCTTCAGGATCTAAGGTAGGAAATGATTTCTTACACAAGAAACAGTTACAGTACTGTTAGAACCTGGAATATAGAACAGGAAACACTATTAAAAATATTGGAAAAGCAAATTAGAATCAGTTAAATTGTATTAAATATCAGTTTGAGCTCTCTTATTTTATATTTTCAGTTTCATTGAAGCATTTGGTCTTTAAATTACACCTAGAAATTATTCTCAATTCATGAAAGCTCTTCTGTAACAAAGTAAAAGTTAAGTAAAAATAATAATACAGTGACTTCAACTGAAAATCCATGTAACATTTCAGACATGTATTATCCACAAACTATTTCTTAAAAATAACATATTTTAATCTGTTAAATATATTTTCTTTTTTGTTAATTTTGTTTCACTTTGTTGATTATATTTCTTTTCCTACCTCCACCCCATTACAAATAAGAGCAAATTTCTTATCACAAATATGCATAGTCGAACAAAGCAGAAGCCCTCAATGTCTAGACATGCAAATATATGTCTCGTTCCGCTTCCTAAATCAATTGTCTCCCTGAAAAGAGTAGTATGTTTCATTACTTGTCTAAATGAGAATTCAAAAGTCATACATAGGATCATAGATTTAGAACTTTAGAGAAAGGGCCTTAGAAATCATCATTTTACAGATGAGAAAACTGAGGTTTGCTTAATGTTGCACAAGTAATGAATCTGAATCAAGTTTCAAAATCCCATCTTCCAAAATTCATGGCTTGAACAACTTGTTGGTAGAAGGATTGGGTGTGGGTAACAGAGACAGAGGGTGAGGAAGGAAGAATATACATATAATAAATCATTGCCATGGAATCAACTGAGCTTGTTATCTGGAAAGAATTGAAGATTAATAGAACATGGACTAGCCAGAAAAAAAGAGTCCATGATCCTCCTTATTCCTTATTCTCTCATTCCCATACCATATAATATACTATAATATGTATATTATACATATACATACAGATGTGTATATATCCATACCTGTATATATACACATATATATGTGTGCATATATATATATATATACATATACCCATGCACATATATACACATATAAAAATACATGTACACACATGCTGTCTGCATAAGTACACATACGTATATGCATATATGCATACATATGTATATATATGTACATATATACATATATAAATTCTCTGACTTCCCTCCCAGTGATAACTAATTTTCCTACAGTTTCTTTTATCCTTTCATTCTCATCTTTTCCCACTTCTGAATCTCTGGACTTTGAAACCATGTGCATTTTACCCCTTCTCCTCCCTTTTCAGTTCCCTTCATGTGTTTTCCTTGAATGTTTTGGCTTATATTTGCTTGTATTTGTATTTTCATCACTGAGAAGGAAACCACTGATAAACTAAATTGCCTACTGAGATCTAATTAGAATTTTAGTGTGAAGTTGCTTCTGAATATGTTCAGCTACATTGCCTTTTTAAAATAAGGGTGGGCAGTGCCAGAATATCAGAGAAGAGCAACCTTGGTGAACTACCCCAATATTCTCATTGAAACAACTTAAAATAATTCTTAAAATAAGATTTTTGAGCAGCAGAAGGTAAATTATTTTTCCAACCTAAGTCCATTTAAGAGCTCATCAGGAGAAAACTGTAACACTTGATTGGGGGTTAGCCACATTACCCATAGCAGGACTTCGAGGCAGCCTGAGTGACAGCAGCAACTTCTGGATAAACAGGAGAACATATGATGAAGATATATGCTTAGTAATCATAATTGTGCATGGAGATGGGAAAAGTTTAACCATAAAATGGAATCAGATAGAAGAATGGATTAGAAACTAGTGTCCAATACTGTGTTGTTTAAAAGAGAAATTCCTGAAACAGAAACATGGGTAGAGTTAAATAAGGAGCTGAAGCATGAATTTAGGGTCATCATGCTTCAGCTGAAAAAAAAAGCAGAGGTAGCAATCAGGATCACTAATCAATTAAAAGCAAAAATAAACTTAATCAAAATAGATAATGGGCAAATTATCTTTTATGAAATGGTGCCATAGATAAAGACCTCATCTCTCAAATATATAAATGTGATATCTATTATAGATGTTCAAAGGAAATGAATAAACACTTTTCAGAGGAAATAAAAGCTATCCATAGGTATATGAAAAAAATCCTCCAAATCACTAGTGAGTAGATAAAGGCAAATTTAAAGAACACTGAGGTATCACTTTGTACCTATTAGAAAAGACAAATCCTAGAGAGGTTGAGGGAAAATAGGTACAGTAATAGGCCATTTATTGAGTAATAAATTAGTCCAACTATTTTAGCGAACAATTTGGAACTGTGGCCAAAATACTATAAAATTATACATGCCCTTTGACCTAGCAATACTATTACTAGGTCTGTATCCCAGAGAGCTTTTTTAAAACATGAAAAAAAAATGCAAAAACATTTATAGCAGTTCTTTTTGCCATATCAAAGAATTGAAATTGTGGAGGAATTGAGGAATGGCCTGGACATGTTGTAGCATATGATTGAGATGGAACATTATTTTGGTATAAGAAATAATAATAAGAAATAATCCATTTTTTCCAGTCCAAAAAATGCAATGGAAGAGCTAAATGACCTGATTCAAAATGAAGTGAATATAATCAGGAGAAAAGTATTCACAGGAACAGCAATATCATAATGATGATCAACTGTAAAAACAAAAACAAAAAATACAGCTATTCTGATCAGTGTGAAGATCTAAAATGATTCCCAAGGACTCGGGATCAAACAGAAATGATCTCTCCATATAGAGAAGTGATGAACTCTGAGTACAAATTGCAGTATACATGTAGATATAGATATGTAGATAATATATAATATATATAAAATATATATCTAAAACTTTACTTTTCTTGATTTTTTTCTTATAGCTAACGCAAATATGTATGCATGATTTCATATATGCTTGATATCACTTTACTTGCTGTTTCTGTGACTAGAAAAGAGCAGGAGGGAGGAAGTTTGGAACTCAAAATGAAAAGAATGCTAAAAATAAATAAATATTGTTTTACAAACAACTATTTTAAAATTATTATACTTCTTTATATTGTATTTTTTTTAATAACTGTAGTCCTGAGTAGCAACATCTTGTTCTGAATAACAGTTCAAGAGCAGTGTTATAGAGGGTATTCTATGCCCTTCCAATTTCAACTCTGAGATTCTCAGGCTAGTTATGTGTGTGTAGGTATCTGTCCATGAAGGGTAACTTTGAAAATTGTTTAACATCTGGCAATGCACAAACTTGTTTGGAGATTCTGACTGTGTTACCCTTTTGTTGCCAAACATTTTTTTGTTTCAAACTAGTAGGCCTTGAGGGGCTTCTTTTCAGTAGGAACTTGTAGCATATCAAAGAAGTCATAAATTATAATTATGTTTATTCAAGATGGTGAATTTTTAAAGATACCCTTTTTCTGAGGTAATACTACTTAACAAGAACTGGAAGCCCCTAATGTTTATTTGTTCAATTAATAAATCATCAGATGTGGGTTAAAATATCTCCTCCATAATAAATGATTACAAACTGGGACTTGACCTTACACTAAGGACAAGGTATCAGTGTCAAAATCCAAATGTGGCTGCCTAATACAAGTACTTGATGAAAGAAAGACAGTAGGAAAATTCAAGAATAATGCTAATTGTATTTTAATATGCAAGTTTGTATTATGAACACTACAGGAAAAGATACAGATATAAATGTACTATCAGATTACTTAGTGAAGGAAATAAATGCAGAATTAGCGTCATTAGAAAAGGAATAAAAGTGAACCTGACACCCACTGAGGAAGGATCTGATGGTTTCAAAAATATCAATTTCTCTTCTCTAGACTCATCTTCCAAATGAGAGCATTGGCCTAGATGTTCTCTATCATCTCATATAGCTGTAAAGCCTAATAATTCTGTGAATTTTGTTTATGAATTGAAATGGAGTCAGAGAAAATGAGTTCAAGGAAAATGTGATATTTATTTACTTCAGTAGTGCATGGTGTATGAATTAAAATTATTATTTCAAGAAATTTTGCTTAGTTTTTCCTATGAAATAACTATGTCAGACTGCAATCAGATCTCAGGCATTAGAGCTGCAAGACACCTTTGATATTATCTACTGCAAACTCCTCATTTCTATATAAGAAGACATTTTATATATAAGAAAACATTTTCCGTATAAGAAAACATTTAATTAATTTACACAAAGTCACAAAACTAGTGAACATTTTGTAGTAGTCTTAAACTATCAGTTTCTATTCTAGTCCCTTTTATTTTCTTCTTACTAAATTTGACGTACAGTTTAGAGACTGTTCAACAAATACAAAAGCCACATTGGAGATTAAAAAAAAACCACACACATGCAAACAGTATTGTGAGACTAACGGGAGAGCAGTGAAAATGGTGCCCAGGATATAGGAACCCACTTTCTGACAGAGAAATGTTGGCCTTTTTATCCTACTTTGAGGAATCTTCATAAATCTTCAATATAATTTCCTCTTATACATAATTATAATACATTGAACAGGGTGAGAAGAAAACATCATTCAAGAAAGGCCTAATAATCAAAAAAAGAGAACTTTTGTGTAGTTTTAAGACATATAACATTCAAACATCTTTAGCATTAAAATAGAGTTCCTATTAAAAGGAATATTTTTCAATATGATTTGGTTATATCAACTGTATAGCTGTGCAATTTTGTTCTCAAAAAAGTATCCCATCCATAAAATTCACATCACACACATAATAAATATCTGTCCATTTGTTAGCCCCCTTTTTTTGTCATCTAGTTGACACATTGAATAGAATATTGGACCTGAAACCTGGAAAACCTAAGTTCAAATCTGATCCCAGACATTTACAAGCTGAGTGACCCTAATCAAGTCATTTGCTTCAGATTCCTCAACTGTAAAATGGAGATAATATTTTGAAGTAGCATATTGCCATATGTTTTTTTTTGTTTTGTTTTTGAAGCTCTAATGCCTAGACTAGGGTCTTTTATATGGTATGGGCTTAATAAATGTTTGTAAAACTAACTGGATTATAGAATAGGATAAACATTAGGAGAGACACAAACAATGTGAATGACAAATGTAGAAATATCACAGCTTACTAATGTTATGGATGATCACAGACAATATGTAAGAGTAAAATTTAAGATGAACCAGTGATTGGATGAGGTTGCCATCTTCCCATTTCCTTAAATATTTGAGAAAGAAAAGTTCTTTTATTAGAGTGTAGGAATGTGTACTTCATAAATAATGTCTAGCTAACCAAGTCTAGTTTATTTATTGACCCATACAAATATTTATGATATCCTCATAGATATACTGACACATACCTTTTGTGCAGTAGATGATCTGTTTATGTCATAAACCAACATTATATCCATTGTTTGGGTAAGCTATCCCTTTTTCAAAATTTACTGTGATATATTACTCAGGATTATGTGTATTTAAACCTAGATAGTAATCTAACTTCATTTAAAAAATATTTTAAGATACTTAGTGTATGTTAAGAAGCTAAATCTCTGAGGATGGGGAATTTAGAAGAAATAAAGACTGAACTTTAAGGAAGAGAAGGGTCTCTTCTGAAAGAGACACAATTACTTCATATATAACAAGGGTCAGAAAGACAGACGCTAGAAGGGTTATACCACTGGGACCTGAGAGCCACCAGAGAATCTGTTTAGCCAGAAATGTCTAGGGTCAGTAGAGAGCATCTGGAGAAATCACTGTAGAAAAGGAGCAAAGAATGTGCTTCTGGTTATGCTTAATTATTGTGATAATTTTCAATTTGCACTTTTGGAATTTTTTCTCAAAGTATGTTGAGGTAGTTCTTCATTTTCACTCACTAATTATTATATCATCCAAATTGCCTACATGCATTGTGGTAAAGGAAAGCCTAGAGAGAAACTAGCCAGGACAACCAGGATTATGGTCTGGGCACCTCCATTTTCTAGTCATGTGATTTAAAAAAAAATTAATAGTATATTATTTTGTTCCCAATTACATGTCAAGACAATTTCTAGCATTCATTTTTATAAGATTTTGAGTTCCAATTTTTTTCTACCTCCCTTCTCTTCCTTCTTCTGAAAGTGATAGGAGTTTTGGTATAGGTTGTGTGTGTCTTTTCATGTAAAATATATTCTCATCTTAGTCATCATTATAAAAAAAGAAACAAATCAAAAGAAAAAACACAAAAATAGAATAAAGCAAAAAAAAAAGAAGCTTTAATCTGCATTCACAATCCATCATTTCTTTGACTGAATGTGGATAGCATTTTTCCTTTATCCTTTGTACTTATCTTACATCATCATGTTGCTGAGAACAGTAGCCATTCATAGCAGATGGGAAAACAATGTTGCTGATACTATATACAATGTTCTCCTGGTTCTACTCATTTTACTTTGCATCAGTTTGTACAAATCTTTCCAGGTTCTTTTTTTCTGAAATCTACCTGTTAATCATTTCTTATTGCACAATGGTATTCCATTATATTCATATACCACTAGCTGAGAGATGTTAAGAAACCACAATTGCAGTTACCAAGGTTTTTTGTTGTTCTTGCTGTTGTTAAGTGCCTACTATATTTCAGTCACCATGGGAAGCACTTCACAAATATTTTCTTTTGATCTTCATAACAACCCTGTGAGGAACTAAGTCAAGTAGAATCCCCATTTTATACTTCAGGAAACTGAGACAGCCACATGCTAAGTAACTTATCAAAGATTGGACAGCTCCTAAGTGTCTGAGTCTAGATGTGAACTTCCCAACTCCAAGTGCGTTCTATATTGTCTTGGATCTTTGTCTCTATCAAAGTAGCCAAGTCCTTTGATTTTGATCATCATCCAGCATTGCTGTTACCCTGTACAATGTTCTCCTCATTTTCATCAGTCCATATGAAACCTTCCCATGTCTTTTTTATTCTGAAATTAGTCTGCTCATTATTTCTTATAGCACAATAGTATTCCATCACAGTCGTATATGACAACTTGTTCAACCATTCAACAATTGATTTAACTGAGCCATTCTCTAACCTGAGAATGATGAAACAGCAGGCTACAGAAGAAATGCCTGTAATCCAGTAGCCACTTAAATAATTAATTTCATTATGAGGAACAGATTTGCAAATGGGCAATTCTCCTGATCAGAATTTTACCTTGCTGAAGTGAAAACATAGATTACATACATTAATCACAAGTGAGAGGGAAGAGATAGGTGGATAACAAGCAATTGTTCCCAGGGCCAGAGTGGTTTCCAATGACAAACCCACAAGTGGAAGGCAATACAAAAATTGTGGAGTCCTGTGGGAAAAATACTGCTCAAATCCTAGTTCATTACTTAATGGGTCACAGGACCAGAGTTCTGTGACAGCAACAGTTTCAATAGTCTTTGAATCACTTCATTTCAGGTCCACAGGCAGAAGGATGCCAGTGATTTGGGGCCTTGTCAAGATTTGATTGATCAATTCAAGTTGCATTGTGAGTCTGACTCGCAGACACAAAGAAAGGCATTTCTGCAAAATTTAATCTACTACTAGATTCTTTATACATATAATATCGATTCTTATAAAAATCAGAATTCCCTCCAAACATACACATGTATACATATACACATATATACATATACATATGTATGTATGTATGCGCTTGTGTATGTATATATGTATATGTATATACACATATATATATATACATATATATATATATATATATACAGAGAGAGAGAGAGAGAGAGAGAGAGAGAGAGAGAGAGAGAGAGAGAGAGAGAGAGAGAGAGAGAGAGAGATTGTTTTCCTTCCACATTGGGTATTCCTTCAATTTCCTTTTTTTTTTGCTATTACAAAAAAAAGAAGCTATGAATATTTTTCTACAACTAGTTCCTTATCCTTTCAGTTTTAAACTCTTTTGAATAAAAAGTTAGAAGTCCAGTTGCTGGGTCAATTTTATATTTCTTTGGATGTGGTTCCAAATTATCTTCCAGGATGGTTGGATTAATTCACAACTCCACCAGCAATGTAATAGTGTCCCAGTTTTTCCCCACCTTCTAGCATTTGTCATTTTCCTTTTCTGTCGTATTAGCCAATATGATAGATCTGATGTGGTATCTCAGAGTTGGTTTAGTTTTTATTTCTAAAATCAGTAATTTAGAACATTTATTGTGCATTTGACTATTGACAACTTTAATTTTTCTTCTGAAAACTGCCTGGTTATATATTTTGCCAATTTATCAGCTGGGGAATGCATATTATTTTTATAAATATGACTCAGTTCCATATACTTTATCAGAGAAACTTGCTGTAAATCTCCCCCGCCCCCAATTTCTATTTTCCTGTTTTACTTCTAATTTTGGCTGCATTGTTTTTGTTTCTGCAAAAGCTTTTAAAATTTCATATGACCAAATATTAGTTTGATTTAACCATCCTGTGATCCTCTATATCTCTTGTCTGCTCGTAAACTTTTGCCTTTTCCATAGATCTTGTAGGTGTATTTTCTTCAGATCCCCTACTTTACTTATGATGTCAATCTTTATGACAGAATCATTTATGCATTTTGACCTCATTTTGGTATATACTGTGTGATGTTGATCTCTACCTAGTTTCTGTCAGACTTTTTCTTAGTTTTCTCATTAATTTTCATCAAATGATGACTTCTTATCCCCCAAAATTTGTATCTTTGTGTTTATCAAACAGGAGATTATAACAGTCCTTTATTATTGTGTACCATATATCTAATCTTTTCCACTGACCCACCACATATGTTTTCTTTAGCCAGCATCAGGTTGTTTCCATGATTAGAACATCACAGGATCTGTTCCACCCTTTTATTTGAACTCTCTATGTGTCTTTCTGTTTCATGTTTATTTTTTTGGGGGGAACAACATATTGTTAGATTCATGCTTTTAATCTATTCTTCTGTGTAGTTGAGCATTAAGAGTGAGTTTATCTCATTCACATGTACAGTTATGATTACTATCTATTTCCTTCTGTCTTAATTTTTTTCTGTTTCTCAGGAAGCAGTGAGGTGGTCTAGTGGATAGAGCCTTGGATCTAGAGTCAGGAAGTCATGAGTTCAAATTCATCCTCAGACACTTACTAGTTGTGTCACTCTGGGCAAGTCATTTAACCTCTCTTTGCATTAATCCACTAGAGAAGGAAATGGCAAATCACTCCATTATCTTTGTCAAAAAAACTCCATGAACAGTATTGGGATGCTATAGTCTATGGAGTCATGAAGACAAAGACACAATTACATGACTGAACACAACAAAGCACAGAAGTCACACATTTTCAAAGGAGAAAATAGCCAAGAATACACAAAATACCACTAATACATTAGAGTAGAACTCACATATAAATGCCACTAATACAAAAAGTGAGAGAATTTAATGGAATGGAATATAAAATGGGCAATGGAACCTAGGAAGCAAAAAACTGCAAAACAAACAAAACAGTTGTAACTTCACCTTAGCACCAATCAAAACATATGTTTCCAGATGGAGTAGCAAGTAGCTTCCAGCAATCTCTAAATGTTACACAAAGGGATTTGAATTTTATTCTAAAATTAAATCTAAGGTTTTAGATTTAGAGCTTTAAGGGAGTTTAAATATAATTTTGTCTTATTTTATATTCATCTAAGTAATTAAGGGAGTCCCTTGATTTACTGGTTCATGGTATTTCCTATGGAACCAGGCATATGTTTTTTTTTCAGTCCTGAACCTTGGATAGATGGGGAGTATCCACTAATCCTTCATTCACCCCTCTTTATATCTAGAAATTATATCAAAGATGATCGACAATTATGCCAGGAAAAAGCACTGTCTTAGGCAAATATGAGCATTTTTCCCTAGCAAGAATCTCAAGGTAGAACAGTGTTCCCAAACCAAGCAAGACACAAATCATTTAGAAACCATTTATTTATAACCAGTTGAGGGGGTGGTGTCTCTTCCCAGATCATACACCTATAAATTGGACAGGGGTACCCAAGCTCTAGTGTTGATAATGATTTGTTCCATCATCCGAAAGAGCAAATCTAGTGAATGAAAGGGTTACTCTAATTATCCCTTTTATATACAATGAGGAAATTGAGATTCAGAGAGGTAAAAAAAAATATTATCCCATCTCTCACATGTAGTGTGTGGCAGAGTTAAGGCTCAAACTCAGGTTTACTGACTTCAAATCTTTTCCTGTTTTACTATGCTACTTCACTATCTACTTCTTTCATTAAACATATGCATTAAAGTCATTTTGAAAGTTGTATGAAGGATGAATAGGAAAGGGGAGAATTTTTAAGGAGCAAAATTAAAGAAATAAGTTTTGACAAGGACTCCTCCTTCCCTGAGACCAGAGCAAAGGAGAAGAAAAGAGGTGAAAACAGAAATGATGAGATGTAGAGGATGAGATGAAGAAAGGAGAAAGTGATGATGAATAGTTTCAATCTCACCAATAATATAATAAGTGAGGTCAAAAATTCCTTACAAGAGAAAGAGTTGGAGAAATAGGAGAAATAATTTTTATGACAAATTCTGTGCAGTATGATATGATTAAATCAGAGGCAGGGATGGGAAAATTGCCTTTGAGAAGTTGATAATATCAACTAGTAGTAAACTTAGAAGTATTCATTACTTCCTTAAGAAGTCTTAATGAATTTAGAGTAGAAGCAACTTGGGTGATGAATTTGGACATACTGAGTTTAAGATCTGTATAAAACATACGGTGGAGAATATTCAACATCTAATTCACCATAAAGGTCTGCAATTCAGGAGAACAATGACCTAGATGAAAACAAAACAAAAAAACCAGTTATTTCATAAAGTTTTAATCAACAGGAGTTGGTGAGACGACCATGAAAAAATAACATAGAAAAGAGGACCTACAAAAAAATCCTGACCTACACCTGGACATAGGAGGTAGCGCAATATTGATGATCTTGCCAAGGATCCCAACAGAGAACAGTCAGATACAGTAGTGCCAGTGTCAGGAAAATGCAGAGAAGAGAAAGTATCTAGGTGGAGAGAATTATCAGCAAGCTAAAATAAAGCAAAGAGGACACTATATCATTCGGGAACAGGAATTCTTAATTTTTTTTTTTTTAGTTTCAGGAATTTTTGGTAGTTTGGTAAAAATCCTTGGACTTCTCAGATTAATGTTATTTTCTAATTCTTAAAAGAAAATAAATTATACTAAAATGAAGTTGTTGTTTTTGTTTTTTGTTTTTTTTTTAATTTATACACTTCCCTCTCCTCTAGGGTTCTGTATCCAGTGAGACAAATTGACAAACAGGAGAATGTCCAAAGGAGGCCTTCAAAGAAACTGAATTCAGAATACTGTAGCCTGTGAAAAACATCCTACTATTTGTTAGAAAGAATACTGGAATTTGACCAGAGCACTTGGGATTGCACCATATCTCAAGCTTTTACTAGTAAGTAAAAGTACTAACTTTTACTTACCATAAGGAAAGGATTTAAACTCTCATAGCTTAATTTTCATTATCTGCAACAGGGTGATAATGCCATTACCATTACCTACTCATAGTGTTGTTATAGGAAAAAATACTTTGGAAACAGAAAGACTAGATAAAAGCGTGGTGATCATCATCACTATTTCAATGAACTAGTGACTTTTTAGTTTAGAGAATATGATGCTTTAAGTGTTGTGCAATAGCTGTCATCAAATGTTAAGAGGACTATACTAAAAGAAGCAAGATTTTTTTCCTGTATTATAGAGCGTTGAATTAAGACTAGTTGATGGAATTTGGAAGAATGCCAACTTTTATGACTTTAAAAAACATACTGATTAAAACAAACAAACAAACAAAAAACCTCACATTCATCTAGAACTTTAAAGTCTAGAATATCCTTTAAATACATCTCTTTGGGGGTCCTCCCTTGCACATAGGAAGTTTCCTAACTCAGGAGTTTTCCATAAACATGAAATCCAAGATTCAGTTCTTACTACTATGTTTAAGAAATTGGAACTTCTACCCAGTACCTTGCCCTCCTATTTCTTAACCCACCCACTCCTCTAAAAAGTCCTTCTCATGAACTCTGCCCCATCCTATCCCATTGCCCTTTCTGAATTTAGAAGACTTTTATTCCCTTTTATCTATCTATCTATCTATCTATCTATCTATCTATCTATCTATCTATCTCTCTCTCTCTCTCTCTCTCTCTCTCTATCTATCTATCTATCTATCTATCTATCTATCTATCTATCTATCTATCTATCATTCACTCTTCAACCCATTCCTGATGAGAGTACGGTTTTAGCACTACCCACCTTACTCCCTACTAGCTTTTTCTGTTTCAATTTTTCCTTTTATCAGATAATTTGTATGAGATAATTACTCCTTTTAGTCTCTCTCCACAGTTTTCTTTTTTTAGAATCCCTCTATCACACTCAGCTCAGTCCAACTATTTCTTTCAAACTACCCAAATAATGATGACAATTGCAAGTACTGTTAATATTTTCATATATATAAACAATTTGATCTTATTTAGTTCTTTATAATTAATCTTCCATTTCTATGTTATATTCCTCTTAGATGTTATATTTCAAATTTTACTTTAAATTCTGGGGGATCTTATCACAAAAACTTGAAATCTTTCAAATTGTTTCATCTTTCCCCGCCCCCATTCAGGATTACACTTAGCTGTGCAATATATTATTCCAAGACATATGGTCCTGCAATGAAGTAGCTGCTAGGTCTTATGTAATTCTCATTGTACCTCCATGATATTAATTTTCTTTTCTTGTTGCTCCTAATATTTTCTCCTTAACCTGAGAGCTTTGAACTTGGCTATGATATCCCTGTAAATTTTCCTCCTAGTATCTCTTCCAGGTGGTGCTCACTGGATGTTATTTTTTTCTGTTTCTACTTTGCCTTCTTCTTCTAGAACTTCAGGGCAATTTTCCTTGATAATGTGTTCTAATTTTGTGTGGAGTCATTTTTTTTAAATAACAGTTTGTAGCTATTCCAACTATTACAGCATTATTTCCCCTTGATCTGTTTTCTAGATCAGTTGTTTTTCTGATGAAATATTTCACTTTATCTTCTATTTTTTTTATTCTTTTGATTTTCTTTTATTATTTCTTGATGTCATAGAATGTCATTAGCTTCCCCTTGCCCAATTCTAGTTTTCAAGTAATCATTTTCTTCCTTAAGTTTTTTTTGATTCTCTATTTCAAGTTGGATGACTTTCTTTCCATTTGTTTCTTGAGTTCTTGGGTTTTTCTTTTTTTTCTAAGTTTTCCTCAATCACTCGTATTTGATTTTTAAAGTCCATTTTACCTTCTTCCAAGAATGTTTTGTTTTTGGGATCATTTCACATGTCTTATTAAAAAGGAGTGGCTTTTGTAATTCAATTATTTTCCTCCGTGTATGAAACCAGACCTCTATTCCCATAGTAACTATTTTATCAGCTCTTAGTGTAATTAAGTTGTAGTCCTGAGGTATGGGTAATGATGCCCTCAATCTTGGGTCCTTCTTACTATTGTTTTCTGTTGTTTTCTTGGAAACCAACATTGGGTTGTCCTCTCTACTCCTAAACCAGAGGTAGGGCCCTCAGCCGCACTGTCCCTAAAATGATATTGCTCCCTGTGGTCCCTCCCTCATAGCTGAACACTACATCAATCCTCTCTGCCCTGGAACTGAGACCAGAGGTTCTGCTCTTCTGCAAATACCCAGTGCCAGAAGGTTCCCTGGTACTTGCCACTACCACACTCATCAAGTATGTGCTAGCCCCTTGTCTCTGCAGCCACAGTACAGGACATTTCTGCTCCATAAAGTTGCATTTGGCATCCCTCAACAATGGATGGTCTTTCAATATTCTCCTACTCCATCACCAGATCCCCACACTCTCTGAAAAATGAAAGTTTCTAAGGTTGAGGCTGCCTCTCAACCTAATCGCCCCCAAGGCTTGTTGTTTGTTATTCTGCAGAGTTGGCCTGGAAGTGTTTGCACTTCATTCACACTAAATACCCCTGAAAGTCAAGTCTTTCCTAGGATCTTCTCAAGATGTCTTAGGAGGACCACTGCTTTACTCCATATTCATTTCTGATGCTCTGAAGCAAAGTTTTGTCTTTTTTTAATACGCAAGAAATTTAGAGAGCTGAGTTTTCTGACCTCCACCATCTTCCCAGAATTCTCCTACTCAGTAATTTTACAAGTGAGAAAATTAAGTCTTCGAGTTTAGGTGACCTTGCTATGGTTACAATACTAGCCAAAATCAAAGGCAGAATTTCAGTTCAAGTCTTCCTGTCCCCAAGACCTGTGCTCTCTAGTGTTTCATACTTCTCTGAAAATTATCCACTAACAGAAAGCTTATCTCCTCAAATAGTAACAGTGCCACCATATGTTCATAAATAATTCAAAGTATTTACTCCATGTTCACATATCTCATTTGATCTTCAGAGTAGCCTGTGAGAAAGATACAAAATGTACTATTCTCCTCTATTTTCATATGACTAATGGAAATCGAAGCTTGAATCATAGACAAATTAGTCCAGTGTTTTTCTCACCAAAATCAATGACGTTTTTCAAGTAAATGGGTTAATATTATTTGTAAAGATTAGCATTGAAGAGATTACTGAAAGTACATAGGAGATTGGACTAGATAACCTATATAGCCAACTCCAACTCTAATATTTTAAGTAATTAATTTTGTGATCATAGTGTTATGCAGTTCAGGATCATCACCTAAACTAAAACAAAAGCAGCAGGTGATAGCAATTTCCATATTACTTGAAAAAATATAGTTAAATTATATTCTACTCTGTGGAAGTTCAGAGTTCAATGCTTCAAACTGTCAAAAATTTCACAGTTTTATAGGATTTCTGAGATAAGAAATCAAGTATATTTTATGCAATTTAATGTAAATGCTGTAGTTGGAGCAATTAAAAATGCAAGAAAATATTCTCATTTTATTTTCTAAGCAGCTATTTTCCTCCTTGTGGTATAATATTCACTTTAAAAAGGGCATTTATATATAATAAAAAATGGAAGGGATTCTAATTCATGAATTACCTTCTTTGTAAAATAAGGGTGGTTTTAAAAAAGGAAAGTGTTTTGATTATCTCTTATTTGTGCTGGCCTCACAAAGAAAATAATCTATGTTATTTGGGATTGAATAACCCCTTTGATCACTCTTTCCACCAAACTTGATGAAACTTTTACTTGATTACTATTAACTTGCACTTGTTAATGTCCATATTCTATTTGGAGTTCAAGTCATGTTTATAATGACACACATCTGGATGAAAAAGGAAAAAAAAAACAGCTTTAAAGATCTGATTTCCCAAACATCTGGATTCATAGCACAGTATTGCCTCAGGCCTTGGAGAGTTTAAAGAAAATCTAAGTGGGGATTTGTCAAATGCCGTTCTGTCAATCTTTTTGGCATTATTCGTACATCTCTATCTCTATCTATGTATCTATCTATTTATGTGTGTATATATGTATTTATATGCATATAGATGTTAACATCTATTTCAATAATTTAATCCAATCCAACAAATATTAACTATGTGCCAGACACTGTACTAAGTGCTGGGAATGCAACTAATAAAGAAAAAAAGAAACAATCCCTGATCTCAGTGAGTTTACAGTCTAAAAATTAAGATAACACAGAAAAGGACACAGGAAAAATGGGGATGGAGAAAGAGAAGGGAAAAAAGGAATAAGACAACAATGAGTACAAATTTTAGTGGCATCTTTGTCCATGGAGGTAAAATGAGGCAGGGCATTAGATACAGGAAGGACAGCTCTAAGAGTGCTGTTTCTATAAAGGAAGACACTGGGATGAACCTAATATTCCACCTGCCAGCCCTCAAAAGAAAGGGGAAGAGACAGAAAGGTGAAGTTAATCAAAGCTCCAATTAACAACATGGTTGTGGAAGTGTTGATATTATCCTGGGATAAGCATATTTTTCTGTGGTTTTGAAATCTGGTAGGGCAGCAAATGCAGAGTAGATAATGTACCTATATGGGATCCAAAATAATATTAGCATATTATATGTATATGAAACTTTACAATTATAATATATCTTGTGTCTTAATGTCCTATTTTTTGGTGCTGGCAACCTTAGATAAATCAGTCCATAGTTTGAAGCCATTAAATACTCCCCAAATTACTTTCTCCATTCTATAAGTAGAAGATTCATCTCTTTCTAGAATGGAAACTTTTAACTTACTAGATTCAATCAAATAAATATGTTTTCGTTGAAAAAAGAAAAACATTCTTGGTAAAGACAAACAGCAAGACTTCAAATAATTAGAATATACAAATAGCATCATCCTCTTACTTCAGTATAAGATGGATATCTCTGCAGGTAAGAAACAAATGGCAGTTTCATCCCCTTGAAAGGACCCAGCAGAAATTTACACACACCTCAGGAAACATTATAGAGATTCCTGAAAGGCAGAAAAAAAAAACTTTCATCCAACCAGGAGCCTTGGGTTACCTCCTTACTATATGAACTGTCTAAGGTAAACCAACATTCTTCTGGACTTCATGTCTACCAGTGGAAAAAATGGTCATTCAATGAAATAGAGGACTTTCTAGCATTCTTGATGACAAGACCAGAGGTGAATAGAAAATCTGACTTTCAAACACAAGCATCACGAAAAGCATGAAAAGGTAAAGAGAGAAAGGGAAAGGACTTACTAAATAAGGGACTTACTAAAGTTGAACTGTTTACAATCCTACGTGAAAAGATAATATTTGTGTCTCTTGAAATTTTTCTCAGTGTTTAGGTCTTTGGTTTATATACATATAGACAGAGGGCACAGGGTGAGTTAAATAGGAGTTGATGATATCAAAAAAATAAAATTAGGGTTAGAGTTATGGGTGAGAGAGTAATATATTGGGTAGAGAAAGGGAAAAATGGAATGGGGCAAATTATCTCTCATAAAAGAAGCAAGACAAAGCTTTTTAAATGAAGGGAAAAGGGGGTAGGTGAGAGTGAAAAAGGAAAGATTATTCTCATCACATTTGAATTAACACTTAATTTGGTATGAAAATCTATCTTACATTACAGGAAAGTAGGAGAGAAGGAAATAAATGGTGTGTTTAGGGGGTGATAGAATGGAGGTTAAGTGGGAAGAGATAATTGTTAGAAGTTAATAATTTTGAGGGACGGACAAGATCAAAAGAGAGAACAGAATAAACGGGGGCATAGGATGGAGGGAAATATAGTTAGTGTTTTACAAAATGACTATTAGAGAAGTTTTTGCATAACTACACATGTACAACCTATATTGAATTGCTTGCTTTCTCAGTGGGAATGGATGGGGTGGGAGGAAAGTAGAGAAGTTGGAACTCAAGGTTTTATGAATGAATGTTGAGAATTCCTTTTGCATGTGACTGGGAAATAAGAAATACAGGTAATGGGGTATAGAAATCTATCTTTTCTACAAGAAAAAAGAGAAGATGGTGATAAGGGAAGGGTGGGGTATTATAGAAGTGAGGGCAGATTGGGGAAGGGGTAATCAGAATGCATGATTTCTTGAGTAGGCGGAGAAGAGAGATGGGAAGAAAATTTGGAACTCAAAATCTTGTGGAAATGAATGTTAAAAACTAAAAATAAAGAAATAAATTTTTTAAAAAAGAAAAAAAATAACAGTATCTCTGAATGGCAATTTCTCTATCCATGCAATAAGGATAATAGCATTTCTACTACCTTGAATATAGGGTCATTCTAAAATGCTTTGTAAAATTGAAGTACTGCCTAAATATGAATGATTATCATTACTCCCATCCAGTTGAAAATATCTAGAAGACAGTTCAAAAGTTTTGAACTTAGGTAATATCCATGTAATGAAATACCATTCTATAGTAATAGTTTGTGAATATGAAAATTTCAGAGAAATATATAGGCATTTGTATTAACTGATTCAGATCAAAATAAACAGAATAAAGTAGGCAATACACATAATGATTTTATGTTTGCAAATTCAAAAAATCACTAAAAGGAAATTAAACATAAACTAAAATCAGTGAAGATCTCAGAAAGTCAATAATTAAACACTGCTCTTCTTTCAAATCAGATAATATCCAGATGTCATTTTACATTTGATTGAACATATGGTTTTGTCATTGAAGGGAAAAAACAGTGAATGATTTGTTCTACTAATACAGAACACAATGTTGCTTACAAAGTAAAATATGAGAGCATCATCTGGAATACTGAAAAATTAAACTACCTGCCCAGAGTCACATCTTCAATATGTGTTAGAACCAGGCCTTGATCTGAGATGTTCCTGAATGAGGATGGTTTTTCTCTCCATTATACAGCACTGTCTCTTAGTGAGTGTAGGGAGAGGAAAAGTAGGGGAAAAAATTACATACTTTTTCATATAAAAATACTATTTCAGATTATTTTGCTTTACTTTTCCTTTGTCTTAAATAAAAGTTCAAATGAGGATGCATGTGGGAATAAAGTAAGAAAGCCTTTGTAAAAGAATTTAATAAGATGCAAATATTCCTGAAAGGCAATTTTTTTTTAATTCTTCATGGTAGTCAATCACTATAAACATACATGGCATTCATGAGAGACATATTTATATAAAATCTAAGATGACCCAAATGTCAAGAGAAAGATATGGTGAGTGCGTAAGTAGGGTGCAGTATATAACCAAAGATGGCTTGTTCTGATATCGCTCTGAATTTAGTTTCCATAAAGTCTGTATTTATTTATCTAGACACGTTATTTATACCTTCCTGGAGGGCAGAAACTGTTTATTTCCTGTTATCACTATTTAGTAAGTTTTTTTTTTATTCATAATGCCTGGAACACCTCCTGGATCACAGTAAGCTCTTGGTGAATGAAAGTTGAGATGAATTCAACAAACAACAAATACATTTGAAAATTTTCCAGGAAATTTGTTTCCAACTCTCTAGTCTAGTGCTCCAAGAATCCAACATCTTTCCTGATCTGAATATCTGAAAGACATATTGGAACATCATTGGTCTTAAGGCACATCTGTTCTATTTTTTTTTTTTGTATTTAAATTTATTTATTTAAGTTTTCAACATTCATTTCCAAAAAAATTTGAGTTCCGAATTTTCTCCCCATTTCTACCCTCCCACCACCCAAAAATGCCAAGCACTCTATTTATCCCTATCACCAATCAGCCCTCCCTTCTAACATCTCTCCCTTCCCTTATCCCCATCTTCTCTTTTGTCCTGCAGGGCAAGATAAATTTCTATACCCCATTACCTGTATTTCTTCTGTCCTAGTTGCAAGAATGATACTTAACAGTTGTTCCTAAAACTTTGAGTTCCAAATTCTCTTCATCCCTCCCTCCCCATCCATTCCCTTTGGGAAAGCAAACAATTCAATATAGGCCATATCTGCGTAGTTTTGCAAATGACTTCCATAATAGCCGTGTTGTGTAAGACTAACTATATTTCCCTCCATCCTATCCTGCCCCCTATTTCTTCTATTCTATCTTTTGATCTATCACTCCCCAAGAGTGCTCCCTCTTCCCACTGCTTTCCCTTCCATTATGCCCCCCACCCTGCTTATCCCCTTCTCTCCCACTGTCCTGCATTGTAAGATAGGTTTTCATACCAAAATGAGTGTTCATTTTATTCCTTCCTTTAGTCGAATGTGATGAAAATAAACTTCATGTTCTGGTCTTTTCATCAGAAAGGTCTGGAAGCCCCTTATTTCATTGAATGTCCATCTCCTTGCCTGAAATATTATGCTCAACTTTGCTGGCTAATTGATCCTTGGTTGTACTCCCAGGTCCTTTGCCTTAAGGAATATCATATTCCAATTCCTTAAATATTTTAATGTAGAAGTTGCAAGATGTTGTGTGATCCTGACTGTAGCTCCTTGATATTTGAATGATTTCTTTCTGGCTGCCAATAGTATTTTCTCTTTCACTTCATAGTTCTGGAATTTGACAGTGATTTTCCTTGGTATTTTTAGTTTGGGATCCCTTTTAGGAGATGAAGGGTAAATTCTTTCGATGACTATTTTGCCCTCTGAATCTAGGACTTCTTTTCATCATGGCTTACTGGTAGACCAATAATTCTTAGACTTTCTTCTCTTAGGTCTATTTTTCCAGGACAGTTGCTTTTACAATTACATATTCTACATTTTCTTCTATCTTTTCATTCTTTAGATTCTGTTTGACTGATTCTTGATGTCTCATAGAGTCATGAGCTTCTACTTGCCTAATTCTAATTTTTATTTTTGTTTTCTTCAGTTAACTTTTGCATCTCCTTTTCCATCTGTCCAATTGTTTCTTTTAAGGAGTTAATTTTCTCCAGTTAGTTTTTGTACGTCCCTTTCCATTTGTCCAGTTTTCCTTTATAAGTAGCTGTTCTCTTCAGTGAATTCTTTTCTCATATTTTTAAAATCATTGTCCTGCTTTTCTTTCATTTCTCTAATTTTTCTTTTAAAATCCTTCTTCAGATCTTCCAAGAGTACTCTTTGTGCTTGCAATCAGTTCATATTCCCTTCTGAAGTTTCAGATAGGAGTACAGTCTTAATGCTGACCACTTTGATATTCGTGTTTTGGTCCTTGTCTTCATAGAAAGATTCTATGATCTTTCCTTTTCTACTTTGCTTCTTACTCATGATGATGACAATAATCTTTTCCCTAGCTTTTAAAGTAGATCTCTGCTTCTAGGGCACAAGGGGCTCTGTCTTACAGTTCTTATGCCTTGAACTTTGAGGCTTTGTGTGTTGTAGCCTCTGTTTCTTTCAATTAGAAGTTAAAATATTGCAGCTTATCTGGTACTGAGCTGGCTGATTTGAGAAAGCAGAGGCCAGATGAAGTCTTTCTGTGTTTCCTAGGAAGTTGTCCTGGAGCAAACTGTGTTAAGTGTGCAGGAGGGATGGGCTGCCCACAGCAGGACTCCTCTGCTGAGTTAGAGCATAGACAACATCTGTGGTTGGTGATCTCGTCTACCCTAGTGCCTTCCTGATTACCATGGAGTGCTGAGGCACACCTGGGGCCCTGGTGTTGGCAGTTGTGGGCTTGAATCCCTGGAGCTCAGGATCTCCTCTCAGTTTACTGAGGTAGGGCTGTCTGGGACAGCTCTGATCCTTCACTGATCCCCTTCAGCCTCAGCAAGAGGGATCCTCCTTAGTGATTTCTCTAACCTCATGCTAAGAGGTTGTTTGCCTCTTCTGCCGATCCCACTGTTTCAGGATTTTTCTGTGTAAATATTGTATGGGTCTTTCAAGGTCGACTAGGGGAAGGGGAGAGAGTATTTACTGATCACTTCACTATTTTGACTACCAGAAGTTCAAGTAGGTGACTTACAGACATTTAATCTGCAGGCTGATAGTCTCATGAACAGCTGCCATAGATACCTAGGGCTCCATGGCTCTTACTTGCTCAGTTCCTCTGGCCTTTTGAACTAGGCTGATATGCCCGAGATTCCACAGTGAGACACAGGGCTTCCAGCTCAGCCCTGCCATGACAAGAAATTACTGGTACAGCCTGTGCACTGTCTGCTGCATGCTTCTTCAGTCCTGTGGAACAGATCCTTCCTGTTGACCTTCCAGTCTGCCCTTGGCTGTTAATCTGTCATGGTCTATCTCCTATTGGATTCTGCTCCTCCAAATTCTGGTCAGATTCTCTTTTTTAGAGGTATCTGGAGGAGTTTGTATAAGACCTTAAGTGATTAGCTGCTCTCACTCCACCATCTTTTCTCTGCCTCTTACTTGAAAATTTCTTGAAAGATGATGTCTAGGCTCTTTTAAACTTAGCTTTCAGGTAGTCCGTTAATTTTTAAATTATCTCTCTTGGCTCTAATTTCAAGGTCAGCTTATTTTTTTCCAATGAGATATTTCACATTGTCTTCTGTCTTTTCATTCTGCTTTTTTCAAATTTTATTTAATTTTATTTGTTTTCAGTGATCTACAATCATTTTCATATGTCACAGATTTTTCAACTGCCTCCCCTCTTCCCCCAAAGTTCTTCACTCCATCCCTGAGATAGCACACAGTTTTATATAGGTTCTACACATATATTCCTATTAAGTATATTTTAACCTTAGTCATGTTGTATAGAAGAATTAAAAGAGGGAGCCAAAATGGCAGAGCAGAAAGTGGCATATAATCTAGTGCTTCCTCCACAGCCCACAAAACACGTGTAAAAAATGACTGTCAACAAATTCTAGAGCAGTAGAAGCCACAGAACAACAGAGTGAAAGAGGTTTCCAGCCAAAGGTAACCTGGAAGGCCAACAGGAAAGGTCTATCTCATGAGGTGCTGAGTAGAGCAGAGCCCAGCCCTGGCTATGCAGAACAGGGATGAACAGGACCAGAACAGACCTCCAGGACACAATCCCCAGCAGGAAGGGCCCCAGATTCCTCATTTAACAAGCAACAAAGAAAACTCCAGTCAGTGTTGGAGGGCTTTCCCAGCTGAGTGACAGGTGAGTATACTCCCCACAGCACTGGCCCTAGGTGGCAGCAGAGGGCTGTCAGTAGCAGCAACAGTGGAAGGCAGGCTGCTATGGTGGCTGCAGAAGCAGCTTGGGTCCATTTTCCAGGCAGCTCAGCTTAAAGACCCCGGGGAATTGAGCAGCTGATTTGAACCTCAGCCCTCAGTGGAAGCCTTGTCCCCAGCCAAAGACCCTGGGGGAATTGAGCAGCTGATATGAACCTCAGCCTTGAGAATATTACAGGGGGGAGGAGGAGAACTACGACCCTACTCTTGACAAAGGATGCAAAAGTCAAGTAAGTAACTGACTAGGAAAATGTCCCCAAAAGAGAAACAAATAAGATCATAGGAAGTCACTTTCTTCGTAAACACGTATCTTCTTCCATCCTTTTGGAAGAAGAAGAACAAGGCATATTGTCAGAAGTCAAGGCTTCTCCCTCCAGTATTTCCAAAATGAATTTGAAATGGGTTCAAGCCACAGAAGATCTTGAAAAACAAGTCAGAAGCTTGCTAAAGGAGAATAAAAAAAATGCTGAGGAAAGTAATACCTTTAAAAATAGGCAAACTCAATTGGGAAAAGAGGTCCAAAAACCCAATGAGCAGAAGGAGGCTTTAAAAAGCAGAACTAGCCAAATAGAAAAGAAGGTTCAAAAGCTTGCTGACCAAAATAGTTCTTTAAAAGAGAGAATAGATTTCAGGGACACTAATGACTATGAAGTAAACCAAGAAGTTACAAAACAAAACCAAAAGATTGAAAAAAATAGAAAATAATGTGAAACATCTCATTGGAAAAACAACTGACCTGGAATATAGATCCAGGAGAGAAAATTTAAAAGTTATGGGACTACCTGAAAGTCATGATCAAAAAAAGAGCCTAGACATTATCCTAGGACAACTGACATGACATTCCAGAACCAGAAGGCAAAATAAATATTGAAAGAATCCCCTGATAACCTTCTGAAGGAGACCCAACAAGAGAAACTCCTATTAATACTGTGGTCAAATATCAGAGTTCCTAGGTCAAGGAGAAAATATTGCAAGTAGCTTGAAATTCGAGTATTGTGGAAATACAATCAGTATAACATAGATATCTGGCAGCTTCTACAATAAGGGATGAAAAGGGTTTGAAATAGGACATTCCAGAAGTCAAAGTAATTGGGATTAAAACCAAGAATCACCTACCTACCAAAACTGACTATAATGCTTCTAAAGAATAAGTGGTCATTCAGTCATATAAAGGACACTCAAACATAAGAATCAAGAGAACCATGAAAAGGAAAACAGGAAAGAGAATTCAAATAGAACCTTCTAAAGCTGAACTGTTCACATTCCTACATGGAAAGATAATATTTGTAACTCTTGAGACTTTTCTCAATATTTGGTTAGGTGGAGGAATTACACACACACATGCACACACACACATGCATGCACACACGCACACACACATACACACACATACATATATAGACAAAGAGTACAGGTTGAGTTGAATCAGAAAAGATGATATCCACAATAAAAATAACATAAAAATAAGGGATGAAAGAGTAAAATATTGGGGGAAGAAAGAGAGAAATGGAATGGGGCAGGGTATCACTTATAAAAGAGGTAAGAAAAGTCTTGTTCAGTGTAGGAGAAAAGGGAGGAGGTGAGAGGGGAAAAGTGAATCTTACTCTCTTCACATATGGTTTAAGGAGAGAATAACATGCTCACTGTATTTGGTGATCTATCTTACACTTCAGGAAAGAAGGGGAGAAGGGGACAAGTGGGGTGAGGAGGATGATAGAAGGGAGGGCAAATGGGAGAAGGGAGTAATTAGAAGTAAACACTTCTGGGAAGGGACAAGGACAAATGAGAGAATAGAAAAAAGGGGGGAGGACAGGGTAGGATGAAGGGCAATATAATTAGTTTTACACAATATGACTACTATGGAAGTCTTTTGCAAAATGACACATGCATTGCCAGTATTGAATTGCTTGCTTTCTCATTGGGTGTTTTCTCAGTGGGGATGAGTAGGGAGAGAGGGAGAGAAAGAAGTTGGAATTCAAAGTATTAGACATAAATGTTGAGAATTATTATTACATGTAACTGGGAAATAAGAAACACAGGTAATAGGGTATAGAAATTTATCTTGCCCTACAAGACAAGAGAGAAGATAGGGATAAGGGAAGGCTGGAGTTTAAGAGAAGGAAGGATACATTGAGGAAAGGTGTATTCAGAACACAAGGTATTATGGGGTGGAGGGAGGAGAGAGATGGGGAGAAAAATTGAAACTCAAAATTTTGTGGAAATGAATGTCAAAATCTAATAATAAATAAATAAACAAACAAATAAATGAATGAATGAATGAATGAATGAATAAATGATTGACATGGATGGCAGAAATCAAGAAGCAAACCAAATCATAATATAAAAGTCAATGATTTGTTTCATTCTGCAATCAAATTCCATAGTTCTATCCCTGGATGTGGAAGGCCTTTTGCCTTAAGAAGCAATTGGGAATTATTGAAGTTTTTGCTTTGCAATGAAGTATAAAGTCTACCAGAAAAATTCCTCTCACATTGTGGTTGTTGTGTATAAAGTTCTCTTGGTTCTTCTCCTTTCATTCAATATCAGTTCATAGAAGTATTTTCAAGCCTCTCTGAAGTCTTCCTGTTCATCATTTCTTACAGTACAATTGTATTCCATTACATTCATACACCACCAATTATTCTGCCATTCCCCAGTTGATGGGCATCTGCCTGATTTCCATTTTCTGGCCTCCAGAAAGGGAGCTGCTGTGAATATTTTTGTTCAAGTGGAACCCTTTTCCACTTTTATAATCTCTTGGGGATACACTCCTAGAAGCTGCATTGTTGAGTTAAAGGGTATGCTCATGTCTGTAGCCCTTTGGCATAGTTCCAAATTGCTCTCCAGAATGATTGGATCAGCTCAGAGCTCCACCAACAATGAATTAATGCTCTAACTCTCCTACATCTTCTCCAACATTCATAATCTTCCTGTTTTGTCATGCTAGCCAAACCGATGAGTATGATGTGGTATCTCACAGTTGTTTTGATTTGCATGTCTCTAATCAATAGTGATTTAAAGCATTTTTTCATATAACTATAGATAGTTTTAATTTATTCCTCTTAAAATTGCCTATTCATATCCTTTGACCACTTATCAATTGGGGAATGATGTATTCTTGCACATTTGACTCATTTCTCTATATAGTTTATAAATGGGGCCTTTGTCATAGACACTAGTTGCGAAAATTCTTTCCCAGTTTTCTGCTTCCTTTATAATCTTGGTTGCACTGGGTTTGTTTGCGCAAAAACTTTTCAATTTATTGCAATCAAAATTATCCATTTTGCACTTCATAATGTTTTCTATCTCTTGTTTAGTCAAAAATTTTTCCCTTCTTCTTAAATCTGATAAATACACTATTCCTTGCTCTACTAATGTGCTTATAGTATAATTATACCTCAATCATGTGCCCATTGGGATTTAATTCTTGTGTGCATTGTCAGGCATTGGTCTATATCTAGTTTTCACCACACATTACAGTTTTCCAAGTAATTTTTGTGGAACAGTGAATTCTTATCCCAGGAAATGGGGTTCTTGAGTTTATCAAATAGATTGCCATATTCATTCACTACTGTGTCTGGAGTACCTAACTTATTCCATTGGTCTTCCCTTCTGTTTCTTAGCCAAGACAAAATGCTTTTGGTAATTTCTGATTTATAATACAATTTGAGATCTGGTAGAGTTAGGACACCTTCCCTGGCATTTCTTTTCCTTAGTTCCCTTGGTATTCTGTACTTCTTGGTCTGTGAGATGACTTTTGATATTATTTTTTTCTAGCTCTACCAAATAATTATCTGATAGTTTTTTTGGTATGTAACTGAATAAGTAAATTAATTTAGGTGGAAATGTCATGTTTATTATATTAACTCAGCCCACCCATGAACCACTGATGTTTTCCACTTACTTCCATCTCACTTTATTTGTCCAAAAACTGTTTTGTAACTGTGTTTATATAGTACCCAGATTTGTCTGGCAGGTAGACTCCCAAATATTTTATAGTGTTTACCCTAGCTTTAAATAGAATTTCTCTTTCTATCTCTTGCTGTTGTGCTTTCTTGGTAGTATATAGAAAGGCAGAAGATTTGTGTGGGCTTATTTTGTAGCCTGCAATTATGCCACAGTTGTTTATTATTTAAAGTAGTTTTTTTCCTTGAATCTCCAGGATTCTCTAAATATTTCATCATATCATATGCAAAGAATGATAAGTTAGTTTCTTCTTTGACTATTCCAATTCCTTCAATTTCTTTTTATTTCTAATAACATTGAATAATAGTGGTGATAATGCACATCCTTGTTTCACCCCTGATCTTAGTGGAAATGCATCTGGCTTATCCCCATTGAATATAATACTTTCTGAAGGTTTTAGGTAGATATTGTTTATTATTTTATAGAAAGTTACATTTACTTCTATGCTCTCCAGCATTTTAAGTAGAAATGTGTGTTGTATTTTGTCAAAAACTTTTTCTGCATCTATTGAGACAATTTTTGTTAGTTTTTTTAAGATTTTTGTTAGCTTTCTTGTTCATATGATCAATAATGCTAATAGTTTTCCATATACTGAAGCAGCCCTGCATTCCCACCATAAATCTCATCTGAACATATTGTATCATTCTCATGATAACTTGCTATATTGTTTTTGCTAAAATTTTATTTAAAATTTTTACATCTATATTCATTATACAAATTGTTCTATAATTTTCTTTCTCTGTTTTGGCTCTTCCTGGTTTAGTTTTCAAAACCATATATGTGTCATGAAAAGAATTTGAGAGGACTCTATATAGTATTGGAATGGAGTGTTTTTGAAACGTTTGGTAGAATTTCCTCCTAATTCGAGGATATTTAACCCTTTTCACTTTTTATATTGCTTATTTGTATTTCTTCTTTTTTAAGTCAAATTCACCAAAAGTTTATCAATTCTATTGGCTTTTTCATAAAAAAAATAAGCTTTATTTATTAATTCAATAGTTTTCTTAATTTCAATTATATTATTCTCTCCTTTGGTTTTCAGTGTTTGTTTCTATGATTTGTTGCCTTCTCTTTCTTTTGATTTTATTTTATAATTTATTGTTTTCTTAAGTTAGCTTATATTTCCTCCATTTTGATTTTTAAGCAATGATTTTCTTCAGTGACTTTTTGGTCCTCCTTTTCCATTTTTGCTGTGTCTGCTTTTTAAAGTATTCTTCTCCTCATTGAATTTATTGGTGTCTTTTGCATTTGGATTAGTCCATTTTTAATGTGACATATTCTTCAGCATTTTGGCGGTCTCCTTTAGCAAGCTTGTGGAATCATTTTTTCATTTTTTTTTTCACATCACTCTCATTTTTCTTCTCAATTTTTCCTTTATTTCTCTTATTTGATTTTCAAAATCCTTTTTGAGCTCTTCCATGACCTGAGATGAATTCATATTTTTCTTGGAGAATTTGTGTGTTGGAGTTTTCACTTATTTGTCTTCTTCTGGTTTTGTGTTTTGTTCTTCTTTGTCACCAAAGTAATATTGTAAACTCTGATTTTTCCCTCAGTTCCCTCATTTCCTCACTCAATTACTTGACTGTTTACCTCTTTCTTAAGATAAGACTCTGCTGGGGCAGAGTCAAGATGGTGGAGTAGAAAGATGCATATACTCTAGAGCTTCCCCCACAGTCCACAAAATACTTATATAAAATGACTGCCAACAAATTCTAGAGCAGCAGAAGCCACAGAACAACAGAGTGAAAGAGATTCCCTACCAAAGGTAACCTGGAAGACAAACAGGAAAGGTCTATCCCACAGGATGCTGAGCGCAGCAGAGACTAGCCCTCACTGACAGGTATCTCCTTCTTTCCTTTTAGATGAGGAAGAACAAAGCATACTGTTAGAGGAAGTCAAGGCTTCTGCCTCCAGTACTTCCTAAATGAATATGAAACAGGCTAAGGCCATAGAAAAGGTTGAAAAGAGAGTCAGCAGCTTGATAAAAGAGGACCAAAAAATACTGAGGAAAATAACACCTTTAAAAAGAGGCTAAGTGGGGGAAGAGCCAAGATGGCGGAGTAGAAAGGCTCATGAATGCTAGCTCCGAATCCACAGCCCATATATTTCCTGCAAGAAGAACTCCCCACAAATTCTGGATCACTGCAAGGCACACAGAAACACAATGGAAGAGATTTCCATTCCAGAGAGCCCTGGAGAGCCATTCCCAGGGGTCCATTGCACCCCGGAAAGCGGAGTCCAACCCTGCGCTGCCCTGGCCATGGCCCCAGAGGAGCAGATCCGAGCAGGCTTCAGGGATGGAATCTCTGGTGGCCGGGAAGGTCCCTCCGCCCACAGATGCTACAGGTCAGTGAGAGAGATGTCTGAGCTGGCTGAGAGGGGAGTGGGGTGTCTCTGTGACTTGGGAGGCAGCAGCAGAGGGAGCGGCAGAGGCAGTAGCAGAGGCAGCAACAGAGGCAATGGTGGCCGGAACTCCCCAAGCAGGCAGGAGCTCAATTACCGAAGGTCTCTGCATAAACCCCCTGAGGAAGCTGAACCTAGGAGATGGCCCTGCCCCCACCCGCTCCACTACTGAAGGTCTCTGCATAAAGCCCCTGAGGGAACTGAGCCTGGGAGGTGGCTCTGCCCCCACCCAAGCACGAGAACTTAAGCTCACATTCAATAGCAGCTGCTCCCGCCACAGATAGCCCTGAGACTGGGAAGCAGCATTTGAATCTCAGACCCCAAGCACTAGCTGGGCAAATCTAGGCAGGGGTGGAGAGGAATCTCAGAAGTCAAGGAACTGGCTGGGAAAATGCCCAGAATAAGGGAAGAAAAATAAGACCCTAGAGACCTACTTTATTGGGGAAGAGATGTTCCTTCCTCCTTTCATTTCTGATGTTGAAGTACAATGCTTGCCAGCAGGGAAAGATGTGGAGGTCGAGGCCTCTCTATCCCAGACATCCGAGGTGGATGTCCAGTGGACTCAGGCCATGGAAGAGCTCAAAAAGGATTTTGAAAATCAAGGTAGACAGGTGGAGGAAAAACTGGGAAGAGAAATGAGAGAGATGCAAGAAAAGCATGAAAAGCAGGTCAATACCTTGGTAAAGGAGACCCAAAAAAATGCTGAAGAAAATAACACCTTGAAAAATAGGCTAACTCAATTGGCAAAAGAGGTTCAAAAAGCCAATGAGGAGAAGAATGCTTTCAAAAGCAAAATTAGCCAAATGGAAAAAGAGGTTCAAAAGCTCACTGAAGAAAATAGTTCTCTCAAGATTAGAATGGAACAGATGGAGTCTAATGACTTTGTGAGAAACCAAGAAATCATAAAACAAAACCAAAAGAATGAAAAAATGGAAGAGAATGTGAAATATCTCATTGGAAAAATAACTGACCTGGAAAATAGATCCAGGAGAGACAATTTAAAAATTATGGGACTACCTGAAAGCCATGATCAAAAAAAGAACCTAGACATTATCTTTCATGAAATTATCGAGGAAAACTTCCCTGACATTCTAGAACCAGAAGGCAAAATAAATATTGAAAGAATCCACCGATAACCTCCTGAGGGAGACCCAAAAAGAGAAACTCCTAGGAATATTGTGACCAAATTTCAGAGTTCCCAGGTCAAGGAGAAAATATTGCAAGCCGCTCGAAAGAAACAATTGAATTGTAGAAATACAATCAGGATAACACAGAATCTAGCAGCTTCTGTCTTAAGGGATGAGAAAGACTTGGAGTAGGATATTCCAGAAGTCAAAGGAACTAGGATGAAAACTAAGAATCACCTACCCAGCAAAATTGAGTATAATACTTCAAGGGGAAAAAACGGTCATCTAGTAATATAGAGGACTTTCAAGCATTCATGATGAAAAGACGAGAACTGAATAGAAAATTTGACTTTCAAACACATGAATCAAGAGAAGCATCAAAAGGTAAACAGGAAAAAGATTATAAAGCACTTTCTAAATCCAAACTGTTTACATTCTTACATTGAAATGCAATATTTGTAACTCGAGACTTTTCTCAGTATTTGGGTAGGTAGAGGAATTATACACACATACGTGCAACACACACACATGCATATATAGACAGAGAGTGCAGGTTGAGTTGAATCAGAAGAGATGATATCCATAAAAAATTAAATTAAATTAAGGGGTGAGAGAGGAAAATATTGGGAGGAGAAAGGGAGAAATGAAATAGAGTAGACCATAACTCATAAGAGATAACAAAACTCTTTTTCAATGGAGGAGAAAAAGGAGGAGATGAAAGGGGAAAAGTGAAGCTTAATCTAGTGACATAATATATGTGGGAATAATAATATATGATAATATATGAATATATGATAATATGATAATTAATAATATTCACATAATATATGAGGGAATAACATACTGACTAAATTTGGTATGAAAATCTATCTTATACTACAGAAAAGTAGGGGAGAAGAGAACAAGTAGGATGCAGGGCTGATAGAAGGGAGGGCAAATGGGAGAAGAGAGTAACTAGAAGTAAACACTTATAAGAAGGACAAGGTCAAAGGAAAGGAAAAAAAAAATGTGGGGACAGGGAAGGATGAAGGGCAATATAGTTAGTCTTACACAACAGGACCATTTTGGAAATCTTTTGCAAAACTACACATAAACAGCCTGTACTGAATTGCTTACCTTCTCAGTGGAGATGGATGAGGAGGGAGGGAGGGACAGAAGTTGGAATTCAAAGTATTCGAAATGAACGTTGAGAATTGTTATTGCATATAACTGGGAAATAAGAAATAAAAGTAACGGGGATAGAATTTTATCTTGCCCTACAAGACAAGAGAGAAGATGAGGATCAGGGAAGGGTTGGCTGTGATAGAAAGGAGAGCACATTAAGGGAAGGAGTAATCAGAATGCAAGGTGTTATGGGGTGGAGGATGGGGAGAGAAGGCAAAAAAATTGGAACTCAAAATTTTGTGGAAATGAAGGTCAAAATCTAAAAATAAATAAATAAATCTATAAAATAAATCTTTAAAAAACTAAAAAAAAAATAGGACTGTGCTTTTAGTGTGGAGGGTGTACCGTCCTAATCTTTAGGGGTTTATGCAACTGTTTTCAGAGACATTTCTAGGGACATGCACATTTTCAATTCTTCCAAAGTTTTATCATCAAAGGAGAGATTTATTTCTCTCCCGGCCTGTTGACTTGTCTGTGAGTGACCAAGACACTCTCTTCAGTCTTGGGACTGTGAAGAGGATTCACTGTTACCACAAGCTTTCCCATGATAGTGTTCCTTCTTGCCCCAGGACTGACACTCAGTTTTATGATTGAGATCTGAACATGGGCCTGAGAATTCTGTCTCCATGTCAGCAAAGATATTCCTGCAACCCCACTTTGATCAGTCACTATATTCCTCCATGGTTTGTGTGCCAACCCCTCTGGAAACAGCCACTGCTCTGCTCCTGCCACCCTGGGACTGGGGCCAGACCATAGTACTTTCTCTCTCCCGGGTCTTTCCAACCTTTCTTTCTGACTCTCTAAGTTGTCTTTTGTGTTTGTGGATTGAGAAATAGTACCCTGAGACCTGGTCCAAATTTACAGGGTCCAGTGTATATATTTTTAGTGGTAATAGCTTATTTTTTTTTAATCATCTCTAGCCCTGGAGTATGTGAGATGGTACTCTTGATCTTCAGTTCTCTCATCTAGCCTGGAAGGAAAGAGAAATCTAAGCCTTCAGTAAGTGCCCACAGCCTGGGGCATTCTCTCCCATGGCTTTTGCACACATTGGACAAGTTCTAGTTCCTTCTTGCCCCCTTGCTCATCTCAACACAGCTGAGTCCTTGTCATCAGTTTCCCTAGTTATTCCCCAGGTCAGATGCCAACTAAACTCACTGTCTGGGTGGGAGGAGATGGGGAAACAGGTGTAGGAGGTAAAAGTTCACGTGGCTGTGACCTAGGCAGATTTCCAATCCAACTATCCCCAGAACTTGCCATTTGTTGTTTAAGTCCCTAGCCTGTATTTGTTAAGGAGGAGCCTAGCCTGGAGGTGTTTACTCTTCAGAAGCAGGAAATCTAGTTCTCTGATTTTACTTCAGGTTTTCTCTTATTGTCCCAAGAAGACCCCTGTTTGGCTCCTACTCTTACTTATTTTCACTGTTTGATATTCACTTAGAGGACCTATTTTATCTCTTCTGTGGATGAAAAATCTTAAGAAACTGAAATTTTCTAACTTATTCTGGCATCTTCTCAGAATTTTCTCCCTAGCCTCTCTTTTTAATTGACTAATAGACAATTTAACCTAATATGTTGGAATTTCTGGAATTGCTTACATTCTACTTAAGCATTACTTTAAAGAGGAAACTAAACAAATACACTTCTCTCACTGTTAGTTCTTATATTAACTAGTGAAAGTACAATAAATCAAACTTATTATTACTCCTTACCAGTTTCAATCACTTTTAGAAATCTATTTCCCAAGTGAAACCTATCCTAAATAATAGTTAAATAAAATCAGCTGACACAGGCTACTTTGGAACACTATGTAATTGAATGGAGGGACATATTTTATCATCTGTTCTCTAGGTCCAAGACTTGTTACTACAATTAACCATATCTTGCGTACTTTTTTAGTATTGTTTCTTGGATACTTACTATTTCATTGCCATTTATTATAGTGAGTTTTCCTCATTTTGGAAATTTTAATTATTGTTCACTTAGTTTTACTTTACATTATCCTGAATCTATTTATAAAGTTTATGTTGTACATTTATGAATTCCTTGTATTTTTCATTTATTATGAAAAGATAATATTGTGTTCAAGAGTTTGTTCAGTTGTTCAACAAGGGATATAAAACAATTTGCTTTCCATTTTTTTTCTGCCAAGACAAAAGAACCCTAATAAGATTTTGTGGTATATATATGAGACCTATATCCCTTTGATTCCACTGCTCATTGGGTAAAAATCATATGATGTGTAACATTATCTTTCTCACATGATTCCATATTCATGATTATGTCCATACATGCACGCACACACACACACACACACACACACACACACACACACACACATATATATATATATATATATATATATATATATATATATATATATATCTTTGTATATGGTGCCATTTTACCATTAGTCCATTAATTTATTCAATTAGCAAACCTTATAAAATACCTATTTTCAATTATTCTTTGCTTACTGTGTTTGAAAGCCCTAAGAAATGTATATGTAGTGAATTTGATTTTTCTCATCTAGTTTTGGGATTGGAAAAAATATATTTAGAATTATGAAGAGGCTTAGCAAGTATCAAGTCCAAAAGTACCAACAAAGATGATATTGAAGAGAAGTAATATACCATAAGTACATAAGATGATTGCAATTTTTTTTTTTACCATCCAAAACCATAGACGAAGAGTATAGAGTATATAGAATTTGAGTTTGGCTTTATGAGATGTAATTTGTTAAATGAAAAAATAATAATCAAATACTTTTAATATTAAAAAAATTTCAATTAATACATAGAGATGTAAGAATTTAAAGCATGTGTTGAGACGCAGAAAGTTGTACTATTTAATTGAGGTATGGGAGAGAGTATTAAGATATAACGATAAGTTGGCATGAGTTTCTAAAGGGCCACAAGCGCCACACAGAGGACTTTCTTTGCATTTTCCCTGAGAAGAGGTACTTTTAATTGTTTAGTAGGGGAGTGATATAAAATAAATCATTTAAAACACATTATAATGTATTTTTCTATAACAATTAAATGAAGAAAAATGAAAATGGATGTAGGAAAACCAGTAAAGCAGTTATTGCAATATTCCAAACAAATGTTGGCAATGCGATGGCAATAAGGCCTTCTGGTTGCATTAAGATTTGGAAAATAGATGTGGGAGGTGTTGTAGACATGTAATGAAGACGTTGACATAACTGGTTTCAAGGAGTGAGAAAGAGCATAAAAATGGCGTTTTTATAAACATGACAGATTAAATGAAATGCTGCACCACAGATAATAATAGTGAAAAGAGACATTTTAGAATTTAGTTTTGGACCTGCTGGATTTGAGGTATTAGAAAGATGCTTAATTGAAAATATTCTGAAGGTAGTTATATTTATAAATCTCAAATTTCAAGAAAAATTAAATCAGAAGATAATTTGCAAACTAGCCAAAACAATTATTGTGAATAAGATTCCTGAAGAAGATATTATAGGAAAGAATAGCAAAGATAAAAAAAAGAGACAATGATATATTATGTAAAGTATATTTAATATCAACATATTAACATATAAGTAAAGAATAGGAGTTAGGGAAGTAGTTGAATTGACAATAAGGAATTCACCAATAATCTCGTTTAATATTTTATTTTTCTTAATTACAAGTAAAAATTATTTTGACATTTTTTAAAAGTTTGACATTCTCTCTCTCTCTCTCTCTCTCTCTCTCTCTCTCTCTCTCTCTCTCTCTCTCTCTCTCTCTCTTTCTCTCTCTCTCTTTTTCTCTCTTCTCCCCTCCTTGGGAAGGTCACCAATTTAATATAGGTTATGCACTATGGAGTCATATAAAACGTATTTCCATATTAGTCATGTTGTAAAAGAAAATAGACAAAAAATAAGGAAAAGGAAGAAAGTTTTAAAAAAGTTTTCTTCTGTCTGCATTCAGACTACATCAGTTCTTTCTCTGGAGATGGATTGCCTTTTCCATCAGAAGACCTTCAGAACTGACTTGCTTTATTGTATTTATCATAAAACCTAAGGCAGTCACAACCGATCATGATATATTGATGTTATGATATGCACTCTTCTCCTTGTTCTCCTCCCTTCAATTTGTATCACCTCTTGTAAATCTTTCCAGGTTTTTCTGAAAGTATCCTGATCATTGTTTCTTGTAGCACAATAGTGTTCCTTTACAATCATAATGCCACAAATTGTTCAACCATCCCCCAGTTGATGGGTGTGCCTTTAATTTCCATTTCTTTGCTACCACAAAAACTGCTATAGATGTTTTTGTACATCTAGGCCCTTTTCTTTTTCTAATTGTGGGGTTTTTTTTGTTTGTTTTTTTGTGATACAGATATACTTCTGGGGTTGCTGGGCTAGATGGTGTACATATTTTCTTGCCCCTTGAGCAGAGTTTACAATTGCTCTCCAGCATGTTTGAATCAGTTTACAATTCCAAAAATGGTACTTTAGTCTCCCAGTTTTCCCATATCTCCTTTGAAATATGTCATTTTCCATTTCTGTCATATTATCTAATTTGATAGGTGGGATGTGATACCTAAAAGTTAGTTTAATTTGTATTCTCTAAACAATAGTGATTTAGAAAGTTTTATATGACTATAGATAGATTTGTTTCTTCATTTGAAAATTAGCTATTCACATTCTTTCATCATTTATCAATTGAGAAATGACTTGCAGTTTTTATAAATTTGACTCAGCTCTCTATATATTTGAGAAATGAGTCATTTATCAGATAAACTTGGATGTTTTCTCGCAGTAACGATTACTGTATTTTCCCCTCTGTCTTATAATCCCCCTGTTTGTCATTTTTTTCTCTCCTCACCCTGTCCCTCCTCAACAGTGTTTTTCTTCTATCTAGCATCTCCCTCAATCTGTACTCACTTCTGTCATGCTTCTTGCGCCTTGTCTCCTTCCCTTCCTACTCCCATGTAGGGTAAGACAAATTTCTATATCTAACTATTACTCCCTCTTTGAGCAAGTTATGGAAAGAGTGAGGTTCATAGATTGCCCATCAGCCTCCACTGTAAAAAGTTCTTTTGTGCCTCTCTCACATGAGATAATTTAGTTTGTTCTACCTCTTCCTTTCTCCCCTTCTCTCATTGAATACTTTTTTTGTTACAACTTAATTTTATTTTTTAGATATCTTCTCATCATATATACTCCTCTTTATCATCTTTATCACCACTTAAATTTTCTTTTTTTTAATATATCATCTTATAATTTTTTTATTGTTTCTTAATATCTCAAGGTGTCATTAGTTTCCACTTGTTCAGTTCTACTTTTTAAGGAATGTTTTTTCTACAGTGAGATTTTGCAGTTACTTTTCCATTTGTCCAGTTTTGATATTTAAGTCATTCTTTGCTTCAGTATATTTTTGTGTTCCTTTAACACTAGGACTATTTTAAGGAGTTCTTTTCTTTAGTAATTTGGGGCTTTCTTTACCAAACTGTTGACCATTTTTTTCATGATTTTCTTGCATCACTCTCATTTCTTTTACCAAATTTTCCTCTTCTGTATTATTTGATTTTGTAAATATTTTTTAGCTCTTCCAGGATTTTTTTGTGGGGAGGGTGACGAAACCAATTCACATTTTTCTTTGAGTTTTTGCACTTTTGTCTTCTTTAGAGTTTGTATTTTATTTTCACTGTCACCATAGTAACTTTCCATGTTCATCCTTTTTCATTGTTTGCTCATTTTTTCCAGCTTATTTTTTTCTTTATCTTAAAAGTAGTTCTTCTTCTAAGGTGGAAGGGGCATGTTCACAGCTTTAAATCCTTCATATCGCTCTTTTTAGAGCTAGTTCTCAGACCCTGTAAGTTTTTGGTTCTTCCAAGGTGCTATAATATAAGGAGACATGTAGTCACTGCTCTGTTGGCCTGTGCTCAGCTCTGTGAGTGACCAAAAGATATTTTTTCTTCCCTGGAACTGTGACCTATGCCCTTGTATTCCTAAGGCTTCATGCTCTAGGGTGCTAATACTTTCCCCCCTCACTTTCAGACTTGGATCCAGAACTATACATGGGCGATTCAACAGAGTCCCATATCCAGTGTCAGCAGAGTCCCCTCTAACCTTCTTCTTCCCAGTTGTCTGATTCCCTTATAATCTGTGATATGAAAGTTCTAGAAATTACACATGCTGATTCAGTTGCCTCCAAGACTTACTGATTGTTTCCTGGGACCTGGCCTGTACTTGGCACACCCTGATCTGGACTGAGATCCATTAACCTTAGTGAGACAGATTTTTCCTGCTGCTCTTCTAAGTTGTTTTGGACTGGGGAATTCTTTCATCCCTTCCTTTTGTAGTTCCTGCTACTCCAAAATTCATTTTGAGAGATTATTTTAAAGTAGTCTAGAGGGCAATCAAGGAAAGTTCAGGCAAGTTGCTGCATTTACTCTGCTACTGGTGACCTTTGTGAAAAAAGATGCGACATAGTGGTGGGAGCAGAAATATAATTTCAGCCTCACCAAAATGAGTTCAAATTCAGTTACAAGGAATTTTAAGAGGCAAAAAAATTCATAGATAACTTCTTCAAAAACTTAAGAGTGAGACAGAAGAGGCAATTTGAGCTATAGCTGAATTGGCTACAAGAATAATAGGAAGATATTTAAAAATGTATTATGAATGAATCAACATGTTTGAAGAATGATGGAAAGGAGGCCAGGATTAAGGCAAAACTTGAAATGTTTGCCAATTGGTGATGGGTCAGAGACTGCTGGAGGAACTGGGAGGGGAATAGGATTCAAAACTCAGGTAGAGTAATAAGTCACAGTTTATAATTTTAGCTGTCCCTCTGCCTCAGCAGGGAGATTTCCTCCTCTGTATTTGTAAGGATAAAAGAGAGGGAGACAATGCTGAGAGGTTTTGTGAAATAGAGTAATGGAACTAAAGGTATGAGAGATGCCTTAGTATCATAAATCAAGTAGAACATAAGGTCTTTAGTCTTAATATACATAAATAGGGTAGGGGGTAAAATTGGGTGTAAGAGTAAAGGAAAACAAGCTTAAATAATTAGCGGAATGAAACAGATAATAAGGGTACAGTAATCCAAAAGCCTGGTAGAAAGTACGCCCTGTGAATCTGTATTATTGGAAATCAGCTTGATTTCATTAACTTGGTAAGTGATGCTTAGCAGCCCTAGAGTTAGAAGAGGAAAAAAACATATAATTGATTGATCACATAAAAATATATGATTTATAGACTGGAAAAATAGTGGGAGTAAGGAATTCTTGGCTAGTATTGCAAAGCATAGGATCAAAGATTGTTGTCCTTCATCCCCCAAGAGGACCACATGACATCACTATGCTAGAGTCAAATTTCAGTGTTTCCAACTGTGGCTGATCAGAAAAATACCAGCTCAGAATGCTCTACCACAGGACTGAAACAAATAGTCTACATGAAGATTTGGGGTAGATACTCTAATTTTGTGCATGCTGCATTTCTTTGGGCTGTTTCAATTCTGCTTTGCTCATAGAGAGAAGCACCCTTTTTGTCCTATGTCAGTGTCTCCTAAGTCATACAATCAATTCCAAAGCTCTTAAGTGAAACCTTGAAACTGTCCTTGTATTACTTTTTCTGACCAGCATATGAACACTCACCCTGTGTGAGTTCTCCATAAAATAGTCTTTTTGGCAAGTACACAGTTTTCATTCAAACAACATGGCCAGCCTGTCAGAGTTGTGCTCTCTGAAGGACAATGTGAATGCTAGCTTGAGTGAGGAGCTCAGTGTCTAGTACCTTATCCTGCCAGCCGATCTCCAGAATCTTCCTAAGACAATTCAAATAGAAGTGACTCAGTTTTCTTGTGACACTGGTACACTGTCCAGGTTTAACAGGCATACCACAATGGTCAGCAGAATAGCTCTGTAGACTTTCAGTTAGGGTCAGTTAGGATCAAAGGTAGGAGGCAAGTGAAGCCAGAGTGAAGATAATGGACTTAGAGAAGAGGAATTAATCATGGGATTGAAGATTAAGACAAAGTAAAGAGTAAATCTGAGTAGAGAAATGAGAAGATAAGGTGAGAGTGAAATTTTTAAGTTATAGAGCATTGAAACCAGGGAAAACTAAAGGATAATGTAATCTAAGTTGCTATCATGTAGATATGTGACTGAAATAGTGTAGTAAAAGACTTTGCCGTTAAGGAATTCAAGAGTTTCTAAGGTCAAGTTGTCAGTGTGATCATTAATATGAATATTGGACTCCCTAAGGATGTTAGAAGGAGATAAGGTAGAAAATAAAATCATGGAGATAAAATAATTCATCTATTTCACCTCCTAGTCCAGTGAATCAAATGAGTTGGAGAAAGCAGTGTTCACCAATGGAGAGGATTGCAACAGATATGCTGTGGGGTCCTCAAGAAAGAACGAGGTTTTTATGAAAATGAATAAATATAAGAAATATTCATCTAACATATTTGCAATAGTTCATAGGTTTTTAAAAAAGTCATTTGTTCTGACTGATTGCAATTCTAAATGAGGAGATTGGACCAGGTGATCTTCCACCTTTAAATCCTATGAACTTATGGCAGACTGTTAGCAAGCATTTATAAAGTACTCATCATGTGTTAAGTACTATACTAAGTACTATACTATACTAAGATTGCATCTAATATGGAAAACAACATATGTAGATATAGATACAGATATAAATATATAGATACAGATATAAATATATAGAAGATAAATACAGAAGAGGTATGAAAATAATGGGGAAAGACTGGCAACTAGCAAATTCTATTTTTATAACCCAGATTCATAACTCCAAATGTAACATTTCCCCCTCTATGCTATCCTCCCTTTATTTCATATGGTAGTACATTGAAGCTCTTTCATATGAAATTGAATGACTTACTATTTAGTTTTTCAGTTTCAGTAATTAGATAAATCTACATGCATGAGTAATTTTCAGCACTCAGATATTTAAACTTCTTACAGCTTCATCACTACGGAGAATCATCATGATACCAAAAAAAACCATTTTTGGATCATTGACACTGAACAGCAGCAGGCCAGTTGGGAGTGGAAAACGACTGTAAACCACCACTAGGAACAAGAAAGATAATACTTCACTGGGGGGTCAGTTAGGAATTGAATTAAGAAGTAATTGCATTTATTCAGCATTAAGGATGAAATGCACTATATTGCGCCATAATTACACTTATTACTTATGCCAGAGGGATTTTAAAACTAATGACAAGAAATTTTTTAAAGAAGTTGTTTGTAACATACATCTGTAACAAGATTTGTAGCAACATCTGCTGTGTATTTCTCTCAGTTTTGCTTGAGCAGCTGGTTTGTGAAAACCGACAGGGTAAAAAATGAAGGGTTTATTTTATCTTTCATTTTTGGTCATTTTCTTTTCTCCATTTTTCCCTTTTTCTTTCTTTTTTTGTAAGCTTGTTCAATATTTGTCAGAATTTTTATATTTGGAATGAGAATGTTTGAGTATTGTCAGAAAGGGATCATGGAGCTAAGGCTTCTGTTGTTAGAGGCAGTGTATACAACTTAAAACTCAGGAGACAGACTAGAAATGATAAATTCTGTTTCCTTCTGTATCTACATTTCACTACAAGTGGATATGAGCACATAGGGGGCTGGCTTGGCAGAGTGTGAAAGCTACCTTCTGCAAACGTAGAACACCCATATCTTATTTACTACACAGGAAGTAGTTGACTATTGAGAGCACCAGGGAAATGAGCTCAAGTCCAGAAAAAGAACTGGACTAAGTGTTTTACAATCATCTATTTTTGGAAAGAAATATAATGATGATTGTAGCTTTTACACTAGTAGTTATATCTCATAGAGTTAGTCTGTATTTCTGCATTTTTAAGGCATCTATAAAACTCACATTTGAAATTATGAAAACTGATCTTACTCAGCTTTCTGATTCATCCATCAGAAGTTGAGGTTATGTAAACTCTGCCTAAAGGAACCTCTCTATGCTTTTATGTTAAGCTAAGAAAATGCCTTTTCTTTCTAAAGGATGAAGAACAGGAGATCACTTTACCTATGGAGCTTGGGAAGGTGTGCTTTTGGACCCTGAATTATTGGAGTAGAAAGTAAGGTTGATGATTATTTATAAATATGCTAAACCTGTACCTCCTCTCCTGGACCATTCAAATACGTTCTCTAGATGGATTTGAAAATATTAGTAATAATTTAATCATTAATCTACAATTATTATATTTGAGTTCTGATTAAGGCATAGGTTTATACAGAAGAAAGGACTTGTCTTGCACAATACTGCTAGTTATCTAACCTCTACAGCTTTCAGGAGACATTCACTGAGGATTGGGGTATCATGATAATTGAACAGAAACATAGATTGAGATGAATTAATACTAATGATAAAATATACTGGGTAAGTTAATCATACCATATGTAAAAGATTATTAAGAACAGAAAAATAAGTTTAATTTGGATGTGATATATTGATTGATTATGGCGGCAACCTCTTTATCATGGTGGATAACCATGCATTCTTCTGAGCAACTGGAGATGAAGATGGTCATGACCAGTCAGCAAAAGATTCCCAGGAATCACTCAGATATGATTGATTCAGTAAAATTAAAGGATAATTTGTCATTTTTGCGGTTTAAGAATGTATTTATTCAAACTTCCTCATGATTTTACTTCTTGATTGCCTTTTCAGAGTCATAGCTTGATCAGAATTGAGATTAGTTGTGCTTTCTGGTAGAGCTGAAGTTCATTCATTCTTAGGCTATTGTAACAATTCCTTATTTAATAGTTTGCCTTCAGGCAATTATTTAAGGTTTTCAAAGATCTCTATAAATATTATCTTACTGTAGTCTCACAACTACCCTTGGAGGTAGGTGTAATTAGTATCTTTATTTTAAAAATGAGAAATCAGGAAGGCATATGTTAAGTAACTTTCCTAGGCTCACATATCTAGAATTTGAGATTGGATTTGAATTCAAGTGTACCTGAGGTCAAGTGACTATAACTGATACACTTTCTCATTGCATACAGTTTTCTTTTTTTCAATTTGATTTTATTTATTTGGATTACATAGGAAGAACAAGAATTGTGCCACAAAAGCATTTTAGGATAAAACTATTTCTGATTCCCTCAAAGTATAGCTAACCAGTATTATATTTGGCATTTCCAGTGTTTCAAGAATATATGATATCATCCGTGTATATATTTCTTCTACTGACTGATATCACAACGACATATTTCTCTTCGCATGTAATCTTTAGTAGGCACTGCAGCTGATGACTTTGCATGCTGCAGCCAGCCTGGTGCCATGCATTTCTAAACTTTGCAAGATACTTTTGCGTGATCGTTGTGCAGCTAGTCACAAAGTCTATATTGAAAGTCTTTTCATCTTAGGAAGAAGTATCCGAGCTTGTGCTTCACCATGGCATTGAGATGCGATGTGAGTAGAGGTTAGTTTATAACAGGAGTGAAAGTCCCCTCCCCCAATTATTAATTTGCTGAGGACTAGTCTTTCTCAGTAATCATGATACCCACATTTCTAGATTTTTGCACAATTTCTTTTTCTTAATATAAGCTCCCTTGAGTGGGGGTGGTTTGACTTTGACCTAAACTAACAGCAGAATCAGATAATATGCCACTTTAGGTCTACAAGAAACGGAACAATCATCTGCTATAAATACTAATTTGGATACTTCTGCTTATTTTTCTTTAAATAATATTAATGAATAGCATAAGCTAAGATATAATTCCTTTGTATTTTTACCTATGTTGTTCCATTAGAGGTCTCTCATGTACTTTATTTGATAGTGAACCCTGACTGTGAATCACAATGCTGCCCTAAATATAGCAGATAAAATACAAGAAGACATAAGAAAAAATACATATTTCTGAAACATTTTTATGCATTTATATAGACATTTACTTCAAAATTCAAATTAAACATAATAATTAAAATTTGCACATACAAGTTTTATTCCAATTCATTTCTCATTCTTTAAGGACAGTCTTTTGATTAACTTCAGGTTATTTGAGAGTTGATTTTAAGTGGCATATGGACAAATCATGTGATTAGCATTAGAAATCACACACATTTGGGGATCTGATTACAATAAAAATTTGATAAAGTCAATGAAGTCTTCATCAGCAATAGTAATCCTTTTTCGTGATGAAAATATTGTTTTGTCACTTATTGTGACACAAATGTAGTTGGATGAAATGTAAAATAAAGCAGCACCTCAATTACTTACTGCTTTGATGACTGATGTTCCCCATGCTGATAGTAACACAAGGTGCTTAACATCTTTACTGAAAGCTAAAGAAGTAAATGTAGTGGAAAATAGATTATTAGTCAATGAAATGACCAGAAGATTTTGTTATATGACCGAAATGTTTGCAAAGACTGCTAAGTGTTAAATACAAGCATTGACAGTACTCAGAACTTAGAAATCATCTAATATAGTCTTTCACCTAAAACTCTAAGGTGGCAGCTAAAATAAAAAGCATACTTTGGTTTAAAGAGGATATAGCAAAGAAAAAGGTAAAGTTCAAATCAAGTACCATTAGTATTAATAATAACACATCTACTAATAAAATCCAGCATTTCCATATCTCCTAAATTTTGTAAAGTAGTTTACATGTATTATTTTATTTGATAGTTACATTAACCATATGTGAGAGATGCTTTTACTATTTTCATTTTTAGATGTGGAAACTGAGAGATATTAAATGAATCAAAAAACTCAATTAAACTCTCTGACACTTATTTTTTCTTCCTTTGTAAAATGGGGACACCTTCCAAGCTTATTGTGAAGTAACCGTTTTTGCAAACACTCAAAATTTTAAACTGTTGTAAGTGCAAAAGGAATGTAAAAGTCACCAAAATCCAAGAATGAGAAATTAAATGAAAATAGTGAGAGAGTGGTAGATAAGGAAGATCATAGCAACTGTAATGATATCAAGGGTTACATACATAGTCTGGGCAAGGATTGAAGTATGAAAATTACAAATTCAGTGTAGGTATAGATAGATTTTCATCTTTAGATCATGTGTCAAGGTATCATTTTATGCATAGCACACTTATTAAATTAGGTAACAAGTGTATTGAAAAGAATCACCTCTGTTCAAAATCAAGAAAATTCAAATTCATATTGTGACTCTACTCTGCACTTCCTATATGGTAGAATTACATGGGCAAGTCAGGCTTTATTCCTGAGTTTTTTCATGTAAATGGGTTTAGCCTAGATGATTAATACAAGTTTATATCTGCAACCGTGTTCCTGAGCCATCAATGAGGCTAAAATTTGTCAGGATATCTGCTTCCACTAAACCCAACTTTTATGCTTATTATTGGATAGGGGTCATTTAGTATTCCTAAAGGGCCTAGCAGTAATATGCAAACTCTGATCAGTGTTACCAAGCAGACAAAATTTGAATGCATATCCGGATAAAGCCCTTGTGTGTCTCAGAGGATCTGTTCATCTACATTAAGAAAGCTGGGTGACCAAATGAATAAGCTTGAACATTGTAACTATTGAGGAAGTTATAACAGGATCAGAGACTGATTCCCCTATCTGAATTATTTAATTCTTGAATGTTTTGGTAAATCCAAATATACTCTGTTTACTAAGGCAGAAAAGTATGTCCTGTGATACGTAGATTAACTTTTGGAATCAAATTAGCTATTTTTAAATAAATAGACAAAGATAACCATCATAAATAATTTGAGGGAGAGATGTTTAGGTCTGTGCATCCCTGAGTAAACAATTCTACCTCTGTCAACAACTGTTTTTTTACATCAGCCCTGCTGAATAAAAATTCATGCTTTATCTCTAATCTTTCACTCCTTTGGTGTTAATCACACCTTCACTCTGGGGACTCAAAGCCATCTTGCTTTTTTCATAATATCAAAACTGTTATAACTGGAAGGCACCTTTGAGACATTCTCTTTCAGGGTCCTTGTTTTACACATAAGGAAACTGAGTTTTGGAGGGGTCTTGACTCACCTAAAATCACAAAGGCAAAAGAATTATATAGAACATATATGCTCTGGCCTCATGCTTCTTTGTAACATGGGAGAAGCTAGATTATTATTTGTTTGCCTTTGCCAGTTGATTGACATCTTAAATAAAATTAATCTGCATTAAAGTGTGCAAAGGAAATTTGCATTTTAAGTGTTTTGTGGCTAATTGAGGCATAGAGGGTGGTTTAATGTTAAAGGAATTTCATGTATCTCTAAGAGGTTGGAAAGTTTTGTTGGCAGAGGAGAAATGGGGGGAAAGATGGGAACACTAGGATCTTTGAAATAATTTCTCCTATCCTTCCTTTTTTCATTCACCAAGTATGTATTGAGGACCTATTATGCGCCAGGATTTCTGCTCTAATGTGTAGACTACTTCAGCTGGTTTTCTTTGCAAGCTTTGTTGATTGAAATTAGAGTGATATACATCACTGGATCACAGAAAGCCAGAATATGAGAAGCCTCAGAAGCCATCTAGTCTTACACATGTTTCAAAAGAAGTTGCTCCACAACATACCCAATGAGTCATTTATTCTTTGCTTGAATATTTGAATTAGGAGATCTGCCTAAGCTTATTTTTTTTCAAATTCATTGGTCTCATTGACAGCAATTTTTCCTCAAACATAATTTTGCCTGTATTCATATTTTTGCCATTTATTTTACTCCTAATTGTCCCCACTGGGACTAAGCAGATAAAGGAAACAAGTCTTATTCTGTCTGTTTGAAATAGTCCTTCAAATGATGGAGGGCAGATGCCATGTTCTCCTAATGTTCTCCTGTTTAGACTATACCCATTTCTTCAAATGATTTCTGAATGATTTTAACATGAAGTCCTTCATTTTCCTGACTATTCTATTCTGGATATTGTCTAGTTTATTAACGTTCTTTGTAAATCATGGCACCCAGTGTGAACAAAATTTTGCAAGTTTGATACAACTTAGGCAGAGAACAATAGTCTATTTCCTCCTTTTTCTTTGATATTTCACCTTTTTTTTTAAAAAAAGAAGAAAACTGGCAATGCTAGTTTTTTTATTTGAGATTTTACTGTTGATCTATTAAGAACTTATAATATACCAGTATCCCAGATCATTTTTTAGATAAATTCCCCTCTAATCTCAGCCCTCCTCCCTAATTCTGTACTTTGTAAGTTATTTTTTTTTTGAATGTAAGGAGAATACATTATTTGCATCACAATTACATCATTGTATATTCGGTCCGATGTTCAGTTTTTCAAGATATGATTATGATCCATTATGCTAGCTCTATCCCAGCCATTTAACAGCTGCAAATGAAAGATTTTTTTTGTTAAATGTTTTACCAAGATATCTATATCTATAGCTTCCACATTGTCTGGCAATCTTATAATCTCATAAAAATTAAGATATGCACAGCATAACTTCATGTTGATGAAGTCACAGTAGTCTGGCTCTTTCTGATCACAACTCTTTTTCTTGGGTGTTAACTAATTATTTATTAAATATCTCTAGAATTTTGACAGGAGTCTATCAAACTTACTGGCTTATACAATACAGATTCTTTTTGCCTTCTGTTTTTACTTTTTTTCTTCTCTTCTCTTTCTCTTCTCCTTTTACAGTATTTGCCTCTTTCCAATCTTATGTTTCCTGTCTTAAAGACTTCTAACTTATGCTCCATTTTTTTTACTATACATTTTCTCTATGCTATTTTTCTCTGTAAATTGATGGTGATAAAGTACCTTTAAGGCACTTGACAACTCTTAATCTATTGAGTTGAAAATATTTATACAGGACTTTTTTGCATGATTATATGTATGAGTGCATGTGTATTTGTTCTACCTTCCTTTGCCTAATTTAAATGAAAGTAAAGTTGAAGTGAAGGTTGATTTTCTTGTGATCATGTCTTCTTTTCCCCTTAATTGTTTTTTCTTCAAGATAATCAAATCACTACAAAACTACCCCAAGATCTTTTATATTATTTAAGTCCTTCTTTGATAGGGGTGGGGATCCCGTGTCCTCAAGGCCTCAAAGCTGAGAAGTTTGAATTCAGTCAAAGTGCCACACTTGAGGACCTAGAGGACCACATGTGGTCTCAAGGATGGACGTTTGCCATCCCTGCTCTATGATACGATAACTGATATCATTAAGGTTCTGAGGGGGCACTTCATTGTTCTTAACAGTTAAAAAGTAAACATTTCATGTTTCCTTGGATACCTGTATTAACACTTCAATATTTCTATTCAGCTCCAATCTTATCTTCAGGAATGCTTGGGAGTCATCTCTTTCATTAAAGCAACATTCCTCCGCTCTACCCTCTATAAATTTATAATCTATTTTGCTGAAAAACTATACATATTGGTAAAACTTTATGCTTTGCCTTTGAAATACTAAACTCTCAACTCCTTTGTAATTGTAGCTGACAAATCTTGTGTGATACTGACTGTAGCTTCTTTGTTCTGTGGATTTTCCCCCTCTTTGACATTGAATCTCTAGATTCTAGCTATGTTATTTCTAGAAGTTTTCATTTTGGAGTTTCTTTTAAATTGTGATGAATGCAATTTCATTTTTGTTTTTGCTCCATCCTTTAGAAATAATAGACTTGGGCAAATTTCATTCATGATTTCTTGAAATATTGTATATAGGCTCATAATTTTGGTAAAGTTATTCAGGCAATCTAGTGATCATTAGATTTTTTTCTTTACTTGTTTTTCAAGTCAGTTGGATTTTTATGTAAAATATTTTCATCTTTTTAAAGTCTTTTTTGCTTTAACATTTTATGTTATCTAGTGAAATTATTGACTTCTCATGAATATTCTTGTCTTTTGAGGAAGTTTGTTATTTGGGTGAAGTTTGTATCTCTTATACAAAACTGCTTATTCTAGTTCCAAGTCTCTCCTGTAGCACTTACATTTCTTTTCCAATTCAAGAAACTGCATTTCATTTAATTTGACTTTTTTTAATGCTTCATTTTTTCAAGTAATTACCCTTGTTCTTGTGTCCAAGCTATCAAGCTTCGCTTACAGATACTAGAGAGTCATTCTCTTCTGGATATATGGAGCCCCTTGGCTCCCCAATAGTTCTTTGTTACGTTTGGTTTTTGGTTGTTGATTTTCCAGCCTTACTTTCCAAATTGTAATTTTGTGCTAGGTTCTGGCTCTGCACACCAGTGAAGAGGTGGCAGAGACCTTTATTGGGCTTAAGTTGTTTTCTCTGGGTAGTATTTATGCTTTCTCCTAGTACTGAATGATATGTTTTCCAAGGCTCTTGGATAGTTCAAACCAGAACCCTAAATGTTCTGATCCCGGACAAAATTTGATCTCCACCCTGTTAGTGTACTGAAGCTTGTAAATTCATTTTTTTTTTGTGAGGTGACACAATTGCAGATGTAGGTATAATTGGATCTCTAGAAGATGAATGTTGATACTAATACTTGTCACCTAGTTCGAAGGCTCTGTGGTTTCAGAGTAAAAGAACTGTAGGCCTGCTATCATTCTGAGTTTCTTGCTCTGGTTGCTTAGTTGCAAGCCCCACAGCTTGACCTGCAAACCTGATCAAGCATCAGACTCATCCAGATGTATCTCACTTCTGTTCCTCATCCTTGCCCAGTGCAGAACCTCAAGCCCTACTCAAGCTGACTGTGATTATTTCATGTCAGAAAACATGTCCCCCAAGGTCAGAAAACACTACTGCAAGTTGGCTCATATACTAGCTCCTTGGATGGTACATAAACTCAGACCCCTACATAGTGGATTCAAAACCCTGATTCTTGACTTGGAGAAAACCCTAGAACCAAACCAAAGATATATTACTAGACCTCTTCCAGGTCAGATCCCCTTTACAGCACCAGAATGCCTCTGTCTCATCTCTTGATGCTGACATGTTAGAAAACTGACTCTCTGTCCTTTTTCACTGTCTTTAGAGATCTTCAAGTTTTTTTCCCCCATTATCTTTATTGGAATTGTAAGGAGAGAGTTGCACCAAGCAACTTCTTAATTCTCCATATTTTCCAGTCTCTTATTCCCCAAAATTTGACACAGTGGCTTTTCTACCATGTTATAGACTTTTATTTTTTTCTTCTGAAATGCCAAGTTTACCAATGGAGCTGGGTACCAGTTATTTTGCAGAGTCTATCTTCCTTTTCAGTTTTATCTGTCAGAACAATCTCGACTCAATTTTTTCTACCAAACATACTTATTTACTAGATATTACAACCTCCTTACCTTCATTGTGATCTTCTCCACTACCCTCTAATAATGTTTATTTTCAGTTCTTCAGAAAACTGTGGTAAATCATGATTCACAAGCATAAGACAATATAAGAGGTTATATTTGCTAAATATCCTTGCAAGTCACAAACTGATAAAGTAGCATATGTAAGTCTTCCAAATGTCGGTCTAGGACTCTTTCCTCTATATTATAACAAATTTATGGCCTAAACTATTTTAATATTTAAACTAATAGCATAAATGAAGTTATTTTTTTTTCTTTCAGGAAGCAGTTGCCATTTAAATTACTAAGGAATAATAATTGTTTTCAAGTACCTTAGTAGCATTAATTTGCATGTAAATAAGAAATATATTCATTATAAATTAATGCTACCAATTAATTTAGTCAAGTACCCAAAAGTCCTGTAATAAACAATTCTTGGTTAGATTGCTTTGAGTTACTGCACAAATTTGACAAGAATTTGGCCGCATAATTTTCTTAAAATTGAATAAACCAAATGCTATAATTCTGAAGTTATATTAATTCAGATCACTACTTTCAAGCTTATGCAATTTATTCCAATTTAACTTGGGTTTATAACATATGGAATTATGGGGATTCTCCTTTGACTATTACCTATGGTGATATAAGTAAAAGAGAGAGAATTGGACAGAGTGGGCTTTTATGCCATACTCGTATTCCTAAAGAATAATATTACATAGGTATGGGACCTTGGGTAATCTTAGATTAGAGGAAGTGAAAGAGGTGAAATGTTCTTTTAATTTAGCATCCAAGATTTTATTCTAATGAATATCTATGGAAATACTCATAAATACTGAATTTCCTAGTCTGATAAAGGAATCAAAGCATCATTTTATATTGAACATTATCAAGGTGCTATCTAATGTGTTTTTGAAATCTAGGGGGGGAGGAAGTTAAGCAATATTATCCCTTTGAGCAACAGCCTATCCAGGTAACCTGATAAATTAGAGATAACTGCTTAAGCACACCAACACATTCACATACACACATATGCACATGCACACAAATATGATTGTTATAAATAAGAACTCAACACATTAATTTTCTGTTTTTCTCTCTTGATTCTGAAATTATAATGTAATTTAACCTGATTTGATTTAAAAAGCCATGTTACCTAGGGGCAAGTGCACTTGATTTGTAAAATTAGATTTGCGTATGGCTTTCCAATTACCAATGAACAAGTAAGCAAAACTTTTCTGTGGCCTTTTATTTCTGGTCCTATGAAGATGAGAATGCTGTAATCTTATTAGTAGTGACTTTGCTCTCTATATTATGTTCACTATCTCTGTACCTCCTATGGCTAATAATTTCTTTTCTATGCATTTCATAGAATCAAAGGACTGATACAGAGCTAGAACGGACCTGAGGAGTCATATAGCCCAACTTCCTCCTTTTTTAATGTCTATTTATTTATTTTTGGTTTTCAACATGCATTTCAACAAAATTTTGACTTGCAAAGTTTTTTCCCATCTCTCCCCTCCCCCCACCACAAAACGCTGGGCATTCTGATTACCCATTCCCCTAATCTGGCCTCCCTTCTATCGCATCACTCCCTTTCCTTATTCCCAACTTCTCTTTTTTCTTGTAGGGCATGATAGATGTCTATACCCTATTACTTGTATTTCTTGTTTCCCAGTGTCATGCTTCTCTTCATTCTTGTGTTTGAAAGTCAGATTTTCTATTCAGCTCCAGTCTTTTCACCATGTATGCTTGAAAGCTCTCTATTTCATTGAATGCTCAATTTTTCCCCTAAAGCATTATACTTAGTTTTACTGGGTCTGTGATTCTTGGTTTTAATTCTAGTTCCTTTGACTTCTAGAATATCATATTCCAAGCTCTCCAATTTTTTAAAGTAGAAGCTGCTAGACCTTGTGTTATACTCATTGTATTTCCACAATACTCAAATTATTTCTTTCTAACTGCTTCTAATATTTTCTACTTGACAATGGAATTCTGGAATTTGGCTACAATATTCTTAGGAGTTTCTCTTTTCAAATGTCTTTCAGGAGAAGATTGATGGATTATTCCAATATTTATTTTACCCTCTGGTTCTAGAATATTAGAGCATTTTTCTTAACAATTTCATGAAAAATGATGTGTAAGCTCTTTTATTTGATCATACCTTACAGGTAGTCCCATAATTCCTTGTTTTCTTTCTTTTCTTTTTTTTATAATTAATTTATTTAACTTGTTACATTCATTTTCACAAAATTTTGGGTTCCAAATTTTCTCCCCATTTATCCCCTCCCCCCCACCCCAATACTCAGAGCATTCTAATTTCCCCTATCACTAATCTGCCCTCTCTTCTATCATCCCTCCCTTCTCTTGTCCCTATCTTCTCTTTTGTCCTGTAGGGCCAGATGACTTTCTATTCCCCATTAACTGCATTTCTTATTTCCTAGTAGCAAGAAAAATACTCAACAGTTGTTCCTAAAACTTTGGGTTCCAACTTCTTCCCATCCCTCCCTCCCCACCCATTCCCTTTGGGAAGGCAGGCAATTCAATATAGGCCATATCTGTGTAGTTTTGCAAATGACTTCCATAATAGTCGCGTTGTGTAAGACTAACTATATTTCCCTCCATCCTATGCTGCACCCCATTGCTTCTATTCTCTCTTTTGATCCTTTCCCTCCCCAAGAGTGTTGACTTCAAATTGCTCCCTCCTCCCACTGCCTCCCTTCCATCATCCCCCCCACCCTGCTTATCCCCTTCTCCCCCACTTTCCTGTATTTTGAGATAGATTTTCATACCAAAATGAGTGTGCATTTTATTCCTTCCTTTAGTTGAATGTGATGAGGGTAAACTTCATGTTTTTTTTCTCAGCTCTCTTATTTTTCCCTCCACTAAAAATTTTCCTGCTTGCCTCTTGAATGGGAGGTAATTTACCCCATTCCATTTCACCCTCTCTCCTCCCACTACATTTCTCTCTCACTGTTTACCTTAATTTCTTTTAAGATATGGTCCCATCCTATTCAATTCACTCTGTGCTCTCTGTCTCTGTATGTGTGTGTGGGCATGCATGTGCATGTGTGGGTGCATGTGTATATGTGTGTGTGTGGTCCCACCAACTACCCAGAGACTGAAAAGTTTTAAGAGTTACAAATATTGTGTTTCTATGTAGGAATCTAAACAGTTCACCTTTGGTAAGTCCCTTATGACTTCTCTTTGCTGTTTACTTTTTCATGCTTCTTCTCATTCTTGTGTTTGAGAATCAAATTTTCTTTTCAGCTCTGGTCTTTTCATCAAGAATGTTTGAAAGTCCTCTATTTCATTGAAAGACCATATTTTCCCCTGAAGTATTATACTCAGTTTTACTGGGTGGGTGATTCTTGGTTTTAGTCCTAGTTCCTTTGACTTCTGGAATATCCTATTCCACGCCCTTCGATCCATTAATGTAGAAGCTGCTAGATCTTGTGTTATCTTGATTGTATTTTCACAATACTGGAATTGTTTCTTTCTAGCTGCTTGTAATATTTTCTCCTTGACTTGGGAAGTCTGGAATTTGGCCACAATGTTCCTAGGAGTTTTTCTTTTTGGATCTCTTTCAGGCGGTGATCGATGAATTCCTTGAATACTTAGTTTGCCCTCTGGTTCTAGAATATCAGGGCAGCTTTCCTTGATAATTTCATGAAAGATGATGTCTAGGCTCTTTTTTGATCATGGCTTTCAGGTAGTTCCATGATTTTTAAATTTTCTCTCCTGGATCTATTTTCCAGGTCAGTTGTTTTTCCAATGAGATATTTCACATTCTCTTCCATTTTTTCATTCTTTTGGTTTTGTTTTGTGATTTCTTGGCTTCTCAGAAAGTCATTAACCTCCATCTGTTCTATTCTAATTTTGAGAGAACTATTATCTTCAGTGAGCTTTTGAACCTCTTTTTCCATTTGGCTAATTCTGCTTTTGAAAGCATTTTTTCCTCATTGGCTTTTTGAGCCTCTTTTGCCAATTAAGTTAGCCTATTTTTCAAGGTGTTATTTTCTTCAGCATTTTTTTTTGAGACTCCTTTACCAAGGTATTGACCCATTTTTTCATGCTTTTCTTGCTTCTCTCTCATTTCTCTTCCCAGTTTTTCTTCCACCTGTCTAACTTGATTTTCAAAATCCTTTTTGAGCTCTTCCATGGCCTGAGCCCATTGGATAACTATTTTGGATGTCTGAGATACAGAGGCCTTGACTTCTTTGTCTTTCCCTGATGGTAAGCATTGTTCTTCCTCATCAGAAATGAAAGGAGGAAACATGTATTCACCAAGAATGTAACCTTCTATGGTCTTACTTTTTTTCCCTTTTCTAGGCATTTTCCCAGCCAGTTACTTGACTTCTGAGATTCCTCTCCTCCCCTGCCTAGATCTGCCCAGCTTGTGCTTGGGGTCTGAGATTCAAATGCTGCTCCCCAGGCTCAGGGCTTTCAGTGGTGGACGGGGCTGCTATTCAATGTGAGCTTAAGTTGTGGTGCTCAGGTGGGGGCAGGGCTGCCTCGCAAGCTCAGATCCTTCAGGAGGTTAATGTGGAGATCTTAAGTAATGGATCTGAGGTCCTGTCTTCTCTGGGAGTCTCTGGCCACTGCTGCCTCCTGACGGGGCCTGAGTTATGGAGACACCCCGCTCCCCTCTCAGCCAGCCCAGAAGTCTCTGTCACTGACCTGTTGCGCCTGTGGTTGGAGGGACCTTCATGGCAGCTGGATTTTCCGTCCCTGAAGCCTGCTCGGATCTGCTCCTCTCGGGGCCACCCAGCCAAGGCAGGGCAGGGCTGGACTCTGCTGTCTCATGCGTGACGGACCTTTCGTGCCAGTTTTTCAGGGCTCTCTGGAACGAAAATCTCCTCCACTGCATTGCTGCGCATCTTCCACTGCTCCAGAATTTGTGGAAAGTTCTTTTTACTGGAAATTTATGGGCTGTGGGTTTGGAGCTAGCATACATGAGTCTTACTCCACCATCTTGGCTCCTCCCCTCAGTCCTATAATTCTTTAATTATCTCTCCTCGATCTATTTTCCAGGTCAGTTCTTTTTCCAATTAGATATTCCATGTTGTCTTCTATTTTTTTTCATTTTTTTGGCTTTGTTTTAATTTTTTGGTTTCTCATAAAGTCATTACCTTCTGTCAGCTCCATTCTAATTTTTAAGAATTATTTCCTTCAATGAGCTTTTGAAGTTCTTTTTCCATTTGTCTGACTCTTCTTTTTAATGCATTCTTCTCCTCATTGGTTTTTTGGATCTCTTTTGCCAGTTGAATTAACCTATTTGTAAAGGTATTATTTTCTCCAGCATTTTTTGGCGTCTCCTTTAGCAAACTGTTGCTTCACTTTTCATGATTTTTTTTTGCATTGCTCTTGTTTCTCTTCCCAATTTTTCCTCCACCTCTCTTACTTGATTTTCAGAATCTGTTTTGAGCTCTTCCATGGCCTGAGACCATCGCGTATTTATTTTGGAGACTTTGGACACAGAAACCTTGACTTTTAGGTCTTCTTCTGTTGGAAAGCATTGTTCTACCTCATCCAAAGGATAGCAAAAAATATCCATTTGTATGAAAGTAGCTTCCTATAGTCTTAATTAGTTTTTTCCTTTTAGGAGCATTTTCACAGCCAGTTACTTGCATCCTGCCCCCAAGGCCTGCTCCAGTTCTGTTTCTGCTGATGCTGCACAGCCAAGGTTGGGCTATGCTCTGCTCTGATACCATTGTGGTAGAGCTTTTCTGCCCAGAATCTACGAGTGGGATTCCCTCTCTACAGCTCTCTCTTGCTCCACCACACAAGTGTGCTCCTTCTCACCCCAGGACCACTAGCCAGAGCTGAGATCCAGATCAGCTGCTTGATTCTCCCAGGGGCTTTAGGTGGAGGGCTCCTAAAATGAATGCTGTGTTGCAGATACTGCTTCTGCCACGGGGCTGCCAGGGCCAGTCCTTGTTCCCTTCTCCCTCAGGTGAAAATCCTTCCTCACTGAGCTTTGAAGCTATTTTTGGCATTTGTGGGTCAAGTAATCTGGGAACCACAGCTGGTGCCGGGTATTCTGCCCCTGCGACCTGCTCATGCCATATGGCCAAGGCTGGGCTGCACTCTGAGAGCTGCACTCACTTCTGAGACTGGTATGATTCCTGTCCACCTTGTAGGCTGTCTTGGGCTGGAAGTCTCTTTAATTCTGTCATTTTGTAACTTCAGCTGCTCTGGAATATGTTTAGCGTCATTTTTACAGGTATTTTATTGGCTACGGGAGGAAAACTAGAGTAAGTGTGTCTTTCTAGTCCATCATCGTGGCTCTGCCCTCTCCAACCTCCTCCTTTTACATAGGTGAGGAATTTAAGACCCAGGTTATTGAAGTAATTTGTCTAAAATCATATAATTACTTAGAACCATTTCTTTCCAGAATTTTGAGATTTCAGATTTGCTTTTCTGAAAGCAGTTTCTTTAACTTCTACCTTGTTGTATTTCTAAACCTTCTGTCCCCTTATCCTGATCTTTACTCAACTTTTCTCTGTTCTTCAGGCTGTTGTCTCTTTTCTGAATTCATCTAGTTCCCCTCCACGATTTGGAAAATTGGATCAGATATTTCAGTGATACTTTTACTAGAATCCTTAAATGCCTTTTTGATCTGGCCTCCTGATGTTTCCACTAGATTGATCTTTATATGAGGATAAATGATTTCTCTGTTTTCTTATCATAAACTGTTAGTGTTACTTGGGAAAGTCATGAAACAATTAGATTCACTTCAGTTTTATGCAATGTGACCTCTACAAAGTCCTTCCTTAAGATGACATGGGTGTGACCACAAGTTCTTGAAGCCTATGGAAGCAGAGTGTAAAATTTGGGAAGTTTTGTTATGCTAAAAAGTCTCCAACTAAAGTTATGATAGGAGATTCTATCTATTTCTTAAGCCCAACTGAAAGAAGTATGTAGAGTTTCACAAATAGAAGGATAGTGACAAGATGATTAATTATATGGCCATGGATTTGACAAAAGAAAATTCAAAATCATCCTCTGCCCTGTGTGCTCCCCTTTCTTTTCTGAAAGAGAAAAATGATTTTAGACCATTTGTAAACATTAATTTAGCTTATGGAAGTCTAAATATCAGATTCTTCTCCAGTGACTAATGATCCAGTCTATTATTAGAAGAAATGAATCATACCAATTGTGATATTCTTACAAAAATACAAATGGAAGTTGAAGCTAAATGGAAGAATGGATCGCAAGTTCTCCATGGAGAAGCAAATATCAGAGGCAATGGAATTAATTTTACTAAACATTCCAAGACAAAGTGAAATATATATTTTTAGCAATTTGGTCATATCATGGTTTAGTATGCATAAAAGGCATTTGTGAAAGGAACACCAAGAGACTGTTTGTGCTTCTTTGCCAATTTCTACTGAACAGGATAAGGAGAGAGAAATTCTAAAAAAATAAGTTACAACATTTGTAATTTTTTTATTATTCTAAATAATTTGAGATAACTTTAATAAAATTTGTTTGCCTTTAAAATGCATTTATTTATTTGATTTATTGAATTTGCAGTTTATTAATATTCATTATAATTCTGAGACATTCTGTTTGTTTTTGCCTTTGTTGTTTTAATTTGTACACATTCTATAATTGAAAACTCAGCTCATTAATTTTTTTTTTTCCTCTCTCATAGTAATATCCTCTGAATACTCTCTTGTGTGTCTCATAAATCTGGTATGCTTTATTTATGTGATTGTTATCTTTTGTTATATTTGTTCTGTAAGTCAAATGGTGTTCAGCAAGTAATTTTTAGTCTGTGTGTAGGACTTTAGATTTCAGTCATTTTTCCAGGCAATTGCTATTCCTGTTGTACTATTATATTATTGCTCCTTTAAATCTCTACTTTCTGAATTTATAATTTCTTTATGTCCCTAAATCTGGTAAATTTTATAAAGTGAATGTAAGGGTTATGTCAGTGAACTTTCACTTTGAGTTTTCAGCACATCAGCATGTCTCTAATTTGTTCAAGTTTTACTTACTCTTTACATACTCTTTCAAAAAAGTTTGAATTTTTCAATTCAATATTTATTTGAATTCAATTTTCTTTAAAATCACATAAGATCATGGAAGCATGGATTTATAGACAAAGGGAGATTTGGGAACATCATTCAGTGAAAGCTTCTCAATTTACGGATAAGAAAAATAATATTAAATTTACTTATAAGCTGAAGAACTTGGCCAAGGTTACATACCAATATGGGAAAAATAGAATTAAGAATATATCTTCCTCTTCTCCAGGGCAATATTATTTTAGGACTAGTTAAGCTTCCTAATTGAAATAGAAATATTGGTCCTGTTACAGACTTTTCAGATTTGCACAAATGAGGAGTCCATTTGCTTTCATTCGTTTTCAAGAATATTAATACAAAAAGGTTCTGATTTGTTTTTTTTAAGCTCTTAAAATGCTGACTGTGAATACTGATGCATCACAATCATCTAGTCTGTTAATAATATCATCTGAAAATCATTATTTGATTATATTATAAATATTTTAGAAGGTATAATGGATATAATGCATGTCTTCCACAGTAGTGATTTTTATATTATTGTGCTCTTTCTTTATTGAAGCCAAAGAAAGCTATGAAATAAATTCTATAAATTCTATAGTTGGAATAGTCAATGACCCTAAGAGTTATCTCATTTAAACTTTTTAAAATTAAAAATTCTGCTTGCAAGGTCTTCTCATATAACAGAGATTTCTTAATCAGGTCAATAAAATACTTTTAAGACCCCATGTGTCCTGTAAAAAACGTTCTGATTTTGTTACATTTTCTCCCTTTTTTAAAGAGCTAAATCTTTTTTAATGTCTTTTTAAAGGCATTATAAGGCCCAATATTGTAATATGGACCCAAAATTGCACCTACTGGATTCAATCCTGCCTCTAATATATATTGGCTCTTTTACCCTTAGCAAGTTACGTCTTAAGACTCTAGGAAACCTTCTGAAATAAGAGATCTTATTCTGTTTGTGTGTCCTGGTCACTTTTGGCTGCTGAAGTCTATGGATCCTTTCTGGGAATAATATTTCTAAACACATAAAGCAAAATATATAAGATTGCAAAAGCATTTGATTATATAGGCAGCTAGAGGTGGAATAATGGATTAGAGTACCAAGCCCGGAGTTAGGAGGACCTGAGTCTAAATCCAAGTTCAGACACTTCTAGCTCTGTGATCCTGTGCAAGTCACTTAACCACCATTTGTTTCAGAGGGGATAATAAAAGTACCTACCATAAGAGGTTATTCTGAGAATGAAATTAGATTTATTTATAAAATGTTTAGCTTAGAATAGTTCATGATGTACAGTAGGCACTATATAAATATTAGCTAGTATTATTAATACATGCATGTTTAGATGTATATTGTATATCATGTAATATGTATGACTTGTACATGTATGCATGTGCATATATAGTATGTGAATACATTAATGTATACATATACATGCATACCCATGTGTATGTATTCACAGACCTGAGGTTAAGAATCTTTGTTCTAAGATTATAAATTACAGACAAGTTTTCAATCTGTACTGACAAAAATCGATTTCCTAAGTTAGTAAAATTACAGGTTGATTTCCTAACCTGATGTGCTGATTTTTTTTTGAATTGAGTTTCTTTTAATCTATTTCCTCAATACTCTTCTCAGTAGATATATTTTCTATGTATTACTTAAAAACCACACAACCTTATTCTATGAACACTTCCATGAGATGGAGGCCTTGAGTTTCAATGTCCATATCATTAATAAATTTTAACATATTATTACCTATAAGGTTAAGAGGATTAGTTTTGTTTTCTTTGTTTGTTTGTTTTGTATTTTTTTTAGGTTTTTTCACAAGCCTGACCAGGAAATATGAATAATCTTCTGATAGTAACTTTTTATTTTAAATATAAGGCTTGCAATTTACTTGTGTCCTCCTCTCCCCCACTACCAAATCTGTGTTGGAGCAAATGGAAATGTTTTTGAATATTGATATTTGGGGAAACAAATGGCAAATGTTTAGACTCTTTTGTGACATAAATACACAGTGTCCTAATTTTTACCACTGTCTCACAGTGCACTGATCATTTGGACCCTTGGTGGCAAAGAACAAAGAACAACCTATAGAAAGGAAATAACAGATGACTTTTCTTTACCATAGATGCTTTTAGAAAATATTCATTTGGTCTTTTTTAATACTTTAAAATATTTTCAGGTTCACATTTTTTCACTCCTCATTCCCTTCCCCCCAATCCATCCCATTAGCAATTTAGAAAGAAAGAAAAAGAACAAAAAAAGTTATAAATACATATTGTTAGGCCAAAAAAAAAATCTACATTGATAATGTTTAAAAAAAAGTTTCAATGTATAGCCTGAGTTCATCACTTCTTTATCAGGAAGTGAAAATCAATTGTCATAATGACAGCAGTATTGGGATACATACACATGTGTGTACACTAATACATGATATACATAGATATGCTAATGTAATTAAAAATTGTTTACAAATTCAGTCAGTAAAAATTTGTTAAAAATTTAACATATTTCAGGAACTGTGATAAAATGGTGAGGGTAAAAAAGAAAGGCAAAGCCAAGGTGTCTGTCTTTAATGAGCTCTGTCCCAATAGGGATGCAATACGCAAATAACTATGTATGCAGCTTAAATTGAAGATAATCTCAGAGACAAGGTCTTAGTGGTGGGGAGAGGAAATAGAACTTCTCTGCCCCTCTCATTCCCCTCCCATCCCCCCAATGCCACAGAGAACAATAATAGATGATCAGGTGAAAAGCTGATTTCTATAGAGGGAGAATTAAAATTGTCACAAAGTATGTTACTTCTACCTAATCATAGTCTAGTGTTAACCATGATAGCTCCAGCTAAGCAAACTCTCTTCCAAGGGAAAGGAGCAACTGAGGACCAGACTATGACTTAGAAGTTTAGTTCCATGTTTAGGGGAAAATAATCTAGGAAAGTTTATCCTCTGAAATTTGTTGAGAATTCCCAGTCAAAATGTGATTTTTTTTCAGTTCAAGGGAACCACAAAAAAGTCATTCCGTGGGGAATATTAATCTTACACACTATCTCTCATAAAACAAAAGAGAATAATTTTGCACAAATTGTTTCCCTACACCAACCTATCTCCCATGGTTCAATGACGTGTATAGAGTTTTACACTAGCCAGGCAACGATTGTACCAATAGAAATTATGCATTATAATACCAAGATATTTGGATTTAAAAGAATGACATTGTAAAGAAGATATGAAAATATCATTAAATAAGTTTTTCCTACCTCTTTTGCAAGAGGATTTATTCACCTTCATTGAGTTTCGTGCTATCATGAATGCAGATCAATCTGTAGAGTCCTATCTATATTAATTACGTTGAGACATTAAATCACAATGAAGTAAAGTACCATTTAACCTCATGAATGATGCTGGAATGCCAAGGAAAAGTATTTGATAAACTTAGAGAAGGATTTAAGAAATATTACATAAAGGACTTGCTTATGAACCTACATCAAATTAACTCTCTAGTTAATTTATTTTTTATCCTGCAACCAATGACTTAAATGTATATATGAATACAAGATAAATATGTATACATATGCATATATGTAAACATATACATATATACATATGTGTGTATGTATACATATGTATGTTCACCAAGTCACGAAAGTAAATTCTGCTATTCAAAAATAATTTCTTGTTCATTCTCATTTTTTTCTAAAGAGTATTATATTAAATTTTAGGTTTAAGAATGCAAGTATTATCTTCCCCTATTTTATCAAAATGGAACCATTTACTAGAACAAGATGTCCAATAATTTCACATCACTTGCTGAAAAATATTGGCAGAGTTCAAAAGTTCTGATTGGCAATTACTTTGGAGTAAATCAACTTGTCACTACCCAAACTTCTCATATTGTGGAAGCTTCTACAGGAACACATCATTTTTACTGTTAGAAAAAATAAATGTTAACCTTCCAAAGTCATTTAATAAGGAAAACTAAAGAAGATGATATTAACCTAATCTAATGGCAATAGTGAAATACTTTAGTTTTTCAGTGTTCTTTCAATCCATGAGATATCTCATGCATACGAGTACTCTTTCCAATGGTGCAGCTAATAATTAATATATTCCTTCCTGTGTGGTTTTTCATCTATGTCATCTATAAATTCTTCACAGAGCAATCACATAAAATGGTATGGGCCTTGATCTATAGCTTGGAGATAGATACTTTTAAAGAATGCAGACTATCAATAATTTTTGCGACATTTTCATTAGTAGATTTCCCCTCCCCCATCCTTTTTCTGGGATGCTATCCTTTCTACACATTTTTGTTCACAATCTATTACCTGTAATATATTGGATACCTTGAAGCACTGCATTTTTCTTTGGGTGATGTGAAAACTTTGATTCCTTCAAGAAAGTGGCATTTCATGATTTGAAATCAGAAAACAGAATCAGAATTTTTTAATGGGCCTTTGATTCATACGTAGAATGTTTTGTCGATTCATTTAAAATGCTGGATTATCCCATCCCATTTAATTAGAGACCCAATTTATCGTGGATAGTAACAATTTCTATTACATAAACCTGAATTTTTGTTCAGTCTTTCAGTCATGTCCAACTCTTTGTGAGAGTTTACTTTCCCCACATGCTTTATTTCATTAAATATTTCTCAATTACATGTAAAAACATTTTTAACATTCCTGTTTATTTCCTTTTTTAAATATGAATTTTATTTCAGCTCCACAAGACAAAGCAATATTTGACAAAAAAAGAGCAATGATTGGCATTAAAAGTACAATTTTCATTAAAGAAAGGCAAAACCAAACTCTGGAGACACAGATTATTTAGCCTACCAATTATAGCTCTATTGTTTAATCATACTATTATGATAAAAAGAAAAAAAGCTATTTATATTACTGGAAATATGGAAAGAATGCATCTTGGGGAAGAAAGCACACTTCAGTAGTATTTTTATTAGTTCATAGGTTCATATAGCAAGCCTTTTAATCATATACTTTTAGGCTGTGACCAAAGTTATGTTCAAGAGAAAAATTCTATCCACCAAGATGGGTAATTACTAAGTGGGTACAGCGATTCATATCATGTTGATTAGGTTTCTATGTAGTGGTACTATGAATGTTACAGGATGTCCCACAAGGTAACTGCACTCTTCTGGATTTGAGCCACCTCATCATCTTTCAGCTTCTGGTTGATAACTCTGGTCAGTCCTCGGGTATTCAGAATGCATGGAAGGCTAAAGAATCCTTCATTCTCAATGCCAAACATCCCCTTTACCATAGTGAATACAGGATGAATCTTGGAGAGATTTTTAACATGATCTCAATTAGATCAGCAACGCTTAATTCAATAGACCAGTTAGTGTACTCTTTGAGTTTGATCACTTCATAGGCACTTTCAATCACCAGATTATGAACTTACTTCCAGTTTTCACTGTCATGATCAGTTCTCATTTCTGGATATTGGTCTTGGAGGGAAACACCTGCCACATTCACTCCACTCCATACGGCCACCCTTGAGTCACCATGTTCTTCAAGGATCCAGCCATGGCAGGTGCTTGGATGAATGCCAAGTTTTTCAGACATAAGATAGCAGAATCTGACAGAATCCAGACTGCATCCACCACCAAACACTTGGTGCTTTGGCAGGCCACTAGGTTTCCAGGTGACATATGTAAGGATATTCACTTGGTTGGAAACCACAATTATGATACAGTCTGGACTACATTTTACATTCTGGGGAATGATAAATTTGAAGACATTCACGTTCATTTGTACCAGATTGAAGTGACTCTCTCCCTCTTGCTGGCAAGCTCTAACAGTGACTACAGCAATCCTAGAACCAGCAGTGACAGAGTAATCTTTATCAGCCACAATTTTAAGAGTTTGAAGAAATAAGCTCCCATGCTGCAGACCCATCATTTTTCCTTTGAGTTTGTCTTCCAAAACATCAACAAGGGCAAGTTCATCAGCAAGACTCTTTGCGAGTATGCTGATAGCACAGACCATACCAACTTGTGCAACACCCACAACAGCAATTTTATTGTTTGGGGCTGCTGTCTCCTCTTCTGCATCTGGAACAACCAGTTATTTTTTTTTTCTTTAAGAGTAGCCATTTTGTTATGAACTGATGCAAAGTGAAAAGAGAAGAACTAGAAAAATATTGTAGACAATATCAGCACCATTATGTGATGATCAACTACGAACAACTCAGCTCTTCTCAGCAATACAATGATCCAAGACAATTTCAAAGAACTCATGATTGTAAATGCTGTCCATATCCAGAAAACTGCCAGAATCTCTCCTTAATCTCATCCAGATCTGCTTGCTGTCTTTTCTTGTATGTAAGTACCAATTTCCTCCTCCCCTCATTAAATTGCACAGATCCACTTAGAATCTCACCAATAGAAACTGGTGATACAATAAACTGCCCTTTGACTGAAAGAAGGTTTGAGTACTTGAATTCGTTCAGGGTAGACCCCTTGTACCCTTTGCATTTCAGGGTTCCCAATATGCCAACTGTTGGAGTTAATGAGGTTTGGGGTGCTCAGGACCCCAAAATACCAACACATTAGGTCCTGCTGAATAAATTTGACTCGAGCATTCTTTCATCCAAAGTAAAACAAAGTTTATAAAAGATTTTCCATATCGGGTTGACTCTTAAGGAGACTAAATTTGTGACATTTACATTGACAAGTGGGGCAGATAGAATCTCAGCTAGACAGAGCCATAGCTGGATTGAATTTGAGCCTAACATTCTTTTTTTTCTAAAAAAAAAAAAAGAGTTCCAAGTTCTCTTCCTCCCTTATTCTAGTCCCTCCTCCATGAGAAAGCAAACAATTTGATACAGATTCTATGTGTAATGTCAGACAAAATATATTTTCATATTAGCCATATTACAAAAATAAAACAAAAAAGGAAGTTTAAAAAATGTGTTTAAATCTGTATTCATACTCCATCAATTATTTTCCCGAAGGCAGATAGCATATTTCTTCCTAGTTCCTTTAGAATGGTCTTGGATAATTAAGATTTATCATAAAAACTAACTCACATTTATTTATTGCACAATTTTATTTTTTATTGTGTAAAATGTTCTTCTGGTTCTTCTTACTTCGCTTTGTGGTAGTTCATGCAAATCTTCCAGTTTTTCTTAAAGCACCCTGCTCATTATTTCTTGTAGTAGAATAGTATTCCATCAGAAGCATATGCCACAATTTGGTTAAACATTCCACAATTTATGGGAATCAACTGAATTTCTAATTCCTTGCCAAAATAAAAATATTTAAATATTTTTATTCAGACATGCATCTTTTCCTTTTTATTTGATTTCTTTGGGATAAAGATGTAGTAACAATGTTTCTGGGCCAAAGGGTATTAATACATTTTAAAATGTTTGGGCATAGTTCCAAATTGCTCTGTAGAACAATTGGATCAGTTCACAACTCCACCAGCAGTACGTAAGTGTCCCGATTTTTCCACATCCCTTCTAATATTTATCATTTTTCTTTTCTGCCATATTAATCAATCTAATAAATGTGAGGTGGTGTTTTATGCTGCATTTTTCTAGTCAATAGTAACTTAGAGGTTTTTGTTAATATGTGTACAGATGACAATTTCTGTTTGTGAAAACCACTTATTCTTAAATTTGAATCATTTCTTAATTGGAGAATGAATCATCCACAAATTTGACTAAGTTTTCCAGATATGTGCTATACAATGTGAGACACTGATTTATATCTGGTTTTTGCCAAACTGCTTTCCAGTTTTCCCAGGAAGTTTTTATTTTGAAAATATAGAGTTCTTGTCTCAAAAACTTGTTTCTTGGTATATCAAACATTAGATCACTATGGCCATTTACTACTACATATTCTGTACCTAATCGATTTCACTGATCTACAACTCTATTTCTTAGCAAGTACCATTAGTGTTTTGATGATTATTGTTTTGTAAATATAGTTTGATATCTTTTACTGCCAATCCACTTAATTCACAATTTCCCCTTTGATTCCCTGTATATTCCTTATGTTTTGATTTTCCAGATTATGTTTGTTATTGGTTTTTCTAGCCCTATGAAATATTTTTTCTAGTTTGATATAATACTGAATAAGTAAATTAACTAAGACAATAATCATTTTTATTTCATTCATTTAGCTTATCCATTAACAGTAATATTTTTTCTGATTGTTTAGATATGACCTTTATTTGGTGAAAAGTGTTCTATAATAGTGTTCATTCCCAGCAGATGGAGTATCAAATATTTGATGTTGTTTGCACTTACATTGAATAGGATTTTTCTTTCTCACTTTTCCTGCAAGGTTTCATTGGTAATATATAGAAATGCTGATGATTTATCTGGATTCATTTTATGTCCTTCAACTTTGCTAAAGTTTTTAATTGCTTCAACTAGTTTTTAGTTTATAGTCTAAGATTTTAGCTTATATTCTAAGATTCTCTAAATATACCATCATATCTTCTGCAAAGTATGATACTATTGTTTCCTCATCACGTATTCTAACTCCTTCAATTCCCTTTTCTTTTCATGATGATAGCTATCATTTTTAGTACAATATTGAAAATAATAGCGATAATGGACACCCTTGCCTCAACCCTGCTCTTGTTGAAAAGGTCTTTAGCTCATCTTCATTATAGACAGCACTTGCTTCTGGTTTTAGCTTGATACTACTCATCATTTTAAAAGAAAACTTTATTCTGATTCTTTCAAATATTTAAAGGAATGAGTGGTACACTGTTAAAACTTTTCCTGCTTCTATTGAGATAGTCATATGAGTGTTATTGTTATTATTGATAAAGTGAATGATGCTCACAGTTTTCCTAATATCCAAACAACTCCGCATTCCTGGTATGAATCCTATAATGTAAACCCTTCTTTGTCTTTTCCACCCATATAGTTTAGGCAATACTAAGATTAATTGGTCTTTAAATGTTTGGTAGAATTAATTTGTGAATCCATCTGGTCCTGAGGATTTTCTATTTCCTTGAGACCTCTTTTATATATTTTTCAATTTCTAAGATAGACTTAAGTATCCTATTTCCTCTTCTTTTATGTGGGCAATTTATGTTCTTAAAATATTCATCTTTTTCAATTAGATCGTCAGTTTTATTGGCATATAATTGGTCAAAATTTTCTACTTTTTCATAATTTCTAATTTCATATTTAACTGAGTATTTTTAATTTATTCATATTCTAGTTTCTGTTTTGTGGCATGCCCAATTCATTAGTCTACTATTTCTTTTTTTATTGATTTGAGCATTTGGAGAATAAAATTTCCACTAACAACTGTTTTGTTTGCATGCCACAAATTTTGTTATTTTTTTCTAATTTATACCATTCTATTAATGAAATTATTGATCATTTCTATGATTTCTTCTTTGATCTACTCACTTTTTAAAGTTAGATTTAGTTTCCAGTTTTTTTAAAGGTCTTTTTAAAAATTATTTTTCAACTTAAATACACAAAGTCCAAAAGAAAGAGAATATTTACATATATATATATATATATATATATATATATATATATATATATATATATATATATATATATATATATATATATATATATATATATATATATATATAGCACAACCTAAAAAGAAGATTCAGTATAAAACCATGAGTTTGCATTTCATTGTTCATTTTTTTTTTTTGGAAAACTGCATAAAAATACTAGTCATCATTTTCAAAGCTATCCCACTTTATATTCCTCCATATATATTTTCTTTCACTCTCTGTTGTGTATTTTTTTTTATATTTTCCATCCTCCTCTGCCCTAGAGATGGCTACTATCAGACACAAATATGTGTGCATACACACACACATACATACACACACATATATATTTATAAAATTTTATTACTTTGTTTCTGATCTTGGATACATATTGGATAGATAGATATAGAACATATAGAAATATTAATTTCATGTAATCTAAATTATCCATTTTACACCACACAATCCTCTCTGTTGTTTATTCATAAATTATTCACCCATCCATAAGTCTGACAGTTAATTTTCATGTTCTTCTAATTATCTTGTAATATCTCCCTTTATATATAGGTCATGTATCCATTTTGCCCTTTTTTGGTAAATGGCATGAGGTATTGGTCTCTAATCAATTTCTACCATACTGTTTTTAAAATGTACCTACACACATGCACACACACATATACATATGTGTATATATATGTATTTATACATATATACATATGTATTTTTACATATATATATACACATATACATATATAGATATAGATAAACACCAAAGGTGAATTTTTATCCTCCAGATTTAAATCTTTATACATATCAATAAATTTATATTGATTTCCTATTGTATATTGTATATGTGCTCCATTCCACTGATACACCTTAACTCAGTAATTTTTAAGTTAATTGGGATGTCAATGAATAAATAAATAAATTTGGGTAAAATTGTCATTTTTATTATATTGACTCTGTCTATGAATAATTAATAGCTTTCTATTTTTAAAAAAATTTTTTGAGTGAAGCTTAGTTTTAAAAAAATTTGGTTCACACGACATCTGGGTTTATTTTGGCAGGTATACCAGCAGGTCTTTTATACTGTCTACTTATTTTAAATAGGTTTATTATTTAGTTATTATTTACTCTTACTATCTCTTTTTGTAAGATTTTGTTGGTGATGTATAGGAATGCTGATGGTTTTTGTAGGTTTACTTTGTGCCCTTCTATTTTGCTAAACTTATCATTTCAGCTAACTTTTAGTTGAGTCTTTATGATTTTCCAAGTAAATCATCTTATCACCTCCAAAAGAGATAGTTTTATTGCCTCAAAGTCCATTCTGATTGCTTTTATATCTTTTTGTTTGTTTGCTTATCTAACTGTTATTGCTAGGATTTCTAATGAAATATTTAAAAGATAATGGGAATGTTTGTTTTATACCTGATGTTGATGGGGAGGTTTCTAGATTATCCCCATTAAAAATAATGCTTCCTGATCATTTTAGGCAAATACTTCTCATGAATTTGAGGAACAATCCATTTATACCTATCAAGTGTTTTTAATGCAAATTAAGGTTGTACTTTATCAAAATACTTTCTGCACTTATTGATGCAAACACATTTTTGTTACTTTTATTATGAACATAATGAATTAGATTAATAGGTTTTCTCATGTTAAACTATCAATGAAGTCCGATGTAAATTCTTTTTGGTCACAATGTACAATATTTGTAATTTATTATGATAATCTCCTAATATTTTATTGAGGCTTTATGCATATATATTCATAAATGAAATTGGTTTATACTTTTATTTTTCCTCTTCTTGGTTAACCATCAATATAATTTTGTTTCATAAAAGGAATTTGGTAAGGTCCTTTGTTTTCCTATATTTACATTTATTTGATATTGGAATTGCTCATAAACGTTAGATAGAATTCATTTGTAAATCCATCTGACTCTGGTAATTTTTTTGTAGGTAGCTTATTTATAATTTGTTTTTCTAAACTAAGTTTATTTAGTTATCCAATTTCAGTTTCTGCTAATCTACACAGTTTATATTTTTGTTGATATTCTTCCATTTCACTTAAGTTGTTTAATTTATTGCGATATAATTAGCCAAAACAACTCCTTATAATTGTTTTAATTGCATCTTCATTAGTGGCATAGTCACTTTTTCATTTTAAATACTAAAGATTCAGTTTTCTTCTTTTTTATTTAAAATCTTATTTACCAATGGCTTACCTACTTTTTCATGAAACCAATTCCTAGTTTTATTTTTAACTTCATGATTTTCTTACATTCAATTTTATTAATCTTGCATTTAATTTTTAAGATATCCATTTTAGTGTTTAATTGTTAATTTTTAGTTTGTAATTTTTCCAGTTTTCTATAATTGCATACCCTTTTCATTTGTCCACTCTTTCTATATTTTATTGATGTGAACATTTAGAGACACAAATTTTCATATAATTACTGTTTTTGCAGTGTGCCATAGGTTTTGATATATTGTCTCATTATTGTCAATCTCTTTAATGAAATTACTGATTAGTTCTGTTTTTTTTTTATATTCCACTCATTCTTTAAACTTGGGTTGCTTGTTCACTAATTTGTTTTTATTCAGTGATCATATGGTGACTTATTAAATATAATTGTATTGCATTGTGGTTAAAAAGGAGGAATTTGATGTTTCTTCTTTTAGCTATAAAATTTTTATGCCCTCATATATGGTCAATATCTGCAAAGGTACCATGTGTCACTGAGAAAAATGTGTATTCCTTTGCAATTCCATCCAACTTTCTCTAGAAGTCTATTATATCTAACTTCTCTAAAATTATATTCCTCTCTTTAGCATATTTCTTGTTTTTGTTGCTGTATGTATCTAATTCTTAGAGGGGAGAATTGAAGTCTCCCACTAGCATAGTTTTACTGTCTCTTTTTTTCTTTCTGTAATTTATTTAGATTTTCCTTTGAGAATTTGGATGCTATGACATTTGATACATATAGCTATAGCACTGATAGCATTTTATTGTCTGTATTCCTTTTTGGAGAAAAATATAATTCCCTGCTATCTTTTTAAATTTGGTCTATTTTGTCCGAAATCATGATTCCCACCCTTTTTATTGTTACTCTTAATTTATCCTCAGTTGAAGCATAATAGATTTAACTCCAGACCCTTAGTTTTACTCAGTATGTGTTTCTTTTCAGTTAAGTTTCTTGTAAATGAAAAACTTTTGGCTACTGATTTTTGATTTGATATACTAGTTACTTCTATTTATGGATGAGTCCATCTCATTCACAGTTATGATTAGTGTATTACCCTCCATCCTATTGTTTTCTGTTCATCATCTCTCTCTCTCTCTCTCTCTCTCTTTCTCTCTCTCATTTCTATTTCTCTTTTCACACAGTCCCTCCTCAAAATTCTATTTTTCTTTTGACTATTGCCTTCCTTAATTTTTTCTCCATTCTGTTAGCTTCCCCAATGAAACCTTTGTCTTATTCACCTCCCTTTCTACTTTCTGGTAGGTTGAAATATATGTCAGCATCCAACTGTATGTCTTATTCTCTCTTTGAACCAATTACAATGATAATAAAGTTCCAGTGTTCACCTCCCCCACCCACACATTTTCAACTGCACTTTAAAACTTCTTTTACTATCACCTCCTTTTTTAAAATTTATTTTCAGTTTTTAACATTCACTTTCAAAAATACTTTGAATTTCTAATTTTCTCCCCTCACTCCCCACTCCAGGAGAGCAAGTATTCTGATTATACCTTCTTTCAATCTGTCCTCTCTTCTATCCCCCACACCTCTCTTATCCCCTTATTTCTATTTTCCTGGAGGGCAAGGTACATTTCTATACTCCATTACCTATATATCCTTTTTCCTAGTTGCATGTAAAAGCAACTTTAACATTCATTTTTAAATTTTTGAATTCCACCTTCTCTCCCATTCCCCCTCCCCACCCACCCTCCTTGGGAAGACAAGCAATTCTATACAGGTTATAAGTGTGTATTCATGCAAAACACTTCCATCCAGTCATATTGAGAAAGACTAACTATATTTCCCTCTAACCTATCCTATCCTTTGTTTATTCTATTCCTTTGACCTGTTTCTCTACCAAAGTGCATGCTTCCAGTTAACCTTTCCCCCACTTCTCTTATCCTCCCTCTCTTTTCTCATTTCTCCCACTTTCCAGTAGGGGAAGACAAACTTCCATACACAATTGAGTGTGTATGTTATTCCCTCCTGAGGTCAAATGTAATAAAAAGAAAGTTCACTTCTACCCTCTCATTTTTCTCTTCTTCCCCTCCATTATAAAAGCTCTTTCTTGCCTCTTTTGTGTGAGATGTTTTACTACATTCTACCTCTCTCTTTCTTATTCTCCTAGCACATTCCTCTCAACATTTAATTTTCTTTTTTTTAGATATCATTCCTTCCTATTTCACTCACCGTATTTCTATCTACCTACCTACCTCCCTACCTCCCTACCTATCTATCTATCTATCTATCTATCTATCTATCTATCTATCTATCTATCTATCTATCTATCTATCTATCTTCCTTTCTATCTATCTATTCCATCCAACTACCCTAATATTGACAAAGGTCTCTTGAACTACAAATATCATCTTTCCATATAGGAATATAAAGAATTCAACTTTAATCAGTCTCTTATGAGTTATCTTTCCTACTTGCTTTTTCATGACTTTTTGAGTCGTAGTGGGAAGACAAATTTTCTATTTGACTCAAGTTTTTTTTATCAAGAATGCTTGATATTCCTCTGTTTCATTGAATGTCCATTTTCCCCCTTCAATTATTATCCTCAATTGTGCTGGGTAGGTAATTTTTGGTTTTAGTCATAGCTCATTTGGCCTCCAGAATATAATATCCCAGGCACCCAGGTCTCTTAATGTAGAAGCTGGTAAATCTTGTATTATCCTGACTGTGTTTCTATGATTCCTGAAATGTATTTTTTCTGCCTACTTGCAATATTTTCTTCTGGGTCCTTGAATTCTGGAATTTGGCTGCAATATTTCTTGGAGTTTTCCTTTTGGGATCTTTTTCAGGAGGTGTTCACCGGGTCCTTTCAAGTTCTATTTTGCCTTCCAGTGCTAGAATATCAGGGCAGTTTTACTTGATAATGACTTGAAATGTAATGTCGTCTTTTTTTTTATAATAACCTTGAGATAGTCCAATAATTTTTAAACTATTTTTCTTGCATCTATTTCCCATGCCAGTTGTTTTTCCAATGAGATATTCCACATTGTCTTCTATTTTTTAATTATCTTCTTTTTGCCATATAATTTCTTCATTTCTCAATGAGTCATTAACTTCTATTTGTACTACTCCAATATTTAAGGAATTATTTTTGTCAATAACTTTTTGGACCATGATTTTCTTTGGGAAAATCTGCTTTTTTACTGAATATTAATGAACCTGTTTTGTTTTATTGGGTTTTTTTTACTTGATTTATTTTTAGTTTTCAAAATTCGTTTCAACAAAATTTTGAGTCGCAAATTTTCTCCCCATCTCTCCCTTCCCTGCACCCAAAACCCCATGCATTTTGATTGCACTTTTCACCAATCTGCCCTCCCTTCTATCATGCCCCTCCCTTCTCTTATTGTCATCTTCTCTCTCTTTTCGTAGGGCAACATAGATTTCTATACCCCATTACCTATATTTCTTATTTCCCAGTTGCATTCAAAAGCAGTTCACAACATTCATTCCTGAAACTTTCAGTTTCAACTTCTCTCCCTTCCTCCCTCCCAACTCATCCTTGCAGAGAAGGCAAGCAATTCAATACAGGCTATATGTGTGTAGTTATGTGTAGTTATAATACTCATGTCATGAAAGACTAACTAACTCCATCCTATCCTGCCCCCATTTGTTCTACTATTTCTTTGGCCTTGTTTCTCCCCAAAAGTGTTTACTTCTAATTACTCCCTCCTCCCATTTGTCCTCCCTTCTATCATCCCTTCACACTCCACTTATCCTCTTCTTCCCTAATTTCCTGTATTGAAAGATAGATTTGCATACCAAATTAAGTGTACATGTTATTCCCTCCTTACATGAAATGTGAGGAGAGTAAGCTTCACTTTTTACCTCTTATCCAGTTTTACCTCCATTGAAAAAGCTTTTTCTTGCTTCTTTTATGAGAAATGATTTGCCCTATTCCATTTCTCCCTTTCTCCTCCCAATACATTCCTCTCTCACCCCTTAATTTTATTTTTTTAGAAATCATGCCATCCTATTCAACTTACTGTGTAGCCTCTGTTCATATATATATATATATATATATATATATATATATATATATATATATATATATATATATATATATATATATATATATTTTATATATATATGTATATATATAATCGTTCCAAGAACCCAAATACTGAGAAAAGTCTTGAGTTAAAATATTATCTTTCCATGTAGAAATGGAGCAAGTTTAACTTTAGTAAGTCCCTCATAATTTTTCTTTCCTGATCACCTTTTCCTGCTTCTCTTGATTCTTGTGTTTGAAAGTCAAATTTTCTATTCAGCTCTGGTCTTTTCATCAAAAATACTTGAAAGTCCTCTATTTCATTGAATGACCATTATATTCAGTTTTGTTGGGAAAGTGATTCATGGTTTTAATTCTAGTTCCTATGATTTCTAGAATATCATATTTCAAGTCCTTTGATCACTTAATGTAGAATCTGCTAGATCTTGTGTTACCCTGATTATATTTCCATAATACTTGTATTTTTTTTTTCCTTCTGGCTGCTTGTAATATTTTCTCCTTGACCTGGGAAGTCTGGAATTTTGCTACAAATTTCCTGGGAGTTTTTCTTTTCAGATCTCTTTCAGGAGGTAATTGGTGGATTCCTTCAATATTTATTTTACTCCCTGGTTCTAGAATATCAGGGCAGTTTTCCTTGATAACTTCATGAAAGATGATGTCTAGGCTTTTTTTTTCATCATGGTTTTCAAGTTGGCCCAAAATTCTTAAATTGTGACTCCGGGATCTATTTTCCAGGTCAGTTGTTTTTCCAGTTTTCCATTTTTTTTTTCAATTTTCATTGGGAAATTGTCTTCTATATTTTAATTCTTTTGGTTTTCTTTTGTAATTTCTTGGTTTCTCAAAAAGCCATTAGCCTTTATCAGTTCCATTATAATATTTAAAGAAATATTTTCTCCAGAGAGTTTTTGAACCTCCTTTTCAATTTGACTAATTCTGCTTTTCAAAGTATTCCTTTCCTCATTGGCTTTTTGGACCTCTTTTGCCATTTGGGTTAGTCTATTTTTAAAGGTGTTATTTTCAGCATTTTTTGAGTCTCCTTTAGCAAGCTGTTGACTAACTTTCCATGACTTTCTTGCATCACTTTCATTTCTCTTCCTAATTTTTCCTCCACCTCTCTTACTTTATTTTCATAATCCTTTTGGAGCTCTTCCATGGCCTAGGACCATTGCATATTTTTTGTTTGTGAGTTGAGATGTCTGGAAACTGCCACAGTTTTAACTAAATCAGTGCTTTGTGGCCTGCTCTAAGTTATCAATTGACAAGTCTGTGCTTTCACATTTTTTACTAGACTGTGCTCCCCTCAGCCTGGTGCAACACACATTTCCTCTTGGTTTTCCACTTTTTCTTGTTCTGGAAATGTGTTTCACTCTGTCATTTTGTGAGTTCTACCGCTCTAAAATTTGATTAGCCATTTTTACAGGTATTTGGATATGTTTTAGGGAGACAAGCAATTCCCTCCTTTTGGTTTACTATCTTCTCTCTCTCGTCTACTAATTCTACTTTTAAGGAATTCTTCTCTTCAGTGAACTTACATCTATATCTGTATCTGTACACATATAGATACAGATATAGATATATGTGTGTATGTGTATATGTGTGTATGTGTGTGTACATGGTTATGTATATATCTATCTATCTATATATATGTACACATATAGAGAGAGAGAGAGATGGATACATAGATATTGATAGATATGTATAGGTATGGGTAAATACACATACATACACATACATATATATATATATATATACAATATATATTTTTGTACATATATACACAAAATATAGTTGTGTACACACACACACACGTGCGTGTGTATGTGTGTGTGTGTATATGTACTCTTTTTGCTTAGACCATGGTCCTTGTTCCCCTTCATTTACAAGCTCTGCTTGACTAATGTTCCTCCACTCCTTCTGGAAGAGGAAGAGAGGAGAGGAGAGGAGAGGAGAGGAGAGGAGAGGAGAGGAGAGGAGAGGAGAGGAGAGGAGAGGAGAGGAGAGGAGAGGAGAGGAGAGGAGAGGAGAGGAGAGGAGAGGAGAGGAGAGGAGAGGAGAGGAGAGGAGAGGAGAGGAGAGGAGAGGAGAGGAGAAGCTGAAATGGGAAAGCTGGATCCCCATTGGGGTAGCTGGAACTACTAACGGATTGTGGTTTGTCCTTCATTCTGCAAGAGGACCTTGACATCAAGAAGATGATGATATAACTTGCAAATGCATTGGATTAGAGTGAGTGAGGGAACTAAGACATAGGTTTCAAATCAGATCCATATATGTGCAATGCAACTGAGTCCTGCTCTTGGTGGTAGCAAAAGGACCACTTGTACCTCCTTCTGAACTATTGTCCTATTATCTTACCACGTGTGTGCTAAAAGGCATGGAAATTGTCACTGATGGTATACCTGCTTGTGGTTTGCTAAGGTTTGCTCTGTGTTGGCATGACTTGTAATGTTCATGTTACAATCTCACTCTGGTGAAATAGAAGCTTTAAGTAGTCTTAGGATGGAAAATTGTTTCACTTCATCTTTTTATGTTTTCTGCTGCTTTAGAATTTGTTAAGTCATTATTTAAAGGTATTTGGAGGAGTTTGGGGGATAGCTCACTTGAGTTCATGCTTTTGCTCTACTATTTTGGCTCTGCCTACTGAATTCTAGTTTCTGTTCTTCTCTTATCATTTGTGAATTTTTCTAAAAGAACTCTTTTAAGAAAATTTTTGTATTTCTGCTACCATTTGTCCAATTCTCTTTTTGTAAGTATTATTTTATTCAGTTTGGTTTTTTGCCTCTATCTATAAGTTTTTGATCATAGATTTCTTGCATCACTCATGTCTTTTTCCACTTTTCATTACTTCTCTTAGAAATTATTTTTGAGCTATACCAGGAATTCATGTTGGGTTTTGTTTGTAGCTGTTTTGTTCTGTTGTCTGCTTTTCAGTTTATGTCTTGATCTTCCCTGTTACCACAGTAGTTTTTATGGTTAGATTCCCAAGTTCTCTTACTCCTCTTTACCCTGAAACTCTAACCAGAAATAAAAACAGGCAAAGCAACAGGATTATGAACAAGCTCCATTGAAGAGAAAGTAATCTCTTTCTGTTCAGATGTCTGCTCCTCTTACTATCTATGAGTTGAGAGATTCTGAAATTGCTGCTTCTGCTGCTGCTGCTGCAGCGTCCTCCAAGGCTTGCTGCTATCACTGCCATTTTACAGGACAACAATCAACCTAATGTGAAAGACCTTTCTTGCTGACTTCCTAAGTTATTTTAGTCTAGAAAATCATTTCATCTCAATCATTTGTTGATCCTCCTGTAGAAGAATTTGATTTGAGGTGTTATTTTTGAGTTATTAGGAGAGGAACGTTGAGAGAGCTCAGATGAACTCTTGCCTTTACTCTACTATCATCACTACCTTCCATGACCTTGGAAAGACCTTAGTCTAAAAAGATCAAGGTCTCTCACTGCATCCTGGTTTGTCTCGCATCTTTCTGATCTATATCTAGCCACAAGACCCAGATGGCTTTTGAGGAGAAAGTGAGACTGGTGCCTTTGTGCACCCTCCCTCACTCTAATTCAATGTGTTTGCAAGTCAAGTCATCATCTTCTTGATGTCAAAGTCCACTTGCAGAATGAAGGACAAACCACAATCTATTGGTAGTTCCAGCTGCCCCAATGGGGATCAAGCTTTCCAGTTCCAATTGACCAGTTCAGCCTCTCTTTTCCTTTTCTTTCCTCTCTTCTCCTCTCCTCTACTCTCCTTTCCTTGCTCTCTTCTCCTCTCCTTTTCTCTCCTCTCCTCTCCTCTGTTCTCCTCCCCTTCATTTCCTCATATGGGGTATCATGTCCTTACCTGAGAGTGCTCTTTCCAAGGAAAGGTACATTTTGATGGTTGAAACCTACCTAGTTGTTTTGGGATGTACTGCCTAGATGTCTTTCTGAAAAGCCATGCCTTAAACCCAGTTCACTTGGGCTCTTATTGATTAGATAACACTAGGTCCCTGCCAGAGCAATACTGGACAATCAAATTTGTGGCTCTCCTGGTTCAGTCAATGTAGATAGTAATTGTTCCTCTTTTGGCCAGCAACCCTGAAGGTTTTCCCTTCAAAGTTTGATTTTTTTTTTTAAATCAGCAGGGTCATCCCTTGACTCACTTATTAAACATGTCTGTTTGATGAATTGGTGTTGACTCACTCAAAGTGAGACTTCAGAAAAAACTTAGTTTTAAAAGGTCAAGGTGCCTCTGCGTTATGAGTCATCTCCAGTCATCCTGATCTATATCTTGCCATTGGACTTAGATGGCTCTGGAGAGAAAGTGAGGTGGGTAACTTTGCACAGCTTTCCTTCCCTCAAATCCAATTCATTTTCAAGTATTGTCATCATCTTCCTGACCTCATGGTCCTTTTCAACAAGGAAGAACAAACTACACAACAATGTTATCATTAAAATGTTGTTTTGGGGAATCTTTTTTTATTTCTCCCTCTTCCTTACCTCCTGTGGTCAATTAGTTACTAAGTTCTTTTGTGTATTTTTTAAGTGTTTCCCAAATCTGTTTCTTGCATTCATTCTTATCATTGCTTCATTACTTCAGGACTTTATACTTTGTTAAAAGTTTTCTGACTTGTCCCCTTACTTCCAAAAATTGATGAGTTCTTTCTATTTTCAAATTTTATAACTTAGAGAGTCTCTGATGTTAATATGATTATTAAGAATGGTCTACATAGATTCAGATATTTTAAATATACTGCTGTTGCTATTTATTTCCTAGTGCTCCTTTTGCATAATTTAGTTCCCTAATTTCTAGAAGAATTTAAGGGAAATCTGGAAATTCCATTCTTATGTACCATATTGTCCCAACTCTAAATTCCTAATCTTATTATTCATAATTTTAATGACTTTTATGGGAGACATTGATGCTTTACTGCACAACCAATCAATGTACACATCTAAATTCAAAAGAACATTCATTGAAGAAGACAGCACAGGGATTGCAGCATTTTCGACAAAGATATGGTTTAGCTTTGTAAACAAAAATTCCTAAAGCGCATTTCACTATAGTCCATCATAAAATTCATAATAAAATTTAAGTGCAAGAAATACTAATTTACATTCATTAGTAAGTGAATATCTATTTCTATAGTACCTGGAGTCTAAAGGCTAAGAAGACAAAAATACTATATACAAATGTTACTATACAAAAATGCTCTTTCAGACTAATTCTCAAAAGTCTATTTTCTCCCTAATTCCATCAAACAAGTGAGAAAGTCATTATTCACTATACATTTGGATTATCTCTTAAGAGCTAAGCGATATTTCAGAACATAATGATACCAGCAGATGTTTAAATTGTTCTTTACCTAAAGTGCTTTCATTCAGTATATCATTTGATCTTGAAAATTATCCTGTAGAATATATGCTAAATACTGACCATAATTTTCACATAAACAAACTGAAACTCAGCAAAATAAGGGATTTGCTCAGGTTTCCAAAACTAATAAAGCTCTGAGACAGAATTGGGCTCAGATCTTCCTAATGCCAATTCAAGCACTCTTTACCAAACTATTTATTTTTGTTGTTCAGTTGTTTCAGTTATATCTGACTCATCATGGCACCATTTGATGTTTTCTTAGAAGAAATACTGGAGTGGTTTGTCATTTTCTTGCACAGCTCATTTTACAGATAAGGCAAGCAAGATTTGTTGACTTACCCAGGGTGACACAGCTAGTAAGTGTCTGAGGCCAGATTTGAATTCAGGAAAATGAGCCCTTCTGACTTTAAGACATATTTTTTATACTGAACCTCTTAGCTTCCACAGCAGTCTTTTATAGTTGCTTTAATAATTTTGCTTTTTGGGTGTGATAGAATCATGAACCTGGTCAAGTTCTCCACAAAAACTCTTAAAATAGCAGTTAAAAATGACTCCAAAAAAATTCTAGAGCAGCAGAAGCCACAAAATAATATAGTGAAACAGATTTCTAGCCAAAAACAACATGGAAGGCTGACAAGAAGGGTCTGTTGCAACGTGGGCCATGGCAGCATAGTTGGGACTGGAGCAGACTTCAGGGCACTGAATCAGGGGCAACTGATGTTGTTTCCACATTTCTTAACCCACAAACATCAAAGGAAGATTCAAAGGTCAGTGAGAAAACTTTTTCAGCTGAGTGAGAGGGGATCATGGTTGGGTCCTATCTCCAGCCCCAGTGTCTGCAGCCACTGCCTCAGCAGCAGCTGATTCTGGAGCTCTTGTCCTACAGAATATGGGGACAATGAGCAGGATATCTGGATCTCAGTCTTGAGTGGTTATCTCAGAGTGAGGAAGAGCATTGGTATGGCAGAGCTGGTGTCATCTGTGGAGAGGGAATTGTACTCACAATTTTAGGAAAGAGAAGAGTGCTTTTGGTTGCCCACAAAGTAGAGCTCAGTCCAGGAGAGGATTAAACCCCTCTCCCTTGGCTATGACACTTTGGAGGAACTGAAAACTTACAGATTAGTAGAGATATTTTAGAGAACAGATTCACAAATTCTCTGAACCCTGGGGTAGTATAATCTTCACTTAACAAAGGACTCAAAAGTCAAGTAATTGGCTGGGAAAATGCTGGAAAAGGGGAAAGAAGAAGACTATAGAAGGTTAGTTGTTTGGTGAAAAAGTAAATTCTTCCACCCTTTCAGATGAGGAAAATCAAAGCATACCATCAGACGAAGACCAAAGCATACAACAAAAGGAAGACTGCAAGATCAAAGCTGCTACATCCAAAGTCTGGGAAAAAATACTCAATGGTCTCAGGACATGGAAAAGCTGAAAAAAGGATTTTGAAAATCAAATAAGAGAGGTGGAGGAAATATTGGGAAGGGAAATGAGAGCAATACAAGAAAATCATGGAAAGTGAGTTAACAGCTTGCTAAAGGAGACCCCACAAATGCTAAAGAAAATAAGACCTTTAAAAATAAACCAACCCAAATGGCAAAAGAGGTCCAAAAACTCAATGAGGAGAAGCATTCTTTAAAAAGTAGAATTGGCCAAATGGAAAAGGAGGTCCAAAAATTCATGAAAGAAAATAGTTTTTAAAAATTAGAATGCAACAGATAGAAGCTCATGACTTTATGAGAAATCAAGAGCTTATAACACAAAACCTAAAGAATGAAAAAATAGGAGAAATGTGAAATATCTTATTGGAAGAAAAAAAAACTGACTTGGAAAAAATCCAGGAAAGATATTTAAAAAAAATATTGCTTTATCTGAAAACCATGATGAAAAAGAGCCTAGATATCATCGCCCAAGAAATGATCCAGGAAATCTGCCCTAATATTCTAAAACCATAGAATAAAATAGAAATGGAAAGAATTCACTGATCACCTCCCTAAAGAGAGCTCCAAAGAAAAAGTGCTTCGAATATTATAGCCAAGTTCCAGAGCTCCCAGTCAAAGGAGAAAATATGACAAGTAGCCAGAAGGAACCATCCCATTGTGGAAATACAACCCAGGTAACACAGGATTTACCCACTTCTACGCTAAGGGATGAGTGGGCTTGGAATATGATATCCCAGAGGTCAAAGGAGATGGGTTTAAAATCAAGAATCACCTACCAAGCAAAGCTGAGTATAATACTTCATGGGGAAAAAAAAGAAACTTCAATGAAATAGAGGACTTCCAAGCACTGTTGTTGAAAAGATCAGAGCTGAATAGAAAATCTGACTTTCAAATACAAGAATCAAAAGAAACATGAAAAGATGAACAGGAAAGAGAAGCCACAAGGAACTCATTAAAGTTAGACTGTTTACATTCCTTTGTGGAAAGATGAAATTTGTAGCTCATGAGACTTATTTCAGGATTAGATTATTTAGAGGAAAAATATATGTATATACACATACATATATGTACATATGTATGTATACACATATACACACATATATACAAACATGCATGCACACACATATATACATAATGTGTGTATTGGTATACACACATGTGCTTATGTTCATGTGTATATATGCAAATGTACACGATTGCACACATGTATATGTACATGCATATACACATATGTGTGCATATGTGCAAACATATACATGCACTCATATATATGTACAAAGAGAGCTGAATATTAAGTGACAATATGTAAAAAGTAAAATTTACTATTAGTGGAATGTACTAGGAGTAGGAGAAAGGGAGGAGTAGAATGCAGCAAATCATAATAAAAGAGGCAAGAAAGAACTTTTACAATGGAGGGGAAGAGAGGGGAAATGAAAGCAAACAAGTGAGCCTTACTCTCATAGGATTTGAATTAAAGAGGGAATAATACACACTCAATTGGGTATGGATATGTATTTTACCCTGCAGGAAAACAGAGAGGAAAGGGATAGGAGAGAGGAGATAATAGAAGGGACAGCAAGTTAGGGAAAGGGACAATCAGAAGCAAACACTGTGATGGGGTAACAGGTCAAGAGAGAGAATGCAACAAATGGAGGGCACAACAGCACAGAGGGAAATGTGGTTAGTCTTAGGCCATATAACTATTATGGAAGTGTTTTGCATGGCTACACATATAGGACCCATATTGAATTGCTTACTTTCTCAATGAGTGTGGATGGTAAGGGAGGGAGAGAATGTGAAACTCAAAACTTTAAAAATGAATGTTAAAAATTGTTTTTGCATACAACTAGGAAATACGATATACAGGCAATCAGGCATAGAAATCCATTTCATCCTACAGGAAAATAGAGGGAAGGGAGATAGAAGAAGGGTCGCTATTAGAAGGGGAGCAAGGGGATGTATGGGTGCATGCTGTTCTGGATTGGGGGTGGGAACAGATGGGGAAAAATTTGGAATTCAAATTCTCATGAAAGTGAATGCTGAAAACTGAAAAATAAATAAATTATAACTGACAAAAAATATTTTGCTTGTTGTTTCCAGTAAAATATTATAGTGCTTTTCTTCCTTTCATAACATTTGGAACTTTCCAAGGCTCTGTTTGGATCCTTTTTTCTTGTAGATGTTTGATAATGGCAGCAAGAGGTTTATCAAACAGGTGTCCATGTCTTGTGAGTATTGTCTTCTACATTAGAGAGTTATATTTTCCTCAAGTGGTTGTTTCTAAAATTTTAAAAAGACATTTATTGGAAAAGGTGATGCTTTACTTGCCATGAAAATGCAATATATTTCCCTAGTTCCATGAGATAAAAGGGGTTTGAGGTAGAGTTATTCTTACTGGATTTAAATAGGACCCTATTTTATTTTACTTCTTGAACTGAATAAGAAATGTAAAAAGATTTTCAGTACACTAGATGATACACTTTAAGGGACTGTGCGTTATTTTTTCTCCTTCGGGAATTTTTTTCTTCCTCTAGACAGTTCAAATCTTGAATCTCAAAACAAACAAACAAAAACAGCTAGTGATCTCAAGTTTCATTTTTAAAAAAATGTGATGTCAAGGAGTAGGGGCATGGAAGTGTATTGTTCTCTACTACAATTTAACACATTTAAAAAACTTTTTTCACTTCTGAGCAAAATGATTTAAGAAGGACATTAATAAATTAGAGAATATCTGGAATACAGTAACCAGAATGATGAAGGACCTCAAGTTAAAATCATTCAAAAATAATTTGAAGAATTTGGTGTAGCTTAGAGAAGAAAACACTTAGGTGAATATGACAGCTCTCCTCTATCATTTGAAAGCTTATTTCATAAAGATAGACTAATTTTTGTTCTGTTTAATCCCAGAGGAGAGAATTAAGAGTAATTGGTGGAAACTGGATGTAGGTGATGAGGGATAGAATGCTAGAATTATCCCCTCTAAGCTAAGCATTCACTTTAAATAAAGCTACAACCCCAAGACTATGGCTGCCATGACTATCATAAGTCTTTACCTAAATAGATTAGAACATTTTTCCCTATGTGGATATTTTTTGCTGTCTTTGAATAAAGTCTGAGTCAACATATGATTGGCAACAAGGGGGCAGAAAAGAAGTAAATATCTTACAGAGATTTGGTGTCCTGTATTTCATTTACTCATCTGGGCCAGAACAATTGCACACATCAGCATTTATTTGATTAAAATAATGGGGAAATTCAGAAGCATCTAAATTACAAACAAGAACTCCACAAGATTACCAGTAGGATAGTTCATCTATCTCTATGAAAGCAGCATTCAACTTCATCAAAAATAAAGTCCAAGTGAAAGAACAATGCAGGATTCTTTGCTCAGTAAGAATGCAGAAGAAATTCAATTTTATACTGCTAGTAACAATCTAAAGCACTTCTATGAGGCCCTAAAGGCTATTTATGTGTCAAAGACCCATGGTGTACCTTAACATCATCAGTGATGATGAAGGTACACTGACAAGTGGCAAGGACATGATCCTGGAGAAATGGGTTTTGCACTTCCATAGTGTTCTCAACTCACCATTATCAACCAATGCTGAAGCCATTGACCATATACCTGAGATTGAAGTCAATACCACTCTTGCTGAACTTCCAATAGAAGAAGAGGTTTTGAATGACATTAGGCTCTTCTCATGTGGCAAAACAAGTGGTGCTGATTCTATTCCAACTGAGATTTACAAAGCAAGGGTTTCACTGTTCATAAAAAAGCTGACTGATGTCATCCAGATTATATGATGAGGAGGATATCATCGTCAGGAGATCAAGGATGTCTCAATTATCCATCTCTATAAAGGACAGGGGAAGAGTTGTCCTGTGACAATCACAGATGCTGGGGGTGTCTCTGTTTTAGTTGATGCTGGCAAGATTCTTGCCAAAGTTCACCTAGAAGACAATCATCTACCCTAAAGGTAGTATGGCTTCAGAAAAGACTGAGGAACAGTAGATATGGTGCTTGTTATTCCAATAACTCTTAGATAAATATCAAGAGCAAAGCAGAGTTCTGTATACAATAATGTATACAATGACCTGACCAACACCTTTAGTCCTGTAAATCTTGATAGTTTATATAAAATTGTGGGAAAATTTGTTAGCCCAAAGAGGTTCATCAGTATTGTTTGCCAGTTCCGTGGTGCTATACTTGCACAGGTTCTGGATAATGAATACTATTCTTATGCTTTCCCGTTCACCAGTGGAATAAAACTAGGCTCTGTACTTGCTGCTATGCTTTTTAGAATGATGTTTTCAGCAGTGCTATTAAATGACTTCAATGAGGATGAAAACGGTATCATAGTCAGCAACTACACTGATGACAAATTATTTAACTTGAAAAGGCCAAGACTACAGAAGAAAGAGAGTTAGTGCACCTCCTGCCCCTATGCCTTTATATAGATTGTCTTCTAAGAGGGGGATCGCCTCCCTTTTCACCTCAGCCTCTTATCAGCCCTAGAAGTCTTCCCAGTTCATCCTGTGCACCACTTTTTATGGAAAGAATGAAGTCAAAGTTAGCTGAATTGGATTAAATTTCTTAATTTATTCATAGTCTCAAATTGTACTGTATCTACTATCCTGTATAATAAAATATCCTCATATTACAATGTAAATTTCTTTCATGCTGGATTTTTAATATGTTGTTGCCTTTCTATAACTAACATGTAGAAAAGTGGCAATCACATAATAAATATTTAATAAATACTTTATGAATGAGTGAATGGGTATTTAGTGTAGGGTTGATGTCAAGACAGAAACATCTAGATGATCAGGAAAATAAATAAGTATTTTGAGAAACCCTGAATTACTTTCCCTTTGTCAACAAGGTCTCAGTGAATATTGTTCTTGAGTTGTTTGTGTCATCCACATATCATGCATCTTCAAAGCTATATTTATCAAGATCATTACAATCAAGAAAATGCTTTTATATATTATCAAAAATCAAATGATAGAAAAATAAATTCTATTCCTAATAACAATAAAATGCCAGGAAGTCTAATTTTTAGACACCCACAAAATATATTAATATAATTAGATGTTTTTCAGAAATTAAAATGTATTTAACTGTAGAAATTAATGATATGATGACATATAATGATGACAATAAATAAAGGTAATAATAAAATGTTAAATAAGTCATAAAATAAATTACAATATAACTACATCACTAAGTTGCATATTTAGTGCTATGCCAGTCAAACTACCAAAGACTTCTAAACAGACTTAGGCAAAATTGAAATATAATTTATTTAGAGGCACAAAAAGTCCACAATCCCTAGATAAAATCATGAAAAAAAAATGTGAAGGAAAGGGACCTAGTAGTAATATGTCTCAGATTATACTACAATGAGTCAATTGTCAAAGGCATTTGGTGCTCATCATAATAGAGAAAAGTTGATTACTAGAATAAAAATCAGAGGGCATAGTACTATGTTTTTCGATAAGTCTAAGGACATCATATTTTACTAAGGGTCTCCCCATTTAAAACAAAATGCATTTAAAACAAAACAAAGTTCTTGGGTGATTGGAAACAATATGGAATCTCAATATTGAATATTACAACCCATGTAAGAAAATTAATATTCAAGTGAAGGACTTAGTACAATGGGATCCTTGAATAGAAGTCATGGGAGGGGAAAAGTCAAGACAATATAGACAGAAAGTCATGTGTTCTTATGGACTCTGGCATGCCGGTATTTATAGATATTCAGCATATCACATTTATTTTGGCCTTATTAAAGCTAACAAACATATGTACTTAAGAGTAAGCTTTTGAGGTCAGTTTGCTGGTTTGGTTGATTTGCTTCATACAGTCTTGCTTTTTAATACATCTCTAGAGGCAGTACTGTACATGAGGCCAGATTTTTGAAAAGGAAAGCTCTTGTCCTGAGATGTTCATGATCAATGAACCCTGAGCCTCTAAGAGATACTTAGAGATCAGTGAGATAGAAAGATTTCTCTTTTTTATCTCCCCAGTTGCAGAAAGCAGGTACATTGAAACCCTGATATGAAAAGCTGATCCTCCTCTGGGCTGGAGAGACTTGCTCAGCTCAATGGTGGCTGAAATCCCTCCTTCCATTCAGAACCCTTCGCAATACCACAAACAAAAACCCTTCTATCCGAAGGGTCTATTGTTAAATGAATGATAAGGATTCAAAAAGTTTTTGTTGAAATTGCCAAGTTCTGTCTGACTCTATGTGACCTAGCAGACCATATTTTCAATGGGGTTTTCTTGCCAAAGATATTAGAGTAGTTTGCCATTTCTCTCTCTAGTGGATTAAGGGAAACTAAAGTTAAATGACGTACCTGGCTAGTAAGTGTCACACAACTGGTAAGTGTCTAAAGCTGGATTTGAACTCAGGTCTGTCCTGACTCCACACTCAGAACGCTGTCATTAACCACCTAGCTGCCTTCTCAGAAAAGTTAGATTTGGATTACATAGAGCAGTTTTTACCCTTTTTGTGTCACCACTGCTTTGACAACCTGGTAAAACCCATGTGGACCCCCTCTTAGAAGAATTTTTTTAAACATAAAACATTTAATATATAGGATTGCAAAGACAACAAAAACACTGATATTTTTATGGAAGTAATTTTATGGATGCCAGTTTATGAACTACTGAGTTATAGGGGAAGAAGTCCTCTATCTTCCATCATGAGCCTCATTTTTATAAAATTATAATTATGATGTATCTAACAATCATTTCTACTTTTGAGCTTTAGACAGTCAGTAGTTCTCTGACTGTCAGTGAGTAGATCCCTGACATTTTTATCCGAATTTGTAATTTAATTGTTGCAAGGATCTACCAATGTTGGAGTTCCAACCACCAGTGTACATCTTTAATTTATTTGTAATTTATTATCTTACCAAGTTATTTGTGATATGAATAAGTAAATGACTACATATTTCCATGTGGCTAGTATGTATTAGTGGCAGTACTCAAACCGTGTTCTTACTACTTCAAAGTTACCCTTCCCTCCAAGACAGCACCCTGCTATTCTGATCCTCAAGTAAGCAATGAAATTTTATGCCCTTTCATAGCTATAGTCAGGGCTTTGAATCTCTTGCACCTTTCTTGAAAATATATGTTATACAATTGTGTAGAAGGATAGAATTGATTGAAAATAAATGAATTATTGGTGTGAATCAAAAAGAGAGAGGAAAGAGAGTGTGTGAGAAAACTGATGTTAGCTTACAAAATTTCTACGCTAGCCTTTAGAACATTTTACCCTGTGTATATTTCTAACTGCATTATTTAACGAAGTCTTAAATGGGTAAGTATTTTATGATGTTAACATGTATGGTCCACTGGAATGAATACAGTTAAGGAATTCTTGCCCATGACTTCATTGAATGTCAAGGACAAGTAAAACAAGATAAGATGGAATATAGTGAGTGAGATTGGGGAAATGTTAAACTGCTTCTGTGGTCCACTACCTTTACTCCCTCCATGTTGGTAAGGCTGTGATAGAATCTTAGTTTATATGCCACGTCAGAGATGGAGGGAACTACCTAGAATCTGATTGGGACAGAGTCAAGGACAGAAGACCAAATGGTGAGAATCAGGAAGCAGAATCAGGACCATCTACGGCAAAAAATACAGAATAGGTTTGGGTTGATTATTCAAATTAGCGTACATGTCATCTTTCAGAGAACCTGGAAAAGTAACTTCAAATCCTATTTCAGAGTGACAGATGCTAATCCACAATGGGGATTTTTATCATGAATCAAAAACCTGGGGAGATAACTTTGTTAGTTTATTGAAGGAAATGAGGGAGAAAGTCAACTGGACTCTTGTTCTGCCTGCTACTGACATGGTGTAGGGAGAAAGGAGAGAGTTATCACCATTATCGATGCAGACACTGAGGGATGAAGGTAGATTAGAATTCTGGATGCTGTGCACTACAAAATTGCACTTTCTCCTACTCTGTGATGCAGTCAGACCTGTCTTCCCTTTTAATCCAAAATTCCATCCCAAGTTCATTTCTCATCATTTCTTTTCTGTCCATCCCTGTAGCTAGAATGTGTTATTTCCTCTTTTATTCCCCATAAAAATCCCCCATTTCATTCAAAATTCACTTCAAGTGCTGTCTTCTACATGAATCCTGCCTTTCCAGGTCCTCCCAATTTGCTAATGCCCTTCTTCCCAGGCTACATTGTATTTAACTACACTAAATTTGTTTGTTTCTATTCTCTTTACATTGAATTTCTCTCTCTCTCTCTCTCTCTCTCTCTCTCTCTCTCTCTCTATATATATATATATATATATACATATATATGTATATATATACATATATATGTATATATATAGACACACACATATGCATCTATATACCTACATGCACATACATACACATACATGCATATATATACATATACACACATATATATGCATATGTAAATTTATAGCATGTCTCAAAAGTCTTTGTGCTTAGCACTCCCATACATGCATTGTCTTGCCTTATTAGAAATTGTCTAACTTTTATATTTCTATTCCTAATTTATAGCACAGTACTTAGCATAGTAAATACATAGGAAATGTTTTTAAATTTAGTTATTCATTCATTCATTCATTTATTCATTCATGATTCTAGGACTATTTTAAAATGTTCTTATGGGGATAAACAAGAAATCACAAAAATTCTTCATGGAGGTCTGCAAAAGAATATATGCAGTGGGGGGTTCTTTAGAAATTAGATTGACAACTTTGAGGGTATTTTTGGCATGTTAGCATTAGAACTTTATGTTAACTTGAGCTTTTCATTTAATCCTAGACAAAAGTAACAACATAAAATTACTTCATTGAAAAAAGTTTGACCAAATGGGTTGCATTTTAACTAATTATAATTAAATTTTTGTCCATACATAAAGAACTCTAGCCTTATAAAAAAAAATCATTGTTATTCCTGAAATTAGCAAGTATAGAAGTATTTACCTGATATATATTTTTATTTTAAAATCTTGTATACTTACATTTTGGTAAAAATGCCCTCTCAATGAATCTTCATGGAACATTAGTACTGTGCTTTTAGACTAGGCCTTTTCAAGTACAATGATCTGAAGAAAAAAATAATTCCTTTGTATTTTAGGAAGATAAAAAAAATGTTTCATTTAAGCCCACGGATGACAAAGAGGCACTGTTTCTTTAACTAAAAAATGTTAATTACAGATTATAAAACTATAACATCAGACAATAGTCCATCTCATTGCGGTTTTCACCTGAAAGAACACACATTGCTGCAAAATAATTACCTTTTTTGGAAGAGATAGTAAAACATAGAATTCCAAATGTGTACTAATTAAGCTGGTGTGTGTGTGTGTGTGTGTGTGTGTGTGTGTGTGTGTGTGTGTGTGTAATTTATTTTTCCCCCAATGGCATACCAAGAAATAATTTAGCATTCATCTTTACAAGATTTAAGTTCCAATTTTCCCCCTCCCTCCATCTTCCCCTTTCCTCTTCTGAAAATGGGAAGCAGTTTGATATGATTCATATATGTGCCATCATGCAAAGCTTATTTCCACATGAATAACAATTGTGGAAGAAGAAACAGATTAAACGGAAATAAAATCACAAAAACATACACTTCAATCTGCATTCAGAGTGCATAGGATCTTTATCTGGATTTGGATAGCATTTTCCTTCATGAATGCTTTGCACATCTCTTAAATAACTATGTTACTGAGAATGGCTGAGTCATTCATAGCTGATCTTCACATAATGTTGCTGATACTGTGTACATTTTCCTGGTTTTGCTCATTTCATTTTGCATCAGTTTGTGCAAGTCTTTCCAGGTGTTTTCTGAAATTTGTCTATTCATCAGTTCTTTTTGAGCAATAAAATTCCATTGCATACATATACCACAATTGGTTCATCCATTCCCCAATTAATAGATATCCTTCTCAGTTTTCCATATTTTACCACCACAAAAAGAGTACAATAAATAATTTTGCCCATGTAAGTAGTTTTCCCTTTTTTATGATTTTTTTGAGATGCAGATCTAGTAGTAGTATCATTAAATGAAAGGGTATGCATAGTTTGGTTTTCCTTTCAGTATTGTCCCAAATTGCTCTCCATCTATAGTGCATTAATGTTCCAGTGTTCCTCTCCAATATTTATATTCTTTTCTTTCTTTTCATTACAGTCAATATGATTAGAGTGAGGTGGTATTTCATATTTGTCTTATTTTCCATTTGTCTAATCAAAAAATTATTTAAAGCATATCTTTATATGCCTATAGATATCTTTAATTTCTTCATCTGAAAACTGCTTATTCATGTCATTTGACCATTTCTCAATGGGGGAATGACATATGCTCATAAATTTGACTCAGTTCTCTATATATTTGGATAATGAGACCTTTGTCAGAGACACTTGCTATCAAGGTTGTTTCTCAGATTTCTGATTTCCTTCTAATCTTCTTTCATGGTTTTCTTTGTACAAAAGCTTTTCAATTTTATGTAATCAAAAATATTTATTCTGAATTCCATAATGCTCTCTATCTCTTACTTGGTTATGAATTCTTCCTCTCCCCATAGATCTGACAGGTAAACTATTCCTTGTTCTTCTAATGTTATTGCTTCATTGTCTATGGTAGCTTTTATCAAGCTACAGTTTCCTTCCTTATCTCTGTTAATTAGGTCTATTTTTTTTACTTCGTCTAAAATCAGAATTGCTACCCCAGCTTTTTTTCTTTTTAACTGCAACTAAAGCATAATAGATTTTGCCCAAACTCCTTACTTGTACTCTTTGTGTGTCTCTCTACTTCAAATGTGTTTCTTGTTAGCAACCTATTTGTAGGATTCTGGTTTTTGATTTACTCTGATATCCACTTCTTTTTTATGGGAGAGTTAATTCCATTCACATTTACAGTTATGATTACTACATGTGTATCCTATTTATGTGTCTATCTACCTATCTATCCATCTACCCATCTATCTATCTGTCTGTCTGTCTGACTGACCGACTGTCTGACTATCTATCTATCTATCTATCTAATTGTTCCTCCTTTATGTCCTTTCTCTCCTTTCACTTTTTTTTGCACCTCACCAATGTTTTGCTTCTGTCTGCTTCTCCTGATCTGCTCTCCCTTATGTCAGTCCCCTCTGTCACTCTACTCCATTCAATCAGACTTCCCTGCCAGGTAAGATAGGTTTCTATATCCTACTGACCAGGTATATGTTTCCATCTTTGAACCAATACTGATGAGAGTAAGGTTCAGCAAATGCCCATTCCTCCCTCCCATCTTCTTCACTGTAAAAAGTCTTCCTCACCTCTTCATGTGAGATAATCTGCCCCATTGTATTTGTCCCTTCCTTCTGCATTCTTTGCACTCCTCTTTCTCATGCCTAATTTTTAATGTCATTCCCTCCAATTGTCCTTATGCATATGTCACCTGTCTATCTATATTCCTTCTTATGTTGTTAGTGATATAGTTTTAAAGAGTTACGGGTATTACCTTTCCACATAGGGCCATAAACAATTATGCTTTATTGAATCTCTTATGTTTTATTTTTTACCCTTTTCACTGTTTGTGCTTCTCTTTTGTCTTGATATTGGAGGAGAAAAATATTTGTTTTACTTCTGGTTTTCTCCTTTTAAGCCTTGACATCTCTCTATTTCATTGAATGACCATTTTTTCCCCTCATTATATTATGCTTAATTTTGTAGGGTAAGTGATTCATGGTTGTAGTTCTAGCTCTGTTGCCCTCTGAAATATCATGTTCCATGACCTTTGATTCTTTAATTTTGTAGCTGTCAGGTCTTCTGCAATCCTGATTGTGATCCTATGATATTTGAATTGCTTTGTTCTGACCACCTGTAGTATTTTTTTTCCCTTGAACTGATAGTTCTGAAATTTGGTTATCAGGTTCCATGGTGTTTTGGTTTGGGTATATCTTTCCTGAGGTGATCAGGGAATTTTTCAATGCCTATTTCGTCCTTTGGTTCCAAAATATCAGGGCAGTTTTCCCTTGTAATTTCCTCAAAGATGCTGTCCAGGTACTCTTTTTTATTATGGCTTTCAGGTAGTCCAAAGATTGTGATATTGTCTCTCCTAGATCTATCTTCCAGTTCAGTTGTTTTGCCCATGAGATATTTTACATTTTCTTCCATTTTTTTCATGTTTTTGAATCTGCTTGATTGATTCATGGTGTCTCATAGAGTCAGTAGCTTCCACTTGCCCAATTCTAACTTTCAAGATATGGTTTGCCTCAATTAGCTTTTGTTCTTTCTTTTTCATTTGACCAATTGTACTCCTTAAGTACTTGTTTTCTTCAGTGGTTTTTTTTGGCACTCCTTTTCTATTTGGCCAATTCTACTTTTAAGAAGCTTTCCTGATTGTTGACTCTTTTATTTCCAAAATACTCTGGCACCACTCATTCATTTTCTCAACTTTTCTTTTATCTGTCTTATATGATTTGTAAGCTCCCCTTTGAGCCCTTCCATGAGATCTTTCGGGATCATTTCCCATTTTCTTTGGGAAAGAAGCCCATAGGTTTTTTGCTACTGATGTCCTCTTCTGAGTTTTTCTTGATCTTCCTTGTCACCATATGTGATGGTAATTTAAGTGGGAAGTTCTTTTCCCTTCATTAATAGGCCCATGTGACTTGTTTAAATCATATGGAAGCCTAAATCACATGTGGTGGGCATAGCTTGCTGAACAGGTGGAACAGGAATAGTGGAGCAGAGAGTAAGTGGAGAGAGTAAGTTGATGAAGGTAGTTCCAGCTAGAACTAGGAAGGACACAGGCAAGCAGGCACAACTAAACTTGTGAGTATTTGTTTGTTTGTGGGGCATGCTGGGGAAAAGACTTGGAAATGACTTTGTCCCATGTAGTGCTGATGTGTATTGACTTCTTCTGTATATCTCTACTATGAATTTGACTTTCTGGCTTTGGGATTTGGCTTTGTTGTGTCTGATCAAATGTTTTTCTTCTGCCTTGTATGTGGAGAATCTATTATACTTTATGATTCAGAACTATGCTGGTGTATTCATAGTCACCCGCAGTGCTGTGAATATTGCCATGGTAATATATTTGGTGTCACATATAGGATCACAGCATAGAAAATGTCTATTGGGTGACAGAAAGGATTTAGAGGAAGAAATATATTTTCACAATGGGAGGATTTACTTTATTTCTCCATAGCAAAAGAATGGGCTAAAAGTGCTGAACCCTGTGAAAGCTGGGAAATAAGATTACAGGAGCAGTAGCCAAAAGTTTTGGAAAGGTGTTTCTAAGAAATACTAATAAAAATAGGGGAAAAAAACTGAAAGAAATGTGTAGAAGAGGCTGGACTTTATTGACAGGTTGCTGTATTATGTGTAACAGCAGAGATAAACTGCTGAATGAAAAATAAATCAGATGGAAAAAAGAGCTAGTTTCCGTGGGAATTCTCACCATTCAAACGTTCCTTTAAAAGAGCAAGCTGAAGTGTAAGGTGTAAGAAAAGGCTGTTCATTTAGGTAAGAAGAAGAGGATGATTAGGAAAGAGGTGTGCCTACAACCTTTGTACAGACCCAGCCTAATTTCCATAATAGGGACTGCCAGGAGTATGCATGGGTAGAAAATGTAACAAAGTCAGAGTTGGAAAATGAAACAATGTTGTAGGGGGAGACTTCTCAAACCTAAGTCTACCCCACACCAATATAGAAGCCAGAGAATCAGGCAGGGAACGCAGTGTTTAGGGATATAATTGAGAATTTTACTCAGCAGGAGGTCACAGATATTTTGAGTTGGTTCACCCATAGGAGAGAATGGTTAATACCTTGGATGGTGAGAATTAATGATGAAGGGATAAGAGGAGTATCTATAGATGGTGTGGATGGTTTGAAATTTATAAGTATCACTCAAAATCCTTTTGTACAGCAAGCCTTCATAGATTACAATACACAAGGATGCAACAATTTAACTAATCTGTTATGTCTGGCTTCAGAAGGATACAGTAAACAGTGTTCTTCTGATTCTATGTGGCCTAGTGGAGATAGATGCTGGTATTCACTTAAGGACTGTATAAGAAAGTTAAAGGAGGAGGAAATGAAAACTGTCATAATGATCAGAAACAAAGATGTATACTATGATAACCTCTTAGCAGTTTCCCATAGGAATATGAGAGTGAAAGTGGCTGCTCCTTCCTCTACAAATACCCAGTTTTGACTCTAATAATTGCAGAAATAGAGAACCCTCTTTCAAAGGTGTTAGACATGATCACACAGTTAAGTGACTTAAGGGACAGGGGAAAAGATAAATTTCCTTGAGACAAAAGAGTAAATAAACACTTGAGTTCAAAGTCAGAATAGATTGGCAAGAAAAGAATTGTTTATTGTTCTGTTGAGAGCAGGAGTAGATTTTGGAAGCATAGATGATATTCCAACTAATGAACCCTACAGAATATACTGAGAAAAGGGCCTTGGAACTAGATGGAATAGAGAAATAAGAACTGATTCTATAGATCCTCCTGAACCTTTGTATCCAAATTTGTCACACTTTCAGGGAGAAAAGGCTGAGCCCCCAGCTTAGATTAAAGAAATACACAGACAGGATTACAGACCCCATATCAATTGGATCATAAAGTGGAAAATTGTATCAAATACTGTAAATAGCACATTAATTGATACTGGGGTGATGGTCTCTCATATATACATACACATATACATACATATATACATACATATATATATATACATATATACATACATATATATACACACACGCACATATGGGAACACTGATAAGTTTAAACATGGAATTCCTATCACCATCACAGGACAGAGAAGACCTGAAATATCCATCAGACAAGTCAAACTAATGACAGAAATTGGGCAATAACCTAAGAAAGAATAAACTATGATACTTCTACCCATTTTTGAATACATCATTGGAGATGTATGACTATATTATGACTCTAAAAATATCTCCCTGAAGGGAGATACTAATTTGCAGTATGGAACATAGGAATCAATATTTTTAATCGGTAAAATAAAAATAGATCCAATAACTTTACCCGAATCTTCCAAAGTAATTACACCTCATGAATGAAAGTAAAAATTTGTATAGTCCTTGACAAAATGGAATGAGGGATATGATGGATTTACCAAAGATCAAAAGAGATATGCTTGGTTTATCAATGGGACATAAAAATATTTGGGCCACAAAAATATCAGAAAGCAGTAACCTATAGCCCATATAGACTCTGAAAAGTGGTGGTATAGGTGAAAGTAGTCAATATGCTGAACTTATGGCAGTATATCAAGATAACAAAACAGAACAAGTAGGACGGTGTCCTATAAGTAGGACGGTGTCCTATATTCATTGATTTATGAACAGTAATTAATAGGTTAGCTATATGGTTGCCCATATGGAAAAATTAAAATTGAGAAATTCATAACCAACAAGTCTAATGCAAAGAATTATGGGAAGATATGTGAGATATGTCTTTGATTACTAATTTGTCAGTTTTTCATGTAGATTCTCAAGTGGCCCTAACCATGCTAGAACCTGAGTACAATGCACATGCTGATCAACCAGCAAAATTGCTACTCAACATATTGCACCTACGCTGACACTAATTGATGCTCTAGTAGTAGCAAAATGGGTCCATCAAATGTCAGGCCATTTAGGGGTCCAAGCCACACATCAGTAGGCACAAGACCGAGGTATTGGTATCTCTCATCCATTGTTAAAACAAGTAGTAGAGGAATGTTATATATGCCTATTGGAAAAGGAATGAACTGTTCCTTGGGTAGGAACTGGAAAGGTAGCAAGGGGGAAAGTAGCAGCCCAAATCTGGCAAGTAGAATTTGTTCACATCTTTTTGTAATTTGAATAGTAGACCATTGGTAGGAAGTACACCTATAGCCAGAATGATGACACTGCATATCTTCTAGAAAACAACAAACACATAAGATTCCAAATATTGAGTAATGAATTGTGAGGCCACATGGTTCAGCATGGCATCCAGGGACACCTGCTTTGGCAGGATATATTTGCATTGTTAAGATGACTTTAGGTTGGATAGAAAAGAAATAACAAAAATATATACTGGAATATATATGCTATTTCCTAAAAATAATTTGGAAAAAAGGCTGATCTGGGTATCAGTCCTGGGTTGTCCTGGGGTAAGGAGGAGCACTAAGATGGGAGAGTTGGTGGTTTCTGTGGAGAGAGAATCATATTCACAGTTCCAGGGAAGGAAAAAAATACCTGTGGTTGCTCACAGAACGGAGCACAGGCCAAAATAGGAATAAACATCTCTCCGTTGAAAACACCATTTTGGAGGAACTGAAAATTACAATTCCCTGGAGATATCTCAGAGAACAGCTTCACAAAACCTCTGAAGCCTGAGGTAGCATGCCCTTCACTTTGCAAAGGACTGAAAAGTCAAGTATTTGACTGGGAAAAATAAGAATAAAGAAGGTTACTTTCTTGGTGAAAAGGTATTTTCTTCCATCCTTTCAGCTGAGGAAGATCAAAGCATACAACCAGAGGAAGAGCAAAGCATAAAACAGGAAGAAAACAGCAAGATCAAGGTCCCTACATTCAAAACCTTCAAAAAAATATGACTTGGTCTTAGGCCATGGAAGAGCTCAAAAAGAATTTTGAAAATCAAGTAAGAGAGGTAGAGGAAAAGTGGCAAAGAGAAATGAGAGCAACACAAGAAAATGATGAAAAACAAATCAACAGCTTGCTGAAGAAGACCCAACAAAATGCTGTAGAAAATAATACCTTTAAAAATGGACTAACCAAATGGCCAAAGAGCTGAAAAAGTCAATGAAGAGAAGAATGCCTTAAAAAGGAGAATGGGCCAAATGGAAAAGTAGGTCCAAAAACTCCCTGAAGAAAATAGTCCTATAAAAATTAAAATGAAGCAGATGGAAGCTAATGACTTTATGAAAAATCAAGAAAGTATAAACAAAACCAAAAGAATGAAAAAAAGAGACAATGCAAAATATGTCATTGGATAAACAACTGACCTGGACAATAGATCCAGGAAAGATAGTTTAAAAATTATTGGTGTACCTGAAAACCATGATTAAAAAAGAGCCTAGACATCATCTTCCCAGAATTTACCAAGGAAAACTGCCCTGATATTCTAGAACCAGAGGGAAAAATAGAAATGGAAACAATCCAGGGACCACCTCTGAAAGAGACCCCAAAAGGAAAAGTCTTAGGAATATTGTAGCCAAGTTCCAGAGTTCTCAGGTGAAGGAGAAAATATTACAAGCAGCAGAAAGAAGCAATTCAAGTATTGTGAATCTACAATCAAAATAACACAGAATTTAGCAGCTTCTACACTAAAGGATCAGAGGTCAAAGGAGTTAGCATTAAAACCAAGAATCACTTACCCAGCAAAATTTGGTATAATACTTCGAAGAAGAAATGAAATTTCAATGAAATAGAGGACTTCCAAACTTTCTTATTGAAAAGACCAAACCTGATAAATTGATTTTTAAAGGAATAAATTATATTATGGGAGATTCAAAGATGAGTAAAACTTGGCCCCTACTTATACGGAGCTTATGATTGAGCAGAGGGGAAGTTAGCATGCTCATAAATTAACTAGTATGTATAAATTAATTAAACAAGTGAGTTCTATTGGGAAAAAGAAGAAAAGACCAAAGTGGGAATAGAAAATTTGATTTTCAAATACGAGAATCAAGAGAAACATGAAAAGGTAAACAGAAAAGAGAATTCATAAGGAACTCATTAATTTTGAACTGTTTACCTTTCTGCATGGAAAGATGATATTTGTAACTCATAACACCTTTTTTAGTATTAGTGTAATTAGAGGGAATTTATACATGCATACACACATATATGTATGTATATATATGCATATATATATACATGTGTGTATATGTATATACAAATGGTTATTTATGGGTATACATGGATGTGTGTTCATCCTTCATTGCTAAAGAAGAACATGCCATGAGAGAAATGATGACATGACTTGCATTTGACTTTTTTTTTAAGTGAGGGTGGACTGTGCAGGTCTCCAGCCTTATTTCTCCTCAAGAGCCATCTGAATCCAGTGACCAGATATTGATCAGAATGACTCGAGATGACTCAAGATGAGGCAATTGGGGTTAAGTGACTTGCCCAAGGTCACACAGCTAGTGGGTGTCAAATGTCTGAGGTGAGATTTGAACTCAGGTCTTCCTGACTCTTGCACTGGTGCTCTATCCACTGCACCACCTAGCTGCCTCTGTGTGTGTGTATGTGTATGTATGAATATATTATATGGATGCATGTATATGTGTGTATATATATATATGTATGTGTGTATGTATACACATACTCACACACACACACACGCAGACAGAGGGCACAGGGTGAGCTGAATATGAAGAGGATACCAAAAAATAAAATTTACTGTTAAGTGGAATGTACTAGGAGTAACAGAAAGGGAGAGATAGAATGTAAGAAATCATCTCACATGAAAGAGACAAGAAAGAGATTTTTCAGTGGTAGGGATGATGAGGTGGAGATGAAAGAGAGCAAGTGAGTGTTACTCTAATAGGATTTTGATTAAGCAGGGAATAACACACTCAGTTGGGTATGGAAATCTTTTTTATCCTGCAGGATGGCAGGAGGAAGGGGATAGGACAGAGAAGATAATAGAAGGGACAGCAAACTGGGGAAAGGGATAAACAGAAGCAAACACTACTGTGAGGGGGACAGGTGAAGTGAGAGGATGGAATAAATGGAGGGCAGAACAGGACAGAGAGAAATGTGATTAGTCTTTAGCAACATAATTATTAGGGAAGTGTTTTGTATGGCTACCTATACATGACCCATATTGAATTTCTTGCTTTCTCAAAAAGGGTGGGTGTGGAGGGGGGTTATGGAGAGAATATAGAATTCAATAATTTTAAAATGAATGTTTAAAAGAAAATGTTTTGTCATGCAACTGAGAAATAAGATGTACAGGCAATGGAGTATAGAAATTTATTTTACCCTACAAGAAAAAAGAGGGGAGAGGGAGAAAGAAGGGGGACGATAGGAGGGAGGATAGACTGTAGGAAGGGGTGGATGGCGTGCATTCTGTCCTGGAGTGGGTGTTGGGGGGAAATAGGGATAAAAGTTGAAATTAAAATTCTTATGGAAGCGAATGTGGAAAACTGAAAAATAAATTATATGTTAAGAATGAATTCTAATTGTCTGAACATTCACATCGTATGCAAGAGCCATGTGATCCTGTTGACACACCTTATCCATCCCTCTTCCTCCCTGCCTGCCACCTTCACTTTGTCCATGATATCCACATACCTCTATTTTCCAGGCCACTAGATCCTTTTCCCCATAGCTCACTCCAGTCTTCTGAGTATCATCAATACAGAACTTTAAGTTATTTATCAAATAAAACAAGACACAGTAGGACAATATATTATTATATTGTAGAGTCTCCTTGTATTTCTGGTGTCAAAATAAAACACCCACACACAACCTATACTCTAAGCATGCCGAGTGAGGTCGTTTCTGTGTTCATGTAGTTTTTCAGACTGTGTAATTTGATGTGAATTACATTTCATTCCATACAATTGTGAGGCATTTTGTAGTGGGGGAAGAGAATATTTTTTCTAAAATTGAGAGGTTCTTCCTTTTAACAGATGTAATTCTCTTTTCTCCTATGACATATATAGATATACATTAACTGGGTATTTAGAACTTGGATTCTAAAAAACTGATTTTATATTCAATCAAACATTTTCTATTTATCCCATCATTACCTGAGGGAACATGAAGGGTAAGAGATTTGTCTCTGATGTCATTTAATTTTAAATATGACTCAGATTAGATCTTTCAGCACTGGGGTGCATTCTTGTCCTTGAGATAGCTCACTGGAGCCACTATATGTTCTTTCTTCCCCCTTATAGGTGAAGGAATTTTATTAAGAAGTCAAAGAAATCATCAGAAATACCAATTAAATGCTACCTATAAAACTGTTTTATACTTCTCTATTAGTTACAGTTCGCAACTTTCTATGTTCTTTCTTAGTTGCTTATTCCACCTTCGAGAATCATCATCGCATAATTTCACCAATGGAAGAGGAGAATGGCATGCTAATTACATAAAAATAAGATCACCTAGTATTTGTGCTAATGGCGTATTAATAAAGAATTCTAACTTTTCTTTAAATGGACCAAACCACTTTATTGATAAATGGCACATTGTCAATGTATTTATTAATGTTAGGTAGGTGTACATCAAATCTCAATACCACACCTATCTAAATATATATTTTAGTGGGAAAGTACATGGAGATAAGTTGACATTCCTATGACTGCAGTGGCCACACAGACTTAGAGATAAAACTCAAGTTGATTCAGAGCTTAGACATTCATGTAAGTGAATTGGGCATAAAGAGAAATGGTTCTACAATATTGAATCTAGCACTAGCACTAAATTACACTGTAACCATGCCATTTTAATCTTGTTTTTAACTATTTTACTATAAGAATATATTCAATTAGCTCTTTTCTTTGTACTTTCAAATTTAACCTTCCCCAGGTTTGGAGTTCATACCATAGGGCTCATAAAAATGTAAATGTAAGATGAATCTATATCTGGCCACCATTTTGTAATTTGTTTCCTCCTCTTCTTCCTCCTTAAAATTAATTTAATTATGTTTTGCTCTTGGTGAATAATAATATTCAGATATTACCATAACTTCCTCAGTGTAATATGTTCTGGTTACGGAAATTCTCTGCATCTCTGCAGATTGGCAATTCCTCTGAAGGTGGAAATGTTAACTATCTAGAGCACATTCATCATATGAATGAATCAATGAAAAAATACTCTGATTAGAACTGCACTAGATTCTGGTAATATAAATTCTCATGTAAAAACAGTTCCTTTTTTCAAAGAAAAGATGAACAAATACACAGGATGGAAGTTTTGGAAGTGGGTCATGAGCATAGTGATAATGACGTAGGCAATTATCACAACATTTCCTGATTACTTTTCCCAGAGCAAGAGGTAAGGGATATATATCTGGATATAAGATGGCAGGGAAGATAGGAAGACAAAATGCCTTGTTAGACCTGGATTGTTGATGGATAGGATGTCAAGCATGGTTGGAGGCAAATTTGAGCTCACTCACCTATCAGACCAACATTTATCTTAGTTGTTAAGATGCTCATCCTAATAAGTAATTTGGTAGGAAATTGAATATGGATGCCTACTCTGCTGGACAATTTAGCATCAAAATACATTTACTTAAAAATATGACTCATGCTTCTACTGGTAGTAAAGGATAATAGTGGCTGACTAATTTAAATATGTTTCTTCACATTATCTGTACAGTAATTATCACTGAAATCTGGGCAAATTTATATCTTGTAGTTTGCAATTTTGGGTTCAGATTTTGTAGGGGTAGGGAGCTATCATACTTTATTTACTTACATAAATGCCATGTAAGATTTGAACCTAAACAAATTTCCATTAAGCTAATGGCCTTGCTAGGTGCTCCAAATTTTCCAGTGTTCCCTGAGATGCTTCCAGTAATACTAAGCTTTTTGTATACTCACCAGAGTTATCAATGGTTTGCCCCTTACCAAAATTGTAAATTAAGCAGAATTTTACACAGGAATTTCTGTTTTCATAACCCTTCCACCTTTCATTAAAGCTTTTTCCTTTGATTTGTAGGCACCCAATGACTTTGTGTTGCTTCCTGAATGCCTGCTGCCAGTTTCCCCTCAAGACTGAATTAATTACAAGTATGCTATGCACAATATCCATAGGATTCCTCAAGCTTTTTGGTTTTATAAACAGATGAACAAAACTAAGGCCTCAAGAGATTAAAAAGTATGTCCAAAGTCACAAAGTTAGAGATGCAGAGCTGAGATATCAAACCAAATTCCATGATCTTTCCATTAAATATTAATGCTGCATAAGCATGAAAATCGGTAAAGGCATTTTATAGCTCTTTAATGAGTCCCAGAAACTCCCACCTTCACTCTCAGGCTTCTTTCTTTGTTTATTTGCACATTCCCTGTACAAATAAGACATTGTTCCTGTCTGTTAGAAGTTCAGACTCTGACTGTCCTGATTTGGGAGACAAGAGAAGAAAGGAAAAACAGAAGGCTAGTAGAGGAGATACAGATATACACTATCATAGACATGCACACGTATGTGTGTGTGTGTGTGTGTGTGTGTGTGTGTGTGTGTGTAATACCAAAGGAATTTATCTCTCTCAATGTAGGTAGATATGGCTATAATTTTTTCCTTTAGATTATGAATATCTGTGTATATTCATAGATGTATATACAAACACACAGTCCTAAAGAACACAACATAGGAAATATTATTTTTTTAAAATTACATTTAAGAACTAGAATGCCTCATGGATTCGTGTAAATTTAAATCTGCCCAGATTCTATAAGTTAAAATGTTTTCCAATATTTATAAATTTGTTTCCTTCTTACAGTGGAAGCACGTTATAGTGAATTCATTATTAGGCTTATAGTCGGGAAAACCTGGACTCAAAAACTGCCTCTAAATACTTTCTATATGACCTTCTTTCATGAAGAGACACTTTTCTTATGAGGAATTCCCTACACCGATGGTATATCTGAGGCTTCATACATTTTCACAATAATATAGACATTCCATTTGCTTAAAACCTTTAAGTGGCTCCATAATTAGGAATCAAAGGCTTTGATGGTTTTAGATTTCAACCTATCTTTACTTACATTGCTTCACTTGGTGTACTCTGTTTTACTAAAACTGAATTTCTTACTCTTCCCTTTGTCTGTTACCCCAAAGTCTACCTGTTACTCCTCAGGTCACTTAAAATTCAGCTTGAATTCTATTATCTGTAGTTAAATATCACAAATCTCCCAAATTACTAATGACTTTTTACTCTTTAAGCTTCCAAATAATTCTGTTTATATTTCTCTTATAGACTTATTAGAGTTCAGTTGTTACAGTTGAGAATCCATCACAAATTCCTGCTAGATTTTAAGCTCCCAAAGGGCAAGAATGTGTTATTTATAGATTGGATCTCACGTTATGCCTATCACTTTTCTTTGCCTTTATTAATCTCTCTATACTTTTTTATTGTTTACTTATTCCATTAAATAAATTTGCAGCATTATATCTCAGCAACTCTAAAGCAATTTGGAAACAATACTGTTATAACAATAGTTAGATAAACCAGTATAGCAATAAAAGTAAGCTGAATCAGTGACAAATTAACTGTATTATTTAAAACTCATCTGGTAAATGCAAGTCATGGTGATGAATACGTCTTAAGGTCCTCACAAAAATGCAATTCTTCTTTGATTCCTTTAAGCAGTCACGAATTATAATCTCAGGAAGAAGTTCGTTCTAAGCATAATTCTCAATGATCTATGGGCCAAAGCCATAATTTGTGATCTCAGGTAATAATTCTGAGTTGCAGCTTCCAATTTTTCTTCTAAAATGTTATTATTATTATGACAAATTATTCAACTTTTTCTCTGACCCGAGTAGATTAAGAGTGGTGAATAATAGCAAGGTTGTAAATGATCTAAAGTTTTAAGTTTGTTGGATATCTGACACATATAAGGTTATCCTTCAGATTAACCAAATTTAATGAATCTTAGAAATTTTTTTTTACCAAATCAGGAATTGATTTCTTTCTTGTTCTTGTCTATAAGATTCTTAGTGTTGTGCCTTAAACTTTCATTTGTCCTTTATGTTTTTAATCTGTTTCATTTCTCTACTGAATGCTGCCTTCATAACAACGAAGGAACAGATTCATGTGATGGGAAGGATGCCACAGTTAGTCAGGAAAATGAGTCCCAATCTTGCCTTTGACACTTAAAACATATGTGACCATAGGCAAGCCAGTTAGACTCATGGAACCTCAGCTTCCCTGTCTTTGACTAGCAATAAGACGACTTACAGCACCTGCTGCAGGGAATTAAGGTTCAAATAAAATAGTTTTAAATAAAGTGCAATCTCTAAATCATTATGTAAATGTCATTTCTTTCATGAAATCAGATAATTTGGAGTCTTAGAGAAATGTCACATGAAACCAAGGATAAAGGATCAGGCTTACAATCAAGCAGACCTTGATTCTGATGTATTCTAATTAGCAGTGTGATGATGAACATGTCTCTAAAACTCTCAGTGCCTCACTTAAATCTCTAAAAATTAAAGATCTACATGAGTTTCTAAGCTTCCTCATGTGGAGAGAGTTTTGACAATACTATTGACTCTAAGAGTCCCCAACATAGTTGAAACTACAAGACCAAATGAGCAAGGGAGGTAGGGAACTAGGTAGAAACATAGACAGAAACAGGCAGTGTTCCCTGAAGTTGAGAGACATTAAATAACTTGTCCCTTTTTATACAATAAGAACATGTCAGAGGCAGGATTTGAATCTTGATGTTCCTGATTCAGTCAAACACGCTATCCACTACGCAATACTACCTACAAGATGGCACTTACTGTGTTTTTAATAGTAAAGAATGTTTGCAACTTTTGAATTTCTGTAATTCCCCATAACTCTTTATTGTCAATGGAAATTGACCAAATTATTTTACGTTAAAATCAAAAGTACAAAAATTATAAAACAACAAAGTAAAAAATGCATGTATTATGGATGCATTTTCTTTGTGAGGTATGTATTCTTTGTGAAATATTTTGATTATGACTATATAAAGTGTTTTCTGGTTGTATGTATGCCATAATACCCAACCTTAACTGAATTAACTCTTCTTTTTTAAATCTAATGCAAGTGCCAGTCTTTTAATTTCTCCTAGCTAATTGGATCTTAGTTTTCCACAGATAACCTGGAACTAAATAAAGTAATAATTTTGATTTATGCTTGGTCTTCTTTCAATTCACATAATACTTCTTTAGTCTCAGGTAGGATTTCCCCTTCTCTCTTCTTTGGGATTATCCTGCTGGATTTGACATGCTCAACATGCAGAGAAATCACTAATGGAATGTCAAGGGTTCTCTCTTCAATTTCATCCTATCAATGACATGCATGAAATCATAGATAGCATACTTACAAATTTATGGAAAACCTGAATTTCTTGTAATTAATTCAAGCTTTAGGAGAAATGACAGTATATAGAAGGGAAGCAGCATTAAGTCATTGGGTATCTAGAAGACATTGAAAGAGGCTTTCATGAGAGATGGAGGGCTTATAAAAACAGATGTTTCCATGGGTATCAAACAGCTCAGTGTTGCTGACAGCACTTCGGAAGACATTGGGGAATTGTGTACTTTCTTTGTTATGTTTAAGTAAACCTTATTTTACAAATAGTGAATGACCTAGAAAGTATTGCACGTTGTTGCAGTACTAGACCTAAACTAACAGGGAAATAACTTGAATCGGGCTTAGCTCACAATGCCTGATTATATATTTGAAAACACCTTACACAGTAACATATAGGAGTGGGGTGAAAGGAAATAGAGAAGAGCGAAAAAAGAATGTGGGTGGAGCCATAACCTTAATGATAGAAATACCAATCATATCCTACATAAAGTAAAATATTAACATCAAGGGAAAAGGATAGAAATTAGGGGCTTCTCTAGAAGCTTATGAGAGGCACAGGAAACTTGGCAGTTTATCCAGAGAGCCCTCTGGTGATGAGTGGTGTTCCTAACAAGTGGGGCTGAGAAATTTGACAGCAGATAATCCAGTTGGGACCCATAGTTAAGCAGGCACTAGTCACAGTGCCCTTACTCCATTCCCTTCCCCCATGTAACATATAATAGTACATAAGGACCTTTACAAGGTACAAAGCAGTATATGCATAGCCTAGAAAGCTTGAGTATTTTGATTGAAGATACCCTGTCCCAGATGTGGCCTGGATCTTATTATGTCCCACGGTTACTTGTATAGTCTTGAACAAAGTAGATTTAGCATAGGTCACTTGTCTCCATAATATCATAACTGGATTTTCTACTTCGTTTTGATATTCCTACATACCTCAAATCACAGCCATGATTACAGAAGCTGAGGTGGGAATAGGTCTAACAGATGTTGTACAAAAATGCTTTAATGTAGTCCCAGTCTCCCTTGCATTCTACAGTTAGAGGTTTGGAGGAAGGGGGGGAGGAAAAGACAAAACAACACCACAGAAAGAGAAAAAATGGCTCCCTGTGAGATTTTCCTCAGATGTCTTTCAGCTGGGCTGGTGCAGCTTAGTACTTGCTCATGTTCTTCATTTTACATTGCCCTCACATGCTGGCTCTGCTAGTCGTTTTTTTCTGCTTGTGACTTTCCCTGGTTGTATGATTCTCCATCTGCTCATCTTGGAGGATTGCAATGTGGTCTTATTTACTTCTCTTATCATGCCATGTTGTCTATTTTGCTACATTGGTACTTTAACCGTGTCCCAAACACATAGACTAGTGAAATAAAACAATGAGGAAATCTTATGACACCATAGAAAACTTGGTGTTCTTTACAGAAGTTGTCTCTCGAGTGAAAAGGATAATTTTTCTTGGACTGGTAAAACTCCATCACAAAAGAAAAGGCTCAGAAAACTGACCTGTGTATCCTGGTAGATTCATGTCACAAAGAAGTGCATTTATAAGTTCCACTTGTATTTTTCTTAATGCTGTATGTGAAGCATGGATCATGGTAGTGCTTTGTAAAGTGTACAATGCTGTATAATTGTGAGGTTTTTATTATTAAAGTAATCATAAGACTAAATCAGAACACAACCTTCAGACAGACTTGTGATAGATAGGAATTCTCACAAAAATTTGGGAGATGAAAAAAATTGAAATAATATCTTTCCACAATAATCTAAAATAATTCCAAAAGACTTGTGATGGAAAATACTATTCACATCCAGACAAAGTGCTATGGAGTCTGAAGGCAGATCAAAGCATATAATTTTACCTGTTTCATTTTTTCATTTTTTTCTTGTGGTTTTCTCCTTTAGTTCTAATTCTTCATTACACCATGACCAATGTAGAAAAATGTTTAATAGATTGATACAGATATATCCTATATCAGATTGCACATCATTTGCTGAGGTGAGAGATAAAGGGGGGGATTTAAATCTCAAAATTTTTTAAAGGTGAAAGTTGAAAACTAAAAATAAATAAATATTTTAAAAGAAAACAATATCTTCTCAGGGTACATAGATCTACTTTTTAGATTAATGAAGGAAGAAAATACAAGAAATAAAGTGCCTCTAATGTCCTGAATCAGTAATATCCACATAATAACATTTTAAACTTGAAAAGTGTAAATAACATATCTGTGCATGAAAGAATACTGATCTTCAGAAATCAACACTGCACTTAAAAAGATTATAATAGCAATAGATGTCCATTATGCAGCTCTTTTATGATTCACAAACAATTTATTCCTAACAAGCTTCAGAGAGAGAAAGCAGAGCAAAAATCATTATATCTATTTTATAAATGGATGGTGAAATGAAGTACCCATTCTATCCTTGCTGAGGCAAGTCCAAGGAAGCTTCACTACCACAGAAACAAATTACCAACTGATTGAATGCTGACAAAGGAGAAAGAATGAAAGTATTGAAAGCAGCAGATCATTGTTTACTCCATCCAACTCCCTATTCCCTAAATTACCATCTACTTCTCTTTGAGTTTCCTTACTAGGTCATGGATATGTTCTTTAGCCATGTTTGTCTCCAGAGTTCTGTCAGAAGGTGTCAAGTATCACATTGCATATTAGATTTCCTGTATATGTATTACATATTTCTACTAGACTTAAAGCTTAGTGATGGAAAATATAGTACCTTCTCCAAGTCATGTGTCAACCTAGCATATAACATGCCTGATAAACCTGTGTATGTGCTTAATAACACTTTTTTGAGTTAGACCAAATAGCTGGAACTGAAAGCCACATGTTCTCATAAATAATCCAGTAGTCTTTCCACTCTACTAGGTTGATGATAATCATATTAATAGTGAAATATACCTACTAAAATATGTAGCCTTAGAATCATAGGATCAGAACCGAGATTGGAAGGGATGGACTTGAAGATTTCCATGAGTTGAAGGGGGCACCCACCATCTCTTGGGACAACCCATTCTTTCCAATTTTAGACAACTCTGATTGTTAAAAAGTTTTTTACTTCATTTTCAATTCTTCCCTCCTAGACAATAAGGAGAAGAATGCCTTAAAAAGCAGAATGGACCAAAAGGAAAAGTCACTGATGAAAATAATTCCTTAAAAATTTGAATGGAGCAAAATGGAAGCTAATGACTTTTCGAGGAATCATAAAACAAAACTAAAAAAAATGAACAAAAAATAGAAGACAATGTTAAGCATGTCTTAGAAAAAACAACTGACCTAAGAAAAGGATCCAGGAGAGATAATTTAAAAAGTATTGGATTTCTTGAAAGCCATGATCAAAAAAGAGTCTAAATATTATTTTTCAAGAAATTATCAAGGAAAACTGCCCCAATATTCTAGAAACAGAGGATAAAATAGAAATGTAAAGAATCCACCAATCACCTCATGAAAGAGGTCCCAAAAGGAAAACTCCTAGGAATATTGTAGTAAAATTCCAGAGTTCCCAGGTCAAGGAGAAAATATTCCAAACAGCCAGAAAGCAAGAGTTCCTAGAAATGTGGAAACACAATCAGGATAATACAAGATTTAGTATCTTCTACACTAAGGGATAAGAAGGCTTGGAAAATGATATTTCAGAGATCAAGGGAGATAGAATTGAAACCAAGAATCATCTACCCAGCAAAACTGAGTAGAATACTTCATGGGGAAGAAATGGAACTTCAATGAAATAGAAGACTTCAAATAGAGGATTTTATCATTGAAAAGATCAGAGTTAAATAGAAAATTTGACTTTCAAATGCAAGAATCAAGAGAAGTATGAAAAGGTAAACAGGAAAGAGAAACCATAAGGTGCTTGTTAAAGTTGAACTGTTTACATTCCTACATGGAAAGATAATATTTGTGACTCTTGAGATATACATATGTATGTGTGTGTGTGTGTGTGTATGTGTGTGTGTGAGAGAGAGAGATATCTATATGTAGATATAGATTTCTATATATTTATATATCTATATGTACATGTGTGTATGTGTACATGTATATATATATATATATACATATACAGAGACAGACAGAGACAGAAGGCACAAGGTGAAGTGAATATGAATGATATGTAAAAAAGAAAATTAAAGATGAAGAGGAATGTAGTAGGAGAAGAGAAAGGGAGAAGTAGAATGTAGTAAATCACCTCACATGAAAGAGTCAAGAAAGAGTTTTTACATTGGAGAGGAAGTAGGGGAAGATATGATGGGATTTGACTACAGGATGGAATAACATACACTTGGCTATGGAAACTTAATTTAACCTACAGGAAAACAGGAGCAAGGGGATAAGAAAGGAGGAATAATAGAAAGGAAGGCAGATTGGGGAGAGTGGCAATCACAATCAAACACATTGGTAGAGAGACAGGTCAAAAGAGAGAATTGATTAAATGGAGGATGGGGCAGGGTAGAGGGAAATATTGTTAGTCTTTCATAACATGACTGTTGTGGAAGTGTTTTGCATAAATACACATGTATAGTCAATACTGAATTTCTTGACTTCTCACTTAGGGTGGAGGGGGAGGAGGGGAGGAAGAGAATTTGATACTTAAAATGTTAAAGATGAGTGTTGAAGACTGTTTTTTTTACAGGCAACTAGGAAATAAGATACATAGGCAATGGGGTAGAGAAATAAACCTTGCCCTACACGAAAATACAAGTGAAAGGGATAAGGGCGTAGGTGACAGAAAGGAGGGCAGATTGGAGATCAGGGTAATCAGAATACACACTGTCCTGGGGTGGGGAAAGAGGAAAGATAAATTGAAATTCAAAATTTTGTGGAAGCAAATGTTGAAAACTGAAAAGAAATATATATATATATATATATATATATATATATACATATATACATATGTATATATATATATATATTTTAAAATGTTATAAGAAGAAGTCATCTTGTTCCTCTTTCATCCCTATAGACATTAGCATTTCCAGGGCAAATATGACTCATTCTTTTGATTAATCCTCTTGTTACTACTTTCTTTCTCACTTGACCATTCATAGACCATTCATGTTTTTTTGTTATATTAATTAATGATTATCCTATGTTTACTCATGTCTTCCCACACACATACCCCATATACTATCTATTTCATTTCCTTTTTTAAAGTTCACACTAACCTATCTATATTTTCCTTTGAGAACGTGAACCTTTATTCACTTTAGCAATCATGATCTTCTCAATTCTTGAGAGGAGCAGTTGGAGGACTCTGAATTTATTTCAAGGGTAATCACAGAATCTTGGCTACATAGGAGACTTCAGAGAGCAAAAATTTCAGTTTTCCTGGAGAAAGAATTCCCTCTAGAACATATCAAACATGTGGTCCTCTAGCCTTCATTTGGAGCGCTTCATTGTTGGGGAATTTATTGCCACTTGAGGTAGACTGTTACGATGTTGACAGGGCTGTTATTGCACAGATCATAATATGTACTTAACTGAAATCTATCTTTTTATAGCTTGTACTCACTGTTCTACTTTTACCTTTAGAGACCAAGAAGAATGATCTATTTCCTCATGCACATCAGACCCCTTCAGATAACTAAAAACATCTGTTATGACTCCCTTAATATTATATTAGCTTAACTATATCATCTCAAGCTATATATCCCCAGTTACTTTTTTTTCAATTGATGCTCTTATGATATTACATTCAGTAGTTGATGGCTGCCCTTTTTGATGCCCTTAAGAGTCACAATTTCTTTCCTATGATATAGCACCCAGAACTGACCATCATATTCTCAATATATTTCAACCAGTAAACCATGTATTCTTTCCCCCCAACATAATATTATCTAACCCTGTCCTCTTTCCTCCTTCCTTCCACTTTCTGTAAAAAATCAGTATTTAACTTTCATCTCTACTGTTTCTTCTTTGAAGGATTATAGCATTATGGATTTAGAACTATAAAGAATTTTAGAGATAATTGAGTTCAAACCTTCATTTTACAAATGAGGGAACAGAAGGCAGGGAAATGAATTGATTTCCTCAAGTTAACCTGATATTAAATATAATCAAGTTAGTCATCCTTCTACCATTGTTGCTATTGTTTCTGGTATTATTGTTTGATCATTCCTGCTGTTTTGATTTCATCTGCCATCTAACTGTCTTGTTTAACTACCTTTCCTAGCCTAATAATATACAAATGCCAACAATATGTGCCTGGGGAATTAAATTGGAGGCAAAGAAATTTAGCTCTGAATCCTGTCTCTGATATTTACTCGTTTTGTCACAGTGAGAAAATCACTTAATCTCTCAGTGCCTCATATTCCTCATCTGTAAAATGGCAAACAATAAGATTGCTTGTAGGACCTACCTCATAGGGTTGATATGATGACCAAATTAGACATTGTACATAGTTATTTACAAACTTTTAAACACTATAAAAAAGTAAGCCCTTACTGTTTTATATCTATCTATCTATCTATCTATCTATCTATCTATCTATCTATCTATCTATCTATCTATCTGTCTGTCTGTCTGTCTATCTATATCTATCTATATCTATGTCTATCTATCTATATCTATCTATCTCTCTCTCTCTCAATATATATATATATCTTCTTCCAGGTATTGAAAAATAAGTATTTAACAGACAGGATCAACAATAATTATCAATAACCCTCTATCAGAGACTACCCTCTCAGTTATCACTGATCTATGAAGCCGCAATCTTTTCGTCTGATTGTGCAGTGGCTGTGAATCACCTAACAGCATCACCTTTTATTTCTCCACTCCATTTTGTCCTCAAGGATATCATGAGAGACTGTTTGCTGAAAGAAAGCCCATGGAAGAGTGCTTAACCACCATTTACCACTCTTCAATTACTCTTCTGAATGCTTCAAAAGCATCACTATGATAAAGGAGTGTTACAACTTGTGCTTCTTAGTAGCTATAAAGTCCATGTGGGTAAAAATGTCCTTTGAACTTCAGTGTCTTTCAGTTATCCACATTTTTTTTGCCACTGTCAATAGTAGTTTCAGTAAATACAGTGCATTTGAATGATCTAAGAGGATTAACTTTGTTACTGTGTAATTTATTCCCTAATGTGGTATGTGTATGTGTGTGGGGGGATGGGCAGAGAGAGAGACAGAGACAGAGAGACACGCAGAGAAAAACAGGACAGAAAGGCAGACAGAGAAAGACAGTACACAGAGAGAAATGGAGGCAAGAAGACAGAGATAAAGACAAAGAAGAAGGCAGTAATGGAGGGAGAGACAAAAACTGACCTATAGAAACACTGAGAGAAGAAACCTTAAATTCCTTACCCCCAAAGAAATGAATAAAGGAAGGATTTTAGATAACCTGGAAAGAAAAAGAAAAATAATGAGTCAGAAATGGGAGTGGTGAGATGTTTATTTCATTCTTATGAAAGAAAGAGGAAGGATTCTCCTTCATAACAGATAAATCAAATGGTCACTCAACATTATGAGGCATTGTTTACTCTTCCACTGTAGTCAGACATCTAAGCCAATGATAATAAGGTACTGAGTTCTCATCCTTTACAGATCTAGGGGATGCTTCCCTGGAGCCACAGAGGATAAGAATCTGGTACAATGTTATGTGTTCCTGAGGGATTTTAAAATTAATGAAAATATTATTTGTGGAAAAAAATGACTAGTACTTGCATTTGTAATGGGCTGTGCCCGCAGCAACAGCTGTGCCCAAATCAAAAAGGTGCCATGTTGAGAAATGGAAGGTTGATTTCTGCTGTTTTTTTATATCCCCCTTACATTTGTTGTTTATCATTTTGAAAGCAATTGGAATCATTTTTAATTTATTTTTTGTTTTACTATACTATAGGGGCACAAATAATGGCATGCCTGAAAGTGTGCCTATGCTCAACACACGGTTAGTACTATGTAGACATTTATTTTAATAGCACTGGGTTTGCTCAAATAATGCCACTAACTTCCCTAGATAAATCAATGTTAACTGTTTCTTCCCCAGGAAATTTGTGCACCAGAAATTCTGTATGACTGTCAATCAGTGGGCAAGCTAGAATTGCAAAATTTTGGATTTAGTCTTGACTTTTCTACTTTTTAGTTATATGACTTTGAGCAAACCACTTGAGGATTTGATCTTAATTATCTCTTCTATAAAAGAAAAATAGCAACTTTTACTGATATATCACAGAATCTTGCGAGTTTTAAATATGAGGATGTATGTATAGTTGTTTCCAAAATTTTTCAAGAGCTAGAAAAAAATACCTTCAATGTATTCAGCACACTTCTAAAGGAGTAATATTTTTACTTTGTTCTTGGGGAAATGGTCCTAGGTTATCTGGAATTTTAGCTAATTCTAAGACTGTTGCCTGGAGTTACAACAGACCCTTGAAATAATCAGTTTTCTAATTCCCATCCATGTCTGATCTTTTCTGTAAAGCTAATAATGTGTAAAATTAATAATCAGGCACAGCCTGAACACTTCTAATCATAGAAGAGTCCTTACCTTAAACGAAATATTTCTCATTGCTGGAATGTTTTGATCAAGTTCCAAGATGACTTTAGAAAATCTATCTCTTCATCTATCTATCTATCTGTCTATCTATCTATCTATCTGTCTGTCTGTCTATCTATATATGTATATATATATATATATACACATGTAGATAGACACATTTATGTGTGTATGTATAGGTATATATATATATATATATATATATGTGTGTGTGTGTGTGTGTGTATGTGTGTAAAATTCTCTCAGAAAATGCAATCTGCTGGTAGTAGCATGTAATGGCCAGCATAGAATGATGCTCATAACAATAAGATATAAATGAATGGATGGAATGTGGATAGCCTATTTTTTCTATCCATTCCTTTAAGAAAAACTCTTCATAAGTCATGTATTTCCTGACAATTGGAGTTTATTTTGATTTTCATGTTAGGAAACACTTCACTAATCCACTAAATATTGTGGAGCATCACTTTGAATGGACACAAGTGGACTTTTGCACTGCATCCTTGTCAGTACAATGCAAGCTTAGGAAAGATGTCTCTTTTCATTTTTGTTACTATATCCCTAGTGCCTAGCACAGTGCCTGACATATAGCATGTGCTCATTTTTTCATGTCTGCTATCTCTCTTTTTTTTTTCAGATCTACGTATGGTGACTAAGATTGGTCTAGAATGGACAACAACCAGATTGAAATTAGTGAGGTGAAGTGTTCCCACATAGACATTTCCTCAGAGCTGTGATTCCCATAGATACTCTAAAAATAATCCTTTTATACCTATGCCAAGTAGAGTTGGTATCCACATTATTTTGTTAGCTATTTTTTTTTTGCTATAACCCTGAGCATTCATGTAGTAGAGTGAGAGCTAGCCTTGGACTCAGAAGAGTAAGATTAATCTTCCCTAAAATACATACTTTCTACATGACTCTGAGTAAGTACATTAAAATCTAAGTGTCCTAGGTAACTCACTACCATGGTAGTTTATAGAATATGTATTGGTCTCCATTGGTAGAGGAAGCTTCTTCATTGGAAATTCCATATACAAATAAATTCAAATATGCCATCTGCATTATTTGTATTGGGAAAGCTGTCATATTTTTATAACTTTTGAATCCCTTTAGTTGCATACTATTGTCATTTTAGGTGGAGGTTTTCTTAGGATAGTTTTGCAATTAAAATAATGTTACCTTCTTTTTTCCCCACTTTTGCTGATGCCATACCCAATAAACTGTATTGAAATTTTAGAAATTTTTTGAATAAGAAAATATCATACTATAGAGGTTCCATGTAAAAGCAGGATGTGGATATATGCCTCCTATGGAAAATATACCTACTGTCTTGGCTTTAATGAGCTAGTCTGGTCAATTTTTAGTTAACTTATTAGGGCACGACAGAATGGATATAGTCAAGTTTGCAGACTAGAAAGTTTGGATTCTTACACATAGAAGTTGTGTGATCCTGGCTAAGCTACATGACTTTTTGGGTGCCTGATAACTAGCTATAATTATAAGCAGAAAGATATTTATAGATTGGAATTGTAGAGGTAATTTCCTCTACTGAGAAAACCTGGTACTTAGGAAACCAGAGAAATCAATCAGAAAAAAAAAAAGTTATTAGGGCATCACAGATCTGTCGCCATAAATACAAGTCACATGGTGGTTTTACTTGATGTAAAATTTCACTAAACCGGGAAGTAAAGTGACTGGGAGTATAGAGAAAAATGCACTGGATGTATTTGGAATGAGATCATCTGTTGATTGGTTGGTGATACTCGGGAAGTCATAACCTCTCTGATTATTTGTTTCTACATAGGAAAAATGAAAGAGTTGGATAAGATGATCTTAGGCTCTCTTTTCTAGGGAGCTAGGTGGTGAAGGAGGATAAGGAAGACTTTATGCCTGATACTTTGAATAATTTATGATTTCCTTTTTCTTTTAAACTCTGCATATCACAACTTCTATAATTTGTCTTATCCTGGTTGGCTTTTTTCCATGTTCTGACATAAGTGCAGCTCTCCAGAAAACTTTTAAGTAGTACAAGTGTTCAGTGGTTTTTGACATCTCTTTTTATTTTAAGTCTAACTTCTTTTATAGCCATACATATCCTTAATAATTTGCTTATTCCGTTTTTACATGTATGTCTTGAAGACATTCTGCAACTCATGTATATCTATCATGAATCTTCCCACTGGGGGAGAATATTTATATATTCTATTACTATTGTTTTCTATGCATCATTAGAATCACTGGAAGGCTACTGGTGTTTAATATGGGCTTTTTCAGGGCTGTGCTCTTTAGAATTGTTAAAGGATTGTGGAATTTCCAAAATTTTATTTAAACACCATGGAGCTTAGTATCTAATCCTTTCTTAAATCTGCCCGTAAGTCCTTATCTTTTTAAAGAATTTCACTAAGAGTCAGAGGGACTAATTCAATGAGTTTCATCATCTCTGTATAGATGATTATCATCTCTGCATATCTAGACCTTAATCCCTCTCCTGACCTTCTGTCTAGTATTGCCAATTATCTTTGGGAAATCTCAAATGGAAAGTCACTTAGTTATCTCAAACTCAACATGCCCAAACAGAAGACATTATTGATTCCCCTAAATCCTCTCCATTTTCAAACTATCATCTCCCAGGGTCAAACCATGTTAATATCCTTAACTCTTCTCTCACTCAACGTAAATATCTGATCTATTGTCAAAATTGATCATTTCTACTTTTACATCTTTCATATGTATATTGTGTTTTTGGCATACAGATATAGCTAGTTATACCTTCTTTTCCATTTGCAAATTCACACAATCCTCGCCTTTCTAGTACATACTCACATCACCTCTTGCCTGGACTATGGCAAAAGCTTCGTTTGCTTTAATTGTCTCCCCATTCCAATTCTCTCGATGGCAAAAGTGATGTTTGTAAGGTATAGGTTCAAGCATGTTAACTTCATCTTTTTAAGTCCCAGTGATGCCCTATTATTTATGCAGTCAATTATATTATCCACGGTTTTCTATAGCAAATGCTTTCCAACCTGACACCACCTTTCTATCTCTCTAAGTCTTTTAACTTACTTCTCTCTACTCCAGGATCCTGCTACACTGACCAGCTTGTTTCATGGCACTTCAACTCTTCTTTATTGCATCTTTTTTTCTTTTTTTTTCTTTTTAGTTTTCCTGCCATGTCTAGAGTGATCTTCTTCCTCATTTTAAATCTCCAGATTCCTTAGCTTTCTCTAGGACTCAGTTCAAATCGTTCCTTCTGCTGGATGCCTTCTGACTTACCCTGCCAACCTCCTAACTACACTCTCTTTCTCTTTCCTCTTAATGTACAATTAGTTGTTTTCATTTTGTCTCCCACATTAGAATGTCAGCTCCTTAAAAGCAGAACTGTGCTTTTTTGCCTTTCTTTATATTCCCAGCACTTAGCATTGTGGCTGTACATAGTTGGAGCTTAATAAATGCATGTTGATTGGTGGATTTACTGACTTGGTAGACTTATTCAGCTGGTTGCTTTATAGAATTTCTCAATCTCAAATATTTACATGACACATTTTCTTTTAAATATTTCAGCATGTGAATGTTTATATTGGCGTGCATTGCCTATAGATTATGAGATCATCATCTCACAAATGTCTTAGAATGACAGAGATAGAGCTTGAAGGAAACTTTCAGATGGTCTAGTTCAACCTTTTCATTTCATGAAAGAGAAAACGTAGACTAGAAAAGATAAGTGAATTATCCAAGGTCACTCAGGTAGTAAATGACAATGCAAATGAAAATTCAGATTATCTGACTCCACATTCACTACTTTTCCGTTGTAGCACAGCATTTTCTATTGAATGATTTTCAGTGATTACACTGAGCAGTTAATATTTCTGCCACACTTTGTCCACTCTAACTGCCATTGCAAATTATATGAAAATTATCATTTAGCTATTCACTATATGCAAAAAGTCAGATATTGACTACCTTTTAGTGCCTACTCTTGACTAATGAAAATGACTGTAAAAAATGAGAGTTTACTTGGAGCAAAATGAGAAATACAATGTCAGATCATTAGATGATGATATGCTTTTTTTTTTGTTCAAAGAAACTGTTCTACCTGAGGGATAACTAGGTTTCCAGAGTACTTCCATAGTTACATCTTACACATCTTGACTTTCCCTATTGCAGTTTCATTATATTTCAGATTGGCATAATAAATAAAATGGAATTTTCAGAAGCCACAGACCACACACAAAGAGCAGCAGACACAGAAAACATTTACAAATCCAGAAATGCATAAATCCACGTATATTATTATAAAATTTCAACCCAAATTTTGCACAAGGATACTGTAAACACCAAAACAGTTCAGAGTTCTCTGGTATAAAGGGAGGACCAAAACATTTTAGGTCAATTTTCCATATTATGAAGAGCTATATCCCTAATGCCTATGATTTGGAAGGAATAATAATTTTATAGAGTGATTCAAAACCTTCTCATACAGTGACTTAATTCCCTTCCAGGCTGATCTTCTGACTCTGTGTACCTGGTCCCCATGACTAAGCTGGTTTGTAGCCCAGGAGTATATCTCACTCAGCAGGGGTCTTTTTTCCCCTGGAGCATTGCTGAACCATGCTGGCCCTTTCTCCCATAGAATAGTTTCTATCAGAGAATCCTTTTGGAGGAATAGCCCAGGCTGTTCATTCTTTATTTCTCTTAGAGCAGTTCTTCTGGATTTACCATCATGTCTTCCCATGGGTACTTTCCTCCTACTCTTCTCCTTGCTTTTCAGCTCCTTAAAATATGTTGTGCCTCATTTGCATGTAAACCTCATGAGGGCAAGGGGTCTTTCGTTTTCACTTATGCCTGCATCTGTGCTTAGCACAGTCCTTGAAAAAATAGTGAGCACTTAAAAATACTTCTTTCCTTTGTCTTGGCTAAAAAAATGCTTTATTTTACATAAATGAGCTAATACCTATTTTAAAGAATAATCTATAATGTACACCATATATTTTACAGGATGAAGAAGCAAAATGCATCTACTTAAATATATGTATGTGTTCTTGAGCAATTACATATTGTGCATATGATCCTGAATCATCTGTGAAATTGCAAAATTGAAAGTTGACACAAGGTATTCCTACTTCAATATCATGGTGTCAAATGACATCCTATTAGCAAAGTGATAGGAAAAAAAGAAACTTTTGATAAATGGAGAACCTATTTTGAAATAATAAAAGATATTTAATGACATAGTAGTAGCCTCATGATTCATTTCAAGCTCTAAGTTTACTAAGTTAGAGCATTATCTATCTTACTATAAAGATGTAAAAACATGTCCATTTATGTCATGGACAAGTAAAAACATGTCCATTTATGACATGGACATGTAAAAACATGTCCAAGATGCGACATTCATATCCTGGATTTTAATTTGTATAATAGGAGAATCTCATCATAAGTCAAATAGGATTGTGACTTACTGGATTTGTCAAGATCTATGGAATGAGAAGATTGTACTTGATATTTCCTAAGGTCCATTCCAGCTTTAATTTTATGATCTTATGAGCATCCAGAGCATCTCATAACTAGTTGATATAGAATCCATATTCTCAGGGTAGAAAAAGTTTCTGGTCACATTGCAGGCATCCTATTACACTGGCTTGCCAGACCACTAGTGGGTTATCTTGGAACACAGGATGAGAACCTATTTTTTAGAAAAGTAATGAGGTACCAAATGCTACATGTTTTTGTGTTTGCCATGTTAACTAACATCCTGCAAAACACATTTTTAGCAACATTGCCTCATCATTAATCATCCAAGGATAGCCTTTTCATTTATGACTCTTAGTCTATCATTCCTACAAAAGGGAAGCACAGGATGGTTAACTGCTTCACACTGTTTCCCTTGTCACAAATGTTTTGCTGCCAATTTTCAGTCTAGATAAGCATGTTACTGTAGTATCCAAAATTGGTCCCGTATATGTTTTTCTTCCAAATTACATTTATTAGAATGTATATGTTTGCATTTCATTGTGAGATCATAAAATGTAGCACAATTTAAATATCAATGGTTATAGTACATAACATACATTTATACTGTATTAAAGACAACAATTGAAAAACAATAAAAAAATAAACATTTTATGTTAACATAGGACTCCAGGGTATTATGAAAATGAATTGAGGGAGGGATTCCCTTCTCAGTTAATATTTCTCATAATCTTGTAGCAGGTGGCTAATAGCACTTTTTAGTAGGTCGCTTCTTAATATATATTTTAAAAGCCTGTTACTTTACAAGAAAGAGGAGTATTTATTCATTACTCTGCTTACAATACATTGGACATAGCCTGTACCTTGTGGTGAGTCATTGGAGCAGAAACAGCAATGACAAAAACAGTAATAATTCAACAGGGTGTCATGAAGACACACTGATTTTGGTTCCAGAATAGCATAACGTTTCTTGATTTCAGTTTTCTTATCCATAAAATAGGAATATTGATACTTATGGATTTCAAAGGTATTTTGAATAATTAATAAAAGGTATTTTGAACCCAAAAGTATAATAGAAATGTGATTTATTATCATTGGTTTATCATTAGAATATGACCACAGAATTAGAGCTGCAAAGAAGGTGACCTAGACACTTAATTTCATTGTACCTCTCCCTTACTTCCATCCATATCACATGAGATCCAATCCTCATGATCATCTTCCCAAAGTAGATTCAAGTATTATGTATATTTTCCCTATGACCTCATCATTGTTTCTGTTATATCCAGAATATATATGATTATCTTGCCTCTTGTTGAAGAGGCTAGAAAGTGAATATTCTCATCTGTCTCTAGGAAGCTTAGGTAGTACCCCTCCTAGTCACCAGTGACTAAGTTTTGAAAGTCCTTAAGTCACAAAATTTCGACATTCTGGTTGAGCTATAACAGAACCGGTATAGCTATCTTCTCTTCAGCCTCTAATGCCTTTGAATATTCAATCTGCCTTTTTCCAGAATTATTGCATATTTTTTTTTATGTCATGAGCTTTACACTTCAGCAAAACTGGCTTCGTAGCTTTTCCCTGTATTAGAGATTTCATTTTTTTCCTCTCCAGATATGCACAATGACTGTTCCCATATTTGGAATGTGCTACCTGCTCTCAACTTCTCGTTATCCCAAATTTCCTTGAAGACTCAGCTCCGATTCCACATCATTCATATATAATATTTTTCCTCATACTCACAAGTGATAGAGATCTTTTGCTTCAAATAACCTGTTTTACTGCTCTATGTTCACTAAATAGAAAGACAGCAAAACACACACACACACACACACACACACACACACACTGAAATTATTTTTCTACCTTCACCCAATAGGATGTAGTCCTTCTCATATCCATGTAATAAGTAGAAGTAGATTTGAATCAAGTTGACTCATTATGGAGGCAGCCAAAATTTGTGCAAATCACCTCAATGGGAACTTTACAGATGATTCATTGATTGAAGTATCATTGTATTCATGAAGGAAGTTTTGCAGTATAGCTTTTCATAAAACAGATTACATTATATTCTGTGAAGAACTTCTGATTTGAAATGTGTGCTTAAAAGTAAAAAATCAAAATGTACTTTCTGCTTCTCTGCCTCTTTTTTACCTATCTCTCTGTCTCTCCATTTTTCACCCTTTCTCCATCTCTCTGTGTTTGTTTTACTCAATTTCTCTCTCTGTCTCTGTCTCTCTCTCTGCCTCTCTGTCTCTCTCTCTCTCTCTGTCTGTCTGTCTGTCTCTCTCTCCCTCTCTGTCTTTCTCAGTCCCTGTCTCTTCCTCTTCTTTTTCCTTTATCTCCTCTTCTCCCCTTTTTTCTCCTTTCCATTTTCATCTCTCCCTCTCTTTTTTCTTCTCTGATCTGTTACATTTCTGAGTACTTCATGAAAATGTCTATGGCTTGAGAGAGAGAGGAAATGCATAGTTCTGTCTTAATGACAATTTGACTCACAACTAGGTATGACTCATACTTATTGTCGGAAAAGGGAGAGTTAATGAGAGTTTGAAAATAATCATATAGATGGGATAATGTAAAGCTGGGGACATTTTAAAAATTTCAGTATTGTTTCAGGAAAATTTCAAAGAAAATTTCATTGTTCCACTAAGATTTTCTTTCTTTGTTCTTGTTAACTGTTTAATAACAACATCTAAAACAGTAACTACTGTTTGCTCCTTGTAACCTGTTCAAATGTAATGTAACCTGTTTGCTCCTTGTAACCTGTTCAAATGTAACCTAGAGTTACAGGTTACAAGGATGCTAAACACTACTATGTGCTGCATCTGATCAATTACTTACTTCCTTAGATTTAATTTTATTAATATCTTTTGTTTTATAATGTTACATTGATTTCTAAATAGTTCACTGCTTTCTGCTTATCTAGGAAGCCAACTCATATAACATTTTTAAAGGAACACCAATACTATTGTTCAGTAAAACTTATTGACTTAGTGATTTAGTCTGGTAATCTATTTAATGTTCCACACCCCAAGAAGAGAGGAAGGTGAATTTTCTGACTTTTCCATTGACATCAAATCTGGGGAGACCTTATTTCTTACTAAGGAAGATAATAATATATGAGCCACAGAATCTCTGAAGTGAAAGTGATCTCAAAATCCCTGTTTTCTAATCTATATGTGAATAGGTATTACTTTCCGCAACATCCCTGACAAGTGGTTTTCCAGAATGTCCTTTAAAATACTGAGTGATTGTGAAGAAATAATGAGAAAAGTAATAAGTCAAAGTTACCATGGACCTTTGTAATTGCCAAGACATCTCAAAAACCAGATCTATCTGGGGTGAAATATTTGTCTTATTCTCAAATTTTCTTTCAGGAACAAAGAAATGATTATTATTTACTTAAATAGAAAATTTATTGAAATTAAAACAGATTTTAGATGAACTTTTCATATTTTATAACATTTTGATAACACTTGTTATGTTTTATTTTTCATTTTTAAGTAAATACCTCTTAATAACTTATTGGAATAAATGACTAAATTAGTCTTGAATGTATATATTGACATTATAATCAGTTACTAATTATTCATTCTATAAGAGTAGGATGCTGTTATAAATAATTCAAATTGAGGAATAATATAATGTTATATATTCAGCAAAAAAGCACTGATATAGATATTCAAATATTAAGCACGTATGACAAATAATTCATAAAACATCTCCCAAACAATAAAATGATAGCATGAAGTTCTGACCTAGAAGAAGATGGATATTTATGTAGTGGCTTATTCTATTTTCCCTTCTTAAAACTGCCTGTTAGAAATTAATTTTTCCCTGCCATATTGATCTGAAATATCAACCTTATCTGAACAGTTCTTTTTAAGGGTGTGTGTTCACACTTTCTTCAGTCTAGAAGGGCTAATCAATTGACTGTGTCTAAAAGATTTCTTCCTAGAGTTACAGGTTACAAGGAGCAAACATTTTAAAAAGTGATATTGATCTGAAATCTAGTCAACTATTTTGTTTAATTGGCTTTATGTGAAAGTGAAAGCAAGATTTTGTAAGTCATTTATCTACCTGCATTGAAAAGATGACTGTCTGTCTCTCTCTCTGTCTCTCATACACGTGTTTATACACACACACACACACACATATATATATATATATATACATGTACACACACATATATGGATAAGGATATGTATGTGTGTGTATGCGTGATACTCAAGGTGCTTTGAAAGTGATGAAGGCACTGAGATAGAAAGAGACAAATTGGAAATTGGAAACATATGACCAGATTTATCATCCACTTATTTATATGTCTATTCATAAAGTATAGCATAGTAGACATTTTTAGCATACTTACTTGCTCCAATCTTTGAAAAATGTTGTGTGTTTACTCATCTTTGTAGAGTTTCTCCTCAATAAAATATAAGGTCCTTCGTTATGGGACTGTTTCCAATTTTGATTTTGCATCCCTAGAATCTAATGTAGGATTTGCCACATGGTAGATACTTAACAAAGGCTTCTTTAATTTAGGAAAATGAAATTAGGGAGTTCTGGACTTGAAGTCAAGAAAATCCAACCTCTGATACTCTAGTGGCAAATCATTTACCTTCAATATTCCTCAAGCAAGTACCTAAGGATTATCTACATGCTTATGGATACTCATAGAAGATTTATATTCTATTGGTGATGAAATTTTTCATACTTTCCCCTTCTCTATTCATATATTTTGATCATAAGTAAAATACATTAACCTAGGTATGTCAAGGAAGCTTGTCAAAACTAAATATTTATATAAACCAAGCTGTCAGACAGTTCTACACATATATGGGAAATAGCAAAACCATCACTAAACAGATAATAAAATAAGCTTAAATTAAAAAAAATAGAGACAGATGTAATTTAATTAATTTAATGTAATAAATTTTAATTTAGATTTAATTCAATTAAATAAAAAACTAGGAATAAATCTTGGAAGAAAATTTAAGGAAATAGAGGGAAAATAATCTAAAACAATGAGACTGGAAGTAATATATTTGCATAAAGGGTTAAAATTCATCTATTTTTTAAAAATCAGCTATGCAAATAGAAAATAATAGACATAAAATGACTAGAAAGCAGGCTACATGAAAAGCAGTTGAGGATTTAGTGAATTCAAAGTTTGGTATAAGACAACAATTCAATGTGGCAACAAAAAATGCTGATTTGATTTTATATTGCCCTTTTTATGTTCAAAATGAGAGAAATGATCATCCTACTGTACCTTACCATGGTAAGATGACAACTGGGGTATTATGTCTAGTTCTTGGCACAACATTTTTATAAGGAAAAGATCATTTACAATATTTCTGGAGAAGGATTTGTTATTTTTCAGGCATTTTTTAATCATGCACAATACTTTGTGACCCTATTTGGAGTTTTCTTGAAGAAGATACTGGAGTGGTTTGTGATTTCCTTCTTCATATCATTTAAAAAATAAGGAAGCTGAGGCAAACAAGGTTGTGATTTGCTCAGGATCATCCAGCTACTTAATGTCTCAGGCCAGATTTGAACTCAGGAAGATAAGTGTGCCATATTTTAGGACTAGTATTCTATCTACTGCACAACCAATTTAATAATCCATCTTTTTCCATTTATTAATTCAGGATTGATCTTATTAAGATAAAAAAATTGAGGTAATTTTAATATTTTTTTGAAAATGTTAAAATTATGATTAGCATAGGAATTTTTGCCATCCTGTTTGAAGGAATAAATGTGTGTGGTCCAATAAGGTATTTCTCTTAAGATTCTACCTGTGGGGGAAAAATTAAGAGTAATTTGTGGAAGCTATAAACACAATTATTAAGGCTTATAAACCTTTATAGGAGCAGCTAATGGAGTTAACATCACTCATTTCTAAACTGAACAGGTAGAGTGCATACCCATGAAGTATGTCTGGATAAGTAGCTACTGCAGTGCATGAAAGAGTATTCAAGACCTAGATACAAATGGATTCATTAGAATGTATTGCACAAAATCCAAGACACATTAAACATCATTGATAATAAAACAAAAATAAAATAATAATAGTAATAATAAAAGGCTTTCCTTTTGTCAGAGACCTATGATTTCATCACTTTAAGGAACTTCCAAGGTGAAAAATCACTTTGCAGAGGAATAGTGTTACAGAATTCCCCAAGGCATTGAACTTGCATGTAAATAAGGGAAAAATGCATTATGCGAAGGACTTGAATGTCTTCCTGAGTCCATGGCCAGCTAAGTGTCATCTTACCGTGTTGAGATACACACACACACACGTATATATACACACACATACGTATGTATATATGTACACAATGTATGCATTGTATGCATGCATGTATACAGCACACATATGCATACACGTATGTGTATATGCATATATGTGTATGTGCACATGTGTGCATATATGTGAACTGATAAGACAGTAATGATAGTGATATTTATAGATTTGTAGATAGAGACAAGTTTAGATATACACACATATCTGTCTGTCTGTGTTTGTCTTTTGTTTTCAAAGAAGACCACGACATCAGAGAAATGATGACATGACTTGCACTTGACTTTCTTTCGAGTGAGGGAGGTGCAAGGTCAACAATCTCTTTCTCCGTCTGAGTCATCTGGGACCAGTGACTAGATATTCTTCAGGATGACTGGAAATGGCCCAGGATGAAATGGGAGACCTTCACCTTTTTAGTCTGGTCTCTAGAAGTACTCACTTAGAGGGAGGTAATGGCCGTTGAGTGAATAAGCTTCTTTAATATGTAGATAAGGAGTGGCCCTTTTAAAGAACAAAACAAATAATTAACACAAAATGTTGCCTGTGATAATCACTCTAAATGGAAGGAAGGAAGGAAGGAAGGAAGGAAGGAAGGAAGGAAGGAAGGAAGGAAGGAAGGAAGGAAGGAAGGACATCTAGCCAATAAACCCCAAAGTCCCAAAGGAAGGGGAGGAGACAAAGGGAGAGGATAATCTGGGATACCCAGCTAGCTGAGTCCCCACTCAGGCAGGTTGGTCTGCTCACAGTCTGTGTTCATCCTTCATTTTCAAAGAAGACCATGATAGCAGAAAAATGATGACATGACTTGAATTTCACTTTGTTTTGAGTGAGGGAGGGCTGTGCAAGTTCACCAATCTCACTTTCTCTTTCTCAGTCCTACACACACACACACATATACACATGGCTTATCCAAACTATTTGAAGATACACACAAATATACGCATAACCTTACACATATATTTAAGTATATGCGTGCATATGCATATGTGTGTGTTCATAAATCTAGAACCAGAAGGAATATTGCATGTCACCCAATTTAACTCCTTCAACCATGGTAACTCAGGAACCAAGACGAACTGAGGTTGATTTGAACTAACATTAGATTCCAAATTTAGAGAGTGTCTTCATCCTAGCCCTAATGTTTCAGTTGAGTCATTTACCTTAGATACCACAGATATTAAGGCCAGAATCTGGACTTAAAACAAGGTCCTCTGATTCCAAAGAGCCTCTTCTTTACACTCTCTCATTCACTGATGTAAATAACACAATTGTTTCCAACTATGAGAAAATATCAGAAATTAGAAAATAAAGCACACTATTTTTCATGTCGCATGCCATTGTGCTTAAAACAGTAGAGGGAAAATAAAGTTTTATGAGAATTAAATAATAAAATATTATGTGCCTTGAACAATTTTTAAAAATTGCAAGAATTCTTGAATTTTAAGAGCCAGATTTTCAATGGTTACCACTGAAAGAGTATACGTTAAGTCTCTTGGATGTTTCAGATATTTGAAGGATAAAGATGGTTAGATGGAGAGAGAACCATATGCCTGTGTACTACCTGGAATCCACATCTCTTTTCACTTCCTGCCAAAAAAGACCGAACAACTCTATGTACTAATTTTATAGAATTAATTTTCACTTTCTTTCTCAGCTATTTATGCAAAAATAAATATATATATATATAATATACATATATATATATGTGTGTGTGTGTGTGTGTGTGTGTGTGTGTGTGTGTACTTTCTTTTAAAGTTTGTGGACCCCATGATAGAAGTTGTAGAAAGGTCTGAAGAAACTTCACACATAATGTCAAATGAAATCTGTTCTCATGTACAGCCTAGGTAGAAGACCAGGGTTTAGGAATCATTAATCAATTGATGGGTTACAAAGATTAGCCTGATTTTATATACTGATATCAGCTTTCCATTATGGAATTTATTTCATTTGATAATGTATATTTGCTTCCATTTAAAAAAAATTAATTGGATAGGTGGAAAAGAATATAAATACTTGCTAGGAGAGAAAAAGGGGGGGAGAGAGAGAGAGAGAGACAGAGAGAGAGAGACAGAGACAGAGAGAGAGAGAGAGAGAGAGAGAGAGAGAGAGAGAATTTGTTCATAGTTGAAAAAGTTCAATAGATAATAGAATGGTTCAGTAGAGACATGGATCCGCGCATCTGAGTGCTTTGCACATAGTGTAACTGTAAGTTTTTGACTAGACAGCAAATATTATTTAGGAATGATAATATGACAGGTTCAAGAGACTAGATATTTTATTCTTCTCTGGATAGCTTGCACCTTTAGAAGGAAGACCTACACACACTCACACACACATATAGGTGTGCATGTGTATGTATATATGTACATGCATGTAATTGTATATAAGTACATGTGTGTATATGTATGCATGCATGTGTATATGCATTATTGTATTTGTATATATACATATATCTGTATATATGCATATAATTATCATATACATATGAATATGCAATAGACTATTACTACATGAATAGACTATGAGTTAGATGTTATAGGAAATATAGTAGAATTTGGAATTATGAGGCTTACCTCTTAGATGTCTTACCATCTAAATTTAGAAAAGAGATGTTCTTGAAAAGCTTCACTATTCTGATAAATATTTTGATGTAAGAACTTCAACATTGAATCATATCATTCATCTCTCATTAAAGAGAGGCTAGAACACAGGTGCAAAATGAAGCACAAATTGTTAGATAAGGCCAGATTTTTCATTTGCTTGTTTTATGCTTCACTTTTCTTTTTTACCTGACAGTATAAAAGAGCATCAATAAAAATCTCATTTTTACTCAGTATTTTTTCCTAATTACATGTAAAAACAAGTTTCAATATTTGATTTTAAAATTTTGAGTTGCAAATTCTCTCCCTACGTTTATAACCCCTCAGTATGAGGGAAAACAATTCAACATAGATTATACATGTGGAGTCACACAAAACATATTTATATGTTAGTCATGTTGTAAAACAGATCCCAAAAAGGACTCACCCAAAAAATATTTTCAAAAAGTATGCTTAGATCTGTATTCAGACTCCATCAGTTCCTTCTCTGTGGATTAAAACATTTTTTATCATAAGATCTTCAAAGTTGTCTTAGATTATTTTATTTGTGAGAAAAGTTAAGTCATTTACAGTTGATCATCTTACAATAGTGCTGTAGAAAGTTCTCCTGGGTTCTGCATTTTTCTGAAAATATTCTGTTCATTATTTCATATAACACAATACTATCCCAATACAATTACATACCACAATTGTTCAGTTGTCCCCCAATTGCTGGACATTCTCTCAATTTTCAATTCTTTGCCACCAAAAAAGAGCTGCTATAAAATCTCACTTGCAGAAAGTTGGGAGAAGGGTAAGTGGAAATATTCAAGGTTAGGTAAATAGCAGGAACAAATAGTTTATATAAAAACAAATAATATTATATACAACTGGAATAGTTTACAGAATTTATTGTAGTTTATGAAGAATTCATTATGTTGATTCTCCTGTTCCGCGAGGCAAGATGGAGGAAAGTTCGTTACTTGCTATCTTTCTCCACTTATTGACCTTGATGAACCCAGAGAACATTTCCCCACCAGGGAAAATCCCTGGAATAGTGGGAGCAGGTGAAGGGGTAAACAGACTCTTACCACATAAGGCTAGAAAGATCACTAAGGAGAGTCCTTCTTGCTGCGGGAGATGGGGACCACAGCAGGATCAGAGCAGTCACAGACAGCCCCACCTCAATAAAACTGTAGAAGATCCTGAGCATCGGGGGGTGAAACAGGAAACTTCCAACATCAGGACATCAGGCATGCCTCAGCACCCAAGGGCAATTCAGAAGACACTAGCACAGACAGGATCACCCACAGCTGAGTTTCCCTATATTCCAGCTCAGGAGAGGAGACCTCCTGTGGCCAGATCACCCCTCTCCAACACTTAAGGAGCTAGCTCCAGGGTAACTGCAGGGAAACCCAAAATATTTCACCTGGCCTCTTCTTTCCAACACCAGGCAGCTCAGCATTAGGTAAGCTGCAGCATTTTAGCTTCTAGCTGAAAGATAAAGAGGCCAAAACACACAAAGCATCAAGTTTTAGGCACAAGAATGTGGACAGATCCACTTGTGCCTCAGACACAGAGTTCTAAAGTAAAAGTCAGGAAAAGGGTGATTATCATGAGTAAGAAGTTAAACAGAAAAAAAAAACAAACAAACATAGAATCTTTCTGTGGGGACAAGGACCAAAACAGAAAAACCTAAGAGTTCAGCATTGAGACTGTACACCCATCTGAAATTTAAGAAGGGAATATGAACTGATTTGAAGCACAAGAACTTTCTTGGAAGAACTCAGGAAGAAATTTAAAAATCAAATTAGAGAAAGAGAAAAATAACTGACCCATGACTTTAAAAATATGAAAAAAGCAATCACAGAAGAATTCAAAAAGAACATAGGACAAATGGAAAAGGAAGTACAAAACCTAACTGGAGAATATAACTCCTTGAAAAGAACAATTGGACAGATGGAAAAGGAGATGCAAAAGTTAACTGAAGAAAACAAGTTGATAAAAATTAGAATTGGGCAAGTAGAAGCTAATGAATCTATGAGACATCAAAAATTAGTCAAATAGAATCTAAAGAATGAAAACCTAGAATGAAAAACCTATATTTAATTGGAAAAACAAATGACCTGGAAAAGAGATCCAGAAGAGAAAATCTAAGGATTATTGGTCTACCAGAAAGCTAAGATAAAAAACAAAACAATAAAAGCAGCCTGGGCAATATCAACCAGAAAGTATCAAAGAAAATTGTGGAGTTCCCACATCCAGAAGGCAAAATAGTCATTGAAAGAATCTACCATTTACCTCTTGAAAGGGATCCCAAACTAAAAACACCAAGGAATATCATTGTCAAATTCCAGAACTATCAAATAAAGGAGAAAATACTGCAGGTAGCCAGAAAGAAACAATTCAAATATCAGGGAGCTACAGTCAGGATCACACAGGACCTTTCAACTTCTACATTAAAAGATCAAGGAATTGGAATATGACATTCTGTAAGTCAAAGGAGATGAGACTACAACCAAGGATCAATTACCCAGCAAAGATGAGCATGATATTTCAGGAAAGGAGATGGACATTCAATGAAATAAGGGATTTCCAAACCTGCCTGATGAAAAGCCCAGAACTCAATAGAAAATTCGATCTGCAAATGCACATCTCAAAGAGATACATCAAAAAGTAAACAGAGGGAAAAAAATTTGTGACCTAATATGGGCACACTATTTAAATCCCTATAAGGGAAGATGATACTTATTAATCTTGAGAATTGTATATTTATTATGATATATAAAAAGGATAGAAATAGATAGAGGGAGTGGGTATAAATTAAATGATGTAATGATAACAAATGTGCTTAAGGGTGCAAAGGGATTGTAATGAGTCATGTGAAAAGGGGGCAGAAAAAAATAAATTCCACCACAGAGAGAGGCATAAAAATATATTATAGGAGAGGGAAAGAGGTGAGGGAGATGAACATTGTTTGAGAGGAACTCTTCTCTGATTGGATTCAAGGAAGGTACAACAAACTCAGTAAAATATAGAAATACATGAGTTTTATCGGCAGTAGGAGGGAAAATTGGAAAGAAAAGGGAGGGGAGGCAAAAAGGGAGTGAAGAAGCAGCAAGGGAAAAGGGGATTAAAAGGGAGGGGGCTGAAATAAGGGAGGGAAGACTGAGGAAGTCCATGGTCAAAAATTAAAACTCTATTGTGGAGAGGAAGACAGAAGGGAAAACTAAAAGCATAAACAAGGAAAAAGGGGGTGGAAGCACAGACACAGATAATAATTTTAAGTGTGAATGACCTCTCCCATAAAATGGAGATAGACAACAGAGTGGATTAAAAAACATAATCCAACAATATGTTGGTTACAAGAGACACATTTGAAATGGGGGAATACACACAGGGTAAAGGGAAAAGGTTGCAGCAGAGTACATTGTGTTTCAGCTGATATAAAAAAGAAGGGTAGCAATCCTACTCTCAGACAAAGAAAAAGCAGAAATAGATCTAATCAAAAGAGATAAGGAAGGAAAATATATTCTGCTAAAAGGCACTATAGACACTGAAGCAATTTCATTACTAAGCATATATCCTCCAAGTGGTATAGCATCCAAATTCTTAGAGGAATAGTTAAGGAAGTTACAGGAAAAAATAGACAGCAAAACTATACTCGTGGGGGAACTCAATTTTTCCCTCTCTGAACTTGATAAATCTAACTTCAAAATAAACGAGAAAAAAGTTAAGAAGGTGAATAAAACTTGGGGGAAGTTAGTTATTATAGATCTCTGGAGAAAATTGAATGGGGGTGGAAAGGAATATATGTTTTTCTCAGCAGTACATGGTACATGTACAAAAATTAACCATGTACTAGGGCATAAAAACCTCACAATCCAGTGCAGAAAGGCAGAGATATTCAATGTGATATTTTCAGATCATAATGCAATAAAAATTATATGTAATCAAAGACCACCAAAATATAATTGAAAACTAAACAACCTAATACTACAGATTTAGTGGGTTAAACAACAAATTATAGAAATAATCAACAACTTCATTCAAGAGAATGAATACCAAATCTTATAGGATACTACAAAAGCAGTTATTAGGGGAAGTTTTATATCTTTGAAAGTCTACATGTATAAAAAACAGAAAGTGGAGACCAATGAATTGGGCATGCTGTGCAAAAGGTCAAAAAAGAACAGATTGAAAATCCCCAAGTAAATACAAAATAAGAAATAATGAAAACCAAGGGAGCAATTAATAAAATTGAAATTAAGTGAACTAATGAACAAATAAAATAAGACTGAATGTTGTTTTTATGAAAAAAAATAAAGTTGATAAACTTTTGTTCAATTTGATTTTAAAAAAAAGAAAGAAGAAAACCAAATTAACAATATCAAAAATGAAAAGCGTGAATTAACCTCCAATGAAGAGGAAATTAAGCAATAATAAGAAATTACTTTGCCCATAAATTGAAAAATCTAAATGAGATGGATAATTATTTTAAAAAATATATAAATTGCCCAGATTAACAGAAGAGAAAGTTGAGTACTTAAATAATCCAATCTCAGAAAATGAAATTGAACAAGCCATCAATGAACACCCTAGGGAAAAAAGTTTCAGGTCCAGATGGATTTACTAATGAATTCTACCAAACATTTAAGTAACAGTTAATGGCAATACAATATAGACTTTGGAAATATTGTCAAAGAAGGAGTCCTCCCAAATTCTTTTTATGATACAAATATGATTCTGATACCTAAACCAAAAAGAGCTAAAACAAAGAAAAAAGATTATAGACCAATTTCTCTAATGAATATAGGTGGAAAAAATTTAAATAAGATATCATCAAAAAGAATACAACTTATCATGAAAATAATACATTATGATCAGGTAGAATTTATACCAGTAATGCAGGGCTGCTTCAATATTAGAAAAACTACTAGCATTATTGAACATATCAACAACAAATCTAATAGAAGCCACATGATTATCTCAAGAGATGCAGAAAAAGCTTTTGACAAAATACAACACCCATTCCTATTGAAAACACTGGAAAGCATAGAAATAAATGAAAATTTCCTTAAAATAATAAGCAGTATCTACCTAAAACTTTCAGCAAGCATTATATGCAATGGAGACATTTCCAATAAGGTGCATTTCCAATAAGATAAATGGTGAAACAAGGATGTCCATTATCACGACTATTTTTCAATATGATACTCGAAATGTTAGTTGCAGCAATAAGAGAAGAAAAGGAAATTGAAGGCATTAGAACAGGCAAAGAAGAGACTAAGTTATCACTCTTTGCAGGTGATATGATGATATACTTAGAGAATCCCAGAGAATCAAGTAAAAAACTACTTGAAATAATAGATAAGTTTGGCAAAATTGCAGGTTGCAAAATAAACTCACTCAAATCATCTGCATTTCTACATATTGCTAACAAAGCCCAAAAGCAAGAGATAGAAAGAGAAATCCCATTTAAAGCTACAGGAGACACTATAAAATATCTCAGAGTCTACCTGTCAAAAGAAACCCAAGGACTCTATGAACAAAATTGCAAAATACTATTCTCACAAATAACAGTCAGACCTAAGTAAGTGGAAACACATCAGTTGTTCATGGGTAGACTGAGCTAATGTAATAAAAATGACAATTCTACCTAAATTAATTTACCTATTTAGTGCCATGCCAATGAAACTATCAGATAATTATTTTGTAGAGGTAGAAAAAATAATATCAAAATTCATCTGGAAGAAGAAAAGTTCAAGAGATATCAATGGAACTAATGAAAAGAAATGCTAGGGAAGGTGACCTAGCCCTACCAGATCTCAGATTGTATTATAAAGCAGCAGCCATCAATACCATTTGGTACTGGTTAAGGAACAGAGGTGTAGAGCAGCGGAATAAGTTAGGTAATCAAGATGCAGTAGTTAATGAATAAAGCAGCCTAGTGTTTAATAAACCCAAAGACTCTGGTTTCTGAGATATGACCTCACCGTTTGACAAAGATTGCTGGGAAAAATGGATAACAGTGTGGTGCAAACTGGGCATAGACTAATGTCTGACATCGTACACAAGAGTAAAGTCCAAATAGATACATGACATAGGTATAAAGATTAATACTTAAAAAAAATAGAGGAGCAAAGAATAGTATATTTGTCAGATTTATGGAGAATGGAGAAATTTTATGACCCAACAAAGATAGAAAGCATTATGAAGTACAAAATGGAGAATTTTCATTACATTAAATTGAAAAGTTTTTCCACAAACAAATCCAATGCAACCAAGATTAGGAGGGAAGTAGAAGACCAGGAAAGAACTTTTGCAACTAGTGTCTGTGATAAAGGCCTCATTTCTAAATTACATAGGAAACTGAGTCAAATGTGCAAGAATACAAGTCATTCCCTAATTGATAAATGATAAAGGATATGAACAGGGAATTTTCAGAGGAAGAAATTAAAACTATCCAGAATCATATGAAAAAATATTCTAAATAACTATTGATTAGAGAGATGCCAATCAAAACAACTCTGAAGTACCACAACACACCTATTAGATTGGTTAACATGACAAAGCAGGAATACGATGAATGTTGGAGAAGGTGTGAGCTGATCCAGCCGATCTGGAGATTAATTTGGAAATATACAAAGAGGGTTTCAAAAATGTGCATACCCTTTGTCCCAGCAATATTGCTTTTGAGACTCTATCCCAAAGAGATCATAGAAATGGGAAAGGGTCCTACATGTACAAAAATATTTATGGCAACTCTCTTTGTGCTGGCCAAAAATGAAAATCAAGAGGATGCCCATCAATTGGCAAATGGTTGAACAAGTTGCAGTATATGAATGTAATGGATTACTATTTTGCTGTGAGAAACAATGAACAAGAATATTTCAGAGAAGCCTGGAAAGACTTATATGAACTGATTCTGAGTGAAAGCAGCAGAACCAGAAGAAATCTTTACACAGCAACAACCACAGTGTGGGAGGAGTTTTTATAGTAAACATAGTACTTCATTGTTATGCATGGACATAAAAATTCCCAGAGGTCTCTTAAGGCAAAATGCCTTCCACATTCAGTCAAAGAATGATGGAATTAGATCGCAAATAGAAACAGATCATTTTCTTTTGTATTATGTTTTGTTTTGTGTTATGGTTTCTCTGATTTACTTCAATTCTTCTATGCCACAAGCATTTAATAGTAATGTATGTGTAAAACCTATATAACATTTTGCACTATCTCAGGGAAGGTGTGTGGAGGGAGGGAGGAATGAGGGAGCAGGAGTTGAAAAAAATCTAAGACATGTGGAAGTGATTGTCAAACACTGAAAACAAATAAAATAATTCAATTAAAAAAATCATTATGTTTTGTCTTCATCAGAACATAGAAGTTTTTAGTCTTTTATTTATTTATTGATGGAATATGTGGAAAACTCTTTGTCCAGTATAAAAATTTTAGGAGAAAACCTAAGCAATGACTTAGAAAGTAAAAAATTAAGCATTCGCAGCTCACCTATTTAAATATGGTTTGAATAAATTTTATTTGTTTTAATGTAACCCCAAGTCATTATGGCAAAGTATCCTAAAAATAAATCACTATTTTACTCTGAGAGTTACAGTCTTACTGGATGTATAAGTATAAACAGATGAATAAGAATAGAGATTCACATTTTTTTAATGTGTCCTATTCTAATTAGTTAATAGAATTTTAAGAGATTTTTAAGAAATAAAAATAAATCAATTAGTAATTAGTGAAGTTATATGCAATAAAATTCTTACTTAACATTTTATTTATTTTTTCATGTGTGCCCTCTAATTTGTTACTGAGTTAGCTGAATGGAAAGTTGAGAATATTAGAAAGATTACTTGAACATCTGGGGAACAACTGGCTTTATAAAGGTATGGGAAACAATCCCAGATGACAGCAAGAATAAATAATAGAGTTGACAGAAAGCGAAAGTTTGAGAAAGTATGTTTTCAGAGATTCATCACAGACCACTGAGCATAAAATCAAGGTCCACAGTTAACATTCCAATTAACTTACACATTTGCACAATTTAAAATAGAAAAATAAAACCTAGAAAATGAGACCTGATTTAACTTTATATTATTTAATCAGATTACCAAAAGTCAAGAAATAAGAGCCAAGAATAGAACAAGAGATACATGGGCAGATGTGTATTTAAAACACTTCAAAAGCTTACTGTCAAAGAAACCATTTTTACATTTAAATAAGATGCTATACTACAATTCCTTGTGTAAATATGGTTCACACAAATACTAGTATTTTATAAAATATCACCCTTTTATATTAAGTTAATGTTAAACTTTTGATTCCCTTCATAGAATGCTAAGTACTTTTTTGATGGTCATTCTAGCTGGTTATTGGAGCTTTTATAACTATCTTTAATATCATTCTAATCTTCCCATACAAGGACATTCTCTTACAGGTCTGTAATGTGAGAATATTGTGAATCTCTTAACCTGTGTATTATATTCTTTTTAGAATTTTACTAATTTCTAGTTAATCTCCTCTGCTGGATTATAAACTCCTTGAGGTCAGGAACTAGTTACTTAGTTATCTTCATATTGTGCCAAATGATTACTTCAGTGCTTTGTATTATCATAAAAAATGATTGACTTGAATTATCCTCAGAAATTTATTAAGGATTTAACTATGTGCTTTGAAGTCTATGGGGGTGAGGGGAATGCCTCTTCCTCTAAGAGGTTTTATCACTGAAATTAAGAAATGAATGCAAAGGCATGTGTCTCTCTAAATGCCAGAAGGATTTTAGATATGGTTTTTTCTCTTTCATATTCAAAGCACAAAGGTGTAACATCTGATCTAGTACATTGAAATACATCTACTTAGTGGAGGCTTTGTGCTTAGCTATAAATTCTAAAGGAATGAATTATGAAATTTCACCTTCAAAAGGGGTCTTTTACTGAACCTTAAATAATTCTTAATTTTCCAAATACTCTTTAGTGCCTACAACCTAAGTCTTAGTTTCCTGGTCACATTTCCATTCATAAGCCCTCGAGGATTCTAGATACATTATCCATGCCCATTCTGCCTATGGGTTATCATATTAATGAAGAAACCTTCTGGAAGCATTGGTCCTACAGCACTCTATACACAATTCACAAAACAAATGCTTGTCTTAAGTTCAAATCAAATGGTTTATGTCTAAACATATCTGTTTTATCTATTCTCCCTTGATACCAGTAATATTTCTTGTCACTGCCCCATGTCATTTGTCTAAAATAAGAACCATGTTACAATGAGTTTTCAGGAAAAGCTATTATATTTTCCACAGGTCAGCATGGTACTAAATAAGGGCTGCACAGGTTACACTGAAGAGAGACCTACTGGGTAGCTTTCCTTTCATTTCTCCAAAATTTAAAGTAGAAGGAGTTTAAGGGGCACTACTCAAAACAGTTTGCTGGACTTCCAGAACAAAATGGCATCATTCTCAAATGATGAAGATGATAACTTCCTAATTTCAATTGCATTTGTAGAGGGCCAGGAAGATGACCTATGGCCTTTCAGTAGCCAGTCCCAAAGAGATTGGAAATAGTAATTATAGTGTAATAAAGCATATAAAGACTACTTTTAAATGGCATAATTTGCATTTAAATGGAAGTTTCAAAACGAAAACATGTAAAAACTTGATAGATATGATATTTAGTACACAGTGCATGCTGGTAATCAGATGTAGACTTAATCAGACATTAGCAGAGTAATGTATGTGTGTGTGTGTATGTATATGCATGTGTGTAGAGTGTTTAAATGTTAAATTGAGCAGGAAGGGATGTATTAGAGAAGCAAGGGGGAGGGGAATATTAGTTCATGGAATTGACACATTTTTAAGGAATTTATAATAATCAGTTTTTGGTTATTAAGCATAGTATCTAAATCCTTTGAATAGTGTAACATCATGACTTATAGATCATAAAACAATTAATTGGGTAATAATTAGGCAATGTAATGGAATTTTTCATTTGAAGTATCCTCAATCCCTGTACTTTTATCAAAATATTTATTTACACTTTAGATTCACAAAGTAGACATACATAAGAGGAAATTTTTTTTTTTACCAATAGGAGTTTGTAATAGATATTCATACTGTGGCATGATATTTCTGCTATGACACACTCACATCATTTTGAACAAAGTAATCGTGTAGATAACTATGAAGGAGAAAGATGATACTTTTGTAGTATGTACTATGTACATACTTTTAGAAAGCTATTTGACAAACATATTAAAGGGTATTCTTTCTTTGTTTCATTTGTCATTCTGTTGAAAACTCAGATTAGGTATTCAATTTAAAACTAATTGTGAACATTTCCTTTAAAATATTTCCAATTTAAGTCCCAGGAGGATACAAATTAGTATCAAAGAATTATGCCAATAAAATTGATCAATCAGTTTCCCTAAACCATGCATTATGCTAAAATGTGGTAGAGGGGGTTTTACTTCTTTGTTGTTTTGGCATGCATCAAATCATATTATACAGACCTGTTCACATTTGGCAAAGGAAATAATGTATTACAACCATCACCTCCAACCATTAGAGCTGCACATCTGAAGGAAAGCAATCTACATTTTAGGAGGAAAAAAGAAATTACTTTTGTCAACATGAGGCTTCAAAATCTTCCCTGCTTTTCTTTCTCCAACTTTGTCTTCTATCTATGTATAATTTGGATAGCTAGGAATTTGATGTCTCTTATATTTTCATCCTTAGAACTTTCTCCTTCCTCACTCTTACCTCCTGGTTTCCTTGGCTTCCTTCAATTCTCAACTAAAGTCCCAACTTCTGCAAGAAGTCCTTCCCAAGCTTCCTTAATCTTAGTGATTCCCTCTGATATTAACTCCATTTAACTTTCCATGTATCTTATACATGCTGAGATGTTCACGGGTTGTTTCCCTATTTAGTTAATGAGATTCTGAAAAGTAAATTCTGGCTTAGTTTTTGTTTTGTTTTGTCATGCTTTGTATCCTTAGTGCTTAGCATAATGTCTGCCACAGAGCAGGCATTTAATAAATGATTTTTGACTGATTAGCTATGTAGATAGATATATAGATACTTTTGTTATTCAATTTTGTTTTTCAATCATGTTCAACTCTTTCTTACTCCATTTGAGATTTTCTTGGCAAAGATACTGAAATGTTTTGCCATTTCCTTCTCCAGTTCTCTATACATATAAGGACCTAGATAAATAGAGCTCATTGACTTGCCTAGGGTCACAAAGCTATTAAGTGTCTGAGGTCAGATTTTAACTTAGGATGATGACTTCCTGACTTCAGGTCTGTACTTTATCCATTATGCCATCTAGCTGCCCTGTATTTAGATATACTTGCATTTGTCATAGTAATCCCATGGACATTTGAGATACTCCTCTTTTGAAAATTGAAAATTTTCATCCTGCAGAACATTAAGGAAACAATTAGGAAACACTGACTATTCTGAATCTGATTTTGATCAGTACAAAGAACCATTTGATAAAGTAGAAATATTGGGAAACTTGGGAAGAAATTACTAAATTATCAAAATAAAAATCAAGAGAGATAAACAAGAGTGAGTGACAAGTATTGCTGAATGCATACCCTAGACTTGGGAAAAGTAGAGCTCAAGGCCTTCACCTAAAGGAGTATTATTCAGTGAGAAAACAACAGGAACAAAGGAGGCACTGCCATACAAAATTATTATGACAGAAACAAAATTATTCTAACAAACAAGAAAAGTTATTGTCCATCTTTTATTGAAGAAAGATGCATTGACAATGAAAGCAAGGAGTGTTACCATCATACCAATGAATACATAAGATTGGCATGGCACTCCTACTCTAGTGTAAGGAATGCAAAAACCCAGAATGAACTGGGGTTTCAGATATGGGAAAAATGCAAATTTTTTTTAGGTACCATAGAGGAGAGAAAATCTCATTTAAGGACTAAGGGACCAGTTACTGACCTAGTGAAATTCTAATAATGATTAAGAGAAAACAGAACAACATAGCTTTAAAATATCTTTCAAAATATATTGCAAATATATTTCTCTTGTTGAGAAACATAGACCAGAAATACTCATGTTTTACAGAACTGAACCAGGCATTATTAGACTGAGACCACAGGTACCATTAATCTCTGCCAATCTTTATTCCTTATTTTTCCTTAGATGTAGCCCTCAGTTTATTTTTTGGGGATTGTCTGCTTCATCAACAGAAAATAATGCTTCAAATGTATCCATACCTCAATTTCCTGAGGAACAATATTTTTGTACTAGTTTAAATGGTCTTATCCATAAGGTGGGGGGGGGATTAAAAATGAGAAGAAGAGTAACAAAAGTTAAAAATATGTATTAGATATGGAAGAAGTAATTTTAATATAAAATAGAAAGGAATACCAAGCAGTTTTGAACCATAGAGTCAACATCAAAATGAAATTATTGTATGTGTCTGAATATTTGCAACAGGGCTGTTCACTAGTTAATTTTATCCCTCACCCTTACCTAGTATATGCCTATAAACATCAAGTGAACTCTTTCTTTTGTTATGGCTTCTCTCTCTGTGGCTCATTCTATTCCTCTCCAGTGTAGCTTCCATCTGTTCCTAGAGCCTAAACACCATTGGTCTGGTGTGTAGTACACAACTGCCTTTTTAGATTTCAGAAGGCACTGTGGTTATTGGGAGACAATATAGGTAAAGAACAACTCAATGACAGAAACAGCCTTTCCTCAAAGTCCTTGTGTCCATGTGTTGGATAGATAGGTAGAAATCAATCCTCTTACTTGCACTTTGGAACTCAAAGAGTTGTCCTCAGAAAGGCTGGAAGAAAATAGATTGATAAGATGGGATTTCCTTTTAATATGTCTCCAGAGTTCCAACTCAGTATGCAGTAATTGAATCATCATGGTCAACATGAAGGACTCTTCATCATTTATTCCCACAGGAGTGATACACTTAATAGGGAAATAAAATCCATAATATTTAAGAACAGCTTAAAACTAGTTCTTAGATGCTTTCAATGAGCTCAAATTTCCATGCCCAGTCAAATTATATTTCAAAATAGGAAAAAAATGTTCAAATACATATGAATTGCTATCTTTAAAAATGCAGAGAATAAGAGAAGTTCCATGGAACTAGACACACCGTGTGATACTGTTTTTCCCCTGGTGGCACAAAAGTAAATTGTTCAGACTACTGGACAATGAACTTGACCTCAAGTTCTGGTGAAGTTTTTGAATGTTATATAAATTAATGAATTGGGAATACATGTAGAGGGAAGCAGTGATACTTATTGGACAGTGTGAATTCAGTAAGATCAAGTCATTCCAGTCTATCCTCGTTTCCTTATCTGCTATCGTTACTACCTTGTCTAGTCAGGATCTGAAAAATATAAGGTATATGTTGATTTTAACAAGTCATATGCCAAATTATCTCATCTTGTATTCGTGGACAAAATGAAGAAAAAGAAGCTGAATGCACTAGTAGATAGATTTATAACTGTTTAAAATACTAGACACAAAAAGTAGTCTTATTGAAAAAGTGGAGCACACTTTTGAGAAAAATAGTCTAGCAGAAGGTCTGCCTTTGCACCTGTTCAGATCGACATTTTTGAATGATTTGAATAAAGTCTTGATGTTCTGAGACGTACATTTCTTCCTTGTTTTTCATGTCCCACCTTATGCTTCTCCTCTGCACTAAAGTCAACTGATAATGAAGTGTGCATTGATTTCATTAGGAAAGTCTTTCGGGAGTTTTCATAGACTTTCTCTATTTCCTCACCCTCTGAAATAGAAGGTGCCAGTGAAGTTACAATCATTTGTTGGTTAATCAATGAAAATGCATTAAGCATCATGTGTCAGGCATTAAAATAAAGATAAAAACACAATCCCTGCTCTTAGGGAGCTTGCCTTTTTAAAGAAGGATTAGTAACTTGACAGGCTAAAATAATCTATTGCTAGGACCACATTCAAGACCTTTTTTTAATCATAGTAAATCTTTGTATCTACTGGCATAACCTTCAGGAACTCATGGTTACTTACTTCTAGCTCTGTATTCAAAAGAGATCATAAAAATGGGAAAAGGGCCTGCATGTCCAAAAATATTTAAGACAACCATTTTTGAGGTGGCAAAGAACTGGAAGTTAAAGGGATGTCCATCACTTGGGGTATGGCTGAATAATTTGTGGTATATGAATGTAATGGAATATTATTGTGCTATTAGAAATGAAGAGCAAGTAGACTTCAGAAAAAGCTGGTCTTGTGTGAACTGTTGCTGAGTGAAATAAGCAGGGCCAGGAGAACACTGTATACATTAACAACATCACACATTGTGTAATGACTGACTTTGATAGACTTAGCTCTTCTCAGCAGTGCAAGGATCTAAGACAACCCATGATGGAAAATGCTATCCATATCCAGAGAAGGAATTTTGGAATCTGAATATGAATGGAAACATACTACTTTCTCTCCTTTTCTTTTGCTATTTTGTTTCATTTCTTCTTTCTCATGATTCCTTACATTACTTCTAATTCTTTGTAATTTCATGACTAATGTGAAATATGTTTAATATGAATACATAAATAGAACCTGGAGCAGATTACATGCTATCTTGGTGTGGGGGGTAGGAGAGGAAGAAAATTTGAAACTCAAAATAGTAAGGAAATGAATGTTGAAAACTAGCAATAAATAAATTAGCCTTTTAAGAAAAGGAATCATGGTTACAGAAATATTGTATGATGGTCGGTTGTGAATGATTTAGCTAGTCTCACCAATACAATGGTCCAAGACAGCTCTGAGGGACTTATGAGAAAAAAATGCTATCCATCCCAAGAGAAAGATAACATAATCTAACATATTAATAGAGGCTAATTTACTTGGGTAATGGGATGATAGAGTACAATTAACTCTAAGCCAACAGCAGAGCTCTGTGGGAATGTTTGAAATCTTAGTTTTAATGAGAGATTTGGAATGGAAAACAAAACAAAGCAAAACCCAATAACACTCAATTGATTGTTGCAGCAGAAGGTTCTAAATACCATTAAATAGCATGAGAAATAGAAAATAGAAAATAGGAGTGATATTCTGAAGCCAGATCAATAGATATTTTAATCTATCAATGATTCTTTAATAGGCATTCCATCTAAAAGCAATATTAAATTCCATATTTATCTTATTATTCTGTGTAATTGTGTTCTTTCAATGATTCTTTAATCTTACTGAAATAGAACCAATCAGGAATTTCCTCAATATTTTACCTTGACATGACTCCACATTTTATGTGGCAGATGCTATAAAAAAGAGATGCCAAAGAAAATATATTATCTTTCTTGATAATAGCATTTCTTTGAGTACAGGCTTAGCTGCTTCTATGCTATATGACTTTTGCTATATTACTAAACCTTTTAGTTTCAGTTTCAGCAATTGTGAGAAAGGGGGAATGAATAATATTTTTTTCTTAAAAATGGAAAATTTCAGAGTCAATATTGACTCAGTTGGCCATCCGGGCTAATGTACACTTGAAAAAGCTTTCCTTCTGCAACATATCTAACTTAACTGTCTTTGATCACATATTTCCAATGATAAGGAATCCATTAAATGAAAACAAACAAACAAAAAAAGCCATCAACAACAAAAATAGATAACAGCAAACTCACCAGTGCTACTGCTTATAACAGGAAGCACTAGTCTTCCAGGTTCTGGGTGGGGGGAAATGGGGAGGTTGAAAGGAAAATTTATCCAATTTCCATGTGATTTCTAACTTTAAAAAATGGATAACAGAACAAAACAATAAACTGCAGGTAAGAATAAGGGGAGTTAGGAGCTTTCCATATTTATTTCAATGAAGAGGTTTAGGAGGCGTTTGAATTTCCTTTTCATAAATTGATGCTTAAACTCAGATAAATGGTATCCTGCATAGATTTTTTTTTCTTGGGAATTAACACTAGAAGTAGCTTTTAGTTGTGGCTTTTCTACTAAGTAGACATGTGACCCCACCAAGCTGTTGATTTCTTCTTCATCGTCTTCAGTCCTCTGAAGGCAAGTTTGAGTGTTTGGCAGTTTAGCTAGAGAAAGAGTCTCCATGTCAGGTATCTTATTTTTGTCTGTCTTCAGAATCTTCCTAAGACAATTGAAATGGAAATGATTCTGCTTCCTGGAATTACATTTATTATTTATTTATTTGATATTTTTCAGATGTCCTATTTATTCCATCCTTCTGTTTATGGCCATGACATTTACTAGCTGTATAATTTTAGGAAAGTCATTCCTTACCTTACTCTGAACTCCAGTCCTACTTTTTGATCTCAAATGTCAGTTTTCTTAATCTATCCTCCACCCCACAAAAAAAGGAACATTGAACTTAATGATCTCAAACCGCAACTTAAAGAAAAAAAGAAATTAAATGCCTATTTGTTGTTCAGTTGTTTTAGTTGTGTCTAACTTTTTGTCACCCTATTTGTGGTTTTCTTGGCAGACGCTTGAGTGGTTTGCCATTTCCTTCTCCAGCTCATTTTACAGATGGGAAAAGTGAGTCAAAGTGCCCAGGATTACGTACATAGGAAGAGTCTGAGCCCAGATTTAACTCAGCTCCTCTTGACTACAGGGCCAATATTTTACCTTCTACACCACTTAACTTGCCTGTGGACATGCAGTAAGTGCTATAACTAAGGATGAAAAGAAAATATTTTCTCCTGAATTCATGTCTATAATTCATTCCTTTATTACATATTTCCTCTTCTCAACCATTATACTATTTAATGACAGGCATTTAAGGCTTAGATGAGTATGCAACATACAGAGTACCAGAGGATAATAGACAACCTTTTTATCATGCTACTTTAAAGCTTAGGTTTAGCCACAGGCAGCATATAATATTCATATTTCAATGCTAAAACACATAAAAATGCGATTAACAAATATGTAATAAAATAAATAATAACATAATGCAACATAGATAATGTACATATGTAGTTTTCTACATCAATATATGGCCCACAAAGTTCCTTCAGTATAGTTATGTTGCATTGTTTCTATTTGAGCTTGACACCACTGGTCAAAATTGTATTATTCTATAGGGAGCCATGTTAAATCATCAAAATAAGTAGCATTAATTGCAACATTCTTTGTTCTTTTTCAAATTATAACTACATTCATCAACATTCTTGGGAAGAAAAGCATATGGATATGAAAAAGATTTGGTTCCTATTGTTTTATATTGTGTATGCTTGTAGCATAAATAATGAGTCATATCCTTTTTAATAATCTAAGTTTGCTGTTGAAAGTCAACCCCAGGGGCAGAGTCAAGATGGCAGAGAGAGAGCAACTACTCACCTATTTAGAGAAACTCATTCAGATACCTCTAAAAAGAGAATCTGATGTTATTTTGGAGGGGCAGAATGCAATAGAAGACAGACTGTGTCAGATTAACAGACCAGGACAGACTAGAACATCCATGGGAAGGGTTTGTTCCCCAGGGCTTTATGAGCACACAGCACACAGAGTGCAGGTTGTACTCCCGTGTCTCCACCACAGTTGGGTTGAGGAGAAAGTCCTGGGTGGTCTGAGGCAGCCGTTGCCCTACAGAATCTCAGGCATAGCAGCCCAGGACAGGAGTCCAGTGGAACCAAGAGAGTGAGAGCCATGGAGCCCCAGGTATCTGTAGTAGCTGCTCCTGAGACTATCAGCCCACAGTAAGTGTCTGTAAGTCACCCACAGGAACTTCTGAGAGCCAAGATGGTGGAGTGATGGGTAAATACTCTCCCCCTCCCCTTGTTGGCATTGGAAGACCCATAAAATATACCCATAGAAAAATCTCAGAACAGTGGGATCAGCAGAAGGGGCAAACAGCCTCGTAGCACTTGAGGTTAGAAAAATCACTGAGGAGGGTCCCTCTTGCTGTGGTGGAAGGAGACCATTGAAGGAACAGAGCTATCCCAGACAGCCCCACCTCAGCAAACTGGGCAGGAATCTGGAGGCCCAGTGGGTTGGAACCCGCAACTACCAACAGTAGGACCCCAGGTGTGTCTCAGCACCCCCGGGGAACCAGAAGACACTAGTGTAGACAGGAAGCCACTGAGTTGCCTATGTTTTAGCTCAGCAGAGGAGACCTGCTGTAGCCATACCACCCCTACTCCATCTTTAACACCACTAGCTCCAAGACAACCCCCGGGAAAAGGAGAAAGACTTCACATGGCCTCTGCTTTCTCACAACAGTCAGGGCAGCACTAGGCAAGATGCAGCATTTTAGCTTTTATCTGAAAGAATCAGAGGCCACAACACACAAAGCCTGAAGTTAAAGGCACAAGAATGGTTGGACAGATTCACTTGTGCCCTAGAAGCAGAGATCTACTTTAAAAGCCAGGAAAAAGGTGATCATCATCATCATCATGAATAAGGAGCAAAGCAGAAAAGAAAGGACTATAGAATCTTTCTATGGGGACCAGGACCAAAACACAAATATCAAAGAGGTCAGCCTTGAGACTGTACTCCCACCTGAAAATTCAGAAGGGAATATAAACTGTTCACAAGCACAAAGAGCACTCTTAGAAGAACTGAAGAAGGATTTTAAAACCCAGATTAGAGAAACAGAGGAAAAACTGGCCAATGATTTTAAAAATATGAAGAAAAGCATTCACTGAAAAGAATAACCACCTGAAAAGGAAAAATTACACAGATGAAAAAGGAGATGCAAAAGTTAAATGAAGAAAACAATTTGATAAAATTGGAATTGGTCAAGTAGAAGCTCATGACTCCATGAGGCATCAAGAATCAGTCAAAGAGAATCTAAAGAATGAAAATATAGAAGAAAATGTAAAATATCTAACTGAAAAAACAACTGATCTGGAAAATAGATCCAAGAGAGAAAAATCTAAGAATTATTGGCGTACCAAAAAGCCATGATAAAAAAAGAGGCTGGACAATATCCTCCAAGGTATCATCAAGTAAATCTTCCCAGAAGTCTTAGGTCCAGAGGGTGAAATATTTGTCGAGAGAATCCACTGTTCACCTCCTGAAAGTGATCCCAAACTAAAAACACCAAGGAATATCATTGCCAAATTCCAGAACTATCAAGTGAAAGAGAAAATACTCCAGGCAGCCAGAAATAAACCATTCAAATATCAAGGAGCTACAGTCAGGATCAAACCAGACTTTCAGCTTCTACATTAAAAGACTGAATGAATTGTTATATGACATTTCATAAGGCAAAGGAGCTGGAACTACAACCAAGGATGAATTATCCAGAAAAGTTCAGCATAATATTTCAGACAAGCAGATGAACATTCAATGAAATATGGGATTTCCAGACCCTCCTGATGAAAAGGCCAGAGCTCAGTAGAAAATTCCATCTTCAAACACAAGTCTCAACAGAGACATAGAAAGGTAAACAGAGGAAAAGAAACTTGCTATTTAATATGGTCATATTGTTGACATTTCTATAATGGAAGATGAAACTTGTTAATCTTGAGAATTATGTATTTGTCATGATGTACAAGAGGGATATACCTAGAGAGAGGGAGCGAGTACAAAATAGATGATGTGATGATAAAAATGTGATTTAACGGTATAAAGGGATTGTAACAAGAGGTGTGAAAAGGTGGAGGCAGAAAAAATTGTAAATTACATCACAGGAAGAGGCACAAAATAATATTACAGTAGAGGGAAAGAGGAGATGGCCATGAGAATTATTTGATATGTACTCTAATCTAATTTGTTTTTTCTGATTTGATTCAAGGAGGGAACAATAAACTCAGATAACTATATAAATCTAATTAGCTCTATATTCAATAGGAGGGGAAGGGGAAAAGAAAATGGAGGGGAGAGTAAAGGGAGGGAAGAACTGGTAAGGGAAAAGGGGAGTAAAAGGAAAGGGACTGAAAGAAGGAAGGGAAGACTGATGGAGGCGGTGGTCAAAAAATAAAACTATTGTGGAGGGGAAGGGAGAAGAGAAAATTAACAGCACAAATGGGGAGAAAGAGGATGGAGGGAAAGACACAGATAGTAATCATAACTGTGAATGTGAATGGGACGAATTCTCCCATAAAATGGAAATGGAAAGTAGATTGGATTAAAAACCATAATTCAACAGTAAGTTGTTTACAAAAAACACATTTGAAACGGGGGATATGCACAGGGTAAAAGTAAAAGGTTGGAGCAGAATATATTGTGCTCCAGCTGATATAAAAAAAGCAGTGATAACAATCCTAATTCCATGCAAATCAAAAGTAGAAACAAAGGGAGAAGGAAGGAAATCATATCTTGTTAAAAGGCACCATAGACAACAAAGCAATTTCATTACTAAACATGTATCATCCAAGTGATATAGCATCCAAATCCTTAGAGAAGAAGTTAAGGGACTCACAGCAAGAATTAGCAAAAGTATATTAGTGGGGGACTTCAACCTCCTCCACTCTGAACTTGATCAATGCAACCCCAAAATAAACAAGAAAGAAGTTCAGGAGGTGAATACACCTCTTTATAAGTTAGATATGATAGATCTCTTGAGACAATTGAATGAAGATAGAAATGAATATGTTTTTCTCTGCGATGGATAGCACATATACAAAAAATTGATCAGATACTAGGTCATAAATTCCTCACAGTTCAGTGCAGAAAGGCAGACATAGTCAATGTATCCTTCTCAAATCATAATGCAATAAAAATTATATGTAATCAAAGGCTACCAAAATATAAACCAAAAAATAATTGGAAACTAAACAATTTGATCCTAAAGAATTAGTGGGTTAGGGGCAGAGCCAAGGTGGTGGAGCGAGAGCAACAACTCACCTAAGCTCGTGGACAAACTCCTTTGGATACCTCTGAAAGGAAAATCTGACCAAATTTTGGAGGTGTAGAATCCAGTGGAAGACAGACTGTGGAGGAGTCGGAGCCCAGGACAGACAGGAAGGTCCACAGGAAGGATCTGTTCCATGGGGGTGAGCCCACAGTGTACAGTGCAGTGCATCCAGCAGTGCGGAGTGGAAGGTTCCCAGGAAACCTGAGATAGCAGCAGGCAGAACCAGCAGAGAGGCAGTCAAGGGTGGGAGACCAGCAGAGCCAAATAAGTGGTGACCACTGAGCGCCACATATCAGTGAAGCAGCTTCTGAGACTTCCAGCCTACAGATTAAACATCAGTAAGTCACCTACTTGAAACTCTGGGAGCCAGGATGGCAGAGTGATCAGTAAATGCTCTCTCCTCCTCCCTTGATGACCTTGAAAGAATCACAAAATATTTCCCCAGAAAAATCCTGGATCAGCGGAAACAGAAGAGGGGCAAATAGTCTCATAACACCTGAGGCTAAGAAAATAGCTAAGAGGTATTCCTCCCACTGTGGCGCTGGCATACCAGAAGGACAGAAGGACCAAAGGCTGAGGAAACTTGCACTAGGATCCAGGCAAGTCTCAGCACTAGGAGAGGAGCCCCAGGAGGGGTGGGAACTCACACTACCATCTAGGCATGCCTCAACACTCCAGGGAAATGGGAAGACAATAGGGCAGCTGGGATCACCATCCCCTGAGCTTGCCTTTGCCTCAGTTCAGCTGAGGAGATCTCCCTTGACCAGACCAACCCTTCCCCATGCTTAACAAGCTAACTCCAGGGCTGATGCAGGAAACACAAAACAAAAGCCTACTCTTAGCTATTTCACATGTCGGCTCAACACCAAGTTCTTCTTTCTAACTGAAAGAACCAGAAGCCACAACATACAATCATCATCATGAACAAGAAAAGGCAAAATAAGAGGGAAAAAACCATGGAATATTTCTATGGGGATAAGGACCAAAAGACAAATACCAAAGTGGTCAGTATTGAGACTGTATTTCCATCCGAAACTTCAGAAGGGACTATGGACAGCTTGCATGCACAAACAGCTCTCCTGGAACAACTGAAGAAGGAAATAGGAGAAAAACTGGCCAATGATTTTAAAATTATCTATTAAAAAAAGAATTCATTGATGAGAACTCTTCTTTGAAAAGAAAAATTCAACAAATGGAAAACCAGTACAAAAATTAACTGGAGAAAATAACTTCCTAAAAGGAACAGTTGGTCAAAGGGAAAAGAAAGCACAAAAACTAACTGGGACAACTGGGCAAATGGAAAAAGAAGTATAAAAATTAACTGGAGAAAATAACTCCTTAAAAGGAAAAATTGGACATATGGAAAAGGAGATACAAAAGTTAACTGAAGAAAACAATTTGATAAAGATTATAATTGGGCAAGGAGAAACTAATGACTCAATGAGAAAGCAAGAATCAGTAAAACAAAATCTAAAGAATGAAAAGATAGAAGAAAATGTAAAGTATCTAATTGGAAAAACAACTTCCCTGGAAAATAGATCCAGGAGAGAAAATTTAAGAATTATTGGCCTTCCAGAAAGCCACTGATGAAAAAAAGAGTCTGGACAATATCTTCCAGAAAATCATCAAGGAAAACTGCCCAGAAGTACTAGATCCAGAGGGAAAAATAGTCATCAAAAGAATCCCAACCCCATCTCATAAAAAGAAATTGAACAAGCCATCAGTGAACTCCCTAGGAAAAAATTCTCCAAGTCCCAGATGGAGTTATATTTGAATTCTATCAAACATTTAAGGAACTGTTAATTCCAATGCTATGTAGACTATTTTTGAAAACAGAGGAAGAAAGAGTCCTCCCAAATTCTTTTTATGATAGAAATATGGTTTTGACACCTAATCCAGGAAGAGACAAAACAGAGAAAGAAAATTATACACCAACTTCTCTAATTAATATGGATGAAAAAATTTTAGATAAGATTTAAGCAAAATGAATACATTAACTTATTACCAGACTAATGCATTATGGTCAGGTAGAATTCATAGCAGGAATGCAGGACTGGTTCAATATTAGAAAACTATTAGCAGTATCAATCATATCAACAACAATAGGTGCAGAAAAAAACTTTTGACAAAACATCCATTCCTATTAAAAGTGCCAGTGAACATAGGAATAAAGGGAACTTTCTATAAAATAATAAGCATTACCCACCTAAAACTTCAGCAAGCATTATATGCAATGGAGATTAGATGCATTTCCAATAAGATCAGGGTGAAACAAGGATGTCCATTATCACCACTATTATTCAATATGGTACTAGAAATGTTAGCTGTAGCAATTAGACAAAATAAATAAATTGAAGGAATAAGAATAGGCAAAGAAGACACAAAGTTAGCACTCTTTGCAGATGATGTGATGATATAGTTAGAGAATCCCAGAGAATCAAGTAAAAAACTCCTTGAATTAATAAACAACTTTGATAAAATGGCAGGTGGCAAAATAAACCCACACAAATCTTCTGCATTCCTATATATTAATAACAAAGTCCAACAGCAAGAGATAGAAAGAGAAATCCCATTAATGCTAGAATAGAAGCTATAAAGTATTTGGGAGTTTACCTGCCAAAAAAAAAAAAAACCCAGGGACTATTATGTTCACAATTACAAGACACTTTTTGCACAAATAAAGTCGTATCTAAGTAAGTGGAAGAACATCAGTTGCTCATGGGTTGGCAGAGCCAATATAATAAAAATGACAATTCTACCTAAATTAATTTACTTAATTAGTGTCATACTAATTAAACTATCAGATAATTATCTTTTAGAGCTGGTTAAAATAATATCAAAATTCACCTGGAAGAACAAAAGGTCCAGAATTAATGAAAAGAAATGCTAGGGAGGGTAGCCTAGTGCTACATGATCTCAAATTGTATTATAAAGCAGCAATTATCAAAACACTTGGTACTGGCTAAGAAACAGAAGGGTAGACATGTGGAATATGCTAGGTAATCAAGACACAGTAGGCAAGGAATATAGTAATCTCCTGTTTGATTAACCCAGGAACCCAGGCTTCTGGAATAAAAACTCACTGTTCGACAAAAGTTACTGGGAAAACTGGATAAAAGTGTGGCAGAAACCAGGCATAGACCCATGCCTGACACCCTACACAAGAATAAAATCCAAATAGGTACATGATCTATGTATAAAGATTGATACCATAGACATACTGGAGGATCAAGAAATAGTGTATTTATCAGATCTATGGAGAAGGGAAGAGTTTTTGACTAAAGAAGAGATAAACAGTTTTATGAAGTGCAAGATGGATAATTTTGACTACATTAAACTGAAAAGGTTTTGTACAACCAAACCCAATGCAACCAAAATTCAGAGGGATGTAGTATATTTGGAGAGAATTTTTACAGCTAATCTTGGGGATAAACACCTCATTTCTAGAATATATAGAGAACTGAGTCAAATGTACAATACAAACAATTCCCTAATTGATAAATATTCAAAGGATATGAACAGGCAATTTTCAGAGGAAGAAATTAAAGATATCTATAATCATATGAAAAAATGCTCTAAATCACTTTTGATTAGAGAGATGCAAATCAAAAGAATTCTGAGGTACCACATCACACTTATTAGATTGGCAAACATGACAGGACAGGAAAATGATAAATGTTGGAGATGATGTGGGAGAGTTGGAACACTTATTCATTGTTGATGGAGCTGTGAGCTCACATAACCATTTTGGAGAGTGGTTTGGAACTGTGCCCAAAGGGCTGCAAAAATACGTATATACCCTTTGCCCCAGCAATATCACTTCTAGGACTGTATCCCCAAGAGATCATAAAATTGGGAAAGGGTCCCACATTTACAAAAATGTTTATAGTAGCACTCTTTGTATTGGCCAAAAACTGGAAATCAAGGGGATACCCATCAATTGGGAAATGGCTGAATAAATTATGGTATATGAATGTAATGGAATAATATTGTGCCATAAAAAATGATGAACAAGAAGACTTCAGAGTGGCCTGGAAAGACATATAATCTGATACTGACTGAAAGGAGCAGAACCAGGAGAACTTTGTGCACTGCAACGACCACAGTGTGCGAGAGTGTTTTCTGATAGAGTTGGACCTTCATAGCAATGCAAGGACATAAAAAAGATACCCAATGGTCTTCTGAGGCAAAAGGCCTTCCACCTTCAGAGAAAGAACTATGGCATTCAATCACAGAATGTAGCAGATCACTGGTGTGTGTGTGTGTGTGTGTGTGTGTGTGTGTATGTTTTATGTTTTGGTCTGTTATATGATTTCTTCCATTTATTTCAGTTCTTCTACACAGCATAACTATAATTAAAATGTATTCAATAGGAATGTGTGTGTAGATCCTATATAGAATTGTATGCTGTCTTGGGGAGGTAGGTGGGTGGGAGAAGATAGGAGGGAAAACAAATCTAAGTTTTATGGTAGTAATTGTAGAGCAGTAAAAATAAATAAAATGAATATATTTAAAAAAAACAGGAAAAATGTGATCATCATGTGTAAAAAGCAAAGTAGAAAAGAAAAAAAAAATTTACAATCTTGCTAATGGGATGAGGACCAAAACACAAATACCAAAGAGGTGAGCATTGAGGCTGTACTCTCATCTGAAACTTCAGAAGGGATTACAAACTGGTATCAAGACCAAAGAGCATTCTTGGAAAAGTTCAGGAAAGATTTTGAAAGCCATATTAGGGAAATAGGAGAAAAAATGTCCAATGACTTTAAAAATATGAAAATAAGAATGTACCGAAGAGAATAGCTCCTGAAAAGAAAAATTAGACAAATGGAAAAGGAAGTACAAAAAGTAATTGGAGAAAATAACTCCGTAAAAGGAACAACTGGACAGACAGAAAAAGAGATGCAGAAGTTGACTGAAGAAAACAGTTTGATAAAAATTGGAATTGGGCAAGTAGAAGCCAATGACTCTATGAAACATTAAGAATCAGTGAAACAGAATCTAAAGAATGAAAAGAAAAAAAATATAAAATATCTAATTGGAAAAACAACTGACCTGCAAAACAGATCCAGGAGAGAATATCTGAGGATTATTGGTCTACCAAAAAGCCATGATGAATAAAAGAGGCTGGACAATGTGTTCCAAGAAATGATCAATGAAAATTGCCCAAAAGTCCTAAATCCAGAGGGCAAAATTGTCATTGAAAGAATCCATTGTTCACCTCCTGATAGGGATCCCAAACTACAAACACCAAGGAATAAAGTTGCTAAATTCCAGAACTATCAAGTAAAGAAGGAAATACTGCAGGCAGCTAGAAAGAAATAATTCAAATATCAAGTTGCTATAGTCAGGATCACACAGGACCCAGCAGCTTCGATATAAAAAGACTGAAGGGATTGAGACATGATATTCCATAAGGCAAAGGAACTGAGTCTAGAACCAAGGATCAATTACCCAGCAAAGTTGAGCATAAATTTTGGTCAAGGAGATGGACATTCAATGAAATAAGGGATTTCCAGACCTTCCTGATGAAAAGGCCAGAGCTGAATAGAAAATTTGATCTTCAAACACAGGTCCCAAGAGAAGCATTAAAAGGTAAACATAGGGGGAATAAAGAAAAAGAAACTTGTTATCCAATTTAGGCAAACTGTTTAAATCCATATAAGAGAAGATGAAAATTTTTAATCTTGTGAATCGTATATTTATTATGATATATTAAAGGGATATACATAGATAGAGGTTGTGGGTATAAGGTAAAAGATGTGAGGATAAAAAACGCGATTTAAGGCTGCAAAGGAATGGCAACAGTAGATATGAAAAATAGGAAGCAGAAAAAGATAAATTACATCACAGGAAGAGGCACAAAAATACATCACGGTAGAGGGAAAGCGGGGGGAGATGAGCATTGTCTGACATTACTCTCATCTGATTTGTTTCAAGGAGGGAACAACACACTCAATAAAGTACAGAAATATAACTAGCTCTATAGGCAGTAGAAGTGGAAGGGGAAAGAAAAGTGAGGGCAAGCTAAAAGGAAGGAAAGAAGAAGTGAGGAAAAAGGGGAATGAAAAGGAGTGGGGTTGAAAGAAGGGAGGGAAGAGTGAGGGAGGCGGTGGTCACAAACTAAAACTCTATTGTCAAAGAAAGGAAACAGGGAGAAGTAAAAGAGAAATCAGAGTGGAAGAGGATGAAGCAAAATATACAAATAGTAACCATGAATGTGAATGCGATGAAGGTCCCCATAAAACGGAGACAGATAGCAGAATGGACTAAAAACCATAATCCAACCATATGTTGTTTACCAGAAACACATTTGAAAGGGGGGGATACACACAGGATAAGGTCAAAGGTTGGAGCAGAATATTGTTGTGCTTCAGCTGATATAATAAAAAAAATTAGGGGTATCAATCCTAATCTCAGACAAAGCAAAGGTAGAAATACACCTAATCAAATGACATAAGAAAGGAAACTATATCCAGCTAAAAGACACCATAAACAAAGAAGCAATACCATTATGAATCATATATGCTCCAAGTGGTATGGTATCCAAATTCTTAGAGGAGAAGTTGAGGGAGTTACAGGATGAAATAGACAGCAAACTATAGTAGTGGGGGACCTCAAACTCCCTCTCTCTGAATTTGAGAAATATAACCTCAAAATGAACAAGAAAGTAGTTAAAGGGATGAATAAAACTCTGAATAAGGTAGATGTGACCAATCTCTGGAGAATATTGAATGGAGATAGAAAGGAATACACATTTTTCTCAGCAGTACATGGCACATATATAAAAAATTGACCATGTACTAGGGCATTAAAAAAGTCACAGTTCAGTGCAGAAAGGAAGAGATAATCAATTCATCCTTCTCACATCATGATGCAATAAAAATTACATGTAGTCAAAGGTCGTGGATAAATAAACAAAAATCAATTGGAAACTAAATAATCTAATCCTAAAGAATGAGTGGATTAAACAACAAGTCATAGAAACAACAAACCAATTCATTCAAGAGAATGACAATGAAACAACCCACCAAATCTTATGCGATACTTCAAAAGCAGTTCTTAGGGGAAGTTTTATATCTTTGAAAGTCTACATGAATAAAATAGAGACAGAGGACATCAATGAATATAGCATGCAGTTGAAAAAGTTGGGAAAAGAACAAACTGAAAATTCCCATATAAATATCCTTGAATACTATTTTGCGCTCTGGTTCAAGAATATCAGGGCAGTTTTCCTTGATAATTTCATGAAGGATGATATCTAAGCTCTTTTTTTGATCATGGCTTTCAGGTAATCTCCTAATTTTTAAATTGTCTTTCCTGGACCTATTTTCCATGTCAGTTGTTTTTCCAAGGAGATATTTCACATTATGTTCCATTTTTTATTCTTTTGGTTTTGTTTGGTGATTTCTTGGTTTCTCAGAAAGTCATTAGCCTCTATCTGTTCCATTCTAATTTTGAAAGAACTATTTTCTTCAGTGAGCTTTTGAATCTTCTTTACTATTTGGCTAATTCTGCTTTTGAAAGCATTCTTCTCCTCATTGGCTTTTTGAACCATTTTTGCCAATTGAGTTAACCTATTTTTCAAGGTGTTATTTTCTTTGGCATTTTTTTTTTTTTGAGTCTCCTTTAGCAAGGTGTTGACCTGCTTTTCATGCTTTTCTTGCATCTCTCTCATTCCTCTTTCCAGTTTTTCCTCCACTTCTCTAACTTGATTTTCAAAATCCTTTTTGAGTTCTTCCATGGCCTGAGCCCATTAAATATTTATTTTGGACGTTTGGAATACAGAACCCTTGACTTCTATGCCTTTCCCTGATGGTAAGCATTGTTCTTCCTCATCAGAAAGGGAGGAGATATCTGTTCACCAAGAAAGTAACCTTCTATGATCTTTTTTTTCCCCTTTTTTGGGCATTTTCTTCTGAGATTCCTTTCCAGACCCACCTTGCCTCCAGATCTGCCCAGCTAGTGCTTAAGGTCTGAGATTCAAATGCTGCTTCCCAGCCTCAGGGCTTTCAGCTGAGACAGGGCTGCTATTCAGTGTGAGATTAAATTCAGCTGCTCAGGTTGGGGCAGGGGTGCTACACAGGGCTCAGTTCCCTCAGGGGGTTTATGCAGAGATCTTCAACAATGGATGCGAGCTCCTCTCTGCTTTGGGAGCTCCTATCCACTGCTGCTTCCACTGTTGCCTCCCGAAGGGGCCCAAGTTATAGAGATACCCTGATCCCCTCTTGGACAGTCAAGAAAGCTCTCTCACTGACCTTTATGCCTGTGGGTGGAGGGACCTTCGCGGCCGCTGGAGATTCTGTCCCTGAAGCCCGCTTGGATCTGCTCCTCTTGGTGCCACGCTGCCAACACACTGCTGGGCTCTGTTGTGGGTCCGGTGTGCAATGGACCTTTGGTGTCAATTTTTCATGTCTTTCTGGAACAGAAATCTCCTCCACTACATTGTTCTGTGGCTTCTGCTGCTCCAGAATTTGTTGGGAGTTCTTTACAGGTATTTTATGGGCTGTGGGTTCGAAGCTAGCATATGTGAATCTTTCTACTCCACCATTGTGGCTCCTCCCCCCATATAAATATCAAATAAAAAATACTGAAAACCAAAGAAAGATTAATAAGCTGAAATTAAGAAAATGTTTGAACTACTAAATAAAATAAAAGTTGGTTTTATAAAAAAAAATAAAATTGATAAACTTTTGGTCAGTTTGATTTAAAAAAATAAAAAAGAAAACAAAATTACAATATCAAAAATGAAAAGAGTGAATTCACCTCCAATGAGGATGAAATTAAATCGATAATTATAAATTACTTTGCCCAACTTTATGTCTATAAATTCAACAATCTAAATGACATCAATGATTATTTTAATATATATATGTATATATATATATATATATATATAAATAAATTGCCAAGATCAACAGAAGAGGAATTTGAATACTTAAATGACTCCATCTCAGAAAAAGAAATAGAACAAGTCATCAGTGAACTCCCTAAGAAGAAATCTCTAGGGTCAGATGGATTTACAAGTAAATTCTATCAAATATTTAAAGTTTCTCCAGAATTGTGATCCTAGGAAATGATATTTTGGAAGAGAAAGGAGCTTGGATTACATCCAAGAAACACCTATCCAGCAAACGAGCATATTCTTTCAGAGAAAAAGATAGACATTCAGTGAAATAGGAGACTTTCAATCATTCCTGATTTAAAGCAAACGAACAAGCAAAAACAGCTGAACAGACAATTTGATCCTCAAATCCTGAGAAGACTCAAGAGAAGCAAAAAGAAAGTAAATAAGAAAAGAACTAAAAACATTATTAAAAAAGTTAAACTGTTTACATCCTTACATGAGGAGATGATACTTATAACTCTTGAGAACTGAATCTTTACATCATCAAGTACAAAGTCATGGGCATAACTGGAATCTGATGTGATGATTAATTTATTACATAAGAGGTGAATAAAAGTTTTTACAGGGAGAAGAGTAAAGGTGAGAGACAGAATAGGGTAAAAAGTAGCACAAGAAGAGGCACAAAGATAGCAGAGTGAAAGATGGATGGGGTCAGATATTTTTTGAAACTTAATTTCATCAGATTTGACGCAAAAAGGGAATAATAACATTCCTTCAACTGGTGTAACAGCAACGTCCCCAGCATATAAAAAATGGGCCTGATGTACAGATTCTTAGATCTGCTTTTCTAAAAGAAAAGTAATTTTGAGTAGTCACCAATCACTTTAATCAAACACATATATAATTCACTTAGTTCAGTGCTCTCAACTCTAGAAGAAATACAGAGAAATAAAGAATATCAGTCAGGGCTTCCAACTCTCTGACCATAAGTAATACATATATCACAGATCAACAGACAGATCTAAATGTCTGACCATATTCATATAGTTGCCAGAGAAAGAAGTACAAATATCTGAGGTTTTTTTTAAATTTTTTTAATAAATTTATTTAGTTAACTTTTTACATTCATTTCCACAAAATTTTGGGTTCCAAATTTTCTCCCCATTTGTCTCCTCCCTCCACCCCAATATACCGAGTATTCTAATTTCCCCTACCACCTATCTGCCCTCTCTTCTATCATCCCTCCCTTCCCTTGTCCCCATCTTCTCTTTTGTCCTGTAGGACAAAAAGAGACAAACAGATAGCTTTCTATTCCTCATTAATTGTATTTTTTATTTCCTAGTAGCAAGAACAATAATTGACAGTTGTTCCCAAAGCTTTAAGTTCCAACTTCTCCCCATCCTTCCCTCCCCACCCATTTCCTTTGGGAAGGCAGACAATTCAACATATCTGTGTAGTTTTGCAAATGACTTCGATAATAGTCATGTTCTGTAAGACTAACTATATTTCCCTCCATCCTATCCTGCCCCCCATTGCTTCTATTCTCTCTTTTGATCCTGTCCCTCCCCAAGAGTGTTGATTTCAAATTGTTCCCTCCTCCCATTGCCCTCCCTTCCATCATCCCCCACACCCTGCTTATCTCCTTCTCTCCCACTTTCCTGTATTGTAACATAGGTTTTCATATCAAAATTAGTGTGCATTTTATTCCTTCCTTTAGTCAAATGCGATGAGAGTAAACTTCATGTTTTTCTCTCAGCTCCCCTCTTTTTACCTCCACTAAAAATGCTTCTGCCTGTCTCTTCTATGAGATATAATTTGCCTCATTCCGTTTCTCCCTGTCTCCTCCCAATACATTTCTCTCTCACTGCTTAACTTCATTTTTTTAAGATATGGGTTCATATTCAATTCACTCTGTGTTTTCTGTCTCTGTGTTTGCTTGCACATGTGTATGTGTGTGTGTGTGTGTATGTGTGTGTGTGTGTGTGTAACCCCCCAACTACCCAGATACTGAAAAGTTTTAAGAGTTACAAATATTGTCTTTCCATGTAGAAATATAAACAGTTCAACTTTAGTAAGTACCTTATGACTTCTCTTTGCTGTTTACCTTTACATGCTTCTTTTCATTCTTGTGTTGGAAAGTCAAATTTTCTTTTCAGCTCTGGTTTTTTCATCAAGGATGCCTGAAAGCCCTCTATTTCATTGAAAAACCATTTTTTCCCCTGAAGTATTATACTCAGTTTTGCTGGGTAGGTGATTCTTCGTTTTAGTCCTAATTATTTTGACTTCTGGAGTATCCTATTCCATGCCCTTGGATCCCTTAATGTAGAAGCTGTTAGATCTTGTGTTATCCTGATTATATTTCCCCAATACTTGAATTGTTTCTTTCTAGCTGCTTGCAATATTATCTTCTTGACCTGGGAACTCTGGAATTTGGACACAATGTTCCTAGGAGTTTCTCTTTTTGGATCTCTTTCAGGTGGTGATCGATGGATTCCTTCAATACTTATTTTGCTCTCTGGTTCAAGAATATCAGGGCAGTTTTCCTTGATAATTTCATGAAAGATGATGCCTAGGCTCTTTTTTTGATCATGGCTTTCCCATAATTTTTGAATTGTCTCTCCTGATCCTATTTTTCCAGGTCAGTTGTTTTTCCAAGGAGATATTTCACATTATGTTCCATTTTTTCATTCTTTTGGTTTTGTTTGGTGATTTCATGGTTTCTCAGAAAGTCATTAGACTCCATCTTTTCCATTCTAATTTTGAGAGAATTATTTTCTTCAGTGATCTTTTGAACCTCCTTTTCCATTTGGCTACTTCTGCTTTTGAAAGCATTTTTCTCCTCATTGGCTTTTTGAACCTCTTTTGCCAATTGGGTTAGTCTATTTTTCAAGGTGTTATTTTCTTCAGGATTTTTTTTTCAATCTCCTTTAGCAAAGTGTTGACCTGCTTTTCATGCTTTTCTTGCATCTCTCTCATTTCTCTTCCCAGTTTTTCCTCCACTTCTCTAACTTGATTTTCAAAATCCTTTTTGAGCTCTTCCATTGCCTGAGACCATAGAATATTTATTTTGGATGTTTGGGATACAGAAGCCTTGACTTCTATGTCTTTGCCTGATGGTAAACATTGCTGTTCTTCATCAGAAAGGATGGGAGGAGATATCTGTTAACCAGGAAAGTAACCTTCTATGGTCTTAATTTTTTTTCCCTTTTCTGGGCATTTTCCCAGCCAGTTACTTGACTTCTGAGATTCCTTTCCACACCACCTTGCCTCCAGATGTGCCCAGCTAGTGCTTAGGGTCTGTGATTCAAATGGTCCTTCCCAGCTTCAGGGCTTTCAGCTGGGGCAGGGCTGCTATTCAGAGTGAGATTAAGGTCAGGTGCTTTGGGGCAGGGCTGCTACTCAGTGGGAGATTAAGTTCAGCTGTTTGGGTGGGGTCAGGGCCATGGCACAGGCCTCAATTCCCTCAGGGGTTTATGCAGAGACCTTCAATAATTGATCCAAGCTCCTGTCTGCTTTGGGAGCTCCTGTCTGCTGCTTCCCCTGCTGCTTCCTCCCGAAGGGTCCTGAGTTATGGAGACACCCTGCTCCCCTCTTGAGCAGCCATAAAGATTCTCTCACTGACCTTTGTGCCTGTGGGTGGAGGGACCTGCATGGCTGCTGGAGATTCTGTCCCTGAAGCCTGCTCGGATTTGCTCCTCTTCGTGCCATGTGGCCAAGGCGGGGCTGGGCTCTGCTCTGGGTCTGGTGGGCGATGGACCTTTAAGGTTGGTTTTTCAGGGCTCTCTGGAACAGAAATCTCCTCCACTCTTTCGTTGTGTGACTTCCACTGCTCCAGAATTTGTTGGGAGTTCTTCTTTACAGGTATTTTATGGGCTGTGAGTTAGGAGCTAGCATATGTGAATACTTCTACTCCACCATTTTGGCTCCTTCCCCCCCCAACATCTGAGTTTTCAAAACCTGGGGCCTCCTTGGGGGTACCCAGAGTCCCTTCTGGTCAATCAAACACTTTCAATGGGTAAGCCGCAAAACAAAACCTTACCTTATAGTGTTTATACACCTTTCTTAGCCAGAGGGCATCAGGACCCTTGAGAACCAGTGCCTCATTAAAACTTAACAAAAGATGTGGGCCTCCCTACAAAATGTATCTCCCCTAAACAAGCTTCTCTTAATGGGAAGGCTCATTAATGAGTGGGGCAGATCTTTAACTCTCATTAATAGTTCCTTATAGACATTTATCTTTCTGTATTTGGAAGTATGAGGAGAAAAGGTAAAGGAAAGGGAGAGGGTAGGTATAAGGTAGGAAAGAAAGAGATGTGGGTATGATAGAAGGGAGGGCAGAATGAAAGAGGCAGTGGTCAGAAGCAAAATGCTGATGAGGATCGAAAAAAGAAAAGAGGAGAGAAAAAATAAGTGGAGGGGTAGGAGGAGAGAAAGACACAGTAATCATAACAGTCTATGTAAATGAGCTGAACTCTCCCAAAAGATGGAAGCTACTAGCAGAATGGATTAAAACCCATAATCCTACAATATGTAGTTTACAAGAAACATATTTGAAACAGAGAGATACACACGGAGTTAAGAAAAAAAGATTGAGCACAATATATTATGCTTTAGCTGAAGTAAAAAAAATAAATAAAAAGCAGGGATGACCATCCATATCTCAGACAAAGCAAAAGAAAAAAAGGAAAAAATAAAAGATCTAATTAAAAGAGTATGGCAAGAAAATTACAGTGTATGAAATGTACCATAGACAATGATTTTCTCCATAGATTCAGAAAAAAGCTTTTGACAAAATACAGCAACAATTTCTGTTAAAAAACACTGGAGACCATAGAAGTATGGAGTTTTCCTTAAAATGATGAGTAGCATCTACCTAAATCCATCAGCAAGCATCATATGCAATGGGGACAAGCTAGAAGCATTTCCAGTAAGATCAGAGATGAAACAAGGATGTCCATTATCACCACTGTTATTTAATATTGTACTAGAAATGTTAGCTTTAGCAATAAGAGAAGACAAATAAATTGAAGGAATGAGAATAGCCAATGAGGAAACAAAGCCATCACTGTTTGCAGAGCATAGGATGGTGTACTGAGAGAGTCCTAGAGAATCAACTAAAAAAGCCTTGAAACAATGGAAAAGCTTTAACAACATTTCTGGATATAAAATAAATCTACAAATCTACAAATAAAATTGGCATTTTTATATGTTACTAACAAAGTCCAGCATCATGATGTAAAGAAAACCCATTTAAATAATTGTAGACATTATACAATTTTGAGGAGTCTACTTGCCAAGACAAACCCAGGAGCTATCATAAAACAAGTACGAAACACTTAAAACGATATATAAATAATTGGAAAAATATCAGTTGTTCATAAGTAGGCTGAGCTAATACAATAAAAATGACAATTCTACCTAAATTGATTTACTTATTCAATGCCATACCAATCAAATTATGAAAAATTATTTTATGGAGCTAGAAAAATAATAATAACAAAATTCAGCTGCAAGAACAAAATGTCCAGAGTATCAAGGGAATTAACGAAAAGAAATACAAGGTAAGGTGGCCTAGTCATCCCATATCTTGAATTGTATTAGAAAGCAGCAGGCATCAAAACAACTTAATACTGTCCAAGAAATAAAGTGTTGGATCAGTGGAACAGTTTAGGTACACAAGACGCAAAAGTCAATGACTGTTGTAATCTACTGTTTGATAAACCCCAAGATTTCAGCTTATGGGATAAAAACTCACTATTTGACAAAAACTGCTAGGAAAACTTGAATTTTGGTAGAAATTATGGTAGAAACTAGGCGTACAACAATACCTTACACCATGTACCAAGATAAGGTCAAAATGAGTGCGTAATTTAGACATAAAGAGTGATACCATATGCAGATTAGGAAGGCAAGGAATAGTTTATTAGAACTATGGAAAAGGAATGAATTTATGGCAAAGCAGGAGACAGGACATTATGAAATGCAATATTGATAATTTTGATTACATTGAATTTTTAAAAAAAGTTTTTACATAAATAAAGCCAACGTAACCAAGATTAAAAGGGAAGCAGAAATTTGAGAAACATTTTTTTTTTTACAGGTAGTATCTTTGATAAAGGTCTCATTTCTAAAATACATAGAAAACTGAGTATGATTTATAAGATTTCTAGTTATTCCCCAATTGATAAATCATCAAAGTATCTGAACAGGCAGTTTTCAGATGAAGAAATGAAAGTTATTTATAGTCATATAAAAATGCTCTATGTCTGAATGGAGAAATACACATTTAAAAACTCTGAGGTACCCTATCACACAATTGGCTAATATTACCAAAAAAGAAAACGCTAAATTTTGGAGAAAACATGGAAAAATTGAAACAATAATAGACTACTGGTGGAGTTATGAGTTTATCCAATGAGTCCAGAGAGCAATTTGGAACTATGCCCAAGGGTCACCCAAACAATGCATACCTTTTGATCCAGCAATACCACTACTAGATTTGTATCCTAAAGACATAATAAATGGGGAAATTGGACCCAAATATACAAAAATACTTATAACAGCTCTTTTTCTGGTGGCAAAAAATTGGAAAATGAGAGGATGCCCATCAATTGGGGAATTGCTGAACAAGTTATGATATATGAATGTAATGTATCACTATTTTTCAATAGGAAATTATGAGTAGATTTCAGAAATATCTGAACTTACATGAACTGATGCTGAGTGAAGTGAGCAAAACCAAGAGAATGTTGTACACAGTAATTGCAACATTATATGATGACCAACTTTGATCCACTTAGTTTTTCTCAGCAATACAAAGATCTCAGACAATTCTAAAGGACCTAAAATGGAATGTGCTATCTACATCCAGAGAAGGAACTATAGAATATTAATGGAGATTAAAGCACAACATTTTCTTTTCTTTTCTTTCTTCTGGCTTTCTTCTTTTGTACTGATTCTTCTTTCATAACATGACTAATATGAAAATTAGGCACACCTAGGTGGTGCAGTGGATAGAGCACCAGGGCAGGAATCAGGAGCACCCGAATTCAAATCTCACCTTAAACACTTGACACTGTAGCTATGTGACCTTGGGCAAGTCACTTAACCCCAATGGTCTTATCCTAGGTCATCTCCAGTCATTCTGATGAATATCTGGTAAATAGATTCAGATGACTCTGGAGGAGAAGTGAGACTGGTTATCTGCCAGCCTTCCCTCACTCAAAAACAAAGTGCAAGTCATGTCATTATTTCCCTGATTGCACGGTCTTCTTCACCAATGAAGGACAAACACACACACACACACACAATATGAAAATTAGTCATAGAGGAGAAAGTGAGGCTTGTAGCAACCCTTGATCACTCAAAACAAAGTGAAGTGTAAGTCACTTCATCGTTTCTCTGATGTCATGGTCCTCTTCAAAAACCAAGTATGAACACAATATGAAAATGTGTTTAAAATCATATATGGTCGGATTCTGATTTCCAAGTCATTCTGTATCTGATTCTGTTCTATAGATTGGATCATCCCATTCACAATTATGAGCACTATCTATGTATTTCTCACCATCCCACCTATATTTATACTTCTCACCCTCTTTTTATCTTGTCTCTCATCAAAAGTCAGTATTACTTGCAACCACTACCTCCCAAAATCTGCTCTCCCTGTTTTTATTGCCTACCTCCTGTCACATGTAAGGTTTTTATACCAACAATCTCTCTCTTTCTCTCTGTCTCTCTCTTTCTTCCTTCCTTACTCAACTTCCTATTAGGTTGAGGTTAATGCACCACCTGCCACCCACTCATTTTCCCCTCCACTGAGAAAAGGAAGTTCTTCCTTTTTCACCTACATCATGTGAGAAAATTTGCCCCATTTTCCTCTCTCTTTCCTTTTCTCCCAGTGTATCCCTCTTTTTGAACCCTTCAATTTTTTGATATCATCCCAACATAACTGACTCATACCCATACCCTCTGTCTTTGCACATGTCCTTCTAATTACTCTAATAATGATGAAGTTCTCCGGAATTACATATATCATCTTCCCATGTAGGGATATAAGCAGATTAAACACTTTGAGTCCCTTATGATTACTCTGCCATGTTTAAAATGTTATCCTTCTCTTGCAGGATGGGATGTATGACCACAGAAGCAGTGCCTTAAGGGAGACAAATGTTGCCCACACAGGTGTCGACACAACTACCACCTTGTCTCCTTGTCTCAAAGGCATTAGCATCGACCTTGTTGTGGCTCTCCTGGTGGAGACCAGGGGCCATGTGGCCATGGCAGAAAGTCCAGAGGACCTGAACCTTCCTAACATGGTCATCATCGGTATCATCAAGGAAGCACTCCCCGATGGCATCAACATGTCCAAAGAGGCCCAGAGTGCTAAAACAGGACACCTTAAATACTGATGATGTGCTATTAGCAATGGAAGAAATAGGATTTTAGCGATTCATTTCCCCTTTGAAAGAAGCCCGAAAGGCACGTAAGGTGTGAACAGAAAGGTATGAAGGCACTTCAGAGCAAAAAATAATAAAAAAGGATAAGGATGAAAGAACAGATTCTAAGGAGCAAGACAAGAGCAGGGAAGTCTATAGTGTCATATAATATGAATATAATATGAATAATTAGGATGATGAAAGAATGGAAGAGGAGGGGCAGAATGGTGAAGAGGCAGGCAATTGAGCTTCATGGAGAGAATGTCCAGTCAAATGACAAGAAAGAAAACTTGGGGTTCAATCCTGTTGCATTCATTGAACCGTTTGACAGAGAATTCTATGGCCTTTTCCTCTACTTCAAAGGATGCTTAAAAATGAGGACCTGAGAATACCCCTAAATAATTCCCAAATCAGAGTTGTTTTTTTATTTTTCTGAATGAGTTCTTTCTAATTTCATTTTACATATCCATAAATTATGTTCTTTTGACAAGGTAGGTTGCGAACTGCCATTTAATCAATTTTTATGGGGAAAAATGTAGAAGATTAATATATTTCACTTCCTGTTTTATGACATAGATTTCATACCATCTATTATTTAAGGGCTGTAGAGGCAGCTGAAAATTGCAGAGGTTTGAGTATTTGTTGCCTGTGATAGATTGACTATCGCTCATTGAAAGAGTAGCTGAGGCACTCTGGATTGAGGAACTATCCAGAAAATCTGGGTTATAGAATGCAGCTCTGATTACTTTAAAGGTAACTTTCAACAAGGTTCTGCTTTATCTAGTTTGTAATCTATTCCTGGGTCTTCCTTCACCTAGTTTCTTGCTGAGTTTGGAACTTGGTCCCTATTTGCTACACCCTACTTAGGACTTTGTATAAGTCCCGAAGTTTGCACTTCAGTAAGTTAGTGAAGTGTTGGTTCTAATGTAAAGTAGGTATTTCACCTCAAAATTCTCTTCCCCTTCCCTTGCCTACTGAACAAAAGTTTGAAAACAGAGTATTTTTTTGTGTGTAAGTAATTCCTTTACTTTTTTGTTTTGTAATGAATTTCACAAGTGTCTCATCCCTTTACTGCCTGTCTATTTTATTTAACAAATGACAAGCTCCAAAATTCATTTCCTCCAGGTACTAAGTCACTCTCTCCAGACTGTTCTATGCTTTGCTAACTTGTGACCTTCAATTCAACTTATTTTTAAAAATGTAAGATTTTCTTCCAATCCCAGAGTATTAATTCTTGACTTTGAAAGACATTTTCACAGAATAACAGTTAACGGGGTATAATGCTTAGGAATTTAATTCTAGTAAACCACTTTTCTAAAGTGGTTTTGTTAGGTTCCCTTTCCATTCACTCCCAAGTACTTTTGTCTTCAAGTTAAGTGGTTATTTTGGAAGGTTCGAAGCTCCTAGAAGACCTTTGTTCCCATGGCCAAAAAAAAAGTCTGTTTTAAGCTAGAGGGAGCTGCCACAGTGATCATATTCTGTCCCTCTATTAAGAGCTACCTTGAGAATTGGGAGTAAAGGTTCTTGCCAACTTCTCATCAAGTTAGTCTTAATTTCTATTTTTTTTTGTCTATAAAGTATGACTGTTGAACAAATATAGAGTTAATTATTAATGAATTATAGGGACAAATTTGTTGATAAAAGAGGGAACAATCTTATTTGGGGGAGAGGAGTTTAAAGGTTTGTATAAATAGTGTTAAAATTGGTAAAAACTTGTTATTTTTCTCTTTAGTCTTCTGTCTTCTATATATAGATACAGACACATTCAGTTCGGGTCTTTTCATCAGATTTGCTTGGAAGTCCTCTATTACATTAAATGTCCATTATCCCCCATCAATTTTGCTAAATGTGTTTTTCCTAGTTGTAATTCTAGCTCCTTTGCCACGTGGAATATCACATTCCAAGCCCTCTCATTCTTAATGTAGAAGCTGCCAAATCTTGTGTGATCCTGACTGTAGGTCTACAATTATTGGATTATTTCTTTCCAGCTGCTTGTAGTATATTGTCCTTCACATGGGAACTTTGAAATTTGACTGTAATATTCCTGTGAATTTTCATGTTAGTATCTCTTTTAGAAGATGATTGGTTAATTCTTTCAATTTTCATTTTCCCCTCTGGATCTAACATATTTTGATGGTTTTCCTTCATATTTAAATGGTAGATTCAGTTAGCATTTCAGTGAGAACCATGGCATTCTTAAAAATACTGTCCAATTTTCCAGATTTATTCCATCCCTGCATTTTTCAACTCCTCTTTTTTGGTTCTGATCTCAAAATATTTTCCATCTTTAAAGTTTGTCCAAGTAAATGCAAGTGAACCACCTCTACATTTATTTGTTCCACTTAGCTATATTTGGTGGTCTGCAGAGCAAACATCCTTCACGCACATGCTTTTTTCTTTGTTAATAGTTAGGTTTATCATGTTTGACTGATGATGCATTTCTTAGAGAAAGAAGTTCTGTCATATGCTCAGCTTTGATTAAATCAACATGGTATCACCTGCAAACAGGATCATCTAGAAGAATTTACCAGTCACAGTGAGTGAATCAATTCTCTGCTAAAGGAATGACATGGACTGTGCTGGAACTTCTTTTTAACTATGGCAATTACCTTTGGGATATATATCTCTCCATTTTGTGACTCACTTGATAATAATAACAAGTATTCTTTATTAATTTATCTCAGTTACTTTAGTCAAGAAACACAGTATAAGCTTAATATATTTATGAGAAACATGTTCTTCTTAAGGGAAAAGAACTTAGTGGTAATTTGCTTTACAGAATCAAATTCTTTTAACAACATCTTTTTAAATAGCTACAATGTTTTTTTTTTTTTTTGTTTTCTGGTTTCATCCATATGGTAGAATGCCAAGAAAAAATGTCATACAGATGAAGAAAGACTTACTTTATCATTAGAGAAGGGCAAGTATCTCATATTTAGTGTACTAAAAATAAATATTTGTACCGCAAATAGTGCATCTATATGGATTCCCATTATAATTACATGATTCTTAGTAACCCTCCTCCATTCCCTCCAATTTTGCCAGTATCACTACACAAGGCCAAGAGCAATTTTGCATTCTTTTTCACTGGTTGACTGGTTGGCAAATCATTCATCCCCAAACAATCACTTTCTTCTCACAAAAGCTGTAAGTACTCAGGCTATTTCATCCTCAGAAAGTAGACTATGAGTTAGCTAGACCATATTTGAAGGCTTTATACATAAACTTCTAGAGCTTATAATTCATGGAAATAGTCTGTGAGAATACAATTTTACCAAAATCTCGCAGTAGGAATCAGAATAAGTCCTCATAGAAGTTTTCCTCTGACCCAGTGCCGAGTCTGGAGTCAGGAAACAACAATTTCAATCAAATTTGGCCTCACATACTTACTAGCTATTGGACCTTAGGAAAGTCAATTAATTTCTGTTTGCCTTAATTTCCTCATTTGCAAAATGGGGATAATAGTAGTACCTACTTCTCAGGGCTGACATGAGGATTAGAGGAGAAGATAACTGTAAAGTGCACACTGTCTGGCACGTAGTAAGCAGTGCATAAATGTTAGCTATTTGTCGTTACTATTATTCAATTTTAGTTACTTGAATTGACTTATGTTTCTTTTCTAAATGGTCGTTTTCTTAGAAAAATTAAAATCACTTCCTGTTATCTACTGTCTGAATGGTAGTTAGGGTAAAACTAAGAGCCTCAAACCCACGGTTACAACAAAAACTTTCTTCAGGATCCAGAAAATTAAAACAACAACAAAAATCGTGATTTCTTAGCACATAAGACACAATGAAAAGACATTTTTTAATTGGTGTTGCTTTTGGTGCCTTGGGGGATGGGATTGGAGAAGGTAGTGCTGGAAGGATGGGGCGACTAAGATCCACTTCCAGTAATCCTACAGACAGATATCATAGTGTTGCCAAGGTAAAGAAAGATAAATATTTGTGTGTGGAGAAATGGCAGTAGTATGGCATAAAGTACCCTTCATCTTTATATATCAGAGAGTCTTAATATATTCTCCCCTCCACCGAGACTGAAATTTTGTGTCATGAAAATACTGACTTAACCTTAACAAGACAAGTGCTCCTAGAGCATATTTGATTCACCATGCTTGCTTTTTGCTCTATTTCCCACTGACTATTTTATCCAGTCTGTCCACTTATTCCTAGACTGGAGAAATGTTTTGTCTGACAAGATGTGGATTTTTCTAAGAGATTAGAGTGATTTAGGTTAAGAGAGATCCTTGTACTTTGCTGCCCTTAAGATAGGAAGATGCAGATGTGCAAGACCTTAAAGGTCTTTGTCCAAATCAGCTTCCTTTTTTCCTTCCCTTCCAACTACATAAGGAAAATCAGTCATGTCTAACCAAATCCCAGTTCCATTAACCTTTCGAGGACTGCTGAGATATGCTTGTACTGTAGGTCCCTACCATTCCATATGTCAAAAATTGGCTGACATATTTTTTATAAGTCTCCCTTGTAATATCTTGACTATTTCAGGTAGTTCAAAGGTCAGATGACTGAGAATATTAAACTATAAGCCAATTTGGAGTTCTGAAATCCAGGTTTCACCTAGAAAGGGGTACAAGGAAAGAAGGAAACTTACAGAGTTGAGCTCTGCTATCTATTCTAATTTTGTTCAATTCTTAGTGGTTAAAAGTTAGGGAAAGAAATTCAAATAGAAAAACAAACATTGTAAACCTGAATGTAAGTGTTAAAGACTGACCCTGCTAAATTTGGAAAGAAGAAATAAGACAGATAAAAATCAGTTTTGACTTCATTTATTTGTTATTTCTAAAACATAAATATTGGTGGAATAAAAATTTAAAGTGATTAGCAACCAAAGGGCAGAATTGCTGTTGAAGGGTAGTTTGTAGCAAGTATATATTCACTTAAATTGTGTAATTTCTCTGAGATTAACTTCTTTTTCTAATCTAAAATCCTCAATTTATCATCTTTCAGATTATATGATGCCACTTTCATCTCCATTCTTATCTAGAAGGGGTCAAATAGAACATGAACTTTATTTTTTTAAGGGGTTGGCTTAATGAAATGTAGTACTTTGCTCTCTCATAGATTTTTCTTGAGGCTTTATCTGATAATTTTTTTTTTTTTAAAAAGAAACTACACATATTTGGATACAGAAAACTCCAAGTCCTTCATCCATGTATGTCATTTTCCTTTGTGCCACTGAACGAAGAGGACTTTGGGGTATGAGGGGGATGGAGAAACAGAATGCTTAAATATGTGGTTCTAATATACCCTTTTGAATTTACTTTTCATTCCTTTCACTGATGGAAATTGTCAATATGTCAAGAAGTTTGACAAAAGGAATTTTGGTACAATGTCTTTATGGATGTCATGAATTTCAACTGCTGTTTCATTTGAAAATGAATTTAATAAGTAGAAGAAGGCTACTAAATTCTGATTGTAATTTGCATTGAAAGACTTCATTAACTCATCATTTGTAGTTTGCAATAGCTCAGCTCTTAGAAAAAGGCTTGCCAACAATGACTCCTGTATTTAAAAGAAGTATACCATATTGGATAAAATAAAAGAAGACAATTGGGCTGTAGATTACTTTTAAAATAAATTACTACTTATACACAATGGTATCTTAATTGAAGTGTGTTGTTCCAAAACTATTTAACATAAGATCTGTTTTAAGATGAGACCTCTTCATCAATCTTTGTTTATATATATTTTTCCACTTTCTCTCCCTTTCTATGAAGAACTGAAAAACTAATGGAAGAAAGAAATATCAATTACTCATCACTCTTTTAATTAATTTCTTTCTTATCAGATATGTTTATTTATTCATTATTTTGTTTATCAAACCTTTATTGTGAATTTAAGCTTTTATTTAGAACTGTATTTTCCCCAGTTACATGTGAAATTAATTTTTAGAACTTTCAGTTTCAAATTATCTTCCTTCCTCTTCTGCCTCCCCCACAGAAGGCAAGCGATCCCATGTAAATTACATTTGTATAGTCATGTGAAGCATGTTAACAACACTCATATTGTTAGAGGAAACAAGAAAAAAATCAAGAAAACAAGTTATAAAACAATGTTTTAATCTGTATTCAGACTCCAACACTTTCTCTGGGGGTGGATAACATTTTTAATCATTAATTCTTCAGCAGTGTCTTTAATTATTGTATTGCTGAGAATAGCTAAGTCTTTCACAGCCCATCATCTTACAATATTGCTTTTGCTTTGTATACAGTACATATAACTTTTCATCAGTGATAAAAGTCTGGGATTTTCTGAAAACAGCTCATCATTTCTTATAGTACAATAGTATTCCATAATAATCATATACCACAACTTGTTCAGCCATTGCCCAATTGATGGCCCACCCCCAAATTCTTTATACCTAGGAAAGAACTTCTATAAAATATTTTTATACTTAAAGGTCATTTTTCTCCTTATTTTTATGTCTTTTGTGATACAGACGTAGTGGTGGTATTGCTAGGGCAAGGGGTATACATAGTTTTATAGTTCTTTGGACATCATTCCAAATTGCTCTTCACAATGGTTGAATCAATTTGCAACTCCAACAACAGAGCATGAAAGTCTTATTTTTTCCATATCACCTCCAATATTTGTCATTTCCTTTTCTGATCCTATTATCCAATATATTATGTTATGTTACGTTACGTTGTATTGTGTTATGTTGTTATGTTATGTTATGTTGTTTTGTGTTGTATCATGTTATGTTATGTTATATTATATTATATTACATTACATTATATTACATTCTATTCTATTATCCAAGGTATGAGATAGTACCTCAGAATTGTTTTAATTTGCATTTCTCTAATTAGTAGTGAGTTAGAATATTTTTCTCATATGACTATAGATAGCTTTGATTACTCCATTTGAAAACTGATCATAACCTTTGATCATTTACCAGTTGGGGAATGGCTCTTCTTTTTATAAATTTGACTCAGTTCTTTTTAGGTTTGAGAAATTAAACCTTTATCAGAGAAACTTGCTTCAATTTTTTTTCACTTACCATTGCTAACTATATTTCCCTCCATCCTATCCCTCTGTTTATCTTATATTTTCTCTCCTTTCACTCTGTTTTGCTTCTGACTACCTCCTATCTGTCCTCACTTCTTTCAACACCATCCCTTTTCTTGTGCCTTTCCCTCTTACTTTCCTGTAAGATATGTAAGACAGATTTCTAAACTCAATTTAGTGTGTATGTTTTTCCCTCTTCAAGCCAATTCTGATGAGAATCCCTTCCTTCCTCCTCCCACTGCAAATATTTTTCTTGTCTCTCATGTGAGTATATGCTCCCTTCTGCCTCTGCCTTTCTCTTTCAACATATTCCTCTCTCGCCTCTTAATTTTATTTTTTCAGATATTATTCCTTCATATTCAACTCATACCTGTGCCCTCTGTCTATATGTACTCCTTCTAACTGTACTAATGAGAAAGGTCTTATGAGTTACAAATATCATCTTCTTATGTAGAAATGTAAACAGGTTAAACTAATTTAGTCCTTATGACTTCCCTTTCCTGTTTACTTTTTTATGCTTGACCCTGGTATTAAAGAGTCAAAATTTTTTATTCAGATATGAACCTTTGACCATGAATATTTGAAAGTCCTCTATCTCATTGAATGTGTATTTTATCCCCTGGAGGAATGTATTCAGTTTTATTGGGTAGGTGATTCTTGGCTGTAATTCTAACTTTTTTGTTCTCCATAACATCCAAACCCTTCAATCTTTTAATATAGAAGCTAAATCTTGTGTTATTCTGACTGTGGCTCCACCATACTTGAATATCTTCTTTCTGACTACTTGCAATATTTTCTCTTTGAGCTAGGAACTCTGGAATTTGGCTATAATATTCCTGGAAGGTTTCATTTTGTGATCTTCAGAAGGTGATTTCTATTTTATCTTCTTACTCTAAAATATCAGGGCTGTTTTCCTTGATAATTTCATTACTTTTTAAAATTTTTTTAGAATATATAGAGAACTGAGTCAAACATACAAGAATACAAGTCATTCCCCAATTGATAAACAGTCAAAGGATATGAAAGGGCAGTTTTCAGAGGAAGAAATTAAAGATACCTATAGTCATATAAAAAAAATTCTCTAAATCACTTCTGAGTAGAGAGATTCAAATCAAAAGAGCTCTGAGATATCATATCATACCTATCAGATTGGTGGACATGACAAAGCAGAATGATAATAAATGTTGGAGAAGATGTGGGAGAGTTGGAACACTAATTCATTGTTGGTGGAGCTGTGAAATGATCCAGCTATTCTGGAGATAAATTTGAAACTATGCCCAAAGGGTTACAAAAATGTGCATACCCTTGGACCCAGAAATATTGCTTCTGGGACTATATCCCAAAGAGATCATAGAAATGATAAATGGCCCCACATGTACAAAAATATTTATAGCAACTTTCTTTGTGGTGTCCAAAACTGAAAATCAAGAGGATGTCCATCAATTGGGGGATGAGTGAAGAAGTTGGGATATGAATGAAATGGAATACTGTTGTGCTGTAAGAAATTATGAACAGGAAGACTTCAGAGAAGACTGGAAAGATGTATATGAACTGATGCTGAGAGAAAGGAACAGGACAAGGAGAATTTAACACACAGCAACAACCACAGTGTGTGAGGATTTTTTTTCTGGGAGACTTAGAACCTCATTGCAGTGCAAGGACTTAAAAAGTTCTCAATCGTCTCTTAAGAAAAAATGCCTTCTACACCCAGAGAAAGAACTATGGAATTTGATTGCAGAATATAGTAGATCATTTTCTTTTGTATTATGTTTTGGTTTGTTTTATATGTTTCTCATTCATTTTAAATCTTCTATACAACATGACTAAGGTGAAAATTTATTTTATAGGAATGTATGTGTAGAAACTATATAAAATTGAATATTGACTTGGAGAAGAAGGGATGAGACAGGAGGGGGAGGGAAGAGGAAAAATCTAAGTTATATAGAAGTGATTGTAGAACACAGAAAATGAAATAATAATAAAAAACAAAAAATAAAATAAAATTATTTATTTTTCATTTTCAACATTCACTTTCTCAAGAATTTGAGTTCCAAATTTTCCCCCACTTCTCCCCTCCCCCACCCTAAGAGTGTGCATTCTAATTGTCCCTTCCCCCAATCTGCCCTCCCTTCTCTCACATCCGCTCTCTTCTCCTTTCTCCATCTCCCCTAATTTCTAGTAAGAGAAAGTAGATTTCTATACCCCATTACCTACATTTCTTTCTTCCTAGTTGCATGTAAAAGCTATTTTTAATATTTGTTTTTAAAACTGAGAGTTCCAATTAATCTCACTTCCTCCCTCCTTACCCATCCCCACTGAGAAGGCAAGCAATTCAATATAGGTTATACATGTTTAGATATGTGAAAGACTTCCATAAAAGTCATGTTGTTAAAGACTATATTTCCCTCCATCCTATCCTGCCACCTATTTATTCTGTTCTCTTTTGGCTTCCTTGAAAATTTCTTGAAGGGTGATGTCTAAGTTCTTTTGTTGATCATGGATTTCAGATTGTCCAATAAGTTTTACATTCTCTCTCCTGAATCTATTCTGGGTCAGTTGTTTTTCCAAAGAGATATTTCACATTGCCTTCTGTTTTGTAGTTTTTTTTTTTTGGTTTTGTTTTGTAATTTTGTGATTTTTCATAACATGGTTAGCTTCCATCTGCTTCATTTTATTATTTAAAAAAAAAATTTTTTTTCTTCCATGATGTTTTTGACTTTTTTTGCCATTTGCCATTTAAAGAGTTATTTTCTTCAAAATTTTTGGGTCCCCTTTAGCAAGCGGTTGAATCATTTTTCATGATGTTTTTGCATTGTCTCATTTCTCTTCCCAATTTTTCCCTATTTCTCTCACTTGGTTGTTTTTTGTTTTTTGTTTTTTTTTTTTTGAGCTCTTCCATGGCCTGAGACCAATTTACATTTTTTTTCTCAGAAGCTTTGAATGTAGGAGCTTTGACTTTGTCATCTTCTTCTGACTGTATTTTTTGTTCTTCCTTGACATCAAATTAAGATTCTACTGTATGATTTTTTCCCTATGTTTGCTCATTTTCCCAGCCAATTACTTGACTTTTGAGCTCTTTGTCAGGGTAGTCCTCTGCTTCCAGTGTGCTTGTATGGGGTGTAGTGTCCCAAGTTTCAGAGATTTTGTGCAGCTGTTTTCAGAGATACTTCTAGGAACCTGCAAATATTCAGCTTTTCCAAGACTGTATGATCAAAGGAGAGGTGTTTATTCCACTCCTGGTCTGTGCTCTTGTCTGTGAGTGACCACAAGCACTCTTTTTTGCCTTGAAACTGTGGGAATTCTCTCTCCACTGCTGCTATGAGCTCTACCAACACCAGCACTCCACTTTGCCCTAGGACAGCTACCCAGAACTGCAGCCCAGACCTAAGCAGGGCAAAGAATTCCAATTTAGCACCAGCAAAGAGGTCTCGACTATCTCCCTCCAAACAGCACTCAATCCCTGCACAATCTGTGGGCCTAGAGCTCCAGAAACAGACACCTCTGCTGCTCCAATTCACATTTTTCTTGGAGGTTTTGGATGCAGGAGCTTTGTCTTCTGCTGAGTGTGTGATTTTATCTTCCTTGTCACTGTGGTAACCTTCTATAATCAGAGTTATTTTTTCTTCTGTTTGTTCATTTTCCCAACCTATTATTTGACTTTTAACTGTTAAATTAATGGATAAAGTTAAATTAATTAATTTAATTAAAAATTTAAATTAAATTAAAAATTAAATAAATGTTAAATTGAATTAATTATGGAAGTAGGAACTCTGCTTCCATAGGGGAGAATGTACTGTCAAAAGTTTCAGGGGTTTTATACTGTTGTTTCAGAGATACTTTTAGGGAACTGCTGCTGCTGCTGCTGCTAACCACTGCAGGCTCCACAGCCCTGGCGCTGGGGCCAGACCTAGCTACTCTTTCACACAGGTTGACAGGTTTTTTCCACTGACCTTCCAAATTGTCCTCATTGTTTTGGGGTCAAAAAATCTGGAAACAAAAGCTGCCAGTGATTCAGACCCATGAGGCCTGCCCTGGCCCCTTCTGTGCTGGTGTGGCTCACAATGAACTGGATTCCACTCCCAGCTGGGCACAATAGACATTTCCTGTATGCCTCATAGGCTGTCTTGGACTGGACATTTGCTTCATTCAATCATCCCTTGGGTTCCGCAGCTCCTGAATTCTTTTTTACAGGTATCCATAGAGGTTTGGGGAAGAAATGAGGCAAGTCTCTCTGCTTTTACTCCACCATCTAGGTTCCACCCCAATAATTTCTTGAAACATGATGTTGAGGCTCTTTTTTTGATCATGGCTTTCAGTTAGTTCAGTGATTTTTAAATTAACCCTCCTAAATTTATTTTCTGGGTCAGTTGCTTTTCCAACGACATATTTAACATTGTCTTCCATTTGTTCCCCCATCTTTTGGTTTCATTTTTTTATTTCTCATGGTCATTAGCTTTATTTGCTCCATTCTAATTTTTGAGGAATTATTTTCTTCCACGAACTTTTGGAGTTCCTTTTCTTTTTTGGGCAATTATGCTTTTTAAGTCATTCTTCTCTTCATTGACTTTTTGGACATGATTTACCCTTTAACCTAGCCTGTTTTTTTTTTTTTATGGAGTTATTTTTATTCAGTTTTTTTTTGTCTCCTTTAGCAAGCTATTGACTCTTTTCCTATGGTTTTCTTGCATTACTCTCATTTCTCTTCTCAATTTTTCTTCTACCTCTCTTCCCTGATTTTCAAAATGCCTTTTGAATTCTTCCATGACCTGAGTCCAACTCATATTATTTTCTTGGAGGTTTTGAATGTAAGAGCTTTGACTTTGTTTCTTCTGCTAAGTGTGTAATTTTATCTTCCTTGTCACTTTGGTAACCGTCTATAGTTAGGGTTACTTTTTTTCTTTTGTTTGCTCTTTTTCCCAGCCTATTATTTGACTTTTAACTGTTAAAGTCGGGTCTCTGCTTCCAGGTTAGAGGGTACACTGTCCCATGTTTCAGAGGTTTTGTACTGCTGTTTTCACAGATATTTTTAGAGAAATGTAAGTTTTCAATTCTTCCAAGGTTGTATGATCTAATGAGATGTGGTTACTCCTCTCCTGGCCTTTGCTCTCATTTATGAGCATCCATAAGCACCTTTTTTCTGACCTGGACCTATAAAGAGGGTCACTCCACCACTGCTGTCACTGTCCCTGTTGTACTGATATTCCACCTCACTCTGGGACTGCCACACAGCACCTAGATCTGAGTGTGTGTAAAACAACAGAGTCATGCTTTAGTGCTAGCAAAAACATCTTTGTAATCTCCTTCTACTTGTTAGACCCACTTAACCTCTGTGGACTGAGGCTTCCAGAAGCAACCACTCTCTCTGCTATTTCAGTTACTCAGCAAGGCCTGCTCCTGGTTTGCTGGATTTGGGGTTGTGCTGGCATAGCCTATGGTGGACCTTTCCTCCTGACTTTCTAAGTGGTCTTTGTCATCTATGACCTGAGAAGTCTGGAAGCTACCACTGCTGCCACTGATTCAGTTGCCCTGAGGCCTGCTCCCAGTTTGCTGAGGTGAGATCTATGCTTCCATGACCTGTGCTGTACTGAATTCCTCTTTTGCCCTGATGCAACAGACCTTTTCTTCCAACCTTCCAGGTTGTCTTGGGCGTGAAATTTACTTCACTTTCTTTTTGTGGGTTCTACTGCTCTAGAATTTCTTTAGAATCATTTTTAAAGGTTTTATGTAGGGGTTTGCAGGAGAGCACAGGTGAGGCTCTGTCTTTACTCTGCCACCTTGGCTCTCTCTCCCCTGTTCATAGCATTTAAACAAAAAATAGGAAAAGTAGTGTTTTTTTAAATATATATATATAGAATAATTAAAAGATATCATTCCCATTGTACTCATTTAAAAAGCCAGATCAGGCCTTCATTCCAAGATGTTACCTTTAAACTAGTATTTACTAAGCAATTACTATGGGCCAGGTACTACAGTAGACACTGGAAAATCAAAAATTAAAAAGAACCTCTGTCCCTTTCAGTAGATTATATTCCAGGGGAAAATAGCATAGGCACAAATAAGATACATTTCTTTTTTTAAGTAGACCTGTGATTTTCTGCCATAGGAAAGTCCCAGAAATAAACGCTATCAATTCAGAAATCTAGCTTACATATACTTAGAATTCTAGAACTCATCCAAAATAAACTATTTTATGAAGAAAGAGGGGTACAGGATTATATAGCTATTAAGTCATATCTGAACTCATGTCTTTCCAATTCTAAGTCTAGCTTTCTATACACTGTACTTCTTAGTTGTCCTTGGGTAGGAGGGAGAACATTCGTTTTTGCCAGAGTAGAACAGCAATATAGGAGAAAGGGATTAACCAGACACCAGAATGTTTCTGCCTGTAATCTGGGACAGTGGATATTAGAGTAGGTAGTTGACCTTGCAAGTTGAAGCACTGGTACCTGTGACTTTCCTACTATTGAAACCTGTTATTCTGGATTCAACTTTCCTTCCAGTAGTTAAGCACATTTATGGGTATTTACCCCACATCATCATATCAACCTCAGCTATATGTCAACTAAACTAGTAACAAGTGACAGTTTAGATTTAGAAGATTTGGTCAAAATTTAGCATTATCTTTACTCCCACTGATATGGTGCATCTTACCCTAGCATAGGAGGGACATGAATAAACGTGATATGCAGGAAGGTGAGATTTTTTTCTCTGGTTTATTAAGTTACAGATTACATATGCAAGAAAACAAAAACAAAAAGAAACACTGCAATTTGAGTAAGAGAATCTGATTTTGAATTCTAGCATTGCTTCTACCATGCACTGACAGTGTGACCTTGGACAAGTAAGTCATTTAACTTTTCTGAGCCACAGTTGCCTCATCTGTTAAATGAGACATTTAGACTAAATAGTAGTTAAGCTTCTTCTAGGTTTACTTCTATAAGTTTCAGATTACTTTAGTCAAATCTTTTCAAGAAAGCTATTATTAAAAGAAATTTTTTTTTAAAAGGCACTTGGAGTATGCTCATTTCTAAACTTGCAAATTGCAATATACACACATTAGCGTTTTGCTATGAACCCCAAGCTTACTTTCTTTTTTTAATTTTTTTTTTTATTTTTAACACAGTTTATAACAGATAAAGCAATTCAAACTTTTGGTCAGGTGATACATCTTTTAAAAGCATTTACAATATGGACCACAAAAGAATTTTTTTTAAACATAAGCCAACTGAAACACAGATAATATTTATGTTGCTAACTTCACAATCTCTTGATCTAATTGTCTCCTCAGTATTACTAAGAATAAAAAGACCCTAACATAATGTTGTTGGTCTAAAGTCCTATGCCTAATAGCTTAATTTTAGGCAGCCTCGGATGTTCCTCTACCCATAATCTATAATTGGATACATCTGGCATTAAGCTTACAAACCTTTTGACTATAGGAAAGTGCCACCAAGGGTAGGGATATTGCAGGGATACAATATCTCCCCAACTTCATGTCTATTCCAGGCAGGAGTAGATCGTCCACTTGTATTGAGTCAGGCTTAAAGTCTACCAGGTGTCATTGGGAACACTGAGTCCAGAGAATCCTACCTCAGCCCATGCTGAACAGCTGCTCTCCCACCCTTCCCTTGAGATCACCTATCCAGTTCATACCAGCATCTCATCAGCTTACTGGCATCATGAATTGGAGGCTCAGATCGCCTTTCTTGCTTCCCATAACTGGAGTTAGACTCAGCAGAACAGTCACTTAGTAGTCCCATATCATCTAAATACGGCAAGTTCCTATAACCAGGTTTAAAATTTGATTATCCAAACTTACTTTCTAGCAGAAGTTTTTATTTTTTAGGGGATTTGCTCTATTCTTTCCTTGTAGTTAACCATAGTTATTTCATTGTCTTTCCTAGCTCTAGCAAATCTTAGAGTTTTCTTCATTAGTAGCTACCACAGTCTTCCCCCTCAACCCTCCCCCCCAAAAATTCCATTAATCAAGGATATTTTCTTTTCTTTTCCTCCATAAAGATTTCTAATTTGTAGATCAAAAAGTCAGAGAAAGAACTAAAGAATCATAGTATCATAGATTTTAAGCTGAAAGGGGCATTCAAGTTCCTTAATTCCCACTTCTTCTTTTATACAACCCAGGAAACTGCAGCTCAGAGCAGTTAAGTCACTTCTCCATGATCATGCATTTAGTATCTGACACAGGATTCTAACTCGTAACTTCCTGATTCCTATTCCTACATTACTACTCTATCTATTATACCCCTAAAGGAAAGGAAGAAGGGAGAAGAAGCTAGATGTTCTTTTGACTGTTTTTGGCACTTTATTTCTCACGAAATAGGTATGTACTATCATATATTCCATGACCAACCATTTCCAAATGCAAATAATTTCCTATTCAAATTTTTTCAAAATGGATTTCTGTAAAAAAAAAAAAAAAACTTGAATATATTTATACCAAAATATTGAAGTCACATAATTGATAGCATTATTTATGAATATGTAAATTTATTGGCAATTTCTTAACATAGTAGATTGTGCATTATTTAATAGTAGAGTAATTCCCTTTCAGACACACATCTCTGGCAAGTTTCACTGAATAAATGATTCTTCATTTGGCACTCAACAAATATATATTATGTTTGCTGTAGAGTTTTGGCAGGTGCCTAAACACACACTTCATTTTTAAGAACACCAATGAGATCATGCCTGATGTTCATGTAGCAGCTTTGGGGTTTTCTGGTATAATCAGTCTGTTCCTTACTTTCGTCCTAATTACATAAAATTTACAAATCCAATTTGAATGTTTTATCTGCTAGAATCATACTACAGTGCTTCCTCATGATGGTTTCAGATTCTCAAAGGCTATGATGGTGGGGTACAAGCTCTGTTGGAGAAATTTGGATTTCTGTTACTGAAACATGGCTGAAAGTAACTTATGACTAGATTACAACTATTAAAGAACACAATTCATTCAACAATTAGAAGTTACATAGAAAGAGCAATGGGGGAGAATAATTGACATCATTTGGATAGGAACCAGTCAGTAAGGATTTATTAAGCATTTTATATGTGTCAGGCATTGTGCAAGGTGCTAGAAATTTAAAGAAAGGCAAATGATGGTTCCTATTCTCAAGGAGAACATAGTCTAATAACAGAAACATGGCTTCCTGTGCCTGAATTCAACAGACAATTGGACCCCAACTGTGTAACCATTGTTACCAGAGATGGAAGCACAACATCTGGCTTCTCAAAGCTGGAGAGCTCCTTATCAACTGCCTAGAGTCCTCATCTGGCCAAACAAACACTTCCAGTAAGTAAGCCCCAAAATAATCAACTGAAGTAGCTCCCTCTGCCTGACCATAATTCAACAGACTGGTACAGCTACCTGACTATCGTTATCAGAGAGGGAAGCATAATGTCTGGGTTCTCAAAGCTGGGGTGCTCCTTAGTGACTTCCCAGAGTCCTCATCTGGCATTCAATTCTTCTTATCAAAAATTAAGCCCCAAAGTAAAACCTCAAATCAAGAGTATTTACACCATTTTTAGAGTCAGAGGGCATCCCAACCCTTAAGAATCAGTGTCTCATTAACAAAAGCTGTGGGTGTACCTACAAATCTTCCTTAATCAAACTCCCCTTAATGGGTATGTTCATTAATAGGTGGGGGAAGATCTTTAATACCATTAACAATGCAAATACATAGAGTGTTTCTAGTTAAAGATACTCTTGTTTCTGTATTTTACTTCTTGTAAAGACTCTTGGTTGATAGAGACACTTGATTGTACTAAAACAAAAGCAGTAAAAGATCCTATTTTGATTTCCATTACAGTATGTATGTATGTATGTATGTATGTATGTGTGTATATCCATCTGATATAGGTATATAGATTGAGAGATATGCGTGTATAAATATATATATCTATATATCAAACTATATATATCAAATCAATGCATATTGATATATATCTATATCTATATTCATCCTTTGTGTGCATATGTATGTATACATTAAAAAAAAATACTTGCTATTGGTTTAAAAAAGTGAATTACCAAAATGAACTAATCAAAGATGTTTCAGAAGCAATTGAATTCAGTAATTCAGTACTACAAAACTGAAATCATAGATTATTTGGGGGGAGGGAATATCTATTTGACAATAACTACTGAGAAAACTGAAAAGCAGTTTGGCAAAAAATAAAGTTAAGATCAACAAACTACATCATATACCACAAAAAGCAAAAAAAAAAAAGGTAGATTAAATAAGGGACTTTAATATTTAAGGACACTGGAAGGGAAAAGCACAAAATGAAAGAGGACCCTGCCAGTTTTTGTTTTTTTGTTGTTTTTTTTTTTGCCAATATGACTGAATATTAATGAAATGAGTAAAAATGATCACCAAAGGGGAAAAACATATATGTACATACATATATGTGTGTGTGTATGTATGTATGTGTGTATGTATAGTTTTTACTACATTTTAACTTGAAAATTCTTACACTAATAAAATTGATGCAACTAGATAAAAATAAATGCTATCAATAGTGAGAAAATATTTAATTCAAAAATCTTTGATAAAGGTCTGATATTGAAGATGCATAAGAAACCAACACAAATATATGAAAAAAATATTTCTTCCATGGACTGCTGCTCAAAAGATATGAACAAATAATTCTCAAAAGTAGCAAAAATTAACAGTCATATGAAAAGTGCTCCAAATCATTAAGGGAAATGCATGTCAATAAAATTTTGTGGTTTTCTCTCACACCTAGAAAATCGATAAAGATAACAGATACACTATGACAGTTTTGGTGGAATGTTAAATTGCCTCAAACATTCAGAGAAGTAATTTGATACTAATGGAGAAAAATAAAGAAAGGGAAACAGACCCTAAAATGCCTTTATCCTTTCATTGAAACATTCTATTGACAGACAAAAACACCTTGAAGTTCAACTAGATAAAATTATGTATAGACTAAAAGGATAAAATATCTGTAGAAACACATTGTATTGATCAAAGAATAGTAAACAAAGTTGGTTTCCATCATACATTTATTTGTAAATGTATAAAATATTGGTTAAGGATGCAGATGCAATATTATTGCATCATAAAAATATGACTGTAAAGAATTCAAAGAAGCATAGGTAAAATTAACATATATTAACTAACTGTAGGTGTGAAATGTATACAGTACCATATTCAGGAAATGTCATGGGAAATTTTGCTGAACACATCCCCTACTCATTTCTATTTTTTCCTTTCAATTGGATGTTTTCAAAGGTGTTTTTGTTGGGTAGAGAAACGGGAGAGATATATTTGGAACAAAAGTAAGATAGAAACCAAATACACCAATAATATTTTAGAAAAACATATGTAAAGGTAGAATTGTAACTGCCACTTGTATACCTCCTTGAATCAAACAAAGTGATTATGTGAGAGACTTGGTCATGCCTGAAAGAAGTTCTTTTTAAATCAATCAAGCATTCTCAGAACAAGGCTCTTAGGTTTATGATTCTAGATGTTGGCATGAACATGGCATTTGCAGCACACATTTGGGGAGAAAAAGCAAAAAGAGCTAATCTATGGTGGAAAGGGAAGATATCAAGGAGAATCACTAGCTATGTGGGCATCACATAACAGATGACACAGCCTGAAGGACGTCCCAAGAAAGGTAAACAATTTCTCCTACTTCCCTTTCAGGTGCCTCTAATATACAGTATATGCATGTGTGTGAAAATATATATATATATATATATATATACACATATATGTATGTATATGTATATATATATACCCACACATGCACACACGTAGAGTATATACCATATACTATATATATACACACATATATACTACATAGTATATATAGAATATCTGCATGTAATATACTGTGTGTATATATACATATATATGCGTGTGTATATATATGTATGTATGTAAACGCCGCTGCTTCATTACCTAAATATTTCTGATAAACTATATTTTGCATCAACCACAAAAATGTTGTGGTCATGTGAGATAGATGCAAATGTAAATATTAAGCAGACAGTGCAACCTCTGCCTAAATATTATCTCCCTAATAGGGAGAAAGAAGTGTTTGTGACTGAAGTCATAAGTGTCTAAAATAAACTCCCTAAAATTAGAGGAGTGATCCCAGATGGACCTTATAGGACATTATGTTAATGAAGTAACTGTTGTAACCACGTGGTACAATAACGTAAATGCTAGTTTTGGTTACTATCTAAGACATCACAGTTGTTTCAAACTCACCCTTACATTTATTAAAAATAAAATGATAAGTGTTTTCCTTTTACCTTAAGCTCAATATAAATCAAGTGAATCATATGGCAATAAAAATGTTTATAAGATCCTAGGAGAGGTGAGGCATAATAATTATCTTCAAGTATCTGAATGATCGTAATGAGAGGAGAGATTAAGCTTACTCTGCTTGAACTCAGGTGGAAAACCTGGAAGCAACGAACACGATGCAAATTAATAATTAAAATTTGCATCTCAGAGGATTATTATGTATCAGGCAATATTCAGCTAAGCCTTGAAGATACAAAGATAAAACAAACAAGCCATAACAACACACACACACAGACACACACACACACACACACACACACACGACTTGCTCTTGACCTCAAGGAGCGTATATTTTCACGCGACCGGCAGACTTAGTGTTATTAACGATCCTCTAAACATTAGTGTTATCCAAAATAGGAATGGGTTGCCTCTTCACACTTACTGAAATTCATCATAAAAAGTTGTATGACCACTTCTGAAGTATCTTGCAGATAGGACTCTTTGGGGGGTAAGATATGGCCAAGTTGGAATATGATCTCTTTCCTAACACAGTGGTTTTGTGGTTCTCTAACCTACACTACAGTAGTTTCTTATTAAAAAAGTGCTTTATAAACCTGAAAAATGTTTCATGATGAGCAGTTTGTAATAGGCAAACTTGACCCATACACAACACTCCAACTTATAAAATAATAGAACAGCATAAAAGACAAGTAAGTTCAAGTTAAGTGCAATGAGACCTGAGAGAAGTTACCAATGCCTGACTGTCACTCTAAGATCACCTCACTGGATCAGGTCATGAGTGTAGAAGCACTGCTCCGTGTGAATTTAACTTCTCCATGACTTACAAACACAAGCTATAGCTTATCAACTTAAACATATTTATTACCTATATCGAAAGTATTTTAATATTCAAATCTTCTGTCAGTGATTCTCAAAGGGTATGAATTTCAGGAATGAGTTTTGCTATAACAGATAAAAGGAAATTTATTAAAAAAATTGTGTAATATTAATTTTGAAATGCAGCATGGAGTAGCGTATATAGAAATCAAAAAACCTGCAAGACCTAGGTTCACAAGTTGTGACTTTGATATCTATTCACTGTTTGTAACCCTGAGTAAGTCAAATTAAACTCTTAGTGTTGTAAGGCAGATCTTTTAGACTTTAAGTAACAAAAAAAAGAAAAAGATATCTTCCTACTTCGACAGAGAAAGTTCTTTATAATAAGGAAACCACAGTTTTGGACCTTTTTTTTTATTACTTTTATTTTGGCAGTACATATAGCATTCAAAAAATAAACAAAACTTTCCCATTACATATCATCACTAACTTCTACATAAATCAAACTTTGAACTCAGGAAAAACTCAACAAAAATTGCATCCCTTGTGGAAAACAAACTTCACAAGTGAGTCTCCAGACACTCTTTTATTATTTCCAAGTAGAATGTCTCATGTGTTGTGATTCCTTACTGCAAAGAATGCCGTGCTAGGAGCAAAAATAAAACAAAACAAAACAAAACAAAACCACTTGAGAATCAGTGCTGGAGATGATTTAAATATTAATTGCTTTTGGAAAGGTCTTCTCAATTTCTTCTTTTCATTTCCCCCACTCTTCCTTCTCTCCTTTCTTTTTCTCCTTCTTTTCATATCCCCACTTCTTTCATTAAAATTAAAACATTCTGGGGTTGAAAACTGTTTTCCATAACTGTTTAAAAGTCCTTCATTTCATCAAGTTCTAAGTATGTTTTGAACACACTGTAAGAGAATTGGGAAATGAAAATTATGCAAAGAGTAGTTTACCAGTAGGACTGTGAGAAAGATGTTCTGGAGGCTGAAATTCAGGTAAGCTACTGTTGTTCAGTTATGTCAATAGTAGCCAACTCTTTGTGATCCCATTTGGGGTTTTCTTGGCAAAGATACTAGAGAAGTCATTTTCTTCTGCTGCTCATAGAGTTAAGTGACTTGCCCAGGGTCACATGACTATTAAGTGTCTGAGTCCAGATTTGAGTTCAGGAAGATGATTCTTCCTGACTCCAGTTTCTGCACTCTATCCATGGTGCCACCTAGCTACACCACACCTGTATGTATGTGTTAAAAAATATAGGTTAAATATTCCTGAAGAAAAGGGAATGAGAGAGAGAGAGAGAGAGAGAGAGAGAGAGAGAGAGAGAGAGAGAGAGAGAGAGAGGCAGGGAGGGAGAGAGAGAGAGAGGGAAGGAGGGCAGAAAGGATGGATAGAGAGAGGCATACCAATATTGGAAGGTTCTTGATGAAGTGAAAATTTTGAAGGAGGACAAATGTAGAAATAATATTATCTTCTTGCCTCTAGGCTTGAATTTCTATTTGGAATAAATGTGGAGCAGATATGGAGAAAAGCCTAACCATCTTCTGCATCAAAATGAAGAGTAGATGGGCATGGCAATATTACTAAGCAAAGCAAAGCTTTGCAGTTCTGGAACTTTAGGGGAATGAATCATTCTGGTGGGGGAAGTTGCAGGTCACTGACATAGTTTTTTTTTAAAGAACCATGTTTTTATTCTGACCCTTTGGGGTAGAAATCTTTCTAAAATATATCAAAAGTAACTATTTAACTAGATAACACCAAACCTCATTTAACAGATTCCTGATGACCATTAGGTCTTTACTAAGAAGACACACACACACATGAAATACATACACATATGTGTATAGGTAGATATGTATACATACATACATATACATGCACACACCCATAGCCACACATATATCCTGTTATAAAAATCATGGCATTATAAAAGGTAGCATCTAGCCTTCCACATTTTCCAAACTCTAAAATGAAATATAAGTTGAAGTCACATTATTTCTTTTGTAATTGTTTCCCTTAAGTTATGAGGGTGTCAGATAGTGGAATTCTCCACAGTCAAGTTTTGGTGGCCTAGCAATTTACTTCATTGAAAAGTTTTATTTCCTGAGGTGGCCAGCTTTACAGCCAGTCTTGATGATGCCCTTAAAATAGTAGGTCAAAGCAATAGGAACTTTTAAATGCAAGGCCTTTTTCCAGAGCATGAACAGCTCTGGGACTTTAAAGTCTAACTGAGGTTAGCAACCCCCAATAAATGTAAATAGCAATTGTTAACAAGTGAAGTTGTGAGATGGTAGATCATCCATGATGCCAAAATGTGGGGATCTTTTAAATATAATTGTTCATTGTATTACTATAGGGTAAAAATAATATAGCTTTAGAATAGGGAAGGACTTTAAAATTTTTCTAGGTCCCACTGTTTATATATGAGGAAAGAGGTGAGGCCTAGATACATGCCCAAGGGCATATAGGGAATGAAAGAAATATTTAGGATTCAAAACCAAGTTCCTTCAGAGACCATTTATTCCTTCCCTTTCCTTTTAATAAATGGGGACACTAACCTTCAAAGATTTTAGGTAATTTATAAAAGTCAAAAGTCAGATTTGGACTCACAGTTTCACTCATCCATTAGAGCATGACCTTTATTTCATCTCATGAAATTTTTAGAAAAGAGTTTACTCATTTTTTAGAAAAGAGTTTATTCATTAGATGGTGCAGTGGATAGAGCTGTGGGCTTGGAGTTAGGAAAACATGAGATCAAATCTGGCCTCAGATACTTACTGGCTGTGTGAGCACAGGCAAGTTTGTTAACACTTGTCAAGTCTTTTTCTTCAACTATAAAAAAAAAATATTAACAGCACCTACCTCACAGAATTGCTGGAAGGATCAAATGTGAGAATAATGTGTAAAGTTTTATAAGTAATTTATAAACTTCCTTACCCCACTGAAAGAGCAGGAAATTCTTAAAAGGCAAGTTTCCACAAAGAAGATTCAATCCCATCTGCTGTCAGAAACATGAAATTCAAGCACAATCCATTAAAAGAGCAACCCTAGTACAGGAGGCTGTGCCAAGACCAAACACTTGGTTTGTGATCAGAATTGTTAAGTTGAACTTTTAGTTATCATTACATGAAGCATTGATTTATTTCTTGCTTCAATGTTCTTCAAGCAATGACTGGATGCAGAGCACAATGCTAGTTGATGGGGATGATACAATGTTTAGAGAAGAGATATTTTCCTCCCTTTATGGAACTTACAGTCAAGCAAGGGAAAAAAGACAGACATATATGTACATACATAAAAAGATACTAATACAATATAATAATATATAATAAATTAATTAGAAAGATGGCAGTGCATTCCTATGTGATATCCTAAAGGGAGTTTGTATTTTTTAAGAGTATAGGGATCAAGAAATACTTCATGGAAGAAGTGATATTTGAATTTTACTTCAAAAATTGGATAGGAATTCGAAAACTGAAGAAGAAAGTGGTCCAGAAACAAGGAGCTATAGGAGCAAAGGGCTAAATCCAGGATAAAAGAAAGTGCACTTGGAGAATGCATAATATAATACTACAGCTTGAGCTGAAAGGGATCTTTGAGACTGTCTAGTCTAAGTAGCTTATTTTATCGATAGGGAAATTTAGCAACAGAGAAACTACATGACTTACCCAAGGTTGCACAGTGGCAGAGACAGGATGGAACATTAGATCCTATGATTCTAAATTAAGTGCCCTTTTCCCATAGGTCACTTTACCATGCTTTTGTTGGACTGAGAAGGTGGAGGAATCAACTATGTAATAGTCCTAATTCAGTCATAGTTGACTCACCTATGACCTTGTATGGAATGATATGAATGGAAGCCTAAAAACATGAACATATACATGAATAAAGAATTATTTTATTTGTCCCCTCCTTGACTATGTATAGCATAGTAGCTATGGGCATGTCTCGCATGATAGAAAGATAGATAGATAGATAGATAGATAGATAGAACATTTCTTAAGAATTTACCAGGAATTGTATTAAAATGATAGGAGTATAAATACAAGCAAACAAAACAGTCTTGCCCTTCAAAAAGCTTATATTCCAGTGGGGAGAACAATGCTTAAAAGGGAGCTGGGGAAATGGGGAAGGCAGAGACAAACTAGTAGGTTTGTGAAATAGGGAATCCAGAAAGTCCAGCAGTGACTAAAGTGAAATCACTGTCCCTGAGAAGGAGTCATCAATCAATACTTAAAGGCTTCAGAGAAGAGTTTTTCCAGGTTGGCAAGGGTGCAGGCAAAGAGGAGCTGGGAGAGTCTAGAAGTGAGTGAAGTAATCTCTAGATAGTAATCACTGAGGACACTCGCAACACATTTTGGAATCTGGGCACCACTATCAAACTCCAGCAGTCCTATGCAAAGTAGCTTCCTTTAGCTCTGAATATTATCTGATCTTAAAGATGACCTGAAATATGGACATGTGAATTTCTTGGATCAGGAGCTGACCTGGGACAGTATTTCACTTAACTCTTGGGATCAGCATCTGGTATCTCCACCCACCCACTCACCTCCCACCTTCCCCGTTCCATTGTCTCTTCAAAGATAGGCAGCCTCATATTTGGAAAAGACCACTGCTTCAGGAGGCAGAAGGTCTGCATTCAGATCTTGGCCCAGTTATTTACTAGCTGCAAAGTTCACTTAACTTCCAAGGGAATCAGCTACCTTAATTTTAAAAAGGCTTCGAGTGGGGACGGATTAGATGATCTCTAAAGTCATTTTTTGTTATAAAATATGATTCTATGACTGTACTATCATTAATTTCTTTCCAGTGAGTTTTAAATAGATTTTCTCTCAGATTAATTATCTGGAAAAGGACTTTGTCGGGCTGGATTTTTTAAGGCCCCTTAAAATTCAGTTAATTTAGGAGGCATTTTATGAAAAAAAAATGCTATTTGTTGGTATATCGTGTTCTTATATTATCAATATATTTTCCCTATTCCGTCCTTCGTTCCCCTCCTAAAGAGCAATCCTTTTGAACAAATAATTTGGCTCAAAGAGAAAGCGATGTTTTTTGTTTGTTTTTTTTGTTTTTGTTTTTGTTTTTTTTTTAGCAAAATTAATCAACACTTTGAAAAAAATACATGCTATATAATGTTCCACCGCTTTGGGTCCCCTTCTCTGCCAAGGAAGAGGTGGGGATGAGAAGTATACATATTATTCTAATTCTTCTTTGAGGTGAATCTCGGTCTCAACTGGAATTTCTTAGGCATCTACCTTGTATCAGAAAATGTGCTAAGAATTTAAAGATATAGCACACAGAAGTAATACAATCTCTGCTCTCTTTTTGCAGAAGATAAATACAGTCAAACAGAAAAGTATATACAAAATTTATTCAAGGAAATTGCAAAGTAATTGCAGAATGGGGGACAGAGGTTGGGGAGGGAGCTCAACTGGCTGGGGGATTTATAAACGATTTCTTAAAGATTGTGACCCTTGAGCTGAGCCTTGAAGGGAGCTAGCATTTTATTAAGTTTCTCTCTGCTTGTTATCAGTTCCTAGATCAATTAGACCCAGCCTAGGAGGCATCCTGAAGAGTGCAGGGACTTTATCTAACTGTTTCTGCTAAGAATTCAGCAATATCCTAAGACTTGGTTACATTGGGCTGACCCTGATTCTAACTGCTAAGCAAATGAGCCATCCTTTTTCTCAACCCACTTTCCCAGAAGAAATAACTGGTTTTCTTAAACAGTGATGAATGCCAATTTCACAAGATGATTTTAACCAGGATAGCACCTAGTTTCTAACAATATGATGCAACCGTTATGTTATTAATTCAGGTATTTGCTTATTTTGAGTCTATATGATGCTAGACAAGAACCTGTCCATTTTTTTACACTCCCCTAAACCTAGTTGAATTGAATGATTGATTGTATTGATGGAATTGACCAAATAGATCAATTGTTCCCCTGTTGTGTGATACAAAGTTGATTGTAGGGTGTGTGCTGGTCAGGAAACTGAGAGGAATATGATTATTGGTGTTCAGTGACACTATTTAAGGCAGAATTTTCTCAAGTATTGGGTTTGAAAAGGGCTTGAATCTATGCTTGAAAATCACTGACTTTTTTCAGTTCTCATTCAGAAATGGACAATTACCTGACCTGAGGATGATCTATTTCTCTCTTTAGCATCTTTAGAGCTGTGTGTCTTTTCAGGGTCTTTCCTATGCCATTTATTTATATCTATAAGGCTCTTTCCATAGGAATTAACCAAGTCAATTTTTTTGGAGGAGGGGCATTATTTTAAAGGATGTGTGTGTATGTGTGTATGTGTGTGTGTGTGTGTGTGTGAGAGAGAGAGAGAGAGAGAGAGAGAGAGAGAGAGAGAGAGAGAGAAAGAGACAGAGAGAGAGAGAGAGACAGAGACAGAGACAGAGAGAGACAGAGAGAGAGACTGCATATACCTCGTTTTATTTGGCCTTCTCATAGAATACTGACTTTTTGCTACTGAAGTGTTTCCTCTGGTAAAAAGGAACCTTTCCCTCATTTTTTGACCTGTATCTGTCTGCTTTTCCTCTTCCAGTTTACCCTTAAATATTGTACAATACCTTAGTCTCTTTCCCTTCAATGCTTGTTACAAGTAAATAATTCTATTCTCTTTGCTTTTATGTTTCCTCTGCTTGTCAGTTACTCTTAAATGTCCTAATAGGTCACACTAAAAACAATATATTATATCTGAATAGAGGTGCCATTTTCTAAATCAATTTTGCAACAATATTCGGAGGTTGCAATCTCTGATCAAAACCTCAAAGTATTTGATGCATTGAAACTGCTGGAAATATAAGTTCTAGTAATTCCTTAAATATATAGCATAATATTTTGTGTCCTTATTCATTCCTCAATTGAATTAAATAAGAGGGAATTTCTAAAATTTCTTAGTTGTTGGAGATGAGAATTGATTTAGAAAACAAGTAAATGCTGAGTCATCACAGAGGGTAATATGATATTCTATATTACCTACTGGACATTACTCAATGTAAAAGTACTCTAATCCTATTAAATTCACAAGCAAATCTCCACCATGATCAAAAGTTTATAATTTGAAACAATTGGATTCTTGGTTATCATTTCAATTATTCAAGGATGTTATCCTTCCTAATATCTCTGTGCTATCTACTCTTATTGCATCTTCCTACCCGTAACCACTGATATCTCCTAAGGTCTTCCATGATCTTGGAAGACAGACAGTGTGTCCATAATATATCCCAGACAATCATCGATCAATAAGCATTTCTTAAAAATGACTATGGTTTGTTAGACGCTGTGTTAGTTATTAGGGATACGGAGATTATACATACATGCAAATATGTGTATATATATATAATATAGTTTAATACTTAGAAGTTCAAATCTTTTTGTGTAGAATGGTCTTTTATGTGAATATATGTATTTATGAATATACACATTATATATATATTCATATATTTATAAATGTATGTACACATGACTCTATATTCATATAAGGACATGTACATATATATATTATATATATATATATGTTCATTTCTATTAAGAAATATAAGATAATTTGGGAAGAGAGGCCAGGATGGGGAGGTCACTGGAAATGTCCCAGAGGTAAAATATTTTCATATTCTTTGAGACATAGGCAAATATCCCCCAAATAAAAACAGCAATTAATCACATCCCCAAAGAGTTATATCTGCACAATTGTTAGTTTTAGGAGTAGTCTCTCCTATGACAGCCATTTCCCACATTCTGTACTGTAATAAAGGGACTTAACCTTGCTGAAGTTGTAGCCCAGGTTCCCTCATACACCTGACAATAAGGCTGTGCTGGGAAGTAGGAGAGCCCTTTATGGCATCCTATTCTTATATGTGAGAAGAGATTTATCCAGGTTCTATATTCTGAAAACAGTCCTTTATTGATTATAAATGGGAATATAATGATATATATTCCACAGAAGTTTAAAATTAAGAAACTGGAAAATTAGGCTGAATCCCAAAAAGAACATATTTCCAGCATTTAAAAGTGTCTCATGGAATAATTAATTTTATGTGCTATTATGTATTTGGCAGAATTCCCTTTATACGTTTTTTTTCTACATGAAGCAGCTGATTTTGAAAGGAACTGATTAAATTTGAGGAATTGGAAGTGTAATATTTTTCTTTATTATAAAATTGAGCAATGACTTGCAACTACATTTGAGTTTTTAAGAAAATGCAATCAAATAACTTTCCCTCATTACCTGTAAACAGAAGCTAATACAAATGTAGCTAATATATAAATTATTATAGTGAGAATGTATCTCTATTTCTTTATCCTAAAACATTAGAAGTTTCTAATCTCAAGGCATGATTCTTCGTAGTCATCATTAGAGGTTTTTGACAGACCAGGTTGATTTTTCAATTAAATAATAATTCATTCCTAGAAAGAATAGAAACATTGGGATGAGAATGAAATCTTCAACAATTTGTAAGTACATGTGAAATTAATAAAAAACAGGCTGGCAATGAATATTTATATTCATATATCTAATTGTGTTCATAGTCCATGATTTGTAGTATAAATTAACAAAGTGTTATCCTTAAAAATGAATAAATATGAAAATGTTTCTGCAATCACAATTATATTTTTCCATATGAATGTCTAATTCTTTTTTATCAAATTATTTCTGTCCCTCTAGGTCCTACCCCAATTCACTAAGAAAACAAATAATTATAAAATCAATTATACGTGAAGAATCATACAAAATATATTTCCATACTATCCAAAAATTTCCATACTATCTCAAAAAAGCAAGAAAAATAAAATAAAATGTTATACTTCAATTTGTACTCAGAGTTTATCAATTTTCTCCTCGGAAATTGATAGCATTTTTGATTGTGAATCTTTCAGAATTATCTTGGATCATCATATTGATCAGTCTTTGATAGTCACTACAATATTGTTGTTAAGATGCACAGTGATTTCTTAGTTCAGTTCCCTTCACTTTGCATCACTTCATCTCGTTTTTTCAACTTTTCCAGGAATTCTTCTTGGGCTTGGGTTTAATGAGCATTTTTGCCTGAGACTTGGATTGTACATTTTTCTTTCTACATTGTTCTCTTCTGAGTTTTTGTCTTCATCTTCCCTGCCACGGTGGTAGCTTTTGCTGGTCAACTTCTATTTGGTTGTTGTTTGCTCATTTCCCAGACTCTTTCTTGACCTTTTACTTTATGGTAAAGTTGGGCTCTGCTCATTTGGGGTGGGGAGGCACCACTCCAAGCTTCAGAACTTTTTCATGCTATTGTTTTCAGAACTAGTTTTGAGGGTCTATAAAAGTAATATAGTTTGAAGGGAGGTTTATATATTGCTCCCCTGCTCTGTCTCCTGGTCTTTACCAGAATGGGTCTCTGGTACCCTGCAGGTACAAGCACTAGTGCTCCTCTTGGCCCTGTAACTGTGCCCAGAGCTCCTTATTCCTTCTAACTGACCATAAGCTCTTCCCTCTTCCCTGGAGACCAGAACTGTCTATGATCAATAAGTTGCCAAACAGGGCCAGGTTCTGTACCCAGTGCCAGCTAAGGGGTCTTTCTAATCTCTTTCTGACTAGGTATCTTGTCCTTTTTCTGGTACCACTTTCATAAGCACTTCCAAAGCACTACTGCAGGTGCTGTCACAGCATGAACCCAGGTCAGTATCGTCCTTATTGTTACAGATTTCTCCAGCAAACGCCCTAAGTTGTGGTAGATTAGAAAAAAGTCTCAACCCAGTGTTATGTTGCTTCTGCCATTCCTTAAATTGATATGAGACATTATTTTAAAGGTCCTGTTTTTTTTTTTCTTTTTAAAACTCATTAATTAATTTTTAGTTTTCAACATTCCTTTTCTCAAGATTTTGTGTTATAAATTTTCTCCCCATCTCTCCCTTCGACCAACCCAAAACACCATGCATTCTGATTACACCTTCCCTCAATCTGCCCTCCCTTCTATCAAACCCCTCTCTTTCCTTATCCCTATCTTCTCTCTTTTCTTGAAAGACAAGATAGATTTCTACACCCCATTACTAGTATTTCTTATTTCCTAGTTGCATGCAAAAACAATTCTCAACATTCATTCCCTGAACTTTGAGTTCCAACTTCTCTTCCTTCCTCCCTCCTCACCCATTCCCACTGAGAAGGCAAGGAATTCAGTACAGGTTATATATGTGAGTTTTGCTAAACACTTCCATTATAGTCATATTTCCCTCCATCCTATCCTGCCCCCTTTTATTCAATTCTCTCTTTAGAACTTGTCACTCCCCTAAAGTGTTTATTAATAATTACTCCCTCCTCCCATTTGCCCTCCCTTCTATCTTCCCCCTACCTCACTTATCCCTGTCTCCCTTGCTTTCCTGTAGTGTAAGATAGATTTTCATGCCGATTTGAATGTGCATGTTACTGTTACCTCCTTAAGCCAAATCCAATGAGAGCAAGTTTCCCGTTTTCCCTCTCACCTTCCCCCTTTTTCTCTCTATTGAAAAAGATTTTTTTGCCTCTTTAATGAGAGATAGTTTGCCCCATTCCATTTCTCCCTTTCTCCTCCCAATATATTCCTGTTACCCCTTAATTTTAATATTTTAGATATCATCCCTTCCTATTCCACTCATTCTGTGCCCTCTCTCTCTCTCTCTCTCTCTCTCTCTCTCTCTCTTTCTCTCTCTGTGTGTGTGTGTGTGTGTGTGGGTGTGTGTGTGTGTATAATCCATCCAACTACTCAAATACTGAGAAAAGTTTCAGGAGTTACAAATATTATCTTTCCATATAGAAATGCAAACATTTCAACTTTAGTAAGTATCTTATGATTTTTCTTTCCTGTTTACCTTTTCGTACTTCTCTTGATTTTTGTGTTTGGAAGTCAAATTTTCTATTCAACTCTGGTGTTTTCATCAAGAATACTTGAAAGTCCTTTATTTCACTGAATGACCATTTTTTTTCACCTGAAGTATCATACTCAGTTTTGTTTCATAGATGATTCCTTGTTTTAATCCTCATTCTTTGACTTCTGGAATACCATATTCCAAGTATTACGGTCCCTTAATGTAGAAGCTGCTAGATCTTGTGTTATCCTGATTGGCTTTCCACAATACTCGAATTGTTTATTTCTGACTGGTTGCTGTATTTTCTCATGACCTGGGAACTCTGAAATTCGGGTACAAAATTCCTACTGCTTTTCCTTTTGGATTTTCTTTCAAGAGGTGAATACTGTATTTTTCCTATTTTTATTTTACCCTCTGGTTCTAGAATATCAAAGTTGTTCCTTGATAATTTCATGAATTGTCTAGGCTCTTTTTTTGATCATGGTTTTCAGGTAGTCCCATAACTTTTAAATTGTTTTTCCTGGATCTGTTTTCCAGGTCAATTGTATTTCCAATGAGATATTTCACATTGTCTTCTATTTTTTTTTTTTATTCTTTTGGTTTTGTTTGGTAATTTCTTGCTTTCTCATAAAGTCGTTAACTTCAATCTGCTACATTCTAATTTTTAAAGTATTATTTTCTTCAGTGAGTTTCAGAACCTTCTTTTCCATTTAGCTAATTCTGCTTTTTAAAACATTCTTTTCCTCATTGACCTTTTGGGCCTCTTTTGCCATTTGAGTTAGTCTGTTTTTAAAGGTGTTATTTTCTTCAGCATTTTTTTTTTTTGGTGCTCTTCATCAAGTTATTGACTGACTTTTCATGATTTTCTTGCATCACTCTCATTTCTCTTTCCAATTTTTTCTCCAACTCTCTTACTTTATTTTCAAAATCCTTTTTGAGCTCTTTCATGGCCTGAGACCATGGCATAATTTATTTTGGAGGTTTTGGATGTAGAAACCTTGACTTTTATGTCTTTCTCTAATAGAATGCATTGCTCTGACTCATTGGAAATTATGGAAGAAAATATCTGTTCACCAAGAAAGTAAGCTTCTATAGTCTTATTTTTTTTCTCTTTTTGGGGCATTTTCCCAATCAATTACTTGACTTTTGAGTCATTTGTCAAGAGAGGGGTATACTCTGGAAACCTGTAATTTCTCATTTCCTCCAAGGTGACACAATCAAGGGAGAGGAATTACTCCTCTCTTGGCCTTTGTTCTGGTCTGGGAGCTACTGCAAGCCTTTCTGCCCAGGATCTGTGAGTAGAATTCCCTCTCTAGAACCTCCACCAGTTCCACCAGACCAATGCTCCTCCTCACCCAGGACTGCCATTCTGGGCTGAGACCCAGATCAGCAGCCTGATTCTCCCAGGGTCTTTAGGCCAAGGTCTCCAAAAATGGATGCTGCTGCTGCTGCCACCTGGAACTAGGGCTAGGGGAGGACCCTGCTCCCTTCTCTCCCTGGTGAAAGAGCTTTTATGGGTTGAGGTATCTGGGAACCTCAGCTGCTGGTGGTGGTGCCCTGAAGTCTGCTCTGGTCCTGTTCTTTCTACTCCGCCATCTTCAAAATTTCTGCTTTTTGTAGGGGAATGTTGGGATTGATCGGTTGGATTGCTGTCTCTGCTTCATCAGCTACTGAAGTTCACAACCTTAGATGCATGTTTTTACCCAATACATAATCATTGTTCTATTGCAAAAGGAAACAATAGGTTGAAAAGATAACTGGCTCCAGATTGGGAGGAAATGGCTTGTGAGGGATTCAATTTGATATTCAACTCCCAGTTCTACTACTTGCTCACCATGAAAACTTTTCTCCATTCTTCCTGCCAGTTTTCTCCTCTGTAAAACTGAAGAATATGAGAGTTGAATGAGATGACTTGCTAATGTTCCTTCCAATCCCATCCCAAGATCTATTATTTTAAAGATAAATGTCTTCTCACATAATTAAAGAAATGTTTGGTATAGTCAAACTTGTCATAGGACTTTTCAATTGAAGGCCTAATTTCATTGTATAAATAACAGAGAATAACTGCACAGGAGCAACTATTTTAGTTTAGAGTCAAAGAATTTATTATTAGTTTAAAATTGTAAAATCCCTAAAACAAAATAAAAGAATAAATTGTTTATTGATTTCCAGCTTAAATAACTGAAAACCTCAAATTAAGAAAGAATAAGTAATTTTCTTTCTTAAAATTAACAGCAAATAGAAAGAAAATTAGTATATTTCTATCAGCATTTTAACTTTGAGAGCATGATACATACTCCATTAATTTCCCAAACAAAATTAACCCCCAAGGCTAAGAGAATAGGACCTTTCACAAGGCCAAGAATGGGGAATCATATCTGTTTGTTTTGTTCTTTTTGAGCTGCACAGAAATCTATTTTCTTCACTTTATCTGTTACTGTGTAATCATTCCATTATTTTCATGATACCTTGGATTGTTAAATCTAATTTTTGCTACTCAATAAAAAGACATGAGGAAGTCTTTAAATTTTTATTTCTTGTTCTATCTGTGTATGACTTGAAAATTCTATTTTACTATGAAAGTCAAAATGCAGAAGTGCTATCATAGCCTGGCCCTTATATCACCATACTGGAATTCTATGATTCTGACATGTGAACCTTGGCCATAGCAAGCATTTCTTTTCCTTTTCCTAGTTTTAGGATTGACAGAATCTTGATACATGTCACAGTGCTTCCCAATGTCTCAATGGCAGGAAAAGCCCTACAGGGATCTAATTGAATGTCTTTCAAAAATCTCTCAGCCAATGTCCTTTCATCTTTGTCTCTAGGCAACAAGTTATGAAAAGACTCTCAGAAAGAGGACTAAAACTGTCAAAAAAAGTATAATGGAAAGCTTATTTATCAATGCATTTTCCCTCTTTCAGTACACATTCCTTGACCATGTGAGGTGCTTTTATGCACCAAACTGGTTCTTTTTCTGATGATAGAAATGATATATTCAGTAGAAAGTGATATAACAAGATATATTGCCCACAAGAGAAAGTGCTGACTCCAAAATTGTTTTCAATCATAACTTTCAAACTCTGTCCATAATTTTAGCATGTAATATGGCCTTATTGGACATTTTTGGTTTAATTTTTTCCAGTAAATACTTGCTTTGCTGATAAAACATATAGACATTGTCAATATTTTAGATGAAGGCGAGATTATATCATGATGAATAACAAGGAAACAGAATGGGAGTGATTAATAGTCTAGGAACCACTCGGAAATTTTATAACATTGAAGTTTCTAACTTTAAAAATTAAAAGTTTGGATTCTAATTTCCTGGCAAAATCACTTGTGTTCTGTTTTGATTATTCATATATGTTGCAAAGACACACAAGAGTTTAATATAAAGGCAACCCTCCTAGTGATGAAGAGGAGGTTTATTTCTGCTGGTTAAAACAAGATCTCCCTAGATTTGAATTGTTTTTTTTTTATTTTTGAGGGGGAGAATTATTTACTTCCTCCCAGTAAGAGGCAACCCTCACACTTAATACCATCCATATTCTGTAATATGTAATGTGTTCTGAAAATATGTAATATTTTCAATGGTACCATTGAGGCCTGAAAGGGCCAATCCTGAAATTCTACTTTGAGAATGCCCTGGCCTTTGGTGATAGTTGTCATCATCCTTTTTTTGGACATTTATTAGCTTTGGACAAGCCTCTCTACCCCTCTGAGCTTTACTCATGAGTCAAATGAGGATAACACTTGTGTTATCTTTGTCATAGGATTATTGTATGGACATCACTTTGTAAGTAATAAAGCAGAATGCTAAGGTCACAGGATCATGGGTCTTGTATTTAGACTCAGTGATCAGTCACCTTTTGCGCATATATTTCTTTTGCTAATAAAGGTACTATATTATAAGTATTTGCATATCTTAATCACTAGTTATTAAAACCAAGGAAGAAAACAACTACTAGCATATTAAATAATTCAGCTGAATTTGTCTCAGTGGTCTACAGTGACTGGGCATTAAAGTATTATTCCTCTATCTTTGGAAGTTTTTGCAACTGTTTTCTTTATGTCATTTGCTCATGATGAAATCCAGGGTTGGAAGTTTGTCTGTAGAAATATATTTCACTGCAGGATGGAGTTAGATTGAAATACTTTCCGTGGAGTAACAGGAATGTCACACACACACACATACACACACATATATAACTATATATGTAACTATATATATATTTATATCACCATATATATAGTTATGTATGTATATAGAGTTTTTATATATGCAGTTATATATAAACATAATAACTACATTATATATAGATACATAACTATATCATATATATTTATATATATTGATATTTATATTAATGCTCAACTTATGCTATTCTTGAAAGAAAAAAAATCTGTGAATTGTTTTAAAATTTATGAGTGTAGAAACTCATCTTAACTGTGATATGCAAATTTTAAAAGTACGTATTTTCTCGTTCTTACTTTATCTTTGCTTTTTCTGCCTAATAGTCCAAGGAGAGATGAGGAGTTATTTCTCAGTTCTGCTGTAAGCAAAGCAGTGAGAAATGCCTTTCATAATAGGCAGCAATGTGGTCTCTTTACTGTGGCATATGAAGTGGTATATGAAGCATTTTTGGTATAGAGGACAGCTTCAGACCAAAAATATGACTGATGAACGGACAGGGGATTAGGATGTACTGAACATCATTGAAATCTTATATTCCTAGAAGACCCCAGGTAGTAATTCAATTTTATTGAATTCAGACAATTCTTGAGAGCCTTCTCTATATGAAACACTGCTCTAAGGACAAGCAGTGCAAAGAGTCTGGGTCTTAGTTCATTATCTGTAAAATATCAAGATTAAGATGTGTCCTGTCCATTGTTATAATCTGAGATGTGATGAGAATAAGACATTTAAGCTTGCATTTCATCTGATAAGACATTTTAATAAGTACCAGGTATACCATAAAACTTAAGTAATATCAACAAGGTGCCTTAGCAGATGGAGCAACTGGTCTGAAATTAGTAAGATGGAATTGAAATCTATCCCAGAAATTTACTAAGTATATGAGACTTGGCAAATCACTTAAATTCTGCTTGCCTCAGTTTTCTCATCCTCAGATCAACAATAATAACATCACCTAGCTCCGAGTGTTGTTTTGTTTCTTAGGTGTATGATTTAGATATTTTCGGTTTACAACATTAACTTCTACACAATTTCCAACTCTAAATTTTCTACCCATCACTATGCACAGCCCACCCCAGAAGAGAGTGCAACCCATCCACCCCTTCCACCAATCTGTCCTCTCTTCTATCATACTGCCCTTCTCCCATCCCCCTCCCCTCTTTTTTTTTTCTGTAGGGCTAGATATATTTCTATATCCTATTGCCTGTATGTCTTATTTCCAAGTTGCATGCAAAAACAGTTTTTAACACTAATTTTTAAAACTTTGACTTCCACATTCTTTACCTTCCTCCTTCCCTGCCCAGATTGAGAAAACAAGCAATTCAAATAGGTAATACATGTGTAACCATGCAAAACACATAACAGTCGTGTTCCAAAAGACTAAACACATTTACCTGCATCCAGTCCTGTCCTCCATTTATTCCATTCAATACCTTAACCTGTACTTTCCCCTAATTGGTCATTCCTTCTATTATCCTCCCTTTACTATACCCTTCCCCTCTGCCTTCCTGGAGGGTAAGGTAGATTGCCATACCCAGCTGAATGTGTGTCATTCTTCCCCTGTCAAATATTGCCTTTCACTTATTCCCTTTCACATTCCTCCTCTTCCCAAGCTCTTTCTTGCCTATTTTATGTGAGATTTGCTGCATTCTACCTCTCCCTTTCTCTTCCAGTGTATTCTTCTCAACAGTTAATGCTATTTAAGTATTCTCCCTTCATATTCAGCTCATACTGCTACACACACATATAAACATATATACATACATATGTGTGTATATACACCCACACATATACAAATACATATATAGTATACACATGTGTATATATATACATGCACTTCTATTTGCACATACATACATGTACACATAATATATATAAATATTGTGATTATATGTGTATATATGTATATATACATGAATGTGTGTATGACTATATATACATATATACACACATGTGTATGTATGCATGCATGTATGTATGTATGAATGTATGCATATTTCCTCTAACTACCCTAATACTGACAAAGATCCCATTAGTTACGAACATCATCTTTCCATGGAGGAATGTAAACAGTCCCTTTAATGAGTCCCTTATTTCTTCTCTTTCCTGTTTGCTTTTTCATGTTTCTCTTGATTCTTTTATTTTAAAGTAAAATTTTCTACTCAGCTTTGGTCTTTTCAAAAGTACTCTATTTCACTGAAATTCCAATTTTTTTCTCCTGAAGTATTACACTTAGATTTGATGAGTAGGTGATTGCTGGTTTCAGTTCTGCCTCCTTTGACCTCTGGAACATCATCTCCAAAGCCCTAATATCTCTTAGTGTAGAAGCTGCTAAATTCTATGTTATTCTGATCATGTTTCCACAACACTTGAATTGTTTCTTTCTGACTGCTGGAATATTTTCTCCTTGACTTGGGAAGTCTGGAATTTGGTTACAATCATCCTAGGAATTTTCTTCTTAGGGGTCTCTTTCAAGAAGTGATTGCTAAATTTTTTTCCATTTCTATTTTACCCTCTAGTTCTAGAATATCAGGGTAATTTTCCTTGACAATTTCTTGTAAGTTCATATCTAGGCTCTTTTTTTCCTCATAACTCTCAAGTAGACTATTTTTTTAAATTAACTCTTCTGGATCCATTTTCCAGGTCAGTTTTTTTGTTTGTTTGTTTGTTTGTTTTTCCAATGAGATATTCTGTTTTTTTCTGTCTTTTAGTTTTGCTTTATCATTTCTTGATTTCTCATAAGATTATTATCTTCCATTAGCTCCATTCTAACTTTTAAGTTATCGTCTTTTTTCAGTGAGCTTTTGGACCTCATTTTTCATTTGTTCAGTTCTGGTTTTTAAGGCATTCTTTTTCTCATTGGCTTTTGGGACCTCTTTTCCCATTTTGGTTAGTCTATTTTTAAAGGTATTTTCTTCAGCATTCTTCAGTACTTTAGCAAGTTGTTGACTCATTTTTCATGATTTTCCTGCATTGCTCTCATTTGTCTTCCCAATGTTTCCTCCACTTGTCTTACTTGATTTTCAAAATCCTTTCTGAACTCTTCCATGGCCTGAGACCATATCATAATTTCTTTCTGGAGGCTTTGGATGTAGAAGCTTTGATCTTCCTGTCTTCCTCTGATTATATACCTTGATCTTCCTCATCAGAAAGACAGAAGAAAATACCTTTTGGCCAAGAAATTAGTTTCCAGTACTTTTATTTTTCCCATTTTTGGATATTTTCCCAGCCAATTACTTGACTTTTGAGTTCCTTGTTGAAGGAAGGGTGTACTACCTCAAGTTTCAGAGGTTTTTTGCAACTCTTTTCAGAGATATTCCTAGGAACCTGTAAGTTCTCAGTTCCTCCAAAGTGGTATAATCAAGAGAGAAATTTTTACTTCTCTACTGGGCTGCACTCTGGTCTGTCAGCAACCACAAGCACTCTTCTACTCTAGATCTGTGAGTAGGATTCCCTTTCCATAGGCACTACCAGCTTCACCATGCCAGAAATCTTCTTCACCCCAGACCAACCACTCAAGACTGTGATCCAGATCAGCAGTTTGATTCCTTCACCTTCTCTAGGCCTTGAGCTTCAGAAGCAGCTGCTCCACCTTGGGGTGGGGGTTGGGATTGGATGATGCTCCCCTCTCACCAAGGTGAGAGAACTTTCTCTCTGATCTTTGAAACTGTCTTTGGAGTTTGTGGGTTGAGAAGTCTGCAATCCACAGCAGCTGCCAGTGATTCAGTTCCTTCAGTCCTGCTCCAGACTGATCTGTGCTGGAATGGCCCACACTGAACTGTGCTCCCCTCCAAGGTTGTTACAATAGACCCTTCCTATCAGTGTTCCAGATTGTTTTGGCCTAGAAATCTGTTTTATTTTGTCGTTTTGTGGCTTTCACTGTTCTAGAATTTGTTTCAAGTCATTGTTACAGGTATTTGGAGGGGTTTAGAGGTCTAGCTCAAGTAGGTCACTCTTTCTACTCCATTATCTTTTCTCTGCCTCCCAGTGTTTTTGTAAAAATAAAACGAGATAACATTTGTAAAGCACTGTGAAAAACCATAAAGTATTATGTAACTGCTAGTTATTGTTATAGTTGAAAGGGGAATAGAAATACACATGAGTGATTATGATAGGAATGCCCAATATGTAACTTCCTATTTCAATTTATGCCTGCCACAGTGAGTGCTTCATAACTGTTTCTTGCATTCAGTTGTTGAATTGATGTGAAGACTGTAAGAACAGACAGAATCAGGGAGCAGAAAGAATTGAGGGGAAGGGATTGGTTTGGGAAGGTAAGTAAGGAGTCAGTGCTAGAAGATTTTTCTTTCAAACTTTTGAATACCTTATTTTATATATTTAATTTATTTTTATTTAATGTAATTATTTAATTTCAATTGTTAATTTATGCTGTATAATAAAATTGTGTAATTTATCATTAAATAATCATAAATATGTACATATATTTTAATATTATATATGTATATATTTAAGCAGTTATATAGTGCTTAAAAGTTGCAGAATACATTGGTTAAATTATCTCATTTGACCTTCACTCTGACCATAAAAGATAAGTACAATTGTTTCTATTTTGAAAATTAAAAAAGAAAAAAATCAAAAACTGTTGCTCAGGGAGGACCATTGATATGCCTTAAATCAGAGTCAGAATTTGAGCCCGAATTTTCCTTTTCCTCTGCCCTATCATCCTTTCCCTTAATCCATACTCATAGTAAAGGAAAGCTTTATGATGTTTATAAAATTTGAACTATATATATATTGAAGGGTGAATAGAATGCAATATAGTAGATATTGGCAGAATGAGTGGTTGCAATTCCTAGCCTGGTTGTAGGGGAAACAAAGCTCTGAAGAAGGGAAAGCAAAGAATATGTGTAGGGAAACCCAGCTGGACTGTCATGGACAATTTGCTAATGGATGCTGGTCTGTTTCTTGCAGCTATTCCAAGTAGCTCATCATTGTACCTCCTGTGCTAAAGATAAGCAAGTTAACAGTGCACATGTTTTTCTAGGTGGGATCCTGTAGTTACATGTGCATCCCAGTGTATATCAATGGGGTGAAGATCATTCCTAAAACAAAACAAAAATTAGATTATCCGTTGCCTGAATAGAAGAATGAATATGTAGAAAGACAAGCAGAGTTATAGATAAAACACATAGGCAGTGTGGAAATATACAAATGAATGTTATTCTGGGAGTCAGCAGAACTAAGCTTTGGTTTCATTTCTGCTAATAACTAGCTATGTGGTCGTCCTGGAAAAGTGATTTATTCTCTCTGGGCCTCAGTTTAGTTATCTTTACAGTGAGCAGAGGATTCTAGATGACCTATGTGCTCCCTTCCTACCAAAAAAAAATGACTCAGAAGAAGCTTCAGTTTTTACAGTTTTAAACCTAATTCTATATGCTTTAAAAGAGCTGAATAACAAAGGATTATATAAATAGAAATGAGGTTAGATGTTGAAGTGTGAGGTATGATTGGTGTCACTGAGTAAGCAAAAAGTGATGGGAGAGACAGAGAAAGAGTTCTCTTTCCCCAACATAGTTATATGTTAAAAGATAAAATTTAATGAACTTTTTTACAAAGTGATCTGGGTCTAATAAGGTCAAAATTTCAATTAGATTATGAATTTATCAAATTAATTAGTCAATAAATGTTTATTATGTCCCTATTATGTAATAGGCACTTGTGAGACTTGCTGTTTTTGTTTTAGTATAATCAACTATAATGTCTCTATTTGAATGTGATTAAAGAGGATCTTCTCCACACATTGATATACCTACCCATTTAGGGGAGGTGTTTTGTAGGAGGGCTGAAGTACCTCTTTTTTTTCTATTGAGGCACTGGGTCAGAGGGTCATGCCCTCTGCCTCTGAAAAGTGTATAAATACGCTGAAGGTGCAGTTTTACTCTGGGGCTTAATTTTTGGAAGAAGTTTTGTGTGCCAGATGAGACTCTGGGAAGCAGTTAAAAGTCTCCTGGCTTTGAAAACTCAGATGTTGATGTTTCCCTCTATGGTAAAGATTTATATATGTTAATGGTCAGGCAGTTTGGAAGCACTATCTGTTGATTTTTGATTTCTCTGAAATTTTGATTTTGATTTTCTGTTATACCTGTCCTTGTTAAAGTGATTGCTAATCCCTCAGAAGTTACCTTTACTTTGAGAGAAGCAGATCAAAGAACCTGTGGTAGCAGGCTCACCTGTGTATGTTGGGGTGCTTACTGATACAGCATTGTATTAAGTGCTGGATTATATATTTTGAAATCTAATAACTAGACCTTGTAAAATAAATATAAAAGAAAAGGATAACCATTTTAGAATAATTCAGAGAGTAGCCTCTTCCCTCCACTCCCAAACCTACAAAAGCCTTTTTAGTCAAAGATGGATTTCAACTTATATAATATTCTAGTAAAGGCTGGATGATGACATAGAATATTCAAGAAAAGGCTAGATGATAATATGGAATATTGTAGTAAAGGCTTTATCATGACTTGTGGAATACACTATAGAGGGAATTGTTAAGATTCCATTTTGGATTAATTGACCTCCCTTTCATTTCTGACATTCAATCTCTCAGTAAGTGATTAAGGACAATCTGTTGTCTCCAGTGGATAGGAATAAATATTTGCTAAGAAACATAAAATACAAAGAAAACAACATATTTAATATTCCTTTATATTGTCAAAAAAATTTAAAACACTATGTGACAATGGTTACCTGAGAAAGCAAAGTTCTGAGGAGAAATGAACCTTCATCACTGGTCTAGAGACACAGTGAGCTGTTATAGGTTGCAGGACCTTTGGATTATTTTGATGCTAATGGAAGACTAGGAAAGAATCAGTCTTGAAAAAAATATATATGGTTATTTGGGAGCAGGTAGCAAGTGGAGGACAGAAGTCAGGAAAGAATTTGCTTTAGCCAAAATATTCTGCCAGAATATTCCAAGACTACCGTCCTCTACCTGGACTCACACTTATGTAAAGATATCTTACCTATCTGAGTCAGTAGAGTGACAAAATGGATAGAACTCTGAGGTTGGAATCAGAAAAGCTCAATAAGTGTGATGAGGAGACTAAATGACTATGTCACTCTGGGCAAGAAAATTCATCTCTTCTTTCCTCAGTTTCCTCAACTGTAAAATGGAAATAATAATAGCATCTATCTTGCAGGGTCATTTTGAGGATCAAATGATATATTTGTATAATGCCTAGAACAGGATCTGATACATAGTAGGGGCTTAATATATACTTATTTCTTTCCTTCCTACTTCCATTTCCTATTGTGCTGCTTGTTCTGTCCCTCGGTTCCCTTTGGTAGACATAGGTCTAAAATCAGCCCTTCAGTTTCATACTCTTTTACTCTACATAACTCATGACTCTGTCTAATACACTGTCTAATACACTGTCTAATACACTGTCAAGTATTACAGTACATAAGCATCCTTCCTGTGACTTATCCCTAGAACCACCCCTTGCTAGCTGTAGACAAGACAGAGTTTATTGGTGATAGTGGTGATGGGAGTGTAGGAATGGGCATCATTAGCTCAGTTCTCATTAACTGGGAAAATTCTTCAAAATTTTAGGCAAATTTTCAACAAAGATGTTTTTACTTTTTAAGGGAAAGTCTCATGTCTTTTCTAACTTGATATCTCAAAACCAGTCACTCTCCTCAAGGCACTTAAATGCTTAAGGTTGAAGGCAAAAGATAAAGCGTTTTTGTTTTTGTTTTTTTTGACAAGGGAAAATATTTTTAAATTCATGTTTAGAAATGCATCTCTCCTTTCTCTGGTATGCTTAGCATCTTGACTCCCCTAACATAAAATAGTTTAGATGACATACATTTCAAGTATCTACTTATAGAATGGTATGTACTTTCATTTCAAATAATTTGATATAATATCAAAGACCTAACTATATGAGTTTAGTCACTGGAGTCACCACTCATTTTTCACAGAAGGTCTCACAGACAAGATTCCCCCAAATTCAGTGTATTTTTTACTCTGCCTTCTCTCAAAATCATAGCTCATTAACTTCATCCAGTTAAAACAAAACAAACCAAAGAAAAACATTTTATAACTCAACAAAAGGACACCACTCAAATTGTAATTTAATGTAGCAGCATATTAAAAAAATAGAAACATTTCTCTCATACATTTGGGCCATGTCCTGCCATAAATGTGGACACCACATGGAAAAATGAACTCAAGGATAGCATACATGTGACCAAGACAAATTTATAGAGGGAAAACTCATATATACCTCTGTTCCTAGTTGTCTTCTAATGAATCCAGGCAATGTCCTTTCAGTGCTCCCACTTAATGGTCTCACATTTTATGCAGTCTTCATAAGATATAGAGAAGAAAAGAAAATAAACATTTATTAAGCATCTACTGTATACCAGAAATTGTGCTAAATGCTTTATAAATATCTCATTTAATCCTCACAACCATCCTGGAAGGTAGGTGTTATTTTTACTCAATTGCTTCTCAGAACCTATGGTTACTAAAGTATAGCAACAGAGGAGAAAAGGTGGTGGACCTCCCTATTTCCAGATTATGGGTTCAGTTTGAATCCCATCATGGAGCTATCTTCTGTCTGATAGGCAATAGAATTTACTCCTATCTTGTTTTTATACCTTCAGGACCAGCAGCAATAAATCGCATGATGTTGGTGGGAGATATTTGTTTGGGTGAATTTGGATGGAAAACCTATGGCTTTCTTCCACAGAGTGTCTGTCTATTTCTTAGAACCTAGGCTGGCTGAATTAGATATTTACTTTACAGAAAACACAAAGAGCTTTGGAACACAGAACTATTCCATCTATTCAGTGTTTCTAGTCCTAAGACTGCTCTTGGGCTGGTTTGTATTTCCTGGTCACCAAAAATAGGGTTTCCCTCAGAATTCTCAATCCTCACTTAAGGTCTAAAATTCATGTAACTCTTGTTTAATTTCTGATTATCTTATTATCCCTAGTATTTTTTAGATGCCAGCCTTCTAGTTGGATGCCAAGGTATTCTCCAGGTACCCTAGTTGCTAAAGTCCATGGTGTTTTATTTTTTATTTTTTGTCTCTCCCCTGCAGATGAGTCTGAGATGTAAAAGGCACAGGTATAAAACTTATGTCAAGGAAGAAGATCATTTTCAAATTTACAGCATTTCTAGACTTTTATATGCAAATGCGGTTTGCAAACCTTACTGGATTTGAACTTGCCTTACTTGAGGAATAGTGTATAATAAAACTATGTGTAATAAGACCTTCATTCTAACCTTTTATTTGCCATTTGTTAGAAATATTTTAGGAAAGTGGTGACTTCTCTGAGTGTCAGTTTTATGAAAGATTTATGATAATCAGATGCAATAATGAACATGAAAGTAATTTGAGAACTCAAAATGGGTAGTGTATAGGAATGGAAATAGAACTGACTTTGTTTGCAGAGAAACCGACTTGGAATCTTGGTTACAGCATTTACAAGGTGTGTGATTGTGAGCAGACATGATACAGTCATGTAGCAAGTCAACAATTATTCATTAAACTTTCAATATGTACCAGACTCTTGGCTAAGCATTGGCACACACAAAAGTACACACACACACCTATACATACATGTATACATACACATGTATATATAGATACACACATATATATATAATATCCATTTATAATGTCTATATATGTGTATATCCATCTATCCTTATACACACAGAGATATAGATATATAATCCATAACTTTAAGCAGGTTACATTCTATTTTGGTAAAGAGAAAGTGGGGAGATAACGTGAGAGAATAGAATAAGGTGAGGAGTGAGGCCATGTCCTCACTGACCAGAGCACTTCTTGAAAGTTCTGAGAGAAAATGAGCAGTAAGAGATTGGGGCTCCAGGGACAGAGGCATGTCCCAGGGTGAGAAGGTAGTTAGGGAATGGTGCAGAAAGAAGCCCAGAGAGTCAAGAGCAAAGCCAGGACAAGAATGAAGAAGAATTTCTCTGGTCCTCAATTTCCTTAACTTTAAAAAGAAGCACTTGAACTGGATGTTCTCCTGAGTACCTTCTTTCCCTAATTCTTAAAGATCAATCTGTTTCAGACTACTCTATGAATTGGGGAAACAAAAACACAATTAAAATCAAACCTACTGTCAAGGAGTAGAGACAAGATGGGATCTTATAATCTTACATTATGACTAAAAATAAACTATTAGATAATAGTTGCAACAAGGAAGAAAAAACAGCAAAATTACAAGTAGTATATATGATTGCATTGTGGAAGGATGATTATTCCTAGATTAAGACCATAGGCTTTGATTTCAAAAATGCATATGTAAACTATATAGTAAGAAATTATATATATATATATACATATCTATCTGTCTATATATATATTATATATAAACAGCCACATTAAAACTTGTTACCATACACTTATAACCCACAAAACCTGAGTAATATAATTTCAACCAATGTTTAAAATTGAGATGGGAATTTAAGGCAACGCTTGATGAATGTATCTATTGTTTTCCCCTGCTATACAGTCTACTTTGGAATTTAGCTGTGAGTTGTATGTTTTGTAAATTATTTAACTAGTGCTAAATATAATGATTACTTAGTATGGGATCATAGATAAGGTCTGAACTTTTCGGACTGGTTGAACTCTCTGGATCTTTATCCTTGACTACGTGATGAGACTATGCATGTTCTAATGTCCTTCATCTGGTCTGGGAACCCAAACCCTGTCTATTCTGTCAAGTTAACTTAAATCTCCAGACTTATTACAGTTGATCTAGAACTTAATATTATATACAAGCCTCCTCAAAGTCATGTGAATCTTTCTATTGACAATATATGTCCACCAGTGCCTTCAGGTTTACTTCAGCTCCCAGTCTTGTTTTGTCCTAATATGCTGCTAGCCATGATTTATTGCTGACAGTTTTGATTTCTCTTTCCAATGAAAACATCACTCTGTTGATCTTTCTTTTATCACCTTTCTTTGCCCTATGACTTCTCATAGTATAATCTAATAGGAGGAAAGGAAAGAAAGATATAGATAACGCTGGTTAAATGTTAGAAAGACAAAAGAATGAATAGACCAAGTGATCTGAGAAACAACTCATATTCCCAGGATGATATGAAGTGCATTACTATTGAATGAATATAGACAAAATCTGCATCCAGGGATATTTTTATTTTCTTCTTAGCATACAGAAAAACAAACCAATTTTATGGTTTCAAATATGTTTTTGTTTGTTCAACTTGCTTATTAAGTGGCCTATCTTGCTTTCCAGGTGGTTCTGTTTGTTTTCCCCTTCTTCTGAAAATTTAGATTGAATATATTATCATCATTAAACAAGCCATATAAAGCATTCATACTTTTTAAAGAAACCAACACCCCAGAGCCCATATAGCTCCCTGAAGATTTTCTACCTAGGGTCCTCTAAGTTCTAAAGAAAACACTACTGTTCATTTATTGCTTTAAACCTAAATACAACCTTGCCTTGAACTGATAGTTCCCAAGGTGGAGAAAAGACTGGAGGGAAAGCAATTGAATGGATCCATTCATTGCTAATTTCCCCACAGAGTTCTGTTATGTACTGAATTTCTTAGAACTCCAGAATCTACTTAAGTCCTGTTTCTCATGGAGCTGTCTTGCATATCCAGTTGTTTTTTTCTTTGAGTTTAACATACAGTGAACAGATTTAAAAAAAAAAAAAGCATGCTTCACTTATCAATTAAACATAGGGCACTCTATCTGATTTTTCATTTTATAACATTGCTTGCACAATGGGTCACATGAAATAAGATGAAAGCTATTAATAAAAGTAATAACATTACTTTTACTTACTGGTTCAGCGAAACAAGAAAAGTTACAAGCTATAGCAGCTTGTGAAGCAGTGTGTTTCTTGTTGAATTGGGCTTCTGTGCTCATGGGAGAAAGGTAATTTGAGCAACATTCCCCTTTCCAAAAGCTCCTGGGATCTTTTCCCTACAGAATAAAATTATCAAGTGGAAATGTTTCATATTTTGACAACATACCAATCATAGATTTATAGTTGGACAAGACCTCATAAATTATTCCAAATGCTTCATTTTTCCAGAGGAATTAACAGTCACGGAGAGGTTACCTGATTTGCTCAAGGTCAGATTAACAGGGAAAAAAATGCTAGTTTTTCTTTCTCCAAGTTTGATTTTCATTTGAGTGACTCTATGTTGCCACAAGTTCTCTAGTCAAAACAAAAATGATATTTTTCCTATTGTAACATCATCTGTCATAGAAGGCTAAAGTTTACAAAATCACATTTTGAGGCACTTGAGCCTCACAATATCCTCATAAGCAATCTTTGTTGATATATTATCTTCTATTTACCTGGGAAGAAATGGAGTCTCACTGAAAATAAGTGAATAAAGGTAGATGAGGCATCTGAAATTCAGTGGGAAAAGTATAGAATTTGAACATAAAGGCTGGTTTTTAATTCTGGTTCTGCTCCTTCTTATGTATATGACTTTATAAAAGACATTTAACCTCCCTGGTACATGGTTTCCTCCCCTGGGAAGTGAGGTAACTGAATCAGATGATATCTGAGGTTCCCCCAAGCTCTAAATCTATGGTTTTGTCAAAGGTCACATAACTCACATGTTTGAGCCTGGGACTAAGACTCAACTCTTTAACTTCAATTCAATGGTCATTCTACTCTACCTCTGTCATTTAGCACATTTAGAAATTAAATACTAACAAGCAGCATAAGGTACAGATTATGTAGCCTACCAATGTCTCACTAATTATTGTATAAAATAAAAAAATCAGGAAGGCCAAACTAATCAAATGGATGCTGAATATTTTTCATTGTTATTCTATTACACATGAAAAAATGTTAATTTTAGTTGTATTTTATATATAATATTATTTAAACTAAATAAATCAAAATTATCTGAGACAAAAGGTATAAAGTGGGAAATTAAAATTTATGTTACCTGATTTGGAGTTACAATGTTCTTGTGCCCTCAGTAAACTTATTGGCCTTTATTCCAAAGAGATACAGGCAACAGCCTTACAGAGTTCAGGTCAGAAAAGCCTATAGAAATTGTTTAATTCATGTCCTCTGTCTCCTCCTCAACATTTTCAAATGAAGAAACTGAATTTCAAATTAAGACATGTGCCCAGTCACACAAATAGTACAGAAAAGTTTTTTTGTTCATTGTACCTTAGTACCTTACCTGTAACTTTCATGAGGGCAGGCATGATGCCTTATTTATCCTTGAAGTTGATCTCTTGGCCTAACTCATAGATTATACTTATAATAACCATAACTGTGAGTAAGGTCTCCTCACTCTTCTCTGTAGAGGCCTTTGACTTTTCTTATGGGTATTTTTTAAACAATGGTAAAGAATTATTGAATTTTTGAAAAGAATATATAGATCTCTCAATTATCAGAATATTCCAGAATTCCAGAATATACCAGACGTAAGGCTACACTTTTCAGCATAATAATGGATTTGACATCTGGAAACCCAGGAATCTTCAATTTACTTCTTTCTCTAGTAATTACAACATTATATGAGTTGCTTAACCTCTCACTGACTCAATTTCCAAATGGAAGGAATTTTAAGAGATAGTTCTCCTCCTTACATTTTACCGTTAGAATTACTGAGAGTCAGAGAAATGCTGGTGCAGGATCTTCTGAGGCTCCTGACAATAATTATATTACCATGATTTCTTCCTTGGTCAACTCTAGAATTGATTTTCCTCTAATTACAGATGACATTTACGTAACACAAAGATCTATGAAGTTCTCCCCTAATGAGCCTCTGACCTAGATAATGTAAGTATTGTCCCCATTTTAAAGATGATGAAACTGTGGCTCGATGAAAAGTTGCCCTTAGTCACGCACATCTCTATGGATAAGGTCAGATATTAGAATTTAATTCTTGAATCCACATCCCAGTGGATTTGCCACTATATTTCACTGTCTTTTATCAATTTATGATTTCAGAAAATCTTTCAACAATATATTGGGAGATTCCATCCTCACTGGTATCCATTTCTTCTCAGCTTTGGCACTCTGATTTAACAGTGGATGTGTGTGGGAAAAAAACAACAGCCACAATATAGAATTTGTTAAATTCTCCTTTACATCTTGAGAAAAAACTCTGCTTTATAAAATGAAAGAATTCTCCATGCTCTCCCTTCAAACCTAAAGTAGTTTCTAAGCATACAAATACTTCATATTAGTAATTTCAGTCATAGCTCACATAGTTCATGCAGGTAAAATCTTTTAAAACTGGTAAGTTCCATTTTTATATGAAGAATAATGGATTCTATAGGACTCATGGGGACTTGATTGGAATATGGATTTTACATTTTTCCTTAAAAAGGAAAAATAAACAACAACAGAAGAAAAGCAGATATTTTCCATACTAGTTAGACTTTGGACTGTAGTCTCAACTCCACCATTAACTTTCCATATGAAATCAGGAAAATTACTCAACCTTCCATATTTTCTGTATCCAAAATATAAAATGGAAATTCTAGTATTTGCCTTTACTATCAGAATCTTACCTAAATTAATTTACTTATTCAGTGGCATACCAATCAAACTATCAGATAATTATTTTGTAGAGCTAGAAAAAATAATATTGAAATTCATCTGAAAGAACAAAAGGTCCAGAACATCAAGGAAATGAACAAAAATAAATGGTAGGGAACATGGCCTAGCCCTACCAGATCTCAAATTGTATTATGAAGCAGTAGTTATCAAAACCATTTGTTACTAAGAAACAGAGAGGTGGAATATGTTAGGTACTCAAGACCCAGTAGAGAATGAATATAGCAATCTACTGTTTGATAAACACAAGGACACCAGCTTCGGGGATAAGAACTCACTGTTTGACAAAAATTGCTGGGAAAATTGGATAACAGTGTGGTGGAAACTGGGCACAGACCAATGCCTGACACTGTACACAAGAATAAAGTCCAAATGGGTACAAGATCTAGGTATTAAGATTTATATTATAAAAAAAAAAAAGCTAGTGGAGTAAGGAGTAGTGCATTTATCAGATTTATGGAGAAATTTTTGACTAAATAAGAGATAGAAAACATTATAAAGTCCAAACTAGACAATTTTGATTACATTAAATTGAAAAGTTTTTGCTCAACCAAATCCAATGGCAACCAAGATTCAGTGGGAAGTAAAAAACTGGGAAAGAATTTTTGCAGCTAGTGTCTGTAATAAAGGCCTCATGTCTAAAATATAAAGGGAACTGAGTCAAATGTATTAGAATACAAGTCATTCCCTGAATGATAAATGGTGAAAGGATATGAACAGGCAGTTTTCAGAGGAAGAAAGTAAAGTTATATATAGTCATATGAAAAAATGCTCTAAATCACTATTGATTAGAGAGATGGAAGTCAAAACAACTCTAAGCTACCATATCACACCTATCAGATTGGTCAACATGACAAAACAAGAAGATAATAAATGCTGGAGAAGGTGTGGGAGATTTGGAGCATTAATTCATTGTTGGTGAAGCTGTGAGCTGATGCAAGCATCCTGGAGAGCAATTTGGAACTATGCCCAAAGGGCTGCAAAAAAATGTGCATACCTTTTGACCCAGCAATACTGCTTCTAGGACTGTATCCCCAAGAGATCATAAAAATGGGAAAGGGTCCCAATGTTCAAAAATATTTATAGCAGCACTCTTCGTGGTGGCAAAAAACAAAAACAAAAACAGGAAATCAAGACGATGCCCATCAATTGGGGAATGACTGAATAAATTGTGTTATATGAATGTAATGGAATACTACCGTGCTACAAGAAATGGTGAACAGGAAGACTTCAGAGAGGCCTGGGAAGACTTTATGAACTGATGTTGAGTGAAAGGAGCAGAACCAGGAGAACTTTATAAACAGCAACAACCACAGCATGCGAGGAATTTTTCTGGTAAAGTTAGTACTTAATTGCAATCCAAGTACTTAAAAAATTCTCAATGAACTCGAGGCTTAATGCTTTCAACATTCAGAGAAAGAACTATGGAATTTGATCACCGAATGAAACAGACCATTTTCTTTTGTATTATGTTTTGTTTTATGATTTCTCTCATTCATTTTATTTCTTTTATACAACATTACCAAGGTAAAAATCTATATATTAGGAATATATGTGTAGAGCCTATATAAAATTGTATGCCATCTCAGGCAGGGAGGGGAGAGGGAGGGGAAAAAAATCAAGGTTATATGGAAGTGATTATAGAATACAGAAAATAAACAAAATAGTTTAATTAATAAAAGAAACAAACATCAAATCATCCTTTCCTGTGGACATTTTGATGCCCAGAGACTGAAATAAATAATATTTTGTTGTTTGAGTCATTTGGAAAGTGGCTGCATGTGAGGCATTAGAATTGGGATCCCTTCTGTGTCAATCAAATGTTCGATGCGGAGGGATTCAACGAAATCATAATTTTAAAGCTCCAAAAATAATAGATTCTATAAAATAGTGTATTTTTCAACATTAATAAGAGGACTTGGAATACAAATATCCATAATTGTTTTAAGATATAAATATACTAGAAAGACTGGAAAATATTGTAAGATAGCTGTGATATTATTTTTCTCAAATTTGTGATTTAATCACTTTATGAAAATCCTTCTACCAACGCAGATGAGCAACTTTTCTGTAATTTATAGTCTTAGACAAGTTGAATGAGTCACTTAGGAGACAGATGATTTTTTTAAGGTCACACAGGCAGTGCGTGTCAAGGATAGGACTTGAACCTAGGTCTGGTGCCAGTTTTCTAGCCAATATATCATGCTGCCCCTCGGAATGCATACATATGTCAATATGTGAAATCTCTCCCACTTTGAGGATATTTCACCATACCCTATAATTTGAAAGATATAATTCTATCTGTTCTACCATCCAAAGTAATGGTAGAACTTATGTCTCGATAAGTAAGGCACCATGAGTTCAATTTCTCTCTCTCAACTAGATACAATGTGTTCTGTGGACAAATTAAAATCAAATTTAAATACAGAAAAAGTCTTAAAAGTATCTGATAAGTTACCCTGAGCAGGGTACAAGCTGTGGTCATTCTTTCAAATCCACGTTATTTTACTTAGCATAATTTCACTTTAAAAACATTTTGAACAAATATGAGTTAGTGAAAACATTTGCACTGATACAATTACTTTGAAATTAAATATTAGGTGAGCTTTTAAAAATTATATATAAATTATCTTTTTAAGGAGGAGGAAAATCTAAGTTATATGGAATTGATTGTAGAACACTGAAAACAAGTAAAATAATAATATATATGTGTGTGTATATGTGTGTGTTTATATTTATACTAACAACAATGAATAGTGTATGGGTATATGTGTGTATATATATATATATATATATACACACATTATATATGTGTATGTATACACACATACACATATATATGTGTGCATATATATGCATATATATATTCATTTGGTCATAGCTATATGAGTCTGGCTGTTGTTATTGGCTAGTTTCTTTTTCATATTGCTGACTTGTTTTACTTCATCCTATGATGCTGTAGGGTTTCTGAAATTAAGTATGTCTTCATGTTGGTCACTTAGGTTTGAAATACAGAGCACTGGCTTATGAAAACAAGAGATACATTTATTTATTTTTTTCTTCTTTCTTCATTTCTACTACTTAATGGTTTATCTTGGAAAAGTGACCACCTCACTGTGTCATTGTTTCCTCATCCGTAAAAAATGTCCCATAGCCAGCTATATGATTAATGGAAACTTATCAGTGAGGTAACAAAGAAGAAAGACTCTCAAGAGATAATGCCCTGTTAGCCTAGTTGAATATAATAACATTCTGATGATAGCCGGTGAGCAGAAAAGGTGTGAATGAATGAGTTCAGCTTTTAGAAATTGAAGGGGGTTGTGAATTCTCTCGTTACTAATGCAGCAAAAAAATTGTGAGGATCATAGAGCATCCAAAAATAAAGGTGGAAATTTAGGATTAAAACTGGGAAAAAACCCCACAAACAAACAAATAAAAACAGAGATAAAGGAGAAAATCAACAGACAAATGAAGATCCCAAAATAAAATCTGAACAGGTTCATACATCAAAACAAAGTGAGCCCCCTCTCATTTCATAGATGTATGGTAGCCATGACAATGGAACTACACTGTCTCCACACAGTTTACTTCTCTCCACCATCACCACCAATGCAGATCAAGAGCAGGACCGCCTCTCTAATTCAATCTTAGAATAGTTTGGGGTATTGAGAGGTTAAGTGATTTCTCAACGTGTCACATACTCAATACCTGTGAGCTGTCAATGGCACAAATCATATTTACTGCAAGTCTGTGGTCACCTGTTCTATGCATTCCCAAAAAAAATTGAATTAAGCAAATATAAGTGAGAAGGAATATAATTGGAGGGAGAAAGTATATTAAGGGGATATGTAGATAGGATGAAATTCATCAGTACTTGGAAAGCATAGATTTGGGTATCAATTAAAATTAAAATATAGTAATGTATAACATGCAAAGGAAAACAGTTTCGGATCATTTTAGAAAAAAGTGACTTTCAATCCACTCTATTATTCATTAAAATTAACTGAATTTTGTCTTGTCCATTAACATAAAATATTTTCAAATTTTTTACTTATATAAAATTTTATCATCATACTTTTTGTCTTATTATATAGATAATATTTATAATAATGGTTTATATGCTTTATATGTATAATATATGTACCATATGTATAATATATCTTATATAATATGTATGTAATATGGATATATAATTATGATATTTATTAATGTATAATATCTGTTATCTAGCATTTCCTAGGTGCCAACTTCTGCACTAATCACTTTATAATGATTATCTGATTTAATCCTCACTACAACCCTAGGAGGTAAGTGTTATTACTATCCTCTTTCAACAGATGAGGAAATTGAAATAAAAACAGAGCTTAAGTGGGTCACATAGCTTGGTGCGTATCCAAGGTCAGAATTGAAATCTAGTTGTTGTTTTTTTTTTTATCTACCCACTCTACAACACAGCAACCCGCTATTATTACTACTAGATCTGTCTCTCTCCCTCCCTGCCTCTCTCTCTCTCTCTCTCTCTCTCTCTCTCTCTCTCTCTCTCTCTTTCTCACTCTATTTCTCTCTCTGCCTCTGTTTCTCTCTCTGTGTCTCTCTCTCCTTCCCTCCCTCCCTCTGTCTCTCATATATACATATGCAAGTAATTGTGTGATGTGTGGTATATGCATAAATCTGCATACATCTGTATGTCTATATATGCTGTATATCTGTCAATGCTACAGAAATTTACATATCTAACCTAAATATCACATATAATGTGAATATTTGCATGTGTTTGTGCATATACATAAACACATATATTTTGGATTCTCCCACTTCCTTTAGTTTATTCTCACACCTCTGGAAAGGAAATGAACTTGTGATAAAATTAAGTGATAAAACTAAGGTAGAGAAAGTTTAAATGACTTTCTTAGAATCATACAATTTTCTGAGAACAGATTAGAACTACCTTTATAACTCTAAGTCCAGTATTATATCTTCTGTGCCACCTGTCCCTCTGTTAAAGAGAATAAAGGGACCATCTCTACCCTAGGCTCTTTAATAAATGACACCAATAGCTCCCTTCTAACTTTCAAGAAGCTTACAGGCAAATGGTATCATTCTATACCAAGACACATCAAGGAGCAGAGATTGCTGGACCTAACATTAAAAAAAAATCTGAATTAGAATCTCACCTCTTATTCTTACTGCCTGTATAACCTAGGACATCTGTTTCAATAATAGTAAAATGAAGGAGTGAACCAAATTATCTCCAAGGTCCCTTCGAGTTTCATGCATTAATGATAATCTTGTAAAACAAATAAATAACATATGCTAAATATAAATGTAGATTATAGAGAAAATTTAGGGGGAAAGTGGCAGTTGAGTTCATATTGTTTTTCTTATATTGGTTAATTTATTTTTAATTTCTAATATTCATTTCCATAAGATTATGAGTTCCAAAATGTTTCCCCTTCACTCTCCAAGTCAGCATGTAATTTGATATAAGATCATATTGAGCTTATTTTTCACATTAGCCATATTATAAAGAAGAATTAGAATCAATTAGTAATACTGTAAAGAAAAATTGGAACCTTTCTATGAGAAAAAGGAAACAAAAAAAAAAGAGAGGGAGCAGATAAAATATTTTAATCTACCTTCAGACTCCATAGTTCTTCCCCTGGTGTGTACAGTATTTTCAGTTTTGAGTCTTTTGGAGTTGTCTTGAATCCTGGAAGAGATAAGTCTATCAAAGTTAGTCATTGCACATTTTGGCTTTTCATGTCCAAGGTTCTCCTGGTTCTGCTCTCTTCACTCAGTCTCAGTTTCTTCAAGTCTTTCAAGTCTGCCTGCTCATCATGTCTCACACCAAAATAGTACACCATTACATTCACATACCACAACTTGTTCAGCCATTCCCCAACTGTTGTGCATCCCCTCAATTTCCAATTCCTTGAGACCACCAAAAGGCCTCTTATAAATAGTTTTGTATATTTGGTTCTTTTTCCTATTTCTATGATCTCTTTGGGATACAGGCTTAGAAATGGTATTGCTAGTTCAAAGGGTAAGCACATTTTATAGCCCTTCAAGCATACTTCCAAATTGCTCTCCAGAATGGCTGAATCAGCTCAGAACTCTACTAACAATGAAGTAGTGTTCCAATTCTCCCACATCTTCTCCAACATTTATCATTTTCCTGTTTTATCTTGTTAGACAATCTGATAGGTGTAATGTGGTAACTCCGAGTTGTTTTGATTTACATTATCCAATCAATAGTGATTTGGACCATTTTTATATGACTACAGGTAGATTTAAATTCTTCATCTGAAAACTGCTTGTTCATATCCTTTGATCATTTATCAACTGGAGAATGACTTGTATTCTTATAAATTTGACTCATTTCTCTATAGGAGGCCTTTCTCAGAGATACTGGTTGTAAAAATTTCTTCTTTCTACTTTCTAGTTTTCTACTTTCCTCCTAATCTTGGTTTAATTGACTTGCTTTGAACAAAAATTTTTCCAATTAAATTTATTCAAAATAATCTTCTTCGCTTTTTATAATATTCTCATTTTCTTGTTTGTTCATACATATTCTATTCTCCAAAATTCTGATAGGTAAACTATTCTTTGCTTTCCTAATTTGCTTATAGGATCAGCCTTCTTTTCTAAATTGTGTAACGATTTTGGCTTTATCTTGGTATATGTTGTAATATGTTGGTCTATGCTGGTTTCTGCCATATTTTCCAGTTTTTCCAAGAGGTTTTGTCAAATAATTAGTTCTTATCCCATAAGCTGGAGTCTTTGGTTTATCAGCAGTGGACTACTATAGTCATTGAATACTATGTATTATGCTCCTAACATTCATTTATCTACCATTTTATTTCTTAGCTAGTACCAAGTAATTTCTATTATTGCTGCTTTATAATACAATTTTAGATCTGGTATGGTTAAGCCACCTTCCCTTGAATTTCTTTTCATTAATTACCTTGATGTTCTTGAATTTTTGCTCTTCCAGATGAATGTTATTATTTTTTCTAGCTCTACAAAATAATTTTATTATAGTTTGATTAGTATGGCATTGAATAAACAAATTAATTTAGATAAAATAATGATTTTTATTACATTAGCTCAGACTATCCAAGAGCAATTTATATTTTTCCATATATTTACATCTGACTATATTTGTGTGAAAAGTGTTTTGTAACTGTTTTTATATAGTTCTTCGGTTTGTTTTGGCAGGTAGACTCTCAAATATTTTGTCTACAATAACTTTAAATAGAATTTCCCTTTCTTCTCTTCTTATTGTTGGACTTTCTTGGTAATGCATAGAAATGTTTGTGATTTGTATGAGTTTATTTTATATCCTGCAACTATGCTAAAGTTGTTAATTATTTCAATCAGTTTTTTTTAAAATTTATTCTCTAGGATTCTTTATACCATCATATCACATGCAGAGAGGGATAGCTTTGTTTCATCATTGCCTATTCCATCAGCTCCTTTTTTTTCTCTTATTACTAAAGCTATGATTTCTAGTTCCATATTGAATAATAGTGGTGATAAAGGGAATTGTTCTTTCACCCATGATTTTATTGGAAAGGCTTCTAGCTTATTAACATTACAGAGAATGCTTATTGCTGGATTTAGAGAAATACTACACAATCAGTTTAAGAAAAACTCATTTATTCCTAGGCCTTCCAGAGTTTTTAATAGGAATCTGTGTTGCATTTTGTAAAAAGAAAAAAAGACTTTTTATGCATCTATTGAAATAAGATTTCTATTAGTTTTATTATTGATATGGTCAATTATGCTAATAGTTTTGCTAATACTGAACTAGCCCTGCTTTCCAAGTGTAAATTCCACTTGTTAATAATGTATTGTCCTGGTGATAGATTGCTGTAATATATTTACTAATATTTTACTTTTTTAAAAAAAAATCATCTACATTTATTAGGGAAACTGCTCCATAATTTACTTTCTCTCTTTTGTTTCTTCCCAGTTTTTATATCAGCATCATATTAGAATTGTTCTTTAAATGTCTGGTAGAATTAACTTGTAAATATATCTGGCCCTGAAGAATTTTCTTGGGGAGTTAACTGATGGCTTGTTCAATTTCTTTTTCTGAAAAGGGTTAATTTAGATAATTTCCCTCATTTGTTAATCTGCACAATTTATATTTTTATAAATATTCATTCATTTTACTTAGATTATCAGATTTATTGGTACATAGTTCAGCAAAATAACTCCTAATTATTCCTTTAATTTCCTCTTCCTTGGTGGTGAATTTGTCCTTTTCATTTTTAATTATGGTAATTTGTTGTTCTTGTTTCTTTTGAAAATCTTTTTAAAAGTAAAAGGGTTTATAAATTTTATTGTCATTTTTTTTCATAAAACCAGTTTAGTTTTATGTATTAACTGAATTGATTTCTTAATTTAAATATTGTTACTCTCCTTTGATATTCAGAATTTCTAATTAGATATTTAACTAGTGATTTTGAATGTCTTTTTTTCCAGTCTTTTCAGTTTCATGTCAAATTCACTGATCTGATTTTTTTCTAAATTTCCCCAAAATATGGCTTTGGCTACATCCCATAAATTTTGATTTGTCTCTTTATTGTCATTCCCTTTGTTGACATTAATGATTATTTCTCTGATTTTTTACCTACTATTTCTTTAGTATTAGATTATTTAGCGTCCAGTTAATATTAATTTTAATCTATCTTTTCAGTTTAACCTTATTGAACATACTTTTTCTTTCCTGTTTGCCTTTTTATGCTTCTCTGGAGTCTTGTATTTGAAGATCAAATTTCCTGTTCAGTTTTGGTCTTTTTTACCAGGAAAGATTAAAAGTCTCCTTTTTCATTAATGTCCATCTTTCCCTTGGAAGATTACACTCAATTTTTCTGGGTAATTCATTCTTGGCTGCAATCCAAGCTCTTTTGTCTTCTAAAATATCATATTCCAAGCCCTCTGATTTTTTAATGCAGAATCTTTTGCTTCTTGTGTAATTCTGACTCGGGCAACATGATATTTGAATTGTTACTTTCTTGCTACTTAGGGTATTATCTCCTTGACCTTATAAATATGAAATTTGGTTATAATTTTTCCTGGAGTTTTCATTTTGGGATGGCTTTTAGGAAATGATTGGTGTATTCTTACGACTATTTTAACATCTGGTTCTAGTATATCAGAGGTATTTTCCTTGATAATTTCTTGAAAGGTGCTGTCCAGTATCTTATTTTGATCATGGCTTTCAGGTAGCCCAAGATTTCTTACATTATCTCTCCTGGATCAATTTTTCCAAGTTAACTGTTTTTCCAATGAACTAGTTTACATTTTCTTCTATTTTTGTCATTCTTTTGATTTTGTTTGATTGATTCTTGATGTCTGAGTCATTAGCTTCCACTTGCCCAATTCTAATTTTTCAGGAATTATTTTCTTCAGTTAGCTTTTATAAATCCTTCTTTTTTCACTTGGCCCTTTCTAATTTTAAAGGAATTTCTTTCTTTGGTGGATTCCCCTCTCCCTCAGTTTGACTAATTGTATTTTAAAGTTGTTTTCTTCAGTCATTTTTTGTACTTTCTTTTCCAATATATTGACTCTGTTTTTCATAATTCTCTTGCGTATCTGTCATTTCTTTTTCAAATTTTTCTTCCACCCCTCTTACTTTATTTTTAAAATCCTTTTTGAGCTCTTACAAGAGGGCTTTTGTGCTTGAAATCAATTCATATTCCTATTTGAGACTTCATATGTTAGCATTTTCATCATTGTTGTCATCTTTTGAGTATACTTTCATTTTTTTCTGTGACCATAGTCACTTTCCATGGTCAAGGATATTTTTTTTTTGCTCATTTAAAGAACAAATGAGCTCTACTTCTCAGATACAGGGGTCACTCTCCCAAGATTCTTGCACTGGATGCCAAGGGCCTGGTCACTGCTTTTCTCAACCCAGATCTCTGGGATTTGCCCACTGGATTTGCCCACTGCAGGGTAGTCTACCCTAGTCATGTTTATTGTGCCCTGGTTTCCAAGGCTAATAGTTTACATACTAGACTTGGGCTGGAGTCCTCATAACTGGCATGCCATGCCACTCACTTGCTGAGGCAAAACCTTTGGGCTTCAGTTGTGGATCTGTGCTGTGACTAAGAGCCTCCACCTGGCTTACTCAGACAATGGCTGCACTGGGTTATACTCTCCTGTTACCCAAATGAGACAGTCCTTTCCTGGAGTCCTCCAAGGTGTCTTTGTCTGGACAATTGTTTCAACCTTTCTGTGATTCTGTCACTACAGAATTATTTTAGAGGTTTGATATAATATTCTTTCTGAAGGAAAATGGGGAGAGCTTGGGGAACTTTTTGGCTTCTTTCTACCATTTTGATTCTGCTTCCTAAGTAAGAATTATTAAACACTGAAAAATCACATTTGAATCATTACATATTCCCCAAACACTAATATTCCTATGCTCACATATGGACTAGACATGTGACTTCTTTGGTATTAGGAACTCCCAAATGAAGACCCTCCCTTTACAAGTGTAGGTTGATACCTCTTAGCTAACTAGAGCCCTGAAAGATTAGGTGACTGGCTGGAGGACACAGTCATATGTTGGATGCAGGGTTTGCTTCTGAGCTAATTGTCTGTTCAGTAAGACATGTTGCCTGTTCTATTCAGACATTAGACCAAAAATATGTTAATAAATACAAATGTAATGTAAACCATTATTACATGGGTCATTATTACTTGAGTTCAGCTATGTTCTGGGTAATTTCATGTTCCTTAAAGTATCACTAGTATAAATAGCAAAAGCCTTGAGTGGCTGACACAGTTTGCCCATAATAAAGGCAGCATTCCTGGGTATTCATGTGAGAAAGCATTTCCACTGTATAAAGAATATTTGTATGATCAAATTCATTCACAATTATTTTTTGATATCCTGGATAATTAAAATTTGAATACAAATTCAGTAGCAAGTCTATTTTGAACTGGTAAGAAAACCATGCGAAGAATATATTTAGCAAACAAATAAGTGCATTAACTCTTTGATAAACAAATTCATCTCCAAAAAAAATGGAATCCCTCTAAAGCCACATTTAACATTTTAACATTTTCTGAAGGGGATGAGAAGTATGCAAACAATATTTTCATCATTGTATGGAATTTTATGTTTGGAAACTTTCTCTACTATGTGTGTGATTTAGTCTTGGATATTTCTCAAGTCATTGAGCAATGAAGTACCTTGCAGACAGAACTTATAGAGAAATACTTTTTTCAGAGGTAGCACTTGTGTTGAATCCAGTTCTTGCAGACAGTACTTCTTGCCTTACAAATACTGTACCATTCTGCCTTTCAAATGCAACATTAAATGGGCTAAAAATAACATAAGATCTAAGAAACAATAAAAAAAAAAACCCAACAAATTATGTTTGAGGCAGGATACTTGGAAATTTTTGATTCACAATTAAAAGTTATTAAATTTACAAATACCTTTCTATAGATTTCAAATTAGAGTTTCTCAGAAATCCTGTGGAAGAAGTAAAACAGTTACACTTATCCTATTTTTCAGATGAAGAAACTAAGGATCATAAAAATGATGTGACTTCCTGGAGATTACACTATAAATAAATGTCAGAGGTAACAGGTGTTCTGATTAAAATTAAAATATTCAAGCTCTATACTACATAACTTTGGTGTTTGGTGTTTGTTAAAACCATTCAGTTATTTCACTATTATGTACATATATATATATATATATACATATTTATGTATATATATATATACACATACACACATATATACACACACTCATACTCACATTCATACATATATATGTGTGTATACATATATATTCAGTTATTAGTTTGAGTACATATGTGCACATGTTGTTGCATATATATGTATATAAACATGCATTTATATATTTATACATGCATATTTTAAACAAATCTGTATTTTGTAGAAATACATAAAAGAATTCCAACACTGCCTCTCATTTTTCCAGCTTCTTTCTCTTCTTTAACATTTTTTCTCCTTATTAACACTTTACCAATATGTCCAGACAATGCCTTGTCTATATACTCTTCAGTATGTGCCAGTTGCTTGTTCATGTAGCTGAGCATGGATACCAGATAACCTTCGTGGATATTTCCCACTTAAGCTTTGCCACCACTGGCTTCCCTCTTTCCATTCTGAAATGCTTTGGGGTTGAAGTGATAAACTCATTGCAATCACCTGAAAGCTTCATAGGCAAGTCATGGACAATCCCCCCACCCTGAGATGATGTGAATAGTTATTCCCTCATCTTTTATTTCACCAACAGTTGTATGGAAACCTGAGAACTGACGGGTAAAAGATGGAATTGCTTATGCCACAAAAATTGTCAATGAGAGACTGACACTTGCATACTTGCCTGCTAATTAGCTCAGCATGGCAACCACCAGTGTTGGTCTACTTGGTGATGAATTGAATAAAAGGAGGCATTATGCAATAATGGATTTGACTCATAAAGCTAAGTTTCAATCCAAGTCCTGCCACTTATTCCCTCGGCCATATTGGTCAAGTTTTTTTAGGTTTTTAGGCTTTCAATTTTTTTAGAATGATTGAGTAAATAAGGGAAAAATATTATTTGATAGGTCTTGTGCTAAGTTAGAGGAATATATATATATAATATGTATATAAATGTATACACATATATGCATATTAATAAAATAAATATAAATATATATTTATGTATGACATATAATATATAAATATACATACATATATACATACACACACATATATATATGTATATGTATATATGCCCCTCTGCTCATAAAGTTTAGTGGGAGATATATCACATTTTGGGGAGCAGCACCCAGAGAATTTTGCTTTGTCTTAGGAAATTCCAGGGATAATGATTCACTTTTTCCAGAAGTAATGGTTGTATTTATATGACTAGACTTCTCAAAGCAAGAAGAATAATGGACCAGAGAGGAGGACAAAAAAAAAGATATGCTTTCAACTGGCAGAATAAAAAAATGAAAGAAGAAAACTGTTCTGATTTGATCCTATGTGGATATACTGTGCTCTCCTCAATCAAGAGAGTCTGGCTCCAGTTTGGAAAGGCTTTAAGTATTATAAGATATTTTCTACATATATTTTCTACGTATGTCATAAAGTTTCTTCTGAATAGATAAATACAAATGTTTGTTCCAAAAATAAGTTCTTCTTTCTTTTTTTTATACTTTTTTAAGGATTCTGATTCTTCAGAGAGAAATCCTCAATTAGGCACCAATATCTCCCCCATTTCCCTTGCAAGCACACACACACACACACACACACACAAACACACACACACTGCTCTGACACATCTGTGAAACTTCCTAGTAATGAGGAAAATATAGGACAGACTTAGGGCTGTCTTTATGCAGCAGAAAATAGAGGTGCTGTGTCACTAAGTAACCATAGACGCAGAATATTTGAAAGAAGAATTCTGCACTCAGCACTCTAGGGAATTTTCTGTTGTCTCTTCAAAAGTTTAGGTAAAACCTCAAAAATAAAGTGAAAACTCTCATGTTTTCAGTCTCATTTTGTGGTTCACCACACTTAGCAATAACACTTAACTAAGATCCAGCACCACTGTCTGAACTTTAATAAGATTGCATTTTCCCCCACCATCACAGTGGGTTGCCTTGAGTAGTTTTTCATCTCCTGCTATCATTAATGATAGACTTTTGGTAGAAAATCTGTAGATAGGAAAACACATAGTCTGCATGAATTTCCAGAAACCCTCATGCCTCATAGTATCAAAGGACTTGGTAAATTTGACAAATATTGGATACATACTCTGTTTTACTCATGGCATTTCTCCTGGAGTCACGGCAGCAAACATCATATTGACTATTTCTATGGCCCTTTCTGAATCCACACTGAATCTTGGGGAGAACTTCCAAGTGAAAGATCTAAAGACTAAATGCTAAAGACTAAAAGAGAGTGATACTCCCCCTTCCCTGTGACTTTTAGACACAAATGATTGTGCACTTAATTCAACTTCTGAGGCTTGGAAGCAACAGAGGAGGGATTGATTCTCTGCCACGTATATTAATTTTGGCAATTAAAACCAAGAAAACAGAGGTTCTTCACCAGTCAACACCATATCTCTCATGTGTGAAACCATAAATTACAGCAAATAGAGAAATTGTGAATGCTGTGGATAAGTTCACCTACCTTGGCAACATACTTTGCAGGGATATACACATATATGATGATGTAAGGCAAGCATTGTCAGTGCAAATTCCATGTTTGGGAATCTCAGAAGGAGTTTGGGAGAGAATACTAGAGGGCCTACCCAGCTGAAGGTATACAGAACCATTATGCTGATGCTATTGCTGTACGCTGTAACCATGAGAAGTGTATTGCCCATGCTGTATCCATGGGCAAACAAGACAGTATACCAGTACCATGCCAGAAAACTGAATTTCTCCTAGGTAATTGACTCAGGAAGATTCTGAAGATTACCTGCCATGATAAGATACAGACACAAAGGTCCTTTCTTGCCCTGAACTGCCAAGCATTCAAACTCTGCTGCAGAGAACACAATTCTGATGTGATGGCCATGTTGTTTGAATGCCAAAAGTTTGTTTGCCTAAAAGACCATTTTACAGAGAGCTCGCATATGGCAGGCACTCACATGAAGATCAGAAAATAAAAAGGTGATACAAGGACACTCTCAGGGTCTCTCTGAACAACTTTGGTATTGATTGGGAGACATGGGACACACTGGCACAGGACCAGCCAACATGATGCACCTGCATAAAAGAAGGTACTGTGATCTATGAGCAAAGTAGAATTATAGTAGCTTGAAAGAACCATGGGAAGTGGAAGTTGAGAGGCATCTTCACTCCAAATGTTCATGCCAACTATTTGTGCCTGACATGTACTATAGTCTTCTGAACTCATATTGGTCTCATCGGCCTTGACCCCAAAACAGTGATGCAATTTTCATCCTCTTCAAATACAAAGGAACAACCAATTATTTAAAACATTGCTATAAATATTATGTTGTATGTGAGACCTTTCTTTTTTATTATTCACCTCCTTAACATAAATCCCTTCTTGGGACACCTTTGGATAGAAGTGTGTATATCTATTAATTATTTTCTTAGCATAGTTTCAAATTGTTTTCCCAAATGGTAAAGTCAATTCACATCTTCGCAATCCTATATTATTGCAATTTTCCTCAATCTTTATAGAATTTGTTATTTCCTTCATTGTTATACTTATTCATTTGCTGAGTATTAGGTAAAGCAATGGAGTTGTCTGCATTTCTTTTATTTTTAATGATTTAAGGGATTCTGTCATTTGACAAATAACAACTTTTTAGATTATGTTCTTTGTCCACTTATGATTTTTTTTGTCTTATATATTTGTGTTAATTGCCTTTCTATATTATATACCTGATCCTTATGAGCTGTATTTGAAACATCAGTTGCTTTCTTTCTTATCTTATTGACATTAATGTTATTGGTGTAAAAAGCTTTTAAATATCACATAATTGAAATTTTCTGTTATATCTTTTCCATCATTCCTTGTTTGAACAGGAATTCACCCCTTAGCCATATTTGTAAAAAGTTCAAAACTAATTACTTCTTGTCAAGGGTTTCCTTTGGTTCGTGTTTTCCCTCCATCTAGGATATTAAGTTCAATTGCTTCTAAGACCTTATCTCAACTGTTTCACTGATCAATTGGTAAAGGTGGGTTTTTTTTTTTCAAATCAGAAGCCCGATTTTTCCATCACTATTCTATTCTATAAGGTTCACATTCACATTGACATATGGATACAGAATAGGCCTAAAAGCAACATTTGCTTTCTTGGGTACACATGGTAACACATGGTGACACCACCTTATTGCTACCCAACGGTATCTAAACTAGGCCTTCTTTCTAGTTAGATTCTAATAATAGCTGATATGAAGTACATATAAATATATAGTGACATTTGCAAAATCCTTTACATATAGTAGCTCTTGTGGTCCTCATATCAATTCTGTGTTTAATACAAATATTACAAGTATAATTTTGTAACAAAATCTAAATTGATAATTAATTTATGAAATTATATAAGGGTGAAGGCACATGCAATTTTTTGTGTACTTTCTGGGAAAGCCCCCAGTGACAGTGAGAAATGAGGCAGGAATCATTTTAATAAAGCTTTAGGGACAATTGAACAGATAGTACAGAGACAAACAACAAAAGAGCTATAGAGGCAGAAGGAGTGGGGCAGGGGATGGTGTGTTGAAGGAAGGCAGACATCAGAAAGAAAGAGGATAGAAAGGGAGAGAGGCAGAGAATATCACACATATAACCATGGATTAAAATTCAGAGCACTTAGCAGCATAGACCAGATGGAGCTGGAGGAATGCTTGAGAGAAAAGGAGTTGAAAAAAGGGCTTTAGTGGATATCTCCAATTTTCTCCATGTTTTAGGAACATCTGGTGGCATAATGGATACAGTACAAGACCAGGAGCCAAGAAGACCTGAGTTAGAATTTGATCTCAGACACTTACTAGATCCATGACTTTAGGCAAGTCATTTAACTTCTATTTGGCTCAGTTTCCTCAACTGTAAAATGGGGATAATAAGAGCATCTATTCTCCAGGGCTATTGTGAGAATCAAATGAAATATTTTTGAAAAGCACGTAATGCATCTATTTATACATCTGCCTGATGAGCTACATAAATGCTTCTTCTTTCCCTTCCTTCCAGTTCCTCCACCTACAATAAAAGGATGTCTTTTTCAGCATTCCTTTTAGATTTTCCTTGAACTCTTTAAGTGATGAGAACCTTACTATATTTTGGTACAATGCATTATATTTTTGGATAGTTATTATTTCTAGAAAGTTATTTCCCATATTAAGATGAAACTTTTTTCCCTATTGGCTGTACTTAATTCTGTCCTCAGTAGCTACATTGAATATATCTGCTATCTCATCTCCTACACACATTTTCATATCTGAAGACAGCTGAGGAGTCCTTTACAGGTCTTCTTTTCCCTAGGTTAAACATCAAAATTGTCTTTAACTGATCTTTAAGTAACATGGATCCTTCACTATCCAAGTCAGAATTTTCTGTGACTGATTCAGTCTGTCAAAGATCTTCCTTAAAATCTAGTATCCAGAAATGTACACTGTTCTCAAGATGTGGCCTAGATAGCTCAGCATACAGTATAATACTTACCTGCCTCCTACTTGTTACCAGTAGAAGAATAGTTTTGATTGATTTGCCTTAAGCACATGTAGAGAGTGCATTCCTTCCTCTATTCCATTCATTTTACCAACTTTTCATGTTGAAATGCTTTAAAGGAAATAAATAATTCTTACAACATTAGCTAATTGCTTCATTAGAAGTAAGTATAGACAAAGCAGACTATTGAGTGGCATTCCACACCCAAACTACTTCCAGATATTCCAAGAATGTCTTGATGAAATCCGGGAAAACCTGAATCTCCTTGAGAGTATGGGAAAGGGATAGAAAACTTACTCACCTACAAGAACATTACATATTTAAATTCAATAGACTCTAGGTACCATAGGTAACTAGGTACATAGCAATGCCTTACCTGTTAAGGAAAAGGGCCCCATGCAGAAGAGGTCCAGATAAACAATGTCATTTATGAGTTGCTTGGTTGATCTGACACAGAAGCATAGCAAAATGGAAAGGGTCTTTGTCAAAGAATATATACTTTTTGTAAAGCTATAAGTCCTGTGATCATGAAGTCTACATTTCAGGACTAATTAACTTCTGAAAGTCATTTTGCATGGAGATATAGGAAAGAAGTAGCTTGTAGATATTGAGCAGCCAGACCAAATTGTTGCACTATTTTAAAAGATGCTCCAGGGCTTATGGATCATTTGAGTGTGGAGATTTGACCTATCTGTTTATAATTGTTCCTTCCTGACATGCTCTATTAGCAACAACCAAAGACTTCCAAACATTGGCAGATCGTTTATATTTGCAAGATCTTTAGGACATTGTGGGGCAGAGAGAAGAGAAAGGGAACTATGGACAGCAGAGAAGGGATGTGAGCAAAAATAGTTCAATAAATATCCAGATAGTTCATAAAAATTAATTTAGACCATCTTTTGCAGGGAGGGAACTCTACAAACAGCGTAGGTAATGCAAGGGAATTACCTTTGGAAACTTGATCTTGAAAGTTCTGTTTTTAAGTGTGTGAGGTGGTAAAAACATTCTGCTAGCTGCTTTTTGAATCGATTTGAATTTATATTCTTAACACATTCAATTGTTGGGTATTGAACTGCAATATGGGCTATTAATGAAAAGAATCTGCTGTTACAAAGATGTTTTAGTTCTCCTTTGCCATAAAAAAGCAGCAAATACAAAAACTCACTTAAAAAAGCAGGACAATGCAATATATTTTTCAGCACACAGGATTTTTCGTAAGGTTCATCATAGGATGTATTACAGAGAAAAGACACAATAGCAAGCTAATTCAGAGTAGAATTAGAGGAAGTGATGTTCCAACTGATAAAAGTGAACAATAGTATGTAAAGATGGAATGAGCCAAAGACAAAAGATGAAAATGGTTTGAGTTAGACATGATTGTGGGTAGAATGGGGAAGGTGATTCTAGGGAGATCACTTAGTCTTTTTTTTTTTAAGGCCATTTTAGCAAAAGAATGCTGTCCTGGGCCTTCTCCCTTTGCGGAGAAGAATATTTTGCTCATGTAGAATTATATTCTGCCTTGGTGTCCACAGTCTCGCTAAACTGAGAAATATTCTTCATTCATGTTACTGCGGGGACATTTTTCTCCCCGATTCCTGAAACCTCCAATTTGATGCTAAAGTTAATTACAAGCTGAAACAGAAAGACATTTGAAATTTACTAGAGAAGTAAAGGTAGGAAAGAAAGGTCAAGTCGAGGATATGAATAAAACAAAGATGGATGACACTCTTAGGAGGAATGTCACAGAGTGTCATTGAATGTTTGACTAAATATGAAATGGGAGCAACCATTAAACATACAACTTTTCTCAGAATAAATGTATAATTCAATGAGAGACCTTTTCTCTGTTCCTCACATGTGGTAATCAACTCTGTCTTTTTTCTTGGTTTTCTTTCATAACTAGAAATTCCTTCATTTTTGCTTCTGCCTTATAGAATTTCATTCTTTCGGGAAGATGCAGCTTAAACACCACTTTTTACATGAATCTTTGTCTATATTCCTAATGAATAGTGACCTTTTCAAGCTCCACAGATTTATTGTTGTTTTTATTTTCTATTTATTCTATTATATTTGTTCCATATATACTAACACAGTTATTGCCTCCTATAATTGAATATAGAATATATGAGAACAACATTTGTTTCTTTCTTTGTAATTCCAGTACTTACCACTTAGTATGTACTTAATAAATGCTTCTTTAACTGAAATGAATAAATATGATGTTAGTATTTATAACTGATATTTATAAAACACTTCAAATTTATAAAGGCCTTATGATTTACCTCACTTGAGTTTTACAAATCACCTTATAAAATAGATGTTATACTTATATTATTATCTCTATTTTACAAATGACAGCACTGGTTAGGTTTTTGTTAGTATTGTCAGCTTAGGTTAGGATAGTTGATATGAATTGCTAGCCGTCACAGAGTTACCAAAAATCAGAGACAGCATTAGAACACAGGTCTTTCCAACTCCATGCATAAGTGGAGCATTATTGAAATGAATTTAGAAATATTCATTATGCCATTTCAATTATGCCATTGGGAATATCTATGAATATGAAAGACTCAATCTTTCTTCTCTTAAATGGTAGAAAATTATAAAAGAGAAAAGTAGTCTTAAACTGCGATTTTTTGAGGAGGTTGATGTATGTACATATACAGATTTCAGTTGGAATAGAGTAGGATACAAATGCCCTGTAAGACATAAATAGAATTGCTGAGAAAAGAAATATATTGGCACAGAAATTATTTTGGAAGTTCTAATGGCAGAAAATTTTATTTTGCTTCAGCCACCCTAGTGATGAGCTTCTGCAAGCATGACTAGACTGGTCCTTGGATGACAGTCCATCACCAGATCCACACACACAAAATTCCCAACAGGGATGAAGCCACTGGGAATGCAGAATCATATCTCTTACAGTGTAAAACAACAGAGTGGGACTTTGTGGACAATATGGAAATTTTTAGCCATTGTTGGCAGAAGGGCAGGTACCACACTAAGCCATGACATACACAGGCATACTCCCCATCCAGTACTTTGCTAGGCATTTGCAAGAGGAAAGTTGGGGAAAGGGGATAGTAAAGATGAGAGAAAGGTGAGGGGGAGAAAGAGTTTGGAAAAAGGGAAAAGAGAGAGAGGGCTGTGTGTTTGCACGTGCGCGCACGCACGTGCATTTGTATGTATGCGTGTATGTGTGTGTGTGTGTGTGTGTGTGTGTGTGAGAGAGAGAGAGAGAGAGAGAGAGAGAGACAGAGACAGAGACAGAGACAGAGACAGAGACAGAGAAGAGATACAGAGACAGAGCTGGACTAATTCTTTAAAACGCATTTTTACTAGGTTCCTGCTTGCCTCAGTGTCAAAAACAGGAGATCCATCTCCTCTCTTATGCCTGATAGTCATGAGTAACTTAGAAGAAGAGGAGATTCATGCAACTGAATCATTACAGTATCCTCTAGGTATATCCTTGTTGAGTACCACTGCATGCTATGGCCATGACAATCTTCTTTTGTTAACTGCTATGGGGACTGGGGCTGTGTCATTTCCTTTCATCTTATAAAATAAAATACCAATGGTTTGGCCTGGTCAGCCTTGGTCAGAAACAATATAGAATCAGTCAGTCTGCATCTGACTCACTGCTCTCATATTTACTCTATTTCCATTTCAATTTTCCTCATTTGTAAAATACGAGTCATGCTTTTAATAGTTTCCTCTACATTATTAACAATAATTAAATTATGTAATTTAAAAATAACTAACAACAGCAATAGTTACCTCTAAATTACTGTGATGAAGGTAGCTTTGTGAACACTGTATCTATCTATCTATCTATGATGTTATTGATGCTGATTTTATTTTCCATCAAGGGGCAAAGAATCACACATAAAGCAATTAATGATGATTGCAAGTCAGTATACAAATGTTTCAAGTTAGAAGACCTAAAATCATATCTGATTTGCTATTCAGAAACACCCTATGAGGTAAGAAGTAGAGTTATTATTATTGCCACTGTTTTGTGAGGAAACTGAAGCTCAGGGCAAGTAATGCACTTGTCTAAGGTGGCACAACTGTTAAGTTGGGGATTTATGTTTCAAACTTGGATGTCCTTATTCTTAGGTCCATGAAGTTTCTACTACACAGAGCCGACTCTAAAAAGTCTAACAAGCTTTGGAATGAAAGTTAATTCTATATTTTTCAATTAAATAAATATGCAGAGACATTGATCCAATTCCTACCTGGTTTGCATGTGTTTTCTAAGAAATAAAAATAAAACTGTGATATGGAAGCAAGAGAAAGACACAAAAATGTCAGAAGCATGTTGTGTGTATGTGTGTGTGGGCGGGGAATGAGGGTGATAGAGTATGTAGGAGTTAAAACAAAAAGGTCTATGGACTCTGTGAAAAAGGAATATACATCTCTCTAGTTCAGTTAGATCTGGTTAGCTCAAAACTCCCAGGAAGGGATTAGATATAACTCCTGAACTGAAGGAGAGATAGAAGGCCATCCTGGCATATTATTAAACTTTATTAGACTAAACAGAAAGTGAAATATTTTCTAGGGATGTATTCCCTAGCAGCAACTTAATTCTTTGAAATTCTCCTGAATTCCAAACATCCTAGCAGTAATTCTAAAACAATTTGCTTCATGCTAAAAGATCATTCATTTAAAAAAAGAAAAATAAACAAGAATAGTGGTAAAAGAAAAAAGGAGTTCTATTTAATAAGGCTTTAGAATATCCCCATTATCTAAAATGAAGAGATCAGATTTTAGGAGAAGACATTTTGCATTTCTCTCTCAAGTGGTGGGAGTAACATTTTGTTGGCTGCATAGCCAGAATGGGTTATATCTAAAAAACACAACAACACACTGTTCATTTGGTACAGTCTAATTCTTTGCCCACAGCATCTAGAAAGAGTGAAAGCCCTATTTGTCCACAGTCACATCGAAAGTCAGGTACGCCAACCTGAACTGGAGAGAAGGAATGCTTATCTTCCTCTATTCTAAAAGTAGAGACCCATGACTCAAAGAAATAGCCCTCTAGCTTTGTTTTATTTTGTTCTGTTTCTTTGGTATGTTTTTTGTTCTAGGACCAAGTGATAGACTCTTTACTCGAACTAGATTTGAGCTATGATGATTCCACTGCCAAGATTCCAGGCTAGATTATAGCTTCCTCTTGGGAGAAAAGTCCTTAACATCTATGGCATAAGAGATTTGGGCCAAAGAAGGGGAGCAGAGTCTCTGCTCCTTGGACTTGGAGTTTGTTTGAACTATACCACATAAGAATGGAGATGAATCCTGAACCTAATCCCTTTCTCTTTCCCAGAAACTAAGGTTGTGGTGATTGCCTCTAGGTGTTGGGCAGGGGGGATATTTGTGTATATATTCTTACGGTACTTTTGAAGTAAATATTGTTTTATAAAAGTCCATCTGACTATCAAGAGGCTACATGAAATTGGGGTATAGGGATTACTTAAAATTGGGGAATGTACTTGACCTTCCTCACCCCAAAAATGAAAAAAAAATCTCCTTTAGGTTATTAGAGAACGCTGGGGGAAGGGACAGAATCTTAACAAACCTGACCTTCATGTAGTGAGGTCCAGCATAGTCACTGCAGCACCTAGAATGGTAGTGAAAGGGGGATTTAATAGAAAGGGAAAGAATACTTCATTTCTTTAATTTAGGCAGAGTTATATTTGCCATTTTTGAAGGCAGAAAGGATAGAACTAAAGATAAAAGAAAGTGATGAATGTGGTATAGAAAACAGCCAGAAGAAAAAAATTAAGCTCTCAAAAATAAAAGTGAACTGTCATTGGGATTTTTAGAAGGTCAGATAGAAGTAATTTTTTTTGTAATTCCTTCCATACCCCCATTGCTCCCCCCCCCACACACACACACTCCTTCCCACCACCCTTTTGCTCTCAGGTGCCACTTGACAAAAGAAATCCTCTTGAATCTCCTGACTCTGTTCTTGGCTCCACTGGGATTTTCCAGATCTAAGTGTGACAGGAGAAGCAGCCATATCAAGGAGCTGCTGCATTACTTGTACACATGTAGAAAACAGATCTGTGCCCTGCCCAGGAGGTCAACTTCCCACTACTGACATCTTCAATCCATCTCACCCAGCACCTGACAGGACCATTATTGACAGAAGTGTCACCATATGCTTTCTTCACTCTTTGGGGAATGTCAATAGGCCTTAGGCTCCTTGCAATCAGGAACTCTATTTGCTTTATACTGGTGTCATATTTGGCAGCCTTTCTATGAAATTGCTGCAGTGTTTCCATCTGCCAGATGTCAATGGAAGTTGAAGGATAGAGGCAAACAATTCAGAGGTTTCAACAGGAATTTTTTAAAGTCACTATTGACGACTGATGATAAAAACTAACTCCTGGGCATAGTCTGTGCTTTCAAGAAGCTAGCATTTTAACAGCAACAATAGAAAAGGAAAATATCTGCAGAAGGATAAACAGACACCAAGGTAAATTAAGCAAAAAATGAAAAGAACTAATTCTCCAGTTTGTGGGTTATTTTTCTCACCTTGGTAAGGACATGGGAATAAAAGATGTGGAACAAAAAATCAGAAAGGGATGAAGCTAATGAAATAAAAAAGGAAAAAGAAAGAAAAAAGGTTCAGTATTTGAAACTACGCAAAGCAGGAGAAACATGAGAGGAAGGTATAGGTCTAGTGTTAAGTAGATACAGAAAAGTTAGATCATGTGAATAAAGAGGTGCTCATGATTAGGAGATTCTTAACTCTTATGTCATGGACACGTTTGGAAGTCTAATAAAGGTTACAATTGACCCTTCAGAGAAGGATGCTATTAAATAACTTTTTAAAAATATTAAATTTATATTAGAAGTGAGTGAAAATGAAGTCATAAACCCACTTTTGGGGTTCATGAGCCTCTGATTTATCAATGATCGTGAACAAGAGCCATCTTTGCTCTTGAATCTAGACTTAAAATCATCTCTCTATTTATCAGTTATAAACCAAAAATTTCTATGACTAGATTTGGTTGAACAAGGATAAACTAACTATATTTCCATACCTACAACCTGCTTAAACTTCTGAGAAATACGTATTTTCACTAGTATAAAATATTATTTCACTGGATTCAGTAACACAATAGTCACCGAATATGTGACTTATTTAAATCATCAGCATTAATTTATCTGATTCATTAAGTTCATTGACATCCATTATTAGGTAACAAACCCTAAGGCCTTGATAAAATGAGGCACTTGAGGGAGAAGTTTTGATGAGGAGAGAAACTTTAAAAAGTTATGTAAAACATGGGACAGCACACTCAGACTATTAGAGATAATGAGTATAGGACAACATAAGGACATCAGTTACTGATGAATATATGGCATGAGATAGGATTAGGGAAGGGCATAAAGGAGACCCCAAATTAGGTAAAAGATCAAGATATTGTGTTCAGGAATGGGATGCAAGTGACCTGGATGCCACATTTGACCTTCTAGGTCCTCAACTGTGACCCTTTGACTGAGTCCAAACTTCACAGAAAAGCTCTCCTTAATAAAAGCATTTGTTCTATAAAACTTGAACTCAGTCAAAAGGCCACACCCAAGGACCTAGAGGGCCATGCCTGGCTTCATACCTGCAGGCTCTCCAACCCTGGCACTGTAGATGACTCATATAAGGAAATGGAGTACAAAAACCTTTTAGTTTTAGGATGAAGTAAAAATCATTTGAATTCTGGATATGAATTGCCTATATGATCTTGGGCAAGTTATTAGTCCTTCCAATTTGCTCAACCCAAAACTGAGAGGGGTTGAGTAAATGCTTTCTAAGATCACTTCCAACTTGAAATCCATTAATGGGGCCAGAGCTACGGGGAAGTGAAATATAAAGACTTTTTTCAACTTGTGTATTCTCTTCCTATCAACATTCAAGCACTCACAGGAGAAAATGACACACTTCCATGTTCTTCCCACCTCTTTACTATCCCTATTCATGCTAGAAATGAAGAGTTTAAATGCATTTGTTGTTTTCTCAGAGGAAAAAAAAAAAGCAAGATAAGAAATATCCCTTTCTTTGAAACACTACTACTTAAAGTTTTGAGAAGTGATTTATTATGAAATAATTTTTTTTAAAGTTCTTCCTTTTTATTTTATCATCAATTTATTTTTAAGTAGGCCCTCACATACTACCCTTACCAGAGAAACATCCAAGGTAACAAACAAAGGAAAGAAAAAAGCAATTCAGGAAAATTAGTTAGGACCCCAGTTGATTTCTTATCTGACTGTGTATATATGATACTTCACAATAATTTTCTTGTCTTTGTAAAAAGAAGGGTTTTATAAGTTTTCTTCAGTGCCTTTTTTTAAGCAATTATGATTATATATAACTGAGGTTATTGCTGATGATTTTGAGAATTAAGTTTGTTGGTTGTGGTGTATATCACTTTTCATAATTCTCCTAACTTATCCCTGCATGATTTCTTATTAGTCTTTTTACCTTTCTCTGCATTCTTCATATTCCTCCTTTCTTAGAATATAGTAATATTCCTCTATATTTACATAACATAAGTTCTTTATCCATTCCCCAATCTATGAGAAATTATTGAGTTTCTAGCCCTTCACTACTACTTGCCCCCTCTCTCTCTGCCCCCTCCCCCTAAAAATGACGCTATAAATATTTAGCATATTTAGGTACTATGACATCCGTTGCATATATGTAAAATATTAGACAGTAGATTATTGTTGAATATTTTCTAATTCTTATAAAGCAACAATACCTGATTCTCAACTTACTTTTTCTCCAATTTTATCTTACAGAATTCTGAGAAAGCAACAAGGGACACTTTTACTCTGGACTTAATTCTGACGAAAGATAAAAAAGGAGGAAGAGTGACAGGAAAGTGAGAGAAAGTGACTGTGTTATTTTATAATTCATGAAAGTCAAAAATGTAATGCTAGACATACCAAGAAACATATTCTTGACTTTAAGAAAACAGATTTCAAAAAGTTCTGACAAATAATAGGCATGGTTGCCTGGCCTGAAGCTCCAATGGGTGGTGGCTTAAAAGGGAAACCAGACTTTAAAAAGTAGACACCTTTGTCCTGCTTCCAGCCTCTCCCTTCTTCCATGCATTCTCCATAGAGCTACAAAAATAATTTTCCTCAAGCAGGTCTGACTCTATCATTATCTTCCTATCAAAACTCCAGTAGATTTCTATGACTTCTAAGATAAAATGCATCTCCCCAGATTGACATTGGAACCCTTTATAATCTGTCTACAGAGAAGCTTTTCAGATTCACTATAAAGTCTTCCTTCAAACACTCTAGTTTCAAACAACAGGTTTACTTACTCTTTTGTCTCCTGTATTCTTGCCTTTTTGAAGGGTGCCACAAGTGTCTGGAAATCAGGCCCTAGCTAATTCCACCTCACAGACTCTATTTTCTTCTAAGAATCAGATAATGAAGTCTATTGAGAATCAGATAATGAAGTCTACTTGAGAATTTTCCAGATTCCTCCCAACTGGAACACTGCTAGTGCCTCTTACATACAAAATGGACTTTTAAATCTTTTGCCCTTATATTGTATTGTGTCCCTACCACTAGGATATCTCTCTTTGAGGATAGGTACTGTATTGATTATATTTACACACACAGTACTCAGCACAGTGCATAGCACATAGTAAGCATTTACTGAATGATCAAAGTGTTATCTGTCTCTTTATCTCTGTCTCTCCCTCCTTTCCTTGTTTGCAATCCTTTCCCTTCCCTTACTTGCTCCCCTTCTCCCTTCCTTTCCTCTCTCAGCAGTCTGGAAGTTCTCAATACATTATCAGTAGATATTGGGAATTCTCAGTAGACTGTTGTCAGATATTGACGCAAATGTATGACTATTGTTTTAGGTTAAGGGTCAGAGGTTTCCAGGTAAAAAGCATCAAGAGAGGAACACCTAGGATTGTCCAAATAAAGGTCCTAAAATGACAGACGGATAGGGAGACATTTTACAGAATAAACAGTGATAGATAATGTTTTGGAAGCCATCTGACTGTGAGGTGGAATCAACTTTATAAAACTCTTTAACTAATATGACCTTGATTTGCCAATATGTACTTATTAGTGCTGACCTTTGGCTCTGTTCTTTGTAGATCAAGTTTTAAAAGTTAACTACTATACTAGAAAGAAGCAGGAGGTAGAGAAGCCTCAACAGACTGGAACAATGTGTTACACTTGAACAAAATGACTTTGTAAACTTAAAGTCCTGCACTTAGATGGAAAATATGAACCAGTTAATACAGAATGGAAGAAACCTGACTTAGCAACCATTGAGTATTCTTGCCACGTCTTCTTCTACTTCTGTTAGCTGTCCATGCTATCTTTGTCTGTGATCGTGCCCAATTTTGCATGAAATATTCCCTTGATATCTTTAATTTTCTTGAAGAGATCTCTTTTCTTTTCTATTCTATTATTTTCATATATAATTGAGAGACTGATGGTGAATAAGTGAAGGTAAGAATGATGATTTCCCAAGATTTATTGTACAACTAAACTAGGAGTTGATCCTGGGTTCTCAGTTTTAACTCACTGAGCTTTGATAGGGACTGCCAACTTGCTCAAGTATGCCACAGAGAATAGACAGTTTCCCTGTTCTTGAAAAAAGGGTGAAATGCTTTTGGCAAGGCATGCGCTCATAGACACTTGGCAGAGGAAATATCAGTTTACTTTAAAGGGGGTCTGTAGGTGGCTCACCACCTGGACTTCAGTAAGGATAGGTTCAGACTTACCAGAGGTACTATACCTATTTGAGAGAGAGAATTAACACCTATTAAATGAAAATGTCTGAAATCCCTTGAGTTCTTTGGACGGAAGCCATGCTATAAATGTCAGGTAATTATAATTACTCTGTTCTAGTAGTATTCTGGGCCAAATATATGAGTTGTGGTTTTATATAGTTTCATAAAAAATCATGCTTCATTTTCCAAATAGTATGATCCACAATTTTTGAATGATATTATAGTGACAGGAAAGTAGAGAGGTACACACAAACACATACACACACACACACAGAAATGGCCAGTCCAGTTCACTTCTTGATGCTGCTCAGTCCTTCAGTCATTTTCAGCTCTTTGTAACCACATAGATATCACATTAGGACCTTTTATTCTCTATTATTTTACAAAGTCTGTGTAAGCTTATGTTAATTGCTTCCATGACAACTATCTATCCATCTCATCCTCTGCTTCTCCCCTTTTCCTTTTGCCTTCAATATTTCCCAACATCAGGCCTTTTCCAATGAGTCCTTTCATCTCATTATGTGGTCAAAATATTTAAGTTTCAGCTTCAGTATTTGACCTTCCAGTGAATAGCTTGAATTAATTTCTTTAAGAATTGACTGATTTAATCTCCTTGCTGTCTAAGGAACTCTCAAACATCTCTGGCACCAAAATTTAAAAGTGTTGATTCTGCAGCATTTAAATTTCCTTATACTCCCACTCTCACAGCCATACATTGCTAATGAAAAAAAAATCAGTTTTGACTATTTTATTGGCAAGGTGATATTTCTGCTTTTCAGTATGCTGTAAAGATTTGCCATAGGTTTCCTTACAAGGAGCATACATCTTTTAATGTCATGGCTGCAGTCACTGTTGTAGTGATTTTTGAGCCCCAAAATATGAACTCTTACATTGCAGCATTGCTTCTATTTCTTCTCCCTCTATCTCCCAGGCAATAATGGTGCCAGTTACCAAGATCTTAGGATTGCGTTTTATTCTGCTTTGTTTTGTTTTGTTGTTAGGTTAAGTTTCAAGCCAGCTTTTATATTCTTCTCTTTTACCCTCATCAAGAGGCTTCTTAATTTTTCTTTGCTTTCTGTCATGAAAATGCTATTGTATACATATCTGAGATTGTTGACATTTCTCTTGGCAACTTTAACTCTACCTTTTGATCAATCAAGCCTAGAATTTTGAATGATGAACTCTGCGTATTAGTTAAGTAAGGTAACAATGTACAGTTTTGTTGTACTCCTTCTCTGATCTTGAACGAAATAGTTATATTGCATTTCTGGTTTTAATTTTTTCTTGACCCACATACAGATTCTTCAGGAGTCAAGTAAGAAGATCTGATATTTCCATCTCTTTGAAGACTTGCCACACTGGTTTGTTTTTTTTTTTTTTTTTTTTGAAATTCACATGGTCAAAAGTGTAATCATTGACACAGAAGTAGATGCTTTTTTTAACTCCTTTGCTTTCTCCTTAATATAGTGAAGGTGGGCAATTTAGTCTCTTCTTTCTATGCCTTTTTAAAAAGTAGCCTGTTCTTCTGTAATTTCTCTGTTATGAATATGGCTAAAACTTAGCTTACAACGTCTTTTAGGATTTTAAGTAACCCAGCTGGAATTCCATCACTTACACTTGTTAGAAGTGAGTCTTAATGCCCACTTATCTTCAATCTCCAGGGTGTCTGGCTCCAGATCAGGAATCATATCATTGTGGTTATTGGTTACGTGGAAAGCTTTCTTGTATAGTACTTCTGTGTATTCTTGCCACCATACTTAATGTCTTCTGTTAAGTCCATACTATCTTTGCCTTTTATCACACATACTTTTGCATGAAATGTTCCCCTGATATCTGTAATTTTCTTGAAGAAATATCTTATCTTTCCTGTCCTATTGTTTTCTTCTATTTCTTTACACTGCTTCCTTAGAAAACCTTATCTCTCCTTGTTATTCTCTGAAATTCTGAATTCACTTGAGTATATCTTTCTCTTTCTCCTTTACCTTTCACTTTCCTTCTTCGCTAAGTTTTTGCAAACTTTATCAGGCAGCCATTTCGTTTTCTTGCTTTTTTTTTCCTTTAAGGTACTTCTTGTGTGTGTGTGTGTGTGTGTGTGGCTGAATTAAAGAGTAATGAATAGAAATTGCAAAGAGATAAATTTAAATTTGATATTAGGTAGATCCTTAGCAAATACAGACATCCAAAAGTGGACTGCGTTAACTTGCAAGGTGGTGCTTTTCTCTTCCTTAGTAGTCTTCAAGCAGAAGTCCCAGAGTCCCTTTTGGGTTGTGTTATACTAGGGATTACTTTTGGTAAAAATTATGAAAGATAGTTGAGGTCCATTGTATTTCTCAAATTGTCTGACTCTTGGCTTAGTGAATTTCATTTCCCTTTCCTTTCTCATTTCCAGAGCTAGATTTTTTAGGAAACAGCTTTTAGATCTATTTTACCTTTTCTAGATAACTGAATAGTATCTAGTGATATGTTTTTCCTTCACTGAGATTATTACATAACAGAAACTCATAACCTCTCACATGCATCTCTCATTTCTCTTGAAATAACATAAAGCAAAGCATTAAACACACTGTAACACTTAACCCTCTTTTATTTGTCTTGATGTTTGTTCTTGTTTTATTCTAAATATGTCATTTCATCAGGAAAAAACTCCAAATGTAGAAACTCCTTCCAATAATGTGGAATAATAACTTAAAAAGGACTTAAGAATTTTGAAAAAACGAGACACTGACAACATAAATGATTTACCACTGTTCACATAACTGGTTTGTGTCAGAGGCATTACTTCAACCCAGGTCTTCCCTCTCCCCATAGTACTACACTGACTTGCAATCTCTGAAAAATTAAATGTCATTATGACTGTTTTTATTGATTTTTGGAGAGAGGAGGATACAAAATTATGCAACAGATGAAAGTCACCAGCCTTACTTTCTCCTCTGGAACCTTTGGGATCCAGTGGTAAGAAACTGGTCAGGATAACTGGAGATGACCCCAGATGCACTGGAGATCTTGGACTTTTTAAGCTAAGATCTTTGCCACATTTCAGTTTGATTCAATATTCTGACCATTAAGGCTGTGATAAAAGGTGTCCAGCTTTCAGTCATTAAAAATGACCCCAGTTAGTTAATTGATGCTTCAGTAAAAATTAAATCAGAATTTAATGAAATGTCTGAATGTGTGTATATGTGTGAGTGTACTTGCATGTCTGTGTGAAAGAGAGAGGGAGAAAAGAGAGAAAGCAAGGGAGAGAAGACAGAGAGAGAGAGAGAGAGAAAGAGAGAGAGAGAGAGAGAGAGAGAGAGAGAGAGAGAGAGAGAGAGAGAGAGAGAGAGAGAGGGGAGGGAGGGAGAGAGAAGGGGGGATTGGACTTAGATTTTCAAAAAAAATATACATTTGGTGAGTAAGGTACAAAATCATTATTTTTATAAATCCTAATGACATAAGTTGTTGAAATCAGAATATCTGATTTGGAAATTTTTTATCAGATATTTTAAAATTACATTATTCTTTGAACAAAATGTTCAGAGCAAGTTAGTGAAATGAATGTACAAACTGTAATTGTGAGAAATGTTATTATAAATTTTTATACTTTGTTAATATTTTAAGCACCTACTATATAATCTCCTTTATTCTAATCTTTTCATTTGTTTCTCTATTTCCTTAGACCATGTTCTCAGTTCCTCTTTAAAATGAAACAGGGAAATTACTAATTGAACTTAATAGCTAATACTTCAGTTCTTTGAAGCAAAAGGTTCTATTATTCTGTAGCCACTCAATGTATCTACCATGTGCAAGGACTCTACATTTCTAAAATAATTGCATTTAACAAAAAATATGTATAAATTAATTCATGCTAAGATTAGGAGTTAATATCATGTATTTTCTAAAGTGAAAACAATTTCCTTATGCAAGAAAAATAACATGAATTTAAATTTAAAATTGAAACTTTTTAGACCACTAAAATAATTGTGTTCTGCTGTCTTCAGGTCTATCTGATAATAATAGCATTTATATAGCATCTACTATGTGTCAAGTACAGTGTTAAGTAAATATGACTTCATCTGATATTTATAACAACAGCAATGCTGAGAAATATTATCCCCATTTTACAATGAAAAAGACTGAGGGACAAACGGAAGTTAAGTGACTTGCCCAAGATTGCACAGCTAGTAAGTGTTTGAGACTAGATTTGAACTCAAATTTGCCAGCTCCAGGCCCAGAACTTATTCTATTGTACCACCTAGTTGTCTCTGTCACCTTGCTCTCTGGTTTAGTTATGTCTGTCACTTCCTGTCTCTCATTCTTCTCTTGATCAAAGTCATTTGGCAGTATACTGACCTGGTCAACATTAAGGATCTGAGGAGCAAACATTGCATTTCATGATTGATTTAGACCTGGGATTTTAGTCACTTCAATGGCTTCCAGATTTTTCATGGTGTAGGAGGAAGGAAATTACCATGACTAAGCAGGCTTTTCTACATGACAGCATGCCTACTGCAGATCTGTAACCCAGGAAACAGTAAGTTCTACTTCCCCAACTTAAAAAAAATCTGAAATGTCTCATAGCTTCAGCAGGATGTTGTGACTGCCAGAAAAGATTAAAACTGTACGGCTCCAGTAGCCCAGGAGACATAAGCTTTTCAGTCTGAAGGCAAGGGGGAATGACTTGTTCTGGCTTTCCTATTTTTTGTCCTCTGCAAACGAGCTGGATGTGGTTTGTGATAATTCTGACAGGTGCTGTAGTCTGTGAACACTCCTTAGTTGTCATTTCATGAAGTAGGAGAAAGTTCTGTCAGCAAGACTTGAGAAATAAGGGTTTGTTTCAACTATAAATGGAGACAGAGAGCCAGGGCCCATTTCAGAGTTTTGATATGAACTAGAAGAACCTAATCCAGTAATTTTTAGACTTGTTTTGTATCCTGGATCCCTTTAACAGTCCACTGAAGACTAAGGATTGTTTTTCAAAAGAATAGTTTTCAATGTAGAAATAAAACATGTAGAACTATTAAGAAAATCAATTATATCAAAAATATTAATTTGAAAAAATAAGCAAATAAAAGAAGTTCACAGACTCAAGTTAGAAAATCTCTAGCTGAAACAATTTTAATTTTCATGTTTAGGATGCCACTAGGCTTGGATTTGAAACAGTTCATTGCATGATATATAGTAAGTACTCAATAAATGCTGATTTATTGATTGATTTTCCATTAAAGCTCAAGAGTTTCTTAACTAGGATCAGTGACCATCAGGGACATTAGTCTAGAGTCATTTCCCTTTCTTATAAACTTACAAGAAATGTGTACACATACACACATATGTATACATGCATACATGTACATTGTGTATATAATATATAGTACTTGTGCATATATATACACACATATAATGTATAATGGATGTGTATATGTATGTGTGTATGTATATATGTAAATATACACACAGGTGTGTTTGAATACATACATATCTGTCTCCCTTTCTACATGCACACACATGCAGACACACATACACATGTATGTACAGTATGCATATAACATAATACATGTGCATATATGCGCACATATAAATATATAATGGGTGAGTCTATGTGTGTATGTGTGTATGTATATATACATATGTGTGTTAGTATACACACGCATAGATCTATTTTCCTTTCTATCCTTCACTTAAATTCTACCTCCACTTATGCCTCTTAATGCAATGTGGAGGTGAACATATGCTCCCCAAAGTTATGTCATTGGAACATAAACTCAGACATGGACCATGAAGCCATAAAAGTTTCATGTAAAATCTCAGCCTCAAAATATTAGAACAAGGTCCGGTGTTACTGAGTTGTAAGATACTCATCCCTCAAAGGGTGATAATTAGATGATGCATTCTTCTTTATTTAAAGCAAAACTAAAGTGTCTAATAAGCCATGAACAGGTTCCCTCATATAGGTATCTGAGGAAAATGCACACTTCATGTTCACAGCAATTTAGGAGTTTTGTTAAGAGCTATCTCTTCATGATTCTTTATAAAAATATAAACACCATAGCTTGGGATTAAGGTGAGACCTTATTTGGGTGGCATTTTGCTCATCCCACAGGATTGTTATTATCCACCTGCAAAGGAATGGCATGCAAACAGACTAAGTCTAAAAAAAATCAACTGTACATGATTAGAAATTGGCTCACAAAAAATTAACCTTAGCTGGAAAAAAATATCATAGATAAAAGACCAAAAGAAATGTAGTTAATGTTAAAATCCACTGCAACACTGTTTTACATGAAAATACAATGATAGCAGGAAAGGCAGAATTTTTGTTGGAAATCAGTCTATTTTATACAGATATTTTGAAATTTAAGAAAAATGATTTAGGGATTACTATGTGCATAAATTTACATGTAATAACTTTCAGAACATGATGCCTAATTTTCTAATTCTGATAATAGAGATTTCTTTCTTCCAATATTCAATTTATAGAAAGCAGACTGGACATGGGAAAACAAAACAACATAAAACAAAAATGTTATATTTTTCCACTTTTTCTAGTTGTTTGTGAGATGAATTCTACACTTCATGTTGTTATATTTTTCCTGGAAGAGGTTTGGTCACTGTCTAGGTGCCATTGCTATGTGCCTTCATATTTCTACTGTATTTCATAATTTCATTTTTCTAATATATTTTCCCTCATTTGTGGACTCTTTTCATTGTTTCCTCTTGTTAGCATTGAGGTGACAGCTAATTCATTTTACTTCTGAACATGATATAATAATGTTAGTTCAGTTGCACATTATTAATTGAAATTGTCACAAAAGATGGGATTTTCCTTCCCGAAATACTTTATAATCATATTTTGTTTTTAATTATTTATCATTGCATTTTGACTATTGAATTTTTACCTTAGAACAAAAACATGTTATTTTTCAATATAAGATTATAGATTTAGATGTGGAAGTAAATGTAGAAGTCATCTATTCCTTCTCATTTTACTGATGAGGGAGCTGAGGGTCAGAGATAATGTAATTTGTCCAAGTTCCCACAGCTAATACCTATAAAAAGAATTTGGAACCAGTTCAAAATTTTTCCTCTGATGGACACTAGAGCTAGTTATCCTTTCATTGCAGTCTTGGTACTGCTTTAACTAATCCTGATATTTTGCTTTGATTTGCTATAACCAAATACAGGCCTCTACATATATTATTTATTTGAATGTTTCTTCTAAATGTACACTCCTTTCACATTTAGTAAATAATGATTTCTTGTTAGTTATAAAGTCATGTTTTGAAAAGAAATATCTGTTGTTTGTTTAGTGCATAATATGGTAGTGCTGGCGATTTATTTTTATCAGTTCATTTCTTTTAAAGACAGAGAGAAAGAGAGAAAAAAGGAGAAAAGCGGTGGAATGAGAGATGCTTTCTTTGACATGGTTTACCTCTCAGTAGAGTAGAACAAGTGCTGAAAAGTGACAATATGACTTTTCCCAATTCAAAGTCCTGTCACTGTCACCTTAATAAGAAGCAACTGCAGTTTTCATTTAGGCTTTACCTTGGGGTGTCACTTTCCACTGAGTCTTTTTCTTTCGTCAGTAAAGGTTCTAGTAGAATCAATTTATGAACTAGAAAAGTAAAGAGATTTTTGTTACATTTTTAGTCCTCAAACTGCTATATCTTAACTTTCTCATTGGTCATTGTGGATACATATTTCACATTTTCTTCTCAGAGTTGAAATCCAACATTGTTAATATACTGTATGTTTTCTGCAAGTAGTAAGTAGGCAGGAAACACATTGCAGTGTGAGATTCCCTTTGTAAATGTGTAATGTTGAATTTTCAAGTAATCCCTTGACACAGATGGCCAGATAGCTAATCATGAGACCATATTTCATATGTGTTTTTCATGTCAAATGGCATAAAATCTCTGAATATGTCCATTTTTTTTCAAGAACTCATAACAGTTTTCTTGTTATGATATAAATTCAGTTGTTGAGGTGTTATTTCCAGATGGCCTCCTTTATTGAATGTCCTGATTCTGTTCTAAGCACGTGCAAGATATCATCTTCTTGCAATCTTGTTTCCTTAAGGCTATTAAAAGTCTAAGAGCTTATTATTACTACAGATATATTCCCTTAGTACTACTCACACAAATGCTTCTTCTACTCTTTGCTGCATATCACTTTGTTTCTGATTTCTGTTCTGTCATTGTTCTTAAGGGGAAGCATCTGTTAATCGTTGACAGAAACGATGCAATCTTCATTGTCTGTTTACTTTCCAACCTTGGCCATGTAGACATATGTTTTGTGATTTGTATCTTAAGGGCCTTAAAAACATCCATGTAATCCATTATAATTATCATTCACCTTTGCTTATTAAGTTGATAGATACCATGCTGTCTTGCAAGGACCAAGTTCTGCCTCTCTTATCCAAGAGAAACCTAGGTTGGAGTCTCTTTGAATCAAATTCACAACAGTATTTATATAAATTTAAATATTTACTTTAAAAATATATTGTCATTTATCTCTTTAACTTTTAGATTGCAAGATGTTTGTAGTAAACTAATTCATCTACCATTAGTTTATTTCCTACAACTGGCTTCATAATTTCATCATATTGTCTTAGTTCAGTCCATCAGCAAATATTTATTAAGTACTAAGTATTTACAAGCTACTAGAAATAAAATTGTAAAGAATAAAAAGTCTTTACTCAGAGAGATGGTATAATGGGAACACTTCGAAATATCTGTACAAATTTTTTTTGAATATCTATACACACATATAGCATAGATATGAAATTGACAAACACACACCTCTACAAAGTCACTAAAATAAATTTAGGAGAAATACACAAGCTGTTGAGAAGACCACGAAAGGGTTCATGCACAATACGGTGCTTGACCTGTATCATAAAGGAATAGGAGAACTCTGAAGCAGAGTTAAGGAAAGGATGAATTTCAAACATGGAGCAATCTATACAAAGGCAGGATAATGGAAGGTGTAGTGCATCATATAAGGAACACATAGAACATCAGTTAATTTGTATCATAGACATTATTAATGAAAGGAAAGCAAAATGAGGATTAAAAGGTAGATTGAGGTCTATTTGTGAAAGGCATTAAAAATTAAGGAATGTGTTTATTGTTTATCCTGGAGAAAATAAGGAGTGATTGAACTAGGGGAGTCATATAGTTGGGTCTGTGATTAAGGAAAATTATTTTGGCTGTGGCTTGTAGAATATACTAGCGTTGAGACAGACCTGAAGAAAGGCTATTGCTTTAATCTAAGAGAGAGGACACGAGTGTCTGAACTAAAGTGGTAGTTCTGTGATTACAGAAAGAGGGCTAGATGTGAGGAATTCTATGAAAGTAATAACCCAGGATTTAGCAGCTTACTGAGAGAGTGAGAGTGGATAATGCCAAGGGTATAGATCCAGGAGAATGGTGAGTCAGAACTATTTTCAACAGAAATATGGAAGTTGGAAAAGAAGAAGAATTGTTGCAGGGATAGGTTGGAGGTAATGAATTCAGTTTTACACATATTGAGTCTAAAATGTTTTAGGAAATTCAGTTTGGAAATTCCAACAGCTGTTGTGGAACTAGGAATGACATTAAAATGACTAATAAAGCAGAAAATATCATAAAGTCAATGACATAATCTTACCCTAGCTTCCTTCAGTTTTCCCTAATGTGATATCATTCATTATAGAAGCATCAAGATTAAAAAATAAATATTAACTTTCCCATCATTATTATAGATGATACCAGGGTATCAAAAGTTTGTAAATTTCAGAATTTACAAAGCAGAAAAAATAATCTTCTGTAGTTAGAAAATCCAGCTTGTGACTAAACAGAAAATGTCTCTTCAGCATCCTTATTATTATATGTGTGTGTATGTTTGCATTATGAATAGTGATCTGGCCAACATTTTTTCATTTTGTTCATGAAAATATCATGAGAGAGAAAGTCAAATATTTTACCAAAGTTCAGTCACACTGTGTCTGCAGCATACCCCTGAAGTACCAATTGAATAACCTTGTCAAAAAAGTAAATATACTTAGTATAGGATGAATCTCTTCTTGATAAGGGCACACATGTTGAGCAAGCAGTAGGCCTTGGGAGTGACTGAATCAGCAGCAATGGCTTCCTGAGTTCTCAACCCATAGACAGTAAGGAGTCCAAGAATTAGTCAAAAAGACCCCCTCTTGTCACTGGGAGCAGGACTCTGTTGCATTGCCCATACATGACTCTAGATTGCAGTTCCAGGATGAGGAGGAGTACTAGCAGGAATATGGCCCCTGGTCAGAATTCCAGTGAAGAAAAGAGTGATTGTGGTCACTCACAGAGCAGAGCATAGTCCAGGAGAGCAATAACCACACCTCTCCTTCAATTATACCACCTTAGATGAATTGAGAAATTGGACACCCATAATCAGCTCTGCAAACAAAAACACAAAAACTTGAAGCTTGATATTGATGCCCCTTCATCCCAGTAACAGACTCCAACTGTAACATACAGTTAAATGCTCTTTTAAAAGGTTGAAAAATGAGGAAACAAACAAAGAGGAAAACAAACTTGAGTATAAAATGCTACCAGGAAAATCAAAAACAAATGCAGAAGACAATAAAAATCAAAGTAGCTACATGAAAAGCTTCAAAAAAAGGTGAATTGATTTAAGGCACAGAAAGAGCTCAAAGGATATTTTAAAATCAAAGACGTAAAAATTGGAAAAGAAATGATTTATGTAAAAATCATGAAAAAGTCAACAGATTGGTAATGGAAGAAAAAAAAACACATGAAAGACAATAACACCTTAAAAAACAGAATAGACCAAATAGTAAAAGAGGCACAAAAATCCAGTGAAGAGAAAAACTCATTAAAAAGTAGCATTATCCGATTGGGGGAAAAACTGGTACAAAAATTCACTGAAGAGAACTGCTTGAAGGGTAGAATTGACCAATTGGAAAACAAGGTATAAAACCTGAGAAGAAAATCATACCTGAAAAGTTAGAATTGGACAAGTGGAAGCTAATGACTCCATGAAACATAAAGAAACATCACAACAAAATTAAAAGAATGAAAACAAAATTAAAAGTTAAACATATCTTTGAAAAAAAATCACCAGAAAAATAGATTCCAGAGAGTTTTTGTTGTTATTCTAACTAATATTTGTTTTTCTTGATTTCTTTTTGGTTCTTCTTATTCTTTGTTTTTAATTTTCATTCGCACTATACTCATTTAAAATATAATTACTTCTAATGGATTGAATATTAAATCACTAATATTTAAGTATGAATTTGCTTTATTTAATCACTTTCTTCTGTTGGAGACAGAAGACAATTTATAGTGAGTCATTGGAAGGGAGGTGTCAGAAAATGAAAAGAGAAGAAAGAAGAGAGACAAGAAAAGAAAGAATGAGAAATGTTATTTAGCTGTTTTCACTCATGTGTGTCTTCATGACTTTTTGGGGGTTTTCTTGGCAAAGACTTGTCATTTCTTTCTCCAACCCATTTTATAGATGAAGTAAATGAGGCAAATAGATTTAAGTGACTTGTCCAGTATCACACATAGTTAGTAAATGTCTTAGAGCAGATTTGAATTGACTGATTAGAACTGGATTTTCTTGACTCCAGGCCAAGTGTTCTAGCCCCTATAGCACCTAGTTGCCACACATATGTATATACATTCATATACACACACAGGTAAACATACACACATACACACACACACACATATATATATATATATATATATACGTATATATATATATATATATATATATATATATACATATACACATGTGTATATGTTCAAATACAATACCGATTCATATATTTACATATTTGTAAGCTTGCTTCAGGGATGCATTTTATTAAGGGTAAATACAGAGAGCATTGCTAATTCTGATTTTCTGCATGCCACTCACATAAAAAGAGAATTCGAATGAGAGGGAAAGATACTGTCCTAGAAATTCTTGGTTGGGAGTCAAGAGACTTCTAGTCTCAGTATTATAAATAGCCATAGCACTGGAAGTCACCAAAACTCTCTAGGATTCTGCTTTCTCTATTATAAAATCGGGAGGGGGGAAGGGGATTGATGACATTTTTTCAAGGTCACTTTCAGTTCAAAATTCCTGTGGGTAGAGAGTTGCCTTACATATTATGATTTCAGGGGTTCTCAAGAAAGTTACTACATATATATATATATATATATATATATATATATATGTAGTATATATATACACATACATACATGCATATATTTTTTTCCAATGATCTTTTTCATGGTTGAAATTTTACTATTATTGATTCTTTTTTGGTTCTTTTTGTTTTAACCATTTCTTCTGTTTTGACACAAAGTACAAAATGAATCAGGATACTGAAGAAAAAATGACACTTGTTTCACTTACTTTCTATTTTTTTTTGCATGAAATAATTTCATGATAATTCTGTTATCATTATAGTTTTATTTAAACAGTCAGAACTTCCACTCTCATCAAAGGATTTCTCACACAAAGGATGGTTATATGTCAGACATATTTAGTCATGACAATTCAGAGCTAGTGATTACTGAGATAAGGTTAAGTTTAATGAACAGTTATGTTGAGGACATATTCTCTATTTCCCCCCTAAACAAACAAATACATAAATAAATAATCAGTATACTAAGAAAAAAATGTTCATGCTCAAATTTCTGTGTTAGGGGACTAACAAAGTAAAAGCATAGGAAGAAAAATATGGCTCCCTTCCAAAAAAAAAAAAAAACTACGACTTTAATATGAAAAGTCTTTCTCTAGTTTTAATCACTAGATGGAAAAGCTAGAGAAGAGTTAAGCTGAACAATAGCTAAAAACCCTTCACAGTTCCTTTGTCCATCAAGTAGCAACTACCTTTCCATAGTGCTTATCCCTTCACTTAAAGCATCCTTCAAATATGGCCCTGCTCGGGAAAACATGTAAAGAGAAAACACTTCAAAACTCAGGAAAGAGGATCAAAATGCTATAGAAGTAAGAAAGAAGACAAGATTGACAGTAGTTTATTTTGTGGTACTTCCTTTCTTCCTTGATTGGTGAGGATGATGTCAAAACTGCCTTATTCTCAATGTCTGTGAGGTTATTGAATTGGCAGGGTTTCTGCATAATTTACCAGATTAATTTTGTGGTGTTTCTCTTCAGTTTCATTGATGATTAAAAGCAGTGAATCAACTTATATAGCTTTGGAAGGTTGGCAGTCAGAATTCTTTCATAACAACTTGGTTCTTTGTTGGACTTGGAGCTATAATATATAGCCTATTTTCAATTCAATTAAGCAAATATTTTTAAAAGTGTCTACTATATACAAGTACTGGGACTTAAAGACAAAAAAAAAAATGAAAAACAGTCCCAATCCCCAAAGTTACAACATTCTAGTGTATGGAGGCTGATTCGTTGCCAAGAAAATAATTTCATACTATGAAGTAGAGGAAAAATAGGTTTAAGAGTGAAATCCAAGATAAGGATGATGTCAAGAGAGATCCAAGCTCTCCTAAAGGACTTCGATTAACTAATTTCAGATCAAGTAAAGGATATTATGGCAGGGCCTCCATTCTTAGAATCCAAAGATTTGAGTTTGACCACATGCTTTGACACATTCTAGTGGTGTGACATTAATCAAGCTATGTGTTTCTTCAGAATCTCAGATGTATCACCATATAGCAATATGCAAACTTCCTAACTGGATAATAAGAAAATATTGTATAAGCCATAAAGTGACAAAATTTTCCCCTATTAATCTACAAATAAATAAGTGAATAAATGAATATGTTTTTAATGAGACTGCATGCTCAGAAATTGTTCTACAAGTACAGATTCACAATTAAAAATGTTTTAAGATGACTAACTTAGAGACAACAGTTATACAGTACTTACTTGGAAGGCTAATTTCTATTCTTGTTTCTCTAGTGATCTTGAGCAAGTGTCATAAACTCTCAGGTTATAATTTCTGAATCTTAAAAATACTCAATTAAATTGCTTCTATTAGGTATTTTTTTTATAAAATGGACCATTCTAGGCACTAGGGATATGAAAAAGTATCATTCCTGCCATTAGCAGCTTATAATTTAATAGTAGGATGTCCATGATTTAAGTATGTTAGAATGTGAAAAAAACTCAAGTACATTCTTTTAAAAAAATCAAAACTTATTTTTTTCAATACCTACATTTCCCAATAAAATGAGAAGTGAGAAGGGGAAGAGAGAATAAGAAAGGCAGGCAGAGGGAATAAGAGAGAGTCCTCATGGAACATTTGTGGTTAGTAGATATGATATTGGGAAAGCATCAGCAAAGGAGATGGAGAAGGAGCCGTTAGAAGGTAAGATGATAACTAAGATAAAGAAGTGCCATGAAAACTTCAAGGTAAGGGAGCATTAGAAGGTAATCAAATGTCAAATTTTGTAGAGGTATAAAAGGATTAGATTCATGAAGAGGTCATTGAATGTGACAATTAAGAGATCTTTGGTAACTTTGGCACTGATTTCAGTGAAATAATGAAGTAAATAAATAAATAATGAAAAAACAGATTGCAGAGGTATTAGAAGAACGATGAGAGATAGTAGACCCATCAGTTATAGACAGTTTTTTTCCAGGAATTAAGGGGAGAATGGGAGGAAAGGTATGGACATTGTAAGATCACATTGTGATAAAGTATGAGGGGTTTATTGTTGTGGGTTTTGATTTTTTTATGATTGGGGAAACTTGGGCGTATTTGTAGGCAACAGGACACCACAATGTAGGGATAGAATGAAGACTAGTAAGTACGTAGTAGAGGCAAAATTCTGAAGAAAATGAGAAATCGCGGAATCAAGGATACATGTAGAGGGGTTATCCTTAGCAATTAGAAAGGACAATTCATACTTACAAGTTGTCATAAAGGAGGAGACAGTAAGGGAAAAATGTCAGAGTGACATGAGACGAGGAAGAGAAGAGAGAAGGTTGTCTTCAAGGAATGACCCTAACTTTCTAAGGAGTATGAAGTGAAATCCTAGGAAGAACAGCATGGAAATAAGGATACGGCATGCAAGGCTTATGAGGAAAAGGAATATTATGGAAGAGTTTCTATGATGAGTGAGAAAGGAATTAGTGAGGTGTAATAAGATCACATTGCTTTAATGAGTGCCAGATGAAATTAGCTAACACAAATATGAGATTGACACATTTTACATGACGTCATGATTTCTTGAAATTCTGTTAATCAGTTCTTGAACAGGATTAAAGTAGGCAGGTGGAGTAATTCAGAGTTAGAGTTTATTAAGACATGATTACAGATAAGAGAAGGAAGAAGGGCATGCAAGAATAGAGGAGAGTGTAGAGTTATACTGGCTCACGAAGGGGTCCATATTGGGAAGGGAGGAGAAGGTAGCTAGAAGAAGAGTAATGAAGTCATCAATATTAAAGTACTGAAGGCATGAAAAACTGGAAATCACAAAGAAGACAAAAAGTAGAATTCAGAAAAGTGTTATATAGAGATGGAAGGGCAAAAAGATTATCAACAGTTAAAGGGACGCAGGAGTTCTTGAACAAGGAAATGGGACCTTTGTGAATGACGTTAATATCAAGACTGGATTATGGAAGTTGATATGGAAGAGGGAAGTCATGACATCTCACCTAGGTGGCATAGTGAATAAGAACCACAGACTTCGAGTCAGGAAGACCTGTGTTCAAATATTCCCTAATACACTTATGATCAGTGTGATTCTGAGGAATTCACTTAGCCTCTATTTGCTTCATTTTCTTCATCTGTAAAATGGAGACCATACAAGAACCTATCTCCCAGGATTATAATGAAGGTGAAATGAAATAACTATAAAACATAGAGCAGAGTGCCTGGTGCATAGTGAGTACTATATGTGTGTATGTGTTTCTAATGCAACATATGATCTATATGTATACACACATATGCAGGTTTATGATATGTTAGCTATTCTTATATCAACATGGATTTTGAAGTCTTCTACAGTGAAGGAAGGAAAGTTGAGGTAGAGAGGGAAGAAAGAATTGGGATTAAGATTTTTGAGTTATTGAGAAAGGAGGAAAAATGTCTTAGGTATTCATAGAAAGCATCAGTCACAGTAATGAATGGGTGGTAAATTTGAAGCGAATGAAAGGAAGATAGAAAGTGGGACAGAGGGAAGGAGAGTTAGGATTGAGGAAGATATGAAAAACTGGTTGGAGGTGAGAATTTATTCTTGCGTACTAAGGGACCAGTATCACAGGAATAAGGGGAGTAGGGAGGTGTGAGAATATGTTAAAGAAAAAACACCTTTGTTGAATGAGCCCTGAGTAACTGGAAGGTTCAATAATGAATGTAAGTGATTAGGAAGTTTCAGATCAGTAATTTGTGCTGGCTCAGACCTCACATACCAAATCTCCCCTGTTGCTGTCAATTTGGACAAGGATAGTGATATTTTGACCCTAATCTCATTGATCCATTGGGAAATATACAGAGGAAGTGGAAAATGGATTGTGTAATATTGGAAGCCCCTAGGAACAGGGTTCAGTGGAATTGTGACCTCTACCTAATCCATAATCAATGCATATATATGGTTTATTCATAATCCAACAAAGGACACTCTGAGAAGGAAAAGGTCACACAAAAAGAAAGAGAACCATGAGAGAGAAGTACCACACACACAAAAAAAAAGAATGCAGAGAAGAGTAAACATCGAGGAATAGAAAATGTAGATAAATAAGAATATGAAAGCTAAGTCAAATGCTGAACTTGGATTGAGAAAAAAAATATAATGGAATACACTGTTCCTATTTAGATGAGTGGGATATTATAGGTATAGCATGTTGAAATATTATTGCTTCGTCATGTTAAGATGCTTTTATTTGTTATGATCCTGCTTTGCTGGTGGTGGTAGTACAGAATCTGAAATGACTGTGATATTTAAAAAAAAAAAACTATCATAGCAAGACAGTTCTAAGTCTTCATAGTAAAAATAAATAAATGACAGCACATAGGTGACTAATTTTATGGAAGAGATAGAATTTAAAAGAATAATTACTAGCTGGTATTTTAATATGATTGCACTATTTTTTTAATTAGACTGGAAGTAGGGCAGAGTAGCTCAAACACTGACATTAGATTCAGGAAGAACTAAATCTAAGTCCTTCTGACACATACTGTTTGTGACTTTGGGAGACCCTTACAATCTATTTGCTTAGGTACAGTTATTTTCCAAAATCTCTCTCTCTCTCTCTCTCTCTCTCTCTCTCTCTCTCTCTCTCTCTCTCTCTCTCTCTCTCTCTCTCTGTCTCTCCCTGTCTCTTTGTCTGTCTATCTATCTGTGTGTGTGTGTGTGTTTGTGTGTGTGTGTGTGTAATGGTTTATAGTTTGCTTTGGAAGAGGAAATACAGAGAATTTCCACTTGGAAGTTTCTCCACATTGATGAAATCACAGGTCCTTCTTAACCAAAATTAAGATTATTTATTACTTCTCAAATATTCAAAGAGTTTGTAATATGTTAACAATTTTTTAAAAAGCAATTAGACAAATGAACATGTGTAATCCACATTTCAGAGACAGGCACAGTGCTATCATCACCTTCTGTAGCCTCAGAGTATGCTTCATGGGTTAGTCTTAAAGTCTTAGTCTTAAAGAAAAGGGAAGAATTTGAGAACTTGTGTTTAGCAATCTAAATGCACATCAGGACATTTTATGGGCATATCTTAAGTGTCAAAACCTACATTCAAAGTCTGTAAACTTGAGTAATGTGATAAACATGTGTGAATTCACTTGTCCTCTGTTCAGTTTGAACAGATTCATTAATTCCCATATGTTCTTGTGATGGATTTATGTATAGACCATCTGTAGAAAAAATAATCATTCTAATTCTTTTTACTCTCATTGAGAATGCTACCATTCTTTACTACATCATTTTCTATTTTTAATCATTACATATGCTTTCTACATTTAATTTTTCTTCTCCATTGTATTCTATTTTGATTTCATTCTGCTTTCGATCTGTCCATTGTATCTTCATGTCCTATGTTCTGCTTTCTCTAAAATAATGTCTTTTTTTCTCTGAATGACTTTTTGTTATTTAGTAATTATTCCACTTATCATGTTCTATGATTATACGTAGCTACCTATTTTCCTGGATGTCCATGTTCCAAAATGTAACATTTTGTGTCTTATTTTGTTGTTTGGTCCTTTCAATTGTGTTCCACTATTTGAACTCATTTTGGGCTTTTTGGCAAAGGTCGTGGAATGGTTTGCTATTTTCTTCTCAAGTTGATTTTACAGATAATGAAATTGAAGCAAGCGGAGTTAAGTGAGCCAAGGTCAAGCAGCAAGGAAGTGTTTGAAACCAGATTTGAACTCAGGAAGTTTTCCTGATTTCATTCCTATTCACTGTGCCACCTACCTGCCCAAATTTTATGTCTAAGAAGATAATAATTTAAAAATAGATAGCAAATATGACTTTCTACAAAAAATAGCCAATTATAAAATTTTGTCAAAAAAAGAGGAAATCTGGGAATCAAAAAATGAGGAGGAACATTTAAGAAGACTATCTGGGTTGGTAATTAAGTTTAAGCATATGTATTAGTTTTCTAAAAGATTTTTAAAATATTCATCCTATGTAAAGAAAAGAAAATCAGAACAAATTTGAAAAAGCATTGATATGTCACCAAAAATTGCATTGTCACACTCATTTTAGTGCCACTTCTCTAAGAAATCACATTTCTTTTTAAATTAAACTTGGACAATGATATTTTCTTTCTTAATTTTGTCTATTTTGTAGAATATCCATTGACTTTCATTGGTGCTTTTGTAATAATTACTACAAATAAACAACGAAAAATTTAGAAAAAATATATATTCCATATTCTTTTATTCTCCTTCTATATATTTATCTTTTTTTCTTTCTAAGTCAAGGAAAATATCAAATCTTGACAGAAGGCTAATGTATATAGAATCCCACAGCATAATAAAACTCAGAACTGGAAATTGTGCAGTGAGTTTCCCCTTTTCTACTACATTATGATGAGTAGTCAAATGAAACCACTTGAAGACCTTCAGTCCTATGTAATTCACTACCTTTGACAACCAATGATTCTCAAAATGAGAAAACTCTGCTAGGAAATTTGAGCATTTTTATTGGTTTTTTAATTGATTTGTTATTAATTTTTATTGTATATTGATTAATAATCAACATTATTTTGTACACATACACAATATATAATAATTTGTTATTCATTAAAATTAAATAATTAATTCTTATTAATATTTTTATTGATCACTCCTCCCCATATATTTTCCATATGATCTGTTTTGAATCATACCTCTTGTATTTGTACAGTGTGTCAATCTGAATTTTAATGAAAATGGCTAATACAACAAAATACATGTTTTGAATTGGGGGAAGTAGAGTCGTGACTTGGATTACCACACAGTAAGTGCTGTGGTTCCCAAGGAAGGGGACTGGGAAGAGGGTTTATATAAGATAGCAAGGCAGATAGAATGACTAGCTTGCAAGTGGGAGGGGATAGGTATCAGCAGTTTTGCAAGATAAATTATTTTGCATAACAAGCAAAAGTCCAGAAAGAAAGTTTGCCAATATGGGAAGGGAGAGTTTGGATGATTTGCAAAATAAATAGAGGCTAGAGAAATATTATCTGGTCAGTCCCAGACAATTCATTGACCTAGGAATGGAAATTAGGTAAGATTTCTTCATGTTTTGGTCAATCAAGTTTGTCAAATCTATTTATTTTTGTTTCTTTAAATCATATTTTATAGTAATTAAAGCCAATCTTCTCTCCATTCTCTATTTTAAGAGTAAAGCAAAATCTTTGTAAGAAATATGCATAGTGAAACAACACAAATGTATTCATTGAAGGCATACCTATGAATACACACATCTTTGTGTGTATGTGTGTGTGTATGTGTGTGTATCCAGAGTCCATTATCTATAAATGAGTAGTTGGGTAACAAGTTTCATTGTTAATCTTCTGGAATCACACTGTATTAGACTATTTAAGTCATTTTTTTTGGGAGGGATTGGGGCTAATTGACTTGCCTAAGGTCACATAGCTAGTAAGTATCAAGTGTCTGAAGCTGAATTTGAACTCATGTCCTTCTGACTCCAGGGCCCATACTCTGTGCCACCTAGCTGCCCTCATTTAAGTCTTTTAAAGTTGTTTGTCTTTACAATATAGTCCATAAAATTCTTCCCAGGTTTCTCTAAAATATTACTCTTAATTATATCTTATAGTTTTAAAATATTCATTGACATCCAAATATCATAATTTTTCCAGTTGCTTTTACACCACACACACACACACACACACACACACACACACACACAAAAGCCACAGCTATAAACATATTTGTACATGTATTGCCTTTTCCGCTTTCAATGATCTTTGTGCTATACAGTTTCTATTAACATTACTAGGTCAAAGGGAATGTACTCTTTAATAACCTTGGAGGTATAATCCAAGTTACTTTCCAAATGACTGCTGTCACTGTGCATTAATTTCTGATACGCAAAAAAGATCCAAACGTGTTGCTGCTAATGATTTTGTTATAGTCCGATGGTTCTTAAATTTTCTCTCCTTTGTCTATTTTCAAGTACTTTTTACTATGAGATAATTGTTAGTTCTTATACTTTTTATTCTTGTTTGCATATTTCTCATTGTCTCAAAGTTATAAACATCTCTTTTATCTGTTCTAATTTTCAAGGAGGGTGTTGATTAGGTTACATTTTTTTTTTGTCTCCTATGCAAAGTATTGTCTTTTTCCAATTGATTCTTCCACACTTCTTATTTCCCTCTAATTCTTTCTTTTCTTTTGTTAAATTATTTTTAAATATTTTCTTTCTTTCTCCCAGTAATTCTAGTTGAATATGGACATGAGCTGCATTTGTCCTTGAGGTGCTGCTTATGGATATTTTTTTTTTGTAATAAAAATTTATTTATTTAACTTTTTACATTCATTTTCACAAAATTTTGGATTGCAAATTTTCTCCCCATTTATCCCCTTCCCCCACCCCAATACACCAAGCATTCTAATTTTCCCTATCACCAATCTGCCCTCTCTTCTATCATCCCTCCCGTCTCTTGGCCCCATCTTCTCTTTTGTCCTGTAGGGCCAGATGACTTTCTATTCTCCATTAACTGTATTTCTTATTTCCTAGTAGAAAGAACAATACTCAACAGTTGTTCCTAAAACTTTGAGTTCCAAATTCTGCCCATCCCTCCCTCCCCACTAATTCCCTTTGGGATGGCAGGCAATTCAATATAGGCCCTATCTGTGTAGTTTTGCAAACGACTACGATAATAGTCATGTTGTGTAAGACTAACTGTATTTCCCTCCATCCTATCCTGCCCCCCATTGTTTCTATTCTCTCTTTTGATCCTGTCCCTCCCCCAATGTTGACTTCAAATTGCTCCCTCCTCCCATTGCCCTTCCTTCCATCATCCCCCCCACCTTGCTTATCTCCTTCTCCCCAACTTTCCTGTATTGTAAGATAGGCTTTCTTACCAAAATGAGTGTGCATTTCATTCCTTGCTTTAGTCGAATGTGATGAGGGTAAACTTCATGTTTTTTTCTCAGCTCTCCTCTTTTTCTCTCCACTAAAAAGTCTCCTGCTTGCCTCTTGAATGAGAGATAATTTACCCCATTCCATTTCACCCTCTTTCCTCCCCCTACATTTCTCTCTCACCATTTACCTAAATTTCTTTTAAGATATGGTCCCATCCTATTCAATTCACTCTGTGCTCTCTGTTTCTGTATGTGCATGCATTTGTGTATGTGTGTGTGCGTGCACGCGTGTACGTGTGTGTGTATGTGTATGTGTGTGGTCCCACCAACTACCCAGATACTGAAAAGTTTTAAGAGTTACAAATATTGTCTTTCCATGTAGGAATGTAAACAGTTGACTTTTGGTAAGTCCCTTATGACTTCTCTTTGCTGTTTACTTTTTCATCCTTCTTCTCATTCTTGTGTTTGAAAGTCAAATTTTCTTTTCAGCTCTGGTCTTTTCATCAAGAATGCTTGAAAGTCCTCTGTTTCATTGAAAGATCATATTTTCCCCTGAAGTATTATACTCAGTATTATTTTGCTGGGTAGGTGATTCTTGGTTTGAGTCCTAGTTCCTTTGACTTCTGGAATATCCTATTACACGCCCTTCAATCCTTTAATGTAGAAACTGCTAGATCTTGAGTTATCCTGATTGAATTTCCACAATACTGGAATTGTTTCTTTCTAGCTGCTTGCAATATTTTCTCCTTGAGCTGGGAATTCTGGAATTTGGCCACAATGTTCCTAGGAGTTTCTCTTTTTGGATCTCTTTCAGGTGGTGATTGATGGATTCCTTCAATATTTATTTTGCCCTCTGGTTGTAGAATATCAGGGCAGTTTTCCTCGATAATTTCATGGAAGATGATGTCTAGGCTCTTTTTTTGATCATGGCTTTCAGGTAGTCCCATAATTTTTAAATTGTCTCTCTTGGATCTATTTTCCAGGTCAGTTGTTTTTCCAATGAGATATTTCCCATTCTCTTCCATTTTTTCATTCTTTTGATTTTTTTTGGTGATTTCTTGTTTTCTCAGAAAGTCATTAGACTCCATCTGTTTCATTTTAATTTTGAGAGAACTATTTTCTTCAGTGAGCTTTTGAACCTCTTTTTCCATTTGGCTAATTCTGTTTTTGAAAGTATTCTTCTCCTCATTGGCTTTTTGAACGTCTTTTGCCAATTAAGTGAGCCTATTTTTCAAGGTGTTATTTTCTTCAGCATTTTTTGGGTCTCCTTTAGCAAGGTATTGACCCATTTTTCATGCTTTTCTTGCATCTCTCTCATTTCTCTTCCCAGTTTTTCCTCCACCTGTCTAACATGATTTTCACAATCCTTTTTGAGCTCTTTAATGGCCTGAGCCCACCGTACATCCACCTGAGATGTCTGGGATGCACAGGCCCCGACATCCATGTCTTTCCCTGATGGTAAGAATAGTTCCTCGTCATCAGAATTGAAAGGTGGGAACATCTGTACCCCATCAAAGTAGCTGTCTATAGTCTTATTTTTCTTCCCTTTTCTGGGCATTTTCCCAGCCAGTTACTTGACTTCTGAGATTCCTGTCTACTCCCGCCTAGATCAGCCCAGCTAGTGCTTGGGGACTGAGATTCAAGTGAGCTTTCCTAGGCAGAAGCGGCTGCTATTCAATGTGAGCTAAAGTTCTGGTGCTGGGGTGGGGGCAGGGCCGCCTCCCAGGCTCAGTTCCCTCAAGGGCTTTATGCAGAGACCTTCAGTAATGGCCCTGAACTTCTGCCTGCTGGTCTGGAAGTCCCGGGGGCTGCCGCTGCTGCCCCCGCAGCTGCCTCTGCCGCTGCCTACCAAGGGGACCTGAGTCACAGAGACACCCTGCTCCCCTCTTGGCCAGCCCAGAAGTCTCTCTCACTGACCTGTAGCATCTGTGGGCCGAGGGACCTTCCCGGCCGCTGGAGGTTCTTTTCCTGAAGCCTACTCAGATATGTTCCTGTGCGGCCACCCGGCCAGGGCAGCACAGGGTTGGGCTCCACTCTCCAGGGTGCAACAGACCCCTGGGGACAGCTTTCTAGGGCTCTCTGGAATGGAAATCTCTTCCACTGTGTTTCTGCGCACCTTGCAGTGCTCCAGAATTTGTGGGGAGTTCTTCTTGCAGGAAATATATGGGCTGTGGGTTCGGAGCCAGCATACGTGAGTCTTTCTACTCTGCCATCTTGCCTCCACCTCCCCCCTTATAGATATTTTGAAGTCATTCTCTTCTTCAGCATGACTTTTACCATAATAGTTCTTTATAGTGAGATTCATTTGTGGTTGAGATTGGCTCACCCTTTTCAGCCTAAATGTTGACTTCATGCTTTGTTTTAGAAATAGCCATCTGTGCACTTATGAGGAGAATGTCTCTATCCTGTGGGCTTTTTTTTGTGTCCTCTTGAGATTCCTACCACAGTTAATTTCTTGAGATATTGAATATTATATTATTTAAGAATCTTAGAGACCACTTATGCTGAAAATTTGCCAGATTTCAGAGTTCCTAAAGTAATTTTATCCATACAGAATTCTGAACTCTGCATTTCTGATCTGAGCTCTATTAAGTTCTTCACATCAGTTTTGGTCTAAGCAACACATCTGTAGACTTGAGTTTAGTTTGATGTCCAACAGAATTCTCCTGCACTCAGCCAGTGTCAGGAAACTGGAAAGTCCTTGAGATTGTAAGTGACATTAATATGGGTGCCCATTTGATCTAGGCTTTCTTCTCTGTGTTATTTTTCAGATTTCATATATGGCAGATGGTTAGTTATCATGCCCATTTCACAAAGTCACACAGATGCTGTTTGCTTTTGGGTTAGCTTTTTGCTCAGAATGAAGCAAAGGAACCTTCCCTGATTATGATCTCAGATCTTACATTCAAATTTCCTTCTTAGACAGCACTGGTACTGTGAGCCAGCTCTGGGGTATGGGCACCTCTTTCTATTACTTTTAAAATTATAAAGTCCCCTGTGTCAGATCTGGGATTTGTTGTTCTAATGCACTGTGACAAGGAAAGTTCTTTTGTCCCTTTGCTTGAATTCTCTGAACACAGAATGCTTCCAGTTAGGCCCCATTCCCAGGGTTTTCAGACTTTTTTCTTTCTAAATCTCCCAGTGTTGTCCTGGAATTGGAAAAAAAAAAAAAAAAAACAAAACATGATTTTTTTCTCTTGAATTTCCTGATCAAGACTCAGTCTCTTGCATTTCCAAGAACTTTGTAAAGAAATGGGTTATACAGTTCAATCTTTTTCTTCCTTCTTTGCTGATCTGCTAGTTGACTTAATGATCTTAAACATCAGATTTTATATTTATCCCTACTGTGTTACATTTTATTAGATTTGTTTTTATAGTCTATTCTTTTAGGGTAAATTTTTTCCTGTTTCTGTTATATCAAGTTGCAATGCTAATGAAATTAAAGATCTTTCCCATCCATCAAGGAGAGTTTGTTTAGGAGAGATTTGTAGGAAGGCCAAGGATTGGGACACTTTCTGTCTCTGAAAAGTGTATATATACTCTGAGGTGAGGTTTTGTTTTGGGGCTTATGCATTGAAGGTGTTTGTTTGGCTAGATAAGACTCTGGGCAGTCACTAAGGAATCCCCCACCCCCCAGTTTTGAAAACCCAGATGTTGTTGCTTCTCTCTCTGATAACTATGTATGTATGGTCAGACAGTTATCTGTCTGTTGATCTGTGGTGTATGGATTGCTTACAGTTGGAAGCCCTGTCTGTTGGTTGAACTTGGTTTCTCTGAATTTAGTGTGCTGATGTTTTCCTCTGAACTAAGTGAATGATGTGTGTGCTTGATTAAAGTGTCCGTTGACCCCCTCAAAAGTTGCTTTCCTTTTAGAAAGGGAGATCTAAGAACTTGTGATAGCAGCAAACCCTCCTATGTATATCGGGGTCCTTGCTGATACACAAGTTGATGAGGAATGGGTGGGTGGGTGATGGTTTGTTTCAAAAGAATTCAGACTCAGACTGTCTCAAAGCCAAATAATAGGATAATTTTTGGAGTGACACACTCAGGAGACTTTGCTCCTTATGGGAGGCCAGAGTCCCTAACCTGCTTCTTTTGGGAGACAGAACACTGAGCTAGATTATATGCCTGGTCTATATACAAATAGGATAGTGAGAGGGGGAGCTACTACAGTTTAAGAAGATGAGAGGGGGAGAAAAAAAGGAAAAGAGAAGCACGGCGCTGGAATGTCAGGTAGTCCTGAGAGTCTTTGTGAATGCAAACAGATAAATCCATAGTCGAGATATGGAGAAATGAATACGTAGTCTTTTTGTAGTCAGATTATGATGTATGCACATCCTGCATTTTATCTCCTATCTCATATCCTACATCCTGTTTGCTCCATCTGCCTCTAGCATTCCTATTGGCTTCGTATATTGTCCTTCATATATTGTACAACATATGAACTATATGAAATTCCCCTGAAGTCTTTGTCATCTACAAATCTGGTAAGTATTCCTCCATCTCAGCAATAAGCAATAAATGTTCAACAAAACAGCATTAAGCACACATTCTCTAGGGTACACTACTAGGGACCTTCCTCAAATTAACACTGATCCATTAATCACCAGTGTTTGCATTCAGTCCTTGAATTGTCCCCAAATTCATAGAATAAAATATCTATACATACCCTTTGACTTTTCAAGAAATATGTTGTGAGCTACTCTGTAAAATTATTTTTCCAAAATCCAGAAATACTGCCTACATTTTATAATTAAAATGAGTAGATGAATTGATGACACATAGATAACAGATAGGTGTATAGACAGACAGACAGAAATATAGACAGACAGACAGATAGATAGATAGATAGATAGATAGATAGATAGATAGATAGATAGATAGCACTATGCTAAGGATTCAGATAAAAAAAGTGAGGCAATCCAAGGTCTTAAGGAGCTTACATTATAACAGGAGAGTTTAACACAATTAGGGAAGTAAGTGGCTAGGGAAAGGATTTTAGTGGAAAATCATAGGGACAAAGTAGAGTCAAAAAAGCAGTCAATTATCACATTCTTTCTAGTAGCAATTAGAGCATTGGATTAATTACTCATTCCAGAGTAAGAACAGGAAAGCTGTGAGTGGGAAGAGGCTAACATATTGACTGGGTAAATATGGTTGATCTGGGATGATTTCTTCCTGACTCATGGTACAAACCAAAATAAAACTTTTTAATCATTGTTAGGATCTAATTTAAGATTATGGTTAAATCCTTCTTTTTCAGCTTATTAGCATTGAAATCTATCCATGGTTTTTTTTAGGGTTTAATAGGTACAAATCAGCAATCACACATGCATGTTTCTTCATTGTCAGGAGAGAATATCACTGATTCAGGCTCACTACCTCTAAAATTTTAGATTTTTCTCTGGTATATTGAAATTTACCTCATACCAGTTAAGCAAAAAGCACAGCTAGGACCTAGGAGCGCAAATATGTCCTCAGACACTTACTAGTTGTGTGACCCTGAGCAAGCCACTTAAACCTGTTAGTCTCAATTTCCTCATCTATAAAAATGAGCTGGAGAAGGAAATACAAAACCACTCCAGTATCTTTGTCAAGAAAACCCCAAATGAGGACATGAAGAGTAGAGCATGACTGAAATGACTGAACAGCAGCAACAAATGAAGCAAAACAAAAGTAAACCCATGTCACCAAAACCTCTTAACTTAGAATTAGTGAACTGGTCTTTTATAATATTTTAATAATATAATATTATAATATTTCAATAATAATTTATAAAAATATTATAATATTTAGATATTATCAATATGGTATCCTTTGCAATCCTATGTATTTTAATTCATATTTTTAAAGACATATATTCCAAAAAAGATCCATAGGCTTCACTAGCTTTTCAAAAGGGCTCCCAACAAAAAAAGTTAAACTGCATTATATTTAAAAGCAATTCAATTAAAATATGTATATTTATTAAATGTCCACTAAGTACTACATTCTAATGATACAAAGAGAAAATTAAAATAAGCCCTGGCTGTCAAGTAGTCCTTACTATTAAGGAATTGATTATCTTTATGGGGGAGAGTTCCTATTGCATATGTGTGTATATATATCTGTATAGTTGTATATATATACAAATGATATAAAAAAGTGGAGTTACAATCAAAAATATATTATTGATTATAGAAGGCTATACAATAAAAAAGAAAAAAATAATAGGATCACAGATTTAGAACTGGAAAGATTCTTATAAGTCATCTAGTTTAACGTTGTATATTTTACAAATGGGTAAACTTAAGTTCAGAATGGTTGAATAATATGCCTTGACCTGTATTTTGGAGAAAGAGATTTCTGAGAGATAGAAATGAAGACTTTGGCACTTATTTTTTAGCAGGCAGGAAACTGTTGATGATCCAGTAAAACAGATTGAGAAGAAAAGATCAGATATGTAGAAGGAAAGCCAAGAGAAACATGTCATCAAACTCAAGGCAAGAAAAACATATGGAAGGAGGGATGTTTGACAGTAGGAAAAGCAACAAACTAGTCAAGGGAGATGAAGATTAAGAAACCAAGATTTGTTACACTACATGTAATCAATTTTTCAGGAGTTGTTTTTAATCTAAAGGGATGGGCCTGGAAGAGAGAAAACTTACTTCCAATTTTTCCTCACCTCACCCAAGGCTTTAGGAGAAGTTATTGTTGGACAGTTAGAATATTAGCTATTTTTTTTGAAAGGTGCTGTAAACTCAAATAGAACAGGGTGCACACATCTACAAAAGCATCCTTATGAGCCACATTTTAACAGGGTAAAAATGTAGGGATATATATATATATATATATATATATATATATATATATATATATATATATATATATATATATACACACACACATACATATATATATATATATATATTACATTTTATTTTTATTTATTTTGTTAAATATTTTCTTATTACATTTTAAACAGGTTCAGGGGCAACCGAAGAGGGTCTGACACCTCTGGTCTTGATCATTTTAAATATTTTCCAAACTTAACAGAGGTGGATCTAGTCCTGTAGAGATAAACTTATTTTCCTGAAAAAAAAAACAGGCCTCCTAATATGGGATAAATAAATGTAACTTTAGATAAGAGGTGATGAATATTAGATATATTCAAAATATATCACCATAAATGAATTGGGGTTAAAAATAGACAATCTAAACAATTAGATTTCAGCTACAGTATACAGATATATGTATAAGTTACAAACATTGCCATTTGTACAAATATCTTATTTTTTCAGATTTAATTTTGATGTTTGTGCTAGTTAGATTGCCTTAAGCTGAGCACATTATAAACTACCAGAAATGTCTTTGCACTCTGTTAAACTCCACTTTCCCCACATGATCAGTTTTCAGAACTTCAAAGATGCTTTAAAGAAAAGTCTACTTAGGAATAGACTTGGACCTTTTGACCTTGTGGATTTCTCATTATACCTTCAAAGAAAAATATGTCTCATATATCAATCAATGTTTTAAATAAAAGAAATACCATGATCAATCCAAGGATGCATTATAACCTACTGGTACAACTTCATCATCTATATTGATTCTTTGCACTTGGATAATGGTTGAGGTACTCACAGATATGACACGAGCCATTTGGAAACATTTCATATTCAGCTGATGCATAGACAATCAAGAATAAATTGGATTCCAAGAGTAATCAGTCAAGAGAAAAAAAGAAGGAGAGTTTATGTGGATGATACTTAGTTTTAACCATGAGTTCAAAATTGTGAACTATAAGGTGGCTTTAAGATGGCATTACACTAATAAGCTCCTTAAAACTGACTTTTGAAAAGATTTGAGAGACATAATTTATGGGTAGTTTAATCATGTTATCAATAATGCCAACATTTTAGTAAAAGGCTGGTCATTTGGCTGTGTCTCTCTCAGACCAAAGACTATCAGAGTGGCCAGGCACATAATTTTAAAGATTTCAAAAAATATGTGTTCCCCAGAGTGGCAATCACCCCTGAATGTTTAACAATCAATAAGAGAATAAATATTAAAATAAGAGACTGGACCTAAACTTTGATTATGCCAAGATTTGGGCAATCTAGCAAATCTACTAAAATAATTTATGATATTTAAATTTATGGTATTAAATAAAGAATGCATGTCCCATCCAAGCTTGAGCTGAACACAATGGCTGCCCCAGTTGGGTGGAATCTACATAGAGGAGAACATTAGCTCAACATTCAGAGATTAAGGTTTTAGAATGAGAATTAAGAAAAGGGGGAAATCTGAGTCTCCCCAAATCATTGCTTGTTAAAAATCATTTCTCTCAAATATAGACACACAGCAAATAAAGATGATGAACAAAATCACTATGAAGATCAAAATATAAAATTCATAATTAAAATGCAATTAAAATCTAATGCATGCTCAAATTCTTTCCATTTGACCTGTTTTCAAGAGGCATACTCATTTTTACATTTTTCTTAGCATCCCTTTGGCCCATGGTGATCAGATGTCAAAATTAAATCAGAAAATTTAAGAGGCTAACTGAAACATCACTGAGCATTAAGTAAACTGTTCTCTCTTACCTTATATGCCGATGAAGAGCCTTCTACTTTTATCATCCAGCTCATTGTGTTCTATTTGTGTGACATCCTTCATGGTCTTAGAGCAGTACAGGAAAAGCAACAACACAAAATTGTAATCAAAAGCAAATTAAGTAGAAGCAAAATACATCTTCAAATGCCACTGTGTTTCCTTTATCTTTGGCTAATAGAGTATATATCGGAAATTACACCATTTTAGTCAAGAAGCTACTTTTAGGCAAAACAAAACAAAAAACACCCTGATAATCAAATTTCCAGGCATCCATGGATGCTTATTACTCTAGCATAGAGCTTAGAGACCTCTACAAAATCACATGATTCTGACCAGTTTATAATCTAATTAACAAATACTCTTAAAATTGCACCATGCTGATCAAGCCAATTCCCCTTTGCTGCTTGATTCCCTTGTACTCAATTTAAAAATACAGCTCTGATTTCAAACAAATTAATTAATCCCCTTCCTTATTTGTTGTTTCAGGTCCATTAACTTGATGCAATTAAATTGTTTCATATTTAAAGCATGAAAAGGATGAATTTAAAGTCCCCTGTCTGTGAAAAGAACAAAGCAAAACTCACTTCAAAGTCAACATGTGAATATTCTGTTCTTTCCCAATATGTAGAAAATGTATAGGAGTCTCCAAAATGGGCAGATTGGTTTTAAATATCCCTTGACCCTGAATTATATTCCGTTTAAGGGTGTGAAAAGCTTCCAGTCTAACTCAAATCTCACCCAGACAAGGAAACATGTTGGCATCCAGGTTTGATGTAATTCTTTTCCCTGACCATCTTCTCTTCTCAACCCTGCCACAGGGTTAAGAAGCTGGTTTAATTAGGTTCTCACTATGCAAGCTTATAAAAATGAAACAAAATCATTCAGGCTTTGTCTTTTGCACTCAAATATATCATCTGGGAATGTTGAGGGTTTATTCATCTATCTATCTATCTATCTATCTATCTATCTATCTATCATATATTTATCTATCTATTTATGGTGGAGTATCACCAATTATACATCAGTAAAATTCAAGATATATGATGACTCAATGAGGTTTTCATTTGTGTAGATTTCCGTGGCTGTAACTGATATTTTAATAAACATTCCTCATGATGTTTTTTTTTCACATTTACATTAGAAACAGCACATTTTATTGTAGGGGAGTCATTAAATAAATATATGATTTGAATATTGGATTGGTCATCCATAAGACAAAGTGACTGTATAAACATTTGATGTGAGTGACATTTATTATTTCATATCCACACTTTAAAACATATAGGAAAAAACATCGCAAAATTAAATATGGCAACCTAAGCATTTCAAAACATGGAGAAACCAAAAAAGGGTGGGGCATCAATATTTCAAAAGTGAACTATAAGAGTCTCCTGGCCTTTTTATACAATAGTAGAAATAGAATAGCAAATTTATGACATAGTAAAATTCATCTGTTGACATTTTGGAAATAGAAATATTCTTTGGCCTCAAGATTAGGAGGGGAAAAGTCCTCAGAAAATATACACTGATATTTCTTTGTTGCATGCATGAGATCAAGTATTTCTTGGTAAACAATACTAAGAGACATCTGAACTCAGCAAAACAAAGAAAGTAGATCTATCCCAGAGGATTTACTGTCAATGAGACATGCATGCCTTCTTAAGCTGTGTGTGGATGTGGTGGAATGTAGGAATGTGAACATACAATGTCAGTCTTGATGAATACTGGTAGTTTTGTTATGTGTGTGTTGGAGGGGTGGGCTTCAGGAATAGGGGTGGTCATAGATGTAAAATTTTGGAAAGTGACCAAGGAAAAAACAAATGAAGGAGTGAATGAATAATGAATTTGTTTGTTGCTATTTTTTTAAGAGATAAAAGGATACTGAGAACTACGAAGTCCTTAGACTATTTACAAATATTGTTAGCTTATGGAACTCAATGGATACTCTAAATCTTATCTGATCCAATAGTGAAAGAATTAAATTACATCCTTCTGTATATATTTCCATAAATGAAATTTTTAGGTTTTAAAAAGATTCACCATAATTGAGGGCTCTGAGAAAGGAAACCTGAGGAATTTGTGGAACAGCTTTCATCACATGATAAGAAATATCATTGCATAGGGTATTTGTAAGTTTGATTTAGGAGCTTTCAAGATGAGAAAATACAAAAAGAGAAAGCATATAGTTGCACCTTATTCACTAGCTTCTCTCATGGAACAAAGAAGATGCATTTAATAATTTAAAGAAAAGCATGATAGGGGCCTCTAGAAAAGTCAACATGTACTTGACTTAAAAGGAAAGTTAAAAACCAGATAAGAATAGTTTTTAAAAAGTTAGAAAGATAAATTTTGGGATTGATAAGTAAGAAAAAGAAAATGTATGCTAATTACTCAGAAGCACTTTTCCTACCCACATCATGAATGCTATTTTCTGCTTATTATTTATTTTAAACTTTTTTGTCTTTATAAATTGTCCCTCTAGCACCACCCCCCAAACTCACTGAGAAGGCAAAGACTACATCAATTTTACATGTGAAATCAAGTTAACATATGTCCACATTAGCCATATTACAAAAAAAAAATTCAGTTTGTACTTAGAGCTAATTAATTCTGTCTCTGAAGGTAGATAGCATTTTTTATCATAAATCCTTTGGCATTGTCTGAGGTCAATTATTGATCAAAGTAGCTAAGTTTTTCACAGTTTATTATCACTACAAGACTGTTACTTCTGTGCACAATGATCTCCTGGTTCTCATTTTACTTTGAGTTATATGTTTTGCACAGTTTTGTTTTGTTTTCTTCTGAAAGCACCCTGTTCATGATTTCTTGAAGAACATTTCCTCAACTTCCAATTCTTTGTCACCACAAAAGAGTCACTATAAATGTTTTGTACATATAGGTCCTTTTTTCTTTCTCTGTAATCTCTTTGGGATACAGAAATAGTGTAGTTATTACTGGATACACAGTTTTGTATCCCCTGGGACATTTTTCCAGAATGTTCTCCATGATGTTTGGACCATTTTAATACTCTACTAAGAATTCATTAATATAATTTTTGTCCCACTCATTCTCTACAGCATTTGTCATTTCTGATGGGTGTGAGGTAGTATATCAGAGCTGTTTTAATTGGCCTTTGTCTAATCAATAGTGATAACCAAGTGAAGTAATATAGAGGGAAAAGAGTTGAGGGCCCAGGGCTCTACTGGATACTTAAGGTAACTGCAAGACATGGGTGAGTTTTCAAACAAAGGAGACTGAGCTAGTGACTTTCCCAAGGTGACCTAGTCGACATAGAGCATTGTGAAAAGCAATAAATACATTAAAATATTTTTGCAGTTACATATCTTCTCTCTGGGCCAGCTAGGTGGTACAGTGGATAGAGTACCAGCGCCGCAGTCAGGAGGACCTGAGTTCAAATCTCACCTCAGACACTTGACAATCACTAGCTGTGTGACCTTGGGCAAGTCACTTAACCCCAATTGCCTCATCCTGGGTCATCTCCAGTCATCCTGATGAATATCTGGTTACTGGATTCAGATGACTTTGGAGAAGAAGTGAGGCTGGTGACCTGCACAGCTCTCCCTCACTCAAAACAAAGTCAAGTGCAGGAAATGTCATTATTTCTCTGATGGTATGGCCCTCTTCAGTAACAAAGGACAAACACACACACACACACACACACACACACACACACACACATCTTTTCTCTACAATATCTTGATAGGAAGACTAAGGATAACTTTTTAAAAATTTATTTATTTTTAGTTTTCAACATTCATTTCCAAAAGATTTCAAGTTCCAAATTTTCTCTCCATCTCTCTTCTTCCCCCACCCCAAAAATGGACGCTACAGTTGCCTCTGGAGCTGCCTGCAGTCAAGGCTAGGGGAGATCCTGCTCCCTTCTCACTTACGTGAAAAAACTTTCTCATTGACCTTTGAAGCTGCCCTTGTTTTTTTTGTTTTTGTTTTTTGTTTTTTGTTTTTGTTTTTTTTTTGTGAGCTGAGGGATGTACGAACCACAGTTGCTGCCAGTGATTCTGCCCCTGAGGTCTGTTCCAGTCCTCTTCCTGTGGTGCTGAGAGTCCAAGGCTGGGCTGAACTCTGCTCTGCGCACAGTGTGATAGACCATTCCTCCAGGCTACTTTGGGCTGGAAATCTCCTTCACTCTGTCATTTTGTGGCTTCTGCTGCTCTAGAATTTGTTTAGAGTCGGTCATTTTTTACAGGTACTTTATGGGCTGTGGGGAAAGAGCTAGAATAGGTGTTTCTTTCTATTCCTCCATCTTTGACTAAGAATAACTTTAAAAAATATTCTTGACTCAATTTTTTCACCTACCTCCAATTGTGAAATAGTAACCTCACAAGTCACAAAGTCTTCTCAAAATTAGCATGTACCTTGTCCTTGGTAGATTTAGGAAAGAGTGAGTTAATTATTGAGTAAACTAACAGTACAAGCTTATTAGAGGGAGTAAGATGATACTATGAATAAAACACTGGATTTGGAGGCATGAGGATCTGAGTTCAAATCCAGCCTCATACAGCTACTAATCACGTGACTGTAAGCAAATTAATTAAGCTTTGTCTAGTTCAATTTCGTCATCTGTAATACAGGATTATCAACAGTCCCTAATTTCTCAGGTTGTTATATGAGGAAAAAATGAAATAATTTTATAAGGTTCTTTATAAACTTTAAAGCTAAATATAAATGTGATAGGAGTTCTTTCTTGATCTCCAATCGAGATGTTGAATCTCTTTACTTAAAAATTGGAGAGCAAGAAACTTTAAAATGGGAATTCTATCTTCAAACCAGATATATTTAGACTTATACTCTCACCATATTTAGGGAGTAGAGAAATTTTTGAAGGAAAAGAATCAATTTAAAATAAGAATTTATGAAATGTTTTCATTAGCCAATATTATTAATTGACAATGAAAATATGAATAAGAATTTTAAATGCTAACAAAGTATTCAAAGGTGGCATTAGACAAGGACTCATAGGATGGGATAATTCACAATTACTGATCACAACCTAAATTGAATGTGAGAAAGTCACATGCAAAACAGATATATACTATTTATTTAAAACCTATATATAAAAAAACTCTAAGCAGAAAATATATTTTCCCTCAAATGTTTATCCTTGATTCTGTTACTGAATGAGTCCAAATATTGATTCAGATACTTACTTGCTGTGTAACACTAGTTAAGTCGCTTGATCTTTCTGTCTCAGTTTCCTCATTTTAAAATTGTGATTAATAACAGTACCTATATCCCAAGCGTTATTATGAGAATTAGATGAGATAGTATTTTTAAAATACTTTATAAATCTTGAAGACCTAGCTAACACACACACACACGCACACACACACACGTACACACACACACACACACACACATGCGCACACACACTCTAAGTTGCTTGGTTATTGTCCCTCATTCTCGAAGAAGACCAAAATGACATTACCATGTTAAAGTGAAGTTTTAGTATGTCTGACTGGCTGATCAGACCAATACCGGTTCAGAATGTTCTACCACAGGTTGTGCCCAGACCATACATGTGAATATTTGGGGAAGATACTTCAAATTTGTGCATCCTACTTTTCCTTTGTGCTATTTCAATTCTTCTTTGCTCATAGAGTACAGCACTCTTTCTGATGTGGGCAGATGGACCAAACCAAGTTGAAGGTAACCAAGGGGTCTCAAACCCATTGGTGAGTTAGAGGTTGAGGTGGCTACTCCATGCCTGTGACAAACTCCTCTGGTGGAATGGGTAGATGAGAACAGTTTGTTCCAATGGCCTTGAAGGCAGCTGAAGCAGGCAACGTGGAGTGCTTACAGCTTGGTTAGACACTGAAGATGCCAAGGTCATCCGCTGCATCCTGAGCTATTGCCAATCATCTTGATTCTTTCCTGTAACTGGACTATGATGATTCTGGAGGAGAGAGTGAGGTTAAGGAATTCTTGCAACTCTACCTCACTTAAATTCAGTTTCGCATGAATCAAAAGACATTTCCCATATCATTTTGCTATTATGCCTCAAAATACCTACGCTGTATATACGTATGTGTATATATATATATACATACACATGTGCAAATGCACCTATATGATTCATATGATAAAAGATGCATATATATATGTACATACACATGCATGTGTGTGTTTAAGTGTATGCATAGTAATATAAACTGTGTGACCCTGGACAAATCGCTTTATCTATCTACCTCAGTTTCCTAAACCATAAGATGGGAATGGCATTAGCACATGCTTCTGAGCTTGTTGTGAGAATCACAGGAGAAACTATTTGTAAGGCCTTTTATAAACCTTAAGGTACTATATAAATGCCAGCTTCTATTGCTGCTACTACTACCATTACTAGGACATCCACCATCACTACCACCATTACCTCTACCACCACCATGTTTTTAGTACTATGCTAGATCTATTTCTTTCAGTGATAAAATACTATGATATCACTATTCTGAGTAAGTTAATATTGGTATTTTGTAACACATTTGATAATCCTGCCAATTGAATTGGTGCAGAGAGTAAAAAAAATACATTTTAGAAAATATTCCATTTCTGCAAAGAAGTTGTTTTCCTCCCTTTCCTGATATTAGCATGAATTTCCTTAGTACATGTTTTGTCCTTGTGACAGTGAAATTGTGGGCTGGATTGTGCCCAACTAAAATCGATTTAAGCTACATGCTTGAATGTAAATACTTTTTTTTAAAGATATAATGAGCAAGAAAAAGGATTATTGTATACATTGAAAACAAGTTTTAAAAAGATTTACAATACAAGCAAATGAAGTTTTAGTTCTAATGCCAGGGATATTTTCTAAGTTGACTAAATGTTTGAAAAATTGAAATGGAAAAATAATTTTAATAATTTTAATAAAAAATATTCTAGATGTGCAATTTTAGATGAGGTTTGTGAGAAAGAGAGCATGAAAGACATTTTTGTTTCATAAGCATTTTTAGGCTTTTATTAACACATAAATAACTTAGAAATATAAAGCTTTCTTATGTTTAGAAATAATAAGTGAGCATGAGTTTCTTTCATTTATCAGAAAGGAGTTAATACGAATATGACAACTATTTAATAGAATTAGAACATATGATTCAATGGAGGAACATATTTATATAATATCCACAATCACATGATTAAAAGAAAAATGGCTGAACCAAAAGGTTACATGCCTAAGATCAATTATATGCAGAGGATACAGATTTTATTATCTGAGAGCAGCTTAAATGGCTGCATCCCCAGTGGTAATATAGAGGACAAGATGCAGGCAAGACGATCGTTAGTTTTATATAATTGGAAAACAAATATAGAAATCATGTTATTGTGAATACTCATTAGCAATTAGAAATTGTACTGGAACATTTGCAGAAGTGCGACGAATAACCAATGAGCTCATTATACTCATCACAAGCTGTATTAAATACTGGAACAATCCAAAATATATGAAATAGAATTTATAATTTATTTACCCAAACCGCTCCATTCAGGATTCAGTTTTCACTCTAAGGCTTAGTTTTGGAATTCTTCTTATACTTCTTTCCTTGTGTGGATGCTTCTCTACCCCTCCCTATTCAGTATATACACTCCTGTTCTGAGGGTGGTTCTTCTAGTAGGCTAATCAAACATCCTTTTTTTAAAGACCCTCTCAGTCTTAATCAGTTTTCTTAGGGTAGAATAATGAAGCTAAACAGGAAGCTCAGTGTGATTAATCTCATAATCTATTAATTAGACTAGTCAAATTACATTAATATGAGCTAAAGCTGTTAATACCTTGTAAGTTCATAGTTTCATTGCAGAATTTCAAAGTCATTTATAAATTTGAAAGGCTAGAGAAAGCATTATATATTTACAATGGTCTCTTACTCTTTCCCTTCTCCTGCAGAGAGATAGATAGATAGATAGATAGATAGATAGATAGATAGATAGATAGATAGATAGATACACATACACACACACAGACACATCATTCCATACTATACCACACCATACCCTATTCTATTCTAGTATATTTTATTCTATAGCATATCACATCACATCATATGTTTCTCGAGCTCTTTAGTATAAGTAGAGGAAACAAGGCTATGTGGTGATGGAAGAATCAAGATTTTGACTGCTAATTAATACTTAAAGCACACTGTGATGTCATCTAGAAGATAATTATAAATCAGGATATAGATTCCCAGTTGTTTCCACAACTATTTGAATTAAGTTCTTGCTCCCTTATCTGACACCTGAATAATATTGGGTAAATCCTCCTAACCTCCTGGAGCATAGTTCCTTTCTGTATAAAGTCACATAAGTGAACTAGTTGACATCATAGGTCCATTCCAACTATAAATATAGGATCTCTTGATCCTGTGACCTATTTCTAGGATTCAAAGAACCATAAGGCACTTCATTTGAATATACTTCTATAAGTCATTTATGTAGTCTTCCAACACTCCACTTAAATTTGAATGATCATAATCTAATTTCTATATGATTCATCAGAAAGTCTAGGGAGGTTTTGAATAAATAGTGAAAATTCTTATAGTCCTGATGTCTCTTTGGAGGGTGGAAGGGAATGAGATTCTAGATAATTAGTAATATGCCACTATTATCTGTGCAATTTTCCTGCTCTGCACTCTATTATCTAAAGTGGTGTCATCAAAGTCTTAACAGAGTATTTCATTGCTCCGTATAAAGCTTCAGACATAAACTTTGTTATAATTACTTGCAATTTAAAAGGACTGATGGAAAACCTTCCCAACATAGCATTATTGTCTAGTACATAACTAGTCAAGTTATTCTATTAAATAATTTAGATATTAATAACTTCTACAATATTTTTTTTGCTGTTGAGAAAATGACTTTGTGTAGTTTCTTTCTGCCCCTTTTCCTTCTTCTACCCCCTCAATTGTTGTAGTAAAGAATCACCAGGAATTTAGCTCTCTATATAGGAAATTCAGACCAATTTTTGCGATTTTCACACAAATTCAGAATTTCCTTAATAACTGAAGTCTACATAATGAAGATAAACTTAATGAAATGTAAAAGTAGGTTCTTTCTCATCAATCTCCATTTTCAGCAAAGACAGAACTTTTCCTGGTAGTATTGTTATTGTATACTGGGACAGTATTTGATCAATATATTTCTATTTACATATGCCAGGTGACAGGAATGACGATTTCCTTCTTTCTCCTTTTTAATAACGGAATCCATTGCTGTTTTCTTTTTTTCTATTTCAATAAAGAAAATTATTTATAAATCAACCTGGTTTTAAATGATGACAAAAATTGCCATATCAATATAACAGGATATTATTCAGTTTGTTTTCCTGTTTTTCTAAGGAGTTTAATTGCCTTCAAAAAGTTAATAAGCCTTACTGGAAGCTTATTATCATTTTAAAAAATGAATCATTCCACATAGGCCAATTTAACATAAAAGCACTATAAAATGTTAAGGTAAAGTGCTACTTGCAAGAAGCTAAAAATTATTATGCATACTACAAATGTAAATTGAAAATATTCCTTACTTAAAAAAATCTGTGGCTAGTATCAATCTTAAAAAAAGACTTGAGGCAACTTATCAACTAATACATGAGGCAAAAATAGAAGGGAGATTCTTACTGATTTGTAGCTCAGACTCTATGCTGTCACCAATTTATCTTGTTTATATCTGTTTTTAATTTTACATTTGCACATTTTTTTGTACTTCCCCATTCGACAATAAGCTTCTTGAGGATAGAAACTCTTTTTGCCTTTTTTATCTCATTGTTTAACACAGTGCCTGACACAGCGTAGATAGTTCATAAATTTTTGTTGACCTGACTCCGATGTAAAATTATTGCATCTTCCACATAAGAGAATTTTCTGATGATTGAAACTTGCTACTTCAAGCACAAGAAAAGAAAAATAATCTTAAAATGGAAAAAAAATAATCAAGCAGTTTTAACTGCCTTCTTAAATGATATATAATAGTTTTGATAACTTAGGGACATTAAGGTCACAAATTTAAACCTATAGATAATTTAGAGATTAATACGTCCAACCTGTATACATTGCAGCTAAGGAAACATATGGCTAGAGAAGGAGGTAAAGCAAATGATTAAAAGGCCCAAACCAGATTTTTATCCAGTTCCTTTGACTTTAAACCCAAACTATTCAGACTCCATTATGCTCATTTTTGCTTGTATAGACACTTTTTATTACTCCAAACATTGATGTCTTCAGGAAGCATAACCTATATTGGGAAATCTAGTAATAAATAATGATTTATGAAAAATCTACTGTGTTACATATTTTACAGTGACATGGGTATACAGAAACAAAATGAAGCAGTTCTTGATTTAAAGGAACATCAGTTCCATATGGAAAGAATGTATGTAGGCGTGAATGATATGCCTTTATGTATACAAGTATATATATATATATATATATATATATATATATATATATATATATATTTAAGTAGATATAAATATGTGTAAAATAAGTATATACAAAATAAATACAATGTAATTTAGAGGCAAAGCACTAAACTTTGGGTGAAGAGGGACTACTAAAGGTCTTGTATTTAAGGAAGCTCCTGTGTGAAAGTGGGGAGACAAGAGTTACAATGTCACCTATGAGTGATGAGACAGCAAAAAGGTCTTTGTGGCACATGGCACATAGACTATACAATATTTAATCCTTTCTTTTATTATGTGAGAAGCCTTTCTTCCTTGTCACAGATGCATGTGTATGTATGTGTGTGTCTGTGTATATAAACACAGACATATGTGCACACATTCATGTGTGTGTATATACATATATATGCATATACATATGTTTTTGTAGTGAAAACATTTCAGTCCCCCTGACCCAAGTTGTAGTCTCCCTAAAACATTTCTTCAACTGTTATCTGACTATGATGGATAGAAATGGACAGTGGTCAACAATGGACACCTCCCTCATTCTCAACTGCTCCCTAGACAAATTTCATTTATCCTGCACTTGTGAAGTTGAGTGACTGTCAAGTATTTTACAAGACCTTACATTTTCCTCTTCAATTTAATCTTGGGAAATTTAGTCCATTGTTCTAGCCTGATAAGGATGTTTGTGGGGCTAGACTCTGTCATTAGTTACCTTTTTACATGTCCCACTGACTTGATAATTTATGAAATTGTGAAACGGAGGTAGTAAAGTCTGATTCTAGGGCAGCAATGCCATTTTAACAAAGCATAGAGGGTACAAACAAAGGGGCAAAAAAGGTTATGAGGCAGGCTTTGATTCTCAGGGACAGAGGAAGAGTAGGGCGAAGGAAAGCAAGCTGAGAAAGATGGTGGAGAATGAGAGAGAGAGAATTTCACTCATGTAACCATGGATGGGGGCCCCTAGACAGTGCAGCAGATAGAGCATTAGATCTGGAGCCAGGAAGACCTGAGTGCAGGTCTGAACACTTAGATCTCAGATCACTCAGACACTTATTAATTGTGTGATGCTGAACATGTTATATAACCTTGCTTTCCTCAATTTCATCATGAGTAAAATGAGTATCTTTTCTAAGAAAAATCCAAGTGAGTGCACAAATAGTCAAACATGACTGAAACAACTGAACACCAACTCCCCAATTCACGGATTAGAGTTGGGAGAATTCAGCAGCATGGATGTGATGAGGAGGTAGAAGAGTGCTTAGGAGGAGTTTGAAGTCTTATTTTCCTAGGGTTTTACTTGTCTGAAGCTGTAGAGGTCTGAAATTTGTCTGAAACTTGGATATCATAGAACCAGAATCCTGACAGCAGCGCCTGGATGTCTTTTGTTGACTCATGACATAATATCAGGATGTGAATTTTAGTTACTATATGTTACAGTTTGTAAATTATGCTCCTTTGCTCTTTGGAACAGTTTGTACATGAGTTCCAGGTATCCCTCTACAGTCTTATTTTCTACTATTTTCCCTTTTGACTGGCTATTTATAAACTTACTACACTGAGTAACAAGGTGTGGGAGGCTTAGGAGAACCAGAAAAAGAAAACAATTTTTACATGTATACCATAAGAGAATTTGACAAGAATGTTGTCAGTGTATTTCACTAAACTCTTCTGATAAAAATCTATGATGAAAAGAATTACCTACTTGTAATCTTAATGTGCTCCTAATGATGAAGTTATTGTATATAAATATTTATTGAAAATTTGCAACTTATAAAACACTAGAACAGAAGTTGTTGGAAAATATAAAAGGAACAAAGATATGATGCCTAGTCACGGAGATCTTATAATTCAGTTGTTAGATAATGAGGGGTTAAAAACATGATTTTTTGCTAAAATAATAATAGCAATGCTGATGATGGTGATCTGATATAGATCTCATCCCTTGTTAAAGCAGAAATGTTTGTCACAGAAATTTTGTTTTGATTGACAATTACATTAGAAGGAACTTTGACTCTGTGATGAGATCAGCTATTTAAAAGATAAATAAGAATTCCATTCTTGTTCTCTCACAAGAAATATAATAGAAAACTGCATAGTATAAGAAAATTTTAACTAGAGAAAAAATGGCAAAATATTTTACCCTTGTGAATGAACAGTTTGCAATGGATTATTAATAGAGCAATTTTTATGCCATCTGTTTTTCTACATCCTGATTAAACCAGAGTGCAATCAATATGAATGGATTAGCTGTTAGGCATATAAAACTGTTAAGTACATACAAGTATTGTGTACTAATTGACAACATATTTAAAAGAAGGTCCTCATGTGCTAAATCAGTTGTAAATGCACAGATGTACCATGCACTACATTGTATTTTCTGTTAGCACTTCATTGCCAGGCATTCTCCTAAGGGTCATATTAAAAAATACATATATCACTGGAGCTCTTTCTCAGTATTCTAAACTCCCTAACATTTTTTTACCCTTCCTTCTTCATCAGTGGAAGGACAACTACGTGGCTCTGAAACCAGAGGACGTGCATTAAAATCCTACCTCTAATATCTGCTATTTTTTTGGCCCTAGGCAAATCTCTTAAAATTGTTTAAGCTTTGGTTATTTCATCTGTAAAATGACACAGTTGTATCATAGATGGCCATTAACCTTCCTGCCATCTTGAGATTCATGATCTTATGATTCTGTTGAGTAACTCCTATTTGTTCAACATGGTACTAATCCAATCAAATCAGTATTTTTTTCCCTACACCCTCTAAGAAAAAGATAGCTAGTCACTAAGGATGTAAAGAAAAAAAAAGTGATCAAATGAATAAAAGCAGTCCTTGCCCTCAAGGACCCTCACATGCTAGTAAGGGGAATCTAATGGCTACAATGGAAAAGAAAAAAATTGAACCATTATGTCTGCTATCAGCTACCTAGAAATATACCAAAGGGAAAGAAAAAACAAAATATAAAACAAAACAAAACAAAACAAAAACAAAAACTCCAACACATAATTATCCATTTCGGAGCTCCACTTCTGACTTCTTGTCTTTTTTGCACATTGCCACAGTAGCCTCCTTACCCTAGGAATTCACTCAGCCCCTGGCCTTCTCCTTCTATAAATGTATTCCAGTTTTGATGCCTCTTATTGGGATTAGTTAATTCCTTCAAGATCCTCCATTTTCAAGAGACTGTCCAGTTCAGTTATGTCTTCTGTAGGCTCTACTCCTGATTCTTCAGACATTCTCCACCATAACCAGAGAGTACTTGGCACTTTGTAATCACTTAATAAATGTTTGATTACTTGAAAACACAGTGAGCACTAGTAAATTGTTCAAATCAATATAGTTAACTGTTAAATTCTGTGACACATAAACATCTATCTATATACATAGATATAGATGTATAGATTGGTGTGTATCAGTATAATATGTTGTTGTAGAGATCTATGATATGTCAGACACTTTGTTAGACGCTGGGAACATAAAGCAGGAAATGAAACTGTTCAGTGTCATGTGTATGTCTGGGTATATATATTTATATGTTTACTGTTTGACCTTTACTTTAATACATTAGAGAATCTGGAAGACATTCCATGGACTTTTTTGTTCCTGTGCCTGCACCTTGGCAATATATATTTCCTCAACAGAGGAGTCAGAAGAACAAAACTGGTCACAACCATTTGTTACTGATAAAATAATTGTATGGAAATGTAGGTATATAGAGTCCAAAAGTTAGAAGGGATCTGAGAAGTCATCATATCCAATTGTTAGAAGGGATCTGAGAAGTCATCATATCCAATCTCTTCATTACAGAGATAAAGATAATAAGTCTCAAAGATGATGACTTAGGATTATAGAGTTAGGCTTATAGGGGATGGTAGGCACCTTTGAGTCCAAATCCTTAATTTTAGCAATGAGGAAACAGGCCCAGAGAGGTTGTATCTTACTCATGGTCATATAAATAATATACATCAAGGATGGAATTTTAATCTGAATCATCTGACTTCAGCTTCTCCAGTCTACCACTTTGACTTCCTTGCCAAAGTTAATTGATTATTAAACAAAATATTCTATTAAATTTCTGTGTATGTGTGTGTATACACACACACGTATACATACACACATTGATTTGTTCAGTCATCGAGTACATTTTCCTTCCCTGTTTTAGTTATTAAAACACTGCTACTATGATTTTTTTATATAGGTAGACTTTTCTTCCTATCAATATCATCCTTTGGATATAAACTCAAAAAATCTCTGGGTCAAAGAACAAAGCAATTTAGCAATTTCTCCAACCATTACAAAATAATTTCCAGAATACTGTACCAATTCATAGCTCTACAAGATGTGAATTAGCCTTTGTGTCTACTCATATCCCATCTAACAATGTGTTATCCATCTTTACCATCTTTGTCATTTTAATGGGCAAATGGAGATGATTTTTCAGAATTATTTATTTTGCATTTTACTGGTTATTTATGATTGAAAACACTTTTTCAGATGAACATTAAGGGTTTGAATTTCTTCTTTTAAAAACTGTACCTGGTGCTTGCTTCAGCAGCACATATGCTAAAATTGGAATGACACAGAGATTAGGATGGCCCCTGCGCAAGGATGACACACAAATTCGTGAAGTGTTCCATATTTTTGAAGGATGTGTTCTGCTGGGGTGAGCCCACAGTGCACAGTGCAGAGCAGCCAGTGCAGTGGAGCAGAAGGGCACTGGGAATCCTGAGAGCAGCAGGCGGAACCGGGCAGAAGGGCAGCTGAGGTTGGGAGAGCAGCAGAGCTGAAGGAGTGGCGGCCCCTGAGGGTCAGATATCAGTGCAGCAGCTTCTGAGACTTTCAGCCCACAGATTAAACATTGGTAAGTCACCTACTTGAACTTCAGGGAGCCAGGATGGCAGAGTGATCAGTAAATGCTCTCTCCTCTCCCCCTTCATGATCGTGAAAGAACCATAAAATATTTCCCCAGAAAAATCCTTTATCAGTGGGAGCAGCAGAGGTGCGAATAGTCTAACATCTAAGGCTAGGAAAATAGCTAAGGGGGATTCTTCCTACTGTGGAAGAGCAAACCAGAAGGACAGAGGACCCAGGGCTGAGGAAACTTTCCCTAGCACCCAGGCAAGCCTCAGCACCAGAAGAGGAGCCTCAGGAAGAGTGGGAATCCACACTACCATCTAGATGTGCCTCAGCACCAGGGGAAACTGGAAGACAATAGGGCAGCTGGGATCACCATCCCCTGAGCTTGCCTTTGCCTCAGTTCAGCTGAGGAGATCTCCTGTGACCAGACCACACCTTTCACACACTTAACAACCTAACCCCAGGGCTGATTCGGGAAACACAAAACAAAAACCTGCTTTTAGCTTTTGCACACAAGTCGACTCATCACCAAGTTCTGCAGCTTCTAAGTGAAAGAACCAGAAGCCACAACACACAATCAACATCATGAATAAAAAAAGCAAAAGAAGGGTGAAAAAACCACAAAATCTTTCTATGTGGATAAGAACCAAAACACAAATACCAAAGAGGTCAGTACTGAAAGTTCAGAAGGGATTGTAAACTGGTTGCATGCACAAACAATTCTCCTGGAACAACTGAAGAAGGAAATAGAAGAAAAACTGGCCAATGATTTTAAAATTATAAAGAAAAAAGAATTCACTGATGAGAACATCTCTTTGAAAAGGAAAATTGAACAAATGGACAAGGAAGTACAAAAATTAATTGGAGAAAATAACTTCCTAAAAGGAACAGTTAGTCAAATGGAAAAGGAAACACAAAACCTAACTGGGAAAATTGGACAAATGGAGAAGGAAGTACAAAAATTACCTGGAGAAAATAACTCCTTAAAAGGAAAAATTGGACAGATAGAAAAGGAGATACAAAAGTTAACTGAAGAAAACAATTTGATAAAGATTAGAATTGGCCAAGTAGAAACTAGTGACTCAGTGAGATAGCAAGAATCAGTCAAACAAAATCTAAGGAATGAAAAGATAGAAGAAAACTTAAATATCTAATTGGAAAAACAACTGACCTGAAAATAGTTCCAGGAGAGAAAATATAAGAATTTTTGGCCTGCCAGAAAGCCATGATGAAAAAAAGAGTCTGGACAACATTTCCAGGAAATCATCAAGGAAAAGTGCCCAGAAGTGCTAGATTCAGAGGGCAAAATAATCATTGAAAGAATCCACCATTCACCTCCTGAAAGGGATCCCAAACCCAAAACCCCAAGAAACACCATTGCCAAATTCCAGAACTATCAAGTGAAGGAGAAAATACTACAGGCAGCCAGAAAGAAACAATTCAGATATCAAGGAGCTATTGTCAGGATCACACAGGACCTTGCAGCTTCTACATTAAAAGAGCAAAAGAATTGGAACCCAATATTCTGTAAGGCAAAGGAGTTGGGACTACAACCAAGGATTAACTACCCAGCAAAGTTCAGCATAACATTTCAGGCAAGGAGAAGGTCATTCAAAGAAGGGATTTCCAGACCTTCCTGACAAAAAATGCCAGAACTTAATAGACAATTCGATCTTCACATGCAGCTCTCAAGAGAATCATAAAAAGGTAAATGGGGAAAAAACAAACAAACTTGTTACTCAATTTGGGCAAACTGTTTACCTCCCTATAACGGAAGACGATACCTGTTAATCTTGAGGATTGTGCTTCTATTATGAAATATAAAAGGGATATACATGGAGGGAATGGGTATAAAGAAAATGATGTAATGTTATGACATCATTTTTGATGTGATTTAAGTATGTAAAGGGATTGTAACAGGAGGTATGAAAAGAAAGGAGCAGAAAATGGCAAACTACATTACAGGAAGAAGCACAAAATTACAGTAGAGGGAAAGAGGGGAGGGAGATGAGCATTGTTTGAGAGGTACTCTCATCTGATTTGTTTAAAGGAGGGAACAATAAACTTAAGTAGATAATCCTAACTAGCTCTATAGGCAATAGGAGGGGAAGGGGGGAGAAGGAAGGAAGCTAAAAGGGAGGGAAGAAGCTGTAAGGGCAAAGGGGAGTAAAAGGGAGTGGGGCTAAATGAAGGAAGGAAAGGCTGTAGGAGGAGGTAGTGAAAAGTGAATATTATTGAGGATGGGAAGGGAGACAGGAGAACTAACATCACAAATGATGTGAAAGAGGATGGAGGGAAATACACAGATTGTAATCATAACTGTGAATGTGAATGGAATGAACTTTCCCATAAAACGGAGATGGATAGCAGAATGGATTAAAAGCCATAATCCAACAATATGTTGTTTACAAGAAAGACATCTGAAACAGGGGGATACACACAGGATAAAGGCCAAAGATTGGAGCAGAATATATTGTGCTTCAGCTCATGTAAGCAAAGCAGGAGTAGCAATCCTAATCTCAGACAAAGCAAAAGCAGAAATAGGTCTAATCAAAAGAGATAAGGATGGAAACTATATCCTGCTAAAAGGCACCATAGACAATGAAGCAATATCATTACTAAACATGTATCTTCCAAGTGGTATAGCATCTAAATTCTTAGAGGAGAAGGTGGAGGAGTTGAAGGAAGAATTTGACAGCAAAACTATGCTAGTGGGGGACCTCAACCTCCCCTTCTCTGAACTTGATAAATCTAACCTCAAAATAAGCAAGAAAGAAGTTAATGAGGTAAATAAAAACTGTACATATTTATATATTTGAAAAATATATTAGTCTCTTCTATCCTATGAATAATTAAGAATTCATCCTATTTCCACATCTGTGAAAGATATAACAGTCTTCCTTTTTCTAAATTGTCTTTTCTATTTAGGACTGACCCAATACAATCCAACTCTCATTTAAATATAGACAATGGATAAGACATTTTGTTAGGTATTGTTTCTGAGAAACCTGAGGGCAGATGCAACATATCTAATATGAGAAGTGTGTGTGCATGTATGTATGTATGTATATATATATATATATATATATATATATATGATAATTTGAGAAATGTGAGAGCACTAACTAGAGGGAAGGAATTAAGGAAAGGCTTTCTTTTTAATTAATGCTTAATTTGCCAAATAAAACAAGCAATCCCATAACAGTGTAATAAAAACAAGATGATGGCAACTGAAACTGAAAATCTATTATGCACAACTTGCTATTTGTTTTAGATATATAATAATATTATCATATAAATTCTTTTTTCTTTTCTCCCTTTCCTTCCCTAGAGATGGCTAACATTAGATTCAAATAGGCATGTATGTGTAAAACTATTCTATACATCTTTTTTTTTTTATTCCATAAATTAACCCATTTATTGTTGGACTATGGGCTACAGATATTTGATAAGAAAATTTTTCTGGAGAGGAGTGTGTGCACCCCAACTGCCCCTTTCCCCGATCTGTCCTACCCTCTATTTTCCCATAGAGTAAAATAGATTTCTGTACCCCATTACCTGTACAACTCATTTCCCAGTTGTATGCAAAAACAATTTTTGACATTCATTTTTAAAGTATTGAGTTTTACAATCTCTCCCTTCTTCCCTCCTCACCCACTCTCTTTGAGAAAGCAAGAGATTCAATATAGGTCATACATGTGCTGTCACGAAAAACACTTCCATAGCAGTCATGTTGTGAAAGACTAACCACATTTCTCTCTATCATGCCCTGCTCTCCATTTATCCAATTCTCTCCCTTGACCTGTCCCCTCACAATAGTGCTTACTTCTGATTATCTCTTCCTCCAATCTACTGTTCCTTCCATCATCCTCCCTCTCCTATCCTCTTCCCTCTTGCCTTCCTGTAGGATAAGATAGATTTCCATAACCAACTAAATGGTTGTTATTCCCTCCTAAAGCTAAATCCAGTAATAGTAAGGCTGACTTATTCCCTCTCACCTCCCCTCTCTTTCCCTCCTTTGTAAAAGCTCTTTTTTGCCTCTTTTATGTAAGATGATTTATTACATTTTACCTGTACCTTTCTCTTTCTCCCATAACATTCCTCTCAACACTGAATTTTATTTTTTAGGTATTCTCCCTTCATATTGAACTCATCCTGGTGTGCCCCCTCTCTTTCTCTGTCTAAGAAACATACATACATGTATACACACATACATGCACACTATATATATATATACACACACACACATATATACACACACATATGCATGCATATACCTACACATATATAGTACACAGATATATGTATATATAAATATATGTATATGTATGTGTGTATGAATTCCCCATAACTACCCTAATACTGAGAAAGGTATCATGAGTTACAAACATTATCTTTCCATTTAGGAATGTAAACAGTTCAACTTTAATGAGTCTCTTAAGGCTTCTCTTTCTCAAATTTTCTATTCAACTCCGGTCTTTTCAACAAGAATGCTTGGAAGCCTTCTATTTCATTGAAACTCTATTTTTCCCTTCAAGTATTATGCTCAGTTTTGCCGAGTAGGTGATTCTTGTTTTGAATTCTACCTCCTTTGTCATCTGGAATATCATATTCTAAGCTTTCTAATCCTTTGGTGAAGAAGTTGCTAAATCCTGTGTTATACTGATTGTGTTTCCACAGTGCTCGAATTATTTCCTTCTGATTGCTTTCAATATTTTCTACTTGATCTGGTAACTAGAATTTGTGTGCAATAGTCCTATGAGTTTTCCTTTTGGGTTCTCTTTCAAGAAGTGAAAGCTGGATTCTTTCTATTTTTGTTTTTCCCTATGGTTCTAGAAGATCAGGGCAGTTTTCCTTGATAATTTCATGAAAAATGTTGTCTAGGCTCTTTTTTTGATCATGGCTTTCAGGTAGTCCCATAATTTTTAAATTATCTCTCCTGGATCTATTTTCAAGGCCAGTTGTTTTTCCAATTAGATATTTCACATTATCTTCTATTTGTTCATTCTTTTGATTTTGCTTTGTAATTTCTTGGTTTCTTTAAAAGTCATTAGTTGATCTGCTCCATTATAATTTTTAAAGAACTCTTTTCTTCAGTGAGCTTTTGGACCTCCTTGTCCAGTTGGCTAATTCTGCTTTTTAATGCATTCTTCTCCTCACTGACTTTTTGGACCTCTTTTGCCGGTTGAGTTAGACTATTTTAAAGGTGTAATTTTTGTTAGCATTTTTAGGGTCTCATTTAGCAAGCTTTTGACTCACTTTTCATGATTTTATTGCTTTGCTCCCAATTTTTCTTCCATCTCTCTTACTCGATTTGGAAAATTTTGAGCTCTTCCATGGTGTGAGGCCATTGCATATTTATTTTGGAGGATTTGGATGCAGAAGCCTTGACTTTTAGGTTTTCCTCTGATGGTGGTCATTGTTGTTCCTCATCTGAAAGGGTGGAAAAAAATACCTGTTCACCAAGAAAGTAAACTTCTATAGTCTTATTTTTCCCCTCTTTGGACATTTTCCCAGCCAGTTGCTTGACTTTTGAGTCCTTTTCCAAGAAAGGGGTATACTCTGGGGACATGTAAGTTCTCAGTTCCTCCAAGGTGCACAATCAAAGTACACTCCTCTCCTCACCTGTGCTCTGGACTTGGAACTACCAAAGCTTTCCTGCCCAGCATCTGCAAGTAAAATTCTCTTTCCTAAGTGTCCACCAGCTCCATCATGCCAGCCAGCACTCTTCCTCACTCCAGGGCCCCCACTCAGGCCTGAGACCCAGATCAAGACCTTAATTCCCCCAGGGGCTTTGGGCAAAGGGCTCCAAAATGGATGCTGCTGTTGCTGCCTCCATCACCACCTGGGACCAGAGTTAGTGGAGTACCCTACTCCCTTCTCTCTCAGGTGAGAAAGCTTTCTCACTTACCTTTGAAGCTGTCTTTGTCATTTGTGGGTTGAGGGATCTGAGAACAGCAGCTTCTGCTGAGGATTCCGCCCCCTGAGGACTGTTCTGGTCCTGTTCCTGCAGGTGCTGCATGACCAAGGCTGGGCTGGCTCCACAGTCTGCACTCTGCTCCCTGCCCTGGGTCATAGAACTTTCTTGTCTGCCTTTCAGGTTACCTCGGGCTGGAAGTCTCCTTCACTCTTTTGTTTTGTGACTTTTGCTGCTTTAGGAGTTGTTCAGAGTCATTTTTTACAGGTATTTTTAGGGCTGTGGGGGAATAGCTAGAGAGTAGGTGCATCTTTCTACTCTGTCATCTTGACTCCACTCCCCAGGAATTATTTTCTTCAATGAGCTTTTGGACCTCCTTTTCCATTTGACCAACTCTCTTTTTTAAGGCATTCTTCTCTTCATTGGCTTTTTGGATCTCTTTTGCTTTTGGATGTCATTTTTTCATTATTTTTTTGGATCTCATTTATCAAGCTGTTGACTCATTTTTGCGATTTTTCTTGCACTGCTCTTATTTCTCTTGCCAATTTTTTCTCCACCTTTCCTACTAGATTTTCAAAATCCTTTTTGAATTCTTCCATGATCTGAGACCATTTAATATTTTTCTTCAAAGCTAAAGATGTAGTAACCTTGACCTTGCTGTCTTCCTCCTATTGTATTCTTTGATCTTTCTTCAACTGTATTCTTTGATCTTCCTTGTTGAAGAAAATACTTTTTCAACAAAAAAAGCAATATTCAGCAATCTTATTTTTGTTTTCTCCTTTGGTCATTTTCCCAGGCAATTGTTTGATCTCTGTGATCTTTATTAAGTCGAGGGTGTACTGGATCCAAGTTTCAGGGGCTTTTTGCAGCTACTTTCAGAGATATCTTGTTAATTCTCAGCTCCTCCAAAGTTGTATGACCAAAGTTGGGGTATTTGCTCCTCTCCTGGCCTCAATTTGGTCTACAAGCAACCACAAGCACTCTTTTCTGCTCTGGATCTACCTGTAGGTTTTCATTTCCACAGCTGCCATCAGCTCTATCCCACCAGCAGTCCTCCTTGCCACAGGGCTGGCACCCAGGACTGTGACCCAAATCAGCTGCTCCATTCCCTTGCTGACTATATGCTGAGACATCTCCAGAATCAATTGACTCCTGCAGCAGTGGTTACCCCCAATCTGGGACTTCCTCTCATACACAGATGAGAGAGTTTTCCCACTGACCTTTGAAGTTGTCTTTCATTTTTGTGCATTGAGAAGTCTTGAAACTGCAGCATATTGATTCAGCACCCTGAGGTCACTCCAGTCCTGTCTGTGCAGGCACTGCCCATGCTGATCTGCACTTAATTCTGAGCCTGGTCCAATAGACCCCTCCAGTCAGCCTTCCAAATTGTCTTGGACTGGAAATCTCTTTCACTTTGTCATATTGTGGCTTCTGTTGCTCTGGAATTTCTTCAGTCATTTTATACAAGTATTTGGAGGGACAGCTCAGACAGATCCTTGCTTCTACTCTTCCATCTTGATCCCACCCTCATACATACTTCCATTTATCACTTTTTTAGACAGCCTTTTTTAATATATCATTTTTAGTTAATTTGAGGGCTTAAGAAAGCTAAAATGACCTATTTGATCCATGATTGATAAAGCAATATCGCGTTACTGCGTACACTTATCTTTTGGTCCTGCTCACTTCATTCTTCATTATTTTCTGTAAGTCTTCATGTTTTTTGTAAGATCATTGAAACCGTCATATCTTATAGCATACTAGCATTCCATCACAATAAGATACCACGACTTGTTCAGTCATTCCACAACTAAGGGACATCAGTGCAATTTACAGTTTTTTGCCACCAAAAAGAGAGCTGGTATAAATATTTTAGAATATATAGGTTCTTTTCCTTTTTTCCCAAATCATCTTTGGAAATAGACCTACCAGCAGAAGTCTGTGGATTTCACAGGAATTAAACCTTGAAGACAGCAAATGACTCCTAGACGCTAAAATAAGGAGGAAAATTCCAACCCTGGGAGACTACAAACACACTCACATGCACATACACACATTGTTAGTGTGTATGTGTGTGTTAATGTGTGTCTCTGTGCCTGTGTGTGTTTTGTGTACACAAAACTTGAAATATTGAGATAGAGAAGCAACAAATATCAAGTGTGGCTAAACTGTGGAATGCATAAAGGGAAGTAACATGACATAATCCTGGAAAATTAGTTGGAAGCTAGATTTTGAAACTGCTATGTCAAGCTGAGAAATTTCTAACCCAGAGGTAATAGAGATTTGTAGAAAGGTGTGGATGTAGTTATATCTGTGTTTTGGGTGTATCAGTAGGCAAGTGTGTGTGTGTGTATGTGTGTGTGTGTGTGTGTGTGTGTGTGTGTGTGGAAGATGGCTTGGAGATCATAGTCCAGAAGGAAGTTTAGAGTCAAAAGATAGTAACAGGATGCTGCAATGGTTGAAGAAAAGAAATGTGGTACTTAATTAGTGTTGACCTCCAGAATGATGGGAAGGAGGGGGTACAAGTGGTGTTTTATAGGGCAAACCAACAAGAATGATGAATGATGAAATTTTAGTATATCAGGAGAGAAGAGTCAAGGATGAATATATGATAGGAAAACTAGATGAATGGAAGGATCTTGGTATTCTTAAAAAACATCAGAAAGTTTGGAGAAGTAGCAGATTTAAGGGATAGATTACAAATTTAGTATGGGTATTTTGAAATATTTTACAATTCATAAAGATTATCTCCCTTATGCCCTGTACTTAATTTGATTTATTTGTTTCTGGACATGGCAGAATAGAATTATCCATCCACCACTCTCTACCCTATATCCTGAGTGTACCAAAAAATTTACTCAAAACTTAGTTGTGGTCATTGTTTAGAAATTGTTGCAAAATGCATGTTATCATTTGTTTCATGCAATAATAACATATCTAACATTTATGCAGTGCTGGAAGGTTTGTGTAGTGTTTCATAATTATCACTTTATTCTCATAGCAACTGTGGAAGGCAGATATTCTTATTATACTATTTTTACAGAAAGCAGTCAAGCTACTTGTTATGATATTTTTCAAGCTATATAGAATTCAAGTGGATTTGTGGATCTTAACTGGTGACTTCATTTTGAGCCCAGGAGTCAATCTAGAACCTGTGTCTATCTAGTATCTTACTTTATCTTCTTGTATTTCTTTTGCATCTGATTTTCAATACAAAATGCTAATAGTAAAGATGGTGATCCCTCCCACTTTATTCTCCAGATTTCCCTCCCAACTTCTTATGGCTATTTCCCAAAATCATACTCAGTCTCAAAGGCTATTCTGTAGGTAGCTAATCTGTTTAAGATTGTTTTAAGCCATGATAATACTATTGCAATTAAGTGTATGATTTCAATATGCAACTATTTCAAAGAAGCATTTGGATAGCTTACTTCTGGAAAACTAAGAGGAAATGGCACATTACCTTATGCTGAGTCTCACAATGTTTATCAGTTAAATAATTGGAACTTATATTCAACCTCTTCATGCCTCAGTTTCCTTATTTGTAAAGTTAAAGAATTATGCTTGATAGATTTTAATCACACTTCTAGTTTTAAATGTATTATATTTGATTCCTATGAACAACTTTTGTTAGTATTTATCTAATACTTCAGGGACATTTTTAACATTTTCCTATACTTTCTATACACCAATCACCTTTTCATTCCCTTTTTGAACAGATATTTTTACCACCACTTACAATATTTTGAAGGCTGCTTGCTCTCTGTGAGATTATAAAAGACAAATCTCTGATATAAAAGACTTTTAAAATCTCAATTGAATCACTTTTCTCCTTGAACATTCTATATATCTCCTTTCAATACCTATTCATTAACCATGGTTGTCTCTCATTTTTCATGAACAAAGCAAATTTACTCCTGTAATATGCCCAACTTGCCCAATTTTTAATTAAATTATCTCTTTAATCACATAATTCAGTATAGTTTCTAAAAGGAGGGGGTGATGGTTTGGGTGCCACTCTTTTAACTCATTTTTGTAATGTTATTATATTTATTAGGCAAGTCCATTGCTTAATGGACTCTAGGCTCATATACATGATTAATAAGGCATTTTTTCATGATTTGATAACTAGTTTGCTGCCAGAAGAGAAATGTGAATCATTTCAGCATTATTGTTTGTACTTTAGAGTTTATAAATGTTAAGTGTGTTTATTGGTTGACATGAAGGTTGAGCTTAAAGTTAAGTACTTTGTGAAGTATTCAAGAGTATACAGTGACAAGAAAATAGATCTGGAAGATGGCATATAGTTGATCATCCATTGTGGTTCTGTAGATAAAATGATATCTGGTAATCTAAATTCTCTGATCTTTCTGCATTCAAGATTAAATTCATGGACTATGAAGCCTGAAATAAGAATGGTATGCTACTTTGCGGTTATTTCAAATATGGCCTTACTGTTTTCCCCGATACCTGAGTCTATGGATCAAACTCTGATCTTTGTTATTATTGTCATGTGCTCCAAGAGGGAGCAAAACAGTCATTAGTCAGACTGTAAATATACATTTGTTAAGCACCTATCATATCATGTAGTAAAGATGTCAATACACAAATTGTCTTATTTTGAAGGAATCAACATAACCCTAATTTTTGTACAATGAATGGATAATATAATAGAAATCTTATTATGGAGTTATCAAGTAGCTAAAGAGGAAGAATATTTTGCTGTCTAAGAATCTTTCTTCTTTACCTGTAATCATATCACATAAGTTTGGTCACTTAGTAATAATATCATTCAAATACATTTCATTAGCTCATTTCAGTCTTGTAGCAAGCCTTGGAAATAGATATCTTCTCCCATCCCCACCTTCCATTGATGAGTCAGGATCCCAGAGGTAGGGTGACTATGTCTCCTCTTCAAGATACTAGAAGTAGGTCTGATGGATAATAAACGATTCTCCAACATCTTCAGGTTATGACCCTACACAAGCTAAAGAAAATCAATTTAATCTTGAGAAACTCAGTTAGTTTGTGTGTGTGTGTGTACATGTAATATTAATGAGATTTATGTTAATTAAAGATCTTCTCCACCCATTAATACACCTCACCTGGATCCTTTTAAGGAAAGTTTGATTAGGAGAGACCTGTTTTATAGGAAAGCCCACAACTTTTGTTAATTAATGATAAACTGGATCAGGAGGGTCCCAGTTCTGGAAGGTGTATATATACCCCGAGGTGAAGTTTTGCTTTGAGGACTTGCCAAGTGCGACTCTGGGTAGCCCTGCACTGCTCCTCCCCTGGCTTTGAAAACTCAGATTTCGGTGCTTCTCTCTATGGTAACTATGTATGTAGTAGTCAGACAGTTGGATCTGTCTGTTGGTCTGTGATGTAAGTATTACTGATGGTGTGACATTTAGAAGCCCTGTCTCTTGGTCTTTATTACTCTGATTGTATCTCCTCTATTGGTGAATTTAATTGAAGTAGATTGTTGACCCGTCAAAGGTTGCTTTCCTTTTAGAAAAACAGATCTAAGAACCTGTATAGCAGGGACTCCAGTATATGCCTGGGTTCTTGGTGCTGCAATATATTAGAGTGTTCTGGTCAAGCAAAAGTTTAGTATTCCCCTTTGACTACTACACCCCTTATCCTCAGGTTTTTTTTTTTTCTTTTTCACAAGTTTTAGTTAGTTTTCATGTTCATTTGTCCATTTCTGGAGTTTCTTACCTTCTCAACTGATCTATAATGCTTAGATGATCTCCAGGGCACTATCAAGTTTCTTCAGTTTGTATAAACATGGTTCTTATACAACATCTTCTTACTTTGTTTTTGTTTTGTTTTGTTTTTGCAAATAATGCTTATATATTTATCTTTTTGTTTATTTATTTATTTTTTTTTTAGTGTTCTACAATCACTTCCTTAAAATTAAGATTTTATTCCCCCCCTGCTCCTCCACCTTTCCCCCACTACCCCCCTCCCTCCCCGCAACAGCATACAATTCTGTATAGGTTCTACATATACTTTCCTATTGAGTACATTTTCACAATAGTCACATTATGTAGTCGAACTAAAATAAATGGAAGAAATCATATAACAAATCAAAACATAATACACTACAACCTACACATGTACAAACATGATCTGCTACATTTTGCGAATGACTTCCATATTTCTTTCTCTGAGTGTGGAAGACATTTTGTGTTAGAATACTACCATTGAGCTTTTTTTTTTTTTTTTTTTTAGTAAGTTCTTGCGTTATTACCAAGTTCCAAGTCTACCAGAAAAAAACTCTCGCACACTGTGGTCGTTGCTGTGCACAAGGTTCTCCTGGTTCTGCTCCTTTCATTCAGCATCAGATCATATAAGTCCTTCCAGGCCTCACTGAAGTCTTCTTGTTCATCATTTCTTATGGCGCAATAATACTCCATTACATTCACATACCGTAATTTATTCAGCTATTCCCCAATTGATGGGCATCCCCTTGATTTCCAGTTCTTGGCAACCACAAAGAGTGCTGCTATAAATATTTTTGCACATGTTGGACCCTTTCCCATTTTTATGATCTCTTGAGGATACAGTCCTAGTAGTGATATTACTGGGTCAAAGGGTATGCACATTTTTGTAGCCCTTTGGGCATAGTTCCAAACAGTTCTCCAGAATGGCTGGATGAGCTCACAGCTCCACTAACAATAAATTAGTGTTCCAACTCTCCCACATCCTCTCCAGTATTTATCATTTTCTTGTTCTGTCATGTTTACCAATCTTGTAGGTGTGATGTGGTACCTCAGAGTTGTTTTGATTTGCATCTCTCTAATCAGTAGTGATTTAGAGCATTTTTTCATATGATTATAGATATCTTTAATTTCTTCCTCTGAAAATTGCCTGTTCATATCTTTTGACCATTTATCAATTGGGGAATGACTTGTATGGTTGTACATTTGAGTCAGTTCTCTATATATTCTAGAAATGAGGCCTTTATCCCCGAGCTTAGCCGTAAAAATTTTTTCCCAATTTACTACATTCCTCCGAATTTTGCTTGCATTGAGTTTGGTTGTGCAAAAGCTTTTCAGTTTAATGTAATCAAAATTATCCATCTTGCATTTCAAAATGCTTTCTATCACTTCTTTAGTGAAAAATTCTTCCCCTCTCCATAAATCTGATAAATACACTATTCCTTGCTTCTCCAATTTATTCATGGTATCAATCTTTATACCTAAATCATGTACCCATTTGGACTTTATTCTTGTGTACGGTGTCAGGCATGGGTCTATACCTAATTTCCGCCACACTGTTAACCAGCTTTCCAAGCAATTTTTGTCAAACAGTGAGTTCTCATCCCAGAAGCTGGGGTCTTTGGGTTTATCAAACAGGAGGTTGCTATATTCCTTGCCTACTGTGTCTTGAGTGCCAAGTCTATTCCATTTGTCTACCCCTCTCTTTCTTAGCCAATACCAAGTGGTTTTGATAATTGCTGCTTTATAATACAATTTGAGGTCTGGTAGCACTAGGCCACCTCCCCAGGCATTTCTTTTCACTAGTCCCTTTGATATTCTGGACCTTTTGTTCTTCCAAATGAATTTTGATATTATTTTACCCAGCTCTAGAAAATAATTATCTGGTAGTTTAATTGGTATGTCACTAAATAAGTAAATTAATTTAGGTAGAATTGTCATTTTTATTATATTAGCTCGGCCTACCCATGAACAACTGATGCTTTTCCATTTACTTAAATCTTACTTAAATTTGTGCAAAAGTGTCTTGTAATTGTGTTCATATAATACTTGGGTTTGTTTTGGCAGGTAAACTCCTAAGTATTTTATAGTGTCTACCCTAGCTTTAAGTGAGATTTCTCTTTCTATCTCTTGGTGTTAGACTTTGTTGCTAATATATAGGAATGCAGAAGATTTGTGTGGGTTTATTTTGTAATCTGCAACTTTGCCAAAGGTGTTTATTATTTCAAGTAGTTTGTGACTTGAATCTCTGGGATTCTCTAAGTATATCATCATATCATCTTCAAAGAGTGGTAACTTAGTTTCTTCTTTGGCTATTTTTATTCCTTCAATTTCTTTATCTTGTCTAATTGCTACCGCTAACATTTCTAGTACCATATTGAATAATAGTGGTGATAATGGACATCCTTGTTTCACCCCTGATCTTATTGGAAATGCATCTAGTTTATCCCCATTGCATATAATGCTTGCTGAAGGTTTTAGGTAGATATTGCTTATTATTTTATGGAACGTTCCCTTTATTCCTATGTTCTCCAGTGTTTTTAACAGGAATGGGTATTGTATTTTGTCGAAGCAATTTCCAACTTAATCTAAGGTATTTTGAATAATTGTTTCATTGATAGAGACCTATTCTAATATCTAGCAAAGTCACATGTATATTATGTCATATATGACATACAAGTATATAAGGTCAAATGTACATGTGTATGTAAGTAAAGTCATATGGGTATGTATATACATACATATTTATGTAAGAAATTGCATGAAAATCATATATATAGATATAGATATATATGTAATATATTTGATCCTGACTGGCAGGAAATAAGAATTCATCATAGTTTATTTAGAAGGTGAATGAAATAGATCTAAATTTTAGGGAAATCATTTAATCATCTCTATGGAGGATAGATTACAGTGGGGAGAGACAATTAGGAGAACATTACAAAATTCAGATTAACGATGATGAGGATGTGAAGCAGTTTGTGAGCATGTCAATAGAAAGAAAGGAGTGGATGTGAGAGATATAGAGCTAGAAACACTTGGCATCTTCTTGGTTACATGGGAAAAAAGAAAGAAAGGAATCAGGGATAATGACAAAGAAGTAAATCTGCAAATTTGAAGCATATCAAGCAGCTCTTGACAAAAATTAAGGGTAGTCAGAAGACGAGTGGGTTGGTAGGAGATAATGAATTTAGTTTTGCACCAAACGAATTTATGATGACTTTGATATATCTAATTTAAAAGATCTAACAAGATTTTAGAGAAATAGGGCACCTCTGTAAGAAACAGGTGAGGGACAGGGTTATAAAATTTGAAATCACCTACATAAAAGTGGTAATAAAATCTATGGGAAATGAAGAGGTAACAAAATTAAAAAGTGTAGAGATGCAATGTTAATTAGAGTTAAAGATCTTCCCCAACCATTATTAGGTCTCACCTAGAGCCCATTAAGGGGTGCTTGATTAGGGGAAGCTTATTTTGTAGGAAGGCTCACAACTTTTGTTAATTCATAAGGCACTGGGTAAAGATGGTTATGCCCCCAGGCTCTGAAAAGTGTATAAATACTCTAAGGTGACAATTTGCTTTGGGGTCCTTCTTTGGAAGGTTTGTGTGCCAGATAAGACTCTTCTAGTTCCACCTCTCTCCACCACCTCCCAGCTTTGAAAATCTAGATATCTCTCTCTGATAACTATAGGGTGTACAGTGTGTTCAGGGAAGACCAGTAGCTTTGGTATGATGGCTGCCAAGCCCTTTTCAGCGACTTTTCCACCTTTGGTGTCTACCTGTTCCACCCAACTCTCACCTGTGCCTCCAAGAAGCTGCAGCATGCACAATGGCCATATCCTGGTAAACTGCTTCAGCAGATTGACCAAACCAGGTTGAGGGTAAACAAGGGATCTCAAACCCATTGATGAGTTAGGGGTGTGTGAAGACCAAACATGTGAAGACCTCCCCTGATGGAATGGGCAGATGAGAACAATTTGTTCCAATGATCATGAAGGCATCTAAAGCAGGTGATGTGCAATGCTTAGAGCTTGGTTAGACACTGAAGACACCAAGGTGAATCCGCTGCATCCAGAGTCATTGCCTGTTGTCTTGACTCTGTATTGACACACTGGACTATGATGACTGAAGGAGAGAGTGAAACTGACGAATTGATGCAACACTGCCTCACTTAAATCCAATTTATGCACGAATCAAAAGGCATTACCCATACCATTTCATTATTGTACATCAAAGCCCTGTGGCAATAGGCAAATGATGAAGCAGCAGGGGCAGATACACTAGGAGCTGGAGTCACAATCCTGCACACAGGCAGCCCAGGCCATAGGGTCATTTCTTACTGAAAGTAGCGGTGGGAATTGGCAGCCCTCTGGGTGTTGGAGCAGCCTTTTTAAGAATCATACTGCTTACCTCCTGGTGTGAGGAAGGGGGCTGAAAAAGGTGCTCTAAAAATTGTCTGCTTACCCAACCCTGGCCTGATTACCACAGCAGGCAAGGAATCCCACTATGTGGTTGAAACACAAAAACAAAATGTAGAAAAACCTCTGCAAAGATGATTCCACTCACCATCAGCACAAGGAACATGTGTCCACTTACAGACAACACAAAATCCAGTAAACCTAAAAGACTAATTCTCTTGTTACAAGGGAACTCAACAGGTATCACATCCAAATAGCAGCTGGCAAATAAAGGCCAACTTATTGAAGTTGAAGATCAATACACATTTTTCTTGAGTGGTCACAAGGAAGGGGAGCACTGTGAAGCTTGTGTAGGTTGTGCAATCAAAATTAATCTAGTCATCAAGCTGGTATGCCTGCCAGAAGGAGTGAATGACTGACTCATCACATGTAATTTCCACTTTCAGGAAAACACCATTCTTCCATCATTAGTGTCTATGCTCCCACCACAATAAACCCTGATGAGATAAAAAAAAAAAATTATGAAGATTTAGAGACCCTTATCATCAGTGTGCTAAAAGAGGGCAAGCTTATAATTCTGGGGGACTTTAATGATAGAATAAGTTCACACTACCCGACTTGACAGAGAGTGCTCGGAAGGAATGGAGTTGGAAAAAGCAACAGCAATGGCCTTTTACTGCCGAAGACTTGTGCATGTGACTGTAAGGAGAAGAGATGAACAAGATGTGAAAGTGACAAAAGCAATGTGTGGTGCAGATGTGTGGTGCTGGACTGATCATAGACTTATCCTTTCCAGGATAAATGTTAACATTCATCAAAAGTGCCACCCCTAAGGAAAAATGACTACCAGAAATATTAATGTCAGCAAATTAGAGCTCTTCTCTTAGCATGAAAAGTTTGTTCCTAACTTGGAGGGAAAGTTGAGCCAACACACAGTCGGCAACAGTGGAGCAGAAAAAGAATGGGCAACTTTCAGAGATTTGTTGTACAGCACTGCATGTGCTGATCTGAGTCAGAACCCTTGCAAACACCAAGACTGTTTGATGAAAACGATGGAGGAATTCAGAAGTTGCTAAACGAAAAGCGAGAACTCAACGGGATTTACCAGCGGGATAGTTTGCCCACCTCTAAGAAGGCATATTTTAATTCCATCAAAAGCAAACTACAAGCAAAGCTTAGAGAGATGCAGGATTCCTGACTTAATAAGAAGGCAGATGAAATTCAGTTTTATGCTGATAGCAACAATCCAAAGGACATTTATGATTCCCTGAAAGCTATTTGTGGACTAAAAACTTACAGTGCATCACAATTACTCAGTGCTGATGGAGCCACATCAATTAGTGATAAGGACATGATCAAAGAGAGATAGGCTGAACACTTCCATTTTGTTCTCAACAGACCGTCATCAATCAATGCTGAGACCATTGACCATTTACCTCAGGTTAAAGTTAATCCCTCCTTAGCTGAACTTCCAACTGAAGAAGAGGTTTTAAGGGTTATTAGGCTCCTTTCATGTGGCAAATCACCTGGTGCTTATTCTATTCCACTTGAGGTTTACAAGGTAGGGGGAACATTGCCCATAAAAAAACCAACTGAAATTTTCCAGGTTAAGTGGTAAGAGGAGATTATCCCCCAGGAGTTCAAGGAAACCTCCATGATCCATTTCAATAAGGGTAAAGGAAATAGATTGTCTTGCAACAATCACAGTGGGATCACTCTCTCTTAGTCATTGCTGGCAAAATTCTTGCTAGAGTCTCCTTAATAGACTTATCCTTCACCTGGAAAATGGTCATATACTTGAGAGCCAGTGTAACTTCAAAAAGGGTCAAGGAACAGTGAAATGGTGTTTGTTGTCCAACAACTTCAGGAGAAATGCCAAGAGCAGAACAAAGGTCTGTACGCAACGTTTATAGATCTGACCAAGGCCTTTGACATTGTTAGTTGTGAGGGCTTATAGAAAATTGTGTCAAAATTTGGTTGCCCACAGAAGTTCATCAGTATTGTACTTCAACTTCATGGTGGTATGTTTTTCCATTCTGGATACTGGAAAATGCTCTCGTGCCTTCCCAGTCACCAGTGGAGTGAATCAGGGCTGTGAGCTTGCTCCCAAGGTTTTTAGCATGATGTTTTCAGTCATATTGTCAAATGTTTTCAACGAGGATGAACATTACATCAAGGTCAACAACCGTACTAATAGTAAGTTCTTCAATTTGAAAAGGCTACAAGCCAGGACCAAAGTGTAGGGAGTGTTGGGGCATGATTTTCTGTTTGCAGATGATTGGGCACTCAATGCAGTCTCTGAAACTGAGATGCAACAACGTATGGATCAATTCTCTGCTGCCTGTGCTAATTTTGGTCTAAAAATTGACAACAAGAAAACACAGGTTCTCCATCAGCCACCAGTACACCATTCATACATGGAACCATTGGTTGCAACAAATGGAGAAGTTTGGAATTCTGTGGATAAGTTCACTTACCTTGATGTTGTACTTTCCAGGGATATATACATTGAGAATGAGGTTGAAACATGCATTGACAAAGCTAGCTCAGTGTTTGGGAAGCTTCAAAGAAAAGTTTTGGAGAGAAGTGGTACTAGACTTACTACCAAACTGAAGCTATACAGAGCTGTTGCACGTCCCTCATTTTTGTATACCTGTGAAATATGGATGGTCTACCAATGCCATACCAAGAAACTGAATCACTTCCATTTGAACTGCCTTAGGAAGATTCTGAGAGGATAAGGCACCAGACACTGAAGTCCTTGCTCAGGTTGAACTGTCAAACACTCAAACTATGCTTCAGAGAGTGCCACTCCTATGGACTGGTCATGTTGTTTGAATGTAAAATGTATGTTTGCCAAAAGGGCTTTTGTATGGAGAACTCAAATGGGGCAGGCAACCACATGGTGGTCAGAAGAAGTGATACAAGGATACTCTCAAGACCTGTTTTGAGAACTCTGAATTTGACATGGAAGACACTGACATAGGACCACTCAGTATGGTGTGCCAACATCAGAAAGAGTGTTGTACTCTATTAGTAAAGCAGAATTGAGACAGCACAATGTAAATGTTGGATGCATAAATTTAGAGTAACCACTCCAAATATTCATGCTGACTATTTCTGCCTAATCTCTGGTACAGTCTTCTGAGCTCATGTTGGTCTGATCAGCCACAGTTAGTCACAATGAAACTTCACTTTATCGTGGTGATGTCATTTTTGTCCTCTTTGAGAACAAAGGACAAGAACCAATCAACCAATGTATGTATGTATGTAGCAGTCAGACAGTTGGATCTATTGATGTGTGATATATGTATTGTGTATGGTCAGAGAGTTAAACATTCTGTCTGTTGGTCTTTATATCTCTGCTTGTATTTTCTCTGTTGGTGAATGTAATTAAAGAAGATTGTTAAGCCATCAAAATTTGTTTTACTTTTAGAAAAGCCAATCTAAAAACCTGTGCATCAGACTTTCCCGTGTATGCCAGGGCGTTTAGTACTACAAGAGAAAAGAAAAGATAAAAAGAGACAAGGTGCCAGGGTAAAACCTTGGACGTAAACCCAGTATTCAGGGAATATTGTGTGGATGATAAGTCAGTGAAGAATAAGAAAAACCATCAGACAGAAGAATGAGAGAGAGTTACTTCAGAAGCACACACACACACACACACACAACAGAAGAGTGTCTGGGAAGAGGAACTTAGTAGTATCTTCCTGTGGATTTTAGGAATGAGATTTGAAAAAAAAGTTCAGTTTATCTGTCAACTAACTGATCACTAATATTTTTTGTTTAGATAAAAAGGCAGGTTGTGAATGGTTGAGAACTGAATGAGAGAAGTAGAGGTAGTGAGTATAAAATAGGATTTTTATTGTGGAAGGATTTTTAAAAATTTATTTATTTAACGTTTAACATTCATTTTCACAAAATTTTGGGTTGCAAATTTTCTCCCCCTTTGTCCCTTGCCCCCACCCCAAAACACCAAGCATTCTAATTGCCCCTGTCACCAATCTGCCCTCTCTTCTATCATCCCTCCCTTCCCTTGTCCCCATCTTCTCTTGTGTCCTGTAGGGCCAGATAAATTTCCATACCCCATTACCTGTATTTCTTATTTCTTAGTAGCAAGAACAGTACTCAACAGTTGTTCCTAAAACTTTGAGTTCCCACTTCTCTTCATCCTTACCTCCCCTCTCATTCCCTTTGGGAAGGCAAGCAAGTCAATACAGGCCATATCTGTGTAGTTTCGCAAATGGCTTCCATAATATGGAATATAATGACTTCTATCCTATCCTGCCCCGCATTGCTTCCATTCTCTCTTTTGATCCTGTCTCTCCCCAAGAGTATTGACTTTAAATTGTTCCCTCCTCCCACTGCGCACCCTTCCATCATCCCCCCACCCTGCTTATCCCCTTCTTCCCCACTTTCTTGTATTGTAAGATAGGTTTTGATACCAAAATGAGTGTGCATTTTATTCCTTCCTTTAGTTGAATGTGATGAGAGTAAACTTCATGTTTTTCTCTCACCTCCCATCTTTTTCTCTCCTCTAAAAAGTCTCCTGCCTGCCTCTTCTATGAGAGATAACTTGCCCCATTCCATTTCTCCCTTTCTCCTCCCAATATATTTCTCTCTCACCTCTTAATTTCATTTTTAAGATATAATCCCATCCTATTCAATTCACTCTGTGCTCTCTGTCTGTGTGTGTATATGTGTGTGTGTGTGTGTGTGTGTGCAATCCCACCAACTACCCAGATACTGAAAAGTTTCAAGAGTTACAAATATTGTCTTTCCATGTAGGAATGTAAACACTTCAACTTTAGTAAGTCCCTTATGACTTCTCTTTGCTGTTTACCTTTTCATGCTTCTCTTCATTCTTGTGTTTGGAGGTCAAATTTTCTTTTCACCTCTGGTCTTTTCAAGCAAAAATGCTTGAAAGTCCACAATTTCATTGAAAGACCATTTTTCCCCTGAAGTATTATACTCAGTTTTGCTGGGTAGATGACTCTTGATTTTACTACTGGTTCTTTTGACTTCTCCATGCCATATTCCATGCCCTTCTACCCCTTAATGTAGAAGCTGCTAGATCTTGTGTTATCCTGTTTGTAGTTCCACAATACTTGAATTGTTCCTTTCTAGCTGTTTGCAATATTTTCTCCTTGACCAGGAAACTTTGAAATTTGGCCACAATGTTCCTAGGAGTTTCTCTTTTTGGATCTCTTTCAGGAGGTGATTGATGGATTTCCTGAATACTTATTTTGCCCTCTGGTTCCAGAATATCAGGGCAGTTTTCCTTGATAATTTCATGAAAGATGATGCCTAGGCTCTTTTTTTGATCGTGGCTTTCACGTAATCCCATAATTTTTAAATTGTCTCTCCTGGATCTATTTTCCAGGTCAGTTGTTTTTCCAATGAGATATTTCACATTATCTTCCATTTTTTCATTCTTTTGGTTTTGTTTTGTGATTTCTTGTTTTTTCCTAAAGTCATTAGCCTCCATCTGTTCCATTCTTATTTTGAGAGAACTATTTTTTTTGGTGAGCTTTTGAACCTCCTTTTCCATTTGACTGGCTCTGCTTTTGACAGCATTTTTCTCCTCATTGGCTTTGTGAATCCCTTTTGCTAATTGAGTTAGCCTGTTTTTCAAGGTGTTATTTTCTTCAGCATTTTTTTTTTGGGTCTCCTTTAGCAAGGTGTTGACCTACTTTTCATGCTCTTCTTGCATCTCATTTCTCTTCCCAGTTTTTCCTCCATCTCTCTCACTTGATTTTCAAAATCCTTTTTGAGCTCTTCCATGGCCCAAGCCCATTGAATATTTATTTTGGATGTTTGGGATACAGAAGCCTTGACTTCTACATCTTGTCCTGATGGCAAGCATGCTCTTCCTCATCTGAAAGGATGGGAGGAATTATCTGTTCCCCAAGAAAGTAACCTTATATGATCTTATTTTTTTTTTCCCTTTTCTGGGCCTTTTCCCAGCTACTTACTTGACTTCTGAGTTTCCTCTCTGCACCCACCTCACCTCCAGATCCTCCCAGCTAGTGCTTGGGGTCTGAGATTCAAATGCTGCTTCCCAGCCTCAGGGCTTTCTTTGGGGGCAGGGCTGCTATTCAGTGTGAGATTAAATTCAGGTGCTCAGGTAGGAGCAGGGTGGCCACATGGGGCTTCGTTCCCTCAGGGGGTTTATGGGGACATCTTCAACAATGGATCCCATCTCCTGCCTGCTTTGGGAGTGCCTGTCTGCTTCTACCTCCACTGCTGCCTCCTGAGGGGGCCTGACTTATGGAAACACCCCGCTCTCCTCTTGGCAAGCAGGAAAGACCCTCTCACTGACCTTTGGAGCCTGTGGGTGGAGGGACCTGTGTTGCAGCTGGAGATTCTGTCCCTGAAGCCTGCTCAGATCTGCTCTCCTCAGTGCCATGCAGCCAAGGCTGGGCTGGGCTCTGCTCTGGGTCCGGTGCATGACGGACCTTTCATGTCAGTTTTTCAGGTCTCTCTGGAACAGATACCTCTTCCACCCTGTTGTTCTGTGGCATCTGCTGCTCCAGAGTTTGTTGGGAGTTCTTCTTTACAGGTATTTTATCGGCTGTGTGTTAGGAGCTAGCATATATGTATCTTTCTACTCCGCCTTCTTGGGTCCTCCCTGTGGAAGGATTTTTTTAACAGAGAGATTTGACCATGTTGGTAGGTAACAGCAGGAGCACAAGTGGTGAGAGAATGAAGATTGGAAGGGGAATCAGGAATCAGAAGAATCAGTAATCAAAAGAGAAAGATAAAAGTGGTAAAGTAGAAGCTGGGTAACAATTGGTAGAAATACTGTGCAGAAAAGTCATGCACTAGATACATTTTGGACAAGATGACCTATAAGGTCATCTTTTATTCCTTGATAAACTTCATTGTCTCAAGTGTTGTTGCCAACGTGGGGAAAATATTATTTCAAGGTAATGGTTATGAGGTGCAACAATTCCCCAAAATTAACATCTCCAGTTTTCATTTTACTCAGTCCTCTTTTCTCCACTTTTATGTGCTTCTCTTCATTTGGTTCTCTGTAACTTCTTCTTCTGACTCTTAGAAATATGGGACATTGAAGGTAGAAGAGAACTTAGAGGTTATAATGCAACCCCTTCATTTTTTATTAAAGCTTGGCCTCTATTTTTCTGCTTAATAAGTTACTTTAAGAGGGGAAAAAAATCAATCTGAGTCACAGAGTTTAGAAAGTATCCCTCGAGTGCTACATACACCTCAAAAAACTACCTCATGAAATGTTTTACATAATTGCACATGTGTAATCTCTATCTGATTTCTTAGCATCTGATGGAGGGGGGAAAAAGGAGAGGATAAAATTTATAACTTATTTTTTAAAAATAATTTTAAAAATATTTAACTTTCATTTGGGAAAAATATATATCTAAAAATAAAACATGCCCCATGGTGAGGGAGGTATTTACAGAATTTGTTCAATAATCATTGTGAATGTCCCAAGACTATGATAGGGTGAAAAATATTACTATTTTAATCTTTATTTTTTCTGTTACTTTTAAAATTCTCATATTTTTCTGAATTTTAAAAATTTAAATTATATTTACTTTTCCTTATTATGTAAAGCCCATTTTTTATTGTATCATTACTACTAATAAATACAAAAGTGTCTCCTAAAATCTAATCTACTATCATTTGAATATGCTTTGGGCCACCAAAGAAGTTGAATTCTGTCATTTGCTGTTTTTTGAATTTACCATATTTCTTTAATATTCTATATCTTGTCTGAAACCCTTCTGCAGCTGAGTTTTTGTTTTTAATATTTTATTAAAGAATAGGATTGTTCTGATTTTTAAATCAGCATGAAGGTAGACTATGAGACCAGAAATTTCTGATAGGCCCCCCATTGTGTTTGTCACAAAGGATGGAAGATATGCTTATGTTTCTAGCAATATGGCAGCTACCAGAGGGAAACAAATAACAAGATCTAAAAATGTCAATTTTAACTTTAAAAAATGCATAGTTCACATAGGATAAGAACTCAGCTTCACCATGAATCTTTAAAAACTATATAATGAGGATTATATATTATATTGTCCTACAAATCTCCTCAAAATAAACGTGTCTTCTAAACAAAGATTATAGAAAGCCCTGTTTTTGTTTCAGATTAGTTGTGCTTCCAAACTGTAAGACTGGAAGGAACATAGTTTTTAGAAGTAATTTTGCTTTTGAACCAATTACTAATATCAATTCTACCAGGAACTGACCTTTGCAAGTAAATTCTCAAACACCCCATAAAGGTGTCTCATAGTAATCCCTGAATAGATAGAACCTTAGTGAAGTACAGGATGTTTGGAATTTTCATGTCTCTCATAAAAGAATATCATAACACTGAGCATGCCTCTGTCAACTAGGGCTCATTAATTCTGATCACACTGTATTTTTAAATCCTTGAAACTCAAAGTGACTCCAAAAAAAAAATTCCCAGACAAATCTTCCACGTTGAAAGATAAATTATCTATTTTACACGTGATGCAATATAACAAAAAATATGTATTTTCTCTCCCTGGTATCCTCCCAATACTTAATAGTGTTTAATATTTCCTTTATCTATTATAGATTTCAATAAAAATACTCAGTCTGTGCAATATCAAAAGACAGTAAAGGAGCTAAATATTAGTCTGTTATTTGGATGTTATCAAAATACCTAAAACTCTTCACTTATCATCTAGGTGAATTGTTATTTTATAGTATAGCTAAAGGCTGCATAAGCCATGTACAATGGATTATGTATTGTGAAGTCATAAATGCAGAGTTAATCCCTCTGCTACTATATGGAAGAATATTTACATTAGACAAAAGTGCATGATCACCTTTTTTTAATATAAGGGACACTGCATGGGTTGTCACTTAGTTTCAGTATCACCAGCGGAAACGGTTCCTACCTCCTTGTCAAATTAGTCACAATAGACTCTAGGATCCATTTATTAGAAAGGAAAGAGAGAGAAAGAAATGGTTAAAGTGACAAGAAATTTGGGGTGAACTTCATGGTTGGAATTAAAATCAGAATCATGTTGCCAAAAATTAATTCTATTTATACAGATTTTTATGTATATTCTAATTTGATCCTCCCAATCAATTACAGTCAGGAACTCATGAATAACAAAATTTGTCGAAAGACTGAATAACATTTATTTCCGAAGGAAAACAAGATCTGTTGAAAGAAAGTAGTGCATCTTCATGGAATGTGTGTTGCATGATTTAACTGGACAAGGTTTAGTCAGTGATAATATACAGGGGAATACACATTAACTCTGTTCTTACAAAATTTTAAAATCGAAACCCTGATATCTACTTATCTTGTGATCTTGGATGAATCAGATAACCACTCAGAATCTCTATTAAAAAGGATACAATAATACTCATGTTTCCTCTCTCATTAATTATAGAGAAAGTACCTTATAAGTGATGAGATATGGTGGATGGATAGGTGTACAAGGATATGGATGAGTTGTGAGCTGAGTCACTATAGGGAATAGTCAAAGCAATAAGATCACAGACTCATGGGAATATGGGTTTGTAATTGAGCCAAAGTTGGAGGAATTAGGGAGCTATTCCAATCCAGGCTTGTACCCTGGAATGTAAGGTAAGAAAAGAAAGTGTCTAAGGGCTTTACATTATGCTCATACATGTCATTGCCTCCTTTTCTCGATTCTGTCTTTCATGTTAAGGTCTCTTCCAAAACCTGGAAAATAAGAGAATGTCCAATAATTAATGAATGACTGAATATGTTGTGATATACAATGCTGTAAAAAATGAGCAGATAAATGATTCCAAAAATACTTGTGGGAAAAATAAAACAACCATAGCTAAATGAACCGATATGGAGGGAAATCCATAAAGCAGAAGAATAATTTATGTTATGATATCAATATTATATAAATGAACAATTTTGAGGACTTTAATAAACTGATGAAAAATGAAAGGAAAAGAACTGGGGGAACAATTTTTATAAGAACAAATTCCAAAAAAAACAAACAAATTTCAATACTATAAAACTTATCAATATAATGATTCCAGAAGACAGATCATGAAATATGCTATTTATCACAGAGACATGATATGTTTAAGATGCAGCATGAGATAGATAGGTAGATAGATAGACAGATAGATGGGTAGATAGGTAGATAGGTACATAGATAGATAGGTAGAGAGAGAGAGAGACAGAGAGAGACAGAGAGAGAGAGAGAGAGAGAGAGAGAGAGAGAGAGAGAGAGAGAGAGATGGATAGCAACATGGATATAGAAATGGGTATAATTCTTAGTCACTGGGAAATTTGTTTTTCTTTACCATGTATATTTGTATCAAGAAATATGCTTTTTAAATGTCCTTTTCTTTTTAAATTGACTTAGAGGTAGAAGAGAGAAGAGCAATTTCTGTTTATTCAGAAAAAAAAAGTTAGGTCATGTTATAGATGTGAAATTTTGCATGGTCGTTCAGATGAAGTCCCTTTTCTATTAGTTTTAATTAATTCTTTTGCTTTAGTACAAGAAGCCTCTAATGAAGTAGGAGAAATTTTTAAATATATACAACATTCAGAAAAAACATACCAATAAATTGGAAAAGAAAAATTGTCTTAAGCAAGTCCATCCTCCTCCTTGAGTTTATTTCTTTTTAATGATGTCAGAACTGACTATAATCACCTTATAATTTTCTGAAACATAGAATTTAAAATTAAGTCTAATTATAGTTAACAATTATCTCATTTCACAAATCCTTTCATAATACTATTCCTCTGTAAGCATGAATTCCAAACCCTGTGGCAAAAATGAGCATCAGAGCCTCATAACAGGTGAATCTCTTTGTCATATAATGCTGATATTTCACTTCCTGTCACATGTAGAGGAGATTAAGCTATAATTATCATCACATTATCCTTCAATTGGAAGAAGTGTTCCAAATTTTTAAAAATACCCATATTATGGGGCACATAATTGTGTATTGATGAGAGATGTTTAGAATTAGAGGTTACTTTATGGATCACAGAATCTAGTCCCTCCCTTTTCAGGTGAAGAAACTGAATTTAAGGTTGAGAAATAATTTTTTCCAAAGTTAAAACAATGAGTTAGTGCTAATGCTGAGAGTAACATCCATGTTTCTGTTTCCTAATTCACCATACCTTCTGAAGTAAAAAGTTGCCTTTCAGCAAGACTGTCAAGGTGAGAAATCTTTACTTAAGGTCCTAGGGTCTCCTTTCTGTGCCCATTCACCTTATGAAGCAAACTTTGGGTGTCCTCAGGATGAGGGGGATGCACATATTCATATATATATATATGTGTTATGTGTATGTATTTATAAATATGTATATATATGTGGGTATAACATATGTGTGAATACATATTAGATAGATAAATTTTATATGTGTGTTCTCAGGGCACATTAATATATCCACAAGTGTTAATTGAGTGCTTATAATATGCCAGGCATTCTGGAAAATGACGCAAAGGAATACAAGGAAAGACAAAAAAGTGTCTTTGTTCTCAAGGACCTCACAATCTAAGGGGAAAGACAATATACAAGTCAAACAAGATGTGTAGACAATGAATTGGAGGTAATTACACAATTACGGAACTAGTTGGAAACATGGGGTAAGCTCTGGAAAGTCCTCTTGAAGAAGGTAGAATTTCAGGTGAGTCTTGAAAGAAAACAGAAAGGAAGGGCAACTGTGAATAAGGTTAGAGTCTGTTATGGGTTAGTCACTATTGCTAAACACTTAAAAATATCGTCTATTTTGATCCTTACAGAAACTCTTAAAAATGCTATTATTTTCCCTTATTTTACTGAGGTTAAGTGATTTGCCCAAGATCATATAGCTAGTGTTTGAGGCTGGAATTGAACTCAAATCTTCCTGATGTTAGGCTCTGCAGTCCATCCATTGCACCATTAGCTGCCTCTGAGAAGAAAGAGGCAAAGAGGAAAAATACTCCTAATATGGGAGCCAGCCAGGAAAGAAGGATGGAAGCAGGAGATAAAGAGGAGAGTGTATTAAGAACAGCAAAAATGTCAATTATCATTTTATTATAGAGTATGTGGAGAAGAGTATATTTCAAGAAGACAGAAAAGGAGGATTTTGAAGAACTTTAAATGTCAGAAGATTTCATATTTGGAATTACTAGGGAGCCAGTGGAGTTTGGTGAGTAGGGGAGTCCCATAGTCCTTTGCAATAGAAGATTATATAGCAGCTGAGTGAAGGATGGAGTGGAGTAGGAAGAGACCTGAAGCAGGGAGAACAACTAGAAGACCACTGCAGTAGTCTAGGCATGTTATAATGAGGGCTTACAGTAGATTTACAGCTTTGTCAGATGACAGCAAGGAAGAATCCAATGTTAGTCGCTGACATTTTAATAGAAATTTATGCCAATGTCTGAATAAGACATCATAAGAACACTTCAATTGTGTCTTCCTGGGAAGTTTTCATTTTATTTCTTATGTCTTGGATCAAGGACTTCAACCCCAATTAACAGAATTTAAGATATTATCAAGTAAGACACACAGAGAGAAAGGTGTTTCTAGTTCTCCAAAATTGTATTATGCATGTAACGGATGATTCTACACTTATATGGCCTGGAAAAACTGGTAGGCAGAAGAAAAGGAGAATTCTTACAATTTTATGATAAACATTATGCTGTTGTATCTGGTCAGTCCTTTAAAGATTTTTATGTAGTCATATTACCAGGACACAGAGGATCTATCCTGTCATCTGTGCCTTCCACATAGCTGAGACGTGGCCTCAGTCAATACGTTCCTTTTAGATAAAGATGTTTCCCATAACTACCCTATTAGTAGTCACTACCACTCTAGATTTAACACTGATTTCTTAATTTTTGCTTAATTAACAAATTTAAGCGACTTTAGGATAACCTTGAAGTGAAATGACTGTACCTTGCTTAATGACAGTTATTGACTTTTTGACATCTTTTGAGTTGTCATAAAAAGAAAAAAATGTTGTTGGAAAGTTTTTCTTACTCAATAACACGTTTAATATCATTAATCTTTTAGAGAATTTTATCTAAATGTTAGTGCTAACACACTATCCTTTTGTATTAGGAGTTTTCATTTCAAAAGTCTTTTGCAAAGCCACGATATGTCTATAAGAACCTTTTAACACGAACTCTATGGTTGAGTTATTTGTTTACAAGAAAAACATAACATAAAATATTTTGCATATATATATGCATATATATGTGAGCACATTATAAATATCTATATCATCATATACTTTTTCCCCATAACTTGAATTTTGTCACTTTCTCTGCACGTATAAACCTCATTATACTTCTGTAGTGAAATAATTTGTGCACTGATATACAAGTGAATGTCTTAATCCTTTTAAGCTCCACTTGATACTGAAATATGTGTGATCTGTGTCATAGGTACCTTCAGAAAACCCACAGTAAATGATGTTCATCATGTACACACTTATTCTTTTCTTGAGAAAATTAACAATATGATTTATTTCAAACTGCTAAAACTTTTTGAAAAAAAATTTTGTATTTCTCTCCTCAGAGTAGCTATCTAATATAGATTATACATGTAAAATCATTTTAAACATTTCACATTAGTCTTGTGAAAGAAGAAGCAGAACAAAAGAAAAAAAACATGAGAAAAAAACTAAAAATAGTATCCTTTGATCTGCATTTAGACTCCCTGGACTCTAGATGTGCATAGCATTTTATATCGTGAGCTTTTGTGAATTGTCTAGGATCATCATATTGCTGAGAAAATGTCTATCAAAGTTGATTATTACACAATGTGGCTGTTACTGTGTATAGTGTTCTTGTGGTTCTAATCACTTCACTCAGCACCAGTTCGTGTAAGACTTTCCAGGATTTTCCAGAATCTGCCTACCCATCATTTCTTATACAACAATAGTATTCCAATACATTCATATGCAACAACTTGTCATCCATTCCCCAATTTGTGACATCCATTCCCTCAGCTTTCAATTCTTTTCCACCACAAAAAGAGTTGTTACAAGTATTTTTTATGTAATTATAGATTTTTTTTCCCATTTTTATGATCTCTTTGGGATATATACCTAGTAGTGGTATTGCTGGATCAAAGGTATGCACTGCTTTATAGCCCTTTGGGCATAGTTCTGAATTGCTATCCAGATTGCTTAGATTTATTCACAGCTCCACCAACAATGTATTAGTATTCCAGTTTTCCCACTTACTCTCCAACATTTGTAATATTTTTCTGTCATGTTAGTCAATCTTATAGGTATGAGAAGGTAACTCAGAGTTGGTTGAATTTGCATTTCTCTAATCATTAGTGACTTGGAGCATTTTTTTCATATGATTGTAGATAGCTTTAGTTTTGTCATCTGAAAACTGTTCATATCATTTGACTGTTTCTCAAGTGAAGAATGGCCTGCATTTTTGTAAATTTGACTTAGTTCTCTATATATTTGAGAAAAGAGCCCTTTATCAACAACACTGGCTATAATAAAAAAGTTTCCCATCCTTTTTCTTTCCTTCTAATCTTGGTTGAATTGGTTTTTTTGGGGGGAAACTTTTATTTTTTTGTAACTCAATGTAATCAGTCATCTGTTTTGTGTTTCGTCATGTTCTCTGCAGATTGCTGGATCATAAATTCTCACCTTCTCTATAGATCTGACAGGAAAACTATTACTTGCTCTCCAATTTGGCTATTATATCACACATTATGTCTAAATTGTGTGCCCATTTCAAACTTTTCTTGCTATAGGGTGTGAGATGTTGGTCTGTGCCTAGTTTCTACCATACTATTTTCTTGTTTTCCAATCTATTTATGTCAAATAGTGAGTTCTTATCCCAGAAGCTGGATTCTTTGGGATTATCAAACAGTATAATGCTATAGCTATTTACTACTGTGTCTTCTGCACCTAACCCAGGGATTGGGAATCTGCAGCCTTGAGGCCACATTTGGCCCTCTAAGTGCTCAAATACGAGGTTTTGAATTCAAACTTCACAGAACAAATCCCCTTAATAAAATGATCTGTTCTATAAAACTTGGACTCAATCAAAAGACTGGACTCAAGGATTTACAAGAGCATGTGTAGTCTTGAGAACACAAGTTCCCCATCCTTCATCTAACTTATTCCACTGATCATCACACTATTTCTTAGCCAGTCTTGTTCTTATACATAAATCTTTTTTCTTGTTTGATGATGAATTCTTTGACTTACGACAAAGAAAATGTGAAACAATTCTTGGTTTTATACAATATTTCCTTCAATAAAGATGGAGAGTGGCATAAAAGAAGGAATGCTAACAATTGCATTGTTTCTGTCTTTATAAGTAAAATTATTTGTCAATATGCTAAATCTAAGTGGAATATACAGGGTGTTCCAGTAGTACTAGCAGCTCTGATGTGAAGATTTTCTGAAATCATTTCAGGACTGCTCATCTACTTTCGTTGTCCACCTTTTACCCAATTGTCACCTGTGGCCTCAAGAAACTTTAGCAAAGTGGAGTCTGATCCAAGATTGTGGAGTAAAAACAAGGACTTGCTTGAGCTGTCCCCCCAAACCCCTGAATACCTGTAAAAATAACTCTAAACAAAGTATGGAAGCTACATAATCTGCAGAATGGTAATGTGAAGCAAATGTCCAGCCAAAGACAGTATGGAAAAAAAGTTCATCAGTAAGAATCTATCACAGTAGGCTGGGAGCTGAGTACAGGTCAGCATGGGCCATGACAATAGAGACAGGGACTGAGCAGGCCTCAGTGGAACAGAATTGCTGGCAGCTGTAATGGTTTCCAGACTTATTCACCCATAAATGCTGAGAACAGCAAAGAAGGTCAGTGGGAAAACTTTGTCAATCCTGGGTGAGTGAGTAGCGTGGTCTGGCACCAACCTCATGGGAGTAGAAGGGGAAGAGCCCAAGCAGTTACAGTAATGATAGTGGCTGTTTCTGCATCTCTAGGCCTATAGATTGTGGGAGGATCAAACAGCAGACAGGTGACCTCCCCACTCCCACTGGAAGAAGAGAATTATGTTGACAAAGAGTTCTAAAGTCAAGTAATTCACTGAGATAATGAGCAAAAACTGGAAAAAAGTATCAGACTATAGAATCTTACTTTGATGACAAGTAAGATTAAAACACAATGAGAAGGAGACAACAAAGTCAAAGCTTCTATATCCAAAGACTCTAAGGAAAGGATGAATGGGTCTCAGGCCATGGAAGAGCTCAAAAAAGAATTTCTAAAGTATGAGTAGTAGAGGAAAATTTGGGAAGAGAAATGAGATTGATGCAAGAAAATTATTAAAAACAAGTCAACTGCTTGCTAAAGAAAATCTTCCCAAATGCTGAAGAAAATAATACCTCAAAAATAGACAAACCCAAATGGCAAAAGAGATTCAAAAACCAATGAATTGAAGAATGCCTTAAAAAGCAGAATTGGTCAAATGGAAAAGGAAATTCTAAACTTTAGTGAAGAAAATCATGCCTTAAAAATTGGAACAGAGTAGATGGAAAACTAATGACTTTATTAAAAATCAAGAAATTATAAAACAAATCCAAAACAATAAAAAATAGAAGACAATTTGAAATATTTCACTGGAAAAACAAATGACCTGGAGAGTAGATCCAAGAGAAACAATTTAAAAATTATTGGACAACCTGAAAGCCATGATCTCAAAACCAGCCTAGACATCGTCTTTCAAGAAATTGTCAAGAAAAACTATCCTGATATTAAAATAGGGTAAAATATGGTAAATTATAAAAAGAGTAAAATAGATATTGAAAGAATCCAACAATTGCCCCCTGAAAGATATCCCAAAAGGAAAACTCCTAGGAATACTGTAACCAAATTCCAATGTTCACAAGTCAAGGAGAAAATATTTGAAACAAATAGAAAGAAGCAATGTAAGTATGGTTGAATTGCAATTAGGATAACACAAAATCTAGTAGCTTCTACATTAAGGGACAAGAGGGCTTTGGTTATGATAATCCAGAGGTCAAAGTAGATAGGATTAAGATCAAGAGTCACCTACCCAGTAAAACTGAGTATAATACATTGGGGGAAGAGGGGATGGTCATTCAATGAAATAGAGGATTTTCAAAGATTCTTGATGAAAAGACCAGAGCTGAATAGAAAATTTTACTTTCAAATATAAGAGTCAAGAGAAGCATGAATAGATAAACAGGTAGGAAAGATTATAAGGGACTTACTAAAGTTGAACTGTTTACATTCCTACATGGAAAGGTAATATTTGTAACCCTTTACACACACACACACACACACACACACACACACACACACACACATATATATATATAAAGGATTATACATATGAAGAAATTGTGTATACACACACACAGAGGGCACAAGATGAGTTGAATATGAAGGGATGATATCTAAAAAAACAAATTAAGGGTTGAGAGAGGAATATATTGGGAGAAGGAAAAATGGAGTATTAGAATGGGGTAAATTTTCTCTCACAAAAAAAGGCAAGAAAAAGCTTTTACAGTAGAGGGGAAGGGGGTCAGGTGAAAGGTAAAAAGTCGATATTACTCTAATAGGATTTGACTTAAGGATGCAATAACATGCACTCTCAACTGAATATGGAAATCTTATCCTACAGGAAAGCACAAGGAGAAGTGACTAAGCAAGGGATTTGGGTAATGACAGAAGGAAGGGTAAATGTCAGGAAGGGGTAATTAAAATTAAAAACTTCTGAGAAGGGACAAGGTCAAAAGAAAGAGTAAAATAAATGGGGGGCAGGCACCATGGAGGGAAATATATAGTTTTTCACAACATGACTATTGTGTAAGTATTTCACATGACTACACATTAATAACCTATTTCAAATTGCTTGCCTTCTCATTGGAAGTGGGTGAGGAGGGAGGAAAGAAGAAAAATAGGTACTCAAAGTTTTACAAATGAGTATTAAAAATTGTTTTTACAGCCAATGGGGTATAGAAATCTATCTTTCCCTACAAGAAAATATAGAGGAAGGGGATCAGACAAGGGGTGCATGTGATAAAGGGGAGGGAAGATTGGGGGAAAGGATAATAAGAATGCACAGCCTTGGAGTGGGGGAGGGGAGAGATGGGAAGGAAATTTGTTACTCAAAATCTTGTGGAAATGAATGTTGAAAATTAAAAAGAAATAAATTAATTAAAAAAAAGAAACTGTAGCGTGTAAAGCTGTCACATCTTGGTAAACCATCTCAGTAGATGGTTTAAAACAGGTCTAGTATATTTGATGAGTCTCAGACTCATCAGTGAGTTAGGGAAATATTTACCCCAAGTATGTGAAGACTTTCTCTGGTGCAATGGGCAGATGAGAGCAATTTGTTCCAATGGCCATAAGGGCAGCTGATGCTGTGGAAGATTTATAGCTTGGTTAGACATAGAGGATGCCAAGGCCACTCATTGTGTCCTAGGCACCAGTCATCTTGACTTTTGTCTTGTCATTGGACTTCAGTGACTTTGGGGGGGAGAGAGAGAGAGAGAGAGAGAGAGAGAGAGAGAGAGAGAGAGAGAGAGAGAGAGAGAGAGAGAGAGAGAGAGAGAGAGAGAGATTGATTTTGTATAATTCTGTCTTATTTTAATCTGATTCATGTTTAGGTCAAGACATTACTCTCTGATGTCATTTGTCCTCTTTGAAAATGAAGGATGAACATATGTGGCTACCTAAATGTCACTTTATCAGCACAATTATTGTATTACATAGTTCTTGGTATTCTACAATAAATAAAAAAATAGGAAACATGCTCTCTTCCATGAAGTCTTAATCTGTCGTCCATAGACTCCCAAGTTATTTATGACTATATTTAGGGGTGTCAGTGTACTTTGTTAGGGGAAGATACATATCTATTTTCATTTTCATGAACGTTGGGTTTCCTTCATAATCCTGCATGTTTAATTCATTTAAAATAAATTTCTGAGAAGTCCCTAGGTTTCACTAAACTATCCAAAGTATCCACAGCACAAACACACAAAAAATGTTAAGTCCCTCCATCTATTAATATGATGTGGAAGAAGGAATTCTTTGGGACCAACATGACAGTGGAATTAGGAAATGATTGCTTCAGACATTCTTAACTCCAGTAAAATAAAGCAGTTAATGTCAGTTTATCTTTTATTTCTTTCTACCCAGGTTTTACCTAGGCTATTTCCTTTTACAAGCTGAGTCAAATTCCTATGTATATAAATAAACTTTCTTTGCTGCCATGGATTCTTTATTTGACAGTTAGAACCAGATGGCTCCCTTGTGGGCTCTCTGTGGTATATTTATCAGTTGTCTGTCTGTCTTCTCTACAGGCTAAAAACAGTTTATTGGTCTGATTGCCAAATTTCAAGGGTTGTGAATAGTCCACTGGAGCTTTCCACAATTTGAATTTCTTTTCATATCCCATAATTTTGATCTTTCCCCTTAGATTTAACTGATTCTTTTGGTACTAATGTGACAGTCACAATAATAGACTACAATTGAAAACATTCATAGGCAGAATTTTAGCCCTTCATAGGCTTCATTAATTCCTTCACTACAGGTCTCTCTGTTACCATCTTTTCTAATAAGACTTATACAACATTTCAACTTGCAGAACTTTTGTGAGAACTAAGTACCATTTTCAGAAATCTATGTGCTTTTAAAGTAAAAATAATTATTTAACTGTCAAATTCTAGATTTTTTCTTTCCTACATCTCTTTAAGTGTCTCCTTCATAGAATACCAGGAAAAGTATATTTGTTTTAATACAGTGTAGGTACAGATGCCATCTCTTCCTGTGCTCATCATACCTGAGGAATATTCCTCATTATTGCTGTGATAGAAAAAAATAAAACAGCTAAGATTGAAGCACAAAATTAAGTCCTTTGTTTTTTTGTTTATTTTGTTTTGTTTTCCTTGTAAGACATCTGTACTTTGTTGCAAAGGAAGTTTGCATACATTCTACTTCCTTATCCTCCAACTCCCCATTCTTCTTTCACATAACTTCCATAATCTATTGTTACATTTAGAGTTCTCCCAAGAATTCTTCTTTGGCCTTACATTAATTTGAATAACAATCTTGGATGTGAAAGCATATGAAAGAGAATTTTTTCCCCGCTTATATACTTCTCTCTTATTTTAAAATTTATCTTTATTAGATAAGGAATTATGCATTTTAGTAATGGTTACAAAGTATTCAAAATACTGCAGAACATAATATCTATGGTTTGGATTCTCATATAATTCTAATATTGTTTCTCAGATAATTCTCATAGAATTCCTATTAAGTTATATGTAATGATAATGGAAATATCTTGTCCAAAATGTGAAGAGATTTGTTTTTGTACTGTATTTGTGTTTTTGTGGGATGGAGAGTGATAGATTTCATAGGAAAACAACTCTCATGATCTTATTCGTCAAAGAATAGTTAGCTCATGTTTTCATTTCATTTCCCCAAATGGAAGTAAATGTAAATATCTTTGGGGAGGAAAATGATTTTATATTTAGCCAATGGCCATTTCACAGCAAAAATTGAAATAAATAAAAGAAAAATTAAAATTTGAAAATTATGGAGAGCTTTAAGATCCATGCTATGTCTAGCAAAGTTTCAAAATTGGATTTCAAATTTGAGGGATTCTTCATTCTGTTTGCCTTAGAACTGGCAAGTTGACCATATTCAACTGCATGTTGACTGACATTTGTATTTGTTCTCTCTCATTTATTAGATTAGAAACTTCTTGAAAGCAAGGCCCGATATACCTATATACTATTTCAGTCAACTATGTCTATGAGGATCACTTGAAAGATTTAATATAACCATGGCATGGATGTTGATGATTAATTTAATATCAGTTAAACTGCTTAAGTTGCTCTATAAAATGAAGACCAGATTTTCTAAATCTTGCTTCTTATTATTTTAAAAATAAAATTGTACAATTTGTAGAGTACTTTATACTGTGAATGCTTTAAACAGGTTTCTCTTCAAATTATTTTCATTTATGAGGCATTAAATACTGTTTGTTATGTACAGTTTGAAAGAAACCATTGGGTGGAGTTCACTTGAACTTTTTTCAAGTAGGTTTATAAGGACATGTCATGCTATGAGAACCCAGGAGAGCTGTTGGCCAGTTTTGCCTCCTGGTTGGGTCAAAGTGAGCTAGATAATGTCACCCATATTTCTCAGGAGGGTTGGTCTTCCCTGGACATCGAGTCTACTTTCAAAATATCTTCCAAGAACAATGAACTTTCATTAATCCCTTTGCTGATTTCCAGGCATGATAGCAATAGCATGCAATATAAAATATTCCCCAAATATCCTGGGGTTCTATAGTTAGAACATCTAATAATTAAGCACTCTGAGGTTTATGATGATGCTTAACTTCTAGCTGAATATAATAAATGACCCGTGAGCTCTTTCCTTGGTATTCAGACCATGATGATAGGGTTTAATTACTGAATCTTTCATCAAAAATAAAAAAAAAAATATCACGTATTAAACAAATAAAATGATTGCCATAGCAGTCTGGTGCACTTCTTTGTTTTGAACTCTTGTTTTCCTAACATTTTTCTAATGAGTTTTTTTGGCTAATCTTGAGTTGCAAACTTAAATATTGTAGTTATTGAATTCAGGATTTCAGTTTATCTGATATCAACCCATGATCACTCAATATTTTTAAATTAATTAATTTTTAGTTTCCAACACTCACTTTTGTAAGATTTTGAGTTCTAAATTTTTGCCCTCTTTCTCCCCTCCAGCTTCGCTAAGATAGCATGGAATTTTATATAGGTTATACATCTATAAACATATTAAACACATTTATTTGCACATTAGTCATGTTGTGAAAGAAGAATCAGAGCAAAAGGTAAAAATGACAAGAAAGCTAAAAGTAAATAAAATTTAAAAAGAGAGAAAAATAGTATGCTTCGATAAGCATTGAGACTCCATAGTTCTTTCTCTGTATATTAATAACATTTTCCAGCACAAGTTTGATTTATTTGTTTGCATTGCTGAGAGTAGTTATCCTAACAAAGTAGGTCATGTTACAATGTTACTGTTACTATATACAGTGTTATCCTGGTTCTGTTCACTTCACTCAGTATTAGTTCATGCAAATATTTCATGAAATCTACCTTCTCCCCATTATTATGGAAAATAGTATTCCATTATATTCTTATACCATTATATTAATATATTCATATGCCATATATATTCATATTCATTCCCCAATTGACAGGTATCCCCTCAATTTCCAATTCTTTGCCACCACAGAAAGAGCTGCTATATTTTTTATATATGTGGATCCTTTCGTTTTTTTATGATATTTTTGCGATATAGACCCAGTAGCAGTATTACTGCAACAAAGGGATGCATGGTTCTGATTGTCTTTTGGGAATAGATCCAAATTATTCTTCAGAATGGTTGAATCCATTCACAACTACACAAACAACACATTAATGCTCAAATTTCTCCACATCTTCTCCAACATTTATTATTTTCCTGTGTTTTTTTTTTTCATTTTAGCCAATCTGATAGGTGTGAGTTGGTGCCTGAGTTGTTTTAATTTGCACTTTTCTATTCAATAGTAAGTTAGAGCATTTTTAAAATGACTATGGATTGCTTTAATTTATTCATCTGAAAATTGCCTGTTCATATCCTTTAATAATCTATGAACTGGAGAAAGACTTTCATTCTTACACATTTGACTAAGTTCTCTATAGATTTTAGAAACAAGGCTTTTATCAGAGACAATGGATATAAAAATTGCTTCACATCTTTCTGCTTTCCTTCTAATCTTGGTTTCATTGGCTTTTTTGGGGCAAAACTTTAATGTAACGTACTCAGAGTTATCCATTTTGTATTTCACAATATTTTATATCTCTTGTTTGATTACAAATTCTTTTCTTCTCCACAGATCTGACAGTTAAATTATTAACTTGCTTCTAGTTTCCCCCTTTATGTCTAAATTGTGTACCTATTTTGGCCTTATCTTGGTATACAGTGTAAGATGTTAGTTTACGTTTACTTTCTGTCGCACTATTTTCCAATTCTCCCAACAGTTTTTGTCAGTTAGTGAATTCTTATCCCAGAATCTGAAGTCTTTGACTTTATCAAACTGCAGATTACTATAGTCATTTACTACTATGTCATTTGTACCTAACCTATTTCCCTCTATTTCTTGGCCAGTATCAAATAGTTGTGAAGATTGCTGCTTTGTCATACAGATCACTCGATTATTTATGAAACATTTATTAAAGACTCGTAGTATGCTTAGTTCTTTGCTAAGTGTTAGGGATTTAAATACTGACAGTTTCTGCCTTCAAGGAGATTATGTAGATGACACCTATGGAGGAGATACAAGATCATTTTAGAGGGGAAGGCTCTGGAAGCTGAGGGGGTGCAGTGTGTGTGTGTGTGTGTGTGTGTGTGTGTATGTATGTGTGTGTGTGTGTGCTTACATATGGTTGGTTCTGAATATTGGCCTTAACTAGATAATTTATATTACATGTCTACTTTTATACATTAGTTTGTATAAGTCAACTCAATGTGATATATTCTTTTCATGCAATTTTCATAACGTATTTCATCAGGAGTCTTTGATAGTTAAAGAATGAACAAGATAAGAAATTTCTTCTTTTCTGCTCCTCCTCCTCCTCCTTCTTCCTCTTCTTCTTCTTCTTCTTCTCCTCCTCCTCCTTCTTCTTCTTCTCCTTGTCCTCCTTCTTCTCCTCCTCCTCCTTCTTCCTCCTCCTCCTCCTTTTCTTCTTCTTCTTCTTCTTCTTCCTCTTCTTCTTCTCCTTCTCCTTCTTCTCCTTGTCCTCCTTCTTCTCCTCCTCCTCCTCTTCTTCTTCTTCTTCTTCTTCTTCTTCTTCTTCTTCTTCTTCTTCTCCTTCTTCTCCTTGTCCTCCTTCTTCTCCTCCTCCTCCTCTTCTTCTTCTTCTTCTTCTTCTTCTTCTTCTTTTTCTTCTTCTTCTTCTTCTTCTTCTTCTTCTTCTTCTTCTTCTTCTTCTTCTTCTTCTTCTTCTTCTTCTTCTTCTTCTTCTTCTTCTTCTTCTTCTTCTTCTTCTTCTTCATATCTTGTTGCTTTCTTTCTTTGTTTTCCAGAACTTAGGGTCTTTAAATAAGGTACTTATTCAAAGAAGTGAAAAGGCTTTGGTAAAAAGTTTCATGCAGGCAGTAGGAATCTGAGCCTTTGTGTATTCATCTCTATTTTTCCAATTACCTCTGGTTTGAACTTGCTGAATGCTTGCAATACATGTGTCCACAGCTCCAGACAGACTAGAAGCAGCTTTACAACATACATATGTGGATGTTACAACATATGTTGCACCATATATGTTGTGTGTGTTGTAAGTAATACGAGAGTTTGAAAGAACAAATCAAAAATGGAAGTAAAATTGTACACTTGCAAGAGAGGAGACTTTAATTATCCTGTAATAAACTGACATTATTCCCCCACCGTCATCTGGGTTGCAAACAATTTTTAGACCTGCTGTACTTGTCCTTTATCTTTTAAACCCAGAGTTATTGACCTCTTTTGTGTTATTAACCACTATAACAGTTTGGCAAAATTAAATACTTCTTTTAAATAAATAAAATAAAATTTATAGGATTGCAAAGGAAACCAATTATATTTACATGTTATTAAAGCTTTAAATGTTAAAGGATCCAAGGTTAAGAACCTTGCTATAAATAGTGGAAGAATGAACAGGAACTGCTACTATTATATATTTGATTCTTACCAATAAGGAGAAATTGATTGCAGATTGAAAGAAGCAAAAAATGAGGACGTTGATGATGGAGTGGAATGGGGAATGTTACTTGCACTTTTTGAACCTCAGTTTCCTCATCTTTCAGATTATTGTTGGGATCAGTTAGTGTTTGAATTTCCTCCCAATTCTGAATCTATGATCTACCTTAAGATCCATCTCAGAATATCTGAGAGGAAGAAGGGGAGAAGAAAGAGAAACAGAGATACAGGCAGGGATAAATGACAGAATCACAGAGAGAAAAGTACAGAGAGAAAAATAGAGATAGATGCAGAAACAAAGAAAGACACATCTATAAACTAATGAACAGGGACAGAAACATGTAGTCAAAGAAATAATGAATTAAAGAGAGAGTTGGTAAGCACCCTATATTTTAGAAAAGTCGATTTCAAAGTGTTACATTTTAATGGCTCACAGTTCTCCAGGGGTGCTCAATCTCAAGAATTAAGTCCTTAAGATGCTAAAACAAACAATTCAAAGGAGAGGAAAATGTAGAACTGTCTAGAGACCAGTTTGAAAACGCAGAACCCTCATCAAACAATTAAAACAACATAGAAAATGGAAGTATGAGCAGGTAATGGAAGATAAGGAGAAACATATGCCATGTGAAGGTTTCTAAATCTCAAAAGGACCAAAAGTAATTGAATAAGACCTAGAAAGAATATTCAAGGTCATCTTGACTCATCTCCCCTCATTTTCTATATGAATAAATTGAGGTAAAACAAGATTAAGTGGACTGGCCATCTCACACACCTAGTAAGTATGACGAGGCAGGAACTGAACATTTTCAATAGCACTCTGTACACTTGCTACACTAAAGAAAGCTACAGAACCTAAAACTTTTTTTTCATTTTGTTTCTATCTATTTTTTGGGGGGGAAGGAGATCAAAAAAGGATTAAAGGAGTAGTATATGCTTATAATGAAAAAAGTCAGTGAATATAGAAAAAAAGCAAATAAATTCAATTAAGATTTACTTTTTGTGTGTGTACACTAAGGTAAATATCTTCTAATTACATAAGACAAAACAAAAATTATCTGCAAGAGAGCTGATAAACAAGATAAGGAGGAGAGTAATTAGCATTATTCAATAAGATAAATATTTTAAGTTAATAAAATTTAACTGAAGAACATAAAAGGACTTGAAAGATATAATGATCAAGAGGCAGTGATTGAGAAAAGATTAGAAAGAATAGGAAAAAGATGAAGAGATCAGAGAAGGACAAATGTCTTAATGTTTTACACAAGGAAAGAGAATGGAACCTGTCAATTCTGGGTCAGAGATCTTGATCTCAATTCCTGGAACAATCCTTGAATATATTAAGAAAAGGTATCATCAGTGAATATTTAGAAAAGGAAGCAGTGGTCACAAATACTCAGTCTGGCTTCAAGAAGAAGGCATGCTGGACTACACTCATTTCCTTTTTCCACAAGATTACTTGACTGACAGATCAGGGTAATGAGATCGCTAAATTGACTTGAATTTTAGAAGAAAAAAACTTAAAAAAAATTGAAAAAGCATTTGTTATTCATGTGCAAGGGATAGGGAAAAGTGGGCTTGAAAATAATCCAAATAAGAGTATTTGATTGAATGGTCAGATCCAAAGAGTAGTCATTAATGGTTACATATCATCTTGAAAGTAGGAGTCTAATAGAGTGCCCCCTTGGATCTATGCATAGCCCTGTGCTGCTTCAGATTTTTAGCAGTAATTTGTTTCAAGGCACAGATGGTATTTGTAGCCAATTTGCAGATTACACACAACTGGGAGGAATAAGTAATGTGTTGGGTGATAGAATCAGGATCCTAAAAGATCTTGACAGGCCAGAATATAGATAATGTGCAATTTTTCACTGAGCAATTAAGATCAAATATTTTAACTTACTTCTCAGGCAATACTGGACTGATCTTGGAAGATTTTTACAAATTCTGTGAAAAATAGAAAACATTCTTCAACTTTGCCCACATTTATAGCTCAGCTATCACTCAAAGAGCACACTATAATGAAGTCAGCAGATTCTTGATCTCCAAGTACAAGAGTCTTAAGATGATAGATGTGGACCTAGATGAGATCTTAGACTTTATCTAGTGAAAACCCATAACTTCATAGATGTGAATGAGGCCCAAAAAGGTTAAGTGAATTATTCCAGGTTGCAGAGGTAGTAACCCAGCACTGATATCATTCAGGTTTTCTGACTTAAAATACAGTGTTCTTTTCACAGAGCCATATTGTTCTCTTTATTTTAAAAGCTAGCAGTCTCAATGCGTTGTGGGTAGCATATGCTTTATTTTTGACACATAAATCAGCTGGAATCTTCTGACATATCTATACTCAATGGGAAAATGCTCTATTCCCCTTCCAAGAGTAATTAGGAATAAACAGTCATTACATGAAAGGGGTATTTTTTTATTTTTATTTTTATGAAAAATATACAGTACAAATATCAATTTATTTATATTATTAAACAAATAAATGATTTTTCTAAACATTCAACTAGTACTATAATTCTTCATCAAAAAAAGTTACTACTCCTACAAAACAGGAAGAACAGGGAACACTGTTACCATTTTACATATGACAGATAGAAAAATGGGATTTGCCAGTCAGAATGGGGATACTAGTCTTCTGATGGCATTGCTATCTACCACACCACTCTTCCATTTACTTTTGCTTTCCTGAGCACCTGTGGAAAAATCTGGAATCTATAGAAATCAGTGTGGTGAAGCAAAAACAGTGCTACATTTGAAGTTTAAGGATGTGATTTCAAATCTTGACTCCATCACTTCATAATTATACAACCTTATGTAAATCACAAAAATTTTGTATATTTTGGTTACCCAAACCATAAAATACAGAGGTTGAGCTAGATGACTCTTAAAGTAGTTTCTACTCCTACAGCTATGATTCAAAATCAGTAAGAAGGTATGGAAGTAACTCTGTGTTATTGTGGCTCCAATTTGGTAACGCCCAACCACCACGGGAAAGAGATATTCATAGGAGAATCAAAGGAGCACAGAAAGCACATGTCAAAAGTATTGGCACTTTCCAATTAGATTAGCTTTCCTACAGGTGGGAAGATAGATCAGGGAAGAAAGAAAGAAAATGTTTGTTTCATTTTTTTGTAAGCAAGAATACATTTAAAAATGCAATGACAATGAAATATTGATGGAAAAACAGTTTTATTGAAATGAACAGGATGGAAATGGACATTTTTATGAGACAGATGACTATATCTTGTTGGAAACAAATGTCGCTAAAATTAAGTTGTAAGAGGAACTCTGTCAAGTATGTTACTATAATCATAAAACTGAGAGCTTGAAAATGAACTCGAAATCTTCTAATGTTCCCTGAAAATCATTAAGTTTACATCACCTTAAAGGAAATAACTAGGAATCTATAAAGAAACTCTGGAGTGAAAGAAGAAAAATATGCCACAACAATAAAATTCCTTTAAAACAAGTTTGTTTGAGTGTGTGTGTGTGTGTGTTTTAGGGGGTGAACTATATTGCATAAATGAACTAGATTCTTTAATCCTGATTTTTGTCCACATCTATCCCCACAGCATTGAAAACAGCAACAACAAATCACCAAAAACCAGTGGCATGGGTCATGATGATTACAAAAATATTAATGATAATACTTCAAAAAATAATCAAGATTTTAATGAATCTTTACCTCATCAGCATGTGTACTCCTAATAATAAAGATCAAAACTAAAAAAAAAATGATTACAGCCTTTAAATAACGCTCTAAGATTCTGCAAAATGTTTTACATGTGTTATGTCATCTGATTCGTACAAGAAACCTGTGACACAGGTAAAATTATTATCCCCAATTTATAGGTGAAGAAACTGAGGTGAACAGCTGTTATAAGTTACACATAGCTAAAAATCCTTTGAAGTAGAACTTGAAGTCTGGTCTTGACTCAGTCTCATACTGTATCCACTTTGTAACCTAGGTGTGTCATTGACACTTTTTCAAATTTGGTTCAGTCTCACCATGCATACTCAGCTCACATAATACAACAACACACATTTATAAAGTCTTCTACAGTTTACAAAATGTTTTTTTCTCACAACAGTTTCAAAAATGTCTCTGTGAGCCTGGAGAAACTACTTAAATTCAGTACTTTATACGAGTCTCTAAGACTTCCAGTTGCAGAGAAGGTGCCAATTTGCATTGCTGGACTATGTTTCCTCATCAGGGAATTGTATCAAATACATACACACACACACACACACACACACACACTGTTATTGTTTTGTCCTGTCATTCAGGCATGTCCAACTCTTTGTGACCCTGTGGTCCCTACTTTTCATGTGATTTTATTGGCAAAGATCCTGGAGGGTTTTGTCATTTCCTTCCCTAAAAATTAAGGCAAATAGAGGTTAAGTGACTTGTCTACAGTCACAGTGAGAGTAAATTTGTAAAAGCAAATTTGATCCCAGGTCTTTCTAACTCCAAGTCCAGTAGTCCATCCACGGAGTCACCTCCTTTTCTAAAATCACAGTTACAGTTCCCTATCTCTACCCCTATCACTTAGTCTTGTAGACAGGAAACTTTTCCATGGCACACAGATAATGAGAGCCTTTAATTTTGACATTCTGAATGCTGACTACATGTAATACCAGTCAAATTATCACAGATGCAGTAATTTCTGACATAAGCAAATATGTAGTTTTCTGTTGTTACTGAGTTCTTTCAGTCCTGAGGGACTCTTCCTGACTGGATTTTCTCAGCAGAAATACTGGAATGGTTTCTCATTTTCTTTTGCAGATAATTTTTCAGATAAGGAAACTGAGACAAAATTAAGTGACTTGCCTAGAGTTACACAGTCTCTCTGGCATCAGATTTGAATTTAGACTTTCCTGACTCCAGGGCGGATAGAAGGCATAGTGGACCCTGGTCAGGTCATCTAATCTTTTTTGTCTCAGTTTCTTAATCAGTAAAATGAACTGGAGAAAGGAATGGCAAATCACTCCAGTATCTGTGCCAAAAAAATCCCTGAAAGTGTTATGAAGAGTCAGATAAAAGTCAGATAAGACAAAAAAGAGACTAAATAAACATAAATACTAGAATAAGAATTATGATTCCATTTTGCCTCTCTTTAACCATTCCCATAACCTTTTCCATAACTCCTTGGACTGTTCTCAAGGATCTAGTTTGTTTTTATGAATGTTTTCTACTCCATAAAGGCCAGTGCCTTTTAAGACTTTCCCCAAGTTCCCTAGCACTAGAATTCTTTCCCAAATTAATTCATAAATATTTTGCATCATCTTAACTGTGTATGTGTTGTCCCTTCCTTCCCCGGGATCTCTTTGAAAGATGGGACTAAATATGTGTCTTTCTATTCCTCATAATTTTTATAGACACGTAGAGTACATAGTTAAATTTTTGTCGCTTTGATTGAATTGTCATTATTTCTTGGAAGCAATTAAAGTTCTGTGGCTTAACAAGACAATTTCCTGGGATTCACTTCCAGTTGGGCATTTTCATTTAACATTAGCTTTTCCTGTTGCCATTACAGCTTTTGAGTTCCTTCCTTTCACCTCTCCTTAAAATGAATGCTGAGAACTCTTACAGGATTGTGTTAGAGAGGTTAAGGTGTATCTTTTGTTCTTTCTCTTGAGGTTTTGGTAACAGTGCTGGTTCTGGTTGGTAATCAACACATTTTTTTTCTACCCTCCTAATGAATATCATTGAAAAATTACCCCTTATTATCTTTTAATTTTATTTTTGGGGAAGGATAAAGGATTTTAAAATATTCTTCGCTATTTTTTTGGGGGGGGGGGTCAGGTCAATTGGGAGAAGCTGGAAAGGGATTTTGGAAGTCTGTAAATAAATCTTCAGCGTAGACTCCTAAAAGCCCAGGAATAGCTTCTCTGAGGAAAGTAATTAGGTAATATGAAGTAAGCTGGAAAAGCAGATGGGTATTGTTATTAGCTCAGCTGAAGAGCTGTACGGAAACCTGATACAAGGGAAACGTTGCTTTGTTGTTGGGTTCTTTCACTTTGGACTCCTTAGGGATGTTTTCTTCATTAAAAGGACTTCATCTAAATTAATGTCGGGATTACATCATAGACCACCTAGCTCCAGTGCCACATCTATTCATACCAGTTAGTTACTTTTTTTACTTCATCTCACATTATTCTTACCATGCTACACATGCCACATTTAAATGGGGAAATTTAAAAACTTGGTTTGCTTAATCCTCCTCTTAATTGGCAATTCCATATTTAATTGCTAGAAGGGGCAATTTCTCTCCTCTCAGCTCATGTAGTTCACTTACCCTTCACCCTCAAGACCTGCTGTCTTGCTACATGATTGTGAATTCTCAGGAAGCAGTTGAAACTAAGAGCAACCTTTTCCATTCTATTAATTATTTACATAGGGCTCATTGCCATGACATCTCAGCACTTTGTGGGGAGGAATTTAATTCAATATTGTACCTTATTGGCAGAGGAAGCATTGCCAGGGATCTAGAGGCCCCAGAATGTCTAGGCTACATCATGGTAGCTGACTTGTAGGGAGGGTCAGAACCAGATATGGAAAAGGTGATCAGGATTAACAAAAAAACAGGGAGCCTAGAGAATGCTTCTTTAAGTATGGGTTTATGAAACCATTGGGTAGATTAGTAGTTAGAGGGCTAGCTTTGGAATCGTGAAGAAGTAGGTATGAATCGTACCTCAGACATCTACCAGGGTGTAAGGATTGTATAAATGATGACCTCTCTCAACCTCATTTTACCTACTTCTAAAATGGGGAGACCAGTAGCACCACGGAATAATTGTGAGGCTCAAACTAGAAAGGATATGTAAAACACTTTGGAAACTATAAAAGCTACCACTATTATTTTAGTTGGTGATGGTGATTTCTTTTCTCAAAGCAACTGAGAAAAAAAAATGTTTCTTTCCTTATAAGGTGCCCAAGTTGAGCAATGTTGTGATGTAGGAAAAACATTTTGGTACTTTTATGTTTCTTCTTTGTTTTCCATTCTGTTTTATTCTGGAAGATCCTGTTGTTGACATGATGATACCCCTTGGCTTTCTCTTTAGTGGTCTCTACTATAGTATTCTCTCTAAATTGAATGTTTCCTGCTCTAGATAGTGGTGGTATGCTCTGAAAGGAGTTTTGCTCCAAAAGCAATCTTCTGTTATCTCCTCCCCACCCCACCTCTCCACTCTTCACCACCAACATTCCCCATCAAAAATTTGATTATCCTGGTCCCTTGTGCTGTTTGTCACAATGGAAATCTATGTTATTAACTAATTCAATATTAGATTTCAATGACTGCCAAAAGATTTATGAGATTTCCTTCTCCTGGTGTATCCTTTGTTGTCATTTTGAAGAACTGTACACGTATCAGGAAACTGAGGTTAGAATTCAACCTCTCCAACTTATTACTAGCTGTGGCCATGGGTGAACTGCTTTGGGACTCAATTTATCATCTGCAAAATTGAGATCAAAATAATTGTACTACTACATCATGAGATTGTTGTAAGATAAATGTTTTTTAAACTTTAAAGTGTATTGAATTGTTACAGTAAAAGAGAGAGGCAATCATTGCAAGAAATGAGAAAGGGAAGGTTTCCCACAAACATATATATTGAGAGAGAGGGGGGGGGGTGGAGGGAGGGAGGGAGGGAGGAAGAAAGGGAAGGAAGGAGGGAGGGAGGGAGAGAAATCTGCTGATAAATGGGTGGTGCAGTAAATAGATTAATGGACCTAAAGTCAGAAACATTTGAGTTCAAATCCAGTTTCAGATACATACTATCCATGCATGAGGTCATTAAACTCAGTTTGCCTCTGTTTCTTCATCTGGAAAATGAATATAATAATAGTGCCTACCTCCCAGAGTTGTTGTAAGGGTCAAATATGATATTAGTTGTAAAGCACTTAACATAGTTTCTGGTGCATAATAAGAGTTACATAAATGTTATCTATTATTATTTTGCAGCTGTTATGATTATTAGTAATACATATATGATGACAGAAGTGATTTAAATGTTTTTCAAAATAAAATTTATAAACAGTTTACAAATATTTTGTTTATTTAAGGAAGACACACTGAAACCTTGAAGGCAAGCGGGGTAAACGACACATAGGCATACAATGGCATGTATAGGAAAAGCTTAGGAAACTGATCCAGCATCTCTGACTTTCCACTCAGTACCAACCCTCATGGAGACATTTTTTTTTAAGTATGAAGTCTTTGATGATTTATTCCATAGTTTTCTCTTCAATGCCCTAAAACAAATCTCCTCAAAATCTCTTGGAAGCTTTTCCATTATTTAATGTATGAACTAGCTATTTGTTCATTTGAGAGAATAATATAAGGTCTGGAACTGGACTTATAAGAAAGTACCTTCAGTTCACTCCAGGTGTATTGAATGAAGGTAAAACCTATTGTCTTAAAAATAAAAAAGGGAAGAAAAGTCTCAAGAACTACAAAAGTTTACAAACTAGTGGTGAGGAAATAGGTCACAAGTCAAAGAAATTTGCAACCTTTTCAGGACATTGTTTTTCAAACGTAATTCATTCTCTTCTTTGCTTTCCCTCAAGGTGCAGCTGCTCAGGACATAAACAATTGCATCCAGACCCCCGGTGTTCCCTCCTTGCATTATTCTATTCCCATACTCTGCTACACGAACTTCAAGCCACTGAACCATGTCAAGGCGAGGAGCATGGTGACAAGTGCACAGTGGTTTAAATAAGCTTGGTAATTTTTGAGAAAGAAGGACTTTGTTTCAGGAATCTTGGGGTTTTCCTCCCTGCTTGTATGGTCCTTTAGAAATGTTTCCTGTCCATGGAGTGCTAATGGTTCTCATCATACAGCTAACGCAGAGTTTCAATGTTTTTAGAATTCATCTCTGAAGTCACACTAATCAGTCTTTCCTCTCAGATGTTTTGTTTTTTGTTCCTGAAAGGTTTTTTTTCTTTCTTTCTTTTTTTTGTTATGCTCCTAAGACTTCATGCTGAGCATAAAGCATTTCTGCTTTTCCTTATGCCATTTTTAATTAAGGGTGACACTATTTTTTCTGGGAAGAATTTTTATTTCAGTTTTGAATGAGTGGGTTATCATCTTGTACAGGAAACATGTTATACTTTTTGAGGTACAATAAGTTACAACAAAAAGTTGTGTCATATGTATATCAGAACAAATCTTTAACTTATTAGTGTCTTCCTGTCACTCTGTTCCCTTCTTTTTTTAAATAATCAGTTAATTTGTTTAATTTTAGTTTTCAACATTCCCTACCATAAGTTTTAAATTTTTCTCCCCCTCCCTCCACTCCACTCTCCCCAAGATATTGTACAAACTGATATAGGCTCTACATATACATTCTTATTAAACACATTTTCACATTTGTCACCATCTTGTTGCTTTGACTTTCAATCTCTAAGGGTGACTCTGTCTACTCCTTTTTAGTACTTGTTGTTTATTTGCTTAAATACTATTTTCCATAAAGAAAAGTATACAACAGACTCAAAGATATATTCTTTGATTTGTTACAGATGTATTTTTCCATTTTGTATAGCTTTCTTTTTCCAACATTCTTCTTTTTTGCAGAGATAACCAGATTCTTTCAATTTCTATTTTATTCTCTGGTTCTAGTATTGCAGAGTAGCTTTTTCTTGATCAAGACTTTGAAGAAGTCCAGTGATTTTAAAATCATATCTCCTGGATCTATTTTCCAGGTCAGTGGTTTTTCCAGTGAGATATTTGACATTGTCTACTATTTTTTTCTTTCTTTTAGCTTTGTTTTATTGGTTCTTGATTTCTCATAGAGTCATTAGTTTCCATTTACTCCATTCTATTTTTTAAGTAATTATTTTCTTCACTGAGCTTTTGGATCTCCTTTTCCATTTAGATTATTCTGCTTTTTAAGGTATTTTTCTCATCGTTGATTTTTTTGTACCTCTTATAACATTTGGCCTAGTCTGTTTCAAAGGTGTCATTTTCTTCATTATTTTTGCATGTCTCTCCTTTACTAAGTTGGTGGTTCATTTTTCATGATTTTCTTGCAGCACTCTCATCTCTCTTCCTGATTTTTCCTCTACTTCTTCTACTGTATTTTTAAAATCATTTTTTAGCTCTTCCATGGCCTGAGAACAATTCATATTTTCCTTAGAGGCTATGGATGTAGAGATTTGAACTGTACTTTCTTTTTCTCAGTTTGTGTTTTGATCTTCTTTGTAACTGTAATAACTTTCAATTATCAGAGGGTTTTTCCATTGTTTGTTCATTCCCCTTGCATATTAGTTCACTTTTAAGTCTTTGTTGAAGTAGAGCTCTGTTTCCAACATTCAGAGCTTACTGTTCCAAGCATCAGGTGTTTTGTGCAGATATTTTCTATGATAATTGAGGGATTTATAAGTTTTAAATTCTTCCAATGTGGTATAATCTAAGGAGAGTAGTTCACTACTCTCCTGGCCTATACTGCCTGTGAGCGAGGACAAGCACTGTTTTCTGCGCTGCAACTATCAGCAAGGTCCCCCTTCCACTGCTGCTGCAAGTTCTGCTGTGCTAATGCTCCTCCTCACGGTGAGACTATCACCCAGAACAATAATCTGGATGCAACTAAGGGCCTCAGTGCTACCAAAAAGACCCCTGCAATCTCCTTCTTACCAGTTGTTTGACCCCCTCGCCATCTATTGGCTGAGTGCTGATTCAGTCACTCCTACTCCTGCTCCTGGATTGCTGGGGCTAGGACTGTGCTGGAATGGTATAAGTTGTTGTGTATTCCACTCTTAACCAGGTGCAACACACTTTTCCTGCTGACCTTTCAAGGTTTTTGGTATTTATGAACTGGGAGGTCTGGAAACTGTCACTGGTGCTAGTAGTTCCATCACCCAGAGACCTGCTCCTAGTTTCCTCACACCCAGTCTGAGCTGACAAGACCCGTACTGGGCTATGCTCCTCTCTCACCCTGGGCTGTAAATTTGTTTCACTCCATCTTTTTGTGAGTTATTCTGCTCTAGAATTTAGTTAGAGTCATTTTTAAATGTATGCCAAGGGGTTTGGGGGAGAGCTCAGGCAAGTTTCTGCCTTTGCTCCATCTCTTGGCTCCACCTCGGTACTCATGAGTCTTAAAGTGAGTAACATTAACCTGAAGCAGGTTTAAATCTCTTGAACTATCTATGATGTTATACAAATCATATATTATATACCAAAAAACTAACTAGTCAGGAAAGAGCTTCAGTCCTCTTCTGTCTTAAAGGAATTGGATTTCTAATTCAACATTTTGCTTATTTGTGTACTCTGAACAATTTAGCACCAAGCTAACCAAATCATCAACAATTACACTGAATTCAGTTGGTTATAAAAGTAGTACTCAAAGCAGTTACTCAAAAAAATTATTACTCAAAAATTCTGTCATTGCATAGCTTGAAGAAGCTCTTTTATTGATGTAGATTTTAACCTATCCACACTACTCATTCCATGTGACTTCCGTCCATGTACTCCAGTGAAATCAACACAATGTCTACTGAAGATTCAGCAGATCTTCTTTGCTTTGCCATTATAGGACTCAGGTAACTAGCCATCTGTCATTCTTCATGATTGTTACAATTCCAATTCATCTATCTTTTTGCTACACAAGTTCTTGCTGGTGTCCTTTTCCTTGTTTTTGTTTAGCTGTTTTTCATATTCGCTAATTATATGTTTTGAGCTCAATCTTTTCAAATCCACCATGTGTTCTTCTATTACTGTCACTGGGGAAAAATATTAGGATGCACAGGCATTCCACATCTTACTGCCATAAGGAAAAACTTGTAAAAAAAGGTATTATAAAGATAAACTTTTGTTATCATAGAAAGTTTGGGTTCAGTAAAGGTATTTCAGTTTCACAAAGCAAATAAGCTGTTTCATTTCTTCCTGGACAACTCTGGTCCCATCTCATTATCCATCAACATTGCCTGGTATCTATTAATAGGTAAGTTCTATAGGGTGTATACACAAAGGCACGTTGAGATCAAGACAATTGATATCATTTCTAATGGAACTTTTTTTTTTTTTCTGGAATGGGTACACTAATTTAATTTGGGCAACTGTCAATCTTCCTGGAGGCTCTGCAAAGTTTGTGGCTTGATACAATAGGGAAAAATTACATTTGCAAAGAAGAACAGCTGGAGGATCCTAAAATCTACAAGGAATCTGTCTTTTACACAGACTCTGTCCTTGATGACCTACATTAAGATGTCAAATGAATTTGGAAAACGTGTACCTTTTTGTCTTATGCCTGGTATAATTTTTATGATCAGAAGGTGGTTGAACAGTTTTTTTCCTCTACTTTTATATTTTCTAAAGATTCATAGATGTAAAGATGGGACACTTTTTGTTGCAATAGAAACAACAAAGTGATTTTTTGGCCTATTAAATCAACCTAATTTTCATTTTATTTATTATTTTATAGTAACTAATAAGCACAATGTGCCCAGAGGCAGCTAAGTGGAATAGTGGATAGAATACTTGGCTTGAATTCAGGAAGAGTAGAATTCAAATCTCGTTTTGAATCCCAGTTTCATGACACTAAGGCAATTTACCTTTTTTAACCTCAGTTTTCCTATCTGCAAAATGAGTACTGCATTAGCACCTTTTATCACAGAGTTCCTGAGATGATGAAATGAAATAATATGTGAAATGCACTTCACAAAGCTTGAAGTGCTATATCAGCATTTGTATTTATTTTTAATTAATCATGACAGGAAGAAAATATGGGCCATTGCTGAATCTGTTATTCCTTTCTAATACCTTCCAAGATGATGCCCCTCATTTTTGTATCGGTGACTGCCTTTCGGGTTTTCTATAAATAAGAGAGTAGGCATTGTCTCTTAGTTGTCAGTGTTCTCTTGACCTCCCTTTTTAGTACTAATGACACTTCACCTTCTATGGTCATCCTCCTTTCCTTCTGACACTTTGTGTATCAATTCGTAAATGTACTCATGATATAGTCTTCACTGAAGTGAAGTCACTTTTTTGCATTTGGGCCAATTCAGTTACTTTTCCCATCTCAAATCTCTTTAGTGGCATTTCAGTCTCCTCTGTAAGTTTATCTAGGAATGTCATATTAGAACTATGATTCCAGAGTTCTTAATGGAAGAAAGAAACAACAGTTGATCCAAATGATTTTTTTTGCAAACAGTTTCCATTTTTTATTTGTTGCTATCTTTCCATTTTCATCCTTGAATGCCCATGGAATGATTTTTGCTTAGTTGCATATCTTGCCAAACTTTCATTAAATATATGTTTGCCCTCCAATGCTTTTCTCTCCTTTAAGAGACAGCACTGTTCATAATCATCCATCATCTTTCTTCACAAAATTTTGCAAACATTTTCTTATCGTAAATTTGTGTTGACTTTGGTAGTCATTCCTCACTTTGGGCCATATAATTAAAATATTTCTTGACTAATGTGCTTTCTGAGCTTTTTTGGTGTTCAGTTATGGCTATTATTTAATATTAGCTCAACTTCTGGATAAAATTATTATAGCAATTATCAATATGATACTACTTCCCATTTTTAAATTTTAAATTACTTCTTTAAATTGTCTGGGGTCAAGTTACAACTCTATTGAATATCTTAGTATTACTAGAATTTTTTCCTCTTATTTTCTACAAATACTGATCTCACCTCTGAAAGGTCATTGATCTGACTGAACATAGAAAGTTAATTCATGAATAACTCAAATATCATTAAGAGTATTTTTCCTGGCTTTTGAAATATAATTTATTGCATTCATTATTATGTTTTGTGCTCATCATATCAAGGATCTACCAATTCTTTTTGCAAAGAAGTGTTCATGGTAAATAGATGTGAGGAATCTTTATAATCTGTGGATTTTGCCCATTCCCATTGCTTCTTTCCAAACTTTATCATATAACTCTCCATTCTTACCATTTTCATTGAAATCGAAAGGGATGTGAGTGTGTATTGATTAATTTGGAATTTTTTATCAAGACCTTTGTAAGAAAAAAAATCTTTACTAACTTATCCTGCACAAACCATGATCTTTTCCTTTTGTTTTTTTCTTATTTTTCTTTTATTTTAAAAAAAATTATTTATTTAATGCTTACATTTTAAGTTCTGGACTCTCCTTTCCTTGCTCACTAGAGAAAAACTAGGGAAAGCTATCATTTAGTGCAGATTTATAAGTATATGTAAAACCATACCATGCATATTTCTATTTTTCAGTTCTTTCTCAGGAGGTGTCCTTTATAGGTCCTTATAAACCATACTGTTTTACCATCTGTAACTCTTAGTGGTATTTTTGAAAATACTTATCATTAGTGTTATACTATAGGATGGCTAAATATCTCATGGAACGTTTCTTGCGACCTTTTAGTAGATCTTAAAATTCACTTTGCCAGCTCTCTTGCCTCTTCATGTAGTCTTTATTATCCATCTTTCAGTTGAGCAGCAATTACTTTCCAATGGCTTCATTTAAAACTAGAATGTCAGGATTGCTTTGACCACAATCCTCCAACAATATGTAAATATGTTATTGTACGTTGACCATTAATCCCAAAATTATGTTAAAATTGAAGTTTTAAAGCTATTAATTTTGAGCATCCTGTGAGACTTTTCTATCACTGCTTATATTTCTACCACTATACAAATATAATTATAAGGTTGAGTAACATTATCATTATTATTATTTGTTTCATGGATTTCCATAGTTTAAAAAATTATCATTACAATTTGGTAAGCAATCATCAGATAAATATTATGCTTTGCTGCTATTACTTAATTTTGACCTCAGAAGATAACACTGTTTTGCTACCAATTCTGTACCTGAAAATTTATCAGCTTGGTACAGCATTCCAGGAGTTATACCCATATTATGAATAGTCTTTGAGAATGGAAGGTGACCTCCATACTGCAATGATGTATTGTGGTAGAAATCCATTGAGAGCAATTCTTATTACCCCAATTTTACCAATAACTCAAACATTAAGTGGAAGAACTAATAACTTATAGACTATAACTTATATCTTCTGAGTACCTAGTCATAATATATTGTGCTATCTCCTGATGAAACGCAATCTCCTTGAGGAAAGAGGCAATTACATTTTTGTCTACTGATCCCTACTACCTCTCATTGTGCTAGACACAGATTAAGCATTTGCTAAATTCTTGTAGGTTGACTCTAATGTAATTCTTTTTTGAATATGTTACTAGTGATAATGGCTCGTACCATGATACTTATGAGATGAAGGAAATCTGTATTACAGTTTCACTTCTGAAATAGCTTCTTTTTATGTTGTTGTTTCATGTTCTTTTTTGCTTCTCAGATTAGAATATATTGTAATATATGTCTTGTATTTATAGGCTTTATTCCAAATACTATATCTATAATACATCCATTATCCCACAACTTAAATTCAGTTTGCATTAAAGAATTAAGGATAATTTTTTTCCCTTCTCTTGTCTCAAAAGGAACATTCCTACAATTCATGCGGTGAATTTAGTCATGAGATGGCAGTATTTTTGAACCATGGACACAGCTTCCTGTTAATTGTCCCAAATAGTTTGTGGTTTTGGCAGAACAATCTGGAGATCCAATATTCAGAACTTTGCCAGTATATAATATTACTAAAATTTTATTAATGCATTTGGGGAAATTGGAATGTATTCATTTGAATGATTTATCTATTTGATATTGATTACCAAGAAGAAGAAAAATGTTCTTATGTGTTTAGGGAATCGGAGCATAAAACCCATAGTTGTGTGAGTCAAGCTTTGACTTTAATTTCACTATTTTAGAATAATGCTTGCTTTTCCTTTCCTTCCTCCCCACCCCCAGAAGTCTCTGCAGTCAGAGTTGGCAGGACAACCTGAAGTTAAGTGCTCTATATTTAATATGGAGATTAGCTACACAAAAATAAAGAGGTTCTTTTTTCTTTTTATTTTTTATGAAGAGACACCATCAACCTCTCATGAAGGATGCATAATGGGTAGAAAATAACTTTACTTAGATTGGAAAACAGTATAGGTCATATCAATTGAGGCACTATAGAGTACTTAGTGTCATTGGTGGAAAGACTGAAATTATACAAATAACTTGATGTGCAAAAAGTTTGGAAATAGCTGTTGATACTTAGCCAGTTAAATATTTTCAGTGATATAAATACTGCATAACATGTATATGTATGCTTACTTGCTTGTATACATATGTATTTATGTATTTATTTACTCATATACAGGCTATATCTGTATATCTATTGCATATATGTATAGATTTTTATAGAGTTGTCTTTATTTACACTTAATTAAATAATCATTTAAGGGCTTTTTAGCTACAATGTAGAGTATTAATATGAAAGTGAAATAAGACACATTACCTGCCCTCAACGCTGATGCAATCTAGAGTGGGAATAAGATAAAGAATTAAATACATTCTAAATTGTAACAGAAGTGAAATGAGTATCGTGAGCTATTGGAAAAGGGGGAAATCACCTAAAACCAGTGGGATTCTGGAAAACTGTCTGACGTTGATCATTGTAATGAAGAAAGTGTATGAAAATAGAAACTAGTCTACTGTCTCAAGGTAAAATAAAAAGCACCTCTCCCCACAATACCTTAAGTGCCTGAAGGATAGTAGCAGAATTTTCCAGCACAAGCAAAAGGAGTCTTCTGCTTGAATACATTTTGGATATTTGCAGTTTTCATTTCAATCTGCTCACCCTTCCAGGTTTGTTTTGTCTCAGGAAAAATCAAACTGACATCCAGTGTGTCATTAGATAATATATGGACTGAAACCAAGAACCAAAATCATTTTCCTCTCAATTTCTGAAGCTTTTAGTGAGAGATTTCTTCCTTTCACTACCTAGCACTCTGGAAAAGTCTACATTTTTATTTAAATCTTTTTTTCTCTTATGAACATTTGAAATTGCTTTGAAAAATTAAGCATATATATATATATATATATACACATTATATATATATATATATATATATATATGATATATATGTGTGTGTGTGTATTAGGTTTTTTTTTGGTTAACTTTAATAGAACTCGTAAACATTGCTTCGATTTGGGTGGCAGGTCAAGTGAATAAAGTAATACATGTAGCTTATTTTAAGTAATTGCAATATGCAAAATTTTACAAATTTATTTGCTTACCTTAAAGAAATTAAATTTTAGACTCCAGGAAATTTTACATCCTAGAGAATTTTCAACTATTGAAAACTGCAATTGATAGTCAGATAAGCATAAGGACTCTGGGACTCGAAGCACTCCCATTCCAAACCCAGTCTATTTGTTCTGTTTCTTCCCCAGTCCTCACATTCATCTTCTAAGGCGATAGCTCTAATAAAGAAAAGGACGGTCATCACACAATGTTCAGACAACTCTCACATACAGAACAGGCAGTATAGTCTAGCCGAAAGAGCAAGGCACTTTGATGAAACTAAAGCACATTTAGGGTTAGGGTTACTAACACTAGGAAACTAAAGCATCCTCAGGGAGAAAGAAACCATATAACCATCTTGACCACCATCTTCCCTTAGTCAATAATGAACACAGAAGAAAAGTCAGAACTAGAAAGCCTTAGAAATACATGGACTTCCAACCTAATATCTGCAGCCATTATCCATAGAAGCAGCCATAGCAACTCCCATCTATGAAGATGTTGCCTGCTCCTGTACATGTATTGTCAAATCTATTGAAGACCAGGAAAACAAGAAATTTTCTTTAACAAAAATCTTTGGCACTATCATATGAGTAAATATAAGAAACTGATATGTATTCTCAGTATAATGATAATAAAGAAGAGGAATTACTATCTACTTTATTTTTGCACCCTAAGGACCATGATACTATTGATATGTTTCATCTCTTCCAATAGAATATAAGCTCCTCGACAGCAAGGAATACCTTTCCTACTGGCATCTTCAGCAGTTACCTCAGTGCTTTCCACATAACTACTGTTTAATAAATGTTCCATTCAATTATTCATAAAGTAACATAACATAACAGTCCATCCTACTTTTACTGTACCCTTCCTTCATTGTCAAATACCATTACATCTTAACAGTTTTGTCTCTCTTATCAACTAGGATGGTAGTTGCTTCAAAAAGTAGATATTTAATCATGTCTTTCTCTTTTCAAGCTTTACTAATATTTTCTCCTACTATCTTGTTAAATCTCAATCCATGTCCTATCCTGTTTCCAGTGAGGTATAGGACCGTAAGTCAAGGCAGTTTAAGCAATGAAGCATATTTGATATTAATTATTTTAGAAATTTCATTTCAAATTAGATGTTGAGAGATATTCATCAAGTTTGCTTAATCCCATTTCCTATGATTAAGTTCATCCAAAGAGGAGAACAGGAGAAATGGAAGGGGAGATGTAGTCAGACTGCAATTAAACCAAAGAATTTATACTTCCTCAATAAATTCTAAAAACACAACTTGGAAAACAATGGCTTGCATAATCAATCTCAAAAATGAATCAATTAAAATGAATTTCAGATATTCTTACAAAAATGTAGAGATTCCTCCCCACACCAACACACACACAGTAGAAATGAAGGAAACATAAATTTGTATCTTAATCCAAGTTCAGAATTCTCTTTACAGCTTCAGCTCATATTTAATTCAGGGAGAAGTGGGTGGAATATTTCATATCATTAGGCAACCACATCAAAGAGTAAGGGAATTAGTCTAGAAATGTCAGAGATTCCAAATCTAGGGACTATGAAATTCTAAAAAAAACATGAATTTTAGTATTTCAATATACTTTATTATGAACTGCAAGATGGATAATTTTGATTACATTAAATTGAAAAGATTTTGCACAAACAAAGCTGATGCAATGGAGATTAGGAGGGAAGCAAAGAACTGGGAAAAAATGTTTTTAACCAGAGTCTGTGATAAAAGCATCATTTCTAAAATATATAGAGAACTGAATCAAAAGTACGAGAATACAAGTCATTCCCCAAATGATAAATGGTCAAAGGATATGAACAGGCAATTTTCACAGGAAGAAATGAAAGCTATCTATCTATCTATCTATCTATCTATCTATCTATCTATCATCATCTATCTATCTATATCATCTCTCTATATATATGTATATACATATATATATATATATATATGAAAAAATCACTATTAATTAGGGAGGTGCAAATCAAAACAATTCTGAGGTACCACATCACAACTATCAGATTGACTAACAGGACAAAATATAAAGATGATAAATGTTGGAGATGTAAGAGAGTTGAAATACTAATTCATCATTGGCAGAGCTGTAAGCTGATCCAACTACTCTGGAGAGCAGTTTGGAACTATGCCCAAAGGGCTGCAAAAAAATGTGCATAAACTTTGATCAAGCAATATCACTGCTAAGACTATATCCCAAAGAGATCATAAAAATAGGAAAAAGTCCCATATGTAGAAAAATATATATATAGTAGCTCCCTTTGTGGTGTCTAAGAACTGGAAATCAAGGGAAGGCCCATCAATTGGGGACTGACTGAACAAGTAGTGGTATATGTATATAATGGAATACTATTGTGCTATAAGAAATGATAAACAGGAAGACTTCAGGGAGGCCTGGAAAGACTTATATGAACTGATGCTGAGTGAAAAGAGCAGAACCAGGAAAGCTTTGAACACAACAACAACCACAGTGTGTGAGGAATTTTTCTGGTAGACTTAGCCCTTCACAGCAATGCAAGGATCTAAAAATTCCCAATGGACTCTTGAGGCAAAATGCCTTACACATTCAGAGAAAAAACTGTGGAATCGGATTGCAGAATGAAGCTGACCATTTTCTCTTGTGTTATGTTATTTTTTTTCATAGTTTCTTCCATTCATTTTAATTCTTCTATGCAACATGACTAAGGTGAAAATGTATTTAGTAAGGATGTATGTGTAGAACCTGTAAAAGACTGCATGCCATTGCAGGAAAAGTGAGGGGAAGGAGGGAGAGGTAGAAATCTAAGATATATGGAAGTGATTTCAGAAAACTTAAAAAAACTAATCTACAATAAAAGAGAGAAAAAAAAATCAATGTAGTTTGGTGTTTAATCCTAGTTTTCTTTGTAATCATATGTCTTTTGTGCACTTAAAACATTATTCTGGGGAACTGAGTGTTAATGGGTTTCACCAGACTGCCAAAGGAGTCTATGACACACACAAAAAAAGTTAAGAATCCTTGGGGTGACCCTAAGAAAACTCCCATTTCTAAATTTGTCAGTTTCTACAACTATGAAATGGCAGAAATTGAATAGATATATGAAGGAGTGTATGAAAATGCAAATGGAAACTATACAGAACAACTGCAAATAAAGAAAAAGGACCTTCTTTCTTATTCAACCAGAAAGCAGTTCTGGATAGTTGATTATTTTCTAAGTATTTCTTTACTTAAATGAATACTAAGAGTTCAGAATTCCCTTAGAGAGTTGTGTGACCAGATTATAGAGTCAGGCCATTTTGGAAAGAATAGTCATTTTAAAAACTGTGTTGGTATAGAAGAAAGACAAGTGTAAAATGGAAAAAAAAAGGTATAGCCATTTGACCACCATGGCAACTGAAAATTCTGTCCAGCATAGATGACTATGCTTTCAGCTATATTGTTCATGGGAGCTATTGTCTTCACATTTTAAAAAATGTATTGCCATTCATGAAACATTCCCACACCTAATAGTGTTTACAAGTAGAAAAATAATGCTTTGAAGTATTATTATAGAACTAATTCATCAGCTGAATCTGTTTGAAGGTTTGGGGTATAATAATGCACATTTACCAAAAGGAAACAAAATTAAAATAAACTCTTATTTATTGAATGACCTTTACAAATCCCCAGGTATTTATTGTGCTTTGAATAGAAGGCAATTAATTTTGAAAACCAAAATGGCTATGTGAAAATTAATTATATATAAATGCTATTGGCCAAGTGACTCTGTCTGTCAAACTGAAACATGGCCAGCCTAACTACAACTGTGAGATGATAGAAAATATGGTGCTTTAAGATTTACGTATATTTTCCAAACAATGATTCTGTGAGAATCATTTCATTGTTTTCTGAGGCTTCTTGGTTGGATTTTATTTAGTAACTTAAGGAAGCCAGGGATGTAGATACCTACTATCTTTCATGGGAATTCATTTCCTTCCTTTCTTTCTTTCTTTCTTTCTTTCTCTTACTATGAATACTCCATGGTTTAATCATGGTCTTCTTGAAATATATGTGTGTGTGTATGCATGTTTATATATATATATATATATGTGTGTGTGTATGCACATATGCATACATATATATATATACACAAATAAAATGAGAATTAAATAATTGAAAAAGTATTGTCATTTAATAAAAATAACAATTTACCCTAAACTAATTTATATATTCATTATCAGCCCAATTAAATTACCAAATAAAAAATAATAACAAAATTCCTTTGGAAAAAATGAAAAATCAATAATGAGAAAGGCAATAATATAAAAAGAAATATATAAAGGAAGGAGGTTTAACAGTGACAAATCTTAAGGTATAAGGCAGTAATTATCAAAACTATCTGGTAGCTAAGAAATGGAAAAAAGATGAAACAGTAGGATAGAGTAGAAAAAAAAATTTATTGCAGCAAATAAGTATAGTGACCACATATTTGAAAAGTGCAAAGATTTGTAATTTTGGGATGAGAAAACAATTCATTTAATTTGTTGGGAAAACTTGAAAGTAATATGGCAAAAATTGTACATAGACCAATATTTTTCAGCATTTACCAAAAGAAGGTCAAAATGTATTCATAAACTATATTTAAAAGATTGAGATTGCAAGAAAATGTGAAGAACATAGCACACGTTGCTTATTAAACTTATGGATAGATGAACAATTTATGAATAAACAAGAAAAAGAGAGTAAGGCTAAGTGTAAAATGGACTTGTACAAATATGATCAATGTAACCAAGATCAAAAATAAATCAGAAAATCAGAGAAAATGTAGAGACAGTTTATCAGATAAAAAAAAATGCAAATATATAAAGAAGTTTGTCAAATCCCTAAGAAAATGAGTCAATACCAAATTGATAAAAGGTCAAAATTATATGAATAAGCATTTTTCCATTGAAGAAATAAACAAAAAAAATGAATGTGTGAATGAATGGATGGGTGGAGGGATGGATGGATAAATACATAAAAAAGCAAACAAATAGACAAATGAAAAATGCTTTAAATCATTATTGATGAGAAAAAAGCAAAATCAAACAACCTTTAGTAAAATTTTGCACCTATTAAATTGGCTAAAATAATTAAAGGGGAAAGTGACAAATGTTGGAGGGGATGTGGAGAACTTAGAATACTAATTCTAGAGCTTCCAGGTAATAGAAAATATTGCAAGCAGTCAGAAACAATTCAATTATTGTGCTGCCACAGTCAGTATCACAAACAATTTAGTAACTTCCATGTTAAAAATAATGGATGATTTGAAACATATTACTGAAGACAAAGAACTGGGATTATACCCAAGAATCATCCACCTAGCAAAATTGGGTATAATCCTTTAAGGTGAAAAAAAAATGAATATTTAATGAAATACACACATTTCAAATATTCCTGATGAAAATATCAGATCAAAATGGAAAACCATACATTCAGATAGAAACCTCAAGAGAAGAACAAGCAGGTGAACATAAAAGAGTAATCATAAAGAACTTAAAGTTAAATTGTTTAAAATCTTATATAGGAAGATGATACATGTAACTCTTATGAACTTTGTCATTATTAGGGCAATTAGAAGGAGTCTAGAGAGACAAAATACACAAGCATAATTTTATTCTTTTGGTATGATTTCTTTAAAAATGAAAAGGTGAAACCAATGGAATTCTTGGGCGAGAAGAGAGATGGGAAATGTAGAATGAGGAATATTTTCTCTCATAGAAGAAGAACACAAGGAAGTACTTTTATAGTGAAGTGGAAAATATGGGAGATGGTGGACTGTGCTTGAACCTCACTCTGATCAGAATTTGTTCAAAGAGGAAAGTAGATAACATAGCTGTGTATAGAAATATATCTTATGTAATAAGGAATTAATAAGGAGGGGAAGGGAATAAGAGATAGGGTGAGGGAATGATTCAAGGGACAGAGGATTAAGGGAGGAAGTGGTCAGAAGCAAACAGACTTTGGAGGAGGAGGGGAAAGAGACAGACAGAGAGACGGAGACAGGGAGACAAAGACAGAGAGACATAAACAGAAAAACTGAGGACAGAAAGTAAAATGAAGTTAATAATCATAACTGGATAAAAGTGGAATGAACTTGTAAAATGAAAGCAGATAGCAAAATGGACTAGAAACAAGAATCCAACATTATGTTGTTTATAAGAGATATACTTGAAACAAAAATCACAGAGCTAAATGGAGCAATATCTATTGAATTTCAACTGAAGTAAATAAGGCAAGGGTAGCAATAATGATCTCAGATGAAAGAGAAGCAAAATAGACCTAATTAAAATAGATAAGCAGTGAAACTATACTATAAAATTATAAAGAACTGGAAATTAAAAGAGTTCCCATCACTTGTGGAAGAGTTGAACAAATTGCTGCATATGATTGTGATGGAACACCACTGTGCTATGTGAAATGAAGGGTTAGGGAAAAAACGTGGCAAGACCTCTATGAACTCCAAAGTAAAGTGAGAAGGACCAGGATATAATTGTGCACTGTAATAGGAATAGTGATCAATTGTAGTAATGATCAACTGTGAAAGACTTGGCTGCTCTGATCGATACAGTGATCCAAGACAATTCCAGAGAAGTCATGAATAAAAAACTACCTCCAGTGAAATAACTGATGAACTCTGAGTGCAAATTGAAGTATCATTTTCTCACTTTATTTTCTTGCATCTTTCTGATATGGTTTATATGGCAAAGAGTTCTGCAAGATTGCAAATATGTTGATATCATCTTGCTTGCCTTATCGGTGGGTTGGTAATTGCTGAAAGGAGGAGGGAAATAATTCTGAATTAATAACTTAAACAAAAGGATGTTAAAATGAAAAAAAAAGAAATTTAACTCAAAAATAATAAAAAAGAAAGACAAAAGTGAAACGTATTTCTTTCTAGGAATTTACATTTTAAATGGGGAGAGAATATGTACATGTAAAGGTGAAGTCTTAATCAATAAAGCAAGCAATCACAAGTTTTCAATTATGTGCTAAACTGGAATGACATTTCAAGAGAATCATGTTTAGATAAATTAGGAACTTGTCCATATCCTGGGATTACCTAAAAATCTCCAAGCAACCTGATGAAGCACTCACTTTCAGTTATTGGAGCAAGTATGGCTCTCCATCACACTCCTGAGGAGGGACAAACTGAGTGAGAAAGAGATGCCTTGGCTTTGACTCCTTCTTGGCCAGAGGACAGCTTTGAAAGCTGAGATTCACCAAACTTGAGAACTTCTTGAGTACAACATATACGTGAGAAAAGGATATGGTTTCCTCTAATAAAGACCTATAACTTGCTGCATGGCTTTATGGGCTTTCTACATTTAAATCCAATTTCTTTCTCTCTCTCTGTGTCTCTTTCTCCGTCTCTTTCTCTCTGTTTGTCTCTGTCTCTGTCTCTGTCTGTCTGTCTCTCTCTCTCTGTATATATATATATATATATATATATATATATATATATATATATATGTATGTATGTATACATATTTCTAGGGAAATGTGTCACAGATTGTTTTGATTTTTTTTGGAGGGAATTATTTTTCATAAACATTTCTATCACCTTATTGGAACATATCAAAGCAGAGGCAAGAATCTTGATAGCTATGGACACCAGATATCCTTTGTACCCCTCCTCATTTTCATTTTTCTTATGGAGTGAAATATAAAGTGCCCTCTAATCAATATCATTGTTTTGAGTGCTTTTATAACTGTGGAAATATAGACATGGTATCTTGTGAGATTCTCAGAGAAGTGCAGGAAAAGGCAAAGTAAGAAAAAGAGATTTTTTTTTTTATTCCCTATAATAAACTCAAAACTTGGTGTCCTGGCTATGGTATGAACTCCTTTGTATTTATTTATTTGTATGCATACTGTGTCTCCCAGATGAAGGGAAGCCCATTGAGGGTAGGAACTAGTTTTCAAATTGGCCTTGATATCCTTAGGACCAAGAATAATGCCCCAAGTATTGTGAACAGTTAAGAAATGCTTGTATGAACATATTAGGGTCTTAATAAATTCTTATTAAAGAAGGAAGAAATATCTGTCTCTGTCTTTCTCACAGATACACACATAAACACACAAATACAAACACACACCCACCAAATAAACGGAAATGGTGACAAGAATATCATTCTGAAAATTCAGTGAGAAGTCACTGTATTCTGGACTAAAAATTCGGACACTTCCTCTTTAATTACATCAAGGTTTTCTTGTCTGTGCAATGGACCAGTCTTAATTTACTCAACAATGTCAAGTAGATACATCATTGATCTCCATCTCCTAGCCTAATATCATCTTGCTTGCCTTATCCATTAGTTGGTACTCTGAAACAATAAAGACCATCAATAAGCAGCTATTGCAAAGAACAAAACTGTTGGAGAAAAATATCTTAAATTGCTTTGTGCGTTATGTTTGAATCAACCAAGATAAAAAGAGACACTAGAAACTAGCTTTAACAGAAGTTTATAATGATTTGTGAAAGATTTAGGCTAAGTAAAAATATTTTATGATGTCTTATGAATTTGTAAATTGGAGACTTTTGGTATTTACTTGAACATATTATTATGACTTTTTTAAAGCTACCAAACACTATAAGAAAAAATAAGAAAATCAGACTTTGTATAGAAAAGAATAGAGTGAGGCTGTATTTGGAACTATGTAGACATGGGGAGAGCTTTTCTTCTATCATGACACCATCCATGTGGCTAGTTTCATCTAATACCATAGCTGTTACTTGAAAGGTATAATGGCATAGTTGAAAGAAGATAAATTCTGATATCCAATGTGTCAAATTTGATGATTGGATAACATTGATGCCTAATCTCAAAAACAGAGCATGTAGACTGTTTTTAATACAACAAAATTCTGTTCTTTCAGCTGCCTTCTCCAGCCCATTCTTTCCACAGCACTCCCAACCACCACCAGATACACATAGCAAGGAAAGCTCGAAGCACTCACCAATATAGACCCATTTTTCCTCATTATATTATTTTCTACTAACACCAGAGAACTAAGTTATTAGAAATTATTTTAGGGATGTCCTATGAAATTTGGTACTTGTTGAAGATCATGACTTGAACTTTAGCATACAAATATGTTTATTTTCTATCTTTCAAAGTGATCATGGACTGTGAGAACGGTTAGACAACTAGAACATTTTCTGAGTTATGGTCAAAGAAAATATCTACGTAAAAAAGAATGCTACCATATTAAATAAACACTTTATTAATAAGAGGTCATCAATGTAATGGTAATTTAAATGGAGAGATCTTTCCCATTCATTAATAGGCCCATGTGACCTGCCTGGGTCACTTGGAAGTCTAAGTCATATGAGTGGAGTCACATGAAGCCTGTGGTGGAAGGAGTTTGCTGAATGGGTAGAACAGGAAGAGGCGGAGGTAGAGCAGAGCTGGGAGGAAATTGGTCAGAGTCTGAAAAGAACTGGGAAGGATGCAGGCAATCAAGCAGCTGACTAGTGTGAGTGAAAGAGCTTGTTTGTGATTTTGTTTAATGGAGCTGGTTTGTGGGAAGTCTAGCGGGGGGAAGGTTTGGGGCTGGTGTTGTCCTCTGCATTGTTATTGTGCATAGATTTTGGTTACTGTGTTGCATTCAACTTTCCAGTGTCTGAATAAATGTTTGGTTCTGTCTTTCATGTGGAGAGTTCATGATTCAGAATTGCACCAGGATATTCATGGCTGCTACAGGTTCTGTGAATATTGCATTGATACTACTATCAATAGCTGAAGCAAATGTGTCTGTAGAGGCAAATAGAATGTGTCAGGTGTAATATAAAAATTAAAATCCAAAGTCAGGTAAGTATATTATTTTGCATGATCAATAAGGTCCAGCAATAAAATCTCTGACTTACTCTTCTTCATTTATGTGAAGATCTCTGATTTTTGTCTGTGTGAGATTTTCTTCTTTCTTCCAGTGATATTTACCCCATGTCTCAGTGATTTTATACATATACACACATATATAATATTTTTGTATATTGTATACATATGTATGTACATATGCAAGAATATTCATGTGTTTATATATACAAACATTTTAAGTTTGTATATACATAAAACATAAAATGTTTGTATATATAAATGATGGCCACCAGAATCATTTCCTCAGAACATAACTATGTTTGAGTCTTCAAAATTTGAAAAAAAAGCATAATTACTACTGATAATGATATGAAACAATTGCTATTATGGCTCATATTCTCATCATTCATTAGAGTTAACATTGCTATATATCCCCAGCATTAAATTTAACCCTTCAAACCCTGAGTTAAGTAGTGCAACTATAATTTCCATTTTACAAATCAAGAAACTAAGGCTCAAAAGTAGGGAGGGTTTACCTAAAATAACCCAGTAGTTCAAGTTGGATGTTTAAAAGAGGTGAAAAGGTTTACTGACAGCAAGCCCTTAACTTTTACACTGTCCCACATTGCCACCCATCAAATGACTATTGAGCGTAAGTGTTAAAATAACTTAATTCTCATTTTATTGTTTTATTTAAATTGGCTTCAAAAAACTAACAGAAGACAAATTGGGACTTCTTTTTTTTAAAGACATATTTTACTTCACTCCAGAAGAGCCATGGTTAGAGAAAATTTAGCTTTTCACTATCCTTGTAACCTGCTACCACTGGTTATTTTATTGGACAGTGGATGAAATTTACTGAATCTTTCCTTATGTTTATTAACTCTGTGCAGCATGGGCATCGGTAGATTATTATTTCATTGCATAGTTATTTAAGCATTATCATGGGATTAGCAGTTCTTTCACATAATTTTGTGTGTCTACATGTGTGTGTGAATATGGTTTGGAACCTTTGAATACAGTTTGTTCTTTGATTTGTAAAGGTCAGCAAGTGACTGCATAGATCAAAATTTGACTTATTTTCAATAAGGGTTTAGCTTAGTCAATCAATAGGTTAGTGCCTTTCAGACTACAGTCCCAAATGTCCTTGGGAAAGCTTTCCTTCTGTATTACAAGCAAGACACCTAGCAACTTGACTGAAAAAGGAAAAGAAAATGTGAGTTCGTGTGTGTGTGAGTGTGTGTGTGCGTGTGCATATACACATATATACACTTATCTCTCTCTCTCCCTCTCTCTCTCTCTCTCTCTCTCTCTCCACAAGTAACCTTTTAGTAGCTGTCTTGCTGATTTATGGTTTTCTATTTAGGCTAATGGGAAGAAAAAGAGATTAATCTGTGAGATCTAATGCCCCTAGATATAGGTTGTTTGGAAATGTTCTTTATCTTCTTAAATTTGACACTGACTATGCAAGGTATAAGGGTATATTTGGTTGAGCAATACTCATGATAGCTCTCTTCTTTATCCACTTTGTCTCTGGAGATATAATTATTCACATACTGTTACAAATACATGAGCATGTATATCTATACACACATGTACATATATGTATATATGCATAAATGTATTTGTATATATATTATACAGCATATATGTGTGTGTGTGTCTTAGTTTAAGGGTAATGTATTGTCTTTCAAGTACCCAGTTCTCCTCCTTTACTGCCTTATGCATCAGAAGAAAACTTGGGAGTAAAATCACACTACCCGTCCAGGCAGAAGAAACAATTTCCATCATTTAGGCAAAGGTTTCACTCTCTCTAATTTTGCTTTGTTTGTCTCTGTTGGTATAGAGGCATGGATAGAAAACTTGGACAATGAGCAGGATTAGGTTTATGTTAAAGCTACTCTAAATCGCTTCAGTCTTCCATTCCAATATAAGTGATTATGTTTGAATGTGAGTGAGTGAGGGTAATGTCCCTTCTTTCACTTTTCTTCTTTTATCTATTGTCTTGTGCTGTTGGTCCTTTCTGGCTAAAAGTACTAAGTCCTGTGCTGAACTGGGAATGCTAACCCTCATTTCTGTTACTGCTCATCTCTTGAGCTTTCCATTCATTCTTCAATTTTTAATTCACGAACTCTCAGTGTCCTTCTAAGAACTATGCAGTTGGTCTCTGGCTCAAAGACTGAGAAAGTGAGTCCTCCATCATACTCAGGGCCTCTGAACTACAAATCCCAGAATAACTATATATTCCCGTACCATTACTATATACGTACACACACACACACACACACACATAGATAAATATATACATACATGCATGCATGTATTAGAAGTCATGAAAATGCAGTGTGAAACATCGTTGAACAAATAAATGAGTATAGCTTCCTTCAAATAAACCATTCTCTGAGAACAGACAGTGACGACTTCCTTGTTCATATTGTTTTAGAACCCCTTGATTTTGACAATTCCTTAGTGTGTCCTGAGTAGTGTATGATTTTCCTGAATTTATGGTAGATTTTTAAAGGGCCAAAAGATATTCAGATAGAAGTCTTTTGAATAATGTGCATTATCAAGCTTGGTTAATTTCATTTGGGCTATAAAATGAAGTATGACTATAAAGTGATGAGATCAGTTTCTTTTCATGGATCATAAACTAGTTTCAAATGCAATTACAAATGTTTTTAGTAAATGCAACCACCATCGGAACAAGTATCATGGTAATCACGTTCCAGAGTCAAAGTTTGAGTTATCTTGCTCTTTAGTCAGTTCCTGTAACCAGTTCCCTTATTCCTTTCTAATATCCACAGACATACACAAAATAAAAGAGCCTCCTGTCAAGGGTATTTATTTCCCAGAAATATAAAGATAGGACACATTTCCTGTGAGGCACATCCAAATTGACTGACAAAAAATGGGAGAAAAAATTTTGAAGGCAATCTGTTTAATGGAGAAATCCTGATTCTTTAGGAAATGGTTTCTATTCACATGTGCCTATGTGACTGTTCAAATTTTGAAATTCATTGCACATAGTCAATAATTTGTACTAATCTCTCTCTGTAAGAGTGAGTAAGATTGTAAGAGTTAATAAGATGAGATCACCAGCATTAAAAGTGTAGATAACACTGGTTGTCATTATCTCAGGATAATGGTTTGCAAAGTGTTATTACTTATATCTGCGTTCCATTCTTTGCAGTGACAGTGATCTCCGCTAACTATGCTTTTATAGCAGTCATACCTTTTCCATAAGGGCAGCTATGGATACAGCACCACTGCAGGAGTCAGGAGGTCCTGAGTTCAAATCTCACCTCAGACACTTGACACTCAGTAGCAGTGCGATGTTGCGTAAGTCAGTTAACCCCAATTGCCTCATCCTGGGTCATCTCCAGTCATCCTGATTAATACCTGCTCAATGGATTCAGATGGCTCTGGAGAAGTGAGGCTAGTGACCTGCACAGCCCTCCCTCACTTAAAAAAAAAGTCAAGCACAAGTCATGTCAACATTTCTCTGATGGCATGGTCTCCTTTGGCAAAGAAGGATGAACACACACCCCTTTTCCTTAAGTACTATGGGTTTTTTTGTGTCCTATGCAGTATTTATATCACAGAGACATAAGCCTAGTGTTTGTTGTTAGCTCTGCCACTAATTTACACTACTAATAATTAATATAAATATAGACAATTCATTTGAACTTTACGGAAGTCTGTGCAGTAGGCATGGCAGTTATAATAATGCCCATTTAAAAAATAAAAAAAACCTGAAATGCAAACACTTTCTATAACTTTTTTCAAGATCACATATCTTACTATTGTTAGAGATGGAGAAAGGATAATCTCTCCATTCCCAACACATTATAATTTCAATTATCTTTCCTGTGACTTATGCCTTGTTCTTTTGGTGCCTTATCTCAAATTTTAATAAGCTTGCTCTACATAAAATTCTGCCTTGTTTTCTAAAATATAGGCTATGTAGCATCTTGTATTCTAAATTTCAAAATGTCTCCAAAAAGATTCACAACTTGTTATTTTGTAATTTATTTTACCCATCATCCATTTATTTATTTATTTATTCAGCTTCTTTTCATTTTTTATTTATGCTTTTTTATTTATTTTATTGTCCCAATTACAAATAAAAAAAATTTTTCTACATTACTTTTTAAAATTAAGTTCCAAATTCTTTCCCCCCCCACCCACCTCCCCTATTGAGAAAGCAAGCAGAGTTGTCCTGGATCATTGTCTTGCTGAGAATAGCTAAATCATTCACAGTTGATCATCTTGCAACATTGAAGACACTGTAAACAGTGTTTTCCTAGTTCTACTTATTTCCATTTTTATCAGTTCACATAATTCTCCAGTTTTTTCTGAGAGCATCTAGTGCATCATTTCTTACAGCACAAAAGTATTCCTTCATAATCATATTCCACATAATTTAGTCATTCTCCACTTGATGAGCATACCTTCAGGGTCTAATTCTTTAAAATGAGAAAAGATCTGCAATAAATATTTGGGAATAGTTTCAAATCGCTCTACATAATGGTTGAATAAGTTCACAAATTCACCATAGTGTAGTAGTCTCAATTTTCTCATTTTCCTCCAGATTTATCATTTTCATTTTCTTTCCTATTAGTCAATCTAATAGGTGTGAGATATTATCTCAGAATCATTATTTTGCATTTCCCCCATCAGTAGAGATTTAGTTCATTTTTATGTGGCTATATATAGCTTTGTTTAGTTTATCTGAAAATTGTTCATTTTTAATCTTTTGTCAATTGATGAAAGGCTCTTAATGTTGTAGGTATTGTTTAATTTGAATCGTTTCTCCACATATATTTGAGAGATAGACTTTTTATCAGAGAAACTTATTTGAAATTTTATTTGCACAATTTTGATTGCTAACTGTATTTCCCTCTATTCTATTTCCCCCTTCCTCCCTTCTCTTTTTCACCCTGTCCCTCTTCAAAAAGTGTTTTGCTCCTGACTACTATCTCCCCTAATTCACCCTTCTTTCTATGGAATATCATGCCTTTAATTATCCCCTTCCCCTCCTGCTTTCCTGTAGGGTAAGATAGGTTTCTATACCCAATTGAATGTGCATGTTATTCCTTCTTTGAGTCAATTCTGAAAAGAGTAAGGTTGAATCTTTCCTCACCTCCTCTTCCATCTTCCCTTCTACTGTCAAAGTTCTTTCTTGCCTTTTTTTCATTGAGATAATTTATCCCATTCAACTTCTCCCTTTCTCTTTCTCTCAGTACACTCCTCTTGCACACCTCTAACTGCCATAATAATGTGAAAGTTCTTAGGAGTTACAAATATCATTGTCCAATGTAGGATCTAAACAGTTTAACCTTAAGTCCCTTATGATTTCCCATTCCCTTTTACCTTTTTAGGCTCCTCTTGAGTCATGTATTTGGAAGTCAAATACTCTATTCAGTCCTGGTATTTTCATCAAGAATGCTTGAACACCCTCTGTTTCATCCTCTATATTCAATTTTGACCCTGAAGGATTATACTCAGTTTTATTGGGTAGATGATTATTGATTGCAATCCTTCTTCATCTTCTGGAATACCATATTCCAAGTGGTCTGATCCTTTGATGTAGAAGCTGCTATATTTTGTATTATCCTGACTGTGGCTCCAACCTAGTTGAATTGTTTCTTTCTGACTACTTGCAATATTTTTTCCTTGACCTGGAAGTTCTGGAATTTGGCTGCATATTCCTGGAAGTTTTCATTTTGGGATTTCTTTCAGGAGATGATTGGTGAATTCTTTCAATTTCTAATATTATGCTCTGGTCCTAGAATATCAGGGCAGTTTTCTTTGTTAATTACTTGAAATTGATGTCAAACCTCTTTTTTTTGATCACAACTTTCCGGAAGTCAAGTAATTATTAAAATGTGTCTGCTGGATCAATTTCCAGGTCCGTTACTTTTTCCAGTAAAATATTTCACGTTATTTACTTTTTTCATTCTTTTGGCTTTGCTTTGTTGTTTCCTGATATTGCATGGAGTCATTTGCTTCCATTGCTCATATCTAACTTTTAAGGAATTATTTTCTTCCCAGACTTTTTAACTGCCTTTTCCATTTGTCCAGTTATATTTTAAGGAGATACTTTTTCTTCAGTGAATTTCTGTGCATCATTTTCCCTTTGGCCAATTCTGCTTTTGAAGGAAATCTCTTAATTGGATTTTTCTTCCTCTTTTAACATTTGGTCTATTTGGGTTTTTAAGGTGTTATTTTCTTCAGTATTTTTGTGACTCCTTTACCAAGTAGTTCACACTTTTTCCCATCATTTTCTTGCATCATTCTCATTCCTATTCCCATTTTTTTCTATATCAATCTTAACTGAAATGAGAAAAGAAGATTCCTTTTCTATTCTTCCATGACCTAAGACCACTTCATATTTTTCTTTGAGACTTTGAATGTAGTAGTTTCTACTTTATTGTCTTTTTCTAAGTGTGTGTTTTGATCTTCCTTTTTAGCATAGTAGCATTCTGTGGTCAGTCTTTTTTTTTATTTGTTCATTTTCCTAGCCTATTAGTTGACTTTTAACTCTTTGCTAAAGTGGGACTTTATTTTCCAAGTGAATAGCACGCTGTCCAAAGGTTCAAGGGTTTTGCATAAGTGATTTGAGAACTAGTTCGTGGGACTGTAATTTTTCAGTTCTTTCAAGGTGGCATGAGCTAAGGAGAGATGTGTTTATGACTTTCTTGCCTTGTGCACTGGTCTGTGAGTCACTACAAGCACTCTTTTCTTCCATCGTATTGTGATGAGGGTCCCTACTGCACCATACCTGCAAGCTCTGGATCCTCCATGCCCTAGAACTGCACCTGATCTAGTATGGGCAAAGCAAAGTTCTTCCCCCAGGGACAGCATAAAGATCCTTGTAATATTCTAACCAGTTGTTCAACCTTCTTGCCACCTGTGGGCTAAAAGTGCCTGAAACAGCTGCTGTCACTGCTGGTGCAATCACTCCCAAGGCTTACTCCGGGTTTGCTGGGGCCTGGTCTTCACTGGCACAGCCTAGAATGGACTGTGTTCCACTCTCACCCCTTTGTGACAGACCTTTTCCTGCTGACTTTCTGAGTTGTTTTGGGCTAGAAAATTTATTCATCTTGTTTTCTGGTTCTGCCACTCCAGAATTTGTCTTATAGTATAATGCAAATGTCTTTACAGGGATTTGGGGGAGAGCTCAGGGAAGTCCCTGCCTTTTCTTCACCATCTTGGCTTTACCCATATTTTCATAAATGTCTATGGCTAACTGCATAATCTTGTTATAGGGGGAAAATTCCTTTCTCTTTCCTCTTGTGTTCTTCCTTAATTAATTAATTTTTACATATATATATATTTAAATATTTATTTATTTAAACTACTTTAACAGAACACAGAACCTTTTTTTCCTACGAAAAAGTAATATTTATTAAATGCCATCTCTTTATAAAGCACTAGTTTAGGTTCTGGAGGCATAGAAATACTGAATGCACCTTTGACATTTTTGGTCTAGTGAGCTCCCAATAATGGAACTTTTTTTTGATACAAGTTCATTGACACTTTGTTTACAACTTATAGTTTTATCAAATTACTAAGAACAATGAGAAGTTAACTGACTTGCCCTGGCTAATACCACCACTTTTTTGTTAAAGATAAGACTTAAATTCTAAGTCTGCCTCTCTAGATGATCTGCCACTCTGTCTCTGACATATACTCCACTGTGTATGGAGTACAGAAAGAAAACCAACAAACAAAATCTCTTATAATCAAAGAACTTTCATCCTATTGAAAGACAAAAAGTAAATATAGCTTGAGGAAGGGAAGAGCATTGACAACTGGCAGTATAAGGAAAGGTTCTTGGAGAAAATGGAGCCTGAGCTACCTTGAAGAGAATTTTAATGAACCAGGAGAAGGATTAAAGAGGGAACAATGGGTCAAGTCTAAGCCATGGAGGCAAGAGATAAACTATTAGTATCAGGAAACAGTAAATTGTCCAGTTTGACTGGAATGAGGAGCATAGGCAGTGGAGCAAGTAAAGCATTTCAAAAGTAAAGTCAAAGTACATATTAAGAGTCAACTATATGTCAGGCACTGTGCCAAGCACTGAGTATACAAAAGAAGACAAAGACTGCCCCTTCCCTCAAATAGCTCTCATTTTAATGGGGAAGACAAAATGTGAACCATTATATACTATCAAGAAATATGCAAGACAAATGATATAATTATGGCAGAAAGGTAGTAGCATTAATGGGGATTAGTAAAGGCTTTTTAGCAGATGGTGGGATTTTAACTGGATTTTAGACTTGATGGGGAAGCCAAGAGGCAGAAATGAGGAGGGAAAAACATTTAGCTACAGAAGACAGCTGATGAAACTTCATGGACTCAGAAAATAGAAAGTCTTGTTCTTGTCCTTGTACAAAGAACAACAACACGAGTGTCATGGATCGCAGAAGTAGGAATGCATGTCAGAAAGCTGGAAAGGTAGGAATGGGATAGTTTACAAAGGATTTTAAAATCCAGTTTTATATTTTGACCTAAGATATACGAGAGGAGTTACTGGAATATATTGAATGGAGGATGAAAGTGACATAGTCTGAACTGAACTTTAGGAAGATTAATTTCACAGTTGAATAGAAGATGAACTGGAGTAAAAAGAAAAGAAAAAGGCTTCAGGCAGGGAAAGCAACCAGAATTATCCTTTAGCTCTGCTTGGTTTCAACTCCAGGAACATATCATGCATCTCCCAGGATAAGCTGATAACCTGAAATCTTATCACCATGCAGTATGTCTTAACTTAGATACTCATTACCTCAACTCCTAAATTACACCTCTTCTCAGATTAGAGAGCTACAGGTCCAAGCAACAAAGTACTCCCAAAGTCTTTTGTTATAAAGGTAACTTTATAAAGAACTTTCCAGGAAACTTTATTTTCCATTAGCAGTTCTGCTTGATTGTGATTCTCTAGACTTCTTGCACCTTGTCCCAGTACTCCTTCTGGTTTGCTTTTATACACAGTCCTATTCAGTTTTCTTTTAAGAATCCTCATCTCCCATTATCTTATAAGCTTTTTGAGGGCAAGGACTAGACTATTTTTTTTTCTTATTTGTGCCCCTGTCACTTAGCACAATGCCTGACATGTAATTGATATTTATTGATTGACTGAGAAACTCATGCCAGTAGCTCAGGTGCCAGGATGGTGCCAGAGTCAGAAGAGAGAAGAAGATATGTATAAGCATGATACAAAGGCATATGAAGGAACTGATTAGATATGGGGGTTAAGAGAGAGTAAGGAATGAAGGATGATACCTAAGTCGATAGCCTGGGTAATGGAAAGATAGTGGTAAAACTGTAAAAGAGAAGTTAGGAAATGGGGGGAGAGTATGGAGAAATTGATGAGTTCTGTTTTGGATGTGTTGAGTTTACAGTGTCTTTGGCATACGCAAATCAAGATGCCCAATAGGCAGTTGGAAGAGTGAGTTGGATCGTTGAGATTAAGAGAGAGGAAAGAGACAAAGCAAAGATGTTGAAGTAAAGGCAGGTAATCACCTGAACTTTTCCCCAACTCCTCCAAATACCTTTAAATAAAAATTGTAAACAAATTCAAGAGTGGCATAGCCTACAAAACCAGTGAAACAATTTTCCAATCCAAGGTAATTTAGAACTTTGAGAGGAAAGGTTTGTTGCACCAGAGAGAGGAGCACAGTGGAACACAGGCCATGCCACACAGAAAATGTCCCAGCAAACCAGGAGCAGGCCTTGGGTCAACTGAATCAGTGGCAGTAGCAGTATTTTCCAGACCGATCAGATCACAGACACCAAACACAACACAGATGATCATCAGGAAAGTCTGTTGCACAAGGGTGAGAATGGAGAACAGTCCAACACGAGTTGCACCAGAACAGTTCGGGCTTCAACAGACAAGGAATAGACTTTGGGGGCCACTGAATCAACAGTAGCATATGCTTCTTCCAGAGCTCTCAACTCATAAATGTTGAGGGAGGTTTGAACAATTTATCAGAAGATTACAGGAATCTGTTTTTTATCACTGAGGAAGGACTCAGTTGTCTGACTCACAGTCCTAGTTGCAGTCCCAGAGCAAGGAGGAGCACTAGCAGTCACAATTTCGGGCGTAAAAGAATAATTGTGATCATTCAAAGACAAGAACATAGGCCAAGAGAACCGTGACCATACCTCACCTTATATCATACTACCTTGCAAGAACTGAAAACCACTAGACTCTCAGAAGTAGCTCTGAAAACAGCATCACAAAAACTTGAAGCTTAGATCAGTGCCCCTCCATCACTGCAACAGATCCCAACATTAATATATAAAGTTAAAATTCAAGAGATGGGCTTGAAAAATGAGAAAATGATAAAAAAAAATCCCTCTAGAACATAGAACGTTATTATGGTGAAAGGGAATATCAAAACCCAACCTGAGAAGAAGAAAATGTTTCTTGTAAACAGTGTATTGCTGGATTATGGTTTTTAATCCATTCTGTTATCCATCTCAGTTTTATGGGAGAGTTCATCCCATTCACATTCACAGTCATGATTATTGCCTGTGTCTTTCCCTTAATTTTCTTTCCCACCTTTTATGCTTTAAGTTCTCCCTTCTCCCTTCCCATCCACAACAGAGTTTAAATTTTTGACCAACACCTCCTGCAGTCTTCCTTTCCTTCTTTCAACGACCCTCCCTTTTACTCTCCTTTACCCTTACTACCTTTTCCCTCCCTTTTAGACTCCCTTCCCCTTTCTTTCCCCCTTCCTCACATACTGCCTATAGATCTAGTTAGATTTTTATACTTAAGTTTGTTGTTCTCTACTTGAATCAAATCAGATGAGAATATCTCTCAAACAATGCTCCTCTCCCTCCCCCTCTTTCCCTTTACTGTAAAATAATTTTGTGCCTCTTCCTGTAATGTAATTTACCATTTTTTGCCTCCTCCTCACATCTCCTGTTACAATCCTTTTGCACCCTTCAATCACATTTTTATCATCATATAATTTAGTTTATACCCGCTACCTCTATCTACCTATGCTCCTTACATATTTTGTAATAAAATATACAATTGTCAAGGTTAACAAGTATCATCTTCCCTTACAGGAATGTAAGCAGTTTTCCCATATGGAGTAACAATTTTCTCTTTTCCCCTATTTACATTTTAATGCCTCTCTTGAGACCTGCTTTTGAAGATCAAATTTTCTATTGAGTTCTGGCCTTTTAATCAGGAAGATCTGGAAATTCCTTACTTCACTGAATATCCATCTCCTTGCCAGAAATATTATGCTCAGTTTTACTGGGTAATTGATCTTCGTTACAGTCCCAGCTCCTTTGCCTTACAGAATATCATATTACAGTTCCTTTGACCTTTTAATGTAGCATACACATTCTTAAAGGAAACATTAAATAAGTTATAGAAGAAAATTGATAGTAAAACTATACTAGAACTATCAACCTTACCTACTCAGAACTAGAAAAATTCAACTCAAAAAATAAACAAAAAGGAAGTTAAGGAGATGAATGGGATTTTATAAAAGTAAGATATGTTTGACCTCTGCAGAAAACTGAATGAGAATGGAAAGTAATATGTATATATGTGTGTGTGCATATGTATGTATGTATATATGCATATATTAGTATATACAGTGTGTATGTATGTAGATGTATGTTTATATGTATGTGTATATATGTATATATGCATATGTGTGTATATATACACATATGTATATATATTTGTGTGCATTTAATAGTACATGGCACTAACAAAAAAAATATTTGTCATGTTAATATAAGGTTAGTTGTCAATGAAGGAAGTGTTAAAGCTCTTTCCTGCCCATTAATAGACCTCAATTTCTTTTTTAAATTTCTATTGAGGCATTGAGTCAGAAGGTCATGTTCTTCAACTCTGAAAAGTGTATAAGTACTCTGAAATGAGGTTTTACATCGGGGCTTACTCATTGGAAATATTGTTTGGCCAGATGAGAGTCTGGGTAGCTGTTGAAAACATAGAAGTTGATGCTTCCCTCTCTGGTAACTATGTATGCATGCAATGGTCAGACACTTGGATCTATCTGTTGATCTGTGATGTATGTATTGCTTATGGTCAGACAGTTGGAGGGCCTGTGTGTTGGTCTTTTTTTTCTCTGCTTGTATTTTCTCATGTTGGTGCAGGAGGTTGATTAAATTGATTGTTGACTGCTTCAAAATTTCACACAAATAAAGTCAGATTCATACAATTGGAAAAATATTAATTGTTCATAGGTAGAGCAAATCAAGGTAATGAAAAAGAAAAAAATAAACATTCTACCTAAATTATTGTATGTATTCAGGGTCATAGCAATCAAACCATCAAAATTATTTAATAAAGTTGGAAGGAATAATCATAAATTCATTTGGAAGACTAGAAGATGAAGAATATCAAGAGAAATAATGAATTAAAATGTGAAGGAAAGTATCCTAGCTATACCAGATCTCAAACTGTATTCCAATGAAGCAATCTGATACTTGCTAAGAAGTAGAATAGTGGATCATTGGGTACATAACAAATAATAGTAAATGACCAAAGTAATCTGGTATTTGATAAGTTCAACAATCCAAATTTTGCAGAAAAAAATTCAATATTTTGGGGAAAAATTGCTGGGAAAACTGAAAATCAGTTTGGTGGAAGTTGGGTATATATCACAATATACCAAGATAAAGTCATTTGATTTAGATATAAAGGGTGATACTATCAGCAAACTGGGGGAGCATGTAGTAGGTTATCTGTCAGATATATAGATAAAGGATATTTATGACCAAATAAAAGAGAAACGATCTTTATGGTATATAGAAGAAATAATTTTGATTGTTATTCTTGTTCCATTGTTTTCAGTCATACCCAACTCTTCATGACCCCATTTGAGGTTTTCTTGAGAAAGATTCAAGGGCTGTTTGCCATTTCCTTCTCTGACTCATTTTGCAGATAATGAAACTGAGGCAACCACAGTTAAATGACTTTCTTAGGATCACACAGCTATAAATGTCTGAGGAGAGATTTGAATGTATGAATATGAGTCTTACTGACTCCAAACCCAACACTTTTTCCCCTGTATCAGCTAGTTAAAGTTTTCCTTTTTTTTTGTTTTGGTTTTTGCATTAACAAAATGAGTGCAACTTACATTAGAAAGAAAGTAGAACCTTGGGAAAATATTTTACAGAAACTTTATCAAAGTTATCATTCCTCAAATATATAGAGCTGAGGAAAATTTATCAGAATGCAATTCATTCCCCAATTACTGAATGATCAAAGCATATAAAGAAGTTATTTTTATAACAAGATGTCAAAGCTACCTATCATCATATAGAAATGTTCTAAATAATGACTAGAGAAAAGCAAGTTAAAACAACTCTGAGGTGCCACAAACTGGCTATAATAACAGAAAAGGAAAAACGGTAAATGTTGGAGATGATGTGGGCAAATTGAAGCACTAGCATATTGTTGGCAGAATTGTGAACTGATCCAATACCAAAGGGCTATTAAGCAATGCATACCCTCTGTTCCCCAATATCACTACTTGTGGAGTATATGAGGTCTTCAGGGAGGACTAGCACCTTTTGTGTGACAACTTAGCAAGGCTTTTACAGATCTACTCAACCACCTTTGGAGTCCACCTTCACCCAGCTCGCACCTGTGGATCTAAGAAACTACAGCATATGCAACAAGCAGCCACAACCTGGTAAAATCATCTTGGCATACAGCCTAGCCCAGGCTGAAGTCAACAAGAAGGTCTCACATCTGTAGGTTAGTTAAGGGGATTTCTACCTCAATCATGAGAAGAATCCTCTTCACTGAATGGATGGATGAGAATAATTTAGTCTAATAGCCATGAATGTGATTCAAGCAAGAATCATAAGAAGCTTAAAGCTTAGTCAGATATCAAGGATGCCAAGGTATCTACTTCATCCAGGGGCACTGTCAATCATCTTGAATTTTGCCCTGACACTGGACTTCAAGGACTCTGGAATAGTGTGAGGCTGACAAAGTAGTACAACCCTGCCTCACTTAAATCCAATTCACATGAGAGTCAAAACAACTCTATGGAGTCATCGGTCCTCTTTGAAAATGAAGGACAAACAGTAACTACTGATAGGTCTGTATCCCAAAAAAGATAAAAAAAACCAAAGAATAATATCTGTGTGTCTAAAAATATTTATATTAGTTCTTTTAGTCCTAGAAAAAAATTGGAAATTGAGTGGATGTCCATTAATTGGGAAGTGACTGAATATGTTATGAAATATGATTCCAGTGGAATAATATCATACTATGAGAAATGATGAACAGGATGCTTTCAGAAAAAAAAAAAAAAACAACTTGGAAAGACTTATATAACCTGTTACCAAGTGAAGTAAACAGAACCAGGAGAACATTGTACTCAGTAAGAAAAATATTATACAATGGTCAACTGTGAATAACTTAGGCATTTTCAGCAAAGCAATGAGCCAAGACAATTCCAAAAGACATATAATGAATCATGCTATCTACCTCCAAAGAAAGAACTGATGGAGTCTGAATAAAATTCAAAGCATATTTTTTCTAATACTTTATTTTTATTGGTTTTTCTTTTGGTTTGTATTTTATTTTAAAACATAATTGATATGGAAATATTTTACATGACAGTACATATAAAATCTATATAAAATTACTTGCCATATTCTTGAGTGGGTAAATGGGAGGGGAGGAGGAACAGAATTTGGAACTCAATTTTTTTAAAGCAAATGTTTAACGTTGTTTTTACATGTTAGTTGAAAAAATACTCTTTTTAAAAAGGGGTATGATCTTGAACTCCAGTGATGGTTGTCTGAATGAGAAGGGCAGGAGAAGGATGTTAGATATATTTCGGAGACACCACTTGTAAGATTTATAAACTATTTAGATATGAATAAAGAGACAGAGAAAAAGATTATTGAATGCCTTAAAAGTTGTAAATATGGATGACTAGAAAGAAGGTTTATACCATCAATAAATATAATATTTTGGAGGAGGGTCACGTTTTGAGGCATGAATGTGAGTCCTATTTTAGTTATATTGAGCTTGAGATATCTATAGGACACAAAGGTGGAGATATAAAGTAATAGTTTACATGTAAATGTAAATTTACTTATGTTAGGCTATAGTTCAGAGAGAAATTATGGATGAATATATTTATTTGAGAACCATCTACCTGAAAATGATGAATAAACCTATAAAATCAATTCCAAATTCTTCTTTTCCTTTTGAGATGTCTTAGTATTATTGCAAATGACCATATGTAAGATTAATATTGCTACCAGGAAGTTCTATTTGAAATTACCATAGGAAACTCGTTCTGTCAGACTTTCTAAAATTATTGTCTATTATTATATAATGTGTTCCCAGAATCTTATCAGAACTCAATCACTATTTCCTAATAACTCAACGTTTTACTCTTTCCATTTATCACATTATTCTATGCTAGCTTATTTATCTCCTTGCCTTTTCAAACCATTATTGAAGACTACTAAATAACAACATCCGTTTTGGCCAGTAAGTAATTTGTATGGAGTCTTTAGTCTGGAACTCTCTTTACAGTTATAAGAAATAAATATTTTGATTAGGTGAGACAATAAGCATTCACATAGCAATACTTTGTGCTAAGCACAGTTCTAAGGACTTAACAAATATTATGTCTTGATTCTCACAACCCTGTGAAGTATAGTTTATAATTAAGGAAACTGAGGCAGATGCTAGTTAAGGGATTTTCCCAAGGTAACACAAGTAGTATGTGACTAACATCAAGCTAGAACTTGGGTCTTGATAACTCTAGGCCTAAACTTGGAAGGGAGAGTTTCTTACAAAGGGTAGGAACCGTGGCCAGATTAGAAGGAATTGTGAAGTAAAATGGAAGTAAGATAGTGATTTTGAGGTCTATACATAAGCATTGACTGAGAATGAGAGAAGAAAATATATATGTATATGTACATATATATACATGCTCATATATATATATATATATATATATATATATATTAAACACACACACACGTTTCCATATTTATGAGGAAGGATGCTATCAGCAGGGATTAGATGAAATAGAAGGGATGTCAAAACCACAAAATGGAGACCAGAAGAAAAAAAAATGATGCAATAGAGGGTGATGTACAATTGGATCTGAGATGTTAAATAAGGGGACAAAATGGAGAAATCTCTGTGAAAAATCTTGATTTCCAAAGTAGGAGAATGATCATTAGATGAGAAGGAGAAAATGATGAAAGGTTTATGGAAAGAAGATAGAGTATGGAACAAGCAATAAGAAAGAATAAATGCATTGTAGAGCAATAGCAAAAATTTCACTTGAGGTGCAATAGCATAAGTTTGCAAAAGACTCACTTTACATAGTCAATGACTTTCTATAGAAGCACATAAATACAAGGCAGAAAGACAGATTGTGTATCAATTAATTGGCAGACAATTATTAAGCATCCACTGTATCAGGTGTCGTCAAAGATAAAAAAAAACAAAACAAAATAACAAAAAAATTTCCTGCTTTCAGGGAGCTTACTTTGGAGAGATAGTTTTTGGATGTGCATATATGTATATTAAATATCAAGTTTGATCTCTGATAATGAATGAACAACAATAGAACAAAGTAAGAAGGGATTCCGGGAAAGAAGGCTGTGTTTAATTAAACTAGGTAATAATAGGGTCAAAACTATGAAGAGAGAACAGTGTGGCCTTAAGCAGAGTGATAAGCTAGAGGGGCAGAAATGGATATTATGTTTTATTACTGGATGTTTTGATGAGGATGAATAATAGATATAGGAAGAGTAAAATAGAGGAAGGCATCAAAGTATATGAAATTCTGATCAAATAAAAATTTAAGGGTTCAGAATAAATGATGTAGTTATGGGAAATGATGAGATTAATAGTACAATCATCCCTATAGATATCTGTAGTAAAGGATCTGTAATGGAAGTTTAAGTGACTGATATACTAGGAGCATAGGGTGTTTGAGCAGAAATTATGTAGATTTACATCCCAAAGTGAGTTATAATGCAGAACAGAAGATTATTATCTAGTTACTGACCTCCTTGAGAAATGAGAGTGTCATCTACCTGGGATTCAGTAGATGACTGCAAAAAAACATCTAGATTGAATTATGCAATCACACACACAGGGATATAGAGATACCTAGACCTACAGATGGACAGAGATAATTTATATGTACATAAAATATAATGTATGTACCATATGTAAGATGCATGTATAAATTGTATATTGATGTGTGATTTAACATGACTTTCTATGCATTTATGGACTTATACATTTTGTATATCTGTACTTATGTATAAATATTTACACACTAATGAGGTAAACCTTAAAGAGAAATTGCTAAATGATAGCGATAAGTATAAAATTTAGAAATCATTTGTCATATCTCTACTATTTTTAATGAGATATGAGTGATTTCCTGTGTATTGAAAAAGGTGAGAATGAAAGCGGTACAAGAAGCATCATTCTATGAGAAAATACAACCAGTATGAAAGGGAGGAAATGATAGACGAAAGGAACTTAAAAAGGAGTGAACCAAAATCCTAGATGGCACAATGGAAATAGAGGGCAATTCATTGTGCAGACTTCTCATTATGCAGACTTTGGAGGACTGAGGTGCCTAAGAATTGGTTCAGGTAGCTCAAGGATGTTTTCCCTGAATAATATACATTAGTTCAGTAGGAGACAGACTTTTGCTAATTATAGAATGGGAAGAAGGAGCAGTGACTTTTACACTGAAAAGTCCTTTTACAGTAGCAGTTAATATCAATATCTTCTCTTTCAAACAGAGAAAATTACTGATTAGATTGATCCCTGGAGTTGTAAAGACAAGCAGTCAGGGGCTAATAAACTCACATTCAGGGTTACTTTCATTGTCTACTCTCAAGAAGGTGGAGTAGCACATAGTAATGGGGAGCATGGTTAATTTGGGGTCAATGGATCTGAGTTCAAATCTCATCTCTTCTACTTCCTACTGAATGACCTTGAGCAAGCCAGCTAATCTTCCTATGTTCTTGATTTCATCTGTAAAATAGAGATTGGACTAAAGTGGAGGTTTGGGGTTACGGACCTTTTTATCAGTCTGGTGAATCTATGAACCCTTTCTCAGAATAATATTTTAAATGCATAAAATAAAAGCCATAAAATTATAAATGTAACTTGTTATATTGAAATAGATTTGCCATTTTTAAGTGATGTACTCCTGGGTTAGAGACATTGGACTCAATAATCTTCTAGGGTCCTTTCAGCTTCGCCTCTATAATCCTATCAATATGTTCTATGAATGCGCATAGTTCTGGGTCAGGACAAATCTGATAGCAGGTAGAATGGCAAAAATGCCATATGTCTTGTCCTGTTGTCATGCAGTTTAATTTTCTTCCATTAATTTTCTATGCTTTGAAATGTTTTCCCTTACGTGTACTATGCAGATTGACTATCTGATATGGTAACTGACTAAAAACATAATTTTCATTGATCCCTCTTAAGTTAAAGGAAACATTTCTGTCTGTAATGATATGCTGATATATTTATTTACTGATTTCTCCAGGATATATAATGGATTTATTTCTTTCATGGAGATTTTTGATTTGCCAGTTTACAAAAATTATCTCACCATCTGATCATGTCTGTTTAGGTATCTGCTAGGTGTTAAATGTTTACAGTTTCCTCCATTATATTCATTGAATAACCTTCTTTGCTCATAGTGATTTGACCTCTTGTAATTCTCTCTCTTGAGAGTATAGTATATTTTTGAGAGCTATTAGATGATTTGTTTTGTTTCTTGTGCTTCACTAACTCCTTATTTTTCCTTGCCCTTTCGGTTTTCCCTTTTATTTTTGATTGAACATCTTAAGAATTTCCAATATAGTTTTGTTTTGTGAATTACATTTTCATGTCTCCTGGGGTATTTTTTACCTAAAATCAGGCAATAAAATGGTTCTTACAAAATGTTCTGGTCAAATATTGTTTCAATGTCTTTATTTTCATCTTTAATAGCTTTCTTAATTCTCTTCTCTCAGAATTATATCTGACTACGCTGAATTTTTTTTTTTTTTTTTGCTGTATAGCAACATTTTTACCTCCTCTGGTACTTACCATGGCAAGTCCCACAGCATGTACTGTTATATTCAACTTCTAAATACATACACAGACATGGAAAAATAATTAGAATAGTGTATTAAACAGAAGAAGATATAGTGATTAGATCTGAGGTAATAGACATTTTCATCTACAAATGAATGCCTACAAATTATTCCCACGTATTGAGGTCAAGCTGATTTTAAAAAGGCAGCCTTATCTAGAAGACATGGCAGGAGTGAAGACAGGATAACTCCATAAATCTGATCTGAAAGAAATAACAAACACTATCTTCTATTTTTCAATACTCTCATTTTTATAACAAATATGATGCACATTTCATGCAGTTTTCTATAGTTTACCTCATTCGGTCACAACACTAATTGGAGAAAGTAAATAGATTATTAGGTCACTAAAATTCAAGAGATAAAAGAAGTATGACTCTTAAATTATCTAAAGCATGTATTGCAACTTTTCTGACATATGAATCAAATCAGCAATTAAGAGGCACAAATTATAAATTGAACCATATAACATGGTGATGATTAATTTACTACATAAAGCTTAAACTTTGATTTACCTCCCCAACCCTAAATCTACCAAATATGCCCCTAAACCTCCTTTCTATTTCTCTCCTCAATGAACACCTTTACTCTAATTACTTCCCAGCACCTTTTCTCTAGATATTCTTATGCACTTGAATTGCTGAATAGCTGTTTTAATTAATGATAAGAAAAGGTTTTATGCTGTGTCATGGTCTAGGGTCCTGATTAATATATTCCTTTCCTTTGTTTATCTTTATTTTTAAAGTTTATTTCCAGAAGTTTTAGTCTAGAGGTATTCCTGCATCCTGATTTTTTGAAGTATTTGGCCTGAGGAAACCAGTCTCTAATGTGTACACTACTTGTTATCCAACAGCATTTATGGACATAGTATTACAAAGTCTGAATTTTCATTAAAATCTATATGTGGATTTTGCAGTTAGCTTAATACCCTATCAAACCAAGAAACATCTTTCCCTTCTAATGAAACTAATATAAATTGATTCAGTATTTGATGTGACATTATTTAGATATCTTTTTTTAAGTCACATTTCAATCAGTTGCTTAAAAGGTCATGTTTAATGTCACATTAGCACTTTCCCAGAAAGATTTATTTTTGTTCAGGTGTTAGTAGAGGAAAATAAATATTCTTCTTTCTTGTCATTATCTTCCATACATTTAAATTTTAATATTAGATCCTGAATGCATTAAGGTATTCATGTACGTCCATAGATACCCAATTGGCCTCCAATTTTATCAAATAGAATGCACAATAATTTTCCTATCCAATCTTCTATTTGTTATATAACACCTTCTTATATTCACTGCATTTTGGCTCATAATTGTAGGTATATTTTTGGCACTCTCACACTCAAAATTTTGTGAAAATAAAGGCAATCACATTAATAGAGTAGCTTATTAGATGGCCCTGGAATATTACATTTTCATTTTCCTTCCCTCATTCTAATCCTCTTCTCCAAATATCAGCTGTAAATCAGAAATATCCTAATATAGTCCTGTGTTCCAAGTATATTATGGGCACATTTTGTTTTCAGATAATTTGTCCCCTGAATCATTAAGTGCCTTAGGGAAGCAGGAAGGAATAAAGCAGCACATGACCACCATTTTCTTTTATAAAAGAATATTTACTGAGAAAACAAGGACAAATGTTACAAAGACATGCCACGAAACTTGCTTTGCTCTCTCACCTCAGCACATATCAATCCCTGGGAGACAGGAATATAAAACAATGAAATATAAAACTGCAGAGGCATCCAAGTTGAGATCATTTGGATTTGGCTGGGGTCATCTCTTCCCCCTGGAAATTCTCTCCATTTTCAGGCATCCTCATCAAATTCACTTCTGGGTGTTGCATAGACAGTAAAGAAGTCCCTTCTTTGCTTAGTTGGGATAAAGTCTCAGTGTCTTGACTGCCAGGTCAGTGCTCTTCAGGGGGAGATCAAAGAGAATACTTGGCTCCTTTGCTGCCCTCCACTACACCCTTCTATTGCCCCCACAAGCATGGGGACTCCAGTTGTTAACAGGACCTCAGATGACTTTGATGGATCCCTGGTCACCTGGATGCTCTTTTTTAGGGATATTCAGTCATCTGAGATCAGGAAAGAAAAGACACAGCAACAACAACAAAGGTGCCATATGGTCCTGGAAACATGGACTGTGGAGGAGGGAGGAAAAAAACTCATTGTTGCTCCCTTCATCTAGTCCCTCTCTGTAGTCCTCCTTATTCAGGGAAGAGAGAAAGAGATTGTTCATTCATCTCCAACCCCTCAGCGGATTAAAAGACACAGTAAACATGACTAGAAACCAGTTCCCTGAAGTTCCATGTGTTGGACTGAAATCAGGCAGGGAATATTGCCCTGCTTGGTATAATGAAAAGGAGCGAATTGGGGTCCTTCCACTCAGGCTCCAGTGACTGATCCTTCATTGATCAATTCTCCCTGTCCTACTCCAAGGACTGTGCCTTAGAAGGTTCAGCTGAAAGGACTGGACATTTGTAGACTAAAGAGAAGCTCTGAGAGAGCACCGAAAATGACTTTGAGAATCTGAAAGACTTCCTCAGGGAAAAAATGAAGCTTATCTTGCTTGGCCTCAGAAGGCAGAGCAGGCAACTACAAGTGGATATTGCAAAGAGGCAAATCTATGCTAGATGTAAAGGAAAACTTCCTAATATTGAGAGCTGTCCTCAGATGAAAAGATCTGCCTTGGGAGGTAGGGAGCTTGCCATCAGTAGGGGCCTTTGGATAAAGGCAGGGAACATGAGGAATGTTAGAGAAGTGACACCCATTCAAGTGTGGGTTGGATGAAATGGTCTTCAGGAACTTTTCAGCTCTATCTGTGAATATTTGTCAAATGTCTGGATAGCCTTTGGCCATTGTCCAAGGGCCCCCCCTTAAGGATAATGCTGAGGAAGGGAGAAGCTGAATTCAGTAAAATCCTCTGATTCCTAAGGGCCCCTGCTTTCCATCATTCATGATTGACATGAATTTCCAACCCCTTTCTTTTGCCAATTGCTTGGCCTCAACGACTTTCCTTTTTTATGCTTCTCTTGAGTCTTTTATTTGATGACTGAATTTTCTCTTCAGTTCTGAATTTTTCATCAGAAAAATTTAGAAGTCTCCAATTTCATTGAATGGTTTTTCCTTACCCTAAAAGATTATGCTCAGTTTCATTCGGTGCAAATCCTTGGTTGTAATCTACATTTGCCTTATGGAATAACATATTCCAAGTCCTCCAATCCTTTAATGGAGAAGCTGCATGGTCCTCCATAATCTTCATTGTGGTTCCATGACACTTAGATTATTTCTTTCTGGCTGCTTGGAGCATTTTCTCCTTGAGCTGATAATTCTGAAATTTGGCTATGATATTCCTTGGAGTTTTTATTTTGGGAAATTCTTTCAGGAGGTGATTGGTGGATTTTTTCAATACTATTTCACACTCTGGTTTAAGGTCTTAGGGCAGTTTTCCTTGATAATTTTTTGAAAGATGCTGTCTAGGGTCTTATTTTGTTGCCTTGGCTTTCTGATAGACCAACAATTCTTAAATTATCTGGTCTGGATCTATTTTCCAGGTCATTTGTTTTTCCAATGAGGTATTTTACATTTTCTTCTATTTTTTCATTCTTTTGATTTTGTTTGATTCTTGATGTCTCGTATAGTCATTAGCTTCCACTTGCCCAATGCTAACTGTCAACAAATTGTTTTCTTCAGGTAACTTTTGTACCTCTTTTTCTACCTTCACCCCCATTTTTAAGGAGTTCTTCTCTTCAGCAAGTTTTTGTGACGCCTTTTTCAGTTTTATCAATTCTACTTTTTAAGGAGTTATTTTCTTCAGCGGACTTTTCCCCAATTTAACCAATTGTATTTTTTTTAATAAATTTATTTATTTAACTTTTTACATTCATTTTCACAAAATTTTGGGTTCCAAATTGTCTCCCCATTTGTCCCCTCCCCCCACCCAAATACACCAAGCATTCTAATTTCCCCTGTCACCAATCTGCCCTCTCTTCTATCATCCCTCCCTTCTCTTGTCCCCATCTTTTCTTTTGTCCTGTAGGGCCAGATGACTTTCTATTCCCCATCAACTGTATTTCTTATTTCCTAGTAGCAGGAACAATATTCAACAGTTGTTCCTAAAACTTTGAGTTCCGACTTCTCCCCATCCCTCCCTCCCCACCCACTCCCTTTGGGAAGGCAGACAATTCAATATAGGCCCTATCTGTGTAGTTTTGCAAATGACTTCGATAATAGTTGTGTTGTGTAAGACTAACTATTGTGAGGGAGAAGGAGATAAGCAGGGTGGGGGGATGATGCAAGGGAGGGCAATGGGAGAAGGGAGCAATTTGAATTCAACACTTGGGGAGGGACAAGATTAAAAGACAGAATAGAAACAATGGGGGGCAGGAAAGGATGGAAGGAAATATAGTTAGTCTTACCAACTGCATTTTTTAAAGAATTGTTTCTACACTCAAATTTTGTCTTTCCTTCTCCAAGTTGTTGACTCTCTTCCTTACCTCTCATTTCCTTTCCCAGTTTTTTTTCTATTAGTCTTCTCTGATTTTTAAAATTCTTCCTGAGCTCTCCCAAGATGACTTTTCAGGATTGAAAAGGTTCATATTGCCCTTTCAGATTTTGGATGTCGGTGTATTGACAATGTGGTGCTCTTCTGCATGTATGCTTTGAACTTCCATATTTTCATGGAAAATATCTATGGTTACTGGCCATTTTTGCTTTTTGCTCATTATACTGGCCTATTTCCTGAGTTTTAAAGTTGAGCTCTTCTTAGGGGCAAAGAAGACAGTGTCCTAAACTTCTTATTCTGGGGGCCATGGGACTGGTCACTGACTTTGTGTGCTGGGGCCTCAGGTTCTGGCAACTAGAGGCTACAGCTTACCTGCTGCTGAGCTGGGGTTTAGTGGTGTCTGTCATGTGTTGAGGCCAGGGAGGGGTTTTTCTGAATTTTCTCAAGGATGCACTGGATCTCATGCGGGTCTGATCACTGGAAGATGCATGCTCATCTAGGGCTGCACTGAAACACTAGAAAGGTCTGCCCTCTTAGACCACCTGAGACTGTACTGAAGCATGGGGAGGTTCAGCTGCTGAAGGATGTCTGACAATTCATGAATGTAGTAGTTCTCTGAGCTGGTGCCTTCCAGTTACCCTGGTTATGTCAAGACATGCAGGAGTCCTGATGTTGGCACTTACCTGTTCCACCATACTGGTGCTCAGGAACTCCACCTGGTTTGCTGAAATAAGGCCTGCCAAGACTCCTGTCATCCTGAACTGCACTCCCCTTCCACCAGAAGGAGACGACCCTTTCCCACTAATCTCTCAAGCCTCCTGGACTAAAATACTGCTCTACTCCATCTTTCTGTTTGCTTTGGTGTTCCAGGATTTTTCCTGGGGTGCTGTTTTTGAAAGATCAATAAAGGACAATGAGAGCAACTTAATATGTACTCTGCCTTCTGGGCTCCCTGAAGTCATAGTCACCATTTTTAAAACCAAAGTGAAAGGAGTAGTGAAACAGCTAGAGATATAATTCAGAAAAACATTTTTGTATGTTCGTTATTTGGGTACTTCCATTTACGTTCCTCATTTCATTGCTATCTCTGTTATCTTTTTTGTATCTCCATGACTAAATATATTCTGTTACTGTCAAACATTTACATTTATATATGAGATATTTAATCCCCACAATAAGCATGGAAAAATCTTTAGAACAAAGGTCTACATATGTATTTGTACATGTGTGTATACATGCATATATACATACATACACACATATATTCCCCACAATGTTTATCAAGAAATACTGTGGTTACCACTGAAATTGATCTGTTGATTCTCCATCATGGATATACCTTCAATGATACAAATGTTATTCAATACATGTCTGCTTTTATTGTGTAACTTATGACTAGCTCTTCCTCCCCCACACATTTTTGGCCAGAGATGGTGTATTCAATGTGTTAGAGGTCTTCCTTATTTTTTGAAGATTCCATGAGAACATCAACGAAAAATGTGTACTACATTTTGTGCTGTGTGCCCAGCCCATCTTTTTTACTCATATACATCTCTCTCTCTCTCTCTCTCTCTCTCTCTCTCTCTCTCTCTCTCTCTCTCTCTCTCTCTCTCTCTCTCTCTCTCTCTCTCTCTCTCTCTCTCTCTCTCTCTCTCTCTATATATATATATATATAGGGGGTGTGCATTTATGTATGTATGTGTGTATGTATGTATGTGAGTACATATGTATATACATACATATTTGTTAATACTGTTAATACTTCTTCACAGATTTTGCAATGTATTGAAAGCTATTCATAACTTCCATGTGCCTCTCAATTGCATTTTATATGTTTTACTTTCAATTTTAATTCTTTGTAGAATATATCATTTGAGAATTTTTAGTCAAACAACAAAGCTAGAAAAATATGGGCATTAAAAAGATGGTACTTCATTTCATGGAGAAGAAAGTCAGGATCATTAATATACTCAGGCATTTTTCATTTCAAAAATGAACAGTATAGTTCATTAACCTTCCCTTCCTTTTTAATTTTCTGTTTAATTCATTGTCAATTTGAAACAATATACATACACAACACAGAAAAAAAAATAGTGACTCACTAGTGTCTGCTGAGGATCTACTTAAGCAATGAATTAACTGAATTGAATCATACATGATCAGTGATTTTATTATTGTGTGATTAGGTTGGTTCTTTTAACCGTCTTAATCATCAGGAAAGTTAATATGGTAGATAAACAGAGGTTCTAACATATTACAAACAAGGGACAACAGTAGAGCCTAGGAAATCAGGATTTGTGTTAATGTAGAAGGCAGTCAGATTATGAAGGACTTTAAAAGCCAAAAAAAAATTTCATTTTATATTTCATTCCAGTGGTAATATGGAACGAAGGAAATTAATTGAATGAAGGTGGGAAACAATGGGCAGGTTTGTGCTTAAAGAATATAAATTTGAGACTTGATTCAAGGATAAAATGGACTGGGTAGAAACATGACACAGAAAGATAAATAAAATGTTTTTTTTTTTTTTCCAATAATGCAGGTGTAAAGTGACAAGAGGTTTCACCAGAATTATAGTAGTATGAAAGGAGAGATGCTTAAACTGATAGAATTTGGCAAGCAGTTGCATATGAGAGGTAAGTGAGTGACAGTGAGAAGTTGACCAGCACCTAGATTGCTAGTCTGGGTCACTAGGAACATAGTGATGCCCTCGTCAGTAAGTTAGGGAAGTTAGGAAGTTCAGAGCGTACACAGGGGAAAAAAATGAGTCCAGTTTTGGTCATATTAAGCTTAGTAAATCTATGGGACATCTACTTTGAGATGTCAATTAGGCTGTAGATGTGAGACTGGAGATTAGTTGAAGGTCTAAAACTGAATAGGAGATATAAGGCTGAAATCATACTGGATTAGGGAAATATGAGACAACATTCTCAGCATAAAGGAAGGAATGAGATAGCCATAGTAAATGAATAGGAGATTTAAAATAGAGATAATTGAATCCATGGAAGCTGATGAAATCACCAAGCACAAATATGTAGAGAAGGTGAGAATCTTCAGGATTGAGTTGTGGAGAACATCTATCTAAAAGTTATGACCTAAATGAAGTTATAACCTAAGTGAATATCCAGAAAAAGGGAAAGAAAAGGATCATGTAGGTAGGAAGAGAAGCCATAGAGATCACTGTCACAAAAATCAAGAGGGAAGAAATTATCAGAAGGAGAATAGTTACAAAGAGGTTAAGAAAATGAAAACTGAAGAAAGACCTTTAGATTTGACAGCAGAGAAACCGTTGATGACTTTGGAGAGAGTAGTTTTAATTGCATAATGATATTGGGAGCCAGACTATATAGAGTTAAGAAAACCATTTGTGGAGGGGATGGAGAAATCAATTCTAGATGACCTTCCCAATGAGTTTATCTATACAAAAGTGTGGAGCTTTATGAGATAGTGACTAGAAGAAATGAAAGAATTAAATGAAGGTTTTTTTGAGGATGGGGCAGATATGACCATGCTTATAGGCAGTAGTAAGCTGACCAGATGACAGGAATATACAAAATGATTAATGAAAGAGGTGGAATGATCACTTGAACATATAGAGGAGCATGCCTCAAGAAAGAAAAGGGCTACCTCCTCTTGTAAGGCAGGAGTAAAGGGGAAGATAGTATCAGAAGACATTTGAGTGTTGAAGAAGAGGGCAAAAGAGGGAGCCTTCAGTGAACGATAATGACTTTCCCAACAAAACATGAAATAACATTCTCACCTTGGAGGGAGGGACAAGGTGGAGTTATGGATGATTTCAGGAGAGATGGAAAGGTTTGGAAAAGTTGCTATTTTGAATAGGACTATGAATTAATTAGAAGGAAGGGAAGAGGGAAATAAAAAAAATAGAAAGTGCTTAACATGAGCTAGGCATTGTGCTCATCATTTTATATAAACTTTATCCCATTTGATTTGCTCCTCAAAAAAATATGAAGAAAATTATACTACTATTCTAATTTTGTAGTTGAAGGCATACAACAATTAAAAGGCTTGTCCAAGATCACATAGATAGTGAATGTTTCAGGCTCACTTTGAATTTAGGTCTTCTTCATTAGAGCTCTAGTGCTCTCTCCATTGAGTCACCTACTTGTGGTATAAAAGGATTACCTTATCTTAAAGAGGGTCAACTTGAGATTATACGGTACATATTTTTAATGGACTCAGTCAACAACTCAATGATTTTCTCCAGTAGTCTTGTGTTGTTGCAAACCTAGAAACAGTTTTAGTTCATAGAAACCCAATGAGTATAAGGCAAAACAGGAGTCGATTTTTTGAACTCTTTTAGGATTTAGGTCTTCCTTAAGGTGTGCTGTTTTTTTAAAGATATCTAGTGCATTAGATATTTATTTTCCCACTTTCACTTTCACTCAGTCTTTTAACTTACATTTTTTGTAATTCTTTTCCCAAGTACATTATTTTCCCCTCACTGCTAGAAAGACTTACTGTTGTTTCTTTGAAAAAGTCCTGAATAAAAAGTGTTCTTGTTTGTTATGTTCTGTTTTGTTGTAGCTCAGGTTCTAAGTATCTTTTTTTCTTCCCCTCTTTTGGATAAATAAAACTTGTTCTCAAATATGATTGAAAGACTTCTCATAAATACTGGTGACTGACACTTGTCTTAAACCAGAGGAAATGTCCTACTGGAGAACAAAAATTAAATGCTACCTGGCATTTCAGGAACTCTGAAACACTTTTTGACTGTATTTGGAGCCCAATTCCTATAAATTGGTGGGGGGAAAGGCAATAGAATGCACAGGCTATTGCTCATTTTCCTTTCTTTGAAGAAAATATGTCTATGGGAAACTAGTGTTTGAGAAATAGCATAAATGGAAAAAGAAGAGGTAAAGGAAATATCATAAACACTAACTTAAAAGTTTCTCTTAAGCAAAGAAAGAAGAGAGACATGGCTCAATCAATGAAGACCCCATGATGAAATAAAAAAAGAAACACTGTTATTGGACAAATCATATGAATAAAAATCTTATTATTGCAGGAAAGTGATCCTGGGTTATCAGATTATAAGCTCTGGAAAGTTCTATAAATCTGGAAAGACTTCAAGAGTGGTCCAAGGAACAGACGATCTGCCTGACATCGAAGGACTAGACTCACGAAGTTTGGAGAGGCTCAACACCAGATTAGCTTCAGGTTGATGCAACTTTCTATTATACAAAACCGTGACAACCATTTAACATGCTGTATGGGGGCATAAGATGAAGCAACAGAAATTAAGCTTTAAGATTTTATTCAGGTGAGAACATAATAGGGATTTTTAATTACAGATTTTTAATAGAGAGATTTCATACTATTTTAATATTTGTACATATAAGAGACAGCTAATAGTGGACAGAGCACTGAATTTGTAATTGGGAAGCCCTGAGTTCAAATCTAACTCCAGAAACTAGAAATGTCTAGTCCATCAGTTTCCTTTTCCTAACTAGTAAATGCATCAAGTCCAATAATCAAGTATTTATGGTCTACTAAATTCCGAGAACTACACACAATTGTTTTTGTGATTTATTATATAGTGACTTGTACATGAACTTACTGTTCTTTACACATACAGATAAAATTGCTTAGTTAAATTCATTAGAAATGTGTTAACCTTTTATAGAGATGAATGTATGTGGTTCAGTCTTTCATTCAGTTCTCATGATGACTATTACTCATCATTCTCTAGCTAGGATTAGATATGATATCAGTGGTGATAGAACAATTAAGTTAACTGATACACTCAGGATCAAAAGTACAAATTTCCCTTCATTCATAAAACATTCTTGTCAACTGAGTTAACTAGTATTTATGATGAAACAACATTTTAGCAATTTAGTTTCTTTAATTTGATCTTGACAAAATAAAGAAATTATTTTCTATAGACATCAAAGCAGAAATGTTATGTGTGAGATTTTACCTTCTTTGAGAAACACACAAGAAAAAAGATAAGATTAATTTGTTAGAATCTACTATATTCTACTAGAATCTAGTAGGAGAAGATGAAAGGAAGGGACTTGAAAAAGAAAGTAGAAAAATTATTGTATTCATACATTGGAAACAAATGATGAAGTTCAAGCAAGCAAACACAAAGATAAAAAGAAATGGAGAAACCGTAAATCATATTCCCACTTGAAATATGTACTTTTGTATGAGAGGGAGGGAATAGGAAATGTGTGAAGATGATTGAAAAAAATTTTTTCTTGTTTCACTCACTAAAATTGGGTATCTATGTGGAAGGAGGTCATTGAGAGTGGATAGTTATGTGCAAAGTGTTGATTGGAATTGGTACAGTGAAATTAAAGGAATTGTACTCAGTACTGGTAAAAATAATGAAGATAGGAGAACACTTTGGGAAGAAATATGAGATAAAAAATTATAACTCAAAAGGTAAATGAACTGAATGCATGAAAAATCTTCAAAGAGTTTTTATTTACAAAGATACAAAAATGCTATTCACAAAGGAAGACTGAAAATAGAGGGACACGGTTTCAAAGTTAGAACTTAGAACAAAATTGATTATATTTCTACAAGGTCAAAAAATTAAAGTGGCAATCATTATTTTGGATAAAGTGGAAGCTAAAGCAAATCAAAAACAAACAAAAAAACAAAAACCTGAGAGATGAAGATACTACATCAAGCACAAAAATATAACACAGAATGAAATGATATCCTTATTAACATTATGTATTGAAGAACATAGAAACTAAGGACTTAATTTAAAAAGATTATCTGATAACACAGTAGATTGTATGAATTAGAAAGATCATTTAATTTTTCTCCATCAGATCTGACAGGTCTATCATTAATATAAATAAGAAGAGTATAGACACGATGAAAGAATGTTGAAAAATTTAATTCTTAGATATGTGGAAAGACTTAAACGGCAACGTTAAGGTATATGCTTTTTCTGAGGACTCATTCATTTTTTTATTTTAATTAAATAATTTTATTTATTTTCAGTGTTCTACAATCACTACTATATAACTTAGATTATTATTTTTCAGTCCCTCCCCTCTTACTTCCCCCTACTTCCCTGAGACAACATACAATTTTATATAGGTTCCACTCAAACATTCTTATTAAATACATTTTCACTATAGTCATGCTGTGTAGAAGAATTAAATTGAATAGGAGAAATCATATAAGAAACCAAAATGTAATACACACAAAAATAAACAATCTGTTACATTCTCTTTTTGAATTCCATAGTTCTTTCTCTGAATGTGGAAGGCATTTTGCCTCAGAGGACTACTGGGAATTTTTATTAAGTCCTTGCATTACTATGAAGTTCCAAGTCTAGCAGAAAAATGTCTTGTACTCTGTTGTTGTGCTGTGAACAAATTTCTCCCAGTTCTGCTCCTTTCACTCAGCATCAGATCATATAAGTCTGTCCTGGCCTCACTGAAGTCTTCCTGTTCATCGTTTCTTATAGCACAATAGTATTCCATTGCATTCATATACCATAATTTATTCAACCATTCCCGAATTGATGGGCATCCCCTTGATTTCCAGTTTAGGGCCAGCACAAAGAGTGTTGCTATAAATATTTTTGTACATGTGGGACCCTTTCCCATTTTTGTGATCTCTTGGGGATACAGTTTTAGAAACGATGTTGCTGGGGCAAAAGGGCGTGCACATTTTTGTAGCCCTTTGAGAATAATTCCAAATTGCTGTACAGAATGGTTGAATCAGTTCACAGCTCCACCAACAATGTATTAGTGTTCCACCTTTCCTGCTTGTCTCCAACATTTATCATCTTCCTCTTCTGTCATGTTTGCCAATCTGATAGGTGTGATGTGGTGCCTCAGAGTTGTTTTGATTTGCATCTCTCTAATCAAAAGAGATTTAGAGCATTTTCTCATGTGACTATAGATACTTTTAATTTCCTCCCCTGAAAATTGCCTGTTCATATCCTTTGACCATTTATCAATTGGGGAATGACTTGTATTGTTGTACTTTTGACTCAGTTCTCTATATATTCTAGAAATGAGGCCTTTATAACTGACATTAGCTGTAAAAAATCTTTCACAGTTTTCTACATCCCTCTGAATTTTTGTTGCATTGGGTTTGGTTGTGCAAATGTTTAATGTTTAATGTAATCAAAATTATCCATCTTGCACTTCATAATGCTTTCTGTCTCTTCTTTAGTCAAGTATTCTTCCATAAATCTGATAAATACACTATTCCTTGCTCCATAAATTTGTTCATAGTATCAATATTTATACCTAGATCATGCACCAATTTGGATTTTATACTTGTGTACAGTGTCAGGCATTGCTCTATGCTTAGTTTCCCCCAAACTTTTATCCAGTTTTCCCAGAAATTTTTGTGAAACAATAAGTGCTTATCCCAAAAGATGAGCTCCTTGGGTTTATCAAACAGTAGATTGCTACATTCATTGTCTACTATGTTTTGAGTACCTAGCATATTCCATTTGTCTACCCTTCTATTTCTTAGTACCAAGTGGTTATGATAATTGCTGCTTTATAATACAATTTGAGATCTGGTAGTGCTAGATCACCTTCCCTAGCATTCCATTTCATTAGTCCCCCTTGATATTTTGTAGCTTTTGTTCTTCCAGATGAATTTTGATACTATTTATTCCAGTTCTAGAAAATAATTTCCTGATGGTTTGATAGGTATGGCACTAAATAAGTAAATTAATTTAGGTAAAATTGTCATTTTTATTATATTAACTTAGCCTACCCAAGAGGAACTGATGTTTTCCACTTAGTTAGGTCTGACATTATTTGTGTGAAAAATGTCTTGTAGTTGTATTCATATACTCCATGGGTTTGTTTTGGCAGGCAAACTCCCAAATATTTTATAGTGTCTGCCCTAGCTTTAAATGGAATATCTCTTTCTATCTCTTGTTATTGGGCTTTTTGGGGGGATTTTTAATTTGTTCTTTTGCGAGCTTTTTCAACTGCATGCCCAAATCATTGATTTCCTCTTTCTCTATTTTACCCATGTAGGCATTCAAAGATATAAAATTGCCCCTAAAAACAGCTTTTGCAGTATCCCATAAGATTTGAGAAGCTATTTTATTATTGTCTTTCTCTTGAATGAAGTTGTTGATTGTTTCCATGATTTGTTGTTTTATCCACTCCTTCCTTAAGACTAGATTATTCAGTTTCCAATTAATTTTTGGTTTATCTTTCCATGGCCTTTTACTACATGTAATTTTTATTCCATTATAATCTGAGAAAGATACATTGACTATCCCTGCCTTTTTGCACTGGATTGTGAGTTTTTTTGCCCAAGAATATGGTCAATTTGTGTATACATGCCATGTACCAGTGAGAAAAGGGTATATTCCTTTCTATTTCCATTCAGTTTTCTCCAGAGATCTACCATGCATATCTTATCTAGAGTTTTATTCATCTCCTTAACATCTTTCTTGTTTATTTTAAGGTTATATTTATCAAGTTCTGAAAGGAAGAGGCTGAAGTCTCCCACTAATATAGTTTTGCTGTCTATTTCTTTCTGCAACTCCCCCAACCTCTCCTCTAAGAATTTGGATCCTATACCACTTGGAGCATACATGTTTAGTAATGATATTGCTTCATTTTCTCTGGTGCCTTTTAGCAGTATATAATTTCCTTCCTTCTCTCTTTTGTTTAGATCTATTTGTGCTTTTGCTTTGTCTGAGATTAAGATTGCTACCTGTGCTTTTCTTATATCAGCTGGTGCAAAACATATTCTGCTCCAACCTTTTACCTTTATGCTGTGTGTATCCCCTCATTTCAAATGCGTTTCTTGTAAACAACATATTGTTGGATTATGGCTTTTAATCCGTTCTGCTATCCATCTCCTATTTTATGGGAGAGTTTATTCCACTGACATTCACACTTAGGATTACAATATATGTCTTTCCCTCCATCCTCTTTCCTGTCATTTATGCTTTTAGTTCACCCATTTCCCTTCCTCTTCTCAGTAGAGTTTTCACTTCTCACGATCACCTCCCACAGTCTTCCCTTCCTTCTTTCAGACCCCCTCCATTTTACTCCCCTTTATACCCTTGCTACTGCTTGTCCCCTTTTAGCTTCCGCTTCCCTTTCTTCTCCCTTCCCCTCCTACTGCCTATAGAACTAGTTAGATTTATACACTTAATTTAGTTTATTTTTCTCTCCTTGAAACAAATTAGATAAGAGTATCTCTCAAATAATACTCATCTCTCTCCCCTCTTTCCTTCCACTATAATATAATTTTGCAGTTCTTCCTATTATATATATATATATATATATATATATATATATATATATATATATATATATGGTATATAATATATTATTTTCTGGTTCCTCCTTTTTACAACTCTTGTTACAATCCCTTCTCATGCTTGAATCACATTTTTATAATCACATCTCTTACTTTATACCCCTTCCCTCTATCTATGTATATCCCTTTTATACTTCATAATAAATGTGCAATTCTCAAGATTAAGAAGTATCATTTTCCCTTATAGGGATGTAAACAGTTTGCCCAAGCCGAGTAACAAGTTTTTTGTGTTTTTTTTTTCTTTTTCACACTGTTTACCTTTTTATGCCTCTCTTGAGGCCTGCGTTTGAAGACAGAATTTTCCATTGAGTTATGGCCATTGTGTCAAGAAGATCTGGAAATCCCTTATTTTGTGGAATGTCCATCTCCTTGCCTAAAATATTATACTGAACTTTGCTGGGTAATTGATCCTTGGTTGCAGTACCAGCTCCTTGGCCTTGCAGAATATCAAATTCCAATTCCTTTGATCGTCTAATGTAGAAGCTGCAAGGTTCTGTGTGATCCTCACTGAAACTCCTCAATATTTGAATGGTTTCTTTCTGGCTGCCTGTAGTATTTTCTCCTTCACTTGATAGCTTTGGAATTTGGCAGTAATATTTCTTGTTGTTTTTAGTTTCGGATCCCTTTCTTGAGGTCTGTGGTGGATGCTTTCAATGACTATTTTTCCCTCTGGATCTAGCCATTCTGGGCAGTTTTCCTTTATGATTTCTTGGCAGATATTGTCCAGACTCTTTTTGTTTTTCATCAAGGCTTTCTGGTAGGTCAAAGATTCTTAAATTTTCTGTCCTGGATTTATTTTGCAGGTCAGTTATTTTTCCAATTATATATTTTGCATTTTCTTCTATCTTTTCATTCTTTAGATTTTGTTTGACTTATTTTTGATGTCTCATAGAGTCATTTACTTCTACTTGACAAATTCTAATTTTCATCAAATTGTTTTCTTCAGATAAATTTTGCATCTCCTTTTCTATCTGTCCAATTATTCCTTTTAAGGAATTATTTTCTCCTGTAATTTTTTGTCCTTCTTTTTCCATTCCTTCAATTTTCCTTTCTAAAGAGCTGTTCTCATCAGTGAATTCTTTCTTCATACTTTGAAAATCATTGGGCATTTTTTCTTCTTTTTCCTTCTTCAGCTCTTCTGGCAGTATTCTCTGTGTATGCCAGTAGTTCATAGTTCCTTCTGAAGTTTCAAATGGGAGTACAGTCTCAGTACTGACTTCTTTGGTAACCATGGTTTTTGGTTCTTGTCCCCATAGAAAGATTCTATCACCTTTTCCTGCTTGCTCTGCTTCTTTTTGCTCATGAAGGTGAAGTTTTGCGTGTTGTGGCCTCTGATTCTCTCAGTTAGAAGCTGGAGAATCTGTTTTTGAGCGCATTTAGCTGGTGTGAGAAAGCTAAGGGCAGGTGCCTTTGGTTTTCCTTTTGTTTTGCATTTCCAGGCTTAGCCCTGGGGCTAACTTATTCAGTGTCAGGGAGGGGTGGTCTGACTACTGGGAGATCTCTTCAGCTGAGCTAGAGCAAAGGTAAGCTCAGCTTACAACTGGGTCCTAGTGCAAGTTTCCACACCCTCTGGAGCTCCTTTCCTTCCAGTTAGCCTCTGCCACAGTAAGAAGAATCCTGCTTAGCTATTTTCCAAGCCTCAGGTGCTACAAGACTGTTTGCCCCTTCGCCTGTTCCCACTGATCCAGGATTTTCCTGGAGAAATATTATATGGTTCTTTAAGTGGAAGATGCTAGAGCATTAACTTGTCACTCTGCCATTTTGGCTCCCAGAAGATCAAGTAGGTGACTTACAGACGTTTAATCTGCAGGCTGAAATTCTCAGGAGCAGGGCAGCTGATGCCTGGGGCTCAGGGACTGTCACTCACTCAGATCCACTGGTCTCCTGCCCTCAGTTGCCTCTCTGCCTTTCCTCCATGTTGCTGCTGCCCGAGACTGCCCTGGGGATTTCCTGCTCAGCACAGCAGGAGGTGCTGTGCTGAGTGCTGTGGGCTGACCCCTGCAGAAAAGATCCTTCCTGTCAATCTTCCAGTCTGTCCTGGTCTCTGAATCTGCCACAGTCTGTCTCTTATTGCATTGTGCACCTCCAAAATTTGGAGTTTGTCTAAGAGCTTAGGTATGTAGTTGCTCTTACTCCTCCATCTTCCATTCATTCTTTTAAAAAATAATAACTGATTATTTTCTAGGTCATAAAGAACTCAGAAATAATTGTGGAAAGGCAGAAATATTCAACATTTCCTCTATAAAGTGCGATAAAATTAAGCCACAATTAATATGGATCACATCATCAAAAGAGGAAGATGCAAATATATACTTAGATGATCCATTAAATATTAAGCAGATCAAACTAAAAAAATGAGATAATAAAATCACACCAAAGAAATTGAAAATGCCAATATACTATTCAAAGAGATTTGAGCTGCAACTGACACTGTCCTTAGAGGTATATTTAAATGATTAACTTTTTTTCTTTATTAATGAAAAATAAGACCTCACTGATCTGAACATGTAGTAAAAATAAGAAAATTAAGGTTAATAAATCAAGAATGAATACAAATGGGGCTATTTGAAAAAAATAAAAAATTAAAGTAAAAATAAACAGTTAAAATGTTGTAACAATTGGAAAACACAATCAATAAACAATTAGAAAATTTTCTTTTAATGGGAATTGAAATAAAATTAGCAAAATAAGAATAGAAAAGGGGGACTCATAATACAGAAAGGAAATAAAGCACAAAAAACTACTATTCCTCAGCATGTGGCAGAAAATCAAGAATTAAATACATAAGCATCTCATATGCATAAATCATAGACATTTTCAGAATAAGCAAAAGATAATCTATACAAATTTACCTAAGCATAAGAACATGAAGAAGTCTGAAGTGGTCTGTCTGGAAGAAAAGTTTGGGGATCACATTTTGTTGTTGTCAGTTAGCTATTTTCAGTCATGTCTGAGTCTTTGAAACTCCATTTGTGGTTTTCTTGGAAATGAGCCTGGAGTGGTTTCTGTTTCCTTTTCCAGTTCATTTGACAGGTAAGGAAACTGAGGCAATCAGGTTTGAAATGACTCACCAAGGGTCATACAGTTGCTAAGTGTCTGAGACCATGTTAGAAGCCAGAAAGATAAATTTTGAATCCAGTCATACCTCTGCTATCCACTGCATTACCAAGTTGCATGGGCAGCTAGGTGGTGCAGCGGATAGAGCACCAGTGCAGGTGTTAGAAGGACCCGAGGTCAAAACTCACCTCAGACACTTGAGACTCACTAATTGTGTGATCTTGGGCAAGTCACTTAACCCCAATTGCTCATCTTGAGTCATCTCCAGTCATCCTGATAAATATCTGCTCACTGGATTCAGATGGCTCCGGAGAAGTGAGACTGGAGACCTGCACAACCCTTCCTCACTCAAAACAAAGTCAAGTGCAAGTAGTCATTATTTCTTTGATGGCATGGTCTTCTTCAGCAATGACGGACGAACACACAACCAAGTTGCTTAAGAGCACATGACCAGGTGCAATTTCTATAAGCATTTTCAAAAATAGACACTGAAGATATTGCTGTCAATTATTTACTTCTATGAGAAAAACTCAGCCCTGCTTGCCAATCAAGGAAAAAGGACAGAGAAATGTAGATTAAAAAAAAAAGTACTTCCTGTGTACTAGCTTTTCATGGTATTGCTTTCTCCTGTCTGTTCCACCAGCTTGTCCACTTCTCATTCTCTGTCTTTGTACCATCATCCATGTCTTACCCAGTAAATATGGGTATTTTTCAAACCTTTGGCCCCTTCTTTCCTTTTTAATGATCTCATCAGCATCTATGGATCTCTATGTGCACAAATCCCACCTCTCTCTCTCTCTCTCTCTCTCTCTCTCTCTCTCTCTCGTTTTTTATCCATATTCTCCCTCATGGGATCTAGTGTCAGATCACCAACTGCCTGTTGGGTATCTTAAAGCAAGTGTTCCAAAGCCAATTCAAATGTATTTAATGCATTGCCTAGTCTTGTTATTTCTTCCTTCATGACATGTCATTCATTCTCTCTGCTCCCACAATCACTGCACTCATACATGTTTTCATTGTCTTGCATCAGGATTTATTACTATTGCCTTCTAGTTTCTTTCTCTCCTCCAAGTGTCCATCAATCTAGGCCATTTTCTGCTCCCATGAAGAAGTGATTTTCCCAAAGTGCTGGTCTGACTTTGTTACTTATCTGCTCATAAAACTCTGGCAAATACAAATATAACTTTATCTGTTTAAATTTCAAGGCAATCGTCTTACTATTTATTCATGTTTGTGTTTTGTACACTCCATATCCAATCTCTGTGATGTTTTCCTGACTATCCTTTATTCCTGAAAGCCTTTTCTCCTCACCTCCTAACTTCACTGACTTCTTTGGAATTAACTCAAATCTGCTGTCTTCTCTTTTATTTGTACTATATATATCTTGCATGTATGTATGGATGCATGTATGTGTGTATACATACATATATATATATATTTCTTCTTGGCAATATATACACAAATTATATATATATATATATATATATATATATACTATATATATATGCAATATATATGCATATATACATATGCCTTCTCAGTGATTGATTGATCTATTTATTCATCTATCTTTCTATCTACTTATCTACATATCTATCTATCTAATTTCCATTCTTGGCATCTTATCTTTAATACAAGAATTTCTCCTTGAAGACAGGACCATGTTTTTCCCTTTCTTCTCATCCCTAGTGATTAAGAACAGTGTCTATCACATAAGTATCTCATACATTCTCATTTATTGGGTGGCTGGGATAAGTGCAAGTGATAAAAATACAAGTGAGTAGCACAGTCCTTGCCCTCAGGGAGCTAATTTTCAAAGAGGAAGAGACACCACAAAATGAGCAGGGGGTATGTGGCTGTCTGGTTAGGACATGGCCTGGGATTCACCTGGAGGTCTGGTTGAGAGCCACATAAGATGGTAGTTCATTTATCAAATCCTATATCCCAAGTTTAAGTGTGCATGTGTATGTCTATGTCTGTGTGCGTTACAAAGTCTCACATTTAAGTGAGTGTGCTTGTGTGTGTGTGTATCTGTGTGTGTGTGTATCTGTGTTTGGGAAGGGGAGAAGGGGTTAGTGATGGTCATGTTGGTATCTGTAGAGAAGGAATCATTTACTGATGGTTATGTTAGAGAAAAGACTACAGAACAATACGCTAATTCTCTCATGTGTTACAAAATTTTTAAGTTTGCCACATGCTTTAGATACATTATCAAATTATAGTTTCCAAAAAACCTCAGTTAGGAAAATACTAAAACGATATGATTACTAGCAATATTGTGTAGATAAGAAATTTTAGAAATGGCAATATTAAGTGATATGCCTATGGTCACTTAGAAAGTGTCTCAAATGAATCTAAGCATCCCTGACACAAAGTTGAATCCTCTCACCAATAAGGTAAACATTTCATTATCATTAAAGAAAATCAATGCAAAAATATTAAGCAGAATATTGGCATCTATGTTATACAATGGATCCAAAACACTTTAATACCAAAAAGATTTTTATCATATATGTATTAATTAGGGAGATATTTAACACAAGGGCAATAAAGCATCTCAATGGATAGAGAGCTGGAGTGAGGAAGAACTTAGGTTCATACTCACCTTCAGATAGTTAATAACTCTGGGACTCTGAGGAAGTCATTTTACTTCTGTCTGAGTCAGTTTTGTCTTCTATAAAAGGGAATTAATTATAGCATCTACCTCCTATGGTTCATGTGAAGATAAACAGACAATATTTGTAAAGAGCTTTACATACCAGAAGTACTATACAAATCCTATCTATGATTTTCCCCGGAAAACAATTAATTAGTGCTAGTATAGCAGTATATACTGAACTGAGTTTTCAATAAAATGAAACAAATTAGCTATGTTTAAAAAAATTAAAAAGAAACATTCCTCCTTTAGTATCAATTTGTTATTCAAAATAGCTCAAGAAATGTTAGCTATACCTATCAGAAAAAAAAGAAATTAATGAAATAAACATTAAGAACCAAAAATCTCTGTCTGCAGGTTCTTATGATGGTTCACTTATAAAGCCTAAGACAACAAGTAATAACAAAAAGTTAATCAAGTAGGCATAAATGGCAAGGAAAGTAGCAGGATATATGAAAAGCATAAGACTATAAGCATTTCTAACATTGTTAATAAAAATAGAAAGACTGGAGAGAATGAGAAAGGTAATTTAAAACAGTAAAATGAACTACTTTTCTCGGCATTGACCTATCAATATCCATATGCACACATGACTCATATAATTACATTTCTAAAGTAACTTTTACAGACATATGATCAGAATAGTTAGACATATCTTCAATATTTTCAAGAAAATATAATGAGTGAAGATATACCTAGTATCTGTGGCTGGGTTGAGTCAATACAATCAAAATGACAATATGTCTAAAATAATCCACATACACAACATTATGTTAATCCTTATTTTGAACTTATTCAATTAATATTTTTTAAGAAATGTTCAACCATCATTATGCCATAATGATTTCAATTTTTAAAAGGCCATATACTTAGAATTATCTATTCCAGAAGAGTATTGTTCAAAATTTTGACAAAATTCATATGGAAGAATGAAAAGTCAGCAAGATCTTGAAAACTGAAAGTATAGAAAACTTTATTGGTAAAGATGGAGTAATGACAATGTTTGGTCTCAAACTGTATTTCAAAGTGGTAGTTGTCAAAAGTATGAATTACTAGGTAAAAATAAAAGACAAAGTAGATCAGTAAGCTATATTGGATGAGCAAGATATAGAACTAAATTCAACAGGCTAATATTTTGATAAATCCAAGAGCACAAATTACTTGGAAAAGAATTACTTTCTTTCTGTATTTCTATTCAAATTGTAAGGAAAACTAGATGACATTTTGGCGGAAAATCCTATTATAAGAGCTAACTATATAAACCACAATAAACTTCAAATATATCAAAATAATAAATATAACAAGTCATACCATAATTTGTGACTTTCAAAATATCCCAGAAGGGAAAATCCTTATACTAAATGATTTGACTCAGCCTCCACCCTCATGAATTTTATAAGTGCCTCAAGGAACACACCTACACACCAATGTGAAATAACCAATAACTTAAAAGTTCATTGAAGAGCTATAAAACAAATTCCTATTTGAGGTCAAAGAAGTAAAATATCAAGTTAATTACTATTGTTACATGAGACTTGTGTTGTTCCTAACAGCATAATATTCTTCATGAAATTAGTCTTTATAAACAGCTTTTTTATTTAGAGATAGCTAAGTGGTCAGTGGATCAAGTACTGGGTCTTGAATCAAGAAAACCTAGCTTCAAATCTAGCCTCAGACACTTATAGCTATTTAACCTCTGGCAAGCACTTAAGCCCTGCTTGCCTGCATTTTATCTGTGGTAAAATAGGGATTAGAATAGCACATTCCTCTCAGAGTTGTGAAAATCAAAAGAGATAGTATCTGTAAAGTATTTAGTGTGGTGTCTGGCACAGAGTAGGTGCTCTACAAAGGATAAATATTATTATTATCATTATTCAGTGAGATGAAGTTCCCATAGTAGAGTAAATTCAACCCTTCCCCATTCTCAAATGTATTAAATAATGTCAACAATTGCTACATAATTATAATAATGACCAGATTATATTTGTGGAAATCTGAATTTTTGTATAGAATAGTATTTGTTTTCCTGTTGAAATGACCCATAATTCTTGACTCTTGAAATGTTCTATGCTTTAGTTCAGTGGCAATAGCACTAATCTTGGAGTCAGGGGTATTCTAACACTAACATTTATTCCCTGTGTAAAGTATGAAAAGTAATATAAGCGCTAGGGTCTTCAGTTATCTCATCTGGAAAATAAATGGTACTGGATAAGGGTACTGGATTCAATGACTTGTAAGGTCACTTCCAGTTACCAATATACAGTTGCTAGAGCACAGAAAGTATTTTTTTTTAATGTTTATAATAGATTGGCTCTCTCTCATCTTCTGATTCCATAGATATTTCTTTCTTGGAGATAGTCATACTCTATCCATATTCACAACTTCTAGAACTTGGCTTTTTCCCTTTCTTTCCCACTGGCCTGATTTATTGTTAATAAATGTCTGAATTAGTTAACTTCATTAGATAGTCATTCCTTACATATGCTTATGGTACATCATTTAGAAAACTAATTGCATATCTGATCAGATACTGAAATACAAGAATTTTCATCTTCATAAATTTTACAAGTTTAAAATTAAATCTATTAAGCATGTGGTTAAATAATACATGGTATAGCAATTCCATGTAAGGTAGAGATAAAAAATAGAGATGAAAGTGATAAAAATCTCCTCATACTTTAAAGAAAAAAAATAATGACACTGATAAGTAACACAAATAACCTAATATAAGCATTTTACTTGTCTCAAAACTCTCTTTCTGGGAAGCTAGGTGGTGAGTACAAAGAATGTTAGACCTGGAGTCAGGAAGATCTGAGTTGAAATCCAGGCTCAGACACTTCCTTGCTGTATGAATCTTGACAAGTCACTTTGCCTATCTTTGTCTCAGTTTCTTCAACTGTAAAATGAGGATGATAAGAGCATCAAACTCATAGGGGTCATTGTGAGGATCAAAAGAAATAACATTTGTAAAGCACTTAGTGTGGTGCCTGCATGTAGTAGATGCTAAATAAACACTTGTTTCTTTCTCTCATCTTCATTCAGAAAAGGAAAGATTTTCATTCTTGTTGAGTTTGGGACTGTTTCTTCCATAGTACTTCATGGGGATGCCCTTTGATCTTGTTTTAGAATGACTAAACTCAAGCAATGAGACGTTTCACACATAATAACCTTTGTTCCTGTTGTTCAGTTGTCTCCAATCACATGCAACTCTCTCTGTCCACATTTGTGGTTTTCTTGACAAAGATACTGGAGTTCTTTGCCATTTTTTTCTGTAGATCTTTGTAGAGATGAAGAGATTAAGGCAGGCAGGGTTAAGTTACTTACTCAGTCACACAATTGCTAAATGTGTGAGTTTGAATTTGAACTCAGGTCTTCCTGGTGCTCTAGCCACTACTCCATCTAGCAAGATCTAATTATCACTTTCTATTTGTTTTAAGATCATACCATCATTTACAGGAACATTTTCCTAGAATAATTTATTTCCCATAATAATATATCCTCTCTAGCTTTATAGGCAAATTTGCTTCCATCAATTTATGTTGATATAGATGACAAGTTAGTGGTTCATGTAAGAGATGGACAAGATTGGGACTGAAGAGTTAAAGTTCTGTTTTTTTTTTCTTAAATCCCCTAAGATGCAAATTCTTTTCCTCTTTTTTTGGTAGGAGAGAGATGATGCAAGAGTTGGGGTGGAATGTTGCTGTGATTATCTCCTTATTTCTTGTAACACTCTGAAGTGGCCCCTAATCTCTCTCCTTCCTCCACTTTCACCACACACACACACACACACACACACACACACACGCACACACACGCACACACACACACACAGAGAACAATTGTGGATAGTTGAGAATGGTTCATCACAATCTGTATATCTTACAGGAAAATGCTTGAAGTCACTATGGTCTCCACAGAATAAGAATAGTCATTGTGAATTTATGACATTACTTCTCTGAAATACTGAGCTATGTTGTGTTGATTTCTGTGAGTTTCTGTTGTCTTCTCATAGATTGCTGAAGTAGAACTGGAAAAGATCTTGTAAGCCATCTAGTCCCTCACCTATCTTTAACTAGAGAGTTGTGAGGAAGCTAAATGACTTGGCTTACCTCATACAGATAGTAAGCATCATTGACAGGATTTGTACTCAGGTCTTCTTATTGCAGAATCAGTATTCTTTTCACTGGTCTGCTCTAATCACTGTCCTTTTTCAACCATTCAGGGCATCCACTTGTCTTGAGTACTTCAAATTTAAGCCTAGAGTTACCCATCGGACATGCACAGTCATTACAGCTCACCCAACATAGCCCATGCTGTAGGACAATAGAAATAAGATTCATGGTCAGGGATTTGTCTTGGACTTAGGCATTCCCTCTTGGCAATCAAATTACCTAGATATGTCCAGAATAGAAACTTACTAGGGAAAGAATGATTTTGTCTTCTCACAAAGTAATACCCTTCCTTCTGCTTTGGTACAAATTCCTGAATTTTGGCTTTAGCAGTAATAGAAAAGCTGTTTCTGGTGATTGATACATCTCTTAAACAGATGAAGTGGTCAGCTTTCAATGAAATTTGAAAACATAACTAGCCATAAGTAAGTAGGCTTTGAGTTGATTATAGGCATTGGATATTTGCTCATTCATCATGTTCGTTTCACACAGTGAGTTTTTAGACCATAAGATCTTCAGATTGTTCCATAAGTACCCACTACAATAAACAGACATTAAGGAGTGTTTAGATGTTGATTAATGGCACTGCTTTGGGGAGTATGTATGGATGAGGATTTGAAGAGGTGTTACCACTATGAGACACTAGCATCAATTTCCGATCTAAAATTTTAAGTAAAATTTTTTATTCATTATCTACTTCTTCATATTTTTTCTTTCTGAATATAACTTTACCCCTTCTCCATCTGTGAGTCATCTAGTGTAAAAGAAGAAAAAAAAAGAAAATATAACACAACTTGTTAGACCTAAGAAGCCTGTCAACTAAGTCTGGTGGTAAATATATGATGTTTGCACAGCTCTAAAGTAAGGAAGGAAAGTACAGTTTCTAATCTTTACGTTTGGGTCAAGGTCAGACATAAGAATTTTATCTATTATGAAAAATAAATTTTGTAAAAAAGAAAAAAATTATCCTTTGTATTTTCAATCTATTCTATTTTTTTTCTACTAAAATGATTTTTAGCACAGAGCCAGGCACCTAATAGGCATATAAAATACTTGTTAGATATCTGTTTGAGGCGTTCCTTAATATTTATGCTATAATATTGAAATATTAGAATGAAGAAATTCATCCAAATCTCCACTTTCATGGACTTATAAATTCTGGGTTCCTTCTAGGAGCCTAACTATAGAAATATTTCCTATTTTCTATTGCCCTGTCACTCAAAATTCAGAGAAGCAGAGGGCACAGTCAATCTCTCCTCCAAAATGTTTTTTTTTGTCAAGATTATCATTAACTACAATTATCAAACTGGAAATAGTAATATTTCATAAGCTAGGCATCCAATTGAGCACATATAGATCTGTCAGATGCCTTTTTGCTGAAGGTAGTAAAAAAACAAGGAAGTACCACCCCTTACACACACACATACACACACACAGACACACACACATTAATGTGCACACACAAATATACATCTTTCTTTAACAAATGACATATGTTTGAATTACCTAGCTGCAAAGATTCTCCTTTGAAGACGAAGTACTGAGGTCATCCAAAAGTCACTTACTACTAAGCCAGAGAGAAAACAGCATTTCTTATGCAATGACTATCAATAGAAAACATAGCCTTCTTCTTGCCTTTCCCCACCCCATGCCCAAATCATGCATGCCCTGCTAGAGTTCAACAAAAACATTGCTCAACTGTATCTTATCTGAAATCAAAGGTACATAAAATGCCCATTTTGTTTAAATGAATTGCAGAAAACTTTATGTTATACAAACTCTTCCACCACCATGGGAAACGTAATTGTATTTTCTTGCATCCCTTCCCTTTAAACTCTCAATTCGTCACAATTTGATATCAATCACAATCACTTTTAATCTTCTGACCATTCAACTTCTCATGTGCTTATGGTACCAAAGTACTCAATCTGAATGATTCCCATCTGACCACATTTCAATATAATTTATCTGTCTTCCTCTCGGTCCACCTGTTTTTCTGTCTAATGAGGCATCATTAGAGTAATATAGTCTTTTCTTTAGTGTCATAGAGAACTAAGAAGTCATCTAGAACAGTAAACCTCATTCTTCAGAAACAGAAACAGAGTCCCAAAGAGGGGAAATAATTTTTAAATGCTCACAGAGGCTGCAAGTCTTGATGAAGACCTCAAATCAAAATCTCCTGCTCTTTCTACTACACCATACAGCCTCAGTTTTAATAATAGCAGCTACATTTATTTAGTATCTGAGAACATAAGAATTCAAGAATTGGACAGGACCTCACTGGCCATCTAGTTTAATGTGTATATTAAAGTTTGCAAAATATTTTATATATGTTAGAGAAGGGGAACAGAGTCAGCATATAGATAGCACCTAATACATGCCAGGCTCATTGCTAAACACTTGAAAAATAGTATCCCATTTGATCCTTATTGAAACCAGTGAAGTTTTATCTGCATTTTACAGTTAAGGAAACTGAGAAAAAGAAAGATTAAGTGACTGCTAAGGTCACACAACTACTGAGCATCTGAGGACAGATTTGAACTCAGGACTCCCTGACTCAAGACCCTGCACTTTTCTCACTGTGCCACTTTACTGCTTCACGTTATCTCATTCTAATTTCAGAATAACTATGAGTGGGATGTAGTAAAGATATTAGCAGCATTTTAAAATTAAGGAAAATGTAGAATATAAAGATGAAGAGATTTGTCTATGGTTACTTAGATAGTAAAAACTCAGGTCTTCCTGACCCCAAATATAACACACTTGATTATGAGTAATTCAATATTTGATATTTATTTCTAAAATTGCTAAGTACCTTTCTGTTTTGGTTTTCTTAGTGACCTCAAATGACTCTTTATGCATTTTCAATTAACATATAATTCTGGGGCAAAAATATACCAGAGGTCTCTTTATCATTACTAATATTATTATAAGGAAATGAATTAAATACAATTATGAAAATGATTTAAAAATCAAGTTCATAAACCCCAGGCTAAGAAGACCTGAGAAGGTCTTTCAAGAGGCAAAGGTCAGTAAGAGGTAGATTTGCATTCTATTGGTATTAATTAATTAATTAACTGTAAATATTAATAGTAATTAACAGAAATATAGAGATTTAAGAATTCCAAAGTGTTTTACATATGTTATTTCCTTGGATGCTTCCAACAATCTTGTGAAGTAAGTACTGTCAGTACTCCCATTTTAAAGATGAAGAAACTGAGGTTGAGAGAAGTAAATTGCTCAGGGTCCTACAACTTGTACACACCTGAGGCAGTACTCAAACTCATGTTTTTCTTTCTGAAACTCCAACGCTCTGTCCATTATGGCACCCATCAGATAAGACATATTTCCAGTTCACTGCTCTCCATTTAGGCAGTAATGAATAGCTCACATTCATTTATCGTTTTACTATGTCAAAATAACTTTCCTCACAATAACTGTAGGGCAGGTAGTACTAATATTTTCCCCATTTTAAGACACATAGACAGTCTCAGAAAGGCTCCATGCTATGTCCAAGGTCAGACGACTGTATATGACTATTATTCAAATCTAGGTCTTCTGCTTCCAAGTTCAGTTATTTTCTTCACTGTACTATAATGCCCAAGTTGGCTAGCTGACTGACTAATGGATTATGTAAAGAGAGATATTATTAAATGTTGGCAGACCTTAAAATGCTAGACAATCCAGTCAATTCACTTAAAAAATACTTCAAACTAAAAATTTAATCAAATTAGCTGGTTAATTGTACCACAACAAGTCAAACTGATAGCTCCAACTAATCCAATCCAATCCAATTAAATTGTATCCCACTCATATGATAATAATCTCATAGTCAGAATCTAATGAGAAATGATCAAAATAGGGAGGGAAATATAATATTTACAACCTCAAGAGGATATTTTACAAATTACAAAAAAAGTTTAGATTTTGTGTGTTTTAAGCATTTGATATAATGATGCTCTCCATTAAAAAAAGATAGATCTTTGTAAAATGGGCCATGCTTTTTTTTAAGTACTAGAGAACAGATTGAATTCTCCTCTTGGCCTTAAATAAAGTGTATATTATAATGACAGTGAAAATACAGATTGTGATATGTTTTTTTTTTAAATGTGAACAGGCAAGCCACAGAGAATATTGCTAGTGTATTACTCCATAGTTGGTTCCTAATTCCATTCTAAATCTTCTTCCCTGTATTTTTGAAAAGGTGAAAAATCATTCCTTAGACTACTCAGTATTTGATTGCAATGATGATCTGTTGGCTTTTGCTTTTGATCTAAATTTCCTTTTATACTCAGATGTAATGAATCTAGACTCAAAAGAATAAAGAGTCTAAACAGAAACATACTCTAATATTCAGGTGCTGTTGCTTTGAAGAATGAATCAACCCTCAGGAAAAGCAGAGGGAAAGAGACCTTGCCTGCTTCCAATTTCAGCATGTACTTGTTCTCCACTTTAATTAATGCTTTACTAGACTGATCTCATGTCATATTTGTTATGACCATAAAAATGCAGTTGTGTCATAAAGGGAGCAATAGTTTCTAATCTATGAGGGGGAAAATGTTCTTCAGAGGTATTTCATTCATTTTTTTAAAGAAAATATATTCTAGGACATTCTGAAGATTTGGTTCTTTGACTTTCCTGGTTGGACGCTTTCCAAAAAGTACGGAAAATAAGAAATAAAGATACTTAGCTATGTCAAGTGGTAGAAACATGGTTGGGACTGACATAATATTTAAAGGGTTGTTGAACAGAAAAGCAAAATATATCTGTATACACACACACATATAAGTATGTATATATACACATGCATGTATATATCACGTCACATGCATTAACATATGCACACATGTACATATGTATGTGAGTTCATATGTATATATACACACACATCCACATATACACAATATGTGTGTGCATACACACTCACACAGGTGTGTATATATATGTACACACTATATATATATATATTTGTATATGAGTATATATATATATGTGCACACATATACTTTACTATGTGTATGTATGTGTGTTTGTATTTATCCTTTCTCATCTCTACCTGTTAGAAGATCTCCTTAGGGGTTTTTTTCTGGGATCCATGAATTTACTTTTTATATTATTTTGATAATCAAATTTCAATATTATTGATTTTCTTTGTAATCCAATATATTTGACTTCAACTTTAATTCAATATATTTCACTTTAGGCATTATACACATACACACACATATATACACATATAGCTATGAACACACATGTAAAAGAGAGAAGCAGTGGTGCATAGGCTTCACCAGACAACCAAAGGAGTACATGATGCTAAAATAATTTAGACACAAAAGGACTCTGCATTGCAGTTTAACTTCTCTGATGGGTTTTGACTACACTATCATAATCCCTCCATCCCCTGCCCCAGAAAAGCAACAGACAATAACAAAACCTCAGCACTCTCAACTATTTCTTACCCTCTGATTGGATGACTAAAGGAACACAAAACTCCTCCTACAAGCTCCCTTTATAAGGGGTTCAGAGTCCTCCCAAAACTCTTCATTTCCCACTAGCTGTTGTGCTTAGTTTTGACTCCATCATCCTCCTGCCACTTTGTATTGCCAAGTATGTCGTGAGCACCGCCCTTCCTTTTTAGCTTCCTTTTGTACATTGTCTTCTCCCTTTAGATTGTAATCTCCTTGAAGGCTTGAGCTATCTTTCCTTTCTCCCTCTGCCCCTTAGTTAAGCAAAGTGCATGAAGCTTATTAGAAACTTAATAAATGCTTATTTTATTTCATTGTGATAACTCTTAACATGAATGAAAGAGATGATACCATAACAACTCAATGTCTTATGGTACTTCAACGTTTGCAAACAATTTTTCACGAATTTATCTTATTCAATTTGGTCTTCTCAACATCACCCCTCAACTCAAGATCAAACTCCTATGGGAATCTGTCCTGATACTGTTATCATCCTTCCCTCAGAAAAGAGAGATCATTTTTCACCCATTCGCATATATTTTATATTTACCTATATGTACATTTGGGGCAGCGAGATGAGGCAGTGGATGCAATTCTGGCCCTGGAGTCAGGAAGACCTCGTGACAATTCTGACCTTAGACGCTAATGGTGGTACCCCAGGCAAGTTCATTTAATCCTCTTTCCTCGTCTGTAAAATGAGTTGGAGAAAGAAATGGCAAATCACTCCACTATCTTTGTTAATAAAACCTAGAAGAGAAGCAGCTAGGGTGGCAAAGTGAACAGAACGCTGGCCCTGAATTTAAGAGAACCTGGCTTCAAATGCAACCTCAGACACGACAAATGACACTGGGCAAGTCACTTAACCCTGATTTTCCACCAAAAACATAACAAAAAGAAATTCCCAAATGGTGTCACAAAGATTCAGACGTGACTAATCAACTAAAGAATGAAATATATGCATTCATATTGCTTCCCCTGGACTAGCCTGGTCCTTGAGAGAAAGGACTGCTATGTATTTTGGGGGGAGGGAGTGATTTGCCTTTGTATTTTCAGTACTGAGAAGAGTACAAATTGATTCTATATAATCATTTTAATTAATTAATTTGTTTTTAGTTTTCAACATTCACTTCTACAAGATTTTGAGTTCCAAATTCTCTCCCCATCTTTCCTCTCTGCCCACGCCAAGAGATTGTGCATTCCAATTACCTCTTTCCCCAATCTGCCTTCCCTTGTATCACAACTCTCCGTTTTATCATCACCCTCCCCTCTATTTTCTTGTTCGACAAGATAAATTTTTTAAAGATTGATTTCTATACACCATTGCCTATATGTCTTATTTCCCAGCAGCATGTGAAACAATTTTTAACATTTGTTTTTAAAATTTTGAATTCGAACTTTTCTCCCTTCCTTTCTCCCCACTCATCTCCACTGAGAAGGAATGCAATTTGACATAGAATATACACATGTAGTCATGTAAAATACTTCCGTAACAGTCATGCTATGAAAGACTAACCATATTTCTCTCCATTCTATCCTGCACCCCATTTATTCTAGTCTGTTTTTTGACCCTGTGCCTCCTTAAAAGTATTACTTCTATTACCACGTCCTCCCGTCTGTCCTTTCTATCATCCACCACCCTTACTTACCTCTTTCCCCACTACTTTCCTGTGGTGTAAGACAGGTTTTCATACTAAATTGAGTGTTCATGTTGTTCCTTCCTAAAGGTAAATGAATGAGAGCAAGGCTCACTCTTTCCATCTCACTTTCCCCCCTTTTCCCTCCATTAACAAAGCTTCTTCTTACCTCTTTTATGTGAGAGATAATTTAGCCCATTCTATTTTTCTCTTTCTCCTCCCAATATATTTTTCTCTCACCTTTAATTTTACTTTTTATATATTATCCCTTCATATTCAACTACCCTAATATTGGGAAAAGTCTCAAGAGTTGTAAATATTATCTTTCCATGTAGGAATGTAAACAGTTCAACTTTAGTAAGTCACTTATGATTTCTCTTTCCTATTTATCTTTTCATGCTTCTCTTGATTCCTATATTTGAAAGTCAAATTTTCATTCAGCTCTGGTCTTTTCAACAAAAATGCTTGAAAGTCCTCTATTTCATCGAATTATCATTTTTTCCCCTGAAGTATCATACTCAGTTTTGCTGGCTAGGTGATGCTGAGTATTAACCCTAGCTACTTTGAACTCTAAAATATTCCACGTCCTCCAATCCCTTGATGTAGAAGCTGCTAGATCTTTTGTTATCCTGATTGTTTTTCCACAATACTCAAATTGCTTCTTTCTGACTGCTTGCAATATTTTCTCCTTTACTTGGGAACTCTGGAATTTGGCTACAATATTCCTATGACTTTTCCTTTTGGTATCTCTTTCAGGAGGCCAGTCAGTGGTTCTAGAATATCAGGGCAGTTTTCCTTGATAGTTTCTTGAAAGATGATGTCCAGACTCTTTTCTTTTTTGTTCCTGGCTTTCAGGAATCAAATAATTTTTAAATTGTCTCTCCTGGATCTATTTTCCAGGTCAGTTGTTTTTTGTTTATTTTTTGTATGAGATATTTCACATTGTCTGCTATTTTTTCATTCCTTTGGTTTTGTTTTATAATTTCTTGATTTTTCCTAAAGTCTTTAGTATCCATCTGCTCCATTCTTATCTTTACATAATTATTTTCTTCAGTGAGGTTTTGGACATCCTTTTCCATCTGGTCAATTCTGCTTTTTAATACCTTCTCCTCATTGTCTCTTTGGATCTCTTTTGCCATTTGAGTTTATCTGTTTTTTTAAGGTGTTATTTTCTTCAGCATTTTTGGGTCCCCTTTGGCAAGCAGTTGACTTGTTTTTCATGATATTCTTGTACTTTCATTTCTTTTTCAATTTTTGCTCTACTTCTCTTATTTGATTTCCAAAATCTTTTTTGAATTCTTCCATGGCTTGAGATCAACTCAAATTTTTCTTGGAATCTTTGAATGTAGGAGCTTTAACTTTGTTGTCTTCTCCTGGTTGTGTGTTTTGATATTCCTTGGCACCAAAGTAAGATTCTATGGTCTGATTTTTATCTGTTTTTTCTCAATTCCCCAGCCATTTACTTGACTTTTGAGCTCTTCCTCAAGGTAGTTCTCTGCTTCCAGTGGGGATGGGAGATGGACTATCAGTGGTTAGATCCCCCCACAATCTGTGGACCCAAACCTCCAGAAATAGGCACTGCCTCTGTTCCTGCTGTGGCTGCTGTGGGCTTCTCCATCCCTTCCACCACCCTGGAACTAGGGAGAATAGCTGTACTCACACACACAATTTGTCCTTGGCGTTTTGCTGCTGTGAAATCTGGAAATCACCATAGGTACCAGATTCAGTCTACTGAGGCCTGCTCAGGTCCATTCTATGCTGGTGCAGCCCATGGCGAACTGGCTTGGCTCCCAGTGTGGCACTATAGATACTTCTCCATGACCTTCCAGGATGTCTTGGCCTAGAGATTTGTTTCACTCCATTACTCCATGGGTTCTGCAGCTCCATAATTTATTTAAAGTCATTTTTACATGTATTTGGCTGGGCTTGGGGGGTGGGGGGGAAGAGAGCTTTAGCAAGTCTCTGCTTTTTCTCTGCCATTTGACTCCAACCCAGCTAAAAGGCATTTTAGAAAGGGAATGCTGGCTAGAATTGAATTGCACTAGTACATTTATCCTTTCCTTAGAGAAACAATTGATGAAATGGGTTCATCACCATCATAGTAGTGATGCTGAGTGATGCAGAAACCATATTGCATGGTTTATTATTTTTGTAAAGCAACACTGTCTCCTCTCTTCATTATTATGATGATGACAAATATAGGCAGAACATACATACCTTGAGGGAATGTACTACATTTTCCTTGATCCTTTTTATACCCAGTGCCTAACACCATTTTGTCCATCTAGGATTCACTTAGAAAATGTTTATGGAATTGAATTAGGAAAGATTGAGAGCACTCATAATACTTAACTAGGTGTAGCACAAATAGTCATCAGCCAATAACTTAAGAGCTTTGACAGTTGCCATGTACTCAGAGAGCCAAAGGTCATTTCTCATGGTCACACAGGTAGTAAATGTAAAAGTGGGATTTGAACCCAAGTCTTCTTTACTCCAAATTAAAGTGTCTAGAAATTGCTCTCTCTATATAGACACACACATATAAACATACATGTATATATGTGCATACATATACACAAACACACATGTATACATATGCATGCACACATATGTGTATGTGTCTCTTCCCCACTACCACCTCCAGATGTAAGTTATATAGTGATCAAATGATTAGACAGGATAATTATATAACCATAGTGCTTTTGAAGCTAATGGACTTCAAGCTTTTTTACCTGCTTTTATTTATATGCATTTTTAAATTGAGCACGTGCATATTCTCATCAATATCCTACTTATACATGTTATTATAATGTGGAAATAATTCAGGATTCTTAAGAGCTTTGTCATGAGTCCAACATCTATCAGATCCTATGCTTGAGTCACAAAAACTCTTAAACACTGACAAATATCAAAGAGGGGTGCTTATCTACATCCATGGAGCTGAGCACCCATCCTGACAGTCACTGGTAATTGTAAGGTATTGCAGCATGTAGATAGAGACAATTGAGAAACAATGTAATAAAAGAGATGGAGACCTAGCCTTAGAGTCAAGAGATTAGGCATCGAATTTAATCTGATTTGGGCAAGTCACTTAAGCTTTTAGCGATCTAGGAAGTTCTCTAAGAAAATCAGTTTCAGAGAGGCATGAATTTACATTTTCTTTGTTTGCTTGCTTGTTTTGTGTTTTCGTTTTTTTTGTAGAAGCCAACATGGTTATATAGCTTGCTCCGGGTCATATAGGTAGTTAGTGTCTGATGCTGAGATTTGAACTCAGGTCCTCTTTAATCCAGGGCTGGCATTTTATCCATGGTGTCACTTAGGTGCCCCTTGGAGTTAAATTGTTAAAGAGATTTTTATCATCTAATAAACCAATGAAATCACAGCACTGGTCTGTATCTCTAACTGCATAGATATAGGAATGTTGGTACATAAAGGTTGATTCAATGATCACATAAATGTACATTTTATATTATATATTCATTCAACTCTCCTTTTCTATGTGTATGTATATATGTATATGCATATGTGTGTATGCACATATATGTACATACACATATGTGTATCACATACAATATGTATACGGAAAAGGTATTATATAACCATATGGATGTACAGGCATCCATATGCTTATATGCTTAAATATATATTTTTTATATTTTCACTTAAACTTCATTTATGTGACAATTAGGATATAATTTAGAAATTATTTAGAGTAGAATATTTGTGTAATTGATTTCTTAACCGATAATATGAAAAAATTATCAGTGTTATAAGTTCCTTGATTAAAATGCTTCTTTGGATAGGAAGTAAATAAATGACAATCTAAGCTGCCTTTTGGCTAAGTCACTGGAGGTTAGATGGTTCACTTTTGTAGCTGCTATAGATCATTGATTACGAGGGATCAAACTCATATCAGAGTTGGGGAATTAATCAAGCTCTGCAAACCAGGAAAGATTGTCAGAAGACCAATGACTTTTCTTGATCTATTGCAGATAGACTTACTTTAACAAACTTAAATTGATGAGTCTGGGGGAAAGAATTTGTTGCTGACAAATATATTCAGAATGACTTTACTGAAGTCTGAGTAGGAATCAAATCCACTGTGCAAAAAGCTGAAAGTTTTCAAGTTCTACATTTTGACCCTATCTGACCCAAGATTGTTTCGACTCACTCCTGAACAGCCATTTCAGTCAGGCAATGAACAGAACCAGTTAGATACAGTGAGTCTCATAATTATATACTTAATGCTTTTTAGACTTATTTGCAATTTGAACTTAACAGGGTTTTGCATGTTACCTCAAAAAACATTGATAACCCATAATTTCCCATTGACAGAAGAGATGTTTGTCCTTTCCTTATTGTAAAGAACAATCTATCTATGATAAATAACAAGGAAGTTTAGCCTATGAATATTTTCTTCATGATAGATTTAGCATTTCATAATATCTAGAATAGAAGTGTTGGAATTACAAGGAGGAGCTCAAATTCTGCCTCTGATAGTTTCTAGCCTTGTAATAGAGGAATAAGTTATTGATCTCTTTTATATCAGACTATTTCCTGTCCATGTCTTATCTATTCTTTCCTTGAATCTGTACGTGATTTGTGATCTATCATCCAAGCTAATGAAATGACCAGAAAGAGAGCTTTCCATCCTGAAGAGTATGTTTGCTCTTCATTAATTTCTATATTGTTCAAGTGGATTCAACAATATTCATTCAAACTCAGGTTTATAAATTATATCTAGTCAGTTTGTTGATAGACTTCTTCAGCCTGTACAGAAGCAAAATGATTCTGGATGCATCAACTTTTCAATCGAATGAGATCTGGCTCATGTCTAAACAGCCAATTGAATATTGGCTATATATTGGGGGGGTAGTTCTATATTAGCACATTAGAAGGTTAATATGTGATATTGATGCAAGCTTTAACTGTAATTTTACAAAAACATATATTCCAAAGAACTTCCAAATATTGATGATATCTTCCTCTGAGCAAAACAAAAGTATTCTCTTTTTCTAGTTATTAGGAGTTTTTCTTTGGCAGAAAAATAAAATAATACTTAACTATGTAATTTTGATATTTTCTGATATCTTCCCTAAAGTCATTGGTAGCAACTTTCCTAAATTTTTTCAAGACTTTTCTTCATAGAAATAAATGTATGTGTGTATAGATGCATATATACATACATGTATATGCATATATGTACAGATATGTACATTTTGCATATATACACGTGTGTGTAAAATATGGTATGAAAGTACGGAAATTGTCTCATAAGTATGCTAGAGTAATTTTCATCCTCTTCCTCCCACCCCCACCATATACTATGTTCCTCCAAAGTGCTTCTAGGAAATCTTAAATATCCTCAAAATAAACCTGAGATGTGATTATTATTGCCCCATTTTATAAAATGCTTTACAAAATGTAAAGTGATATATGATTGGTATCTAGCTTTCTATCTTTCACCATCATCATCATCATTTGCCATTTCCATTAAGATGAGGAAAAAGAGACTGATGTTCAATGACTTTCCCAGGGTTGCACACCTCGTCAATATCTGATGCCATGTTTGAAATCAGCACTTACTTGATTTTTTACCAGCATGCTTGCTTCTAGTAGCTTCCTTATTCTAATTAGTCATTTCATATTTGCTATTGACTGGGAAACAAGATAACCAAGACTACTAAAACTGCATCTAAAATAAGAATCAATTGAGTGAAGGGACCTTGCTAATTAGACAATTTTGGTTTTTGTTGTTGATGAAGGACGTGCTGATGAGACAGATTCCAGATCAGTGACATGCTACTGTATTAGTTTCTGAACACTTCTTTGACCTTATTTTGTTTATTCCAACTGCTGTCTCCTCAGAGAGAATATGTAATAACTGTAAGGAATTCTAGTTATCAAGAAAAATAGAAAATAAAGAGAATCAGGGTGGAGTATAGAATGCTCATAGAACACAAAAGACTTTAAAAGGTATTGTGTTTGGTGCTGAGAGGAGGTGACTGTAATGACATAGTATGTCTTATTCCCTTATGATTCATTCTATTTCTTCCTAGCTCCAACCACTTCTAGAGCATAACTTGCCCCTATTTGTGCACTAAAGTAAAAAGGATAGAAACATCATAACTATACCCTTCTTCATTGGCTTAAAGGTTTTTATTCCTTGTCTTCTAGTGAGCACTGACGAAAACTACCCAAAACTCTAGAGACATTATCCCAGGTGGTGGTTCTGACTAAGAACAGGCAACACAGCTCCTCAATAGCACGTTGATTCTGATTGCATGTCTGGCATTAGGTGATCCCAACCTTCAGCAGGATTTTCAAAAGAGACTATTGACTTACTGCCCCAGTGTCTCAAGTCAACAACCTGTAAATCATATGACAATGTTAAGGGCAATTTATTCCTTTGGCCAGAAAGAAAATGAGAGAATTCAAATTCCCTTTAAGAAAATTGAGACCCATCACATTGATTTTGGAAGAAATGAAATTAATCTAGATTTCTTTCCTCTATAAGTTAAATCTATGACATTTGCTCTCATTGAAAATTTCCCTTCGGTTAAACTCCAAATTCTCCATCAACTAATTTTCCATTATTTCCCACCCACCCAGTATCTCTGCCAAAAATAGTTGAATAGGAATTTTATTACAATAAATTGAATCTGTATTTCTTTATGCAAAGGAAAATCTCAGTTTTCATTCAGTGATATTTTAAATTAATTAACTAAATCACAGTTTTATTTTTTTTTATTTCTTCCTAATAAGGACCAAATTTAATTGTTTCTGGGTAAATTTCTTCTGATAACAGGAAAGAGAAATGACTGTGGTCGCTTTTGCTCATGTGATTCATTAATCTATATTTTAGTCATTGTAAGTTTAGTGCAGTTGAGTGAAATATACTCTGTCTATGACCTCTACATATCAATGTATTGAATTCAATTTGCCGTTTTCTAGAAGAGTGTTGCTACCCCATATACAATTTAACTCGACCAATTCTTAAAGTCTCTGTGCTTTTTATTCTCATGATACCAACAATACTAATAATGATGACAACAATAATTATTACTAACATCTATGTAGCATATTTCTCATCTTTAGAGAATTTGGAGAAGAGAAAAGAGGCAGAAAGATGAGTACAACACCCTAAGCTATGTTCTTTCTTCCAACTGATGAATAAGCGCGCGCGCGCTCGCACACACACACACACACACACACACACACACACACACACACACACACATACACATGCAATCCACAAACTCCATGGGGGAAAACGAGTAAATCAACCGTAACTTGTAATAGCTTCCTTATATCTTGCTTCCATTTGTAGAATGGTAAAATGAAACCAACCCCAAGCTGAGTTCTGCCTCATTCTTTCCCTATTGGTAACTTCCCTCAAAAAGTACATATATGTGTGCAAATGCATGTATGTTTTATCACATGGTATTCTGGAATAAATATCTTACCTCCTAATGATATCAAGTTATCTCAGGAACCTCTTCTTCCAGTTCTCTTATTCTCTGTCTCTCCCTATTTACTCTGAGCTCTGAGTATTTTAGGAAAGGTATGAAAAGGTAAGAATTTCAAGTTGTGCTACAGGACATCAGACATCACAATGAGGCCCTCAAAGGGCACTGTTTCCTCTAACATTACCTATCTATCATCTATCTACTTACTTACCTACCTACCTACCTACCTACCTACCTACCTGCCTGCCTGCCTGCCTATCTATCTATCTATCTATCTATCTATCTATCTATCTATCTATCTATCTATCTATCTATCTATCTATCTGCCTGTCTATCTACCCACTTACATACCTATCTCTATATCTGTATACCTATATAACTATATACATAGATGCACATACCTATATATGTATGCACACATATGTAAGAATATATATGTGCATATGGAATAGACAGCAGAAAAGGGATTGATCAAATGATGCTGGTAATTTTAATGATGGCAATGATTTTAGTGATGACAATCATAACAAAATATTTACTTCTCACTTTAAACTTTGGAAAATATTTATCATGTACAAACTCATTTGTTTCTCACAAGTTTTTGAGATGTCTCAAGATAAGTTGAATTTAATTATCCACATTTTATAGATAACAAAACTAAAAAATAGAGAATTCAAATGACTTTTAGTATAACAAAATTAGTGTCAGAGAGAGGATTTTAATCCAAATACTCCTGACTCTAATATACAAACACTAAGTACCCTTGCTTACAGAAAAACATACTATTTTAGGATGCATAAGATTGAATATATTCTGAGAGAGGAAAGTTCTTTTGAAAAATAGATTCTTGAATCCCAACCTTCTCTGAGGAGGTGATAGTCTGAAACCTACATTTGTGCACCATGTGAAAGAGTACTACTTGCCTTGGCAGAGAGAGGTGCAGAAGCCTTTTCAGAAGAGCCTATTGTTAAATTTTCAGCTTAAACATTTACAGCTCAGATAATGACAAATGCAACATATCAGGGCTTGTTTTATTTCTTTACTCATTTTTTAAGCTTAAGAAAGTTACGAATAAGGTATTAACAAGTCAGATTAAATTTAATGTATTGTGTGCTTTTTCTTTTTTAGTTCATTATTAAATACTTAATAACTCTCCCTTGTTTTGGCCACATGCATTCTCAAAATGTGTGCTTTTCCTCTTGTGAAGTTCAAATGTGTCTGCCCTCCCCACAGACACTCTATGCAGCTGTAGAAGAAAGTGGCAAAGTTTATGGTAGAGACACGTTGATGCAATTCTTACTAGGACATTTAGGTAAATACATTTAACTTGAGAGTGGAGAAAACAAATCAAGTGTCCCATTGTTTACCCAATATCAGTTATCATAGAAGAATAGAATTTCAAAGCTAGAAGATTTGAACACTGTATAGCTAAATCCTATTTTAAAGACATAAAATCTGAAGTCAAAGACTTTTTATGATGGGAGTGAGCAAGGGAGATGATAAAAGCAACTATTGAGTGTGCAGAAATTTCATGATCTCATGGCGTTCAGTGCTGAAACATGATTTCTAACCCTCTTTCCACTTGATTTTTTTTTGGACTGTACTAGTTATTTCTTCTGCTTATTAAGGAATCATGCAGAAACATAATCATATAATTAGATGAACACATAATTATATATGCATATATATACACAATTATAAACAGAATACTTAAACTTGGGATCCATTTGTGAATTAGATCTTTAGATTTTTTTAGCATTAGCTTGGAGACATGAGGAACTTTATAAAATGGATTTTATTATTTGAAGTAAAATTTTTTGATCATCTATTAAGCTGAATTTGTTGTGATTGTTGGTATTTTTGTTAAATGTATTTTTTTTAAATGAGTAAGACTAATTGGTCTTTTCTCTTGTGTTTTCTTTCTCAATTCCTATTTTCTTTTCAGAACTTTTCTTTCTCAATTCCTATTTTCTTTTCAGAACAGTTAATAGAATTTCTAATATCAAAGTTATAACTAAACTTGTGTTCTACTAGACTCCTAATGCTTAATAAATCCTATCTGAGATCATGGTTAATATATGATTCATTTTTCTGTTGTGTTGTACACACATAATAACTATGTAGCATTGTCACAAGAGTTTACAAACTATTTGTACAAAAAATGTATTTTAATCAAACGGTGATTTCAGCTCCTCATATGAAACTACTATTATACCCACAAATGGAACTATATATATATTACAGCAAAACTCTGGGAACCAGTTAATGATGTCCATTGAAGCAGCACATTTGTAGCTTCTGGCATAGTTGACCTTCTGTTCACTACGTAATGGTTTGTATATTGAACAAACAACCATTAGTGGCTGCGAGTTCTCACTGGGATTTTTTAGCAAATCAAAAGGGTGATTTAGGAAAATAAAATAAAACAAAACATGGATAACAACGGTGGAACTAGGAGAAAAAGTGTAAAAACAAATACAGTGTCATACATTTAGCTTAAAAATTAATGTGCCCCAACTGGTATTGGTTCTATGTAGGGCAATGAAAGAATTAAAGGAAGGAAGGAGGGAAGATAGAGAGGGATGAAGGTAGAGAAGGAGGAAGGAAGGGAGGGAGGGGAGGTGGAAAGAAGTAAAAATGAAACTATCAAATATTATCAGTCCAGTTAATCATATGATTTTTCAATACCATGAAAATAGTTAAATCCAACGGTGTAGAAACCAGGTTTGAAGCACTTCTGATGGAATTTAAAGTTACTTAATAGTATGGACTTAAAAACAAAATCATAAAATACTAAAGTTGGAAGGGACTCAAGTGAGGATGGAAACCACCTCACCAACCTACACTTTAATCAGCTTCTATATGAGAACCTCAAATTTTGAAGAATTCATTTTATCTATAATCAACACCTACCATTTTGTACATATTTAATTTTTAAGCAGTGTTAAATTATGTAGAACTAACATTTCCAGTATAACTTTTGTTTCATTTGGTGGAAGTGATGTTTAAGTTACGAAAAAAAATTTGCTTAAATCTGAACAGCAGTCCAACTATTTAATGTGCACAGTATACCCTGCCAACAATTTCCCCTATGCCATGATATTTTAGAAATAAATATAAAATTTCCACCCATTTGTATATATTCTATCCTGTGATGCAAAGCATAAAGAAGTATAAAACATTTTCTACTTAGAAACTCTTCAAATATTTACAGGTAGTGTCTCCTCCCTTTTATCAAGTTCTATACTTGGGCAAATATCATATTTTCTTCTTTCAATTCACATGTATGGTTTTTATCATCTATGTAATATTTTTTTCAAGATGCGGTCTATCTTGTCAATGTTCTTTAAATGTCTTGCTCAGAAATAAATACATGGAGGGAGAAGAATACTGATTCACACATAGTGAAGAGAAGGAAGACAGTGACTGCTAACTTCAAACTTCTATTACTAACTAAAAGCCTAGAGTAACCTGCATTGCTGTGATTCTGGTTTTCAAGAAGGTGATGTGAATCTGGGAGAATTCAAAATGACAGGCAAAGAAATGCAAACTAAAACAGTAAAAAGACTGACATCTAATAGACCTTTTTCTGCTCCCTCGATGTGACTTTCAGATCTGACTCACAAAGGAGCTAAAGTAGTCCTGATGCTACAGGCAAACACGTACACACACACACACACACACACACACACACACATATGCAAACAATAATTAATGTTCCTGTATGAAAAAAAGAAAAGAAAAAGATGTCTTACAGTCCTGTGATTTTTTTCAATTCTTATGTGAGTCACACTAGTATACATACATATACAGCCAATTTGAGTAGGTTACTTCAAAATACATCTATCTTTTCTTTCTTATTTTCTTTTAATAGCAGTTTTTTTCTCTTCCAAATTACATGCCAATACAATTTTTAGCATGCATTTTAACAAGATTTTGAGCTCCAAATTTTTCTCCCTGCCTCCCTCCCCTTCCCTCTTCCTAACATAGTAGGCAATTTGATGTTATACATGTGCTATCATGTAGAACATATTTCCATGTTAGTCACAGTTGTGAAAGAATATATTTATATCCAAAAGAAAAAAAAAGTGAAAAAAGTATGCTTCGATCTGCATTCAAAATCTACCTGTTCTTTATCTGGATATGGATAGCGTTTTCCTTTGTGAGTCCTTTGTACTTGTCTTGGATCATTATGTTGCTGAGAAGAGATGAGTCATTTATACTTGTTCATCTTACAATTTTTTTCAACAGTAAACATTCATATTCTAAATGTTTTTCTCCCTCCCTCCCCTCTCCTCTAACCAAGACAGTATGCAATCTGATACAGGTTACATATGTAAAACCCTATTAGACATATTTACACATTAGTCATGTTGTGAAGGAAGAATTAGAGCAAAAAAGGAAAAACCACAAGAAAGAAAAAAAGAGAGAAAACTACTATGCTTCAATCTGCATTCTGATTTCATAATTCTTTCTCTGAATATTGATAATATTTTCTATCAAGAGTATTTTAGAATTGTCTTAGATTGGGCCAAGTCCATCAAAGTTAACCATTGTACGTTGCTGCTGTTCCTGTGTACAAGTTACTCCTGGTTCTACTCACTTCACTCAACATCAGTTCATGTAAGAATTTTTCCGAAATCCTTTTGCATTTATTATTTCTTAGTAGCATAATAGTATTCTATTACATTCATATACCACAACTTATTTAGCCATTTCTCACTTGATTGGCATCCCTTCAATTTCCAATGCTTTGTCACCACAAAAAGAGATGCTCTGTTTTTTGTACGTGTTGGTCTTTCCTGTTTTTTTATGATCTCTATGGGACACAAACCTAGTACTGAAATGGGTGGATCAAAGAGTATGCACAGTTTTACAGCCCCCTGCTCATAATTCCAATTTCTTCTCAAGAGTAGTTGGATTACTTCACAACTACACCAACAGGGCAATAACATCCCAATTTTCCCATATTCTCTTCAACATTTATCATTTTACACTTTTGTCATATCAGCCAAGCTGATAGGTGGGAGGTGGCACCTCAGTTGTTTTAAACTATATTTCTCTAATCAAAAGTCATTTAGATCACTTCTTCCTCAAGTATCTATTTTCTTTATTGAAAACTGTTTGTATCTTTGACCATTTATTAATTGGGGAATGGCTAGTATGCTTTTAAATTTGACTGTGTTCTCCATATACTTGAGGAAATGGGACCTTTTTCAGAGACACTTGCTATAAAAATTGTTTCCCAGCTTTCTGCTTTCCTTCATATTTTTTTGTATTAATTTTGTTCAAAACCTGCTTAATATAATCAAAATCACTAATCTGACACTTTATAATGCTCTTTATATCCTGTTTGGCCATAAAAATGTTACTCTCTTTTCATTTAAAACTTTGGATGCTATCTGACCCAGTGAATATATGTTATTATTTTCTTGTGTATGATAACTCTTAGCAAGATGTAGTTTACTTCCTTATCTATTTTAATTGAGTCTATTTTTTGCTTTTGTTTTATCTAAGATAGGATTGATACCCCTGCCTTTTTTTTTCTGCTGAAGCATAAAAGATTCTGTTTCAATTCCTTTCCTTTAATCTGTGTAGTCTCTCCGCTTCAAGTGCATGTCTTATAAATAACATATTATAGGACTCTGGTTTATGATCCACTCTGCTATCTGCTTTCATTTAATGGGACAATTCATCCCATTCACATTCATCTCTTTTCATCGTTTCTCTCCTCATCAGTGTTTTGTTTCTCTCTACTACCTCTCCTGACCTGCCCTCCCTTCTGTCAGTCCACCCCCTCTCCCTTTATTTAATCTCCCACCTTCCTACTTCCCTGTCAGGTAGGATAGATTTCTATATTCAATTGATCACATATATTATTCTTTCTTTGAGCCAGTACAGATGAGAATAAGGTTCAAGCAATGATCATTTCCAGTCTCGCATCTCCCCCTGTACTGTAATAGGCTTTTCTAACCTTTTTATATGAAATAGTTTATTCCATTCTACCTCTCACTTCTTTTCACATACAGTGTACTCCTCTTTTTCATGTTTTAGCTATTTTTCATGCTATTCCCTCAATTTCCCCCTATATGCACACCGTCTATCTATGCGTATTTCTTCTAGCTGTACTATTTTTGCAGCAATTTTTAAGAATTACAAATATCATCTTTCCATGTGAAGTTGTAAACAGTTCAGCTCCATTGAATCCTTTATGTTGTATTTTCCTTTAAGAAAACTTTTGGGGGATTCTCTTAGGTCTTGATAGTAGATTTTTTTTGTTGTTGTTGTTATAATGTTTCTTGGTGTTTTTATGTTGGAATCTCTTTCCTGAGGTGATTTTTAGATTCATTCAATGTATATTTTTAAAAAAGCCTTCTGGTTTTGGTTCAATTTTGATTTTCTCCTTATGAAACCTTGACATCCTTCATTGAAAGACCGTTTTGTCCAATTGAAGAAATATGCTCAGTTTCTCTAGGTAGGGAATTCTTGATTGTAGTCTAAATTCTTTTGCCTTCTAGAATATCATGTCCCATGACCTTTGAGGCTTTAATGTTGCAGTGTCCTCTGTCCTGGTTGTGGCTTTCCAATATTCCAGTTGTTTCTTTCTGGTCACTTGCAGTATGTTTTATTTTAACTGATAGTTCTATAATTTGGTTATAATGTTCCTTGGCATTTTTATGTTGGAATATCTTTCCTGAGGTGATTATTATATTCACTCAATGTGTATTTTGCCTTCTGGTTTACAGGATAAAGTGACAGTTTTCCTTGATAATTTCATGAAAGATGCTGTCCAGATCCACCTTTTGATTTGGCTCTCAGGTAGTCCAATGATTTTGACACAATTTCTCCTGGATCAATTTTCCAAGGTTGTCTTTTTTTTTTCTTTTGCAATGAGGTATTTTACATTTATTTCTTTTTTTTCATTTTTTAGAAATTCATTGACTTTTGATGTTGCATAGAGTCATTAGCTTTAACTTACTCAATTCTAACTTTAATGAATTGTTTTCCTCAGCTGGCTTTTGTTCTACCTTTTCCATTTTGCTAATTGTACCTTTTAAGAAGTTGTTTTCTTCAGTGGATTTTTTATATTTCCTTTTCTATTTAGTCATTTCTACTTTTAAACAGTTTTATTTTTCAAAGTTGTTGACTTTTTTCTTCATAATTCTCTTGTATCAATATCATTTCTTTTGTTTATTTTTCTTCTACTTTTCTTATATGATTTTTAAGCTCCTTTTTGAACTCTCCCATGAATTCTTTCTGCTCTTGAGACCACTTCCCATTTTTCTTTTGGGTTTTGCACAGAGATATTTTGATGTTATTGTCCTCTTCTGAGTTTGTGTCTTGACCTTCCTTGTCACCATAATAACTTTACATTGTTAGATTCTTTTTAGTTATTGCCTTTTGCTCACCTATTTTGACCTTTTATTCCCTTAATTTTAAATTTAATCTCTGTTTTCAGAGTAAAAGGGGTACTGCCTCAGGTTTCTTGTGCCAGTGTCTGAAGACTCTTACTGTTATTCTGGTGAAGCACTTTCATTTCCCTGAAGCCAACAGGGGACCCTCATGTTTGGTGCTGTGTTGAGGGTATGAGGTAGAAATTAACTTAACTCTGCTGGAGGCTGGAGGGTTCTGGCAGGTTACCTGATGCTGAGTCAACATCCTAGTGTTCTTGTCTGGGGTAGGCTGAGGCTGGGGGAGGGAGTGTTTCTGCATTTCCTTGGGGCACATAGCTGTCTGACTCCTGGACAGCTATGGCCTACCTGTTTGCCTAACATTAAGCTGAAGAAAGTGACGCTCTGGCTACTAAAGTGTACCTGTTAGCCCATGGCTCTTTCGAACCATGTGGCAATTCTTGGTACTGGGGTCTTTTTTCCTGGCTATGCTGAGGCAAGTGGGAGGTCCTCATATTGAAGTTTGCTGCTGTACCACACTGGGGCTTAGTAACTCACTTCTGCTTTGCTGTGATAGGGCTTACTTTTGTCTTACTGTGATATTTCTTGTCTCGAACTGCATTCACCTTTTGTGCAAGTGACAGAGACCTTTAATGAAGATCCTCCAAGTTCAGAGGGCCAAAATTTTGTTTCACCCTGTCTCTTTTCTGGTTCTTTTCTTTCAGGATTTGTTTCCGGACACTATTTTATCATTGTGAATATGGAAGAGTTATGGAAATTTATTGCTTAATCACCATCTTGCTCCTAGAAGTCCCAAAATAAGTCTATCTTTAAAAAATCCATTCTCTTACTGTGATCTTTTCCATACCTGAATGATTATTGGAAGGGGGTGAATAAATCTTTTCCATTTTTATAAAATGCCTAGTAGCTACTACCACAATAATACTTATCACTTTACAATTTTACTTAACAATAAAAAAATAGAAGTATATGATTAATAACCTTTTCCCTACATTCCTACAGCTACACTCAAATCTTTGCCCACTTATATTTGCCCACTATATATATATATATGCGCATATATATATATATATATATATATATATAGATAGATAGATAGATAGATAAATAGATAGATATGGATAGATAGATAGATGATATAGATATAGATATAGATATAGATATAGATATAGATATAGATATAGATATAGATATAGATATAGACTGATGAGGGTTAAGAACAACAGCCCTAAAAGACACCTCCTTTCTCAATCTGTGGCTGTTAATATCACCTGACCCAATTAGATTCATAGTGTTGACTCATGTGTTTTTCTGTCCTTTCAGTTGTGTTTGATTATTTCTGACCCTATTTGAACTCTCCTTGGCAAAAGTCCAAGAGTAGTTCACTTTTATTTTCTTTTCCAGTTCATTTTACAGATGAGAAAACTGAGGCAAACAGAATTAAGTGACTTGCCCAGGGTTACAGCTAAAAAGTTTATGAGATTGAATTTGAACTCAGGCCTTACTGACTCTATCCACTGAACCGCCTAGCTGTCCCTGACTCATATTAGTCCATCTATATATCCCCTAGGATATCTAAATTTTCTCATATCCTGTATTAATACAAGTTTCTTGCTGTTATTTTTGGTAGTTTTTGTTAGTGTTGTTATTGGTGGTGGTGGTTCTATTGCTGTACTTCCTGTGGTTAGCGTTTCAATGACCTAGTCGTGGGATGTAGTTTCTCTATGGAACTTCATTGTATTAGGTTCAGCATATCATTCCATCATATTGCAATATCTTTGAGATATATTTCATCTTCAAACACATTCACTATATTTCCCACCATTTTTATTCCCAAATTTGATAAATATGCCATATTTCTTTTCATAAAAGTTATGGATAAAGAGGGAGAAAAGAAGAGGAGTAAAAATAGAGCTGTGCAACACTCCTCTAAAAACTCCCTTCTGGCAGTACTCTAATTTAAATTAGTCAATCATTTCCAAATCCACTTAATAGGTATCATGTTCATGTGAGCATAGTTATGTCGTACAGGAATGAAATATTTGAGCTGTCTTACAAGCCCATGTACTACATTGGGTAAAGGACCACTGAAACACAAAATCTTCAGTCTTGCAAATTCAGTGTCAAGAAAAGTGGTGAAAGTCCAAGTTATAGGTCCAAGTCCATTTGTCATCGTCAACAAATTTATTCATTTCATCAAAGTGTATATTGTATTCATGACAGATCAAAGATATGTTTCTCATTCACAAATAATGTAATGACATAGATGAGACTGTATTTGAAATCACTTTGCAAAAAAATTAATTTGAGAGCTGCCAAATATTGTGTTAATATAAGCAATGTAGAAGGCAATCCAGTAGACGTATCAGTGTTGTTTCCCATTCAGTGCACATATTTGGGGATATTAAAAAAAAACTTAGCACATCTTTAAGGATTTTAGCTTAGAGAAAGCAAACCTTTTATGTTTCAAAATATTTTAAATTATTTATTTGTCTTTCCCACTTCATAATATTTTATTTTCCCCAAGTATATGTAAAAACAATTTTCAACATTCTGTTTTATAAGATTTTGATTTATGAATTTTTCTCCCTCCCTCCTTTCCAGCCCCCTCTCCAAGATATAAAACGATCTGGTATAGGTTATGCATGTACACTCATATTAAAGATATTTCTACATTGGTCATCTTATGAAAGAAGAATCAGAATAAAAGGGAAAAATCATGAGAAAGAAAAAACAAAAAACAAAAATTATGTTTCAATCTGCATTGACTCCATAGTTGTTTCTCTGAATGTGTTTAGCATTTTCCATCACAAGTCTTTTGGGATTGTCTTAGATCATTGCATTGCTGAGAAGAGATAAGTCTATCATAGTTGATAATTTTACATGTTGGTACTGTGTACCATGTTCTCCTGGTTCTTTTCCTTTCAATCAGCATCAGAAAATTTTTTCTACCTCTTATTTCATCTGTCTGAAGGGAAAAACTAGCATTTCAGACCATAACTCTAAAGACAGTAAAATAACTCCTCAGACATTGTCATTCAAAATCTGATGAGGTGAAAAATTATTTGAGGTGAAGGAAAAAAAAAGAGATTTTCTCATCCAACTGGAAGTTGGGAATGAGAATGTCTAAGTATAAGCTTAGGCTTGGCACCCAGTAATGTTTTTGGTTTTTTGGGGTTTTTTTAAGTTGTACCTCTGGAAATTACTCTTAACTATTGTAGGAAAACTCTGTAATAAAATTGGTTCAGAGTAGTCATAATGAAATGTGCAAAAGTATACAAAATGTAGTGATAAAATAGCAAAAAATCTAATGAAAATGCAGTAAATATTTCCTCAGAAGAAGATTGAGGATAATTTTTCTCAAAGGAAGACAGAATTCATTCTTTTTCCACGTACACCTGATATAGTGTTAAAGGATGTATATAGTAGGTTAAATGCTCATTTTTTTGCACTCAAAGTGGACAAATGACATCACAATGTTGAGATCAAGGTACAGCGTGCTTAACTGTGGATGACCAGTTCAATATGAGCTTAGAAGACTCCATCAAAGGTCGGGCATAAAAATTTCATTTGAATATTTGGGGTAGAGATGTAGTTACCTGTATTTGTACAACTGATGTTTTCTTTGGTCTGCTGGAATTCTGCTTTGCTCATGAAGCTTAGTGCCTTATTTGATGTGGGCACACCGTGCAAGGCAGTCCTGTAACAGTATCTCCCTTGTCTCACAATCAATAATAAGGTTCTTCTAAAAGACCTTGAAAGTGTTATTGCACTGTTTCTTCTGACCTCTATGTGAGTGCTTGCCTTTTGTGCATTCTCTTTAAAAGTCTTTTATACAAAAGTACATTTGGCATTTGAGCTACTTTGCCAGCCCATCTGAGTTCTGCATTCTTCAGTAGAGTTTGAATTAATTGTCTTAAACTTTTTGTTGCCAGGTAATCTTCTGAATATTCCTAAGATAGTTCAAATTTAAGTGGTTGATAATTTTTGTTATGGTTCTGGTACACAGTCCAGGTTTCACAGGCATATAACATTGAAGTCAGCATAGTTGCTCTGTAGATCTTCATTTTGCTATGCAGTCTAATGTCTCTTCTCTCCAATCCATTGCTTTAGATTTTCCCATATGCTTTTCTGGCTCCAGTAATGTGTGCATGAACTTTGTAATGCACATCCCTGGAAAGTATGATGGCAAGGCAAGTGAACTCATCCATAGGATTCAAATGTTATCAAAATTTGTTGTAAGTGATGGTTCCACATATGTAAGGTATGGTGCTGGCTGGTGAAGAACCTCTATTTTCTTGGTGCTGTCATCAAAATCAATAAAAGTGGCAAAGGGGTAGATATTTAGTCTGTTGTGTCCCAGATTCAGAGTCTATAATTAATGTACAGTCATTTGTGAATAAAAAGTCACAAACCAACTTTACCTTCTCTTTAGTCTTGGTTTACAGCCCTTTCAAGTTAAATAGTTACTATTAGTAAGGTAGATGATCTAGATGGAATTTTCATCTTTCTTTAAAGCATCTGACATCATCATAGAAAGCATCATTTTAAAAAGTATTGGGATGGAGGAGGAGCCAAGATGGCAGAGTAGAAGGAAGCATCTCTAGAAACTCTCTCCCAAAAGACCATAAAATACCTGTGAAATGACTAAACAAATACTAGAGCAGCAGAAGCTACAAAACAACAGAGAGAGAGAGAATTCCAGCCCAAGGAAGCCTGAAAGTCTGACAAGAAAGGTCTATTCCACCAGGTGTAGAGCAGAGCAGAATGAAGCCCTGACTTGGCTATGCCATGGCAAGGACAAGAATGGAGCAGGCTTCAAGATGCACTGACAGTAGCTGCAGGTCACAGATTTCTCAACTCACAAATGCCAAAGACAACTTCAAAAGTTAGTGAGGAAGTTTTTTCACCTGGGTAATCAGGGACCACAGCAGGTTAGTCCCTGCTCCAGGCAGCAGCAGATTACATTGTTGTAGTCCTGGCCTAAAGATCCTGGGGAAATTGAGCAGGTGATCATGATCTCAGGCTGAGGTAGTGGCCCTGGAGTGAAGAGAAGCACTGACTGTCCTGGTGGAGCAGGTTTAGGCTCTGGAGAGGGAATCCTGCTCACAGATCAGAGCACAGGCCAGGAGAGCAGTAAATACAACTCCCTTTATTGTACCACCTTGGAGGAACTGAGAACTTACAGATCCCCAGAGTATACCCTCTTCTTGAAAAAGAAGTGAAAGGTTAAGAACTGACTGGGAAAATGTCTCTAAAAGGGAAAAAGAATGAGACAATAAAAGGTTAATTTCTTGGTGAGCAGGTATTTTGTTCTCTCCTTTTGGATGAGGAGGAACAAAGCATACTATCAAACGAAGAACTAAAAGTCAAGACTTTTGCATCCAAAACCTCCAAAATAAATGTGCAATGGTCTTGGGCCATAGAAGGGTTCAAAAAGGATTTTGAAAACAAAGTAAGAGAGGTAGAGGGAAAGTTAGAAAGAGAAATGAGAGTGATAATAGAAAATCATGAAAAACAAGTCAACAGCTTGCTCAAGGAGACACAAAAAATACTGAAGAAATTAACAACTTTAAAAATAAACTAACTCAAATAGCACAGGAGGCCCAAAAAGCCAATGAGAAGAATGCTTTAAAGATCAGAGTAAGCCAAATGGAAAAGGAGGTTCAAAAGCTCACTAAAGAGAATAGTTCTTTAAAAATTAGAATGGGGCAGATGGAAGCTAATTACTTTATGAGAAACTAAAAAATTACAAAATAAATCGAAAAAAATAAAAAAGAGAAGATAATATGAACTATCTCATTGGAAAAACACCTGACCTAGAAACTAGATCCAGGAGAGACAAGTTAAAAATGATGGGATTACCTGAAAGCTGTGATCAAAAAAAGAGCCTAGGCATCATCTTTAATGAAATTGTCAAGGAAAACTGCTTTGATATTGTGGAACCAGAGGGTAAAATAAATATTGAAAGAATCCACTCATCATGTCCTGAAAAAAATCAGAAAGGACAAACTCCTAGGAATAGTAGCCAAATTCCAGAGCACTCAATTCAAGGAGAAAATATTGTAAACAAAGAGAAAGAAACAATTCAAATATTGTTGAAATACAAACACAGTATTTATCAGCTTCTACACTAAAGAATCAAAGGGCTTGGAATGATATTCCAGAGATTCAAAGGAGATAGGATTAAAACCAAGAATCACCTATCCAGCAAAACAGTATAATACTTCACAGGAAAAATGGAATTTCAATGAAATAGATGACTTCCAAGCATTCTTGTTGAAAGACCAAAACTGAATAGAAAATTGGATTTTCAAATATAAGAATCAAGAGAACATGAAAAGGTAAATAGGAAAGATAAATAATAAAAGTTTTAATAAATTTGAACTGTTTACATTCCTAGATGGAAAGACAAAATTTGTAACTCTTGAGATTTTCTCCATATTTGTGTAATTGGAGCAATTGTGTGCATATAGTCAGAGGCCACAGGGTGAGTTGAATAGGAAGGGATGATATCTAAAAAAAGAAAATTAAAGGGTGAGAGAGGATTATATTGAGAGGAAGAATGGGACAAATAATTTCTCATAAATAATGCAAGGAAAAACTTTTTCGATGGAGGGGGAAAGGGCAAAGGTGAGAGGGAAAAAGTGAAACTTACTCTTATGGCATTTGACTTAAAGAGGGAATAATATACATATAATTTGGTATGAAAATCTTTTACACTACAGGAAAGTAGGGGAGAAGGGAAATTGGGGTATGGGAAGATGACATAAGGGAGAGCAAATGGGAGGAGGGAATAATTAGAAGTAAACACTTTCGGGGAGGGACAAGGTCAAAAGAGAAAACAGAATAAATGAGGGGCAGGATAGGATGGAGGGAAATATAGTTAGTCTTTCATAATATGACGATTATGGAAGTCTTTTGCATAACTACACATGTATATCCTATATTGAATTGCTTGCCTCCTCAGTGGGAATGGATAGGGAAGGCGGAAAGGAGAGAAGTTGGAACTCAAAGTTTGAGGAATAAATATTGAGAGTTGTTTTTCCTTGCAACTGGGAAATAAGAAATACAGGTAATGGGGTGTAGAAATCTATCTTGCCCTACAAGAAAAGAGTGAAGATGGGGATAAGGGAAGTGAAGGGTGTGATAGAAGGGAGGGTAGATTTCTGGAAGGGGTAATCATAATGCTCTGTGTTTTGTGGTGGGGTAGGGAAGAGAGGGGAAATTCAGAACTCAAAATCGTGTGGAAATGAATGTTGAAAACTAAAAATAAATAAATAAATTTTAAAAATTAAAAAAAAAAAGAATTTTCTATTTTTTCTTTACCATACAAAAGCAAAACTTCTGTATTCTCTATGTCTTGCTGTGAAAGAAAGAAGATACGTGAAAATAACATCCCATGTTAAGAAAAGTCTTAGATTTAGACCTAGAAGACTGGAGGATTAATTCTTATCCTAACCAACGGTCATGGTTCTGAAGGGACTCATATCTAATATATCAATATTGATCACAGAGTCTTTCAGGTATTTTTTTCTCTGGTTTTGGTTATTTAGCTTATTGTTCCCCACCAGTATGGATTATTGTGCTCTCCCAGCATAACTCAACTTTGGTGGTCCTCTTAAGCACTTTTCAAACATTAAGCACCACCTATAAGCCCACACAGATGCCCATTCATCTTTTCCTACATGTGTGTAAATACTTGTATATATACATACACATACATTCATACATCCATACATACATACAAACCTGTTTCTCTTGTGAGGAGAGCTAATTATACTCTACATATCTAAATGATAAGGTACATCCTCCCCTGCTTCTTTCTCCACTTACATAGCCATCTTTCTCTTCCCCTTCCTCTAGTTAGCATTCAGTCAGATACGGATCTTCCTGGGATTTTAAATTCTGACTCACCTTTTCAAGCTACTTACACAACATTTCCTCCCATACTCTCAATGGTGCAATCAAACTTATTTAAACCTGATTGTCCATCTTCTATGCCTTTTTACTGGCTGTCTACCATTTCTGGAATGTTTTTTCTCCTTACCCCTACCTCTTTAGACTATTTTCCTTTTCAATTCTTAACATGTTGTGAAAAAATCTTTCTTTCCTCCCAATAAATACATCCTCACTCCCTCATGCCTTCTTTTCCAAGATCACTTAACATTTTATATTAATTTTTATATTTCTTGCATATGCAAATGCAAATACACACATACATATTCATTTATAAGTTGTAATTTCCATTAGTATATAAATTTCTTGAGGGAAAAGATGATTTTATTTTTGTCTTTGCATTCCTAGTATTCATCATAATATCTGGCATATAATATGCAGTTTATGTAATGCTTTTGATTCCTTAACCTTAAGTAATTAACCTCCTAGGAAGTTTTCTTCCTTGCTTATCAAATGTAGGAGCAAGACTAAGTTTTCTAACACTTTTTCTTCTCATTTTACCATCAGGGATTCTGATTCTATGATGTTTAAATAATTCTACAAAATTACCTCATATCTCCTTGGAACTGATTTACAGTATCCAATGGTCTTTTTAAGAAAAAAGGGGAAAAAAGATCAATTTTACTCAAAGGGTAATATAATCACATGAAAGAAAATTAACCTATACTTTTATTAATATGTGCTCCACATTTTGCATGATATTGTAAAGCTTCATCCTGTTTGTGTATGGTGATTACAGGTTAAGAAAAAAATCACTGTAGAAGAAAATTTAGAAGAGAGTTCAAAATATATTATAGAATCCATGCTACATAGCCTTATTTTAGAAAGCATTGCTAGACAACTAATTACTTCGGTGAGGAAGTGTGTTAGCTTGCTCTTTGGAAAATTATTTTTTTTAATTTAAATTTGAAGACACAATGCCTTAATACAACTTTTTCAAATCTCATTCTATATTATTGTCTCTTTATTATGACATTTAAAAGGAGTATACATAGAGAGGATAGAGGTTGACTTTGATATGATTATGAAATAATTAAAGAGTGAAAAAAAGATTGCACCGAGAGAAGAGGAAAGGAAGAAATAGAAAACCATTAATTAGATCACATGAAATGGCACAAAATTCTGTTACAGAAGAAGGAAAGAAGTGAGAGAGGCTAGCAGTGCTTGATCTTTACTCTCATCAGATTTGGCTGAAAGAGGCAGTTATCATACACATTAAATTGGATATAGAAACCTATCTTACCTTATAGGAAGCAGGAAGGGAAAAAGGGGAAGAAAATAGAGGGGGGGAAGATTCAAGGGAGGAAAGAATGAGTACGACAGTGGTCAGAAGCAAAACACAAGTGAGAAGGAAAAGAGAGAAAGGAGAGAGAAAAAAAGCATAAATGGGAGGAGAGAAATGGATGGAGTAATTAGTAGTCATAACCGTGAATATGAATGGGATGAACTTGACCATAAAATGGAAGGAGAAAGCAGAATGGATTTAAAAAAAAAAAAAAAAAAAACCATGATCTTACACTATGTTGTTTATGGGAAACACGTTTGAAACAGAGGGATGGAATAAAGGTAAAAAGTTAGAGTAGCATATAATATGCTTCGGCTGAAGTGAAAAATAAAACAAAGAGGGATAGCAATTCGGATCTCAGACAAAGCAAAAGTAAAAACAGATCTAATTCAAAGGGATAAGGAAGGAAACTATATCCTGCTAAAAGGTGCGAAAAATAATGAACTCATATCTGTACTAAACATATGTACTAAGTGGTAGAGTTTTCAAATTCTTGTAGGAGAAATTATGTTAATTGCAGGAAGAAATAGGCAGCAAAACTATACTAGCAAGTATACTATCATACTATCTGCAAGGCATTTTTGCCTATTCTAATTTGTTCATTTTTTTCTTCTCTTATTGATAAAGTAAAAAAATATGTTCCTTTTTATCTACATTCAATTTTCTCTGGAGGTCTACCATATCTAATTTTTCTAACATTCTGTTTATCTCTTCAATTTCTTTCTCATTTATTTTGTAATTAACTTTTACCTAATTCTTAGAGGGGGAGATTTTGCTCCCCCATTGGTGTTGTTGTGCTATATTTCTTCCTGTAATTCACTTAACTTCTCTTCTAAGAATTTGGATGCTTTGTCACATGGTGCATATATGTTTAGTATTGATTTTACTTCATTGTCTATGATATTGTAATAAAGAATCAACTTCAAAACTATTTGAAATAATTAACAACTTTAGAAAAGTTGCAGGATATAAAATAAACCCACATATATTGTTGGCATTTCTATATACTGCCAACAAAATGCAACAGTAAGAGAAAGAAAGAAAAATTCCACTTAAAATAACTGTAGGAATTTAAAATATTTGAGCTCTACCTACCAAGACAAATCCAGGAACGATATGAACACAATTACAGAATACTTTTCCCTCAAATAAAGTGATATCTAAACAATTGGGAAAAAATGTCAATTGTACAGTAGTAGGCCAAGCTAATATAATAAAAATGACAATTCTTTCTAAATTAATTTAATTAATTAAATTATTCATATCATATTCTCAATTAATTCTTACCAAGTTTGATTGGTATATCAAACTACTGCAAAAAGTTTTATAGAGCTAGAAAAAATAATAAAATTCATCCAAAAGAACAAAAGTTCAAGAACATCAAGGGAATTAAGGGTGAAAATGCAAAGGAATTTGGCCTAGCCATATCAAATCTAAAATTGTATTATAAAGTGACAGCCATCAAAACTATTTGGTACTCGCTAAGGAACAGAGTATTAGATCAACTGAATAGATTAGATACAGTAGACATGGTAGTCCATGAGTATGAAAATATACTGTTTGATAAACCCAAAGACTCCAGATTCTCTGTTAAGAAATGAGTATTTTACAAAAAATTGCTGGAAAAAACAGAAAATAGTAAGGCAAAAATTGTGCATAGACTAATATCTACACCTTATATCAACATAAGGTGCAAAGGGGCACATGATTTAGACTTAAAGGGTGATACCCTATGCAAATTAAGAGGGCCAGGAAGAGTTTATGTATCAGATCTATGGAGAAGGGAAGAATTTATGACCAAACAAGAGACAGAAAACATTATGAAATGGAAAATGTTGATTACATTAAATTTAAAAAGTCTTTTGCACAAAAAAAGCCAACACAACAAAGATTAAAAGAAAAGCAGAAAGCTGGAAAATATATATTTTTTTTACAATCAGTGTGTCTGACAAAGTCTGCATTTCTAAACTATATGAGAACTGAGTTAAGTCTGTAAATATAATTCATTCCCTAATAGATAAATGGTTAAAGGATATGAAAAGGAAGTTTTCATATAAAGAAATTAGAGCTATCAAGTTAAATGTAATTATATGAGAATACATTCTAAACCACTATTGATTAGAGAAATACACATTAAAACAACCTTATACATATCAGGTTGGCTAATATGTAAGCAAAGGGAAATGATAAATATTGGAGAAGATGTAGCAAAATTTGAACACTAATGTACTGTTGGTAGAGTTGTGAACTGACCCAACCATTCTGGAGAGCAAATTGAAACTATGCTGAAAGGGCAACCTAACTATACATACTCTTTGATCCAGTATAGAACCATTGTAATCTATATCCCAAGGAATCATGAAAAGAGGAAAAGGACCCACATGTACAACAGTATTTGTAGCAATTTCGTGTGGTGGCAAAGCACTGGAAATTGAACGGATACCCGTCAACTAGGGAAGGGATGAATAGGTTGTGGTATATGAATGTAAGGGGATACTATAGTTTTATAAGAGATGATGAGCAGCTGGATTTCAGAAAACCTGGAAATATAGGAACTGATGCTGAGTGAATTGAGAGGAGTCTAGATAATATTGTAAACAGTGACAGCAACGTTGTGCAGTGCTCAACTTTGATAAACTTGGTTCTTCTCAGCAATGCAATGACCTAAGCCAATTCCAAAAGTTTCATGATGAAAATACTATCCACATCCAGGAAAGAACTATGGAATCTGAATGCAGATCTAAACACACTGTATTCACTTTTTGATTGTTTTTTGTCTTTTTTTTCCCATGGTTTTTCTCTTTTGTTCTGATTCTTCTTTCTCAACATGACCAATGTGGAAACATGTTTAACATGATTTTACATGTATAACCTACATCATATTGGTTGCTGTCTTGAAGGGAGGGGGGGCAAAAAAGAGAAAAAAATTTAGAAATCAAAATGTTACAAAAGTGAATGACTAAAAGTATCCTAACATGTAATTAAAAAGAAATAAAATATCATTAAGGAAAAATAAAATGGCTCCGCTTCCCAAGTAAGGATAGCACTGTACAAGAGTTCAGGATTTTTTGTTCAGCTATTTTCAGAGGTAGTTGCGGGAATCTAGAAGGTGTGGGCTCTTCTAAGTTGCTATGATCTAGGTAGAGAAGTGTGTTTACTACTCTTCTATAATTTACACTGGTTTGCGAACAACCATAAATACTCTTTTCAACCCTGGAAGTGTGCCACAGGGTACCTGTTCTACTGTGTCAGCAGTAATCAAGATTACTTGATTGTCTTGATTATCCCTGGCCTCTGCATTATGCATATCATCTCCAGTAAACTGGGTATTTATCTCCATTGCTTGACCATATGCCCTATGGTCAACTTTCAACTTCATTGATCAATGGTTGGCTCTTATCTCAATTTTCCCTGGTTTAAAAATAAGCACACAGTTTGATAAGGTACTGCCAAAACCTTCTGTCTTGAGAGAGAATGAGAAAACTTACCTTAGGTAGCAGGAGTTGTACTTCCTTAAATGCTCAGAAGCATACTCACTCTGGATGCTGAGACTGGATTCTCTTCTAAAAACAATATCAGTTACTAATTCAGAAAGACATATTCTTTCATTTTTCCCTCAGGCTACATAGAAGTAAATGTTTCCCATATCCATGTACTTCCGCTCTAACATACCATTGCTGATAGGAGAGCAGGAGAGAGAAATGCTCTTCCCCTTTGTTGTACTCTGCATTCTATGTCAAAGTCCACAAAACTGTGAATAAACTCAAGAATGTCCTTCCTAATTGTTTCCTTCAAGATTCTTTCCCCAATGTTCAAACTCTCAGGCTCTCCCATTTGTTCATTCAGTGAGTGGACAAAAAGTCACTGGGACATTACATATATATATATATATATATATATATATATATATATATATATATATATATATATATATATATAATATGGTGACAAATCTATTTTATTTAGCAATATTAAAGCTATTTTCTATTCCCTTTAACATAGAAATGTGGTACCTCAAAGTCTGATTGCAGCATACTCCTACAGTTCATCTTCTCTTTTACTTTCCCTTAATTTATGTATCTGGGACCACTAGAGTTCAGAAAGGGATTTTTATCTATTCCCTTACATGTTATAAATCAGCCAACAATAATCTGACATTCTACAATTTAATAAAGTGGATTGAGGGACTCAAGTGATCAAGGGTTCACTAATCAATCCCGACTCAATAATTACTAGCTACAATTTTTTATTCTCCAGATAATGTTAGGGGAGGAGTTGAATATTTAACTTGATTTCTAGGTACTTGTAAAGTTATCTCCTTTAGTTACTCCCATCATTATTATCCCTATTATCAGGGGCTCCTCAATATGAAGCTTTATATTCTTTTTGCCTCTGTAAGGTTCCTTATAGTCTCATGGGCTATGCTGGATTTGTAATATTTGATTTTTTTTTAAATTAATGCTTACAAGTTAAAAGGCCTCATCTGTGGGTTCACAGTACAGCATGAGTCAAAAAATCTTGATATTTAGCTGTAATATTTCAGAGATTTTACTTTATCTTTTGGAGTAAATCACACTCAATTTCATCCATTCTGACTGTAAATGCAGAAGATAATATTTACAAGATTTTGATAGAAATGCTTCCTGTATTCATACGTTTATTGTCTTTGAGATATTACAATGCAAGGTATAATATAAATTAAATTTTATTTTACTGAATACAAAAGTTAATTAAAATTTTAATCTTCACTAATGTCATGATTATAAGGAAGAATCTTAATCTCCCTAAAGGCTAAAAAGTATCTGTTGGGGAGTGGGCAGATAAATTCTGTAAGAATTGAAATTCTCCTTATAATTTCCTTTTATATTCTGTGATTTTTCTTTCTGTTTCTGCTTCTTAATAAATAGTGGATTCTCTTCATGATACTATTGATGAATTAGTAGTGATAGCAATTGCTTAAAGCTAAAATATCTACACTTGTGGTACTATCTAGGAGAGGTTTCAGTTTCATTTTTTTTATTTGAATGGCTGATTGCATAAATATAGAGGATTCCCCTATTCCCCCATCAAAATTAGTAAATCAAAATTTATAATAAAAAGCTAGCTAGTTTAAAATAGGGGAAAGAAGGTCGATCATTAAGGTGCTACTCCAAAATAATTAAGATAGCAATTATATATAATGCTAATATATTCCACACTCCAAAATCTCTATAGTTCATTGAATCTGCCATTTCATTATTTTGTATATTCACTTCAATGATATAGACTACACATAATTATATTTTCCTCCCTGACTCTCCTGTGTAACACTTGTCCATATGTCCTTGACTCCCTTTTATACAAAGAGTCCATCTAACATCCTGGTGACTTTGTGTTTTCTTGATATCATCATGATATCAACGAAACACGCAGTCATCTTTCCACAATCCTGCATTCTTATAATATGATTAATTGTCTTTTTTTAAGATTGTATTCATTTGGCCAAACCTATATCATTTTAATGTAATTCCTTGTTTTTGAAATGTTTCAGCTTGCTCACTATCATATGCCTCTCTTTTGCCTTTGGGGAGAGATTTAGTTCAGATTTTTTTTAAACACTAGTGTTACCACAGTACTCTCTGAAGTGCTCTCAGTATAAAAACAAACAGAAAATAACCTGCTTTGCTTTAGAATAAAAAGAAAAAAATCTTAGAATTATAAAAAAGAGTTTGATACTTTCCTGGATGTTATCAAGTTCTCTCTTGGGGAGAGAGAGAGACAGAGAGAGAGAGAGAGAGAGAGAGAGAGAGAGAGAGAGAGAGAGAGAGAGAGAGAGAGACATTTGCCATGTGCATAGCAGGCAACTGCTGGGAAACAGCCTTTAAAGAGGCATTTTACTCTACAAAATCAAATGCTTATTAAAAAAACAAGGATAATACATGTGCTGGATCTTGAATTTTCTCCATCTTTCAGTTAATTGTTCAGCGGTAAATATGTGGAATATCACTTGTAAAATTATGCCTTTTCCCGTCTAAAACTCAATGAGAATGTAAATTGTTCACATAAAATTATGAAGATGGTAAAGAAGGCATATGGAAAGGCATTGAATACCCTATTCTCTCAAATACGACATCTCAAATGGCATCCCCTTCCCCAACATTAACCCCAGTCATCTCATGGTGATAATTTGGGAATGAGCAAAACTCATGATTTGCTTCATTTTCAGAAAAAAAAAAGTAATTATGTGCCAAAGCAAATCACTTAACTTCTACATTTGCTACTACCCCTTCCTAGCCTTTTAGTATCTTGCTCCTTTTATCTTCCCTTTCTGCTTAATTTTCAATATCTTCTTCCCTACTGTCTCCAAGTGCACTTAGAACTTTCTCACTCTTAAAAAAATTATATCTGACCATTTCATCCCCTTAAGCTCCTATAGCATTATAAATCTATTCTACTTTTAACAGCCTCATTCATAGCAGCAGGTGAATCTGTTTATGCTTCTCTTTTTTTCTACCTTCCATTCACCTCTGATCTCCTTGAGATCTAACTTACAACCCTAGTTCTGGACTGATACTGTTGCTTCCGAGGTCAGCAGTGAGTTCTCTCCTCTTCTCTTCTGACCTTTTTACTATGCATTGATTTATCTTGCCCCTGCCAACCACCCTTCCCTGCAGCATAAACTTTCCACCTGATATCTCATTATATCTTTTCTCAATCCTAGATTTGTCTCCTCTTAATTTCGCTTAACTGCCTAAATTCTCACATTTTTTCTGAATCATCTTCCATGTCCTGAAGGGTGGGGGTGGTTGTACTTGTGGTTGGGATGGTGAAGTCAACAGAAGCGGTAGCAGTAGTAAGACAAGTAGGCAGAGAAGTTAATGAAGATCTGGACCAAAAGTCAGAAGACTCACATTCATATATGATTGCTGATGTTTACTTGCTATGTGACATGGTAAGTCATTTAATCACTACCTATCTCTGCTTTCCTCAAATGCATAATCTTTAACATCACTGAGTTGTTGTGAAAATCAAGTCAGACAATATATGTGAAGCACAGAGTGTAGTGCATAACACAGAGGCACATAATAATGCTGTTGTCTCCATCCCAACCTCCCGCCACCCCACTTAAGTTATGCCTGAATACTAGAGGTCTGTCTTTGGACTTCTCTATGCTCTTATTTGTTTGATTATGTTATGATCATCCCACTAGGTCTCATAAGTTTGCCGATCTTCTCATCTTTCTGGAGATGACGGTCAAAGCTTTGTTTTTAGCTGTAATCTCTCTGCTGATCTTTATGCACCACATCATCATCTGTCTGCCATAAATCTCTACTTGGATATCTCATAAGTAACTGAAACTCAATATATCTGAAATAGAACTTATCATTTCCCCAAAACTCACTCCTACTTCCTCATTTCTCTACTTATTTACAGCATATCATCATTCTTGTCACCTAAGCTTATACACTAGGAGTTATCCTCAATTCCTCATTCTCTACATCCTCCAATATGTGATTAGGAAACATGCCTTATTGAATTAACCTATGTAATATTAGTAACATATTTCCAGAATATTTTCATATTGCTCTCTCTCGTGCATTCAGTGTTCATGTCAGACATCTTTAGTTCTTTTAACCCCTAATTATGTTAATAATCATTTTAATAGAACATATTAAGGTTGTAAAGAACTTTGCAAAAATCATCTTATTTTATTATCATAACAACCATGGGAAATAGATGATATTATCTCCATTTTACAGATGAGAAAATTGATGCACAGAGAGGTTCAATTACTTGCTCGGGTTTAAACAACTATTTCATGCCTGAGGTCAAATTTTAACTCAGATCCAATCTTCCATTCATTGCACCACTCAAATACCTTTCATTACATGCTAGCACAGCATTTGAGGCATTTTCCTACTCCATTACCTCTCCCAGGATATTGACCATGTTTTCCTTCATCATTTCTCCCTCTTTGAACACCTTGCTCCAGTGGTGCCTTCATGAGCCATTTCCACATCCACTCAGTTGTCAGGACTCTTCCTCACCCAATAGTTATTTGGCTGACTTTGTGTATACTTTATATATACTCAGTTGCACACATATTCCTATCTCCTTCTGCCCTTATAGAATATCAGTAACTTGGAGGTAGAGTGCTTTTTTTCTTTGTATCCCTAGTACAGGAAACAGCATCTTTTTGTAAAAAATAGATAAGTATAAATGTTTGTTGAATTGAAAGACTCATACAATCTCTAAAAAGTTCAGTTTCAGAGACCATGATGACATTTCTACCTGTAACATAAATCTCACCTACAGCATTCCTAAAAAGTGATGCTTAATCATAGAAGGCCTTGAATAAAAATCTAGTGAGTTTGTTCTCTATACCATAGGCAATGGAGAAGTTACAGTATGAAAGTTAACTTCAAGGAAGATCATATTATTTGCAATTTGCAGAAAGAATTAGAATGGGATACACTGGTGTTAGATAAAAGACAATGAATTATTCTTAATAAATTAGTTAACAAACATTTATAAATAGCTTAGTGTTTTTCAGGCACTATGCTAAGCTGTAGAGGCCGAAACCCAGCTCTTGCCCTCAAGGAACATAGATTCAAATGAGGGAGATAACATATCAAAAATTGTGCTTTCAACCAATGCGTAGTATAAATGGAAAGCAAATCAAAGGGAAGGTATTAGCTGAGAAAATAAGAGGAAGAAATGAGAAAGACCTATTGTAAAAGGTGAGATTTGATTGAGTCTTGAAAGAAGTACTAGAAGCAAAAGGGCCATAAGTCAAGAAGAATTGTGTTTGGGGCAAGTGGGCCAGCCAGTGAAAAGGCACAGAGTCAGGAGATAGATTGTAATAAGAAAGTGACAACAAGAGGCCAATGTTACTTTATCATACAGTATGTTGAAGGAAACAATGGGTTAGAATAAAGGAAAGATAAATTATGTTGGGCTTTAAAACCCAGACAGTATATTGTATATGAACATCAAAGTAATAGGGAGCCACCGGAGTATACTGAGGTTAGAGGAGAACTCTAAGTGACTGGATTTCACAACTTCACCACAAGTAATAGCAAAAAGAGAAGAGCTTAAATAAAATACTGCTGACTATGTCTCATATCATTGTTCTCCTCTCTGTGGATGGAAATACGCCTGACAAGGATCCAAACAAACAAAATACCTCAGGGACACACTACATTTCCCCTCATATTCCTAAGAAATGATAGGAAATTCAAAGTCACAGAAGAGCAACAACTCCTGGAGTTCTTCAACCAACCTAAACTTACTGCCCAGTGATTTCCAGGAACTTATTTGGCTCCAACTTTTGAGCTATCTTTGTGCACAATATCTTTGCAGAATCACAGTGGCCATTTTTCCCCCCAGTGCATCCCTACCCACGTTCACTTCAGTTGTTTCCTTTAAATATTAGGGCCACAGCTGCACTCCCAAACCTCGTACAGAATGCTGCCTATAATTTCATTGGAATTTCTCCACATAGTAACCTCACTCCAGCTATGAACTTCACACAGTGGAAATATTCTTCCCCACTGCTACCTTTCTTCAGATTGGCTGATATCTTCCTGAACACCCATGCTACACCTCTGCCTTCATTCCTCTCCAGGCTCAATTTCTGATTTTCCTACAAGATTTTCTCTGCAGTGTGTTCCTCACACCTGCTTTGCAGGCTCATTTTACTTCTTTTATTTTCCTACTAGAACATAAGCTCCTTGAGGGCAGGGAATATCTTTCTTTCTGATAGTTTTTTTTTTTTTCATTTATTTTATTCTCGGCCCTTAACTGCTTCTTGACTTGACATGATAGAAGCCACATGCAGAAAGCACCATTTAACCAAATTAGTTCCAGATGTTCTCCAGAGGCAGATGGAGTGGGGAAGTTGAGTGGAACAGTCTCAAGCTCATAGCTTCATCTGTGGTTTTGCTGTTTCTGAATCCCACTGTTCTTATTTATCAATGCATGTGGACATATTTTATCATCTCCTGTCATACATAGTCACTCGCACATCTATCTACTTATTTTCTATGTCCTGGGCTATCTTTTCTTCCACAGAACTGAAGAATATTGTTGATTTGCAACTTGGAAAGATCTGAGTTAAAATCATATCTCTAGCTTTTAATAGTGTGACAATGGGTAATACGTGAGGTCCTCACCATTTTGATCTACTGTTCAATCTATAAAGATCTTCGACATCTGAAGGATATTTACCAATATAACTCATCAAATAAATGATTAGTTACAAAAATAGTCATTAGTTACAAATATAATAATTGTTGAAAGAAGTGGAAAGTTCTTGTAGTATATGACAGTAGACATACTCTCAAAATCTATGTGGTGGTATTCTTATAGAATGAACAAAAATTTCCTGAATAAAATTCTTAAAATGGTTAGGTCACAGAAATTACTTGGGCAAGAATTATTTAAGTTGCTAAGAACAGTGCAAAGTTAATTCCTTCTGGAGAAATCTATTGTTTCAGGGAAACAGTTAACATCTACTTATTAAGCACCGTCTGCTTTTCTATAATGAGTGTCATTAGATTTTGAGATATACAATATTTGACTATAAATAATTCCTTTGACATGCAGTGACATCCAACAAGTGGGAGGGGTTGGTAGATTTTGATGTTCATATTACTAGTAATTAGCAGTTAAAATGTCATTGCTCATTAACAGAGTACTACTTAATTGGAGGTCAAGTTCTCTTCTTATTAAACTCTATGGAAAAATTCAAGTCACATAAGAAGAAAGGGCTAAAGATTAATTAATCTTAATGAGGGTGATAAGGCTCTAGAAAACCCAATAACCATTCATTGGTAATCAGAAAACAGGAGTCTTAGACTGATATTTGAACTAAAGACTGTGATATCAAAATTAAAAAATGCAAAGACCTAAAAATGACCTTGACTTTTTCCTTCTGTTCTTAATCATCCCTATTCAAGATTATTATGTAGCCATTATAATATAGAATATCACATATGACAGAGTCCACATAGATGAGGATAACTTTCCACTCCATTTCACATTGGATAAAGACTATCTGAACCTCAACTTCAGATTTCATTTATCAACAACTGTGGTAATTTCTCCCATAGTGTGAACATAGTGAATCTTTGGTAATCAGTAATTCCCTGGACCCCTCCATTTTTGCTTTGAATTCTGTTCTAATAGAACCAAATTTTATGCAATCAGTAGTTTTATTTGATTTTGATTTTATATATATATATATATATATATATATATATATATATATATACATGTGTAGGTGTGTGTGTGTGTGTGTGTGTAGTTTTACCTGCTCAGTCTCAGTTTCCTTAAGTAGAAAATAAAGGGTATAGATTTTGCTATCTCAAAAAATAAATCCTTTCTAGTCCTAAACTCATGTCATGCTAAATTTGTATTTTGGTTGTATGGTGCGATGACTGGAATATTCATGATTCTTTTGAATCACTATCATTCCTTTTTTCAATTTTTCCTCTGCTTCTCTTATTTGATTTTAGGAATCCCTTTTGAGCTCTTTCAGGGAGTCTTTTGGGGTTTGATACCATTTCACATTCTTTGAGTCAATGCATGTAGCTATTTTGACATCATTGTCCTCTTCTGAGTTTGTGTTTTGCGCATCACTGTCACCATGGTAACTTTCTGTGGTCAAGTTATTTTTTGGTTGCTTGTTCATTTTTTTCCAGTCTATTTGTTGACTTCTAACTTTATATTAAAGTTGGCTTTTGCTCCTCAGATGAAGAGGGCACTGTCCCAAGCTTCAGTTTTTTCACACTGTTGTATTCAGAGCTAATTCTGGATGCCTGTAAGTTCTAAGTTTTCTTCAATGTGGTGTGATTTAAAGAGAGGTGTAATCACTTCTGTCCAAGCCTGGAAAAGTCTCCACACTCTCTTGTGACTTCAAACATTCGTGTGCTATTGCTTCTCCTTCCCGTAGAAATATGATTCAGGTCTGAAATTCAGATCCTCCTAAGGGCAATGTAACAAAGTTCCACACCCACTGCCAGCAAAGTGTCCCCTGTAATCTCCTTCTGACCATCATCCATCCACCTTGCCATTTGTGGGTTGAAAGCTTAAGAAACTGCACTGTACCTTCAATTATATCCAAGGATTGTGCTGGTTTGCTGGGCAACCCTTATTTGAGACTGTACTTCACTCTCACCTCAATGAGACAGATCTTTTTGATTCACCTTGGGCTGGAAAATTGTTTCACCCTCTCCTTTTCTTGGTTCTCTCACTTCAAAATTCCTTTTGAGGTGTTATTTTTAAAATTTTTGAAGGGGAATTTAAGAGAGCTGCCTTTATTCCTCCATTTCGGCTCTTCCCCTCAAGACAGTTTTAGGCACCAGTTTTGCCATCTCATTTTACTAGCAGCATGGCAATGAAAAAGAAATTTAATTTCTTAGAGCCTCAATTGAAATTGTTATGATGAGAATTAAGTGAGATTCTCATTCTCTTTATCTCTATCTCTGCTTCTCTGTTTCTGTCTCTCTCCATATATACATATAGATAGTTATAAATATAGATAGATATATGTGTATATATATATATATATAAATATAGGTGTGTGATATATACTTAATAAGAAATATACAGATGTATATACATATATGCATATGTATACACACAACTTTGTAAATGTTAAAGAAATATATAGATATTGTCTATGATAATAATGATGATAATAGACATTGTCATCATTATTATTTGTTGTTCTGTTCTTATTCCTCAAAAACTAATGTTACATCAAGATCTCTTCTATATATTCCATCAATTCAATAACCCATTCCTGTTTCAAATTTTGTTATTTTATGGATGAGCAAATTTCCTTTCACCTTGCAAACTCTAATTTGATAATGCAAGGTTTGGTTAAGCATTCAGCATAGTGCCTGGCACATAGAAGGTACTTCGTCACTATTAAGTGATTGATTGCTTCATAGCTAAACTTATACTTTCAGTCAATCTACATGCTCCAAAGAAATAATTGATCTAATCAATAAGAGGACATGGTCATTGTTGTCCAGTATTTTGCTAATGAAATAAATTGACATGTTTTCTTTCCACATAGTTTTCATGGCACTTTGCATAACAACTTTTGCTTAAGGAGAAACTACACATTTTGGACTTGAAACATTTTTAATGATGGAATTGATTGCTTGTTAATCTTAAAAGTCTATAAAATATAGCATTGATGTCTTTTAAATGTCCACCTCCTTAGAATTAGCAAAAACCTCCTTGAATCTATTCCGAATCACCATTTAGAGGATGCTACAGATCAGACTTTTCTCTAGAATATACATGCATTATAAAGTTTATGGGTTTAGTTTAAATAAGATAACTGCCAACCACTACTTTAAGATCTGATCCCAATTTGGGCCCCTTCTGATGTCTTATGATGTTATAATGCTATCTTCGAAAGACTAGAATCCTGGAGAGGACCTCATAGGGAGTAGACAAGAATGAGAATAGAAGGAGTAGGGTTTAACATGATAAGAATGAACATAATTTACTTTCTATGAGAAAGTAGGATGAGATAAAGAAATATAGAGAATCACATTCACGTGTGTAGTTCTTTACACAGCGTGGTACAATAAAAAGAATGCTGTATCTGAACTTAAAGTATCTGTGGTGAAATATATCTTCTGACACATGGAATATGTCATTTTAACTCACTGAGAACTATTTTTTTTCTTTTTTCATCAGTAAAATTAAGATTTGAGACTAGACAATCTCTAGGGTTCATTTAATCTCTAAGTATGTAATCACAGGATTGAACCATCCAAAAAGTGGTCAATTTAGCAGGAAAAAAATTATCATGTTGAGTTTTTAAATGCCGACTCAAAATTTTCACTTTTCAAATAATTGTATAAAATGTTATACACTTGTCAGTCAATAGGAGATGTGGATGTATTTTGGGGAAACATAAATTGATAGGAATTTTTAAAAATAGCATTTTATTTTTCCCAATTACATGTCAAGACAGTTTTTAACATTCTTTTTTTTTAAGATTTTGAATTCCATTCTTTTCTCCCACCCTCTCCTTCCCTTCTTTCTATAATAGTAGGCAATTTGATATAGGTTATACATGTGCCATTATGTAGAACATGTTTCCATATTAGTCATGATTATGAAGGAAGAAACAGATTAAAAGGCAAAAATACACAAAAAATAAAGTAAGTGAAAAAAAGAGTCCATCAGATATTTATCTGAATGTGGATAACCTTTTCCTTCCTCAATCTTTTGTGCTTGTCTTGGATCACTATGTTGCTGAGAGGAGCTATCATTCATAGCGGATCATCACAAAATGTTGCTGATACCGTGTACAAAATTTTCCTGGTTTCACTCATTTCACTATGCATTAGTTCATACAAGTCTTTCCAGGTTGTTGCTTTCTTCCCCCACTGAAATCTGCCTGTTTATCATTTCTTATTTCACAATAGCATTCCACTACATTCATATACCAGAGCTTGCTTAGCCATTTCCCAATTGATGGACATCCCCTCAGTTTTCAATATTTTGCCACCATGAAAAGGGCTGCTATAACTAGTTGACAGTTTTCCCTTTTCAAAGACTTCCTTGGGATACAGATGTAATAGTGGTATTACTAGGTTAAAGGATATGTACAGTTTGGTTGCCCTTTGGGCATATTTACATATTTTTCTCCAGAACGGTTGGATCAGTTCTCAATTCCAGCAACAGTGCATTACTGTCCCAAGTTTCCTACATCCTCTCTAACATTCATCATTTTCCTTTTTTCTTCTTTTTTCTTTAGCCAATCTTATAAATTGTGAGGCTGTACCTCAGAGTGGTTTTAATTTGCATTTATCCAATCAAAAGTCATTTAGAACGGTTCTTCATATGCCTATAGAAAATTTTGACTTCTTCATCTGAAAACTTCCTGTTCATATCTTTTGATGCCTTATCAGGTGATGAATGGTTTCTATTCTTATAAATTTGACTTAGTACTCTACATATTTGAAAAATGAAGCCTTTATCAGAGACACTTGCTATAAAGATTGTTTCCTTATTTTCTTCTTTCTTTCTAATCTTGGATGCATTTTGTTTGTGCAAAACTTTTCAATTTAATATTGTAACTATCAATATTAACATAATTTAATAAAATAAAATGATCTATTTTGCATTTGTTAATGCTGTCTATCACTTCTTTGGTTGTAAACTGGTAAGTCACTTAAATTATTCAAGTTAAGAATTTGTGTGCTGTACCACTTGGTGCATATATGTTTAGCATGAATATTAATTACTTCATTTTCTATGGTATCTTTTAGCAAGATATAGTTTCCTTCCTTATATCTTTTAATTGGGTCTATTTTTGCTTCTCTTTTGTCTGACACCAAGATTGCTACCCATGGCATTTTCGCTTGTTTCTTTGTTTTGATTTTCTTATTATTTAACTTCAGCTGAGGCATAATAGATTCTTTGCAGCCCTTTACCTTTATTCTGTGTGTCTCTCTCTGCCTCAAATGTGTTTCTTGTAAACAACATGTTATAGGACTCTTTCTTTTTTTCATTCTGTTGTCTGCTTCCACTGTATTTACATTCAGTTATGATTACAATCTGTGTATTTTCCTCCATCCTATTTTTTTTCTTCTGTTTAACTTCTCTCTCCATTTACCCTTTTTCACCATTGTTGTGTTTCTGTCCACCATCTCTCCTGGTCTGGCCTCTCTTCTATCAGTTCCCTCACCCCTCATCTTTCCTTATTCTCCTCCCTTTCTACTTTCCTGTAGGATGAGATAGATTTCTATAATGAACTGATTATGTATAGTATTCCTGCTTTGACCCAGTATTGATTGGAATAAAGTTGAAGTGATGTCCATCATCCACCCTTCTATCATCCTCTCCATAGTAATAGTCCTTTCCTGCCTGTTCATGAGAAATATTTCATCCAATTCTACCTCTCTCTTCCACCTGCACCCAATGTAATGTTCTTTCTCCTCCTTTAATTATTTTATATCATTCCTTCAAATTAACCTTACTACCATACCCTCTGTCTTATGTACATTCCTATTAGCCATACTATTGGTGAAACAATTTTTAAGTATGGCAAAAATCATCTTCCTATATAGTAATGTAAACAATTCAGCTCCATTGAATCTTTTATGTTTTTCTTTTTGTCTTTTTAGGCTTAACCTGGGTCTTGTTTTTGGAGATCATTTTTTATTCTCAATCCTAGTCTTCTCCTTATGAAGGCTTGAAATCTTTCTATTTCACTGAATAACCATTTTTCCCTTTGATGTATTAGGCTTAATTTTCCTGGGTAGATGATTTTTGGTTGTAGTCCTAGTTCCTTTGTCTTCTGGAATAAAATGGCCCACGACCTCTGATACTTTAATGTTGTAACTGTTATGTACTGTGTAATCCCGATTGTGACTTCACAGTATTTTAATTGTTTCTGGATACTTTTAGTATTTTTCCCTTGATCTGAGAGCTCTGAAATTTGGTTAGACAATTCCTTGGAGTTTTGTTTTTTTCTGATTTCCATACTGAGGTTATCAGTGAATTCTTTCAAAACTCTTGGCCCTTTGGTTCCACAATAACAGGACAGTTTTCCTTGATAATTTATTGAAAAATGCTGCCCAGGTCCTCCTTTTGATTATAATGTTCAGGTACTCCACTAATTCTGACATTGCCTCTCCTGGATCTCTTTTCCAGGTCAATTGTTTTTCCCATGAAGATTTTTTTTTTCTTATTTTTTTCGTTCTTCTCAATTTCTTTCATTTATTTTTTGGTGTTTCATAGAGTCATTAACTTCCACTTGCCCAATGCTAACTTTTAAGGATTTGTTTTCTCAGTTAGCATTTGTGCTTCCTTTTCCATTTGGCATCTCCTTTTCCTTTGACAAATTCTAATTTTTAAGCGTTTTTCCCCAAGCTGCTGACTCTTTTTTTTCATTGTTTTCTTGTATCATTCTCATTTCTTTTCTCCATTTTTCTTCTACCTCTCTTGGGTAATTTTAAGCTCCTTTTTGAGTTCTCCTATGAGTTTTTCTGGGGTTACAGTCGCTTTTTATTTTTCTTTGGGGTTTTGCTCATAGATGTTTGACATTACTATCCTCTTCTGAGCTTGTGTCCTGGTCTTCCCTGTCACTATAATAACTTTCTATGGTTAGATTCTTTTGTTATTGTTGCTGCTGGTGGTGGTTATTCCTCATCTCTTTTGGTCTTTTCCTTTTTTTTCAAATTTGAGCTCTGCTTTTTGGGTTGAAGGGGCACTGTATCAAACTTCTTGTGACTGAAGGCCCTGAGTGTTTACTTGGTGCTGCAGTAATGTTGTTCTGGGGCCCACAGGGGACCCTCTCATTTTGGACTGATATGTGGTGGTTCAGAAGGATACTTGGCACCATGAGAAGCTGTAGGGGTCTGACAGCTTACCTGGTGCTAAATTATGGTGATAGTGGTGGTGTATGGTGTGTGCCATGCCAGTGGAGTCTTTCTATTTTTCCCCAGGGCTACATTGAAACACTTGGTGGTCTGGGTGCTGGAGGTTGACTTTCCCTGGGGCTGCAGCAAAGTGCATACTGGCTCTTGGAGCTGAAATCTATGGGTTCCCCTGGCTGTATTGAAGCACATGAGGGTCCTGATGTTGCTGCTTGCTTCCTCACAACACTGGGGCTCAGGATCTCCCTTTGTTGGAATTTTTAAGTGACTACTCCTCCACTATCATAGGTATTAACTTGACAAATACAAGTCATGTTTCAAAAAAATGTTTATTTTCAAGTAAATACTACTTATGAGACATAGAACTCTACCATTTTTATTGCTTTATTACTTCATAAAATTATGAGAATTCTATCATAATTCTCATTTATTTTCATGATAACAAGACTTAGATAAATTGGTATACTGTGGAGAGTACCCTGGTGAGAATCAAATTGGATTTCTGTAGGCTAAGACTAAGGTGGTGTAACAAGGTGGGAAGGGGCAATTTGAAAAGTGTTTACCTTATATATTGTGTCACATACTGCAAATGCTATAAGCATATCAATCATATGAGACCCATGTTCACTTGCAACCCATAAATGGATGCAATATATCAAGCTAATCTTTTGATATTTGTATTCTTCTAACATTTCAGTTTCTATTCAGCAGCCAGAAAGTCACAAGATTGAACATTCTATCTCTGAAATCTGGATGGGCCGTTGGAACTCACCCAAAATTCACCAACCTATTCTGCATGCAAAAGTGGCCTGGCTGCCACACAAGAATGCTTTTTGTATGGTTTACGGAAATCCTATAGTTGGCCCTGAGCTGATTTTTTTTTCTTCAAGTTTAGAATTTCTTTTGGTGCCTTGACACTTTCAATTCTGGTCTTGGCCAGAACCCAGAAAAGAAGAAAGGGGGAAAAATCGTCCATCTGCTTCATAACATTAAGATTAGCTCTGTTTGATTTTGTTTCTAAAATAGGAACCAGTTTATGTAATGGAAAGAGTGCATAATTTTCTGTACTGCTTTCTAAAATCTTAACTGACTTGAATTTTAACCCAATGCCCCATGTCTTTCCCCACTGGTGAGATCAGAAACATGGGCATATTAATAGAGCAGATCTGGAATCTGGGCCACATTCTTTGAACAATTCCTATTTCTCTAATGTCAGTGGTGAATGAAAGCTTTATTCAGCCTGTTTAGTTGGCTGACAAAATCTGTATCCACACTCAAACAATAAACTGAATAAAACAAAAATTAATAAAGATGGAAGTAAACTGTATTGGTTTAGCTTAAAAAAACTGAAAAATACAGCGCAATGAACACTGGATTTATGGAGCTGGAGGAATTGCATTTGAATCCTTGCCTTGACACTCATGATATAATCTTGCCAACATGTAGAGAGGAGTTTAAATTCATTTGAAATCTCAAGATATTGGAATAGATACTCTGTTAGGTCCCTTGAAACTTCCAGTCTTATGGTCATGTAAACATAGTGCTGGGGTCAGATAATTTAATTTGCAAAAAATGCGGAGTTTCTTTTTATTGCATACCGAATATAAATCAAAATTATTACACACCAAAAGAAAAGCTAATGAAACCTTAATATGCATTAATAGAAACAAAATTTTCAGAAGGAGGGTTTTGACAGTTTTTATGCTCATCTCTAGTCAAACAATATTAATACACTGTTTTCAATTCTGAGACTTTTTGTTATTCTTGTTATTCTGAGACTTCTTTTTATTATTATGAGAATTCTTGTTATTGTTACTTTTTTGAGAAGGATGATGACAAGATGAAGATCATCCAAAGGAGGATAAATTGGTTGGGTGAGGATTTAACACTATGCTAAATATGGATCTCTTGCATATATTGATTATATTTAGCTTGAAGAAGGTTTGATGGAAGATTTGATAATCGTCTAAGATTTGAAGGTCTAGCATGTGAAAGAGTGATTAAGTTGTTTTATTTTATTTTATGCTTATTTGTTTGGTTTGACCCAGAGAACTGGACTGGAATTGTTGAGTGTATGTCAAGTTGGAGAGAGATTTTGGCTAAGTATGTGTGAGATAGGGGAATCAACTTCTTAAGAGTTGTATCTGTCAAAAAGTATAATGAACTGCCTCTGGGCTTCATGACTTCCCTTCCCCTGGAGCTACCTAAATAAAAGGTGATTGACTACTTACCTGGGATGATGCAGAAGGAATGTTTGCTTTGGATATTTGTTGGACTATAAGGTCATAAGATCATATCATTAGAACTGAAAGGCATCTTAGAGGCTAAATAGTTCAACTTGGTCATTTCATGTATGTGTATTCTGAAATGTGGAGAGATGAAGTGATTTTTTCAGTGGCCATACTTGTAGATAATCTCTGACTCAGAATTTGAAACCAAGCCTTCTGACTCTAAGTCCACTAATTTTCTCACTATAGCATGTTCAAGGTTGTCTAGGATGTAAGTTATGAAGGAATGATCTAAATTGAAGTCATCTAATTACAAAGCTAGAAAAATATACTGCCTCTTTCAATTTCCAAATTGCTGTCCAAGACTAAGATCTTATGCTTCTCCTACCCATATTGTTAATCCTTCCACAACAACTTAATGTTGATAGATTCCTGGAAGTTGATTAGAAATTGAACATGATCATGGGAAACAAACCTCTTCCCCTTTTCTGTGTCTTTCACCAACTACCTGACATATATAACACAAACAATAAAACATGACATGGAATAGGTCTACTTTCTGTGGGTTCTGACTTTTCTTTCTTCAGTTATTGAAGCAGAAGCTTTAGTATACAGTTCTTTACTTGTCAATTACAAAGTAGGCTCTAAAAACAATAATAATATTTTTTAATGTCTAGAGGTCATAATAGTACTTGAATTGAATATTTCCTCAAACAGAGAACTCATATTTTGGCCTGGAGAATGAAACAGCTGATAAAAATCAAAGCATTTTTTTGAAAAATATCAAAACAAAAACCAAAATCTTTTGGTAAAAACAGATGAAGATTTGCTGGTACACTGACCCAGTGTTAAATGGATTCCAATAATCATCTATTGGCAGAATGAAAGAGAGATTTTGAGACTGAGAATATCTGTGGAAAAGAAATGATGAAGAGAATACTCAAAACCAGTCCCAATACTAGTAGAATAGATTTCTGAATTACTGTAATATTTGGAATTTAGGTATTGTTGGGAGGGTATTTATTTGTAAGTCCTCTGGTCATACTTCCACATCAGAGAGGAACACTACTGCTCACAACTGCAGGGGAGCAGAAGTCCTTGCTGGATAAAGACCAGACCAAAGAACAGAGCAGGAGGAAATGAACACACACACACACACACACATATACATACATATATATATATATGTAAGGATGAGAACAGTTTAGAAGCAATAGAAATTTGAAGACCCCCACAAACCAGTTCTGAAAAGAGCAGTATGAAAGAGCCTTAAGCTTGGCACAGCACCTCCCCACACCCAGGTGAGCAGAGCTCAACTTCAACATAAATTTGAAAATCTAACCTATTGACTGGGGAAAAATGAGCAGAAATTTTTTAAAAAATGGCCATTAAAAATCTGCTATTCATTGGGAGGATTCTGGGAAGATGGGGAATTGGTCAGAAAATTCCAAATTCTATAGATTTCCCCCACAAAGAGGATAAAATATTGCCTCAATGCTAACATAGAGTGGTAAAAATAAATAAGAGTAGGGACAGAATAGTGATTCTCCTAGGACAGAGAGCTGAGGAACTATCCCAAGGCAAGGTTTGACTCCTGTGAAGGATAAACACTTTCAGGCTTGTTTTACTTACGCAACAAATGGCAAGGCCTCAAGTTAGCAGGGTTGGGAGGCTGGCTCAGCTCTATCCACAGGAACTTTTATTTGGGAATAGTGAGGGATGTTGGGTGCCTAATCCATGGAAGTTTGAAGGAACCTCTACTGACAAGGAAAACCAGATCCAGCTGTGCTACAGAGATGCAACTCCAGTGTAGAGGGAACCAACACATATGTCCTGTTGAGGACAAAAGCAGTGGGGCAGAGATGGTGCTGTTTGTGGGAACTTACTGAATGCTGGAGGTCATAGTTTCAATTCTCTGCTAAAGGAGAGAACTGAGGCCAGAAGCATTAGCCACCAAACCCTAGGGCTAAATGTGATTACAAAAAATAACCTTCAACAACCAAAAAAAAGTGTGTAGGTGAAGGAGAAAGAATCCTAACATAGAGAGTTACTATGGGAACAAGGAAGACCAGGATTCATTTTCAGAGGAGGTTATTGAAGCAAAGAAATTGTCCTCTACCCCCAAAGAGTAATGTCAAATGATCATCTGGCCAAAAAGAATTCAGAAAACTTAAAAATACTTTAAAAATCACATAAGAGAGGTTGAGAAAAAAGTAAAAGGAAAAATAACAATAATCCAAGAAAAACAAAGTTACAAAAAGGAAGTCAATCAATTAGAAAAAGAGATCCAGAATCTTAAGGAAGAAAATTAGTCTGTGAAAATCAGAATTGAGCAACAGGAAGCCCACATCACTGTCTTCCATGTTTTTGTCATGTTCCTAGTCACCATAAAAGCTTTTTTTATGTTCAGGAGCTTTTCTTTTTATTATTTTCTCATACTTCCAGTATTTTTTCTTGATTTTGAACCTTAAATAAGGATGGGCTTTTTCTTCAACTTAGGTTGAGGGCAGAGTCATTGTCCCAAGCATTAGGTTATTTTGCACTGTTTTTTTCATACTAGTTATGAGGTTAGACCTTTTCATTGCTTCTAAGGTGATGTCATTCAGGGAGAAGTAGGGTCATCACTTTCTTGGTTTGTTAACTTGTCCTTATTCAGGAATCCCCCCTTTCCTCTGGTTAAACAATAAATATCATTCTTAAGGATTCCTATTTTCTTGGGACCAGAAGCAATACTTCTCCTCAAGGGCTCTCAGACAAACACTTAGGAACACACCCTCTCTCCCATAGGTGCACATATCCCTGTTGGAATATCCCTTCATGCTGAACGCATCCGTATTTCTGGGCTCCCCAACATAGTGCAGTCCTTCAATGAATTATACGCTAGGTTGTTGTATAGACCTAAGTTGGATATTTGATTTCTTCTTTCTCTTTTTCTCTTCCCTCTCTTCCCCATTGCTTATAATAAAGCTTTGCACTGTTTTACATGTTATTCTTAGCATCTATACTCATTAAATGGTTATTTTCCACAATATCTCTTCCTAGTGTTTGGTCCTTTCTTTAGACACAAATTGGGAACACAGTCAAGGGTTTAACTTATTGAAGGCCATTTCTAACCTGCAAGAGTATGCAAGAATGAACTCAGTGCAAGAGTATGCCAGAATGAACTCAGTTGTAGGAAGTAAAGGTCAATAAGGGAAATCTATGTCTTCCCAGAAGGGATTGCTTTGTGGCAGAAGACTTTCACAAAATAGTACCAAAAATCTCATTTGTACAATTAGCCCCTGGAAGAACAACTCTGAATATAGTCCATGGGATTGATTTCATGAAGGAATTATTCACAATTAAGCTACAACTATCAAGGATCCCTAAGAGGCTGGTTTGGTTCACATACCCACCGAATATATAACATTCTCTTTTTCATGAAAATAGGTCTAAACATTGTCACTGAATTAGAACGTTGAGCTTCTTCAGGAGCAAATTCAAATATACAGGTAATCTGCAGAGCTAAGTCCATCTTAATATAAACAATATGTTTAACATAAGGTAGATTGTAATGGAGGTAAAGGAGAAATCCAGACAATAGACTGTATTCTAGAGAAACATGATAAGACAGAGAAAACTTTCTTCTAGAGCTGAAGTTGTTAGTTGGGTGGAGAGAGGAGAAGGCAGACACTGTTGAGATGGTAGTGACATGGGAAAGCTTCATGGCAGCTGTGACATTTGAGTTGAAAGAAGAGAGCTCCTAAAAACAAAAATGAGAAGGAAGTACATTTCAGGCAAAGAGACTGGCCATTGATTTGATATTCTTTTTAATTTCTTTCTCTAGATCATTATATCCTTATTAGGTTCCTCTATCATGAAAGAACTGGTTGAACTAGAGTTTGTATATACACATATATTTGGGGGATTTTTAGCAAAGATTTTACTGAATTCTGTTACACCATTGGGAATGTGCAAAGCTAAAATCAGTATTTAGTAATTATATTCTTTACAAGACTCCTTGTCATTGCTAAGTCTACAGGCATACCACATGTATTATATAGAGACACACGCATTCTTTTGTAAGTGACTATTTTTGTATGCATTCCTTTCAGCCAGCAAAACAATTCTCCCAAATCCATCAGATAGAAATCCATATAGAAATGGCATCATTTGCTAAGAAGCAAAACACATTCAAAATTATAGAAGAAAATAGCATTCGTTGCACATCATTGCAAGCCACAACATAATGATTCAATGCCCATTTGAATGAATTTGTACAAATGTCAAAGATATATTGATGAGTTAAGATGGAGACTTTGAAAGAGTTTAAAATGGGATGAAGCATTCTACCAATTTTCATATTTGGAAAGCATGTGATGTTACAGTATATGACCATGGATGTAAGTGTTCTTGAGAAGACTCCCTTTTCTTGTCACATTGTATCCTTCAATCTCTGGACTCTGGTTAGGATCTGAAGCTAGTTACTTTCTGCAGAACCTAATGTTGTCCAGTTCATGCTTTCTGCAGCTTGCATAAAAAAGATTCCCTCATCTATAGCTTATAGATTCGTTCCAACTTTAATGATGATAGTTTCATGTTTCTCTGTTACTTAACCTACAGGCAACAGTTTGTTTCAGCCACTTTCTGTGCTATCAACACATATTTTAATATTAAGCCAATATAATTTAAGTATTTTTCCCATAATCTGCAGGCATCTCCTCACTGCCATATTTGCTGAAATAAAGAAGACCATAAGTGAGATTTATTATAATGAAAATGTATATATGTAGAATTTGCAAATGTGAGTTTATATGTTTGTGTATATAGGATGCATACATACAGATACATATATAGGTATAAATATACACTGTATATACAGTCATATGCATGTATGTATATACATACATATATGTGTCTATATATGTATGTATGTGTGTGTACACAGACACACATAGTGTGGGGAAGCAATGGGTTGTATGTGCAAGTTTGTATTTGTATCTCCATTACACATCTTTGGTAGGGACAACCAAAGAACTAGGAAATCCTCAAACACATACGCTATTTGAGGATTGACCTTGAGGTTTTTATTATAGCCCAAGTAATCCTCCTAGGCCATGAACGTACAGATAGCAATATTTTCTTTCTATTCCTGCTCTATTTAGCTGTACCAGGCAAGATTTCAATTCTTCTCAGTCCTGAGTAATTCATCAGAGGAGGATAACATTGATGGTAAAAGTCTTTGAGATCATTCTATATGAGAGGTGGTAGAAGAAATAAGGGATGTTAGTCTGACAAAGAGAATACAAGGAAAAGAAATGGTGACCATAAATATTTGAGGATCTATTGCATGAAAGATGTTGTATTTATTCTGCTTGGCATGTTGAAAGGAAAAAACAGCAGCAGCAGAAGCAATAGCAGAAACTTCCTAAAAATTAGAGCTGCACAAAAGCTTGAACGCATCGAATCCTGATGGATTCATAGTCCCCCACCAATTGGAGAGCTATCAATCAAAACTTGGCAATTATCCAACTTCTGCTTTATAGGAGATTCCTGTAAGCCACCCCTAAAAAGAAAATCAACAAAACATCATTGACATCTGAAAATAATTACACTACTACAATATTCCATAGATAGCATACTTCACTACTGCCATGAAGGGAAGAAGGCAAATTTCTCAACATTCGCTGAAAACCATCTTGGTCATTATAACTATACACCATCAAATTTCACTTGATAATTATTTTTGTTTTTGTTGTATAGATTGTGATATTGCTTTACTAATTGTACACAGTTCACTCTGCATCAGTTCACATGAACTCTCCTATTTCTCTTCATTCTTTATAATTGTCATTTCTTATAACCCAGTAATATTCCTTTAGTCTTGTACCACATTATTTTAAAAAATATTTTCTATGTATGAGTTACACTAGAATGCTTATGAGATCCCTTATAACTCAAATTCTGTGACTATGTATTGAACACAAATAATTCAATGGAAGCTAGAGTAAGAAGGCCTTGAGTACTGAGTGGAATACAAAAAGAAAGTGGAGATGTCGTATCTAATAAGCGTGCAGGACAATAGGTAGCTCTGGTTATCCTTCATGCCAACTTTAAAAATGCTCCCTTTGCCCTCTTTCCTGGTTACTATAACTAGAACCTAGCAGGACTGGAGCACTGCATTTTTCTTTTTTTTTTTTCTTTCATCAAATTTTTTGGTTTTGTTTACTAACTGCTTGGTTTAATTCATATTCATTCATTTTCCTGAACTCAATTCTCTCTTTCAATTAATTGTTTTTTTGAGCTTTTGAACCTTCTTTTCCATTCGGGTAACTCTGCTTTATACAACCTCCTTCTCCTCCTTGGTTTTTTGGACCTCTTTTTCCAATTGAGTTAGCCTCTTTTTAAAGCTGTTATTCTCCTCCGCATATTTTTGGTTCTCCTTAATAAGTTGCAAACTTGTTTTTTAGGGTTTTCTATTGCCTGAGTCCAGTTTAAATTCCCTCTGGAAGCAGAGGCCTTGACTTCCTCTGACAGTATACCTTGTTCTTCCTCATTTGAAAGGATGGGGGGAGACACCTGTTCCCCAAGAAAGCAACCTTCTATGATCTTATTTTTTTCCCTTTTTTGGGCATTTTACCAACCAGTTACTTGAACTTCTGAGTTTCCTCTCCACAACCATCTGACCTCCAGTTCAGCCAGGCCAGGACTTGGGGGCTGAGATTCAAATGAGCTGCTCCCAAGCCTCTGGGCTTTAGGCAGAGGCAGGCCTGCTATTCAGTGTGAGATTAAGTTTAGCTGCTCAGGTGGGGACAGGGCCACCACACAAGGTTCAGTTCTCTCAGGGGCTTTCTGATGAGACCTTCAACAATGGATAGGGGCGACTGCCTGCTTTGAAAGCCCCATCTGCTGCTGCCTCTACTGCTGCCTCCTGAGGAGATCTGAGTTATGGGAACACTTCACTCCCTTCTCGGCAAGACAAAAAGACCCTCTCACTGACCTTTATTGCCTGTGGGTTGAGGGATCTGTGCTGCTCCTGGAGATTCTGTCCCTGAAGCCTGCTGGGATCTGTTCCTTGCAGTGCCACATGACCAAGGCAGGGATGGGCTCTGCTCCACCTCCTGTGAGAAGCAGACTTTCCTGTTGGTTTTTCAGTTCTCTCTGGGATAGAAATCTCCTCCACTCTGTTGTTCTGTGGCTTCTGCTGCTCCAGAATTTGTTGGGAATTCTTCTTTACAGGTATTTTATGGGCTGTGGGGTAGGAGCTAGCATATGTGCATCTTTCTACTCTGCCATCTTGGCTCCTCCAGCTTTTTTTTTTCTTTCGTAAAAAACTATATTTATTATTAGACATACAAGATATCTTTCTTCTATTGCCCTCGCCCACTAACTTATTTCACTATTAAAAAAGGAAAAAAGTCATTCTAAAAAATACTCAGCAAAACATCATTGACATCTGAAAGTAAAAATACTACTACAATATTCGACAGATAGCATACCCCTCTAGTGTTATGAAGGGAAGAGGACAAGTTTTCTCAACATTCTCTGAAAACATTCTCGGTCATTATAATTATACACCATCAAGTTTCACTGGATTGTTATTTTTGTTGATGTCATTTTGATGTTGCTTTACTGATTGTACATACTTCACTCTGTATCAGTTCACATGAACTTGCCTATTTCTCTTAATTTTTTATATTTGTCATTTCTTGCAACCCAGTAATCTCTCCTCCGTCTTGTTCCACATTTTAAAAAAACATTTTCTAATCAATGGTGGGTACCTACTTTGTTCCAATTTCTTTGCCACTGCAAAAGTACTGACCAAAATTGAATGTATGTAGACATTCTTGTAAACATTCATTTACTATGCTTACATATACATATATTTACATATATGTATACTTCCATGCAATTATACTTGTATGTACACTATATATATATATATATGTTTGTACACACATATTACTGCTCTTTCCTTCTTTGACTTCCTTGTCTTCTATTCCAAGCAATATAGTCCTCTAGGTAAGAGTATTTTAATCGAATTTTCATCATAATTATAAACTGCTCTATAGAAACAATGGACTAATTGATAATTCAAGTAGCAATGTATTTCAATGCTTATATTACTGCAGGACCTTGAATGCTGACTATTTCTATCTTGTGCCATTTTTTGCCAACTGTCTGGGGATAAGACAAAGTCTCAGAATAGTTTTAAATTGTAGCTATCATATAAATGATTTGCAACAATCTTTCAAACAATTATTAAAAGATTGTGGTTGCTCTTTTAACAACTTTTTTTCTTTTTCTGTCGTTGTTTAGGGTAGACCACTAAAAGCTAAATTTCTATTCCCTCCAAAATCACCCCCACATCAATATGGTATGGAACATGAATGTGAACCACCTGCACTTGTATCTCTTTAAATATGTCTTGCTATTATATCTCCATTGAGAAATGAGATTCATTCAAAATGAGTTTGCTAGAACCAGCTTGGCCTGCTCATAAGAGACTATCCTTTAATTTTTCAGTGTAAGAAATGAACAAGTACTATTTATTCTCTTGCTGATTGTCTGGATTTAAGAAAGTGCCAGAGAAAATCTCAATAGTGCAAATTAAACTTAAAAGTATGTTGCGTGTACTTTTTTAGGTGAGCAATTATTAAGCATTTACTATCACATAGCTTTGAATTTTGATCCAGAAAGGGCAAGATTTTAATTAGGATTATATTTTCCCTTGTTTGAAAGTTCTTAAACTGACTTCATGGCTCCAAGTCTGCCCAAGGTCTGCCCTTTGCTAATACATGACAACTTCTGCTTTTCAATTCTCCTGAGTATTTCCCTCTTTACTCTTCTACATTCACCCTCATGTGCCCTCTATCGCCTCTATCAGTATTTCCCTCTATCAATGACCACTGCTTCCCTCTAAACTCTCACACTCCCTTTTTTAACTTCTAGCTCATCAGCTGGTAGTGTGGACACATGAAGACAGGGTGTGAGATGTGCACTGGTGAATTATGTACTTATTACAGTTATAAAGTACTTTTCCAGAATTGATGAGAAGACTGTTCTGACCTGTATTTTCTTAGTGCTGGAGGCTGCTGTAATTTCTGTGTCTAAAACTGGATAATATTGTTTCTATTGCTGATGTTGAAACAATGCTTTAAGTAGCTGTTCTGGCATTCTCATTTTTCTCGCATAGGTGTAAACTGTTATTAACATTGTTTGAAGTGAGTATGAGAAGAAACTATCTGAAGCAGTTTACCAAAATCTGTCACGTTTTCCAAGACTTCAAAATTCCATCACATGTAACAACTCAGACAAAGTGTAAGTTCATGTGACTGAAGTTTTGTGACTTCGCTGGGTGAATACTCTTTGCTGAGTTCAAATCATGGTCCATGCTATATTATACTGCTTTCTAACTTTAAAATACCTCCACGTTACATAAAATAATCTTAGCAAATAATAATATGAAATGACAAGCTTTGCATGTTTACTAATATAGGCTCATATGAATATAAGATTTCAAGATACAAGTGGCTTTAGAAGTCATCCAGTATGACTGTTCCTTCCTACAACTGAAGTCCAGGAAGGTCATTAATTGAGATGTTCCAGGTCACACAGGTAGTATGTGGTGCAGCTAGTGCTTGAAATTGTGTGTTTTTATTCCAAATCCAACTCTCTTTTCAAAGCATTATGCTTCCCCACCTCCACCCCCTCCCCACACACATACCCAAATCAAAAATAAAAGACTATGGTATTACTTGGACTATGTAATCTATGAACTTTCACATTTAGGGATGGAAAAATGTCATGTAGTGGCAATCTCAAAACACTGTTCAGCCAGCACCTAAGCTCTTTAGTTTCTATTATTCTAGGAGAAATAATATTTGGGACATAGGTATTATAGCCTGGTGTCAGTAGAACTTGTGGAATTCTCTGGTTGTTGAGCTCAAAAGTACTCAGGGAGATCCCTGTCCACAAAGGTTGTTGGGCATTTCAACTCCTGACATTGTGGAATTAGTAGGAAATTTCTGGTCTACATCAAGTATATTCTATTACCATAAGTACCCAACACTTCTCTGAAATAGGAGATTCAGGCTCTTTCCCCTTGGAACCAGCTATCTCACTCCAAGAGCAAAATAAGACAGGTGCCTAAGACTACAGACTATGACATTCAAGATCAGGGAAGATGAGGGATGATTGGTGGTCTATCTTCCCCAATATATGTACCCAGGTCCATGTTAATGGTTCAGCAACTATATATTCTCCTTATTTAATCTTTCCCCAGCGTGTATAAATAAGGCATTAAATTTTTATTGACCGATTCAAATGTGTATTCACTGAAGAACCAATCATGTAGGAGATTTAATTTAACATATAAAATAATTAGGACCATTATTTATTCCTTCTTTCCTCTCCCAAGATCATACAGTTTGGAAAATTCTGCCTTAGTAGATGCTGCTACAAAAAGAGCTGTTTCTGGGTTGAGGGGTATTATCAATTGTTAGCCAAAATTTTGTTGATTAATATCTTTAAAAGTAGTTTGACTTTTCCATAAAAGTGGACAAATAATTTGCCATGAGCCTATGCTGAAAATGTATCTATCTTTGGTGAAGCCTACCAGGTCTGCTACATCCATGACAAGGTATCTGAATAGTTAGTGGAGGATAAAAACTCCAAACCTGGAAAAATGAAGTATATTTTCCTCTTTATGATTTCATTGATATGTTCAATTTTGGTGAAAAAATTTTTTCAAAAATGTCAGTTGAAGTATTAAACTTTGGATTCCCTCCCAAAAGTTAGCCTTCTTGACTGAACTTAAACCTATCTAGTCCAGACTATCCAACCATCCCTAGGTCAGACTATATTTGACATTATGTTGCATTCAGCCTGCTCTATTGCACTGAGAAAAATAATGAACCAAACAATCAAATCAACAGTGCCACTTTTTAAAAAAATGAAATTTGACACTCCTGTAGATCACTTGATCATTCCAATTACTTCCCAGTCAAGAAGTCACTTATATAGCCACAACTTCTCAATAATATATCTGCTCACCCATTGAGATATAAACATCTTGAGAAGACAAGTTGTCTCTAGCAATCACGAGAGTGTCTCACATGTTGCAAGCACATAATATGTTTTATTTCATTAGCAAATTCAGTCACTATGAAGGTGAATAATTTCTCTTTAATTTATAATCTAGAAAGCTGCCCAGGCCATTGGAAAGTTGAGTTGCTCAAGATCACAAAACTATTAACCTTTTGACATAAGACTTCAACCCAGAGTTTCTTGACTCCACAATACATTGAATTCTGCCTTTTGGAAAACATTACCCTTGATTCCAAAAATTTCCATATTCTCTTGAAATCTTCTAATCAAAGATCATTGAAGGGTGGGGCCAAGAAGGAGGAATAAAAACAGAGAATTGCTTCAGTTCTCCCCAGAACTCTATGAAATACCTGTATGAAATGACTTTAAACAAATTCTGGATCTGCAGAACCCATAGAGCAATGGTGTCAAGCAAATCTCCACCTGAGACAATCTGGAAGGTCAATGGGAATTACCTATTGTGCCCATCTGGGAGCAGAGCACAGCACAGGGCCTGAACAGGCCTGAGAGGACTGAATAAGTCAGTTATGGTGGTTTCCAGACTTCTTGACCCCAAAACACTTGACACTAAAGTGCCAAAACAACTTGGAAGGTCAGCCTAAAAAAAACCTGTCTGACCTGGGTGAGAGTATTGTTGTCTGGCTCCAGCCCCAGTTGGCAGAGGGGACAGAAGAGTCTGTGGCAGCTACTGCAGCAGCAGCAGTAGCTGTTTCTGGAGTTCTAGGCCTACATATTGTGGGAGGATCAAGCAGCTGACAACACACTGCCATACCACTGGAAGCAAAGAAGTACCTTGAAAAGAACTCCAAATTCAAGTAATTTGCTGGGGAAATTAGCAAAAGTTAGAAAAAAAATCAGACTGTAGAATCTTACTTTGGTTACAAGGAAAATAAAAATATACAACCAGAAGAAAACAAAGTCAAAGCTCCTTCATCTAAAACATCCAACAAAAATGTGAATTGGTCTCAGGCCATGGAAGAAATTAATAATGATTTTGAAAATTAAGCAAGAGGAGGGGAAAATTGGCAAGAGAAATGATAGTGCTGCAAGAAAATCATAAAAACTGAGTCAACTGTTTGCTTAAGGGGACCCAGAAAAATGCTAGAGAAAATAACACCTTAAAAAATAGACTAAACCAAATGGCAAAAGATATCCAAAAAGACAATGAGGAGAAGAATACTTTAAAAAATAGGCTTGGATGAATGGAAAAGGAGGTCCAAAAGTTGATTGAAGAAAATAGTTTCTGAAATTTAGAGTGGACCAGATGGAATTAAATAACTTTATGAAAAATCAAGAAATTATAAAATAAAACCAAAAGAATGACAAAATAGAAGAGAATGTAAAATATTGTATTAGAAAAACAACTGACCTGGAAAATAGATCCAGGAGACATACTTTAAAAATTACTGGACTATCTGAAAGTCATGATCAAAAACAGAGCCTAGACATCATCTTTCAAGAATCTGTCATGGAAAACTGCCCAGATATTGTAGAACCAGATGGTAAAATAGATATTGAAAGAATACACTGATTGCCTCCTGAAGGAGATTCCCAAAAGGAAAACTCATGGAATATTTTAGCCAAATTTCAGAGTTCCCAGGTGAAGGAGAAAATATTGTAAGTAGCTAGAAAGAGACAATTCAAGTATTGTGAAATACCATCAGGATAGCACAAGAACCAACAGTTCTAGATTAAGGGATAGAAGGGCTTGGAATATGATATTCCAGAAATCAAAGGAACTCGAATTAAAAGCAAGAATCACCTACCCAAAAAAACTGAGTATTATACTTCAGGGGAAAAACTGATCATTCAATGAAATAGAGAAGTGAATAGAAAATGTGACTTCCAAACACAAGAATCAAGAGAAACATGAAAAAGGAAATAGGAAAGAGAAATCATGGAGGACTTTCTAATGTTGAACTGTTTACACATGGAAAGATAATATTTGTAACTTGAGACTTTTCTCAGTATTTGAGTAGTTGGAGGGATTATACACATAGACAGAGAGCACAGTGTGAGTTGAATAAGAAGGGATGATATCTAAAAAAGAAAATTAAGAGGTGAGAGAGGAATATATTGGAAGGAGAAAGGGAGAAATGTAATGGGACAAACTATCTCTCACAAAAGAGGCAAGGAAAAGCTTTTTCAATGGAGGAAAAAAGGGAGGAGTTGAGAGGGAAGAAGTGAAACTTGCTCTCTTCACATTTGGGTTAAAGAGGGAATAACGTGCTCACTCAATTTGGTATGAAATCTATCTTACACTACAGGAAAGTGGGGGAGAAGGGGACAAGTAAGGTGAGTAGATGATAGAGGGGAGGGAAAATGGGAAGAGGGAATAATTAGAAGTAAACACTTTTGGGAAGAAACAAGGTCAAAAGAGAACAGAAAGAATGGGAAGCAGGATAGGATGGAGGGAAGTATAGTTAGTCTTATACAACATGATTTTTATGGAAGCCTTTTGCAAAACTACACACATATAACCTATATTGAATTACTTGCCTTCTCAGTGGGGATGGTTGGGGAGGGAGGAAGGGAGAAAAGTTGAAATTCAAAGTATTAGAAGCATATGTTGAGAATTGCATTTGCATACACCTGGGAAATAAGAAATATAGGTAATGGGATATAGAAATCTATCTTTCCTTACAAGAAAAGAAACAAAATAGGGATAAGGTAAAGGAGAGGTGTGATAGAAGGGAGGACATATTGAGGGAAAAGGTAATCAGAATGCAAGACATTATGGGGTGGGGTGAAGGGAGAGATGGGGCAAAAATTTAGAACTCAAAATTTTATGAAAATGAATGTTGAAAACCAAAAATAAAAAAAACTTTAAAAGAAAAGAACTTCCAACAGGGAAACATTTTCTTTTCTGTGAATACCCAAGAAGGGAATCTCTTTTTGACAGCATATATCTCACTAGTCATTATAGTTTTGAACTACCTTCTTTAAGGGAATCCTATGAATTTTTCTGGGTAAAATCAGACAGAATTATCCAACCTCTAGGGAAGAGATATAATATACAATTCTCTAAGCTCATCTGGGCCAGTTCTAACCAGAGAACATTTTTTTTTCTTTTTGTAGGGGAGGGGGAAGCTATGAAGTTCAAAGAAAAATGCTTAGCTTCACAGTGACCTTCTTGACGTTTTGATTCTGAGAATTTGATCATAGTCTGTCTCATTGAAAAGATACTACCTCAAATATATACAATAATATATAATGCAATGTAATTATATTTTGACAATTATATAATTATCACAATATAATTGTATTTTATACTTATGATTGTACGATGATATTAAAATTTATAATAGTCCTAATGTAGTAATTATATATGTAAAATAAATTCATTACTTGCCTTCTTGACCCAGACGTGGATGACCCTGGGATTCTAGTCACAGGTCTTTTTTAAACAATCAGATCAAATTAAATTTTGTGTTGTGACTTTCAGTTCAGGAAAATTGCTTCATTGTGGCAGATATTACTAAAAACTAAAGATTGCTCCATAGCTTTGAAGGTGAAGAATAGAGTTTTTAACAATTGCCTCTATTCTGGTCTGAAATCATAAACTGAGATATCAGGAAACTTGATCAGAGTTTGACTATCAACTACTGACTTTATTTATGTCATCTGGATTGTTGGTCATGTTTTTTGGTGAATGAAGGGGATGATCTTCACAGGCTAAATTGTCTGACTTAGTTATACCATCTAAGTATAGACTTCTCCACTCTTTCTTGGTAAAATAGGAAGATGTAAAAGCACATGAAGTCTAAGATACAGGGAAAACTGACCATAATCCTATATTTTCATCAGTTGATCTGGGGTCTATATATGAACATTAAGGAAGAGAGAGGGAGGCTTTTTCTTTGGGAACCACTTGATATACATGGCTACGGAAACAGGAAATGAGGGTGGGTTATAACGTGATTAGTCGCCTGCTCTTCATTTTGTAAGAAACCTTCATCTTATTAAATCATTATCACTTTAGTTATTTCATCTTGCCAGAGGCAACCGCATTTGAACTAGAGCATGAATCAAGCTTTGCTAACCTGCTAGACTCCTAGCTGGGATGAAGAGGTGAGATCTTAGTTCTATGCTTATCAATTCTAAATTGAGAGTACACCTGCAAGGATACTAGTTTTGCTATCACTGCTGGTAAATGGGGAATAACATCCTCCACAAAAGCTTTTTACACACATAAGAGAAAATTTGAGAGAGGACAAATTTCTCTGTTAGATATATTTCTATGAGTGTGCTTTTCTTTTTCATTGATTTGTACTTTTATGATACTAACCAGCAATTGAAGGGCAGAAAGTGCCTTTTTAATCATTATTCAATAAAACATCTTGAAAATATGATTTGGACATTTTACATGTCAACCATCATTAAATTCCCATGGTAGCACTGCAGTTTTAAAGCTCAAATGTTTAATTCAAAAACAAAAGAAAGCAGATTATGTTATGCAAAATTAATCAATTATTCAGATGGTAATAATGGTAATAATGACCTTCAAGGTCAGACTTGTCACAGAAGGCAATGATTGGGTTTGTTAATGTCAAGGGCTGCACAGATGAATTTATTGAAGAAAGGAACTGAGTTGAACGAAATGTAAGGTAAGCAAAAGCCATAGGAAAAACTTTGAATGAAAACAGTAAGATCACTGAGGCTGCCAGATGGTGTGGTACTGAGGGGGTCAAACACAGGTACTATAAGTCAAATGCTTCCCACTGCACTACTAAGTGTGGCCCAAGCCAGATCAAGGCGTAATTCATATCTGGTTCTAATATTTTGATATATTAATTAAAAAAGAAATACATAAATTTGTGGTTTTCTAATTTAATACACAGCCAGCAGGGATCCTTATACATGGTTCCATGTTTCTGTTCCAGTTTGAAACCGCTGATGTAGTGGATAGAGTGTCATTACAATTGTTAGGAAAAACTGATTTCAAACTCAGCCTCAGATATTTACTAGCGTGAAGAGCCTGAGTAAGTCATCTAATCTCTGTTGCCTCAAATCCCTTCATCTAGAAAATGAGAATGCTAATAACACCTACCTCACAAGGTTGCTCTGAGCATCAAATGAGATAATGTTCTAAAGCACTTTATAAACATTAAAGTGCAATGTAAATATTAGCTGTTATTGTCATTACTCTCTTCACAACGGGCAAAAAATATCACTATAGGCTCAAATGCTTTTGTTCTTCATTAATTTTCAGGCTTATCTGACTGTTTGTGACCTCATTTGTGGTTTTCCTGGAAGAGATAGTGGAATTTTTTCATTTGATTCTCCAGATCATTTTATAGATAAGAAAAGTGAGGCAAGCAGGGTTAATTGACTTGTCCAGGGTCACACAACTAGTAAGTAAATCTAAAGTCACATTAGAACTCAATTAGAATTCCTGACTCCAGACCTGGTACTCTAGCTCTGGAAAACTAGGCTTTGTTTAAGTCTACTGTGATTACCTTTAAACCGGATGCCTCCGACTTTCACTGATTGGCTAATAATAGGTCCCAGTTCAAGCCTCACTTATTCCTCTTTGGGTGCTGATAACTCAGAGTGTGTGTAAATAGCAATTGTATCTGTTCTAGTCAGAAACTCTGGGAATCTTTCCCTCTGATAGATTCTTCTATGAAGGAGAACAAGGCCATCTTTTCCTCAACTCTTACCTAGCATTTAATCACTGAATGAAATTTGTCTTAGATAAATAGACCTGGCAAAACATTAGAATAAACAGAATAAGGTCTCTCACTGAATCTAGGGCCAATGTCACTTGCTGTAACTATGTTGTGTCACTGGACTTGAATGACTCTGGAGCAGACAGTGAGGTTGGTAGCTTGACTTCACCTAAATCCAAGTAACCTACAAGTCAATACACCATCCTCATTGGTTCTCTTCAAGTGTAAGGGACAATCACTAACAACAGTCTGCTGTGCTCCTGCTAAAACGGTTTAACAATGAACACAACACAAATGAAAACTACTAAAAAAAATGAATTCAGTATAAATTCAATGACCAAATAGTGTCAGAGAAAAGATGACAAAATACATTGTATTGAACCCAGAAGCAAAACATTTTTGTTCAATTCCATCTCTTACATGACCTGTGTGACTCTGAAGAAGCGATGGAATCACAGCAGACCTTCATTTCCTTATCTGTAAAATGAAGGGAGATGAAAAATGTGGCTTTTAAAATCCAGTCCAGTTCTAGATCTATGACTCTATGGCATTGCTGTCAGCAGAGAGGGCATATGGAGAGTGTCTCATACATTGTCAGACAATTTTGAAGTAGCCAATTTTCCTTTTCTTGTTATAAGAGGAATGGTCTATTATGAGGTGCTTTTGGTTATAGAATGACTGGTATAAAAAGTTGTTAGTAAAATTAAGGACAGGGTAAAAGAAAAATGTTGATAGAGTGAAAAAAACTACCACAATGAATATGGATGGCTGGTAACTTGTCCATACCTGTCGACCCAAACATGTCATTTATTTATCTATTCATTCATTCATTCATTCATCCATCCATTCATCCATTTATTTATCCATTCACTCATTTGTTTATTTATTTATGCATTCATTCATTTATTTGCTTGTTTTATTTATTGATTGATTTATTGATATATGTTTTATTTATTTGGGGGTTTTTAACATTCACTTCCACAAGAATTTTAATTCTAAATTTTCTCTCCATCTTTCTCCACACTACACAAGAAGGGAGCATGCCCTCCCTCTACCTCTTTATCCAATCTGTCCTCCCTTCTATTACTCCCCTCTTCTTCCATCCACTTCCCCTTTATTTTCCTGTAGGGCAAAATAGCTTTCTATACCCCATTGCTTGTATGTTTTATTTCCCAGTTGCGTACAAAAACAATTTATGATTAAAACTTCGAGTTACATATTCTCTCCCTTCTGCCCTTGCCACCCACCCTCATTGAGAAAGCAAGCAATTCAATATAGGTCATATATGTGTAGCCATGCAAAACACTTCCATAGTAGATATGTTGAGAAAAACTAACCACATTTCCCTCTGTCCTATACTGTCTTCCATTTATTTCATTCTCTTCCTCTACCTGTCCCACCACAATAGTGTTTGCTTCTGATTATTCCTTTCCTCAATTTGCTGTCCCTTTTATTATCTTCCCCCTCCTATTCCTTTCTGCTTTGTCTTTCTGCAGGGTAAAATAGATTTCCATATCAAACAGAGTGTGTGCTATTTTCAATAAGCCAAAACCTATGAGAGTAAGGCTCACTTATACCTTTATATCTCTCTTCCTTTCCATAGTGAAAGCTCTTTCTTGTCTCTTTTATGTGAGTTGGTTTGATTTATTCTACCTCTCCTTTACTCTTACTCCTAGTACATTACATTCAACAGTAAATTTTATTTTTTAGGCTTTCTCCCTTGATATCTCCCTTCCTCACCCTGTGCCCCTCTATATATATCTACACACACACACATACATGTATATGTGTGTATGTGTGTATATGTATATATATATATACATATTATACCCATGTACATATGAATACATAAACATATATAGTATAGACATACAAACATACCCATATATACCTACATATATTGATAATCTCTCTAACTACTCTGTTACTGAAAAAATTCTCATGAGTTACAAATATCATCTTTCCATGCAGGAATATAAAGAGTGCAAGTTTAATAAGTCTCTTATAACTTCTCTTTCCTGTTTAGTTTTTCAGGTTTCTCTTGATTCTTGTTTTAGAAAGTCAAGTTTTCAATTATACTCTGGTCTTTTCAACATGAATGTGTGGAAGTGGAGGCAGAGCCAAGATGGCTCTGTAGAAAGAAATGGCAGGGCAGAAAGATGGACCTGCTGTAGCTCTTCTCCCATAGCCCATAAAACTCCTGTAAAAAATAACTCTAAACAAATTCTGGAGCAGCAGAAATTACAAAACGATAGAGTGAAAAAGATTTCCAGGCCAAGGCAGCCTGGAAGACAGACAGAATAAATCTATTACACCAGTCACAGAGCAAAATGCACATCACAGAGCACAACCCAGTCTTGGCCAAGTGCAATGGCAGGGACAGGATTGGAAGAGATTTCAGGGCCTGGAATCATGGGTAGCAGCTGTAGTTTCCAGATTTCTCAACCCACAAATACCAAAGACAGCTTTAAAAATCAGTAAGAATTCTCTTTCACCTGTGTGAGATGGGCACATGGATCTGACTAAAACCCTAGCCCCAGGGAGGTGGAATTCACTGCAGCAGCATCCCCTCTTGGAGTCCTCAGCCTAAAGACCCTGGGGAAATCAAGCATTTGATCTGGATCTCAGCCCTGAGTGGCAGTCCTGGGGTGAAGAAGAGTGCTGGCATGATGGAGCTGTTGGTGATGGTGGAGAGGGAACCCTACTTGTAGATCCTGGGCCGAACAGAGTGCTTGTGGCTGCTCAAAGACAAGAGTGCAGACCAAGAGAGGAGTGAACTCCTCTCCCTTGATTGTGTCACCTTGTAGAAATTGAGAACTTACAAGTCCCTAGAATGTACCTTCCACTTCCCAAAGGACTCAAAAGTCAAGTACTTTGTTGGGGAAATGCCAAAAATAAGAAAAAAACTAAAGTATGGAAGGTTACTTTCTTGGTGAAGAGGTATTTTCTTCCATCCTTTTGGACGAGGAAGAACAAAGCATACCATCAAAAGAAGACATCAAAGTCAAGACTTCTATGCAATGGCCTCAGGCCAAAGAAGAGCTCAAAAAGGATTTTGCAAATCAAGTAATAGAGGTGGAGAAAAAATTGGAAAGAGATATGACAGCGATGCAATAAAATCATGAGAAAATATTTTATGGTGGTGATTGTTAACCTCATCTCCTTTTTGCATTTTCTTTTGTGTGAGTGTGAGTGTGTCTGTGTGTGTGTGAAGAGTATTTCATGTGTTTTTTTTTTCCAATTACATGTAAAGGTATTTTCTATAAGATTTTGAGTTTCTTTTCTTCCTCTCTTCCATTTTTCTTTCCTAAAGTGTCAAGCAACCTTATATAAGTTGTACAAGTACAATAATATAAACATATTTCCACTTTAGTCATTTTGTGAAAGAAGAAAAAGGGAAAACTACCAGAAAGAAAAGAAACAAAAAAGAAAAGAAACAAAAAAATAACCAGTGAAAATTGTATACTTCTGTCTGCTTTCAGACTCCATAATCCTTTATCTGGATTTGGATAGAATTTTCCATCTTAAATCTTTTGGAACTATCTGGGATCAATGTGTTGCTAAGTCAACCGTACTTAATCTTCAAACAACATTATTGTTACTACAATATTTTGTAGAATACAATATTTTCCTGGTTCTACTCACTTCATTCAGCATGATTTCATGTAAGTATTTTCCAGGTTTTTTTTGAAATCCAGGTGCTTAACATTTCTTTTAGAACAAAAGTATTCTATTACATTCAGGTACCACAACTTAGTTCCGTTATTCCCAAGTTACACACACACACACACACACACACACGTGCACGCACACATGCATGCACATGCACATACACGCATATCCTTTTCTCATTTTTATGATCTCCTTGGCATATAGAACTTATAATGTTATTGACTCGGTCTACAGATATGCAAAGTCTGGTTGCTCTTTCAATATGGTTCCAAATTGCTCTCCAGAGTGGTTGGATCAGTTCACAATTACACTAAGGCATTATTGTCCTAACTTTCCTACATCCTCTCCAACATTTATCATTTTCCTTTTCTATCCTATTAGCCAAGCAGATAGGTGTGAGTTGTTACCTCAGAGTTGTTTTAATTTGTATTTCTCTAATAAATAAAAATTTAGAGCATTTCTTTCACATGACTATAAAAAACTTTAATCACGTCATCTGAAAACTGCCTGTTCATATCCTTTGATCATTTATCAACTGGGGAATAGTTTGTATTCTTATAAATTTCATTCAATTGTCAATGTGATACGGGGTCTGGCAACTCTGATAAATGAGGCCTTTATCGGAGACACCTGCTGTAAAGATCATTCCAATATTTCTGCTTACCTTCTAATCTTAGTTACATTTGTCTTTTTGTGCATTTTTAAAAATTAACATAATTAAAATTTTTCATTTTGTATTTTATAATGTTCTCTGTCTCTTGTTTGATTATAAATTATTCCCTTCTACATAGCCATTACAGGTAAACTATTCCTTCCTCTCCTGATTTACATATAGTATCACCCTTTATGTCTAAATCATGTACCCATTTTCATCCTATCTTAGTATACAGTATGAGCTGTGAGTTTATGTTTCATTTCTGCTATGCTATTTTCCTGTTTTCCAAGCAACTTTTATCAAATAGTGAGTTGTTATCCAAGAAACTAGAGTTAGTGGGTTTATCAGATGGTATATAACTATAAATATTTACTACTTTATCTTATATGCCTAATCCACTCTACTGATCCACCACTCTATTTCTTAGTTAATATCACATAGTTTTGATGTTTTCCAATTTATAATACAGTTTTAGATCTGCTATACCACCTTACTTTACTTTTTTAATTAATTGCCTGGATATTCTTGATCTTTTCCTCTTCTAAATGACTTTTGTTATGATGTTTTTAGTTTTATAAAACATTTTTTGTACTTAAAATGTATAGTACTAAGTAAATTAATTGAGGAAGCATTGCCATTTTTATTATATTAGCTTGGTATAACCATGAGCAATTGATTTTGGATCTCACTGAATTTGTGTGAATATTATTTTATAATTTTGTCCATATACTTCCTGGGTTGGTCTTGTAAGGTAGACTCCCAAATATTTTATATCAGTGCAGTTATTTTAAGTATGTCTTACTGTTGGGCTATGTTGCTCATATGAAGAAATGCTAATGGTTTATGTGTGTTTATCTTAAATGCTGCAACTGTGCAAAAGCTGCAAATTATTTCAAGTAGTGTTTTAGTTGATTCTCTAGCATTATCTAAGTGTTATCAACATAAAACCTGAAAAAATGATAATTTTGTTTCCTCATTTCCTTTACTTTTTCCTCTTCTAAAGCTATCATATGTAGTACAATATTTAATAATAGTGGTGATAATAGAAATTCTTCCTTCATGCATGCTGATGGTTTTAGATAGATATTACTTATGATTATAAAGAAAACATCATTTATTACTATATACTCTAGTATTTTAATGGGAATGACTGCAGTATTTTGTCAAAGTTTTTTTCCTCCAGATGTTGAGATAATCATATAGTTTCCATTGGTTTTGTTATTGAGAATGTCAGTCATACTACTAGTTTTTCTAATACAGAACCAGCCCTGCATTCCCTGTGTAAGTCCAGTATAATCATAGTTTATTATTCTCATGAAACATTGTTGTGATCTCATTGGCAATATTTTATTTTTAAAAATTAAATCAATATATATGAGGGAAATTGGTCAAAACCCCTCTAACTACCCTAACATGAGTTGGAAATACAATCTTTCCATTAAGGTATGTAAACAATTCAATTGCAATGAGTACCTTATGGTTTCTCCTCCCTGTTTACGTTTTCATGGTTCTATTGATCCTTGTTTTTGAAAGTCATATTTTCTATTCCGCTCTGATATTTTCAACAAGAATTCTTGGAAGTCATCTATTTTATTGAAATGCAATTTTTTTCCCCTGAAGTATTGTACTGAGTTTTGCAGGGTAGATGATTCTTGGTTTTAATCCTAGCTCCTTTGACCTTTGGAACATCACATTGCAAGCCATCCAGTTCCTTAAGGCAAAAGCTGCTAAATCTTGTTTTATCCTGATTGTGTTTGCACAATACATGAATTGTGTATTTCTGGCTGCTTGCAATACTTCCTCCATGACCTGGCAACTGGAATTTGGCTAGAATATGCCCATGAGTATTCATTTTGGGATCTCTTTCAGAAGGTGATGAGTGGATTCTTTCTACTTCTATTTTATCCTCTGCTTCTAGAATATCAGGGCAGTTTTCCTTGATAATTTCTAGAAAGGTTATATCTAGGCTATTTTTTGATCATGGGTTTCATGGAGACCAATAATTTTTAAATGATCTCTCCTGGATCTATTTTTGAGGTGTGTTGTTTTTCTTCTTTTTTTCCATGAGATATTTCACATTGTCTTCTATTTTTTCCCATTCTTTTGGTTTTGGTTTTTTTGTGGTTGTTATCTTAATTCTCATAAGGTCAAAAATTCTCAAAAAGTGATTAGCTTCTATTTGTTGCATTCTAATTTTTAAGGAATTATTTTCTTCAGTAATCTTTGGATCTCCTTTTCCAGTTGGTCAATTTTGCTTTTTAAGGCATTTTTCTCCTCATTGGCTTTTTTGGATCATTTTCAACATTTCAGTTAGTCCATTTTTAAAGATGATATTTTCTTCAACATCTGAGGTATCTCTTTTAGCACACTGTTGACTTGTTTTCATGATTCTTTTGTAATGCTCTCATTTCTCTTCCATTTCTTTCCTTTGCTTCTACTACTCGATTTTCAAAATCTTCTATTAGTTTTTCCAAGTGCTGAAATTATTTCATCTTTTTTCTTGGAAGCTTCGGATGTAACAGCACTGATCTTGTTGTTTTCCTGTAGTCGGATGCTTTGATCTTCCTCCAGTTATATGTTTTGATTTTCTTCATTGTAAGAAAATACTTTTGAATATGTCTTTGGCATTTGTGAATTGAGAAGTCTGGAAAGTGCTGCAGACCGCAGTGAGCTGTCTCTAGTCCAGTTACACGTGGGGCTATGCTGTACTTTAAGCCTGGTGCAACTGACCCTTCCTGTCAGCCATCCAGATTGTCCTGGGCTGAAAATCTCTTTCACTTTGTCATTTTTTCTTTCTATTGCTCTAGAATTTGTGTAGAGTCATTTTATACAGGCATTTTGAGGGATTTGGGGGGGGATCTCAAGCAGGTACATTCTTCTATGCCACCATTTTGGCTATGCCCCACTGGTCTAATAATTCATGTATTATCTCTCCTGAATCAATTATCAAGGTCTTTTTTTCCCCAATGAGGTATTTTACATTTTCTTCTATTTTTTTGCTTTTATTTTTTTCTTCAGTGATTTTGTTTAACTGATCGTTGATGTTTCATAAGAGTCATTAGCTTCCACTTGGTCAATTCTATTTCTTTTAAGGAATTGCTTTCTTTACTTAGCTTTTGTACATCTTTTATCATTTGGATAATTCTACTTTTAAAGGAGTTGTCCTTCTCAGTGTATTTTTTTTCAAATTTGGTGAATTCAATTTTTAAGCTGTTGTTTTCTTGAGTCGATTTTTGTGTTTCCTTTTTCCAGGTTGTTGACTCTTTTACTATAATTGCCTCTCATAATTCCCATTTCTTTTATAAATTTTTCTTCTGTCCCTTACCTCATTTTAAAAATCCTTTTCAAATTCTTCCAGTTGGATATTTTGAGAAGTCAAACATGCCATTAATTAGCTTTCAAGGAAAAAATATTCCAAGACAAGATGATTTCATGAGTGAATTATAGATATCATTAAAAAAAAATTAATTCCAATATTACATAAACTATTTAAGGAAAAAACAGGCAAAGAAGGGGTCCCATCAAACCCATGTTCTGACATGCCTAAACAAGGAAGGGCTAGAACAGAGAAGGAAAATCATGGTTCAATTGTACTAAAGAATCTTGCTGCAAAAATTTTCAGCAAAATACTATGAATTTGAGTAGAGCAATGTATCACAAAGATAGTTCACTGTGTCCAGGAGGGATTTAAATCATGAATGCAGAATTGCATCAAAAATTAGGAAACTATTAATATAATTGACCATATCATTAACAAATGTAATTGAAATCATATAATTACGTCAATAGATGCTGAAAAAGCTTTTTCAGTTCCCTTTCTTATTAAAAAATGGTAGAGGGCCTAGGAATAAAGAGATTACTCATTAATATGATAAGCTGCATCTTCCTGAGACCAATGGAATGCATTATCTATAATGAGAATAAGCTAGAAGCCTTCCCAATAAGACTGAATTGAGACAAGAACGTCCATTATTGCCACTATTACTCAACATAGTATAAGAATTTTTAGCTGTAATAATAACAAAGAAAAAGAAAATGAAGGAATTAGACTAGGTAATGAGGAACCAAAATTATCACTCCTTGCAGATGATATGATTGTACATTTAGAGAACCCTAGAGAATCAACAAAAATAAGCTCCTTGAAAGAATTTACAAATTTAGCAAAGTTGCAGGATTTAACACAAGCCAACATAAATTATCAGTATTTCTTTATACGAACAACAAAACCCAGTAGCAAGAATTAGAAAGAGCAATTTCACTTAAAATAACTGTAACCAATATAAAATACTTGGAAGTTTGCCTGGCAAGAAAAATCCAGGGTGTATACAAATACAATTACAAAACACTTTGCACTCAAATAAAGTTAGATCTAAACAATTGGAAAAATATCAGTTGCACATGGATAGTCTGAGCTAATATAATAAGCATGACAATTCTTCCTAAATTAATTTACTCATCTAGTGCCTTACCAATCAAACTACCAAATAATTATTTGATAGAGCTAGAAAAAATAACAAAATTCATCTGGAAGAATAAAAAGGTAAAGGATATCAAGGGAATTAATGGAAAAAAAATGAAAAAGAAGGTGACCTAGCAGTACCTGATCTCTAACTAAACTATAAAGCAGCAATCATCAAAACTCTCTGGTACTGGTTGAGAAATGACCTGGTGCATCAGTAGAACATATTAGGTACAGAAGGTACAATAGTCAATGAGCATAGTAATCTAATGTTTGATAAGCCCCAAAACCCCAGCCTTTGAATAATAACTTGTTTTTTGACAAACTGCTGGGAAAACTTAAAAACAATAGGACACAAATTAAGCATAGATCAAAATATCACATCATTTTCCAAGATAAGTTCAAAATTTGAACATGATTTAGATATAAATGGTGACACCAAAAAAAAAAAAGAAGAAGAAGAAGAACAAATTAGAAGAACATGGAATACTTTACCTGTCAGATCTATGGGCAAAGGAAGAATTCATGATTAAACAAGAAATAGAGTGTATTGTGAAACACATAATAGATAATTTCGTTTTATTAAAATGAAAAGCCTTTGTATAAACAAACCAATGCAACCAAGAGAGGAAGGAAAGCAGAAAACTGGGGCGCAGTATAAGTAAGTTTCTCCGGTAAAGGTTTCATTTATCAAATATATAGGTCACTGCATCAAATTTATGTGAATATAAGCTGTTCCCCAGTTGACAAATGGTCAAAGGATAGGAACAAGCAGTTTTCAGACAAAAAAATCGAAGATATCAATAGATATATGAAGAAGTGCACCAGGGCAGCATCCACTAGGACACACAGAGTTGCATATTTCCAGACTAGGACATCTCAGAAGGTTGACAGGAAAGATTTGTTATACAAGGATAGAGGAGAGCAGAACACATGGTCTGCACCACTACAAACTCTGCCATAATGGAACAGGAACAACCTTGGGAAGACTGGATCTGAAGGTGCAGTGTGGATTTAAAATCTCTCAGCAAAGGATAGGAATCAGTCAAAACTGAGTGACAGAGAAGTTCAGGGACTGCAGCAGCAGCAGCATTCACTCCAGGGACTATCAGCCAAGGACCTAAATGTTTGAAAGTCATCAACTTGCACTTCTGGACAACAAGATGGTAAACTGTAAGTGCTAAAAACTCAGAGAATATTTCCCCAGGAAAAATCCTAGAATAGTAGAAGGGATGTAGCAGTCTTCTGCTTGGGAGGCCAGGGAGATCAAAGGGAAGAGTTGCTCTTGTTATTACTGAAGGGGACAAGGGCAGGATCAGAACCATCTCAGTGGACCACGAAAAGATACTAAGCCCTTGTGTGTGGGGGAAGGAAAGGGAGGTCAAAGGAAATACCAATACCAGGACCCCAAGAATGCCCTAGAAAAGCCAGGGCAATTGAGCAGACATCAGCTCGGATAGGGGTTCACCAGACCCTGAGCCTGCCCTTGCTCTAGTGCAGCCATAGGGGAGGAAACCTCCTGAGGCCAGACCACTCATCACACACAACTCATTCTGTGAGCTTCGGTATAACCCTGGGGAAACTCAAAAAGATTTCACTTGGCCTTGGCCTTGGTATACGCCAGCTAAGCACAAGGTAAGCTGCAGAATTGTACAGCTTCTAACTAAAGGAATGTGGAGTTCATAACAAATGAAACCAGTAACCAGGCCCCAAGCTCCCCACACAAGAAACATGGGACAGAGCCCTCTGTGCCACAGAAGCAGAGATCCACTTTAAAAGTCAGGAAAAAGGCAATCGCCATGAGAAAGAAGCAAATCAAAGAAGCTACCAACTTACTACAGGGACAAAGGAGATAAAAATACAAATTCAGAAGAGGATAGGACTGACAATATACCCACATCTGAAACCTCAAAAGGGAATATGAACTACTTTCAAGCCCCCCAAAAAAACATTCTTGGAGGAATTCAAGAAGAAATTTAAAAGCCAAATGAGAGAGGTAAAATAAAAATTGATCAATGATTATTAAAAATACAATTGAGAAAATGAAAAAGAATTCACTGAAGAGAACAGCTCCTTAAAAAGCAAAATTGACAAATGTGATAAGGAGGTACAAAATCTAAGTGGAGAAAATAGGTTCTTAAAAGGGAAAATTGGACAAATAGAAAAAGAGGTACAAAAACTAACTGAAGAAAACTTTTTGTTATAAATTAGAATTGAACACATACAAGCTAATGACTTTTTGAAGTTTTAAGAATCAGTCAAACAAAACCTAAAGAATGGGAAAAAAAGAATAAAATGTAACATATCTCATTAAAAAAAAACAATTAATGTGGAAAGTATATCCAAGAAAGAAAACCTGAAAAATTATGGGTCTACCAGAAACCATGATTAAAAAAAAAAAAAAAAAAAACAGTCTGAAAAATATCTTCCAAGAAATCCAGAAAAACTGTCCTGAGGGTCTAGATCCAGAGAGCAAAATAGCCATCAAAAGAATCCACCAATCACCTCTTGAAAGAGATTTCAAATTGAAAATGCCAAGGAATATGATTGCCAAATTCCAGAACTATCAGGTCCAAGAGAAAATACTGCAAGCAGCCACAAAGAACCAATGAAAATATCAAGGAACTACAGTTAGGATCATACAGAACCATGAAGCATCCACCTTAAAAGATTAGAGGGATTAGAACATGTTCTGGAAGGCAAAGGGGCTTGGACTATGACCAAGGATCAATTACCAATCAAAATTGAGCATATTTTAGCTAAGGAGTTGGACATTCAAGCAATTAAGGAATTTCCAAACCTTCCTAATAAAAAGGCCAGAGCTCAATAGAAAATTTGATCTTCAAATATAAGACTCAAGAATGGTTAAACATGTAAACAGGGGGGAAAAAGCATTCTTCTTATTCAATATGGGCAAATTGTTTAACAAATAAAACTGTTTTTTTTTATGATGCAAATATGGTGCTTACACCTAAACCAGGAACAGTCACAACAGAGAAAGAAAATTATAGACCAATTTCGCTAATGAAGATAGATGCAAAAATTTTAAATATAATAATGGCAAAAAGATTACAGCCATTTATCATGAGAATAATACACTTTGATCAGTTAGAATTAATACCAGGAATGCAGGGCTGGTTCAATATTAGGAAAACTATCAGCATAATTGATCACAATATACCAAATCCAACAGAAACCATATGATTTTTCTCAACAGATACAGAAAAAAATTTGCCAAAATACAACATCCATTCCTACTGAAAACACTGGAAAGCATAGGAATAAATGGAGGCTTTCTTAAAATTATACCTACCTAAAACCAGAAAGAAACATTATATGTAGTGAGAATTATCTAGATGCGTTTCCAAAAAGATTAGGAGTGAAACATGGATGTTAACTATCATCATTGTTATTCAGTGTGGTACTAGAAATGTTAGCTGTAGTAATAGGAGAAGAAAAATATATTGAAGGAATTAGAACAAGCAAAGAAGAAACCTCTTTGCACATGACATGATGATATACTTAGAGAATCCTAGAGAATCAAGTAAAAAAATTACTTGAAATAATGAATTACTTTGGCAAAAGTTGAATGATATAAAATAAAACCACAAAAATCACCTGCATTTCTATATATTGCTAACAAAGCCCAAAAGCAAGAGACAGAGAGAGAAATTCCATTTAAAGCTAGTGTAGACACTATAAAATATTTGCTATCCTACCTGCCAAAACAAATGCAGGGACTATATGAACAAAATTACAAAACACTTTTCACATAAATGAAGTCAGATCTAAAAAAATTTTTCATTCTGAAAAATGTTGCTCATGAGTAGGCCAAACTAATGACAATTCTACTTTAATTAATTTACTTATTCAGTGCCATTATCAATCAAACTAAAATTATTTTACAGAGCTAGAGAGAATAATATCAAAATTCATCTGAAAGAACAAAAGTTTCAGGATGTTGAGGAAATTAATGAAAAGAAATGCTAGGGAACATAGCCTAGCCCAACCAGATCTTAAAGTGTATTATAAAGCAGAAATTAATAAAACCAATTGCTACCAGCTAAGAAGCAAAGGGGTAAATGACTGGAATATGTTAGGTACACAGACAGTCTACTGTTTGAAAACCCAAGGACTCCAGGTTCTGAGATAAGTACTCAGTATCTGACAAAAACTGCTGTAACAAACTGGAAAATAATACCAAAATAAAGTCAAAATAGGTACACAAATACATGTATAGGCAGATGCTATAAAAAAAAATTATGGAAGCAAAGAATACCTTATTTGTCAGACTTAAGGAGAATGAAGGAATTTATGACCAAATAAGTGGTTGAGAGCATTATGAAATGAAAAATAGATAATTATGATGACATTAATTTGAAAAGTTTTGCAGAAACAAAACCAATGCAACCAAGATTAGGAGGGAAGTAGAAAACTGGAAAAAAAAATTACAGCTAATGTTCGTGATAAAGGCACCATTCCTAAAATATATAGAGAACTGAGTCAAATTTACAAGAATACAAGTCATTCCCCAACTGATAAATTGTCCAAGGATATGAACAGGCATTTTCTTTTCTTTTTCTTTTTTTTTTTAATATAAATTTATTTAACTTTTTACATTCCTTTTCACTAAATTTTGGGTTCCAAATTTTCTCCCCATTTCTCCCCTACCCCACCCCAATACACCGAGCATTCTAATTTTCCCTATCACCAATCTGCCCTCTCCTCTATCATTCCTCCCTTCTCTTGTCCCCATCTTCTCTTTTGTCCTGTAGGGCCAGATGACTTTCTATTCCCCATTAACTGTATTTCTTATTTCCTAGTAGCAAGAACAATACTCAACAGTTGTTCTTAAAATTTTGAGTTCCAAATTCTCCCCATCCCTCCCTCCCCACCCATTTCCTTTGGGAAGGCAGGCAATTCAATATAGGCCGTATCTATGTAGTTTTGCAAATGACTTTGATAATAGTCGTGTTGTGTAAGACTAACTGTATTTCCCTCCATCCTATCCTGCCCCCCATTGTTTCTATTCTGTCTTTGGATCCTGTCCCTCACCGAGTGTTGACTTCAAATTGCTCCCTCCTCCCATTGTCTTCCCTTCCATTATACCCCCCACCCTGCTTATCTCCTCCCCCACTTTCCTGTATTGTAAGACAGGTTTTCATACCAAAATGAGTGTGCATTTTACTCCTTCCTTCAGTCGAATGTGATGAGGGTAAACTTCATGTTTTTTTTCTCAGCTCTCCTCTTTTTCCCTCCACTAAAAAGTCTCCTGCTTGCCTCTTGAATGAGAGATAATTTACTCCATTCCATTTCACCCTCTCTCCTCCCACTACATTTCTCTCTCACCGTTTACCTTAATTTCTTTTAAGATATGGTCCAGTCCTATTCAATTCACTCCGTGCTATGTCTCTTTATATGCATGCGTGTGTGTATGCATGTGTTCGTGCATACTTGTACGTGTGTGTGCATGTGTGTGTGTATGTGTGTGTGGGGTCCGACCAACTACTCAGATACTTAAAAGTTTTAAGAGTTACAAATATTGTCTTTCCATGTAGGAATGTAAACAGTTCACCTTTGGTAAGTCCCTTATGACTTCTCTTTGCTGTTTACTTTTTCATGCTTCTTCTCATTCTTGTGTTTGAAAGTCAAATTTTCTTTTCAGCTCTGGTCTTTTCATCAAGAATCCTTGAAAGTCCTCTGTTTCATTGAAAGACCATTTTTTTCTCCTGAAGTGTTATACTCAGTTTTGCTGGGTAGGTGATTCTTGGTTTCAGTCCTAGTTCCTTTGACTTCTGGAATATCGTATTCCATGCCCTTTGATCCCTTAATGTAGAAGCTGCTAGATCTTGTGTTATCCTGATTGTATTTCCACAATACTGGAATTGTTTCTTTCTAGCTGCTTGCAATATTTTCTCCTTGAGCTGGGAATTCTGGAATTTGGCCACAATGTTCCTAGGAATTTCCCTTTTTGGGTCTCTTTCAGGTGGTGATCGATGTAATCGATCTTATTTTTCCCTCTTGTTCTAGAATCTCACGCAATTTTTCCTTAATAATTTCATGAAAGATGATGTCTAGGCTCTTTTTTTGATCATGGCTTTCAGGTAGTTCCATAATTTTTAAATTGTCTGTCCTGGATCTATTTTTCAGGTCAGTTGTTTTCCCCATGAGATATTTCACATTTTCTTCCATTTTTTTCATTCTTTTGGTTTTGTTTTGTGATTTCTTGGTTTCTCAGAAAGTCATTAGCCTCCATCTGTTCCATTCTAATTTTGAGAGAACTATTTACTTTAGTGAGCTTTTGAACCTCTTTTTCCATTTGACTAATTCTGCTTTTGAAAGCATTCTTCTCCTCATTGGCTTTTTGGACCTCTTTTGCCAATTGAGTGAGCCTATTTTTCAAGGTGTTATTTTCTTCAGCATTTTTTTGGGTCTCCTTTACCAAGATATTGACCCATTTTTCATGCTTTTCTTGCATCTCTCTCATTTCTCTTCCCAGTTTTTCCTCCACCTGTCTAACTTGATTTTCAAAATCCTTTTTGAGCTCTTCCATGGCCTGAGCCCACCAGACATCCACCTCTGATGTCAGGGATACAGAGGCCCTAACCTCCACATCTTTCCCTGATGGTAAGAATTGTTCCTGTCATCATAAATGAAAGATAGGAACATCTATCCCCCAAGAAAGTAGCTTTCTATGGTCTTATTTTTCTTCCCTTTTTTGGGCATTTTCCCAGCAAGTTCCTTGACTTCTGAGATTCCTCTGCACCCTCACCTAGATCTTCCCAGCTAGTGCTTGAGGTCTGAGATTCAAATGCTGCTCCCCAGCCTCAAGGCTTTCAGGGGCGGCTGTGGCTGCTATTCAATGTGAGCTTAAGGTCTGGTGTTTGGGTGGGGGCAGGGCGGCGTTCCAGACTCAGTTCCCTTAGGGGCTTTATGCAGAGACCTTCAGTAATGACCCTGAGCTCCTTCATGCTTGGGGAGTCCCAGACTGCTGCTGCCTCTGCCACCGCCTCTACCACTGCCTCCCGAGGGAACCTGAGTTACGGAGACACCCTGCTCCTCTCTGGGCCAGCCCAGAAGTCTCTCTCACTGACCTGTATCACCTGTGGGTGGAGGGACCTTCAAAGTAGCTGGAGATTCCGTCCCTGAAGCCTGCTCCGATCTGCTCCTCTTGGGCCCGGTGACCAGGGCAACACAGGGGTGGGCTCTTCTGTCCGGAGTGCCACGGACCCCCGGGGACAACTGTCCAGGGCTCTCTGGAATGGAGATCTCTTTCACTGTGCTTCTGCATGGCTTGCAGTGCTCCAGAATTTGTGGGGAGTTCTTTTTACAGAAAATTTATGGGTTGTGGGTTTGGAGTTAACATACGTGAATCTTTCTACTCCGCCATCTTGGCTCCTCCTGAACAGGCATTTTCAGAGGAAGCAATTAAAATTATCTGTAGTCATATGAAAAAATACTCTAAATCACTATTGACTAGAGAGATTCAAATCAAAAGAACTCTGAGATACCACATCACACCTCTCAGATTGGCTAACATGACAAAACATGAAGATGATATATGTTGGAGAAGATGTGCGAGAGCTGGAACACTAATTAATTTTCGTAGATCTGTGAGCTGATCCAGCCATTCTGGAGAGCAATTTGGAACTGTGCCCAAAGAGCTATAGACTTGTGCATTTCCTTTGACCCAGCAATATCACTTCTGAGGCTGTATCCCAAAGAGATCATAGAAGTGGAAAAGGGTCCCACATGTACAAAAAATATTTATAGCAGCTCTCTTTATGGTGTCCAAAAGCTAGAAATCAAGGGGACAGCCATCAATTGGGGAATGGCTGAACAAATTGTGGTATATGAATGCAATGGAATACTGTTGTGCTATAAGAAATAATGAACAGGAAGATTTCAGAAAAACCTGGAAAGACTTATATGAACTGATGCTGAGTGAAAAGAGCAGAACCTGGAGAATGTTATACACAGAGCCACAGTGTTAAGGACATTTTCTGATAGACTTGGTCCTTCACAGCAATGCAGGGACCTAAATCATTTCCAAAGGACTCGTGATGCAAAATGCCATCCACATCCAGATAAAGAACTAGAGAGTCAGAATGTACAATGAAGCAGATGGTTTTCTCTTTTGTTTTGTTTTTTCTCATGGTTCCTCCCACTCATTTTAATTCTTCTATGTGACATGACTATTGTGAAAATGTGTTTAATAGGAATATATGTTTATAACTCATATAAGATTGCATGTCATCTTGGAGAGAGAGGTGGGAAGAAGGGGAATAAAATTTAAAACTTATGAAAGTGATTGTTGAAAACGGAAAATAAATTAATTTTAAAAAGAAGTGCTCCAAATCACTTTTGATTAAAGAAATATAAATTAAAACAACTCTGAGGTACCATGCCTCACCTATGAGTTTGGTCGATATAACAACAACAAAAAACGGAAAATGATAAATGTTGGAGAGTAAATAGGAAAATTTGGACACTACTTCATTGTTGGTGAAAATGTGAACTGATCCAACCATTCTGGAGAGCTATTTGGAACTCTACCCAAAAGACAACCAAACTATGTGCACACTTTGACCCAGCAATACCACTACCAGATCTGTACCCCAAGAAATAATAAAAAAGGTAAAAATACATACCTGTGAAAAAATCTTTATAGCCATCCTTTTCATACCATCAAAATATTGGAAATGTATTGCACATTCATTAATTGAGGAACAGCTGAACAAGCTGTGGTATATGAATGTAACTTAATACCATTGTACAATGAAAAGTGATCATCAGGCAAATTTCTGAAAAAAAGGTGGAAATAATTGTACAAGCCAACTCAAGTGAAATGAGCAAAACCAGGAAAACATTGTACACAGCTTTAAAAACATGCTATGATGATCAGCTGTGAATGTGTCAGCTCTTTTTAGCAACATAATGATCCAAGACAAGTACAAAGGATGCAGGAAGGAAAATGCTATCCATTTCTAGACAAAGGATGGGTGGATTCTGAATGCAGATCAAAGCATATTTCTTTCAATTACTTTATTTTCTCTCATAATTTTTTTTTTCTTTTGCTCTGTTTCTTCTTCCAAACTGTGGCTAATACAGAAATATGTTTTACATGATGGCACATGCATAACCTATATTAAATTGCCTACCACTTTCAGAAAAAAAAGGGGGGAGGGAAAAAAAGAGATAATTTGGAGCACAAAATCTTGTAAAAATGAATGTTAGAAATTGTCCTGACATGGAATTGGGGAAGTGCATTCTTTCAAACATCTCATACTGGTGGTCAGGGGTCAGGTAACTGGCTTTCTTCACCAGGGCCTTTGGGGCTAGGAGCTTCCCCACTGTGCTAGGGTGGTCCAACCTAATTCTATCTGTTGTGTCTCAGATCTGGAACTGGAAGTTTGCCTGTTTCACTTGGACCTCATAGCTGGTCTTCTGTGCCATTAGTCTGTTGATCCAGAACTGAGGGGCCTTAGTGGCTGATTTGTGCTCTGGTTAAGAGTCTTCTGCTGATTTGCTCAGACAATGCCTGTGCTGGACTGTGCTACCCTTTTACTCAAGTAAGAGTAGACCTTTCCTGAAGTCTTTCTAATTTACCTTGGGCTAGAAAATTGTTTCCCTCCATCTTTTTGTGGATTCTGTCCCTCCAGAATTTTTTTAGAGACTTGATTTAATGTTGTTTCCTACGGAAACCAGGGAGAGTTCTGGCAACTTTCTAGCTTCTCTCTACCATCTTGGCTCCATCCTCCCTCCAGATTGTATTGCAGGAGGCATAGGAAGGAAAACTGACCTCCAAACAACAACAAAATAAAAAAAAAAACAAGAGAAAAGAAAAGAAAAGAAAATCCCAGGAGCATGATTTTTACAGGTTCAATCCCTTGATGATAACTGTTGCCTAGACAAAGCATTAGAAGGAAACAATGCCAAAAAAAAAATAAAAAATAAAAAAGCAGATAGATTTTTTGAGCACCCAAATCATAAAACCATGCAAGATAACAGAAAGCACTTGGCTCAGCTTATTAAATGAATATCTAGTTCATTTCGAGTCAATTTCAAAATTTTCTCTTCTCTTTTAAATTTAAAGTCAAAGTCAACGTTGCATTTTGGTTAACTTGAAAGACACACAGACACACTGATACCTTGAATTAATTTAAATAATCCTTTCTTACCTTTCTGTCCCAGAAAGGAGAAAAAGCATTCATGATGAAGAGAACTGAAGAATCTTCTCACACCCAAAGGGACTGAAATCAGAGAAAAAGGCAGGAAGGGCAGGGATGTTACTTAATCATGGAGGCTTGGAATGTTTCTGTGTGGATTAGATGGAGGGGTCTTTGCTCTCCCTTTCTGAATTTGTTTGAACCTTCCCTACTTTTACCTACTGACTGACACTCAAAGAATTTCCAAGTGAGGAGGAAATACTTGTCTGAAATTATATTACTAGAAATGTGATCAAAACTGCAACCATGTTTTTATTTATCCTAGTAAAAAGTGGAAAATTGCAACCCTTGTGCATTATTGTTCACCAGATGTTTGGAGTCTCTATCTAATATGGGCATGGGCTGCATCAGTGTTGGCAGAAGCTAATAGCTTTTGCTTCTTCCCAGGCATTATTTTGAAAGCCTCACTGGGGTTTTTCTGAGTTCTAGGCCAGGGGAGAACTAGAGAGATGCAAAGTCAATGCAAAGAACTAGGAATGTTTATCTCTACTCCCACAAAAACTGGAAGAGGCACTGACCGCAAGGGAAGAACAATGTCTGTTCCTGAGGTTAGCAAGAGTTGAATGGAATTTAGTTACCCAAACATGGGTAGGCATAAAGGTTGAATACCTTGTGAAATCCCAGTTACTGACTATCTGCAAATTTCTCAGCTGCAGCTGTGGGATGATGAAATTTAGCTGAAACTTCAGTGACACCATACAGTCAGTTAATAGAAAGAGCAGCAGCATCAGATTGTCTAGATTCTAAGCCTAGCAAGAGGAACACAGGGAGTAAGGGTATTAAGGAGAGAATTCCTGGAACATATCAGGGAGATGTCAGAGCTCAGAAGCAGGCGAGCATAACTGACTGCTGGGAGAAGGTTTCTAGACATGCAGCAAGACATAGAGTAGTGAAATCTAAATCTGTCTTCATTCCAGTATTTGAATTTTCTTAGAATTTGGTTGTGGAAGAGGTCCTAAAGTCATATTCCTTTCCTTGTCAGTGTTTAGGCAGGGGACAGACATGAGTGGGAGTGGAGGTGAAAATAAGTTGGGGTTTTATTAGACATTTCATTGATATTTATTTTTGCTATTCTGTTCCAATCAACTACTTTGGTATTTTGTTTATTATTCTTCCTTATTCTATTAGTAGAGTAGGCACTGGATGGAGGAATTGGGCTATATATTATTTAAACACTGAACCTAATAATCTATGGGTATTCTTGAGTGGAATACATAGATTACAATAGCAGGGATTTGTTTGTACAGAATTTACACAAACTTTCATGGATCCTAAACATGCTCTGAGATGAGGTAGATTTTAAGTAATTTCATTGCCATTAACCTTCTGTTGAATATGGGAAAAAACTGTTTCTGTGCATATAATCAGCCTTTTAAACTCTACTATGACTTGAGCTTTCTCTTCTCTGTCTCTCTGTATCTGTCTTTGTCTGTCTTCTCTGTCTCTCTCACTGTCTCTGTCTATCTGTCTCTCTCTCCCCTCTCCCTATTTTTCTCTCCTCTCCCTATTTCTCTCTCCTCTCCTTCTTCCTCTTTCTCTTCATCACCCCCTCTACTTTTCCATATCTGTAGACATCATACTCAGAAGACACAGTTTGAAATAAAGAGCAATATATACATATTTCTTTTAAAAAATTAATTTTTGGTTATCAACATTCACTTCCACAAGATTTTGAGTTTGAAATTTCTCCCCATCTCTATACTCCCACACCCCAAGAAAGTGTGCATTCTGATTATCTCTTCCCCTAACCTGCCCTCCCTTCTATCACATGCCCTCTTCTCTTATCCCCTCTATTTTTTTTTTGTATGGCAAGATAGATGTCTCTACCCCTTTGCCTGTTTGTCTCATTTACCAGTTGCATGTAAAAAACACTTTTAACATTCGTTTTTAAAACTTTCAGTTCTAAACTCTCTCCTTTTCTACCTCCCCACTCTCCCCTATTGACAAGACAAGCAATTGGATATAGATTAGACGTGCATTAATAAAAAACATGTCCATAAGAGTCATGTTTTGAAGGACTAACCATATTTCCCTCCATCCTATCCTGCCTTACAATTATTCTATTCTTTTGAACCTATTCTTCCTCAAAAGTGTTTACTTTTCATTACCCCTTCCTCAAATTTTCCCCCATTCTATCATCTGCCCTTTATCCCTTTCTTCCCCTATTTTCCTATAGGGTAAGATACCTAGATATTAAAATTTGAGAGCCAAGACGGCAGATCAGAAGCAGGGACTTGCTTGAACTGTTCCCTCAAACCCCTCACAATACTTGTAAAAATGACTCCAGATACACTCTAGAGCTGTAGAACCCACAAAATAACAGAGTGAAACCAATCTCTAGCCCAAGATAAACTGGAAGGTCCACAGAAAGAATATATCTGGGAGTGGAGCACAGTCTAGTGTAGGTCACACCAGCACATATGGAACTGTAGCAGACCTCAGGGCACTAAATCCCTGACAGCTGAGGCAGTTTCAAGATTTCTCAACCCACAAGTGCCAATGACAGGACAGAAATACAGTGGGAAAGATCTTGGGGGTGGAGTTACTGATGCAAAACCCCTAAAGCCTGCAGCAGTACACCCATACCCACTGAAAACACTTCCTACATTGACAAATAGTTAAAAAATCAAGTATTTGGCTGGAAAGAGGAGAAAACAGCATAAAATCCTCAGATTATAGAATCTTATTATGGTGACAAAGATCAAAACATACAACCAGAAGAAGACAACAAAATCAAAACTCTTACATCAAAAGCCTCCAAGAAAAAAATGAAATGGTCTCAGGCCACAGAAAGTTCACAAAGGATTTTGAAAATAAAGTAAATGAAGTAGAGGAAAAAATTGGGATAGAAATGAGAGACATGCAAGAAAATCAAGAAAAAGAAGTCAATAGATTCCTAAAGGAGACCCCCAAAATACTGAAGAAAATAACACTTTAAAAATAGAATAACACAAATGACAAATAAGGTCCAAAAAGTCAATGAGGAGAATGACTTAAAAAGCAAAATTGGTGAAATGGAAATGAAGTTTAAAATCTCCCTGAAGAAAAAAATTGCTTCAAAATTATAATGGAGCAGATGAAAGCTAATGACTTTATCAGAAATCAAGAAATTATAAAACAGAACCAAAATAAGGGGAAAAATAGAAAACAATGTGAAATATCTCATTGGAAAAAAACAACTGAACTGGAAAATAGATCCAGGAGAGATAATTTAAAAATTGTTGACCTACCTAAAAGTCATGATCAAAAAAGAGAGCCTAGATTTCATCTTCCAAGAAATTATCAAGTAAAACTGCTCTGATATTCTAGAATTAGAGGGTAAAATCGAAATGAAAAGAATCCACTGATCACCTCTTAGAAGAGATTCCAAAAGAAAAACTCCTAAGAATGTTGTAGCCAAATTCCAGAGTTCCCAGGTCAAGGAGAAAATATTATAAACAGCCAGAAAAAAACAATTTGAGTATTGGAAATACAATTAGGATAACACATGATCTAGAAGCTTCTACATTAAGGGCTTGAAGAGCTCAGAATATGTTATTCTAAAGGCCAAAGGAGCTAGGATTAAAACCAAGAATCACCTACCCAACAAAAATGACTATAATACTTCAGGGGAAAAATGAGCATTCAATGAAATAGAGGATTTTTTTTTTAATTTGACTTTCAAATACAAGAATCAAGAGACATATGATAAGGTAAACAGGAAAGAGAAATGATAATGAACTTACTAAAGTTGAACTGTTTTCATTCCTACATGAAAAGATGATATTTGCTACTCATGAGACCTTTCTCAGTGTTAGGGTAGTTGGAGGGAATATATAAATACAGATAGATAGATAGATAGATAGATAGATAGATAGATAGATAGATAGATAGATAGATAAATAGATGGCACAGGGTGAGTTGAATATAAAGGGATGATTTCTGAAAAATAAAAACAAAGGGGTGAATGAGGAATATGTTGGGAGAAGAAGAAAGACAGACATAGAATGATGTGTATTATCTTACATAAAAGAGGCAAGAAACAGGTTTCACAATGGAGGGAAATATAATTAGTCTTTGACAACATGACTATTATGGAAGTGTTTCGCATAATTACACATCTATAACCTATATAGAATTGCTTACCTTCTCAATGAGAGTGGGTTGGGAGGGAAGAAGGGAGAGAATTTGGAACTCAACGTTTTAAAAACAAATGTTAAAAATTTTTTTACATGCAACTGGTAAATACAATATACAGGCAATGGGGTGTAGAAATCTATCTTGCCCTACAAGAAAGTAAGGGAGAAGGGGGTGTGTGGGGTGATAGGAGGAAGGACAGATTGGGGGCAAGGATAATTAAAATGCATGTCATTTTGGGATAGGGGAAAGGGGAGAGATGGGTAGAAATTTTGGAACTCAAAATCTGTGGAAATGATTGTTGAAAACTAAAAATAAATCAATTAAAAAAAGAAAAAAGTGAAAGTTTAAAACTTTCTTTATACATAATTGAAAAAAAATAAAATGCTATTAGAAAAGGGAAAACAAATCATTTTTGAGAACTTCCATGGCCTGAGACCAATTCATATGTTCTCTTGGAAGCATTGACTTTGTGTTCTTCTTCTGGTTGTATGCTTTGATCTTCCTTGTCATCAAAGTAAAATTCTATAATCTGATTTCTTTTCCAATGCTGACTTTTTCCCCTAGCCAATTATTTGACTTTTGAGCTCTTTGTCAAGGTAATTCTCTGCTTCCAGGGAGCGGAGGTGTACTCTTCCAAACTTTAGGGGTTTTGTACAGTTCTTTTAAGACATACTTCTCAGCACCTGCAAATTTTCAGCTCTTCCGAGGTTGTATCATCAAAAGAGAGGGGTTTACTTCTGTCCTAGTCTGTGTTCTGGTCTGTGAGTAACCTCAAGCATTATTTTCTGCCTTGAAACTGTGGGGATTCCCTCTCCACTGCTTCTTTAAGCTCCACCTTGCCAGCACTCCTAGTTCCAGTACTGCCACCCTGGACTGCGACCTACATTCAAGCAGGGCAAAGTAAGAGAATCCTGCCTCAACACCGCCAAAGAGATCCCTGCAACCCCACTCTGATCAGGTGCTTGATACCCCACAATCTGTATGACTAGAGGTCCGCAACTGCTGTCACTGCTGCCCCACCCCCATGCCCCCTACCAATGCTGGGCTGGGCTGTACTGTGGTACTCTCTCACACAAGTCTGACAAGATTTTTCCACTGACATTCCAAGTTGTCCTCAGTGTTTTGGGTTTGATAAATTTGGAAACTACTACAGATGCCATTGATTCAGTCCCCTGAATCCTGTTCCAGCCCTGTCTGTGCTGGTGCAGCCCATGCTAGACGGTGTTCCTCTCCCAGCCCTGCTGGATGGAGGCTTCTTGTCAACCTTCCAGGCTGTCTTGGACTGGAAATTTGCTTCCCTCTGTCATTCTGTGGGTTCTACAGCTCCAGAATTTGTTTAGACTTCTTTTTACAGCTATCTGTAGTGATTTGGGGGACAGCTCAAGCAAACCTTTGCTTTTACTCTACCATGTTGTCTCTCGAGTGTTAATATCTAGGTATTTTTAACTAGGGGCAACAGAACGCAACAAGCAACTCTAAGATTTCTAGAGATCATTAAGAAAACTCTCATTCTTTGGGGTTAGAAACAGTTCTGGGGGGTTTTCATAACAAGAGCTTTGAGACTAAATTGGTTTATTGAATAGACTCTTTTTCTATAAATACATATGCAGCCTTAATTTACCCTAACTTCTAGTTCTACATTACCAACTGCATAATATAAATGTGTCACCATATTTTGTGGGTATTTCAAATTTAACATGTCCAGAATTTTTTGAAGTATAGGGGTGTTTGGAAATCCCAAAATTCAAGGGCAAATGATGCAGGTCCTGCCTTGAATGATTGTGGCCCAACCCTTCTTTCAGTCAAAGGTAAGGTTTATTAGAACACTGGTTGGGGTGGACAAGATATTAAGAATCCTCCCTATTGGCCAGATTTTAAGAATCCTCCCTGTTGACCAGATTTTAAGAATCTGAGCATTGGTCAGAATTTTAAGGAATCTGAGCCTTTGTGATGCCAATATAATCAGTCCAGACTTAAGGCCTTTTAATGGAGGCAAGATGGACCTTTTATTACTGCAAGACTGTGGGCTCTAGATGGAATTAAGGAGTTGAGGTCTAAGGTGAAGCCAGGTGCAGATAAAAAGGACCACCATGAAAGGATTGATGAAGAAGGGTTAGGGTGCTCCAGGTGAATGCTAGGATCTGGGTCTTGTGGGAAAGTCCAGGGACTTTTTCCCTTTTTGAACTATTTTGGGGTTCAGATGCCAGATATGTTTTACTTTTTTTCCTTTTGGGGTTTCAGATCCCATCCCCATCAAAAGTCAATCATTGTTTTCTAATAAGCCAGTCTTACTGCCAGGAGCATTTTGGTAAATATTTAAGAACCAGCTTTCCTGAAAAAGAAGTGTCTATGATTACACACACACACATACACACACATACACACACACTCACACTCACACACACATTTACAGGTATTATATACCTATGTGTATACATGATTGTGTGTATGTACTCCCGATTCCCTTCAGAGACACCATGTTCCTCTGTATTCTACACTAGAAGGCTGAAAACAGCCTCCTTTGATTTGTTGTATAGCTAGAATAGGCTGTATCTTTTAAGACTGGCCAGACCTAGAGAAGCGTTTCCTTATCATCTTTTCTTCTATATCTAGTAGGTGTAGATAACACACATTCTACCCACAGTACAGGCTCCATGAACTGATCTCGGAGTGTGCATACTTCCACCACAAATGCTTTTTCTTTTTTTGCTTCAGAGGTTTCCATAGGGCTTTATTTTGGTAAAGATGGAATGATTTCTCATTTCTTTCTCCAGTGGATTAAAGCAAGCAGAATTGAATTGACTTCCCCAAGGTCAAAACTAGCAAGTGACTGTGGCTGGATTTGAGCTCTGGTCTTCCTGGATCCAGGTCCAGCACTCTATCTGCTGAGCAACCTTACTTCCTCTCTTAGAGTACTTAACTTCCTTCAAAGTTCATCTAAGGTATACCTTTCCTGATTACTCAAGTATTAGAGTTTTTTTGCCTCTTCAAATTACTTTCTCTAAATTTTGTTCATGGTTAACTCTGTACATGCTATATTCTACCAAGAGACTACAACTTCTTGGTTTCCTGGGATTATTCTGATATTGGTGTTCTCTCTGTTTTGTAAACAATGTCTTGCATACAGGAAATGTTTAATAAATATTTATCAAATTGAATTTAAGTGACCAAGAAATTGATAACAGTACATCAGGCTGTTTGGATAAAAGTATTTTCCCATGTAATAGGAAAATACTCAAACCAAGAGAAATTTGATCTCTTCCCCCACCTCTAACTACTCATGCTATGTAGTCCTTCATGCCATAAGGGATCCAGGACAAGGGCCTCATAAACATGTATACAACACTGATGCTTCAGGCTTTCACAGTGTTCACTAAATGTCAGAACTGGGCCCAAAGCAGGGACTTCCTTTCTGTTGCTAAAGCGCTGACTTTTTCATGTCAGAATGGATCAACATTGTCATGAAAGCTTGGTTAGCATGTAAAGTTTGAGAATACTTGATGTCCCAATTAATTTAAACTATGCTCCATGTTGTTAAACACGCAATAAAATTATTTAAATACCTCCCCCAGGGGCTCCTCTGCCTCAGAATCTCAATTTGATGTAATTTATAAAGCCAAATGTTCTAAATTTAAGGGAATTATTTCTATTTCTTTCTTTTTTTGCCTAGGATGACCAGAGATTTCTGCATTAGACTGGATGATAGAACGATCTGTTTTAGCTAATCAAAAATGAGTATTAGCTGTCAAAACTTAGAAAGGACCTGCTGTAAAGGAAAAGGGGGGAAAATCACTGATAAGCTTCTCAAGTTATTACCTTAGAAAATCAATTATCTGCAGTGAGGTAACAGCAGTGAACAGCCTTCTGGAAAGATGAGAGAGGAAGGCAGCAAGATAGGATTAATGGAGCAGTTAGCAGAGAATCGATTAGTCCTCAAACTAGCAGGGCTAAGTCTGGATGTTCCTAAAAAGGACAAAAGTCTATTTTACCCAAATAATAGTTTAATTGCTATTTTTTAAAGAGAAAGGGAAAAATTAATCATCTTTTCATTACCAAAATGGCATAAAGCCACATGTGTTGAAATGCTATCATGAGTAGAGAATTTTAAACTTCAACATCTTTATGTTATTTGTCAAATTCTCATCATATGGGGAGTGAGGAAACATTAAACACTCTTCAAAGTAATAAGCATAAGTTTTGAAATTTTGGATATGGAGGCTATTATTTTTACACTGATAACATTTAGGGGAACAAACATAGCAAAATTCATACAAATTTTGCCTTATATCAATTCAATAGAAATGGCTAAGAAAAAATTAAAGAGAACTATGACATTATGAATACAAGGTATCTCAAAAGTCATTGTGCAATTTCAGGTTTCAGCATATTATGCTCCAATCTTTTTTAATTTTTTTTATTCTTTGTCATGTAAATTGATAACTAGAACTGGATGAAACAAATTTTTACTTAGAGCAAATTACATGAAAGGAACTTATCAGAACCTTCTTTAAAAAAGAATTCTGAACATGCTTGGTGAACTGGAAGTAGAAAACAATGTTGGATAAAGGATTTTCTAATTTCTCATCTGAAAGAAGATTAGAAAAATCAGGTGAATTATACAAAGACAGGGAGAAGCACTCACAACAAGGTGAAAAGTAAAAATGTCCGTGAAATTTGTGTGCATGTAGACACAGCCCCAAGAGAAATTAGAGAATTGTTCAATTCTAAAGTGGATATCTGGTAGCAATGCAAAATAAATAAATTAAACCCTAAGAATAAAGTTTTTTAAACCAGCACTGCACCTAACATATCAGTCTGTCATTTATATCTGTTATGAAGAAATACATATGTGTTAATATAAAAAAAGAGAAACTATATTTAGTTTTTTGGGAGGGGATATCTTTATTCGTAACCATATTAGATAGTGATAGTAACCATAATGGATTGTGGGAGGGGACTGTTTGAAAACTGAGTTTAAAGATTTCTATTGTCAGAATATGAGAAGTAAACGATGTACTAGGACAAGGGAATGCAGAAGTTCAGAATTTTTATTTGGAGTGGTAGTAATTGACTTTGGAAAAGGTGAAAACAGGGAACCATTAAAAAAAATATTATGTAAGGGGACATGAGCAAGAAAAAGACATAATTTTTGTTAGTAGTGGGTAGGCTTGCCTCACAGAGTTAGGAAACCAGAGTACAGGAACTGACATATTAATCCAATGAATGGGACACAAAACAGACTGAAACAGTTTAACAGAGAGAATGAAGCAGTTAGGTCATGCAGTGGATAAAATGCTGAAACTGCATTTATCAAGAAGAGTTGAAGTCCTACCTCAGATACTTACTACCTGTGTGAAGCTGGATGAGTTGATTAACCTCTCTCGACCTTACTTTTTCTTATCTATAAAATGGAATAATTATTGCCCTTATCTCACAGAGTTATTGTGATGAACAAATGAAGCAATATATTCATGTGTACTTTGCAAAACTGAAAGCACTTTATAATTGTGATCTGTTATTATATTGGTAAGAAAATTGGCAGCAAGAGTGAGCTACACAGCCCACATTCTAATTTTTCAGTGCTGGAGAAAAAGACCTGGGTCAGTCAGGGTTTGGAAATGGCTGGTTAATTGGTTGAATGTTTTGCTATATCAGGAACCCTCTACTTATCCTATGACTATTTGACTGACACTTTTAGAAGTTTCTTACTGCTTTAAGTACTTCGGAAAAATTGGGTGGAACAGCTGGAATTTTCCAAAATGAATAGCTCTTACAGGATTGCCAATGTGTTCCGCTGTCACAAAATACCCAGTATTTATTCACAGCATGCACACATGAGATTATTACTTCACTGCTATTAGCACTTATATATTAGTTTTTAGTTGTAAAGTATGGTTGTTTTTATTAAATTCCCTTTATATACCATTGAATGATGAGACAACAAAATAGTTTCATTTATTAATTTGTCCGACACTATCTCTGGATTTCTGTAGCATTTATTATCTGGAATTTGCACAAAATAAAACAAGAGAAGATAAGACTTCCCCAGTCATTTACTGTCTTTTGGTGTATTTTGTATTGTTGCACTTTTGTCTTTTATCACTAACTTTTCAAATATTTATGTCTTATTTTTCCTATTAGATTCAATACTCCTTTCAGTTAGAGACTATTTGATATTTCCTTGCACCCTCTAATACTCACCTGAGTAGGTTTTACATAGTTGGTGTTCAGTATTTATTTTTTGATCAATTAATTCAAGATTATAGGATCTGAATTTTAAACAAATTGGTAAGAATAAAGCATCCTAAGAGGACCTTGGTTTTCTTTAGGAAAATACAGAGGTAGATCTTAATTGGGGTGGAGTAATGGGATGATGAGATTACTAGAAGTAAGCTTTATTATTGAAAATAATAAAGTACCTCTTTTATGGGAAACTGTTGCTGAAGTTACAGACGAAAGCTTTAGAATTTTGTCCTTTTTTGTCATAATTGTTAGTTCTTTAAAGTTTTGCTTTAAGGAAACTTTCACCAAAATTCCTCTTCTTGATCCTTAAAAGGGAAACAGAGTCATTATCAAGTTTGGCTAAAGGACAGTTATAGAAGTTCTATTACAGCATCCTAGAATAGTCATCTTTTCTATCATGGAACTGAGACCAGGGCTCCTATTCCACTGTGAGTATTTTTCATTCCTTTAGAACTGCTTCTGCTACCATAATTACTAGCGCTCCTTTTCACCTTGGAACTATGACCTCAAACTATATATATGTGATGAAACAGGGGCTTGAATCCACTGCAAGAAGTTTCCTTTAATCTTTCTGACCAGTTTTCTGATCCCCTCACCACCTCCTGGCTAAGAGTTCCTAAAGCTGCTGCTACTGTTGTTAAAGCCGTATCTTGGACCTGCTGCTGATGCTGCTGAAGCACTTGTTTTCCTTTAGACTATTCCTCTGGGTTTTCTCTAATATAAATATCCTATGTGACCTTTTCTATGTAATCCCTACTAAGTCACTTAGGGACTCTGTGACCTAGGAAATTGACTAAGATTGAAAATCGCAGGATAGATTTGGATCTGCAATGTTGGAGTTTCATTGTTATAGGGTATTCCCTATAACAATGAAATCTCTGGTGGGATCGGAAGGATAGAACAAAACAAAACAAAGTAAAAATTTTATGTCCAGATAGTGCCAAATATGTCCAGTTTGTTGAACAATGTCTGTCACCCTCTAGTGTGCCTTTGAGTAAGCTTATCTCCCTATCTTGGTATCATTGATTTGGAGATTTCTTGGGGATTCTAAAGGCAGCATTTTGGATTATGTATGATCACCTTTATGAGATTTCTGAATAAATTGTCCTCAAAAAGTTAGCACTATAATCACATCTGTATTTGTGAACTTTATGAATAAATTCTAATGGAATATTTTATGGTATAGGATCTCTCACTCTCTCTATATATATATATGCATATATATACATGTATATACACACACATGTGTGTATATATATACACACATATGTATAGATAGATAGATTACCTCAATACATTACTGAAACATTAAGTTTAAAAATAAATCATTCCACTGTTGTCATCATCAGTGTCACTATTTAATTCATCCATAGTTCTTGAAGTAAATATGTTCAATGAGCACATAAAGTGGTGAAAAATGTAGCTGTGTTACCCCAGGTACTTAGTTAGCAAATGAACCATCAGCAATTTGAAAATGCAATGAATCAAGTGAGGAGTCAAGAAATAGTTCAAGGTAGACTACCTGAATTTACAGCATTCTATGAAGCCGTCTGCCCTCCTTCAGACTGGAAAATTCTGAAATAATTATGATTGGAGTTTTTCCACTTTGAGTATTTGCTCAGAAAGTCACAAAAATAGATTTTAATAAAAATGTTTTTAAATCACTTTTCTTATACTTCTGTTCTTAAAGTGAGTGGAAAAACATATGCAAATTATAGTCATTCCTATTACAGTATTTAGCTCAAGTGGCAATGTGTACTGAAGAATTCCATACAATTCATACTCTTAAAAATATCCTTAAAAAAAACCTATCCAGTTAAACATTTAATTCTCACCTGGGTTATTTGAGGTATCTAATTGATTGATTTGGTTATGGTAAATGTGGTTGATATTATGTGGTTAATTGAATATAATAACATTTCAGAGAAAGATTTGAGCTCCATAGGAAGATCTTAAAAAACGATTCTAAGGGAAGAGGAGAAAAGCATTCATATTGCACCTACTCTTCGCTACTCACTGTGCTAATCACTTTCCAATCCTGTAAAGTATGATTTCTATCCTCATTTTATAGGTGAGTAAACTGAGGCACAGTGAAGTTAAGTAATTTGCCCAGAGTCACATACCTACCTAGTAGTTGAAGTCAGGTCTTGCTGACTCTACGAAGTGGATAGTGTTCTCTCCACTGTGATACCTAGCTGTATCAATTAGCAAAAACTACCACTTGTTCCAGGGGAAATCCATCTGTGACAGTAAGAATGCTACAAATACTGAGGTTCTTTACCATGGTGAGATACTACAAGCCAGTTAGCTAGCATAATGTTTGATTATTGATTTTTTTAGTGGATGGGGTGAAAATGGAGGTCATCAGGGTCCAACCTCTTGATTTCAGACCTCTGGGGAGCTTATGGAAATTCCCTTTACTGATGTAGATTGGCATATCATCTAAAATTTAAAGTTTTAGAAATTTCTCTGATATTGTAGTCAGTATTCTCCAAAGGCAGAACTGGAATACAGGTCTTCTTGACTTCAAAGCTGGCCCTCTCTCGTACTCAGTCATGACTTCCCATCATTGATAAGGGGTAGAAGAATTAATTTCACCTCAATTGATTGATTTCCATTATATGTCTCAATAAAGATTAAGAAGATTTATGCACCTGCACAAACAACAACAGGTCCCCAAAACAACAAATATTCAGTTCATGGGGTAAGGCCATGATCAAATGTGCACTCAATCATCTGAAAGCCACAAAGTGAAATTAAATAAATAAAATACCCAGAAGAAATTATAGACTAAACCAAAGCACATACCCTAGCAATAGAATGATGGGCCAAGTCACGGTGTTTTAGAAAATAAGTAACTCAGTTTTGTTTAGCTTTAGTAAATACATGATGCTCATGTCAGATGTCATCTGTCTTAGTTCCAGTAGTAAAGTTTAAATTAGGTTCATAAGCCCCTCAAGAAACATAGAGGTTAACAAACATATATCTTATGGTATTTCTGTCAGCATTGAGAAAACTGTCCTATATAAAGAATAAAAGAATATATACTCAAAAAAAGAATGAATTTCCTACTCCTGCTCCCCTACAATCTGAGAAATAGCTCTTTAATGTGGTACTATTATATCAGACAAGTTTGAAATCATTCTTTCTATCTTTATGTTTCATTCTTTATCTGTCAAAGAGATATACTTGCATACTTTTAAGAAATAGTAAAGTCTCATATGCTGTGGAAGTGCTGAGTCTCTTTAGTAACTGTCTTCATTTCAGTTTAGCATTATTATGACACACTAGGCAAATCCTGCAAAGACAGGACAATTGCAGATATGTTGGTCACTTTGAATAGGAGATGTTATATTTTGTTTTGTTGTTTTAAACTGGAATGACAGAGGATGTAAGGGTCAGAAGGTATCTTAGCACGCCATGTCTGGAGTTAGGAAGACATTGAGTTCAAATCCGACTCAGGAACTTACTAGTTGCTTAACTCAGCATAAGTCACTTGACTTTGGTATGCCTAAATTGCCTCATCTGTAATGTTGGGATAATAGAACTTATCTTTCAGGATTGTTGTGAGGATAAAATGAGATATATTTGTAAAGTTCTTTGTAAATCTTAAGGCATTATTTAAGTGTTAGCTATACCAACAAATTCAATGCCTTCTGATACTTAGGTTAAAAGACTTCAATGTCATTATCTGTCTCAGAATCTGGTGTAATATTCCATTTTTTTCAATACACTCAAGTTTGTATAGATATTTCCCACTTGATGGATACCTGTTTTGTCTCCCAATATCTGTCATTAAAAAAGAGCAACTAGTAATTTCACAAGTGTTTTTGCAAATATGCATAATCATCAAATCTCATGGAATAATATCTCATAGAATAATGTTTTCTTACCTTTAGGCGCAACATAAATTCAGCTCTGCTAATAACTTGAGCATATGAGTTATTCTTCCATTTTTTTGGCATATTCCTTTTGTTTTCTGGTTTAATTTGTAAGGAGAAGGTCAAGGTTGATATTATTTTCTTCATCCAGAAGTATATCAATTTCTTGACCATGGGACAAAAATATTATATTTGAAGTACTGATATTTTTGTTGACATTGATGTTTTGATATTTTTATTGATATTTATAGGTGGTCTGAAAACTGTATTTTTAACACATTCTCTTCCATTTCTACCATGGTTACTAGAAAATCAAAAGAGGGGTATATAGGACTGAAGGTCATCTTGTATTTTTTTTTCTTGCTTTATGACCAAAGAACTCACCACCAGGTGACTATCCTACTGAATGTGAACTCTTCCGTACTTGCTTAAACTTCCTTGGGAAGTAAAAAATATTACACATAAACATCAGGTTATTCCCTGTAATGCAAAAAAACCCAAATATCAATATATTACAGTATATTTTAAATAACAAATGAACTAACTGAACAATGTATTTGATAGGATTTCAGAGAAGACAGAGTTCCCTTTGAGGCTGGGCAGAGAGGTTTTCATGGAAAATGTAGAACTTGAACTGGACATTGAAGAATATATATACATAAGTTCTTTCATTTCAGTAGTCAGGGCATGTCAACACTCGAGAAAAATATATGCAGAGTTTAATGAGTTTTGAAAAAAAACAGCTGATATATAGTGCTTTAAAGTATTTTATATGCATAAAAAGCATACATTTGAAGTAAATTATATTATGTTGTGCTTTGAATGTGTACACAAGGCTATTACCTACCATCTCACCCCGTAATAGCCCATTAAGGTAGGTAATAGTCAGAAAATCATCCTAATTTTAAAGATTGGAAAATTGAAACTCAAAGGAATTAAAAGAATGACAATGCTCACATACATAGTAAGTATCAGGGTTAAGCTCCGAACCCAAATCTTGCAAATTCCAGGTTCAAAATTTTTTTTGAATGTTGTAGAGGTTTTATGAAAGTGGGAGATAAAGTTGAAGACCTATAGGCATGAATTCTTAGAGCAAGTTGGAATATCAGGGTAAAGGATGCCATGAACCATTTTTGATCAGGGCAAGTACATAATAAAACAAATTAATAGATATTTACAATTTTATCTTGTAGTGATATATATATATATATATATATTATTAATTGAAGAGATGAATGCTTCAGAATAGAGAGAGAAGTTAGGAGAATACAGTAATCCGAACATGAAAGACCAAGTATGATAATGTAAAGCAAGTGATAAATATTAGAGGCATTAGGAATAAACATTAATATGACAGCAATTGATTGAATATGATGGTAGGTATAACTAAGATTTTGAGCTTTCTTGACTGAAAGAATCATAGATTTAAAGTTGCAAAAGACTTTAGAATCATGAAGATGCCCTAGCCCTGATTCAGGAAGGGGATTTTGTTGAAACACAGGTACTATGATATAATTAATGGAAGAAAATTTTGACTCCTCTGATCAGGAATGTCTGTGTGTGTGCGTGTGTGTGTGTGTGCATGTGCACATGCATATGTGTATGTGTGTATTTGTGGGTGTACTTCTACTGTCTCTAGGATCAGAATATTTGACCTTGACCAAATAATAATACATTGAGCAGTGTCACATATTTAGGTAGCTCCTTGTTGACTAAATACTGAATTTTGCTGCTTTTCTTTGAAATGTATTTTAAGAAGGCATTTTGTTTTTTGTGGTTTTTTTTTTTTTTAGCAGAATTTGTACCTTTTAAAGGGGAGGTATGCTTTAGAGACACTTAGAGATATTATAGTAGTTCTTGGTGTGGGGAAGTCAAGCACTTCAAGGATCATTGTAGCCTACAATGAAACAAGATCAAGTACCCAGAAGTGTAAAGAAGGGTGTGGTAAAAAAACAGCAACAAAGTCAAGAGCTGACAATGATTATTGGGATACAGTCTAATCCTACAATAAACAAAAAATTCAGAGGGTCCTATAAAGATCAGTGTTATTACTGATTCCTTTAAAGGGCAATGCACTCTTCTTGATAGGGGAAGAATAAAAGCAAAACAAATTAAAACAAACTAAACCTCTCTTTGGAGTAAAATAAACAAATGAAAACATTTCTCATGGGCAAAACAGTGCAAAGATAAAAGCATAAATAAATGCGCAAATGAATGAATAAAAGAATAAAAAACAATTATCCTGAAGGCTGGAACAAGAAATATTTTAATTGATAAAATGACGTTTTCATCCCTAACTACACCAAAACTGTTATCCCAAGTCTAGGCATGCTTGCAAGATGTGGGCATTTTTATCAGATTGTAAATTATCCAGTCAAAAATTTTTAAGGGATTTTCTTTTTACTTCTTATATAGTTAGAAGTCTTATACCCTTTTGAATGCGTGATGAACTCTGACAGTAACACTGATTATTAAAAAGCTGAATTGTTTTAGAATTTCCAAACAGAAACGAAATATGGAATATCTATTTTGCCTCATACACAAGGTTGAGGAATGTGTCCAATATATAGAGATAAATGTCTATGAACTTGGCTTATGTAAACTCCATTAAAAACTATGGATTATAGTGAAGGCTAGATTTCTAGAAATTAATGATTTATCAAAGATATGCTTAATATCCACTGTTTAAAAACATGATTACAGACGAAGAACCAAAGAATATGTCAAAACATTTTGAACTCATTGTCAAATCATATAACACAAATGTTTGCTCTGTAAAGGATAAATATACAATAGTGTTGTTTCAATATACAAAAATTATGAAATTTATTACATATCAATCAATTATTTTGTTTTGACCAAGTTCATTCATACCCTACTGTAGCAAATTATAAAATTCACACTCAAACTCAAATCCTTTCATCCCAAATCCAACACTTTCCCCCAGCACAAAATAGAAGTTAATATCTGTACATATACATACAGATAGTAATATGTGTGTATGTTCATATGTATATACATATATATATAGACAGTTCTGTGTACACATATGTGCATAAAGGTATGTGTATGTATATGTGTATACATGTTGTTGTTCTCGAAGAGGACCATGGCATCAAGAAGATGACATGACTTGCAGTTGAGTTTGATTTGAGTGACAGAGGTCTGCACAAGGTCACCAACTTCACTTTTCACTCCTGAGCCATCTGGGTCCAGTGGCTTGATATTCATCAGGCTGAATATGGCCCAGGATGTAATGTTAGACGCTGGCCCTTTCAGGCTAAGGTCTTACAACAGTTTGAGTGAGGTACACCCATTCAATGAATAGACTCCTTTAAATAGTTACTCAAGGGATGGCCCTTTTAATCAAAAGAAAAAAAAAATCAAACTGAGAGGGGAAGACCCTCAGGATTCCTGGGTAAAAGAGAAACAACCACTGTTTAGCAATTGCATTCACTCTGTGCTAGGTGGGTGGGGACTTGTTGTCCAGTCTATGTGCTCCAGACTGAATTGTATTTAAGACTTGGTCTTTGAGCAAGAAATGTAGAACCATGAAATGGTATAGACTTACACAAAGCATAGTTTGATGTCACATGGAGTGTCAAAAAAGTGGTTCATATTTACATGTCATCTGGGGATACCTCAAGCTACTAATTTTGGGGCTCTTAATTAGAGATGCAATGCATAAAGCCACCCCTTGCTTTATAGCAATCATTAGTATATTTAGCTTTGGGAAAGAGCCCGGAGGGTATACATTAATTTAAAAGAGAAACAAATGCATGTTTAGAAAAGTGGGAATGCCTGCCAAATAATGTATTTCCACAGAATGTTTACAACCCAAACACATCACATAAATTTGATTTCCAAGGAAAAAAAGATCCAAGAAATATAGGGAAAAATGCACAAGTATAGCATGCAAATATTGATTGTGTGAGTGCTTTTGAAGATAAATGGAATAAATTGGTTGAATGTTAGTGAAAAAAGATAATAGTAAGTGTATAATACATATTTCCCTTCTGTAAGATGAAATGCACATTTGACATTGAAGAATAGTGCCTAAAGAAAAAAAAATCAGGACCCTCTTCTCTGTGACCCTTTGGAAATATTTAAGTACATAATAGCTTCATAAGTTTGTCAAGAACAAGAAGAGGTGAACAGTTGTGACTGCGACCTTTCCAGGGGCAAATACTGTTCTGTTCTCATATTCTAAATCCTAGTACAGGACTTGGTATAAAGTGTTCAGTAAATCATTGTTGGTTGATAGAGTTCAGGTGTCTGAGTCTACTCTGAGCTCATAAATAACTTTAGCAAATTACTCCAATTTCAATTGGGGAGTATATTAGGAATGCCCTGGCCACTAGAATGAGGGAGCATTAAGCCAAATGTTCCTAATCCTTAATTATCTGATAGCTATAGTCAGGAGAGATGTGATGGTAATCCACTGGTAGTCCACTTTTGCAGACTCTCCAAGAAAATGTAGGTTAAATATGGAGAATATGGTCTTTGACTTTGTACTAATGTTTAATAAAACACCCAAAAACATGCATGAAAAAGATCAGAATGAAATTCAAAGTTGGCCATAGACAAGCAGGGCAATTTTGTCATTATCGTATTTAAATATATTATGTACTTTAAAAAAATAAATTTTATACAATTGAAAATGAATTTTATGTAATATCCTTGCTTCTGTGCTTTATATATGGAAATGCTCATGTTTGTTGGCATTTTTTAAAAATATAGAGACATACAGAATCAAAATGAGACTTTGAGACAGTATTTTACTTTACATGAATTTAAAAATTAGGAGTTGCAATTATGTTCCTGATTATGCAAAAAGAGGAAAAAAAAATCAGTCTAAAGGAACAAACAGAGGATAAGGACTAAAAGCTGTTTCTCTGGTAGAAGGAACTCCTAGATAAAGAAACTCTTTTCCCTATTTAGATTGGCCTCTTGATGGAATTTATAGTCACAGAAACTTGCCAAAGATGTTGAAAAGTGTGAGGAGAAGCCCAGAATCACACACATAGTAAATGTCAAAGGCAGGATTTGAATGCTTTCATTCTTGATACTAAGGTCCTTGACAAGGGGCTGGGCAGACAGTAATGATGAAGCAGTCATATATGCAGTTACATATTAAACTCCCCATAAATTGGATAGGTCAATTTATCCATGAAAGTCATACTTCATGAACTGAGGTCTGGGTAATGGGGACTGTTAAGAACTGATCTAAGAGAGGGATAAAATAAGGTTTGAGGAGCCCAAGAAATTTTCCCACTGAGTTCTTTAGTTGAGTACTCATTTCTTAGATGTTTACATACCACAAAAATATGCTAGCTGCCACAAAATGTAATGGTAGACTACCAACTGCAGATTCCTGGATTCTTGAATTCTTGAATGCTCTGTTGTTGCTTTCCCAGCTGCTCACCTGCAAAACCATAACTGGAGTAGTTTCTCTGTTGTAACCTATCAGCTAGGGTCTCTGTTATGTGAACAAAGCTAGCTTTGTTTGTTTTCTTGTTTGTGTTTTATTCCTAAAAGCAGAGAAGCTGTCCCTGATAGGTCTTGGGGGATAAATGATGAACAGCTTTCTAGACATCTAGGACATAAAAGACCAGACCACAAAAGTCATACTCAATAGTTATCCTACTGGCATGAACATAAACATTTCTCTCTGCTCTAACACATCATGCTGTTTTTGGACCTGCTATCAGAGGTTATTAGATCTGCATTCATAAAAGGAAAGGCTCAAGCACAAGGAGTCTAAGAAAATAAAAATCAAAATTTCAGAGAAATCAAAAATCAACAGACAGCATTTCCAAACTGCCTATTAACAAACATACATCTTTACCAGAGAGGGAAACACCAATATCTGGGTTTTCAAAGCCGGGGGCTCCTTAGTGACTTTCCAGAGTCCCGTCTGGTACACAAAACTTCTTCCAAAAACTAAACCCCAAAGTAAAATCTCATCCTCAGAATATTTTTACACTTTTCAGAGCCAGAGGGCATGACCCTCTGACTCAGAGCCTCAAAATGAAAAAACATAAGATACTTGGGCCCCTCCTCCAAAATAATTCTTTTAATCAAGCTTCCCTCAATGGGCAGGGACATCAATGGGTGGAGAAGATCTTCTTTAATCCCATTCAAATAGAGAAATTTTACTTTTTGATTATACTAAAACAAAAACAGCAAAAGATTCTACTTTGTTTGGCCTCACACAGGCTGACCAAATATATTTCTGTATGGAAATGAAGAGGGCCACTCTACCTAAACCAATCTTTTGAGTATCTTTTTCAGGCTGTTGTCAAGCAATTTTTTGGTTAATATTTTTATTGGCTTACAAAGTTGCTCTGTGTCTAAACCTGAACCATCATCTTGGTCTGAGGATTTGAAGGTAAAGAGATGTATGAGATTTAATTTTGCTTTGGACTGGAAGTAAAGTTGATATACAAAATGGTTGGTTAAACATGAGTGTAAAGATCCCACTTCAATTGTTAACAGTTAATCTCAATGAAGATAAAGTGGATAAGGAATTCTTCACCCTCAAGAGAGGTAAAGTAGTTTCTGTGCCTTAAGGAATTTATATTCTGTTTTCTTGAATAAAGCGTCTGGTTCAGGTTTATAGGTAATAATTAGATTTTAAATTTAAACCAATTAAAGATAAGGCACAGTACAGGCAAAAGAGGGTTGATCTTAAAGCCAGAAGAACTCAGTTTAAATCCTACTGGTGAAGCTGACTGCCTGTATATCTTGTTCAGGTCTCTGAAACTCACTGGGCCTAGGTTCCTTTATCTCTCAAGTGAGTTGGGATTTACATTAATGGTCAATGAGGTCTCTTTCAGTTCTAGTTCTTAATTTTGGCAATATTATCTACCAGAACTGGACTTGTTTATATATATATATATATATATATATATATATATATATATATATATATATATATATTACCAATATTCTATATTCTCTGAAAACTAACAGATTCAGAGTACAAGGTAGAGACTCTAGTACTAAATTAACTATATAATTATGAGCATAGTAAAAAAAAAAAAGGTAGTGTGGCAGCTTTGTCAGAGCTAAATACATCCTGAGACTTGTGGTAATTAATACAAAGGTATGATTAGTGATTTGTTAAGTAACTAATATGAAAATGTGATTTCTTTTGATATCAGAGACATTTCAAGAGGCTAAAAAGCAATGATTTATGATTTAGTTCAAGTGACAAGGGGACTGTGCTAAATCAGCATGCAGATTTCAGAAAAATTTTCTGGGACTAAGAGTGATCCAAGTGTCATTCAAAATGAAATTTTCCTTGTGGCTCCCTATGTGTATTAGGACAAAAATGTTTCTTTCTGAAGCAGATTTCAGATTATCAATTTACTACAGATGTCAAAGTCTACTACTATCTGGACTATGAGGAAAAACTGGAAGGAGGAGAAACATATAGAGGTGGTTGGTAGTTGAAGGTCCAAATAATTAAGGTTGGCAGTTAAATGGCCTAATATGCAGTATATAAACCCAGTCTTATAAGCTCAATCAAGACAGAATACAGTAGATCTAGCTTTTGATGACTGCAACAGAACAGAGAGAGAGATCAGTTGTGATCACCATTGATGTGCTGAACATTCAATAGCTATGGTGAATCAATTAGTTCTGAGGCTGCTATTTAATCTTATGAGCCAATGCTTGATCTGTGCTCTGTTGAGTAATTTGCCACCTCTTTCTTAATACATTAAATGTTAGTACTTTGAAAAAATCTAGCAGAACTTTTTTTTATTGTTTAAATTTTGATTAATTTATTTTTAGTTTTCAACATTCATTTCCATAAGATTTTGAGTTCCAACTTTTCTCCCTATCTCTCCCCTCCCCCAACCCCAAAACACTGCACATTCTGATTACTCCTTCCCCTAATCTGCCCTCATTTCTATCACACCTCTCCCTTCCCTTATCTCCATCTTCTCTCTTGCCTTGTAGGGCAAGATAGATTTCTATATGGCATTACCTGTATTTCTTATTTCCTAGTTGCATGCAAAAACCATTCTCAACATTTGTTCCTAAAACTTTGAGTTCCAACTTCTCTCTCTTCCTCCCATCCCACATATCCCTACCAAGAATGCAAGCAAAATAGGCTATATATGTGTAGTTTTACAAAATGCTTCCATAATAGTCATGTTGTAAAAGACTAACTATATTTCCTTCCATCCTATCCTGACTCCCATTTATTCTATTCTCTCTTTTGACCTTGTCCCTCACCAAAAATGTTTACTTCTAATTACTCCCTCCTCCCATTTGCCATCTCTTCTATCATTCTCCCCACCCCAACCTCCATTTATCCCTTTCTCCCCTACCTTCCTGTAGTGTAAGATAAATTGTCATACCAAATTGAGTGTGTACATTATTCCCTCATTCAGCCAAATGTGACTAAACTAAACTTCCTTTTTTCCCTCCCACCTCCCCACTTTACCCCTCTATTGAAAAAGTTTTTCTGGCATCTTTTGTGAGAGATAATTTGCCCCATTTAATGTTTCCCTTCCTCCTCCCAAAATATTCCCCTCTTATCCCTTAATTTTATTTTTGTAGGTATCATATCTTCCTATTCAACTCACCCTGTGTGCTCTGTCTATATGTGTGTGTGTATGTATGTGTGTGTGTGTGTGTGTGTGTGCGTGTGTGTGTGTGTGTGTGTGTGTGTAATCCCTCCAGCTATCCAAATACTGAGAAATGTTTCAGGAGTTACAAATACTATCTTTCCATGTAGGAATGTAAACAGTTCAACTTTAGTAAATACCTTAAAATGTCTTCCTTGTTTACTTTTTCATGATTTTTTTGATTCTTGTGTTTGAAAGGCAAATTTCCTATTCAGCTCTGGTCTTTTCATCAAGAATGCTTAAAAGTCCTGTATTTCATTGAAAGACCATTTTTTCCACTGAAGTATTATACTCAGTTTTGTTGGGTAGGATATTCTTGGTTTTAGTCCTAGTTCCTTTGGCTTCTGGAATATCATATTCCAAGCCCTTCATTCCCTTTATATAAAAGCTGTGAGATCTTTTGTTATCCTGATTGTATTTCTACAGTACTCAGATTGTTTCTTTCTGGATGCTTGCAATATTTTCTCCTTGACCTGGGAATGCCAGAATTTGGCTACAACATTCTTAGGAGTTTTTCTTTTCGGATCCCTTTCAGGAGGTGATTGGTGGATTCATTCAATATTTATTTTACCGTCTGGTTCTAGAATATCAGGGTAGTTTTCCTTCATAATTTCATGAAAGATGATGTCTAGGCTCTTTTTTGATCATGACTTTCAGGGAGTGACATAATTTTTAAATTGTCTCTCCTGGATCTGTTTTTCAGGTCACCTGTTTTTCCAATGAGATATTTCAGGTCTTCTGTTTTTTTTTTTTTTTCATTCTTTTGGTTTTGTTTTGTAATTTCTTCGTTTCTCATATCATTAGCTTCCATCTCTTCCATTCTACTTTTTATATGAACTATTTTCTTCAATGAGCTTTTGAACCTCCTTTTCTATTTGGTTAATTCTGCTCTCTAAAGCTTTCTTCTTCTCGTTGGTTTTTTGGATCTCTTTTACATTTGAAGTAGTTTATTTTTAAAGGTGTTATTTTCTTCAGCAATTTTTGGGGTATCCTTTAGTAAGCTGTTGACCCACTTTTCATGATTTTTCTTCCATTGCTCTCATTTATCTTCCCAATTTTTCTTCCACCTCTCTTTGTTGCTTTTCAAAATCCTTTTTGAGCTCTTCCATGACCTGAGATCATTGCATATTTATTTTGTAGGTTTTGGGTGCAGAAGTCGTAACTTTGGTGTCTTCCTCTGATGATATGCATTGTTCTTCCTCATCCAAAAGGATGGAAGAAAATACCTGTTCACTAACAAAGTAATCTTCTATTGTCTTATTTTTTTCCCCCTTTTTTGGGTGTTTTCCCAGCTGGTTACTTGACTTTTGAATCCTTTGTCAAGAAAAGGGTATACTTTAAGGACCTGTAATCCCTCACTTCTTTCAAGGTGGCACAATCAAGGGAGAGGAGTTTACTCAGGCCTTTTGTTCTGGGAGCAACCATAAGCACACTTCTGCCTAGGAATTGCAGGTAGGATTCCCTCTCCAGAGCTTCCACCAGCTCCACCACACCAGTGCTCCTCCTCACCCCAGGACCACCACTCTGGTCTGAGACCCAGGTCAGTTGCCTGATTCCCCCAGGGACTTTAGCCTGAGGGCTACAAAAATGGACACTCCCACTGCCTGGGACCAGGGCTACACCATGTTCCCTTCTCACGCAGGTGAAAGAGCTTTCTCACTGAATTTTGAAGCTGTCTTTGGAGCTTGTGGGTTGAGTAATCTGGGAGTCAGAGCTGCTCCCTGTGATTCTGCCATGTAAATCCTGCTTTGGACATGTCCCTGCTGTGCCACACAACCAAGCCTGGACTGTGCTCTGCAGGCTGCAGTCCACTCTGAAACCAGTGTGATAGACCTTTCCTGTCAGCTTTCCAGGCTGTCTTTGACTGGAAATCTCTTTCACTCTGTCGTCTTGTGGCTTCTGCTGCACTAGAATTTATTTAGAGTCATTTTTACATGTATTTTATGGGCTATGGGGGGAGATTTTTTACAGGTCCATCCTTCTACTCCACCATTTTTGCTCCTTCCCAGATTTTTGGTTTTTAGCTACTTGGATAATGATCTGAAGATTGTGCAATATTCCAGTTTAGTCAATTCAACAATAATCTTTACACACAGATTCTCTGATGAAAATTGGAGCTACAAAAGTAAAGGAACAAGAGACTTCAAGGAGTTTACTTCTCCTTAGAGGAAGGGGAGAAAACAAAGTGTGGATACGTAAACTGAGGAGCAACTCTGCATATAGACAAAGTAATTTGGGGATGAGTAGACTAATTCTCCAACTGTGATGCTAATCATAATCACAAGCTCATGCTTTCACCCCTATCACTAGAATCCCTGGTTCTTGAAAAATAAGGAAATCCATTTTCAGGAATATTTAAAATCTGATGACTCTTCTACAAAATGTGTAGAATGATGTAACAAAAGATAACATGTCAAAACAGACAAATGAAATGAGATTTTTTTTCTAGAAATGGCAAAAATCATGGTAGCATATTCTAGCTTTGGAATCTGAGTTAAACTCTCATAGGCATATTAATTTATTGGACGAAGAGCCATACCTATCCATAATGAACTTGACAGTATATATAGTGATCAAATCATGGCCGGGTAGGTGGTACAGTGGGTACAGTGATAGCCTCAACCTTGGAATCGGGAAATTCTAAATACAAATCCAAACTCAGATACTCACTACATGTATTATTCTGGAAAAGTCACATCCTCAATCTGACTCAGTTTTTCATCTGCCAAATAGATAATAATAATAGCGTTTGCTTCACAAGTTTATTGTGAAGAAAAATGACATTTTTAAATTAACTTTGCAAAACCAAAAATTATTATATAAATGTCAGCATTTTATTCATGATTACAGATACAGTAGACTTCCAAGGCAACTTTCTGGAAAAAGATACTATTGGGGTGGAAAGTTTTAAGGAGTGCCTTGGTCTATAGTAGTCACCAAGAAACAGAGTTCTACTGATCCTGGAAGCCATTGTCCCATTGGCTACTATAGGTAATGTACTTAGAAGAACCCTTTTTTACCTATTCCTCAGACTGAAGACCCTTGTTAACTTGTTTCTCAAACTGCTATTTCTAGCCTCAGATACTGAGCACTGAAGTATCTGGACACTTTTGATTTCAGCTCTGATGGGCTTCTGACATTCTTCGTATTTTGTTGGATTAAGTTTATCCTATTAAGAATGAATCTTCCAGATATTTTACTATGGCCTGTATTATACAAAATAATCAGTGAATATACTTATCAATTTAAAGCCACTAGACCCAAGAAAATATATTCCTTCATCTTTCCTTCAAAAAATAAAACAAGGCAGATATTTTAGTGCTTCTTTTAAAATTTAAAATTTCTCTTTAAATACTTTAAAAAATATTTCCTTAAATATTTCACAATTATATGTAAATTTTTTGACAATTTTGTTTTTGACTTGCAAATTCTTTCCCTTCTTCTCATCCCCCAACCCTCTTTAGGAAGGCAAACAACTATTATTTTGATTATGTATGTGGGATTCTGTAAAACATCTTCATATTAGTAATGTTGCGACATAAAAATCAAACAAAATCAAACAATAAAAAAGAAAATTATAAAAAGTGTGTTCAATCTGCATTCAGAGTTCATTAGTTCTCTCTTTCTAGAGATGAGTAACATTATTCCTCGTGGGTTCATTGAAATTGTACTGGTTCAATGTCTTGATCAAAGTACCTAAATTTATATTTGCAATAGGCTCAGGGAGCTAATGCTCCAAAATTTGGGTTTAATACAGTACTCGAGGAAAATCACATTCTGTCCCTAGTAATATCATACATATTAGGTAGTAAAATCATATTTCATCGTAGCTACCTCAAGATCTCCCTCTCCAGTACCTACATTATTGTGATCCTATTAAAGTTGGTAAGGAATAGAAGTTATCCCCATATTATTTAATTGAATCATACACCTATTGTTCTCACTTCCTCCTATATCCATGCTGATTGGTTACTTTTGCCCAGCATGCAAATTAGAGATGGTAACAATGAAAAAGTTCTTGGGAAAGAAGGAGAGAAGTGGTGAATATTATTCTCCATCACAATCACTAGAAATGTTAATAGTTAAAAATAAAGTAGATAGTTAAAAATTTTCCAGGACTGTGGAGAACTGAATATCATCAATGACAGAATTAAGCTCCAAAAACTTAGCACCTTATTGGATGGAACAGTGGAAAAGATGATGGCATAGCCATCAAAATATTGAGGACAATATCTGATATTTTCTAAAGGAGTGATAAATGGAATGCAACATCCAAACCTTGTATGGTTTCAGGTTATTGCATTGGGAGTAATTACTTGGTGATACTTTTACCTATTCTTACTCATCCAGCTAAAAACAATAAACTGGTATAGGACATTCTTAAGTACACTGTCTAGATTCCCCTATTGGCCAAATACCAGGAATGGATATTGAAAAAGGAGAAAATGTAGCTCCTTAAGTACAAACAGAGGAAGAAACATTTTGCCACCACGATGAATGAGCAACCCTTCCATCCCACATGGAATTTTGCTATAATAATGGCAATGTCCCTGAAAAAAAAGTCCCTACTATTCTGCATAATGTGCCCCCTTTCTATGTCTCTGATTCCAGTTCATTGTATACATAAAGGTGTTTGGTCTCTGAAAGAGAAAATCAGGGTACAATGGCTCATGCCTTGGACTTTATAGAGATGTTTCACAATAATTTCCCACTAACCCATAATTTCTTGATATCTGTGAATCTTTTCTGAAGGGAAATAGATTGCATCTGGGATCACTAACACTGTTATAATTGAGTAAGGAATCACAAAAGACATATCCAGTGGGAATGAGCACAAATACAGTCATTATTAAAGGCAGAGGGGAGATATGATGTAAACAAATAGTCAAATAACTTGGCATTATTTACATCTTGCCTCTTGGTCTAGTACTTGCTTTCTAGACTGACTATTCATTTCTGACATTGGTTTCTCATTTCTGTTTCAAGGCCTTGGATTTTGGTTCTCTGAAGAAACCCTGATACTTATAATATATATTTTTGTTCTAATATGTCCTACCTCTTATCTCCAGTGGGAGATGGTCCCTTCCATGTTCTCATGTTCTTTTTAATTATTACTTGATCTTGTTCCTCTGCTAGGCAAGATAGTGTGGGATGTCATGCTATTCTAGGACCCTCTTTTTCCTCTCTTCCTTGAGAAGCAGTCTTGGTGAGAGGGAAAAAAAATAGAGTGAATTTAGAGTCAGAACCTAGATCTAATATTAGTAACTGCATGTCACTTGGAAAGGGTCTTTATTAATCTGATTTTCATTTTCATCATATGTGGAAACAGCAATAAAACCGCAACACCTCCCTTAGAGTTTTTGTGAGAAAAAGGTTTTTGAACTATAAAGAGCTCTCTAAATGTGAATTTTTAATATTGTTTTATTATTACTCTTGCTAATTGTAGGATTCTTTTGGCAGTTTGTCTCCCAGGGAAGTGTTCTTGTGTTAATTGCCACAAAATGGGGAGTGGGAATGACAATTTTAGATAAACCTCTACAAATTTGATGTTTATGTAGGGGGCAAAAATTTGTTATTGGTATCCCAAAGTGGCAGTGATCTTTCTCCTGGATCTTGATGTACTTTTCAATCTTAATAAGCAGGGAACAGGAAATCAAATCGACAGGGATTAAGCTGCTAACATTACCAGAGAATGCCATTGTACTTGTGAAGTATTTAACACTTATCTGAACATTCATAAGAGCTACTTTTATAAGTTGAACAGTTTCCCACTTTGCTTTTATTTAAGTTGCTCTTGATTTTTTTTTTTTTGAGGACCTCATATAAAAAAAGAAATGGGCATGCAACTTTGGAATTTTGTATACTTCCTTGTTTAAAAAAAACAAACTTTTTCACAATTCCCAAGTCTTTCAGTCTCTCAGTCTCTCTGCAAGTTTGTTTCTCTCTGTTTCTCTTTCTTTCTGTCTCCCTCTGTCTAATGAAACCTCTCCTCTCCTCTCCTCTCCTCTCCTCTCCTCTCCTCTCCTCTCCTCTCCTCTCCTCTCCTCTCCTCTCCTCTCCTCTCCTCTTCTCTCCTCTTCAAGTTATTCATATATCCCTGGTTTTAAAAAAAACCCTTTCTCTCTGAAGCAGAACTAAGATTAAGGGGTAGAAATTATAAGAAAATCAATTTTAGACAATATAAGGAAGAATTTTGCTCAGTGTAAAAAATAATTAGATGCATTTATAAAGAAAATAACTTGGAGTGAACTCTCAATGGCAAGAATTTTGGAGAGATTATTTATCTACTTCTCAGAAAAAATGTGGAAAAAAATCTACCATAATTTCAGACTAGACAACCTCTAAATTCCCTTCTATTCATAAGATTCCATGACTACATGTAATCTTAGAGAATTTAGGTGGTACAGAGTAAAGAACACCAGGCCAGGAGTTAGAAAGATTTGAATTCAAATATGACCTCAGACATTTTCTAGATGTATGACCCTGGGCAAGTTATTTAACCTCTATTTGCATCAGTTTCTTCATCTGTAAAATGGAGATAGCAATAGCACCTACCTCTCAAAGTGATTTTGAGGATCAAATGCTTTAGTAAGTGTAAAGGGCCTAGCACCAGGCCTGATAAACTATATCTTCAAGCTTGAATTATTCCATTCCTCCCTTATACTTAATAACTTATATTGAGGAAGAATTTCTGTGTGCATACAGTATTCTATTTTGGACTGAACCTATAAGATTTTGATTACTGGAATTCCTAAAGAGGAACATCTCTTCCTTTATTCATATCCAGCAACATTTGTTTGAATTCTAATCTTGGATCTCCTGTGGGGTCTTGAGAATTTAAGTGGCTTGCTGGCAGTATGTGTCAGTCTTTCTTATACTGAAAGTTTCTCTCTAATTTACTATGCTTCATCACATGGGTATATTTATGTATACATTAAACTATTGTTGAAAGTATAAATGTTGCCCTTGCAATAAGTGACTACGAAACTTTACAAATTCAATGACATTGTCATAAACCTTGAACATTTGGGATGAAAGTATTATTATACTAGTTTACAAAAAAAACCCTTCCAATTAAAATTGGATTAATTTGTTTATCTTTTATCTTCCTCACTTACGTTCATGAAGAATAATTAGAAAATCCATTAATAATTAACCTTGTTGCTCTGCTTTAAACTCAACTGTATGTAGTTGATCCTGAATTTCAATATCTCCTGAATTTAATATGCCCATGATATACATAATGAAGCAACTATTCATTGTTTTCCCAGTCAGATGCATAGGATGGAATAAAAATTACTGAAATGCTCTAGGACAAAAACAGCTATGTTGTCATAGAAAACAAGATGATAAATAAAATTATAATAATTACTGCACAAAAATACTATTTGATAGCGAACAGTGAGGAGAGTCCAATTTTCAAAATATGGTTAGCAATTGATAAAGCAGTGAATTCATGTTCCAGAGAGCATCATTTATTTCTGAACTTTACTTTTACAACCTCTGCTCAATTGTCCCTTGTTTTAATTATACCTCCTCTTCCTCTATAATGGTCAACGTAAGATAAAGTAAAGGATTCTGCTTAAAGAATATTTTGTTGGCATTTTCCATATTAGCTTTCCATAAACAAACACCTCATGGCAGTATATATCACTTATAAAATGAGATTTTCATATTGCAAGTCATTTTCACTATGACAATAGTAGGAGCACAAGCAGAAATCCACCTTGAAAACCTGAACAGGATTTCCAAAATATACAAGTAATAAAGGAGATTTGACATTAATAAGAAGAGATGAATACTAACAATTTGTTGTATCTCATCCATCCAAATGTATATTAAACTTTGAAGCAGTCACTTTAGATGGCTGGGCACTCATTGCAAACAAGATATCATTGTTCAAAATGTTTATTTGGCTTCCATTTCTATCAAATGCATGAGAAAATCAGCCATATTGATTTTTTCCCTCCTTGATTTCAACTGAAAACTGTATGAACCAAAATTGATCATGCATTTTTTCTGCCACATTTGCATCCAAATGACATTTGGTTTCTTCAGAATTCAAGATTTCCTACCATGAAGATCTTTTAAAAATGTGGAAAGACTGATGGTCCATGGCAAAAAAAGCTTCAAACAACGGAAATATAACTGAAATGACTATAAATTTAGATATTTTCAAAAGATAAGCCATATTTCTTTTTTTCATACTTGGACTGTATTTGTAGACAGTGTAGTTATGTTTCAGATTAGCTGTTTTTAAGTGTATTATTAATGCCAAAACTATAAATCAAAAAATATGAAATTTAATTCCACTAATTTGATAAAATCTTAGTGATCCCAGTTTTCCTTTTTGTGTAAGATGGAATATTCAAAGTTTTCTTCTAAGTCTTTAGAGAAGAAATCTCTTCTCTTAAATTCTCTGAAGTAGTCAGACTTTTTCCTTCCCCTAAGGAAATCAATTTGTACCCTCCCGAGCTACATTCTACGTTGTACTGTGCAAAAAAGAACATTGTAGGTATTGATTTCCAGTAAGTAGGAATGTGAACTACAGAGGTTCTTGACCTGTATTGCCACAGAAAGTCTCAGAAATGCAAAAACTTGAGCCTAATAGCTATGAGAGTGAGGAGCTATTCCATAGTGCCCTTCCTATTAAAAAAAAAAAAATATTTCTCTCCTGAAGAAAGAAGTGATTGTTTTTTTTCTTCTACTTTCTTCCTCCTTTATTTCCCTCCTCTCTTCCTCACTCACTTCCTTTTTTTCTTAATTAGTTTAAATTTTTAGTTACCATCTCTCCATCAATCTCCATGATTACAATACTATTACATTAATGTTGTATACTTTCACATATTCTAAGTTGATATATTTGATCAGCATCCCTCCCTACATCTTAGATTTCATATCAATTTTAAAGATACTATAATTGAATCCCCCAGCAGAGAAAAGCATTGTATGAAGTATATACAGTCTCCAGTAATGATTTTCTTTCTCTTTCCCTGTCTTTCTTTCCCTCTTATTATCCCTGATCAATATTTTAGAAAGCTATGGTTTCCCTGCTTTTTCTAATTTAAAAGGTCTCTAGGGATCATGATACAACATATCTAAAGGGTACTTATCAAGGCCTAGATAAGTTTTGTTGAGTTCATATTTCAACTCGATATTAAGCAACATTTCCGACTTCTTCATTTGGTTTGGATGATAGTTTTACCGAACTAGTTTAATTTATCAAATTTGGAAATGAAATTTCCAAATTATTGGAAATAATAAACGTTTAAAAAAATATGAAAAAAGGACATGAATACATAAGTTGTCTTTAGCTTTATTCTTATAGAGATTAGAATGTTTCTTAATAAACCTAAGAAGGTGTTTGTTCCAGGCAACAGCAACATAATGCCAATGGATGAAAGGGATATTGTATTGGAAAGAGAAGTGGATCAAAAGTCTGAAAGTCTGTGTTCTACCCCTTCTTCTAACTCTTACCAAATATGTAGCTTTGAGCAAGTCACTTTTGGGGAATTTGTTTCCTCTTCACTTCCCCTGATTCTCTGAATTTTTCTACCTCTGCCCAGCTATCATCTTACTCTGAAGATGTCTTCATACTTGTTATCAACCCCTTCACTTTCTGATCAATTCCTGCCTCTGAACTTTCCACTTGAGGAAGTGCTCTGGCCATCTATGGCTCCTTTCTCTCCTGGCTCCACTCCCTAGATTTTCTACTCCACCAGCTCAAGTTTCCTTTTATGCATTTTCATTCATTGAAATGTAAGGCCCATGAGGTGAGGGACCGTCTTTCTTTTTATTTTAGCTTGTATTTATATCCTCAGTTTTTTAGGATAATACCTGATACACTGGAATACACTGGAAGCACTTAATCTCTCTCTCTGTTTGCTCTCTCTGCCTCTCTGTCTGTATCTGTATGTCTGTCTCTGTGTCTGTGTCTCTGTGTCCTCCTCTGTCTCTGTCTCTCCATCCATCTCCTTCCTCCTCCTCTCTCTCTCTATTTGTCTATCTCTCTCTCTCTTTCTCTGTCTGCCACTCTCTGCCTCTCTGTCTCTGTCTGTCCATCCATCTCCTTCCCCCTTTTCTATCTCGCTGTGTCTTTCTCTCTCTCTCTCTCTCTCTCTCTCTCTCTCTCTCTCTCTCTCTCTCTCTCTCTCTCTCTCTCTCTCTCATTAGTGGAGATGAATGCTGAGGTCCTTTCCAGCCCAGATATTCTATGATCCTAAAAAGTAGAATCAAAAGCAAATCAACTTTGTCATAGATCTTGTATTGAGAAAGCAACAGAAGGCCATTTGGAAAAGAGGGATGGCAGTTTTCCTTTTGGACCGAGACATGGAAACAGTGGAACTGCTGTTATACTTTCATAAATCATCAAGTTATAGTAGCAAAGCTGGAATGTAGGGTGGAATGGACTGGTTGCATTAGAAAGATGTCGATTTAAATGCTATAAAAACAAAAAAAAAATCAATAATAATACATTTTCATTCAAATAATAGTCACACTTAAGCAATGGAAATCAGTCATATTTACCAAGCCCATGTATGTAATAATCCCCTTGATCCCTATATAATTGCCAGCTTTGCCTCTTGAATTATCAACAGCTCTCATGGCTTATTGCCTCATACTTTCTTAATAAGCGCCTGCAATCAATAATCTTGCAGTGAGTGAGCAGCAACCAGCCAGCCAAGCCCACAGTGTAAATGCTTCAGAAGTGATCATTAGAGTGGTATCAATGACAAGGTGACTGTGCTAATGGGATAAGCCTGCTGTAAAGATGTAATTTTGAAAATCTGCTTACTAGAAGGTGTAGGCTTATGCCATGGCTGATGGGGATTCAGCTGAGGGGAGCATTTACCCTGGAAAATGAAATATCAAATCTGCTCATAGCTGTTTTGTTTTGTTTTGTTTTTTTTTTCAATGATCACAGTCCTAGGATCAGAGAATCAAAGTTTTGGAAGGCATCTCAAAGGCCACCTAATCACCAGCAGCCATCTTTTATATCTGGCTGTCAGCAAAACCACATTCCAGCTGCATGGAGTACATTGATTTAGACTGGAAATGTACAGTCATTGATGACAGATAACATGAATGTAGGTGCAAAATTTGACTTATAACATTCTTTTAGAGCCTAAATATGGATATTATCATTCTTTTTTAGAACTCGTTTTTGATGTTGTTCTCTCACAAAATTAAATTGTACAGTCCGGCTGGAGTAGTGTGCTTTCAAGATGGAGAAATTGTATGACTTATTTCATCCTGCCTGTATAATAACAAATAATGCACTATTTTATGCAAAAATGAATGTCAGAAACAATACCATTAGTTATTTTGGGGGGGTATACTTTTATTTTCTGTTTTTATTTTTTCTTTTATTTTTTAATAAATTTATTTATTTAACTTTTTACATTTATTTTCATAAAATTTTGGGTTCCAAATTTTCTCCCCATTTATCCCCTCCCACCACCCCAATACACTGAGCATTCTAATTTTCCCTATCACCAATCTTCCCTGTCTTCTATCATCTCTCCCTTCCCTTGTCCCCATCTTCCCTTTTGCCCTGAAGGGCCAGATAAATTTCTATTCCTCATTACCTGTATTTCTTATTTCCTAGTTTCAAGAACAATACTCAACAGTTGTTCCTAAAACTTTGAGTTCCAACTTCTCTTCATCCCTCCCTCCCCACCCATTACCTTTGGGAAGGCAGGCAATTCAATATAGGCCGTATCTGTGTACTTTTGCAAATGACTTCGGTAACAGTCATGTTGTGTAAGACTAACTATATTTCTCTCTATGTATGTAGTTTCATGTTTAACCTTGTCCATATCTTTTCTGCTGTTTAATTTTTTTAGCATAACTTAGATTGTCAGAGCTGAAAAGAATCGTGTAGCCCACCTGGTAATGGTGACACAAGTCTATAATCTGAGGCGCTAGGGAGCCTAAGGCTATCTAAGCTTTAGAATTCAGGAGTTCTGAGCTACAGTAAACAAAGCTAATCATCTATCTATGTTGCCTAGAATTAAGATGTGAAACTAACCTATATGAGAAATGGATCAGGTAAAAGTTCCTAGATTGATCAAAGTGGGACCAGACTCATAAGCAATTTCTTAACTTTCAGGCTGTAAAGGCTAGAAAGAGCCAATCTTTAAAAACCATCATCTGGCCAATTTCCTTCATTTTATGTGTGAGGTAACTGAAACTCTGTTAGAAGTAATTGAATATGAGATCAATTAAATGTAATAAGCATTGATTAGTCTTATAAAAATAACCTAATAATTTCTATGGTTGTTAGCAAAGATGGGAGAATGACCAGTAGGTTAGAACCTGCTGTAATGGATAGAGCAGCAGTACAGGAGTCAGGAGGACCTGAGTTCAAAGCTCACCTCAGATACTTGACACTCACTAGCTGTGTGACCTTGGGCAAGTCACTTAACCCCAATTGCCTCATCCTGGGTTATCTCCAGTCATCCTGATGAATATCTAGTCACTGGATTCAGATGGCTCTATAGGAGAAGTGAAGCTGGTGACCTGCACGGGTTTCTCTCATTCAGAACAAAGTCAAGTGCAAGTCATGTCATTATTTCTCTGATGACATGGTCTTCTTAGGCAATGAAGGACAAACACACACAGACACACACACACACAATCATAAAAAAAAGATGAAGAAAGGTGATTTGACCAGATTGCAGACTTCAAAGAAGGGAAGTTTTATAGTGGATGGTAGCAAAGAATGGGAGAGAACAAGCACTGAGTGTCAAGGATGTCTCTTCCTGTTCCTTACTGTCAGGGGAATAGGAAAAATAGTTACCTTCCTTGTAGAGCATTGTGAAAAATGTGCTGTATACTGAGACCTAATTTTCTATTCTTGCAAAGAGAAAGAGGTTATATTTATGATAGATTTCAAAGAATGAAGAAAATTGGGGGAGAGTAGAGCCAAGTTGCAAAAGACACATGAAAGAAGATACAGGAATTAGGAGAGAGGGTAAAAGGCTGATATGAATGACTGAAAGTACAGGAGGAAGTACTAAGAACATAATGCCTTTTCTATAATGTTAAAATAAAATGAAGAAGGGGAAACAAATATGTTGGTGGGAGATAGGGGACACAAAAGTGGAATGTTAGTAGAAGTGGGCAGAACAATCAGAAGGACAACCATGCTTAAAATTATAATTAGAGTGGCCTTAAGATGTGAAACCAGATGCAGCGGGCTAAGGCTATCAAGAGGACTAAACCTGGCACCAATATACTGAGGCCCTGGAAAAGGCAGACTGCCAGAACACCTGAGGAGAGCATCCTATGTCGAAAAAATAAGGGTAGGTGAAAGATTCTGTGCTATTCACTGGTTATTTCCATGGTCTAGACAGGGGTATCCAACTTACAGCCATGGGCCACATGAAGATGACATAAAAACTTACCCATACTGCCTGAAACAGATTAAAATATAATTGAAAAATGTTTAACAAAATAAATAACAATAGAGTTTAAGTTAATATGCATCCTCTGAAGTTTCATTTCTGTTTGAGTTTGACACTTCTAGTTTAGGATACCAAGAAACTAATATGGTAAACACTCAATGAATTGACAGTAAGGAAGGCTAATCCCTAAAACTTAATATTCTCATTGTGTACTCCATGTCACTCTTTCCACTTTCCAGCCTCTGGAAACACTGCACAATCCTACTTATGAGTTTGCAAGAGAACTCTATATCCCTTTACCCTTTGGTCTCTCAGTGACATAGAAAACCAGAATGTAGAAGTTTGCTTTATGGAAATACAATACTCTGTGATACAATAATCATCTGCTGAATTCTGAGAAACAGGGGTAACTGGGGCAATGCAGCCCAGTATGGGCTTCAGGTTGGATGGGTAGCTTAAAGAACCAAACATTGATCTGTAGCAATACTATGCCCTAGAATTCATTTAGGGCTGAGAAGAGATTGAGACTAGTGAAATATGGATTGTCCAGTGTGGGAGGATGCTGAAATGGTTTGAGGTCCAGTCTCAAGGGAAGCTAAAATCAAAGGGGAAGGAGTTAGAAAGTGATAAATAAGGGAATGTAAGGGGTAAAAACATGAATGAAATTACTAAAGGTCTCAAGAGGAAGAAAGCTCAGTTAAAAACTTTTAACAAAAACAGATAAAACAACAGGGAAGAAAATATGGCCCCAGATTACGTAAACAAACCCAGACATCTATGGGTAAATAGGGTTAGACAAGAGAAAATAGATTAACACTTTATTAGAGAGAGAACCCTGTGGACCCCCAAGAGATAATGCCACCAAAGCATAATGTTTCTGAGTAACTTAAAACAGATATAAGATTTTTGAAAACAGAATTATAGCCTGCATAGTAGATATCTTTGAAGAATAGAGAAATTTGAATAGGCAATATAAAATCTTACCACAGAAATAAGAAAGAATAAATAATTGTGAATTAAAATATGTAATAGCTCAAGACAATCTGAAAAAAATCACAAAATGATAATATCTCAAATTCAGCATGAGAAGACATAGCATAAAGATTATCGGCCACTCACAACAGCCTTAAAATTTTAAATACTTGAATATAATAATGAAAATAATTATAATACAAAGAAATTGCTCAGAACTACAGGGCACAAGAAAAAGACGTGCCAAATGAAAGAATCTGCAGACTGCTTCCTCCAGAAAAACAAACAAAAATCTATATTAAAACCTTCAAGATGTATAGTGGCTGAATTTAATAATTCCAATGGCAATCAACATGTAAGAGAACAGGAGAAAGATTTTAAATGGTTTTTTAAAATAAGAAATCTAAGTAAATCAAGAATATTGAGAAACTGCAGGAACAGAGTAATGTGTTCTGAAATGTAAAAGAGAGAGAGAGTATTCATTTTGAGAAAGATGACTTCGATATATTATTAAAGGAATCATTATTAAACATCTAGAAATGAAACAGGGATAACAAATAACCAACACGTCTTCATCAAGTACATGAGCATTAACCTCCTTTCGTTTTTGACAGTCACTAGACTAGTAAATCAGGGAAATGATGTAGATACAGTTAATAACTGCCTATTGGGTATTTCAAACTGGATGTCCTAGAGAAATCTCAAATACAAAATACTTGCAATGTTATTCTCTTCACTTCACCCGTTAGAATTCTTGGCTTCCTTTAAGACTCAATTTCAATTCTATCCTCTGCAAGAGGTCATTAGGTTCCCTAGGTGCTAGTATCTTTCATTCTGGGGCTCTTTTCCATCTCTTTTCATCTATTCCCTTCATCTAGCCTACATCTATCTTTTATATTCACTTTACTACATACCTGTTGTCTCCTCCATTAGAATTCAAAATGTTTAAGCACAGGAAATATTTTTATTTGCCTTGCTATTCCTACCACTTAGTATAATGCCTAACAAAAGTAAATGAATAATTAGTGCTTTTTATTAATTGCTGTCCCAAATAAAACAAATTCCTCCTTTGAACTTCCCTGTTTCTTTCAAAGATGTTATGTTTCTTCCAGTCTCTAGATTCATAACCTCATTGGTATCGTTGACTTCTCATTTTCCCTTATTCTAGATATACAATCAGTAGGGAAATTCTGTGATTTCTAACTCCACAAAATCTCTTGCACCCTACCCTTTCTCTCCATTTACTTAGTCATCCATTCAAACTTGCTTTATCTCTCACCTAGATTGTTACAAGGGATTCCAAATTTTTCTCTGCCTCATGACTCGTGTCAATCCAAATAATTCCCCAATTGATTGTCAAAGTAATTTTCCCTAAATGTAGACTTAACAATGTCATTCCTAAACTCAATAAATTCCAACGACTCCCTAGTGCCTCTAAGATGAAATATAAACTCCTCCATTTAGTTTTTAACTAGTTAAATAATTTAACCAGTTGACACCATTAGTTAACATCAACTTTAGTTTTAAATACTTTGCAAACTAAATATAAGCATTGTTTTTGCCCCACTCCCCACTCTCATTAAACATTATACCATCTCCAGAAGATTGCAAGATGGTTAAACTGTTGGGGTTTTTTTCTGTTTATTAAATACAGGGTACAATCTTTAGTCTCCATTTCTTTTTTACTGTCTGTTCCCCAAGTCTAGAATCTGCTCATACTTCATTTTTGTGTCAGAAAACACTTCTTTCAAAACATAGCTCAAGTAAAACTAAAACATTATTTCCTACCCCTATAGTTTCTATTGCCCTTGCTACCCAATTATCTAAAATTTAATTAATTTTATTTACTTATATTCTCTTTATATATAATGTCTGTACATAAATGCACATATGTACATATGTGTCTCTCCATTAGAATTCTTTCCTGCTCTTTCTGATGAAAAAGAAATAGAGGTATAGTGGATTCCAACTTTAGTGGGACCACAAGAGTAATTATCAATGGTTTAATGGCAGCTTGGAAGAAGTCCTCCGGTGAAGTACATCCAGGATCGTTGTTTATCATGGTATTATTCACATTTTCACCACTGACAGATATAGGGCTAGATGGTATGTTCATCATATTTTCAAATAGCATAAAGCTAGTGGATGTGACTAAAAGAATGGGAACCTAAGAAATACATAATAGGGAAGAGCTTTGGGCTTTATCTATTTAGATACAGATTGTTAGGGTTAGAAACATCTTACAACTGAGTTTTCACAAGTTAGCCATTTTTTTTAAAGATTAGGGAGATATGGCTAGATAACAATTCATATTCAAAACATAATTGAGAGATTTAGTAGGTTGCAAATTCATTATAAATAAATGGTATGTTTTGGCAGATAAGAAAGTTAACACCATGTTATTCTCTAGTAACAGAGGCCTAGATAATATGAAAAAAAAATGATTATCCCATTGTATCTTGTCCTGTTCAGATAATTTGGAATACTGCAATCAGTTCAAGAAGCCATAATTTTGGGTGAATATTTGTAATTTGGGGAATTTAAAGTGGCAAAAAAATTACAGTGATGGTCTCCAAATGATTCTTTTGGTAAGTTAAAGGAATTGTGGTATTTAGTTTGAAGAATTAAAAAAAAATAAGTGTAGGGTACTATGGGTGTGTAAACGCATATGTTTGTATGGGGGGAAGTAATAATAGCTGTCTTCATGTATTAAAGTGATTATTATGTGGAAGGGAGATAATTCGGGGGGCCAGAGGTTGAAACTCAGAGCAGGGCAGAAGCTGATAAAAAGAAAAATTTATGTTTGCTTTAATAGGGAAAAAAATGCAACAATTAGAGCTATCCAAAAGTGAAATATGCTCTCAAATATGGTAGTGACCATTCTTTAACTGTCAAATGATTTGGATTAATGCCAGTCATATTTCCCTTGGTGACAAAATAAAACCTGCTGTGCTTCTTTCCCCTTTTCAAAGGCAATCCCTTTGAAGTTACTAGTAGTTCTGCACAGAGAGGGAAGGAAATGCGAAGGGAAAATTTCTCCTTATGTTTGTTTGTCTTCATTTTACTTTTAAAATGTTATAAACTATTCATTATAAGAAAGGGGTTATTCAGCAAGTCTCCAGTTGGCAGAATTATATGCATCTCACAAACAGAAAATGATGGAAAGTAAAACATTTCAAAGTGATAATAAAACAACATTAAAGATATTTCTTTGCTGGGTCTTGAAAACAGAATAATTTAAAATTTAAAAAACCAGGAAAACATCTCTAATCCAACATTGAAAGTATCAGAATTCAGATAATAGTTAAAATAGAAAACTTATGCAGGCTAAAATAATAATAAAAAAATGCAAAACTTGATAGATTGGACCCAACCTACCTGCTTAAAGGGTTTACATCTAATCCTTCAAACTCATGCAAAATAAGGTACTGTGATATTTGAACTATAACAGACTTTTATGAAATGTTTCCACACGATGAATTTGAGTCTTCTACTACAAGTCATATTCAAAATGATTATATGAGATCGTCTGAAAATATTTCTCAAGTGAAAAATTGGAAACTTTGCTAGAGGGAGCAATACGCATGATGGACTTTGTATGTTTTTCTCTTAGCATATATGGTAGATTTTATATGTCTTTTTTCTTCTGGGAAGATAGAAAAGTGAAAAAAATTATTTAATTATGAATGATATGAAAAAGTTAATGTTTGCCTCTAGCATTTGATAGTCATTGCATGAAAGTCAGGAGAGAAAATTTTAAATGGCTTTGTCTTCAGTTATGATTATATGCCATAGATATTTACTTTCCAAGTTATAAAACCGAGAAGAAAAAGTTATTCAAAATTGAAATCACAATGAAGATACATATTTAAGTTGGCAATATGGAGATAAAGTAACTGTATTAAGGATAAATACTGAAAAAAGATGACCTGATGGTGTGAATATGATTATTTTATCTAGGAAAATTTTCAGTGTAGCAATTTTATGGAACTGAAAAATGTATTTTGAAGCTTTTTAATCTGTAATATTTCATTAACAAAACATGTTTACCTTTTCTAACTTGGAAGGACTTTAAACAATTTAATTTTATCTTATTTCATTTTATTTATCTTATCCTCATTTATTTTATTATCATTTTATTTTATTTTATGGAATAAATATGTGTGATGACTTAATGTAGATTTTTACACAGCAGAAACTATGCTTCATATTGTATAAATTGGTCTGTAAAGATGTAAATTTCAAAATCCTAATGGAACCTGTTTCATATGACAGTATGCACTACAAGCCAGGTATTCTTACCCTACCAATTTAAGTATTGTCCCCATGAAAAGCCTTTTGGGATTATGAAATCTTTCTAGGTGAATCTATATTTAGCCAAGCACATAGCATGAGAGAGGGGGCTTAGAGAGACACACACACTCACACAGAGAATAAGAAGGAGAAAGAGAGACAGAGAGATAGAAAGACAGAGAGAGAGACAGAGAGACAGAGACATAGACAGAAAGAGACAGAGAGACAGAGAAAGAGAAGGAGGTAGGGAAGAAGGGAGAGAAAGAGACAGAGAGAGAGAGGCACAGAGAGACAGAGAGAGACAGAGAGAGAGTGAGAGAATTCCTTGCCAGATGCATGTTACAAGTGGAAATCATTGCAGAGTGGGACCATAAGCTTATATCAGGCACTGGTGCAAGATAAGGAGCATTTTGAAAATCTATCTTTGTCAATGCCAGTCAATACATGTGTATTAAGAACATAATTTATCCCAAACACTAAGCAATGAGGATAGAAAGAAAAGCAAAACAAAGCAAAAACAATCCCTGCACTCAAGGGGGTCAGAATATCTGAATAATAAAATACAGAGAGAGTCAAGATGGTGGAGTACAAACAGCAACTCAGGCAAATTCTCATATTAACCTCTAAACAACTTTAAAATAATGACTCAAATCAAATTCTGTCAGAACAAAAAGTTAGCGTGAAACATTTTTTTTTTCCAGTCCAAAACAACTTAGGCGGTTGGCAAGACAGGTATGTGAAACTGGGGTAGGGAATGGTCCAGAGAAAAACATGTGCTTCAGCAGCATCAGCAGCAGGTCCAAGATATGGCTTTAATAAACAGCAGCAGAAGATTTAGGAGCTCTCAGCCAGGAGATGGTGAGGGGATCAGAAAACTGTTCAGAAAGATTGAAGGAAACCTTTTGTTTGCTGTAGATGCAGGACCCTGTTTCATCACATACACGTAGTTTGAAGTCACAGTTCCAAGGTGAAAAGGAACACTAGTAATTGTGGTAGTGGAAGAAGAGGGACGCTGGTCTCAGTTTTAAGTGAATGAAAAATATTCACAATTGGATAGGAGCCCTCATCTCAGTTCCAGGATAGAAAAGACGACTTGTACTTGCAGCTGTAGGAAGGTGGTTAACCTTGTCAGAGTTCTAGCTCCAAGAAGGATGATAGCATTGTAGATTGAGGCAAACAAGTTCCCTCAGTAGGTAGAGACAAGAGCACAGGCTAGAAAAGCATGGACTGCATGTCTTCTTGGATCATATCACCTTAGAAGCACCAAAAATGACAAACACCCAGCACTGCCTCTGAAGATAGCACAACAAAAACTTCATTCTTCAGTTTGAGAGTGTGCCTTTCACCCTGGAAGAGCCCAACTTAAACAAACAAACCAACAAACTGAAAGTCAAGAAACAGACTAGAAAAGTTGAAAACAACAACAGCAGAGAATCTGGCCATAAAAAGTTAAGTTAGTGACAGAGAAAATCAAGACACAAACTCAGAGACGATGATATAAAAACAGATACAAGCAAAGTCACAAAGAAAAATGTGAATTAAACAAAGGGCCAACAGGAATTCCTGGACAAGCATTAAAAATGAATTTAAAATTCATATACAACAAGTAGAGAAAAATGGGAAAAGAAATGGGAGTAAAACAAAACTTTCTGAAAAAAAGATTCAAGAGCTTGGTGACACACACAGATACAAAACCTTTACAAAAGAACTCTTTCAACAAAAAAGAATTGGTCAAATAGGAAAAAAAAAATAGAAAAGCTCATTGAAGAAATGAACCACTTAATTGAGCAAGTGGAAGTTAATGATTTCATGAAAGATCATGAAAAAAAAGTCACAAGAATGACAAAATAGAAAAAAATGAAATACCTCATCAGGAAAAAGAAAGGTGACCTGGAAAATAGATTGAAAGGAAGGCATTTAAGAAATACTATACTTGCCCATTAGAACCTCAGACCCCAAGCACTGGCTGGGTGGATCTAGGCGGGGGTGGACAGGAATCTCAGAAGTCAAGTAGCTGGCTGGGAAAATGCCTAGAAAAGGGAAGAAAAATAAGACTATAGAGAGTTTTTTCGAACAGATGCAAATGATCCCGACTTCCGGATCTGGCGAGGAAATATTCTTGCCATCAGGGAAAGACGTGGAGGGTGGGGCCGCAGTACCCCAGATATCCCAGGGGGATGTCGGATGGGCTCAGGCCTTGGAAGAACTCAAAAAGGATTTTGAAAAGCAAGTTAAACAGGTGGAGGAAAAACTGGGAAGAGAAATGAGAGAGATGCAAGAAAAGTATGAAAAATGGGTCAATACCTTGGTAAAGGAGACCCAAAAAAATGCTGAGGAAATTAACACGTTGAAAAATAGGCTCACTCAATTGGCAAAAGAGGTTCAAAAAGCCAATGAGGAGAAGAATGCATTCAAAAGCAGAATGAGCCAAATGGAAAAAGAGGCTCAAAAGCTCACTGAATTTAATAGTTCTCTCAAAATTAGAATGGAACAGATGGAGTCTAATGACTTTATGAGAAACCAAGAAATCACCAAACAAAACCAAAAGAACGAAAAAATGGAAGAGAGTGTGAAATATCTCATGGGAAAAACAACTGACCTGGAAAATAGATCCAGGAGAGACAATTTAAAAATTATGGGACTACCTGAAAGCCATGATCAAAAAAAGAGCCTAGACATCGTCTTGCGTGAAATTATCAAGGAAAACTGCCCTGACATTCTAGGTCCCCAGGGCAAAATAAGTATTGGAAGAATCCATCGATCACCACCTGAAAGAGATCCAAAAAGAGAAACTCCTAGGAACATTGTGGCCAAATTCCAGAACTCCCAGCTCAAAGAGAAAATCTTGCAAGCAGATAGAAAGAAACAATTAAAGTACTGTGGAAATACAATCAGGATAATTCAAGATCTAGCAGCTTCTACATTAAGGGATCAAAGGGTGTGGAATAGGATATTCCAGAAGTCAAAGGAACTAGGACTGAAACCAAGAATCACCTACCCAGCTAAACTGAGTATAATACTTCAGGGGAAAATATGGTCTTTCAATGAAACAGAGGACTTTCAAGCATTCTTGATGAAAAGACCAGAGCTGAAAAGAAAATTTGACTTTCAAACACAAGAATGAGAAGAAGCATGAAAAACTAAACAGCAAAGAGAAGTCTCAAGGGACTTAGTGAACTGTTTACATTCCCACATGGAAAGACAATATTTGTAACTCTTAAAACTTTTCAGTATCTGGGTAGTTGGTGGGATCACACACACACACATACACACACACAAGTACACACATGCACGCACACACACATACACACATGCACGCACATACAGAGACAAAGAGCACAGAGTGACTTGAATAGGATGGGACCATATCTTAAAAGAAATTAAGGTAAATGGTGAGAGAGAAATGTAGTGAGAGGAAAGAGGGTGAAGTGGAATGGGATAATTATATGTCATTTAAGAGGTAAGTAGGAGACTTTTTAGTGGAGGGGAAAAGAGGAGAACTGAGAAAAAAAAAACAAAAACAAGAAGTTTACCCTCATCACATTTGACTAAAGGAAGGAATAAAATGCACACTCATTTTGGTATGAAAACCTATCTTACAGTATAAGAAAGTGGGGGAGAAGGAGAGATTGCAAGGGGGGGGATGATGGAAGGGAGGGCAAAGGGAGGAGGGAGCAATTTGAAGTCAACACTTGGGGAGGGACAGGATCAAGAGACAGAAGAGAAACAATGAGGGGCAGGTTAGGAGGGATGGTAATCCAGTCAGTCTTACACAACACGACTATCAGGGAGGTCATTGGCAAAACTACACAGATAGGGCCTATATTGAATTGCCTGCCTTCCCAAAGGGAATGGGTGGGGAGGGAGGGATGGGGAGAATTTGGAACTCAAAGTTTTAGGAACAACTGTTTAGTATTGTTCTTGCTACTAGGAAATAAGACATACAGTTAATGAGGAATAGAAAGTCATCTGGCCCTACAGGACAAAAGAGAAGATGGAGACAAGAGAAGGGAGGGATGACAGAAGAGAGGGCAGATTGGAGATAGGGAAAATTAGATTGCTTGGGGTATTGGGGTGGGGGGAGGGGAAAAAAAGGGAGAAAATTTGGAACCCCAAATTTTGTGAAAATGAATGTAAAAAGTGAAATAAATAAATTAATTTAAAAAAAGAAATATTATACTTGAAAGTCATGAAAAACAACAACAAAAAAGCGTAGAAATCATACTTCAAGGAATTGTAAAGGAAAACTGCTCTGATATCCCAGAATCAGAGGATGGAATAGAAATTAAAACAATCTGCTAACCACCTCCTAAAAGAGAACACACAACAAAACTCCTAGGTCAAAGAAAAAATAATTCAAGGCGGAAGAACCAAATAGTCTAAATATCACAGAACCAAGGTCAAGAACAAACACGATTTAACAGCTTCCACTTTATGTGAGTACAGGGCTTGGAGTCTGTTTCAGGAGGCCAAGGAGTTAGAATTACAAACAAGAATAATGCATGCAACAAAAGTGAGTATTACTCTTCAGGAGAAAAATGGATATTAATTGAAATAGATTGCTTTGAAGCATTTCTGATGAAAAACCGGTGTTGAATAGAAAATTTGACATTCAAGTATATTACACAAGAGAATCATGAAAAAAAGGTAAAAATGAAAAAAGATCATAAAAGACTCAAAAAGTTAAACTGCTTACATTCCAATATGGAAAAAAAATATGTAATTCCTAATAAGTATCATTATTAGTGTAGTTTGAAGCCGTCTACACAGAGTACACAGTTGTGAGTCAATTATATTGAGGTGATATAAAAAAGTACGTTGAGAAAGAGGTGTGCAATGAGAGAAGATAAAAGGGAAAGGTAGAATGGGGTGAAATTATCTCACATAAAAGAGATACATAAAAAAGTTTTTACAGTGGGTGTAAAAGTAGGGTTGCGGTGACAATATATGAACCTCACTCTTGTTGGAATAGATTCACACAGTGAATAACATAAAAACTCCTTTGCATAAAGAAATCTATCTTACCCAAAAGCAAAGAAAGAAAGGAAGGGGATAAGAGAAAAGGGGGAGCGTTGGTGGTAAAAACATGGAGGGGTGATTAAGGGAGGCAGTAGTCAGAGAAAAATAAACAGACTTTTGAGGAGATTGGGAAAGGGAAAGACAGAAGCAGAGATAGAGATAGAGACAGAGAAAGAAGTCAAGGGAGAAATAGGATAAAGGGAAATGTCCAGTTAGCAATAACAAGGTAAACATGAATTAAAGTGACCAATGAAATGGAAGTGGAAAGCAGAATGGATTAGTAACCAAAATCAGAGAATATGTTGTTCACAAAGCACATTTGAAACAGAGAGAATAAAGAGTTAAAATAAGGGACTGGAGAAGAATCTATTATATTTCAGCTGAAGTAAAAAGGGAGGGGTAGCAATCATGATGTCAGACAAAGCAAAAACCGAAATAGACTCAATTACCAAGGAAACTACATTTTTCTAAAAAGGTAGATAACTAAGCAATATCAATATTAATATTAATTACTATGTTAATAATATAATAAAAACAATAATAATACTGATATAATATAATTGATAATCTAAATATAATACAATATAATTATTAAATATTTGTTTTATTTGCTGTTTAGTCATTTTTCAGCTATGTTCAACTCTCCATGATTCCATTGGGTGGTTTCCTAGTAAAGATACTGGTATGCTTTGCCATTGCTCTCTCACTTTACAGACGAGGAAACTGAGACAAGCAAGGTTAAGTGATTTGTCTTGGATCATTCAGCTAGTAAGTGTCTAAGGTCAGATTTTAACTCAGGAAGACAAGACTTCCTAACTTTAGACCTGGCACTCTCTCCACTTTGCCACCTAGTTGCCCTAAATATATATTCACCAAATGTCATAACATCTAAATACTAAAAGGAAAAGTTAAATAAGTTATTGGAGAAAACAGAGAGCAAAAATATAAAAGGTGAAACCTTAACTGTTCCCTCTCTAAATAAACCTAATCAATAAGATAAATAAGAAATAAGTTAAGGAGATTAACAGAATTTTAGAAAAGGTAGATATGATAAACCTCTGTAGAAGAAAGGTGTATGCCTTTATCTCAATTGTACATGTTACATTCAGAAAAACTGATCATGTATTATGACACAGTAAAATCAGAAACAAGGGCATCTAGGTGGTACATTGGATAGAATATCTGTGCTGGAGTCAGACTCATCTTTCTGCATTGAGACAAAGACTCAAATACTTACTAGGTATGTGTAACAGCAAGGACCGTGGCATAATGCAGGAAAACCTGCTGTACACATTCTTAGATCTGCTTTTCTAAAAGGAAAGCAATTCCTGAAGGGTCAATGATCACTTTAATCAAACCCATATATCAATAGAAAAAAGATAAGCAGAGAAATAAAGAACAATAGACAGGGCTTCCAACTGTCTGATCACAAACAATACATCCACCACAGATCAATGGACAGATCCAACTAGCTGACCATTACATACATATATAGGTACCAGAGAGAGAAGCACCAATGGATGGGTTTCCAAAACCAGGGGGGCTCCTTAGTAGCTACTCAGACTCATGTGGCCAAACTTACCCTTCCAATGAGGAAGCTTCAAAACAAACCCTTACCTCAAAGTATTTGTACACTTTAAAGAGCCAGAGGGCAGGACCCTCTGACCTAATGCCTCAATAGAAATTAAAGAAAGGTATTGAGGACTATTAATGGGCTGAGAAATCTTTAATTCTTCCCTCCCCCCACACCATTAACCTTACATTAGCATAACACTATAACTTGGAGAAGTCATATAACCTCCTTTACCTCAATTTTCTCAAATCTAAAATGATCTGGAGAAGCAAATGGCAAACTCCTGCAGAATTTTTGTCAAGAAAACCTCAAATGAAGTCACAAAATGTTGAAAGGATAAAAAATAATACAATAACAAAATCAGAAACAAATGCAGAACAGCAGAAATAACGCATTTTTCAGATCATAATGCAATCAAAATTACATTCAATAAGGCCTAATGAAATAAGGATTAAAATTTAATTGAAAACTAAATGATTGAATCTTAAAGAATGAGTGGATCAAAGAACAAATCATAGAAACAATCAACTATTTCATTAAAAGAATGACAGGAAAGGGAGAACACATCAAAATTCGTGGGAATCAGTCAAAGAAGTACTTAAGTTATAATTTGCTTATATTTTTTTTGCAAACAAATATATATATATGTATATATCATTTGCGTATATCAATGCCTATATGCGTATATATCATTTGCGTATATCAATGCCTATATCCATAAAATAGAGAAAGAGGATATCAATGATTCAGCATGGAATTAGAAAAATATATTAGAAAATAAAATTAGAAAATAAATTAAAGATTTCCAACAATTTAGCACCGAACTGCAAATCCAGAAAATCAAATGAAATAATAAAACCATTTTAAAGAATAAGCTAATGAATAAAAGAAGGTGCTGGTTTTATGAAATAATAAAATAGTGCAAACATTGATTAATTTCATTTTTAAAAGTGAAGAAGAAAATCACATTACCAGTACCAAAAATGAAAATTGTAAATCCATTACCAAGAAAATGAAATTAAAGCAATTATTAGCAACTATTTTGACCAATTATATGCCAATTAATCTCACAATCTAAATGACATGGATGAATATTAATGAAAGTATAAACATCTCAGCTTAACAGAAAAGAGAACACTTAAATAAGTTTATTTTAGAAAAAGGAATTGAACAAGCCATCAAGGAACTCCCTGAGGAAAAATTCTCAGGACAAGCTGAATTCATAAGTGAATTCTATCAAACACTTAAAAAATGATTAATGCCAATAATATGTAAACTATGTGGGAAAAGATGAAGCCCTATCAAAGTCCTTTTATGACTCAAATAATGTGTTGATAACTAAACCAGGAAAGGGAAAAAGAAAAAAAAATAGACAGATTTTCCTGATGAATATTGTTGCAAAAAACTTAAGTAAAATACTAGTAAGATGAACACAAGGAATTTTAAACCGGAATGAAGGTCTGGTTCAATATTAGAAAAATCATCAAGATAATTGACTACATAAATAACAAAAAAAAAGCAAAAATTATTTGATTACCTCAGATGCAGTGGGAAAAAATACAAAATACAACACTCTTTCCTATTATAATGACTAAAAAACTATAGGAATACATGGAATTTTCCTCAAAATGATAAATAGCATGTATATAAATCTACCAATCAGCATTATCTATAATGAAATTAAGTTAAAAATCTTCCCAATAAAATCCAAAGGTGAAGGAGGAATTTCCATTAAAACCAGTATTATCCAGTATTGTACCAGAAAAGCTAGCTACATCAATAAAACAAGAAAAGGAAATTGAAAAAATTAGAATAGGCTATGAGGAAACACAGCTTTCCCTTTTTACCTATGATATGATGGCATACTTCTCTAGGAAGAATCCTAGAGAATAAATTTTAAAATGCAGTTGAAAATTAATTTCAGAAAAAATTGCATGATATAAAATGAATCTACACACATCATAAGCATTTCTATATTTTATCAACAAAGTCCAGCAGGAAGAGATAGAAAAAGAAATTGCTTCTAAAATAAGTGTAAAATTCAAACAACGTAAAATACTTTGGAGTCTACCTGCAAAGACAATCCTAGGAGGTGTAGGAACACAATTACAAAACTCTTTTCACACAAATTAAGAAAGATCAAAGCAACTGGAGAAATATTAATTGCTCCTGGGTAGGCCAAGTATATGCAATAAAATGATATCTCTACCTAGAATAATGTTATGCAGACTCATAACAATCCGATTACTAAAAAATATTTTATAGAACTAGAAAAATACGGATAAAATTAATCTGGAAGAACAAAAGTTGAAAGAAATCAATGGAAAAAATGTAAGCAGACAAGTGTAATGGTAATTTAAATGGAAAAATTTTCATATTTATTAATAGGCCCATGTAACCTGCCTGGGTCACATGGAAGCCTGAGTTACATGAACCTGAGTCATATAGAGCCTGTGGTGGGAGGAGCTTGTTGAACAGGTGGAACAGGAAGGGTGGAGTAGAACTAGGAGGAAGTGAGTCATTGTGGTTGGGGCAAAGGAGAGACGACTCAGGCAGGAAGACACAGCAAGGCTTAGGCTCATAAGGGCTTACTTGTTAGGAGGGCCTGCTCCCCCCAGGGCAGAATGGGGAGTCTTGGGAATGGCTTTGCCCCCTGGAGTGATCACTTTTTTGATGTCTTGGCTACAAGGCCAAATTTAACTTTCTGGTTCTGCAATTTGGCTTTCTGGTGTCTTAAAAAATGTTTTGGTACTGCCTTCCATGTGGAGAATCTGTGGTGTTTCACGATTCAGTGTTGCGCCGTCATATTCATGGCTGTCATGGGCATTGTGACTGTCACATTGGTGCTACAAAGGGCAACAGGGATGGGGTGAGAACCCAGAACTTAGAAAGATGTTTGCAGAGAATAGCAATGGATCCAGGGAAAGAAATGGCAGGGATGTGTAGGAGAGGCTGGGTCTTGGTAACAAGCTGTATGTAAACGCACAGACAGACTGCTAGAGGAAAAGCCTGGGATACAAAGGGAGTTGGTTGGTTTGCAGGAGAAACTATTTTTTAGCTTTTAAATTTTTTTTATTATTATTATTTTATTTGTTTTCAGTGTTCTACAATCACTTGCATATATCTTAGATTTTTTCCCCCTCCCTACTGCTTTCCCCACTACCTCCTCACTCCTTCCCTGAGACAGCATGCAGTTTTATATAGGTTCTACACATACATTCCTATTAAATACATTTTCACCGTAGCCATGTTGTATAGAAGAATTAAAATGAATGGGAGAAATCATAAAACAAATCAAAGCATAAAACAAAAAAAAATGCTTTGCTTCATTCTGCAATCAAATTCCATAGTTCTTTCTCTGGATGTGGAAGGCATTTTGCCTTGAGAATAATTTAAGTCCTTGCACTGCAGTGAAGTACTAAGTCTACCAAAAAAATTCCTTGCACACTGTGGTTGTTGCTGTGTATAAAGTTCTGGTTCTGCTCCTTTCACTCAGCATCAGTCCATGTAAGTCTTTTCAGGCCTCTCTGAAGTATATATCTTCTTATAGCACAATAGTTTTCCATTACATTCATATACCACAGTTTATTCAGCCATTTCCCAGTTGATGGGCATCCCCTTGATTTCCAGTTCTTGACTACCACCAAAAGAGCTGCTGTAAATATTTTTGTACATGTGGGACCCTTTCCCATTTTTATGATCTTTTGGGGATACAGTCCTAGAAACGTTATTGCTGAGTCAAAGGGTATACACATTTTTGTCATCCTTTGGGCATAGTTCCAAATTACTCTCCAGATTGGAGAAATGTTTTATCCTGTAGTGTTCAGACATCTTTCAGGAAAGGAAGTCAGAGAGTTTCAGGTGGTGGAAGAAAAAGCTGTTGTTGATTTGTCTCACAGGAGGTGAAAAACTAACCAGGAAAGTGAGTGTAGCCTTTGCCCAGGCTGGACTTGATTCAGACCTAAACAGAGTCCAGGAAGGACTCCCAGTGTGGGAGGAGAATGAAACAAATGAAGTAGCTGAGGTTCAGCCAGTACTAAGAAGAAAGCAGGAGTATGGGGGGGTGGGGAGTGGGCACACAGTGAGGAGGTAATGGAGGATTTTACTCAGCAAGAGGTCAGAGATATTTTGAGTTGGGTCACCCAAAAGATGGGAAAATCCTTGGTACCTTGGATGGTGAGAATTAGTGAAAAAGATAAATTTCTTCAAGAGAGAAGTATAAACCGGCAGTGGATTCATAGTCAATAGAGACTGACAAGAAAAGAATTGTTTGCTGCTCTATTGAGAGCAGAGGTAGATTTTGGAAGAATAGATGGCATTTCAACTAATAACTCTATAAAATGTATCAAGGAAAGAGGTTTGATTTTAAAGTGAGCAGGGAGGTAGGAGCTGCCCCTTCCGATCATTCTGAAACATTGTATCCAGATTTATCACACCTGCAGGGATGGCCAGGTCTCATTCATATTAAACAGGGTGTACCTCTAGCAATAATGATGACCCCAGGACTGCAAATTGGAAAACAGTAAACAACAGTGAATGAGGCTATGATAGTGTGTTCATGGACTCCAGAAGCATGGCTGACGCTATCCACCCGGCTTCTGAATATCCTCTCTTTTTGGTTTTTGGCCTTTTGTCTATTCACCTTATCAGATTTGTTTTCTTCAGTGTTGGAGACTGGAGACTGAATTGTCGGTTACTATCTTCCCCTCTTCTTAGTTGTTAAGGGCACAATGGACCAAAGCCCTTCCTGGGGGGAAGAGAGTACTAGGAAGTCCTGACCTGCCCACGTGGCTCTGCCAGCCCAGCGCTAGAAAGACTTCCTGGTCTGAGACTAAGCAGCCACCAACCAACCAGAAGGGAATACGACCTGGGATAGGGAATCGTGCCCTTTTTTGGTTTGGTTTGGAGGGGCTCACACCAATGAGATGAAAAACTCCACCCCCAGGATATGACTTTGTAGTGATTGCTTATATAAACCCTCCCCTGGTGCAATAAAACTGAGACTGCCTGTTACCAACTATGCCTCGGTCTCCTTCCTCTCCGTGATCCTGTCCCCGGACCTCGTGGCCTTCCAAGGTCCCCCGGGTCCCCCTCGAGCCCAGCTCCCCCGGCACTCTCCAGCGTCCCTGACCCACGATTGTTGACCTGCGGGACGGGTCAATTGGCGCCCAAACGTGGGGCAGTACGAACACTGGACAGTGACCCGATAGACGCCCCAACTCGTCCGGACCCCTGAGAATTCATTAAGGTAAGTGTTCGCGTCTATCGACACCATGGGATCTCAATTGTCCAAAGAACAGACTTTTGTTAAGGACTTAAAACATAGTTTCAAAAAGAGAGGAATAAGGGTTAAGAAGAAAGACTTCTATGATTTTTCTGGCACTCAGCACATATCTGTGGTGTAGTAAAAAGTTGCAGGAATAAGTCTAAAAGAGCAGTCTTGTATGGGAGAAAGTCTAGACAGGGAATCTTATGCAAGGCTTAGTTACACAGTGATAGAAATTAAGCCAGAGTTATAATGTGTACAGAGGATTTCTGACAATTTTTTCTCAGTATTTTGGATTCTTTTATTGTCTGTATATGTGTTCTGTCTTTACATGTTCTGTGTGCGTGTGTTTGTGAGTTATTACGGTCAGCTCCATGGTGGCTGGACCTTGGAAAGTTATCTCTTTTCCTCCCCCTCCTCCCTTCTCTCTGATGGCTGCAGCATCGGGGAGAGGTATGGGAGAGAGAAAGAGAGGAACTAATCTTATATTATTTAGTTTATGTGATTGCAAGGTGTAGTCTTGGATGGGAAATGCAGGGACATAGTGTCTGTGCAGTTTTAAAGGGGGCTTTGATCAAGGCCCATTAAATGGAGAACAACGTGGATATGAAGTTTAAGGAAAGCATAAAAGTTTTGGGTATTATTTGAAAGTTTTTGGTTAAACTCTCTCTCGCTTCACCCTCCAATTCTGGCCAAATTGAGGGTGGAGAGAGACAGAGATCTGGTGCAGGCTGATCGGCATTTTCATTGTCTCATGCCTCACCTAAAAGAAAAGTATTTTGTATAATGAGAAGTAACCCAAAGGTAGTTATTCTGGTCACATTTTAAGTGAAACGTGTCACTCCTAATTGGATGTTTAAAACAGATCAGGATTTGTTATATTATTTGGCACTAGGCAAATTGGAAATATGCATAAATCTTAAAGAGACACCTCAGCAGAGATAAAGCTTTTGAAACTCTCCAGCAGAATGGAATAGACTTGGCGCCACTGGGCAGTTGTCCAGAAGTCTCCCTCCCTTCAGCTGAGGAATTCAAAAACTCTCTCATTCAAAGAAGTTCTTAAGGAGTGGACACAGAAGTAAAATTTACTTGAGTAAAGGATGGAACCATTAAGATTTTTGCCCTGCAGTCCCAACTATCATTCAGCTGGGTCTACAGTGAATTGTAACTCTTATCATTCCAGATTAGATCAAAGGAAGAGAATGCTAAAGAATAGTAGGAAATTTAATTTACCCTTCCCAGAGGGTAGGGGTTGGGTCACAGCAGTATGAGATCACAAGCCAACCAGCCCTTACATTTAGTAAGCCCAATCTTCTATTAATAATATTTATATGTGATGGTTTGGAAATGTAATTAGTGACACCTAAGTTTCACTCTTGGTGTTACTGTTGTGTTTCTAAAGTGTTATAGTCTTGTATTGTAAAAATTGAGTAACCCCTGCAATTCAGAAAGTGTTAGAGAAAGTAATTTCTAAATGTGAATATTGTTGAAACCAAAAGATGTTGGGAAAATTGTAAAACCAGTTCTGTTATTTTAAATTTACCAGTCTTGCTAACCTTGTCTTAGAATGTTTTGATTTTTGTAATTGTCATTTAGAAAACCAGGTATTTTCACCTTTGCCCATTACAGAAGTTAAAACAATTTGGCTATCACTTTAAAAGTTGTAAGATTTTTATTTGGAGTTACTGTTTTAATGCTAAACCTAAAACTGTTAATTGATTACTGTATGTAGAAAGAAAGGAATTGAATGAAAACTATTTTGATGTGCCCATTCAGAACAGACCTCCTGTATGCTTGAGGGTTGGCCAGCATGGGTGCGGTACTGATCCCCTTTATTTTGTAAAATTGTGAAGGCCTTTAGGAAACCATCCCAGTAGGTAGTCATCAGTCCTGAGAAAGAAACTTTGATTGGCTTATGCAAATTATAAACAATGAATAGGACTTGATTAGAAGTTGTAATATATAGAGAGGATTTTTTGCAATTGGCTTTTACATTTGAACAAGTTTTAAACTTGAAAAGGAAAGATCTTAATGGAATTCCCTTATGCATATGAGTCCTAGTAAATCATTATTGCTTACTTATAGCTCCATGAGAATAGGAATGACTATCTGGCTCTCAGCTGATGAAGGAATTGTTATTAAAGGTGAAAGACGTGAGACCACAAATATTTTTGTTTTTGAGTTTGAATTTGAGTATAGTTGGTTGCATTAAATCAGTATCAGAGGAATACCACAAGCTACTCAAAGGGAATGTTTTCCACCTGACTACTCCTGAGTCTGGCTATGAAACAGATACTATATAATTGGAGAATTTGTATCTGAATTCAAAGTCAAGGATGTTTTATTCTGTCCTATTTGCTATGTCACATGTCCCTGCTTTCTCTTTCTATAGCAAATTTTATGATCAATAAATAGTAAGTGACCAACAAAACACGTGAGCCCCAATCTAAGTAAACTCACCTAAGACTCACCTAAGATGATGTCCCCATTGTTTAAAAGAATTTTATAAGCAGTAGTGTTTTTCTGTAATCAGTCTCTTACTGTTATCAATGTGAGAGTATATATTGCACCTTTTTGACTAAAGAGCATTTTGTGGGATGCATCTAATATTCTGTGATAATTAAGAATTTGGTTTGTTGTAATACTTCCGGCATTCATATCCTAAGGACATTTTCATACCAACTAAGCTTTAATGGATTTTAATTTTAAGGGTTTATTTTTGTTTCAAAGTAAGAAGAGAACTATTATTTTGAAGGTTTTCAACTAAATTTTTTGTAAAAGTCTAGTGACTGTTAACAACAGGACAAATTTTAAACAGTTTTAAATTTTCATTTTCAAGACAATGTATTGATAAATTAATATGTAATGGTTTATGAAGCAGGAAAGATCTTGCTCTTTTAATCTGAACTTGTAGTCATTCCTTGGCTTAAGCAAAAGTTAAATTTAGTATTTGAACTTATTAACAACTTAATTTCTAAAAAGTTTTCTTTTTCAGAGTAAATGTAATCAGAGAAGGAGAAACTAGCCTGTGAAGCAATGATGTAAGGTGGTAAGGCTTAAGTTTGAAGTCACCTATCATAGATTCTACAAAGGTTACAACTTTATATGACTTTCAGAAATTGATAGGAGTAATTCAGTGGTGTAGGCCACAGTTGGGAGTTACAACTGATCAAATGAAACCATTATATGATTTATTGAAAGGTCCTTCTCAATTAAACTCATGCAGAGAATGGACAGATGAAGCACTGGAATGTTTGAAATTAGTGCAGAAAAAGGTTCTGGGGTGTACTATTAGCAGGATATTAGAATCACAGGACTTGAAAGTAACAATTTTATTCACTGAAAAAATACCCACTGGAGTTTTACATCAAAAACAAGGGATTATTGAGTGGGTACATTTGGCTCAGATAAAGAACAGAGCTTGTGTGCCTTATGCTGTGCTGGTAGCCCAAGTCATACATAAGGCAGTGAAGAGAGTAAGGATGTTAATAGGACAGAAACCTCACACAATATATACTATGTATACAAGTCAACAAATAGAGAACTGCATACAAGAGTTTGTAGAATGGCAGATATTGATTAATCAGAATCTCCAACACGGGTTCCCAATTCCTTCTGGGTGGCAATTTGCCACGTGGCCATGGTCTTGGCCGACAAATGCTCTTCCTCACCGGTAGAGGGAGTTAATGTTTTTACAGATGTAACAAAAAATTTTAGGGCATCTATGTATATTCCATCTAAAAAGGAGATGCATAAATTTAAAACAACATTTACTTCTACACAACAAAATGAATTATATGCAGTATTGCAAGCATTATTATATGTGAAAGAACCTTGCAATATCATCACAGACAGAAAGTATACAGCACTATTGATACCTAGATTAGAGTCAGCCTATACTCCTGATAGGGCAGATAGTATTAAACAGATTACTGTGGAAGTTCAACTAGCAATAAGGGCCAAAACAACAATATTTTATATCACACACACTTGGTCACATTCAAAATCATGCAGTACCAAAAAGCATTAAACCAAACAATGGTCCAGCTTATGTCAGTAAAGCCATTGAACAGTTAATGGTGGAATTTTCCATTTTACATGTCACTGGAATCCCCCATAATCCCACTGGTCAAGCTATAGTGGAACGAGAAAATCGATCCCTGGACACTTACTTGCAAAAAGAAAAAGGAGGAGTTGGACCAGGAGTTGATAAATTCGCAATTGGCTGTTTATACTCTAAATTGATGATAAATTACAATTGGCTATTTGGCTGTTTATATTCTAAATTATTTAAAATTCTATAATGATGGCTTAATGGCTGCTATGAAATTCTTAACATTTCCTAATAAGGAGCCTGCAAAGAATGAATCAGCAATAACAAGTGCCCTGAAAGCAGCCAGTAATGAGGCACGATGAGAATAAAAATTGATTTGGTCCTCATACAGTGTTAACGTGGGGAAAAGGGTATGTTTGTGTTTTAACAGATGATAATAAAGAAGTTTGGGTTCCAGTGAAAAGAATAAGAGTGATAGAGGACAACCGCCAAGGTGAAGCGGTCACAGGAAGTGAGGAGGTGCTATCGGTGGCAGATGAAAAAACTTCTGGAGAAGCTTAATCAACTAGGTCACGATGACTCCTTTCATTTTTCTCGTACTTATCATGACACTCAAGAACACTGCGTCCATCGACCCAGCACCGAAGGAACAACAGAGATGGGCGTTCGTCAGGAATCCACCATGGTTAAGGGTGATGTCATGGAGTGAGACAATAACCAAATTTATCATCCAAGGCAATATTTCTCACATGTTTAAAGATGATGGACTATACCATGATAATAATGGGACTCTTTTTCAGAGACACTAACTTTTCAGGACTAGTCGCAGGTTTCCCACCTTGTCTATAGAAGGGTATTCCTGGGAATTGGAATGGGTTTGGTTTTAAATACTTTAAGGTTCAGCCCGGCATTCCCTTTGCTCTCCCCTCCCCTTGCTACACCGGAATTACCCCCCATAACTCTATTACCCTCAATGTTGGGTCCTCCCTGCCCCCCAATTGCTCTTCCTGGACGAATACCTCTGACCCCCTGTACCCCCCACTAGGGCAAGTTTTTGTTTGTGGGGACAATCTGGCATACACAGCACTCCCCCTCATCCTCCGCTGAGGAACCCCCTGCGGATTCTCATTCCCAGGACGGGTCTTCCAGTAAGGATGAGAATAAGAATGATGATGACCATGCAGATGATGCCCAAATTGCACAAAACACCCCTCCCAAGAAATTTCAAAAGCTTCATTTCAAATCAAAGATTTGCATTCGGCAGATCTTTGTAAACTAGCCATAGGGGCTCCGGCCAATTGGGACTTGGAGGGATATTCTGATCAACAGGAGGCCCCCTCCGGAAAGCAGTTCCCTGATCCATGGGGTGGGTGTGGTACACAATCCCGAAGAAGTATGTTGAGAACACTCCCCTTTTATGTTTGCCCCGGCCCTCATAGAAGCCGTGCCTTGAACACCAAATGTGGAGGCATAACTGATTATTACTGCCGTAGCTGGGACTGTGAAACCACGGGTGACACTTATTGGGGTCCTTCTTCCTCCTGGGACTATATTAGGGTTACTGCTAATTATACCATCAAACTTTTCAAAAGCGTCCCTGTACCCTGCTATGATCAATAATGTGCTTTTGCTGTGACTGTGCCAATGACGGGAATATTGTGGCCCCATGACCTGGATAATCATGCCATTGGCTGCAGAGGTACCCAATGACGGGATTATTGTGGGTCCACCTACCAGAAATGCTGGAGGTGGGGGCCACCCACATAGCCTAAGACAGGGGCCCTGCCCACTTTCGGTACCAGGCATGGAGTCAGGCCACATAGCCTAAGACAGGCCAGCCACCTACCCTTTTTAAATAAAAACGGGGGACATGTTGGAGACTGGAGACTGAATTGTCGGTTACTATCTTCCCCTCTTCTTAGTTGTTAAGGGCACAATGGACCAAAGCCCTTCCTGGGGGGAAGAGAGTACTAGGAAGTCCTGACCTGCCCACGTGGCTCTGCCAGCCCAGCGCTAGAAAGACTTCCTGGTCTGAGACTAAGCAGCCACCAACCAACCAGAAGGGAATACGACCTGGGATAGGGAATCGTGCCCTTTTTTGGTTTGGTTTGGAGGGGCTCACACCAATGAGATGAAAAACTCCACCCCCAGGATATGACTTTGTAGTGATTGCTTATATAAACCCTCCCCTGGTGCAATAAAACTGAGACTGCCTGTTACCAACTATGCCTCGGTCTCCTTCCTCTCCGTGATCCTGTCCCCGGACCTCGTGGCCTTCCAAGGTCCCCCGGGTCCCCCTCGAGCCCAGCTCCCCCGGCACTCTCCAGCGTCCCTGACCCACGATTGTTGACCTGCGGGACGGGTCACTTCAGGCCTAATGTCCTTGTCCTGTAGAGGCCTTATCACTTAAGCTGGATGTCATTCCCTGTCCTTGACTGTGCTGTGTCACCCCTGGATCTGATGTCAAGCAAACTTCAAATGACCTCTCTATTGGGACCTCCTGGGGCAGGGACAGCTCTAGGTTCAATCTCAGCAGAAAGTAGCTATGGAACAAGAGACTTTCATCCCTTACCTCAAGATTTTGGACCTCATGCATTTGAGGGGGGAATGATAGGGTGCTTCTGCTCAAACCCCACCCTAAGATGTTGTTCTAAGTGCTGATTTTGTGTGATCCCTGTTATATTGTTATAAAGATCTGTTGACACCAGTTGCCTAAGGTATTCTTTTGTAGGCTTATCTTCTGTTATCCTGTACCAGTTGCTCCAGGGAACCTGACCTATGTAATAAATAAGAAAGATCTTGAAGCTGCATGCAATAGTAACTTAAATGCAAAATCTTTCATATTCATTAATAGGCCCATGTGACCTGCCTGGGTGTCATGGAAGGCTGAGTTACATGAATCTGAGTCACATAGAACCTGTGGTTGGAGGAGTTTCCTTAATGGGTAGAACAGGCAAGGGCAGATCTAGAGAAGAGCTGAGAGGAAGTTAGTCTTGAGAGAAGTCAGAGCTAGGAAGGATGCGGTCTGCTGGCTGGTGTGAGTGAATTTGTATTTGTTTGTGATTTTGTTTAAGGAGGCCTGCTTGTGATTTGTTTAATGGAGTTGGTTGTGGGAAGCCTAGGCTTGGGGATGGTGGTGTTCTCTGCATTGTTACTGTGTATAGATTTTTGTTGCTGTAATGGATTTGGCTTTCTGGTGTCTGAATAAATGTTTTGGTTCTATCTTCCGTGTGGAAAACCTGTGGCATTTCGCGATTCAGAATTGCACTGCAATATTCACGGCTGCCATGGGTGCTGTGAATATTGCATTGGTGCTTCAACAAACAGTACTAGATTGCAAACTATGTTACAAAACAGTAACAATGAAAATAACCAGATACTCACTGAGAAACAGAATGGTGCATCAGGGAAATAGTTTAGGAACACATTACACAGTAGTAAATGACAATAGTAATCTAGTGTTTATTAACACAAAGATCCAAACTCTGGAGTTAAAAATCCACTATTGGATTAAATTTGCTAGGAAAACTGGAAAGGAGTTTGGCAAAAACTAGGTATTGTGAAAAATGTTTTTTCTTAGTATCAGTATCTTGGAGACTATGAGCTCCCTTGCCCCAGTCCCAGCCCCCTTAGTTCAAAGTCCAGTTATATTACTGATAATGAGATTGCATTCAGTCTTATCCTGGTCAAACCCCAACCTGAGCCTGAATTGATTTAATGAAGGATATGGAAGCTCCATTGTGTTTTGCTCTGGTTTGGATGGAGATAAATTCTTCTGTCTATAATAGAATGGGAGGGGTCTGGTATGGTTGGGAGGATGGTGGTTTGATAGAATAGGTATTGCTCCTCTGCCAGAAAGTAAAATGATGGATGATGGGGTGATATCAGCCTCCGTTGAAAAGGCATATAAACTGGACACCCCAACCCTCAAATTGAGGCAGTTCTGGAACAGCTCCTTTAGGGGAGCCCAGATCTGAATTGTAACTCCCATGTAATGCATGTGCGTTGATAGCTTGAGAGAAATTAAAAATGTGGACACAGCTTAATATCATTTGCTTCTTTTCAGAACAAACTCAATGGAGGTTGATATTTAATGATGCTTTGTGACACAGATTAGAACTGGATTGTGGAGACAGGATTCTTCTCCTTGACAGTGTTGGGACTGGGAACTCACTGGACTCTTTTCTCCTGAAATCCCAGCCCTGAAGGATAGGTGAATTTTATCCCCAATATCCATGCTCCTATCTCTGGACTCCTGGTACTTGGTTTCCGTCTGCCTTTCTCTCCAAAAGGCCTCAAGAGAGATCTCCTCTGAAAGGATCTTCTTTATGATTTGACTATCTGAATTGGTTGCTTTTAGAGGGATGTGGAATTAAAAGATAACTCCGAATTTTGACCAGTCTAAAAAAAAAACAAAAAACCAAATAAAATTTGAATTCTAAATTGTTTTGTCTTAAAATCAAAGTAAACCTAAAAAACCAACAAGAAAATCAGATTTGTGTACACTCTGTCTTGTCACTCTATCTTGTCATTTTGTCTGTCAGTTTCTCTGTGCTTGTAAAACAATCGTTATGTTTGGATTGAAAAATTTAGAATACATGCAGAAAAACTTATAAGGTCTGCAATTAGAGAGAACACTGGGAACGCTTTCAGCAAGAGATTAAAAATTTCTTTTGGAGGAGGGGGTCGCAACACTGGCCAGGCTGGGGTTACAAGAGTAAAATTAGATAATAAGTAATGGAACTGAAAAAGCAGGATAAGACTCAGCCAGAAGTTAGTTGGAAGGTGAAATCTGCTAGCTGCGGCTTTATACTGATAAGTATCTAGGGCAAGCAGCCCAAAGATAGAAAGGGCTGGGAGAGAAAGCTGAGAGTTTGAATTCAGGTTTAATTAGATCCCAAAGCTAAGGTTTTTTTTTTTCCTTATGTTTAAATTAAATCTAGAAAACTGTCTTTGCACCCCTCTCACCAATGTATCAGACATGAGAGCAATGTGTTTAAAACTGCTAAAATAAGGTTTTTTTCTGTCTTTTAAGACACTTGAATCCGGGCTTTACTATCAGACTTAAATGCCATCACTTTTGGATTTCAGTGATTTGTTTAAAATGCATATTAACATTATAAAAAGCATAATAAAGGTTGTGAGAGAAATACTACTCTCTTGATTTGTAAATTAATAAGCATTAACATTCTACATATTGTAAAAGGTGAACAGGAGCAGGACAAAATTAGGGTAAGCATTATTTTTAGTTTGGAAAACTGTTTTTCACAGTCAAGACTTTTGTAATCTGTTAATGAGGTTTGGGAGTAGCCAGAATTCGACTCTTGAGTTTCAACAGGAGTGTACGCCACTACATATCTAACAACGATGTGTATAGTTTGGGATATCATTGAATTTAAATGAAAACTGGAGGTAGTCTAAGTAATAAGTTTGAAAGATTAGGAAAGAGAAATAAAGGCTATAGTGGAAATATGAAAGGTAGAAATACAAAGGAACAATTTGGGTTTGGGGACAGATGGGGGTGGGCATTGCTGGGCTCATGAGTTCTAAACCCTTCCATCCTTACTTAGATGGTTATTGGGTACCCTTGTACCAGCATGTTGAGAGGGTGTAAAGTGCGTTGGTTTTAAGTGGAAAGACTGAAAATGAAAATTGTGTAACTTCATTTGAAAACTATGGACAGTCATGTATGTCCCCCAGCCTTTCATAATAAATCCATAGGAAAGACATATTAAATCTAACACTACATAAGTATTGGCTTTGGTAAAAGTATTGGTTATTGTGATTTCAGATTATTACATAAATCTTTAAATATTTCCCTGTACTGTTCAATTAATTATTATCAACTCTAGAAGCTCTGGAGTTTTCTTCCTTGGCAAACTGTATCAGTATTAAATCCAATTCCTTAGGTATCTCTGCTTGTGTCAAAAGCAGCAGTACAACTCAGAGTTTTAGGGTTTCATCCCAGGCAACCTAGAAGGAAAAAGACATTGTTATTTAGCTTTAAGAAATTTGTTCTGTTTGCCTCAGTTAACTGTTCTGTAAGGAGAAAATACTAGAACCCATTTCCCAAGGGATGTTGTAAGGATCTAATGACTGTAAAGTGTTTGGCATAGTACAAATACTGTATGAATGTAAACAGTTTTAATTAAATGTTGAAAATTTCATGCTTAGTAACTTTATTTGAATTTTTAAATGTGATCAGTAAGCCAATGGTGATGAGACAGGTGATTTTCTACGTGCAACAGTTTGGAAGCATATCCAACTAAATTAGTGTGTCCTGATTGGATTATTATTTTTTCAAGTTTCAGTACATGATAATTGTTTATGGCATTATATTTCTAAATTTTCTCATATTGTGTAATTTTGTAATAATTGTATCATCTGTGTTGTTAGAAAAGCAATTTCTCTTAAAATCTAGATGTTAGATTAAGAGTTGTCAGAAAGGGGAAAAAATGAATGATCCGGAAACTATTTAGGAAATCAAAAAATTCTAAGTTTTGTCTATATTTAAAAGGGAAGTTTCAGCTAAAGATATTGGTCTATCACTTATGAAATTTATAAGATTGTTAAGTAAACTATTTGGAATTATTGCTTTAATCAAGTACATACAAAGGTGAAAGGAAACTTGGTAATTATGCAAAGAAAGGACCTTGTAAAATCTTTGTAATTCTTACTAACTCTGTGCAAGAGTTCTGTGTGGTGGAATTCTTATTGAGTAAATAAGTCCTCATTACAAACATCTTTTTGATTAGAGAATTTAGGTAACTGGTAATTTTGTGGCAATTAGGAATTTAGTTTGTTATAGCAACATCAAGATAAAATTGTAAGCTGTTTTTAAGAAAGAAAAATACTTTTATGAAGAAATGTTTTCAAAATCTTTTGTGTGATTTTTAAAAGGTCAACTAAATTCCTATTTGCAAGCTAATTTGTTGCAGCAATAATTTGATATTGATGACAATTATGTCCAAACTACTGTGAATTTTGAGTTTCCTTCCTAGGTTGGTTGTGTCCTTGGACTGGCCTTAAATGGGTGCTTTCAGGGAAAGAGTCAGCAGCTTAATGGAAGCAGCATCAGAGATCTAAGGCTAGTGATTAATTATAAAGAACCTAAATTACTATAATGAGCTCTACGTGCGAAAGATCTGGCTGTTTTGGTCTGAATTCATTCTATGGTCTAGAAAGAGTTAAAATTAAAGTTTGAGTTTATTATGTGTATAAGATTCAATTCCTGGAGTATCTTGTTCTTTCAAATTAACTATGGTTGGAAACGGGTAAGTAAACTTGAGAAACAGATGCAAATCTATTGAGTAGTAATTTATGAACTAAATTGTGTTATCTTAGTGGGAAATTTGATTTTACTCCTGTTGTTATTTAATCAAGAACTAGAACATGTTTAGAAATGTATGCAAACTACTTGAGGCTCGCCTTGAAGATGCCCCACTGTTTAAGGGATTATGAGAGTAATAGTGTTCTGTGGTGAATCTCTTACTGTACCAATGTGAAATTATAGTTCCATACCTGAAACGGATTATTGGAACTTTCTATTAAAGATCTTATGGGACTGTTAACTGACATTGTTCCGAGTCTGACTCCAGATATGATTAACAAAGAAAGCTATTGAACCAATGATCCATGATGCCAGCAACCTTGGGTGGGGGGGTGGAGTGCCATCTATGAAATGCCGAGGGTGTTCTTCTAGCAGTAGCCACAAGAACAACTATTCTGCATGAGCTGAGGTAGGTTTCACCTGACTCAGTTTCCCCACTGTGAGACCTGACAGACTACACTTGGCTCAGTGCAATTGGCCATCTACATAACTTCTGCCTGGAATTGACCTGAAGTTAGGGAAACATCATTTTCTTACTATAGTTATGCCCTTTTCTTGTATGGCAAATCTCTATAGTTAAAAAGCTTTGTAAACAATATTAAATCTATTAATAATAGATTGATACTGGAAAATCTGAGTTACTATGGTAAGATGAAAATATAAGATTGAGCTAATTGGCCAAGAATTTTAGTTGAAATAACTTAAATATTTAGCTTTAAAAATCTGTTGCTACTTGTGTATTCCTATATAAGTTAGAGTACAATTAGTTTTAGAAGAAGGATGACTTGTGGTCTATTTTGTAAATGCCTTAAAAGAAGCATCTACTTTAATTAGGGGTTATTTATTTGAGCATGATTAGAAGTTGGAATTTTTTTAAATAAATAACTTACTTGATATGTACTGTTTGAAATAGATCACTCAATATATTTATGTGTACCATCCCTGAAACTTTTGTCACAATGGCATTTAATCTGGAAAATTTTCTGTTATTAATTTATCTAATCTCCTGATAGGGGAATGAACAATGCAAAATATAAAAAATGGTTTCTAATTTTTCTGTTTTCATTTGAGTTTCTTAAATATGGCAATTGACCAACTTTCCAATTTTGATTTTAAAATAATAGAGACATAAGGGTTGAGTTAACTTTTGTTATTTAGCCTGGTTATTGGCAATATCATGTAAAATTATGTTAAGATGAGTTTTGTAGGAGAGTTTAACAGAAAGTGGATCTCTACAAGGAATCTTGAAGAAGGCAAGTGTTCTGGAGACTGCTTAAACCATATTCCTTTCAAAAAGACCTCATCAGATGATGTCTTTAACACCAGACAGCTATAAGATGAGACTTCTGAGGCTTAAATGGACAATTTCATTCATTGTTTACCTTTTCCCTTTGTGCTTTTTATCTGGAAGGTATAATTACTTAAAAGGGACTTGCCCACTGGTTTTGTCAATCAATTTCTCCCTTTTCCTCTTCCTCTCATTATTACCATATTAGTGATTCTTTGAGAAAGCTACATCTCTTATTACAATCAGATAGGGATATGACAAAAATGATTTTTCTTAGTAATTAGTGTCTTGTAGACTCAGACCCCCCAGCCCTAGCCCTCTTCTATTAAAGTTCAGTTATGCTACTGATAACCAGATTGCATTGAGTGTTATCCTGGTCAAACCCCAACCCAAGTCTGAATTGATTTAATGAAGAATATGGAAGCTCCATTGTATTCTGTTCAGTCTTGAGTGAAAACAGATTCTTCTGTCCAGAGAGCCCAAGCCTGGGGAAGTGGTCTGGTATGGTTGTGGCAGGGAGTGGTCCGATAAAAGAAGTATTGTTGCTCTATCTGGAGGTAAAATGGTGGGTTGATATTAGCCCTTGTTAAAAAAGATATATAAACTGGGCATTACAACCCACAAATTAAGCCAGTTTTGAATTGGCTGCCTTAGGGGAGTCAAGTTCTAGATTGTAACTCCTATTTAAAGCATGTGTGACAGCTTGAGGGAAATTAGAAATGTGGACATAATCTGACTTTGTATATCTCTTTTTAAAACAAACTCTGTAGAGTCTGACAGTATAGACCAACATCTCACACAGTATACCAAGATAAGGTAAAAAAAAATAATTTTGACAAAAGGAGTAATATCATTGGCAAGTTAAGGTAGCATGGAAAATATTAGCATTCAGATCTATGGCTAAAGTAAAAATTTATGATCATTGAAAAAGATGATTATGGGAAGCAAAATAGATCATTTAAATTGCCTTAAAAATATTTTACCCAAACAAAACCAATGAAGCCAAGATTAGAAGGAAAATAGGAAATGGGGGGAGAGGGATTTTACAGAAAATTTCTCTGCCAAGGAAATCATTTCTCAACTACATAAAGACCTGAGTCAAATTTACAAGACTACATATCATGCCCCAATTGATAAACAGTCAAAAGATATGAACATACAGTTTTCAGAAGAAATAAAATCTATCCATAGGGATATAAAAAAATGTTCCAAATCACTATTGATTAGAGAAATGTGAATTAAGACTGCTCTGAGGTAGCACCTCACATCTATCAGACAAAAAAGAAAAAAATAATTGTGGGAATATGAAATAATTGGGACATCCATGCCCCTTTGGCGAAGTTGTGCACTGATCTAACATTTCTGTAGAGCAATGTGAGACTATAACTAAAGGGCTATAACACTGAGCTTAGCTTTTAACCCAGAAATACCACTGATAGATCTGTATCCCAAAGAGATCAAAACAAAAGAGGAAAAGGAGCTATATGTACAAAAAATATTTATAGTTTCTCTTTTTAATGATTGCAAAGGATCTGAAATTGAGGAGAAGAGTGGTTGAACAGTTGTGGTATATGATTGTGAGGAAATATTTCTTCTATAAGAAATGATAATCAGGATGGTTTCAGAAAAACCTGGGAAGACATATTTGAACTGATAACAACTGAAGTGTGTAGAAACCAAAATAACTTTGTACACAGCAACAGCAATATTGTACATGATCAAATTTGAATAACTTAATTATTTTGATCAATATAGTGGTCCAAGCCATTTTTGAAGGACTTTGAAGAAAAAAATATTCTCCACCTCCAGAGAAAGAACTGATAAAGTCTGGGTGCACATTGAAACTTTTTTTTTCATTTTCTTTTTTCTACTGGCTTTTTTTCCTACAACCTGGCTAATATAGAAAGATGCTTTGTATGATTTCACATGCATAATTGATAGCACATTTCTTATCTCCTCAATGAGGAAGGAAGAAATAGAAGGAAGGGAGAGTATTCAGAACTCAAAGTTTAAAAAAAAACAGTGAACATTAAAAGCAAATAATACCTTTCAAAAAATAGATTTGTGATGAGTAGGGCAGAGATTCATGTATTTTCACATAAGGTCATGATTAGTTTTACTTAAATGCTTTATTTTATTATTAGAGACCTCTCAGGAAGTAAGGATAGTGTATAAACATAATGTAGAAGTAAAACATGCCAATAAACAATTTAAAATTGTATATATGTATGTGTATATACACACATAGATACATACATATACACACATATGCATATTTATATGTGTGCATATACATGATAGATCTGTAATGTAAAGATCTTCCCTACCCATTAATAGACCTCAGGTGGAAGCCATTAAGGGAGGCTTGATTAAGGGAGGTTTGATTATGGGAGGCTTGTTTTGTAGGAAGCCCCACATGTTTTGTTAATTGCTAATGAGGCACTGGGTCACAAGGGTCCTGATGCCCTCTGGCTCTGAAAAGTATATATAGATACTCTGAGGTGAGGTTTTGCTTTGGGGATTCAAAAAGGTTCATATGCCAGATGAGACTCTGGGTAGCTGTTAAGGAGCCCACCACTCCTCCCAGCTATGAAAACCCAGATCTTGGTGCTTCTGTCTCTGGTAACTATGTATGAATGCAATGGCCAGACAGCTGGACATGTCTGTTGATCTGTGATGTAAGTATTGCTTATGGTCAGACATTTAGAAGCCTTTTCTATTGGTCTTTATTTCTCTGTCTTTTTTTCATCTTTTGGTATATGTAATTAAAGTAGATAGTTGACCCCTTAAAAGTTGCTTTCCTTTCAGAAAAGTGGATATAAGATCCATAAGATCTATAGCAGGCCATATTAGATATGACAGGGTGGTTGCTGCTACAACATCGTACATACATACATACATAGTAGAATAAAGGCAATTCCCCTCACTTAGCAGGAATTAGAAATGATATCTTACAGAAGCAAAGATTTGAGCTGATTCATGAAAGAAGTCAAAATAAATATAAAGTGGAGGTCATAAAGGAGAGCATTTCTGGCAAAAGGGCAGCCAGGACAAAATACTGTCTGAAAATGGAACATCATGTGGAAGAAACAGAAAATAGGCTGGTGTAGCTGATTTATAGAGTGCTTGAATGGGAGTGAGTATGAGACAGGAAAATGAAGTGAAAAGTCAGATTACAAGAATTTAATCAATCAATCACTAAACATTTATTAAATGCCTATGATGTGCCAGGCACTGTGAAGAATACTGACACTCTAATGTGGAAAGGGGAAAGAAGGAGGAAAAAAAACCCAAAATGAATCTGAAAAGAGGAGGAGTGAAGTGGAAGAGGAAGTACCTTTCTCAGCAGGATGGTGGAAAAATCAGTCAAAAAAGGAAATGATACAGACGTGAAAATACAGTCGTTGACATCAGTAGTTTCGGAAGACTGTTAAATATCAAACGAACACTTTTCACAAGAAGAACCAGTCTGTTTGGTGACAAAATTTTGATTCATCTTTGTATTATGGGAAAGAGTTGGGGAGGAAAACAAATTTACTGCTCTCAAATTTCTTAATTTAGTATCATCAAGCAATGCATTATCATGATAACTCATAAAAATGATCAGTACTTGATTAAAACCTAAGTATTTTATAGAGTCACATTTATAGTTCATTCCGAGTAGAGGTACCAATAAACTTAGACAGTTTAATTCATTATCCTTCCAACTCAAAGCCCTGGAAAATTTTTAAATGGACATTTATAGAGGCTTGAGTCAATTACCACTTTTGTATTTGATGCTCTAAGTCGTGGATTCTTAACCTTGTTTGTGTCATAGACCCTTTGGCAGTCTTATGAAGCTTAACCACCCATTCTCTTTACTTTTAAATTCATAAAATACATAGAACTGTAAACAACTACAATGAAATAAAAATTATAATTTTCCTATCCGTTTACAGACCCTCTGTAATCTATCCATGAACCCCAAGTTATGAACTCCTGTTCTAGGCATTTGAATTTATTTTGGATAGATGCGTTGGTAGCAGTTTTTTTAATAATAAATTCTAGATAAGGGGGAAATAAAGACTAAAAAATTCTCATAAATTGGAAAGCTTATATTACTTAATGAAATTATACATGTGCATGTGTATGTGTGTGTGTAAGAACACAAAAATCACAGTGAGAGGAAGTTGAAATAGGAAGTAGAGTTAATTTTCTGAAGGAGTTTAGCTTAGGAGAAAAAAAGTCAGAGAACCATAACTGGTGAGGACAGTAAGATTAAGTGAGGGTATTTAAAAACATAGGTGTATTTGTGGGTAGCAGGGAAGGAATGAAGATTAGAGATATACTGAAAATGTGGAGTGACAGAGGAAGTGAGACACGGAAAAACCTTTGGGGGTTTCATGGGAAATTGATAGGAAAAATCCATGTAGATACCTCCTCCTTCTTTTTCAAGAAAACTGGTTAATATTTGATCCCTGGTTTTTCTGAAAGCCAGTTGATTCTCACAGATATTCACTATATCAGGAAAGATGCCTTTTCTTTGTTCTGTATGAGAAGAATTGCCTTTTGCTTCATGAGAAATGAAAAAAAAAGCTGCTTGGTAAACAAACAAAAAAGAAACAATAGAAAACCACAATGCCAAAAAGAAATAAAAAGAAAAAGAAAGAAATATGAGGTAAGATGATATGAATTTATGAAAACATCATACCATAACAAGGTGAATATTTCCTATTGGAAACCTTCTGTGACATTGAGAAACATTTGAGATGCAAAAAGTATCTTTCATAGTGGATGGTGTGTTGACCTTGAAGTCAGGTAAACTTAAAGTTCCCCCTCAGCCATTTACCAGCTTTGTGACTCTAGGCAAGACACTTCTCAGCCTCAGTTTTCTCATGTACAGATGAGGATAATAATAGCATCTACCTGAGTATCATATGAGATCATATGTAAAGGACTTTGTAATCCTTAAAGTATTATATAAATGTTAGATATAAATATGATTATTATCTCATTTCCATTAAAAACATCACAAAACAGTTATATTGCTTATGTCACTGTATATTTATCTAAATCTTTTAAGACCTATTTATATATCACTCAACCAAATCTCAGGGAGAAAAAAGATCACAAATTCTGTAACAGTATTCATATGTAAAACTGAATGTCTTTTACTTTTCATAAAAATATGTAATTAAAATCCTAAAATGTATTGGCCTTCTTGATGATTAAGTGTAAATTCATTCTATACATAAGCCTATACATGTTCTATACATCAATGTATTACATACACTTCAGTACCATTATCTCTTTGTTTTACCTTTCCAGAATAAAGAATTCTAAAATTTTAGCCTTTTAGGGCTTGTTAATCTCTTGGGTCGTAGTAGTTACAATTCTCTGGACTTTATTTTTTAGTTATGAATATTTTCTCTTAAGGGAAATGGCCAAATCTCAGCATGCAGCATGTAAAGCAATGGCCTGGGTTACTGTCTTCATAAAGCAGACTGCAATGACTTCAAGATTCCTTTCTGGAGTTACGTGTGATCATTTATCCATGATCTTATAAGTAAAGTTTGCATATTTTCCCCCTCGGCATATTATCTTAATTCTGCTAAAGGAAGGCCTATTTTGATATGTCCGAATATAGAGGTGATTTTGGCTTCTTAAAAATTATGCCATGTTTTCTGTGACTTCACAAATATAGCTGATATTAAATTGCTTTCCTTTTGAAGAAGGGGAGAGAGGAGGGAGAAAAAAAATTGAAACTTGGAATTTTTATAAAATTAATGTTAATTTTTTACCTCTAATTGGGAAATATATTAAATAAAATATATTCAATTAAAAAGAGAAAATTATTCTAGCATCACACAAATCACAGGAGATTGTATCAAGCTAGAAAGGCTTGAAGCACAGGTCTACAGAGTTGTCTGTCAGTCTTCTGAAAATCACCTTGGCTAAATAAAAAAAAGAACAAAAAAAAAAAAAACCTAATTGCCAGAAAAGTCACCTCTAGTTGACTATAGCTGGCTATTAAGATGGGGAGTGTTTGTGATATGCATGGTTTACCCTTAGTATTAATATTAGTATTATCTTTTTATTATCTTTTCTTACAGGTTTGTGATGCCTTTTCACAGTTCTCAGCCCTACTTTTCCCCGATTCCCAATATTAAGCCAGGCATTTTTAAAAAATGATTTAGTGTCTTTTTCTAACATGAAGAATTAACTTTTTACTCATCCCTTCTTCCAAATATATGGATATATGTTTGTGTATAATGTATATTAGGATTTTTTTTAACTTATACACACTTAAACATATGCATATATGTTTGTTTACATTTAGGTATATACTTTTAATAAAGTTTACCTTTGGGATTCTATTGGAATGAACACTCATGTACCATGATTCCTTATTTTGTCTGTTCATGTGTTTGATTTTCTTTTTCTACTTGTGACAAAATATTAACCTCAAACCTATGGAGACTAAAATAGCACCAGCTATGTTTGCATATGTCTATAGAAACAAAGTGGATTGTAGGCAGTCATATGAAATACTAATTGCTGAGACCTTGATTAATCATGTTGTAATTTACCTTAGGTTTAGAAAACTGGTTGTGCCCACAGTCCATTATATTCATTTTCATTAAGAAATAGCTTTATTTTTAGCCTCTGATTCAAACTTCTTCCTGTGGCTTAAAAAACAGAATAAAATAAAATCTTCAATTTCTTCCACTATTTTCAGGATGTTAGCATATATTGGGGAATAATATATTTCTGCTAATTATTTTCTCAAAGAATCAGAATCAAAGGATTTTGCATTGTAGACTGAGAACTCTACAGTAGATGTTGGGGGCAGTGTGATGGGGTCATAGAAGAAGGCTCTTAGTCTAGGTGGTGCTGCCAAGGGAGAAGAAAATTACTCTGGGACAACTGGGTATTTCCAAACTATTACAGGGAAAGGAAAGTCAGGTCATTGCTGGATGGTACGGGGGAAGCCTGGATATGTAGCTACTGCTGCTGGGTTAGAGTATGCCTCCTCTGGTACTATTATTGACACCCTACAAATTCTACATTACTGGTTCAAATATCTAGTCACTGTGAACAAAACAGCTCTTTTCCAGGAATTTTCCAGTTAAAGCCACTATCAGGTCTAAGAACCCTAATTTTAAATAGGTTTTTCAATATCCTCTCATTATTTGCGTTCTCTCCTCCAATACTTCATGGTACTGTGACTTTGAATCTATGGGTAATGCTTTCACTGACATAGACTGTAAAACCTACTTATCCTTAGAATATCTTCTGGAGTTAGTAAGGCCAAAACTGTGCTTCCAATGATGGCCAGCTTTCCGGTGATAAAACTAATTCAGTTAAACTAATATTTCTGTGACACATACAAAAACAATTGCTAGGCATATTTGGGGTTTAGGGTTTGGGATCAGATATGTGATTTCACAGATATAGGGACCACATAATGAGGAAAGTCTCTCTACAGATTAAAAGGTTACGCTACAGATTTAGCCTTGTAGTCTTAAAGAGTTGCCTGGGGAACTGAGAGGACTAGAGCTCACTGCTATGACATCAATAGATATCAAAACAATTCGTTTTTACCATATAGTATAATTGATTGCATCTTATATGAAAGATAATCCAAAGTTGATTTCCTATGTCTTAAAAACACTTCTTTCTTGTTTTTACCTTTCAGAATACCTGGCTTATTCCAAGGCATAACTTAAGTGCCACTTGCTGTTTGAGGCATTCCCTGATTTCACATTGGTTAGTATTATCTTGAAATTTCTTCACATATACTTTATATTTGCTTATCTTACATCCACCAATAGAATATAAGCCTCTTGAAGGTAGGAAATCTTGATTGTGAGTAGATGACATTATGTCAGGATTTAGAAGAACTCAGATCTTCAACCAACACCCAAGAACAGGCAGAGGCAAATGTACCTCAAAGAAAAATAATAAAGATAATTAGTTATAAATTCCTGCAACCAATCCAAGAGGTTACAAAAGGATGGTAAAATTTCTGCATAAGAGTGGAGAGGAAAAAAACTAGGGTAGGTTTTGAAACATAAGTGGAGAAAAGCCCAGTTCTACAGCAGAAAGCAAGGCTACATAGTTAGGAGAGATTCAGAGCCAAGAAAACTCCAAGCGCTTACTTTCATTCACAGCCAATGGAATGACTAGAGTAGTATCTAGGCAACCTAAACTTGACCAAATCTTCAGGTAACCCCAGCTCAATATAACGTCTGGGCAGCTCAATATAACATTGAGCTTAATCCATAGTAGAAGATAAGGTCACACAATTCCTACAGAGTCCAGGACTTATGCTTAGTCACTGAACTCGAGGAGAAAGCTGTATTTACCCATACCATTCTGAAGTACAAAAAATGTTGTTTGACCTAACTATGAGCTAACCTATCTAGAGACTGAGACTGGAGATATGAGTAAACAAAGGAAAACACTGAATATAACAGAAATGTATTAGACTGGGAGAAGCCCCAACATTAAAACCTACATAGGGAAGGGACAGATTCATTCTTTTATGTCACTAGTGCCTTGTACACTGTAAGTGCTTAATATGGGTTTGCTGAAGGTTTAGAAAATGAATTAGGCTGTCTTTAACTTCAAACTCATATTGTCTATAATTCAAATTAAACTACTTTTTAGCATTGTGCTAAGCCCATTATTCTTGTTATTTTTGTAAAACCATCTTTTTATTCATTAATGAAATTTTTCATATTGTCATTACCAAGAAACTTATCTTCCATTTTCTCAACTAGATTACATTACATTTGTTTTTCTTGGTATGATTTCTTTATGTTGAAGAAGGACAGTGTTTTATTGTGAAAAGAAAAGTGAATGCTTACAAAAATCACAAGAACCGCTTTGATAAAACTAGACTTTAAATATTTCTTTTGAAATATGGACATTTATATATCTTCTATAGGTTGTGTTACAATTACAGCTAATGGAGTTTTTTTTTTTCCAGTTCAGCCCTTAAAACCTCATCAGGCTAATGTGATTTATGTACTTACAGTATATGCATTTCATCTAAATTTCTGTTATCTGCCAAAGTGTAAACTATGTAATAAACAAGAAGGCTTTGTTCTACCCTACCAGTTAAATCATAGCCATTTTGACAAGCATTTCCATAATATGCATAAGAGTATTGTATTAAATACACTGGAAGCCAAGGGGTCTTGTATTGCATGACTTTGATGGTGGCTACCTATGCTTTGTTGATTGATAAAAGTTTTATTCCAGCATTTATTAATTTAATTTTTGTCCTAGTGATGAACTAAAGTAATATTTAAGCATGAAGGAACTACAAATTCCAAAGATACTTTGATGACAGCTGTTCAGATTGTCACCCAAGGGACAGACACCTTGTAGTAATATTTAAAGACTTCACATAGTATAGGAGATGAGGGTGACTCAGACTTCTAATCTCTACTACTAAGCAAGATGTGAATGGTATATTGCTTAAGCATAGAAGTTCTGAGCTACAGTAGGGCTAAAGTCAAGCAAATGTATGGACTGAGTTTAGCATTAACATAGTGAATCCCTGGATATGGGAGTCACCTGGTTCCCTAAGGAGAAATAAATTAACCCAGTTAAAAAACAAAGCTGGTCAAAAATAAACAAAAAAACTCTAATTCAGATCTTTGGTAAGTGGCCACTGCACTTCTAAAATGTTTGAAAAAGAGACAGTCTAAAAAAAGAATTACCACAAGGTAGCTTATTTTATTTTTGCTTTAAATAGTATTTTATTTTTCCTATAATTATATATAAAAATAGCATACATTTTTACAGAATTTTTGGTTCCAAATTTTTTCTCCTTCCCTCCCTCCCTTTTTCTGAAAATGGTAGGTAGTTTTGATATAGTTTATTTATTTAAAACACATTTCCATATGCATCAGAGTTGTGGAAGAAGAAACAAATCAAAAGGACAAAAAAAAAAAAGAAAGATAAGAATAAAGTAAGTGAAAAATATGCTATGTTCTGAATTCAGAGTCCCTCTATTGGTTACCTAGAATATGAATGGCAGTTTTCTTAGTGAGTCTTTTGTACTTGTCTTGGATCATTATATGGTTGAGAAAAGTTGAGTTACTCATAGTTGATCATCACAGAATGTTGCTGAAATTGTATACAATGTTTCTCTGGTTCTGTTCATTTCACTTTATGTCAGTTTATACAAATATTTCAAGGCTATTTTATTACTTTTTTTCTGAAATGAGCAGATTCATCATTTCTTATTACAAAATCGTCTTCCATTACATTCCTATGCCATATGTTGTTCAGCCATTCCCCAATTGATAAACATTCCCTCAATTTCCAACTCTTGGTGGCCTCAAATAGAGTAGCCATAAGTATTTTCTTTTTCACATGTAAGTCCTTTTCCCTTCTTTATTATCTCTTTGAGATACAGACCCTGTATTGGTATCGCTAAGTCAAAGGGAAGGCACAACTTGGTTGCCCTTTAGTTATAGTTCCAGATTGCTGTACAAAATGGTTGGATCAATTATCAACTCCACCAGCAGTCCATTAGTGTCTCAATTTTCACAAATGCTCTCCAACATTTATCATTTTCCTTTTTTGTAATACACGACATCCAGATTGGTGTGATGTGGTATTTCAGAGCAGTTTTATTTTGCATTTATCTAGTCAAAAGATATTTAGAGTACTTCTTTATATACTTATACATATCTTTGATTGCTTCACCTGAAAACTGGCTGTTCATATCCTTTGACCATTTATCTCATAAATTTGACTCAGTTCTCTATATATTTGAGAGATATCATAGACTGTTGCTATAAAGATTGTTTCTCGTATTTCTGCTTTCTTTCTTGTCTTGGTTGCATTGGTTTTGTTAGCGCAAAAGCTTTCCAATTTAATAGGATCAAAATTATCTGTTTTACATTTAGTAATGCTCTCTATCTCTTCTTTGGTCAGGAATTCTTCCCCTCTCCATAGATCTGCTTTGCTGTCTTTTTAGCAAGATGCAGTTTCCTCCCTTACATCTTTTAATTAGGTCTATTTTTGTTTTTACCTTCTCTAAGATCAGGATTGCTACTCCTGTTGTTTTTTTTTTTTTTTTTAACTTCAATTAAGGTATAAGAGATTATTCTTCAGCCACTTCCCTTTACTCTGTGTGCTTGTCTTTGCTTCAAGTATGTTTCTTATACCCAATATATCGTAGAATTCCAGTTTTTGATTCACTCAGCTCTCCACTCCCATTTTATAGGAGAATTTTCTGGGATGGCAAGCAAAGTAGGATCTTTTGCTTTTTTTGTTTTATTATAATCAAGTGTCTCTGATTGACTCTTGCCTTAATCAACCAAGAGTCTTTACTAGGTGTAAAATACAGAAAGAAGAGTTTCTTTAATTAGAAACAGTATATGTATTTATATTGTTAATTATTTTAATGTGATTAAAGAAGGTCTTCCCCACCCATTAATGAGCCTGGGAAGATGTGTAGGAAGGCCCACACCTTTAGTTAAGTTTCTGAATGAGACAATGGTTCTCAAGAGTTGTGATACCCTCTGGCCCTAAAAAAATGTATAAATACTCTGAGGGTGAGGTTTTACTTTGAGGCTTAGCTTTAGAAGAAGGTTTGTGTTCTGGATGAGACTCTGGGAATCCACTAAAAAGCCCTGGGCTTTGAAAACTCAGATATTGGTGCTTCCCTCTCTGGTAATTATATATGTGTGTAATGGTCAGACAGTTGGATCTGTCTCTTGACCTTTGATTTCTCTATATTTTTCCTGAAGTTCAGGGTGCTGACTTTTCTCCCCTGAACTGAGTGATACAGTAATTAAAGTGATGTTGTATGTGATTGAAGTGATTGTTGACCCCTCAAAAGTTGCCTTTCCCTGTAGAAAAGCAGATGTAAGAACCTGATAGCAGGCCCTACTAAGTATGGTAGGATACTTGCTTTTGCATTATCCCATTCACATTTATAGCTATGATTACTGCCTATGTATTTCCCTCTATCCTTCTTGTCCCTCTCTCTCCTTTCACCCTTTCCACCTTCACCAGTGCTTTGCTTCTGCAAATACCTCCCATGTTCTGTCCTCCTTCTGTCATTCTCCACCCACCACCTCCATTTAATTAATCTCCTCCTCTCTTACTTCCTTGTTAGGTAAGTTAGATTTCTATATTCAGATGATTATGTATATTATTCTCTCTTTGAGCCAGTACTGATGAGAGTAATGTTTGAGCAATGCCCATTGCTCCTCCCTCCCATTCCCCCCTCCACTGTAAAAGGTTTTTCTCACCTCTTCATGTGAAAAAATTTAGTCCTTCCTACCTCTCCATTTTTTCTGGATTTATTATTCTGCTCTTAGTATTTTTGCTTGAACTGATAGTTCTGAAAATTGTCTATAATCTTCCTTGGCATTTTTATTTTGGGGATCTGTTTCCTGAGGTGATCAGTGGTTTCTTTCAATGGTTATTTTGTCCTCAGGTTCCTGGTTCCTGAACCTCCAGGTTCATCACTTTGGTTCTTGATAATTTTTTCAAAGATGTTGTCTAGGACCTTTTGAATGTGGCTTTCAGATAGTCTGATGATTCTGACATTGTCTCTTTGGGATTTATTTTCCAGGTCAGTTGTTTTACCGTGAGGTATTTTACATTTTTTTTTCCATTTTGTTGTACTTTTGAAGTTGTTTGATCAATTCATGGTGTCTCATAGCATCATTAGCTTCTACTTGATCAATTCTGAATTAATGAGTCTGTACTTTCTTTTCCATTTGCCCAATTGTACTTTTTAAGTAGTTGGTCCCCTACCCCAGTGGATCTTTGTATCTCCTTTCCTACTTGACTGACTGCACTTTTTTAACCTGTTTTCCAAACTGTTAAGTTTTTCATAATTCTTTTGTATCACTCTCGTTTTTTTCCCCAATGTTCCTTCCACCTGAATTATATGACTTTTAAACTATTTTTGGAGTATGAGTCCTTTCTTGACTTGAGACTACTTCCCATTTTTCTTTGGGGTTTTGCCCTTAGGGGTTTTTGACATTATTTTCTTATTCTGAGTTTTTATCTTGGTCTTCCCTGTCATCGTATAACTTTCTACAGGCAGATTATTTTTCTTTTTTTTTTGTTTTGTTTTTTGCTCATCTTTTTTAAAAGACTTTTTCCTTTTTCTTAAACTTGATCTTTGCTCTGAGGATGAAAGGACCTCTATCTTAAGCTTCTTGTGCAAATAACTGCAGGCCCTGACTATTTACCTGGTCCTGTTCTGATTTTGCTTTGAAGCCCATGGGGCACCCTTTTGTCTCATGCCATGTTGCAGAGGTGTTTTGTGCTGTGATTGGCTCTGCTGAAAGTTGTAGGAGTCTTGCAGCTCACCTGGTGCTGAGCTGGGGTGTCCAGTGTGCTGATGCCAGTGGGGTTTTTTCTGTGTTTTCCTAATGGGTAAACTGAAGCATATGGAGGTTCAGCTGCTGGGGGATGTCTGCTCTCCTGGAGCTACACTGAAGCAAGTAGTGGTTCTCAGAGCTGGAGTCTACTTGTTTCTCTGCCAATGCTAAAGGTGTTGTTATTTGCCTGAACTCCACACTGGATATCAAGGGTCTCCTACTGGTTTGCTGAGGTGAGGCTTGCTAATGGTTTGCTGGGATACTTCATGTCCTAGAATGCACTCCCCTTTTATTTAAGTGGGAAATACTTTTCTTGCCAATCCTTCAAGTCTCTCAGACTCAAAGACTGCTTGCCCCATCCCATCTTTTCACTGGCTCTGTTACTCTAGGATTTGATATGAAGCACTGTGTTATGGTTGTTTGGAGGTGAATATGGGAAAACTACAGCAGTTTACTGCTTACTCTACCATCTTGGCTAGTAAAAGTCCTCAAAATTTCTTTATATATTGGTTTCTTTTTTGTTTACTACATTCTACTGACTTCTTCCTGGGTACTATGTTAAGAAGTTAAAGAGATAAACTGGGTTAAATTTTAAAGGTTAAAAAAGAATACTTACAGGAGAAAGCTCTGATTGTTGCTTTTAATTCGATATTTTCTTTTAAAATATTTAATCCTATATTAATTTTGTTCATGTCAGTAAAAGTATGTCTACAATTTCTAAAAGATTTCACACAATGAAAAATGAGTTTTTTCTGTACTTATTATTTCTATATTTAATTTCTTAATTATAAGTAATTTCCTATCTTTGAGAATTTTATTTTAGGAATCTGGGGACTAGACCTGTGATTTCTTCAGTTTTACGAGCTCCCAGTTTCAGTGTATGAATTTCCTCCTCCGATTCAGATCTGCAATATGGAGCCTTGGAGGTATTTCTTGGAATGGAGAGAGGTCAAGTGACTTGCCATGGGTCACATAGATGGTATATTTCAGAGGTAAGGGCACAAATCCATGCCATCCTAACTCCATGGCTACACCACACTCTCCTGGGGAAAAAATGCTACCATTAAATGCTCTCTTTGGATCATTTTCTGCCTCTTACAACTTAGGAGAATTCAAACTTAACTATTTCCCCAAGGAAACATTTTCAGACTATGGTCACCTTAGTTCCGATGCATCCATTCATCTTCTAAGCTAGATTTATTTACTTTAGTGAAATACTGTTGAGTGACTATAAGTTAAATGTTTAGTGGGTGCATCATGATTTTCATCTCCCTAGGGTAACATTGAGAACACTCTTTCTTTCTTTTTTAAAGTTATGAGTAGGAACTAGAACTCCCAATGTGGTTATTCTCCATAAACTGCACTATATAATTTACCTCCAAATATTTGTTCTCTGAAACCTCCCAGTATACTCCTTGCCCTTTCACCCTTCCTCCATTTTCCACATTATTTTTTTTCCTGTATGGAATTCAGGCAGAGTATGAATGTCAGTCACCAAAAACTCATCAAGACCTCTTCTGTTTTCTAGAAAAAGTCATTTTAATGTATCAGTAATTAGGAGTCTGAGATGCTATTAGAAATAAAAATGGAAAGGTAAGAGTGGTGCTGATAATTCTCATATCAATAATAACTAGCTTCTATATAGCTTTTTTTCATTTGCAAAGAAGTGTAATACATGATTTATTGTGATCCCGTAATAACCCTCTGACAGAAACATTGCACATATCGTCAATATATTGTCAGCATCCTTTCAAAGCTGAGGAAACTGAGTCTTAGGGAGATCCAGTAACTTGTCTTTGTTCACAAAGATAAAAATTGGCAGAACCTGATTTATCCAGTTTTTTTCTGATTTCAAGTCCAGTGTTTTTTAATTATGCATCAAGTTTTCTTACAAGATCTTGAAGCTTATCATTTCATGCCTTGATTAGTTCCAATACTTAAATAATTTTGATAATATGCAGTTTAATTTTTGATTGAACAAATATTTATTTAGCATTACTGTACAAATGGACAACAAAAAAAATATCCGTGTTACTTCTGGACTGGATCAGCAATAGTCCTTCTGGAACATGGAGTGAAATGATTAGTATCATCATAGGAAAGGTGTGAACAATGATGATGATGATGATGATGATGATGATGATGAAAGAAGAAAAATTATAGCACTTTGAAGTTTGGAAAGAGTTTTAAATATATTATCTCATTTAATTCACACATGATTGTGAATCTCCATAAATGCCTATTACATACACACCAGCTTTGTTAGGCTCAGCAAGTCTCTTCACCACTTTTTGCATCAGTTTCTTCATATGGAAAATGGAGATAATTATTTTATCCACCTCCTAGGTTTATTGTGAGGCTCCAATGAGATGATAGTTGCAAAGTTCTTGGCACAGTGCCTGGCAGATTGTGAATACTGTTAAAAAATATTGTTATTGCTGTTGCTGTCATTATTAATTAGGCATGGTATCTATCAGGTATTGGATACAAATTTTTCCTCTTGATACTAATTTTATATCAGGGCTATGCTTTGCCATTCTTCCTCTTTCCCTCCTTTTTATTTTCTTTCCTTTGTTATGGAATCCATATGCCTTCCCTGATTCTGTTGCTTCTACTGTCTACATGTTAGAACTTGAAACAAACCTCACCCACTGCTTCCATCTCTAACAGCCCAGTACAAATCCTTCCTGCAGCACTTTCTGAACTTTTCTTCTTACACAACATGTAACCAGGAGTTAACTTTTCCCTCTACGGTCCTGACAAATCCTGATAAAGAATGGAGATCATGCTGACTTCAGATCTTCTGAAAGACACTGGGATGCTTCTGCCTTATTTCCATCTCTTGAATTCACTTGTCAGCTACCAAATATTGGAGTCTATGCTGGTTTCAGGTTTCATGTTCTGCACTTTCCCTAGCCCTGGCTGCCCAAATGATCCCCTGTATCAATTTTCCCAACAGTTCCCTTTTGGAAGCTGACTTTGGCCCCTGGTGCAGCCCTAACACATCAGGGCAAAGAAACAGTAGGAAATAGTGTCATGTGGATGAATTACAGCAAAGCTTCAAAGATATATCAAGTGAAATATTTTCTTTCAGCAAACAGGTTGCAAATTAATTAGAAAGTAGTAGCACTGCCCTTGAAGAAAAATTGGCTAAGATTTCTGACTCAAATAATGCATACACAAAGATCACATTCCAAAGGAAGAAGGACACTTGAATATAATGTAGATGGGCAAACAAAGCAAAAAAAAAAGGATGATTGAATCATGTTTTCCCATTGATTTCTCCTCTCTTATCCATCATTTGCAATGCTGCCATATTAGCCTTCTTACAATACTGCTTTCAATGAATCACATCTCCCCCAGTTCAAAATGCTTTAATTATTCCTCATTACATCTAAACTCCTTGGCCTACCATCCTCGGCCTTTCACTTTCTTTTGCTGTCCTTGCTTCCAGTCTTATTTTCCATTGTTCCTCTACATTGACCACTCAGTTCAAACTAGAGTGTCTAGGAATTGGTTATTAGCTGACTAACCAGATATGCAAGGCACTGTGTGGAACCAAAAGAGAAAAATCACAAAGACTGGTTCCAGTTTCAGACAAGCTGGCCTCAAATACCTCCTCTGCCACTTACTGCCTTGTGACTTTGGCCAGATCATTTAATATTGCTGGGCCTTAATGCCTTTGTTTATAAAATAAGGGGTTGTGATGTATGGCCCATGATGTCCTTTTCTCTAAACCCATAATTATACAATTCTGTGACATCTGAGCAGCAGGCAATGGTTCTGAAAGAATGTTAGAGAAATCCATATACATACATATATACATACATACATACATACATATATATTGTATGTATATATATATATATATATATGTATATATTTATATCGAGGGCGTAAGTTGGTGCCTGAGTGGCATAGAATTTAGAATATAGGACTTGGGTTCAGGAAACACTGAGTTTAAACCCTGACTCAAATGCTTATTAGGTTTGTGATTCTTGGCAAACCACTTAAATTCTCTGGGTCTTTGCTTCCTTTTCCATAAGAAGGGGATTATTATAGCAATCCCAAAAAGTTGTGAGGATCATATCAGACAAAAGAACTTTGTACTCCTTAAAATACTGTATAAATATTAATTCTAATATGAAATACTATATAAATACTAGCACTTGGCAACCTTTGGCAATAGAGTGATAAATTTTGACAGCAAAGTCTCACTAACATTCATGAGAAGAAAAGGAAGTAGATGGATATACACAAGGACTGGGATGGGCTGTAAAGCAGAACATAAAGGCCTAGGACCAAGGGCAGAAGAAAAAGACCACAGAAAAAGGGGAGGGGAGAGTTGGAGGTTCCAGTGTGACTCAAGTAGACATAGACTGACTGATTTTTTCTTTGGTACTCTGGAAGATCTTGCTATCCATCATGAATATGTATGTTGCAACTTACTCTCTCTTGCTTCACTCAGTGATTATTTTTATTCATGATCTAGAATTTCTCCATTATCACTCGGTGTTCATTAGCCTACTTCATCTACTATAAGCATTAATGACTTGTCAGAAAGAATGCTGAACTCCTTTTGATACCTGTGTGTGTGTGTGTGTGTGTATCCATGCAAATAAGAAAAACTCCCCATATAGATGATGCTACTCCAGTCCATTAATGTCTCCCAAGTATAAAACTGTGGAGGTGATTTTTTGGTGACTTTATGGAGCATGAATGCTCCAACGAGTAGACCTAAAGAATATTTGAGCATAAGTCCCACATCCAGTATTCATCTCCAAAGAAAGGCCCAAAAAATGACTTAGGATGAAAAACCCCTTGTTAGACTTGATAATACCAAGTATTAGTATTGAGATAAATGGTTTCCCCATTGTCTACTCCAATTAACTGAATATTTCTAGTATTTGAACAACAACTGCAATTCTCAACTTTTTCACTGAACAAATCAGACTTCATTGATCTTTCCCTCTTCATAAATCATAAAACTAGACTTTTTTTATATTAGCTCATTCATTCCCATGCAACATATTTTATATTGGTGAAATATGTTATTACTTCACTCTTTTTTCTGTTTTGTTTTTTAATTTCCCTAATTCCATTTTAAGATGCTTAAGGCCAGGACTGCAAATGACCTAAAAGATCCTTAATCATTCTGAATTTATAGTATTACTTAAAATCTTCCACAATGCCTAGCACAATTCTATGATGGCTATAATTATTATTAAATATTTATTGAATGAAATGAAAAGAACGCAGGTTAAACAATACAAACTACAGTATTGCTAATGTCCCTACTCCATGTATGTAGAGAAATGCTACTGTTCAATAAATTAAATGGATAGATTTATAGACCAAACAACAAGCTAGGGTTGTATTAGGTCTTTAATATGACACTTATGACATAATAAAATGCAGCACGTGAAAGTACTTTATAAAAAGTCTCATCAACAGAGTTATAAGTAGTTACTTTATCCATTGAATGAGCAATTGTAATGTCAAGCAAAGTAGGATTTTGTTGTTTTTTCTGGATTGTTTCATCTAGTTAAGTGGCTTTGATTGAGTCTTGCCCTTGATTGAATGAGTCTTTCTTTGATGCAGTAGTCTTTGAACTAAGAGCCTTTGATTAGAAACAGTACATATATGTATGTTATGTATTATTATATTAATTATAGTATCAATATTATAATATATTATATAATACATTTTAAATCATAATATAAAATATGTAGTATAATATAATAATTATTATTATTATATATGTAATATTGCTTGGAGAGAGTAGAGAGAGAAGCAGAGCTGAGAGGGAGAAGCAAGCTTGAGCAGTCTAGGGGAACTTGCTTGTGGAGAGCCTAGCAGAAAGAATATTTGTGATGTCAGGAGCCCTGTCTGTTGATGTGTGTTGATTTCTCAGACGGAAACCCTGTCTGTGGTCTTTATGAGTGAAATGAGATGATGGAATTGGTAGTGTATAAATATTGTTATAGTACTGTTCAGCTTTGTTTTCCTAGAAACAGAAGCTGCAGGCAAGAGTCCCTGGAGCCTGCTGTCAGGCAGAAGCAGGAAGAGTTTGGTGTGGAACAGTCTCCATCTCCATGAGCTGAGATAAAAAGTAGGAGCAGAGAACTGCTTGCATGTGAACCCCGGCAAGAGCTGAGAGTGGTCAGTCCATGAAGGAGGGGCTGGGGGTTTGGAAGTCATCCTCAAGTCAAGATGAGAGAGGACTTTACTTGGACATCATGTATCGATTAAGGAGATTTTTCTTACAGTGACCTGGGGTGGATGGAGTGGTATTTTCTGCTATCTCTTGAGGATGTGTCCTGCTAGAGAAGACCCTAGTTAGCTTAGGACCCCCTGACTTTGTGGATGCAATGATATAACCCATATGCCATATTACATACTGAGTGTTATGAGATGCGTATATGTATTTGATGATACGTTATGCTTAAGGATGTTGCTATGAATGTTATACTTTATTTTATTGAACAATGTTTAGTTTATTGCTGAATAGACTATAATGCTACGATATTAGACCCTTAAAATTATTCATGCCAGCAGTCCTCAGGTGTGCTGCTGTGATTGGTGTTCCAGCAATAGAGTTGAGAAGACAGGAAAGATGCTATAGGAACATTGGTGGTGAAGTATGAACAAAGAAAACTTGAGATGACATTGATAGCTCAATATGGATAGATATATCAATATCTATGAACACAGATATGTATAAATATACATATATCCATATATACACACAAATACATATATATACACACACATAGATACACACATGTATGTAAACATATCTATCTATCTAGGACAAAGATCCTATGGCATTATCATAGTTATGGCTCTGCTTGTTGATTATTGTTCAAGTTAAAACACATAGATTAGATAGAGAGATAGATAGATAGATAGATAGATAGATAGATAGATAGATAGATTCTTCTATTCCTGATTTAGAACTGCTTTTATCCACATTTATACTTATAACTTGAGAAGTAGGCATTCTTGCTACCCATATCTCCATTAACTCCCTCTCTTTCAAAAATCTCCTGATGCTCTGAGGTTCTACTGGCTATCATTTTATTTTATTTTCTTTAAAAGTACACACATACTAGAATTCTGTGTTCATAAGTGGAATTATTGCTTAAAGTGAGGGTATTTATAAGATGGAAATGTTTCTGAGTGATTCTAAATGCTTCATTATATATGACTTTAATTTTGTTTTTTTTTTTTCTTCAGATGGTCTAAAAATTTCTTCCCCTAATTTATCCCAGAATTCTTGATCATCTATTAATGGGGATACTCACCAACTTTGTTCTTTTCATCCCAGTCCTGAAAACAGAAATGTAAAGCAAAATGGATTAGCATCGACTTCTGACTGGTTAGTTGTCAATGAAAGAATTTGTATGCTTATCTTGTAAATATATGTGTATCATATAATATGTAATATGTAACATAAACATGTTACATACATGCACACATATACACATAATGCATATAAACGTGACCTTGCATGTACATATGTATGTGTATATTCATGTATACTTGTTTACACAGACATACATGTATGTCTCAGCCTTTAGTGTTTTCATTACTAACAGTGTCAGACAAGTTAATTGATTTTAATACTAACTTTCAATCAAGAAGGTATAAATTCGATAATAATTCTTTATTTTTTCTTCTGTTTGCCATCTAAAGTTTTTAAAATGTATGTATGTGCACATATATAATATATTCATACATTTATAAAGAGATCCACATGCACACGTGTGAATTTCCTGAGAGATTAGGTTCTCAATCCACATATATCAACTTCAAATGGAGCCAAACCTGCTATGAAAAAACTTTTGAATACATAAGGACTTTTTATATATTACCTCTTCCTCTCACATTATTTTGTTAACTTTTACTGGGAATTGCAACTATAAAAGCAGCATTTGTTCTGTCAAAACCTGAAGTTTCATAGCAAGAATTCTTGGACCACTACAAGAAGTGTTAAAGAAATGAAACCACTGGTGAGCTGTCAACTCTTTTCGCAGCTGATAAAGGAATATGTAGTGGGGAAGTGCAGAGCATTCACCCTACACCAGGGTGGTGATAGGAATTTTAGACAAAATAAAAATCAGGTTCGTGACTCGTTACTTTCAGGCACACTCAAGTGAATTCAAATGTGCTTAAATAGCAACAAACAGCAAAAACAAAAATATGGTAATGATGCACCAGAATTTTCTGATTATCAACTTAATGAGGTCATAGCAATCCAAATGTCTCAAATTTTGGAATGGGCAGTAGAGTTATGAGAATTGTCTGCTATCCAGGCAATGGGTAAAATAAAGTTCTTTCTGTAGTCCAAGCACCTTGTGTGTATATTTCTTAAGAAAAGAGTTCCGTATTACATAAATTCAAGGAAATAGTGTGTTTAACTGTCGCTAGAATAATGAACACCTTTTTAAAAATTCATATATCTGAAACTTATATAGAACTTTATTCTTTTGTTGCCATAGCAAAGGTGAGGTGTCCACAGAAAGAGAATGGATGTAGCCCTGTTCTATACCATTTCAACATCTCGGTTTGTTTGTCAAGTACGGTTGTCGTTGGCTTATGTGAGAGATCCACAACTAAAAATAATGAAACCTTGATTTTGATTGCATTAAACTGAAAAGTTTTTGCACAACCAAATCCAATGCAATCAAGATTAGGAGGGAAACAAAAAACTGAGAAAGAATTTTTGCAACTAGTGTCTGTGATAAAGGCCTCATTTCTAAAATATATAGAGAACTGAGTCAAATATACAGGAATACAAGTCATTCCCCAATTGACCAATGGTTGAAGGATGTGAACAGGCAGTTTTCGGAGGAAAAAATTAAAGATATCTATAGTCATAAGAAAAAGTGCTCTAAATCACCATTGATTAGACAGATACAAATTGAAACAACTCTGACATACCACATCACACCTATCAGATTGTCAAACATGACAGAAAAGGAAGATGATATATGCTGGAGAAGATTTGGGAGAGTTGGAACAAGAATTCATTGTTGGTGGAGCTGTGAGCTGATCCAACCATTCTGGAGAGCAATTAGGAACTATGTCCAAAGTGCTACAAAAATGGGCATACCCTTTGACCCACAAATACCACTTCTAGGACTGTATCCCCAAGAGATCATAAAAATGGAAAAGGGTCACACATGTACAAAAATATTTATAGCAGCACTCTTTGTGGTGGTCAAGAACTGGAAATCAAGGGGATGCCCATCAATTGGGCAATGGCTGAATAAATTATGGTATGTGAATATAATGGAACGCTATTGTACTATAAGAAATGATGAACAAGAAGACTTCAGAGAGGCCTGGAAAGACTTCTATGATCTGAAGTTGAGCAAAAGGAGCAGAACCAGGAGAACTTTGTATACTGCAACAACCACAGTGTGCAAGGACTTTTTCTGGTAGACTTAGAACATCATTGCAATGCAAGGACTTAAAAAATTGCCAATGGTCTTTTAAGGCAAAATGGCTTCCACATTCAGAGAAAGAACTATGGAATTCAATTACAGATTGTAGGAGATCATTTTCTTTTGTATTATGTTTTGGTTTATTGTATGATTTCTCTCATACATTTTAATTCTTTTATAAGACATGACTGTGGTGAAAATGTATTTAATAGGAAAGTATGGTTAGAACCTATATAAAATCATATGCTATCTTGGACATAGTGGGAGTAGATGAGGGGGGAGGGAAGGAAAGAAAAAAATCTAGGTTGTATGGTAGTGATTGTGGAACAGTGAAAATAAATTACAAAAAAAATAAAAAAACATGAAACTGGCCAAATACCCCAGGTACCTCACAAAATAGATTTTTTTTTTGAGTTTCTTTGCCACTTGCAATGAGAGTGGGAAATGGGTGCAGCCCTTGATGTACACCTTTGAAATAACTAGGTGTCAGTAGCTGGTTTTGAGCAGAGGTGTATGTGTTTGTGTGTCATAACTCCCAGTTCCTTAACCCACAAGAGACAATAATTTTGAGAACACAGCACCTTATTCTGTGACCTGCAGTGTAGAAAAAGCAAAACAAAACAGAAATAATAACTTCTCTAGAAACTGCAATCCCTTCAAAATATGTTGCTCTCCTGGCTTAAAGAAATTAGTATAAAATTTGAGTTCTAACACAGTTTTCCTTTCATATTAGAAAATAGACCATGATATCTGTATATTGACTTATATGCATACATGAATGCATATATAGATACACAGAGATATATGAGTATGTATAGATATAATACACAGATATGGTTAATATATATATGCCTGTGTTATGTGTACATATGCATATCCATGTGAATTTACATATGGTATGTTTTTTTATGTAGGTGTATATTTTTTTATATGGTATGTTTTTTTATGTAGGTGTATATAGATTAATAGCATGGTTGTGTACAATTTTATATATATTGTATGCAATTTATAACAAAATAATGTTTATGTGTATGGATGTATACACACATATGCATACATGTGCATATACATATATGTAAATGTCTGTACACAATTGTACATGTGCATGCATTCACATACACACCTGTGTGTGTATTAGACCACACAATCCTAGTACATAGTTATTGGCATGCTATTTCCTTCATTGGATTGTGAGCTAATTGAGAACAGGAACTGTCCTTTACCTTTCTTTGTATTCTCCAATAATTAGCACAGTATGTCTGGCACATAGTATGGACTTGAAAATGTATAGTTACTGAATTTCTGACAATCTAGAATTACAAAAGACAAAAAAGGTCAACTCCATTTGGTTACAGATGATGCAACTGAGGAAACTAGAAAATGTAAGTGATTTTTCTGGGGTTACATAGGTAGTGTCAGTGGCTGAATTTGAACCAAGTCTTCCATGCCCGGAGCCAGTGTTCTAATATTCTAGTTATTTCATTAGAGGTTTGCTTTTCTCCCCTCATACTGAGTTTACTCATCAAAGGTGAAAGTCAAAATCCATGGAGGTGAATACTTGTGATTCTACTTCTATTGTGTCCGGGAAACCAGGAAATCAGGGTTGAATGTTAGAGTACACCAAAGTGTTAGATTTCTTTTTCCGTCAACTGCCAAAGTTTGGCTAATTGCATACACAGACCTGTTGGAATGTTTGGATTCTGGTGGGATGCAGGTGGCTTTATATGGGCCCATTCTTGAATGCTTCAGTGATCCAGAAGCATTGATGTAATTGAATTTTTTTCAAAGTTTTTGAGGCAAGTGTGTTAGAGTGGAGCAAATACTCGGTATAGAGTCAGAAGACCTGGGCTCAATCACAGTTTTGCTAATTATTATATGACCTGCAACATGGCATTTACCCACTCAGTGCCTTTAATGTCTTCTTTTAAAAATAAATACAAGGACTTTAGTTAGATGGAACTATTGAAGATCAATTTTATCCTTAAATATTACACACTTAGACATTTACCTCTATGCAAAAGATAGTATCAGCAAAATGAAATACATTTTATTCTCTGAAGTAATTCCTGATATAATTGGGCAATGATATTTATATTTTCTCTTGCTGTTTATATTTATTTCCATTCTCGTTAGTATACTTGCTAATAATTCATCCTCAACTTTAGCATATGATTATTCAGTAGCTGTCTATGCCTCGTTGGTGTCACAGACTCTTTGGTTAACCATATCCAAACAGCTGCACTGGTCCCTAATGGGTCTTTTAAATTTAAATTTTAATTGCATTTTATGGCAGGCAAGCCTGGAATAGAAGGTTTGAAGACTCCAAACAGCCTCACTTAAAATCTTACACCTAGAATTTAATTGCAAATGCAAACCAGGAAAATTTCAATTATAATATGTTTAAGTTTTACAGTAGGAGTTTGGATTATGGTGAAAGCTGTTCCCCCACACACACTCTAAAAATGAACTATATAAATGGAAAAAATATAGGTTCTTAATGCATATGGAGGGATGAAATTAATGAGAAGTAAGAAACTGCTAGAATGGAACCCAGCTGCCGTCAATAGGATTCAGGCACCAGGCTCCCATAAGCTTCATTTAAGGGTAGTTGAAGAATTAGTAGGTAGAACTGATGAGCTACCTTTCACTGATATTTGAATAATCACAAAAAATAAAAGAAGCATAGCAGTACAAGATATAGGAAAACATTAACTCACTTTTCCGAAATAGGGAACATAAGAAGGTAAATTCTGCAATAATATTTTAGTGATTTGGGCTCCAGTTCCAGGAAAAAGTTCTGGAACATACTATTAAAGAAATGATTTGTGAACATTTATACAAGGAAGCAGTAATCATTCACCGTCCGTGTGGATTTATTAAGAACAGGTCATGACAGGCTGATCTTATATCTTTTCTGACAGCGTTGCTGAACTGGTAGATCAGCAGAATTTGAAAACAAAATATGATATTGTGGAAGAAATAACCAACAGTCTTTTACTGCATCATGGCAAAGGCATAATATGGCCATTATTGATTAACACGTTCATATGGGGAAAAAAAAAACAGAGGCATACTTCAAGTAAATCTTGCATTTTTCTTGTGTGTGTGTGTGTGTGTGTATGCATGTGTGTGCGTGTGTGTGTGCATGGGGAGTTCAGTGAATCTGGTTGCCTTTGTAACTTTATGCATTTAAAAATTAATCTGAAAAGGTGTCTATGGACTTCAGGTTCTATGAGACATAAAAAAATAAGAACCATTGGTTTAGAGTAAGGTGGAGAGAAGGGGCACAGCTCTGTAAGGGAATTGCCAACCCCCAGCTCTCTTGGACTGTGTTCACTAGTCACGGCTCAGGTAAACTGAGGGGAGACTGGTAAGGCATGAACAAGATGGCTCTGGGAGAAAGGGTTCCGCCCCTGTTTGCTCGAGGCTATTACCTGGAATTTGGGAGAACAATGATTGCTTCAGATATTTTTGTTAACCAGGGCATATGTGGTAGTTCTGGTACAAAGTCTGTGGATCTCCTTATGAGGACAAACTATTAGCTGATAGGTTCACTAAGGGCTCTAGTGTAGGGAAAGGTATAAAAGCACTGCTTGCTGTTACAATAAACGGAGTTGTCATTCACCATCTTGTCTCCTGCCTCAAAACATTGCTTACAGTTCGCTCCACCAAGGCCAACAGGCACTGTTGGTCAGAAAAAGACCTGGTGGTCTGAGGGCTCGGGCCCAAGTGCCCGAACACAGTTCCATTCATGCTCTGTCCCTGTCATTGCTTAGCAATAGTATTACACCATGTACACCAGTTTTCTGTACTGTGGTGCCATACTAGGGCACATTATTTTTCTTTTTCACCTGGTTTCCAGTTTGTTTATTTTGTAGGCCACTATTTTTGTCAGTGTTGACTTAGTCTCTTGGAACTTACTTATTTTCTTTTTTAAATTAATTAATTTATTTTCAGTTTTCAACACTCATTTCCACAAGATTTTGCATTCTAAATTCTCTCCCTATCTCTCCCTTCCCCCCAAGCCAAGACAGCAGGAATTCTGATTACTCCTTCCACCAATCTGACCTCCCTTCTATCACCTCCTTTATCCTCTTCCTGCTTACTTTCTTGTAGGCAAAACAGCTTTTGATACCTCACTGTCCGTATATGTCATTTCCCTGCTTCTTGGAAAAATAATTTTTAACATTTTTTTTAATTTTGAGTTCCAAATTGTCTCCCTTCTTCCCTCTCCTTCATTGAGAAGGCAAGCAATTAAAAATAAGTTATACATGTGTAGTTATGTAAAACATTTCCATAATAGTCATGTTTTGAAAGACTATATTTACCTCCATCCTATCTTACCCCCCCACTTACTCTATTTTCGTCTTTGACCCTAGCCCTTTTCAAAAGTGTTTGCTTCTGAACAGCCCCTCTCTCAGTCTATCCTCCCTTCTATTATCTTACCCTCCCCTTTATTTCCTTCCCTCTTACTCTCCTGTAGGATAAGATACCCAATTGACTTTGTCTGTTATTCCCTCCTCAAGTCAAATCTTCTAAGAGTTATAGGAACCTTTGTTCACTCACTTCCTCTCACCTCCCCCCTCTTGCTTCCATTGTGAAACATTTTTCTTGCCTCTTTTATGTGAAATAATTTACCCCATTCTCTCTATCCCTTTCTGCTTCTCCCAGTATATTACTTTCACTCCTTAATTTTATTTTAAAGGTATTATCCCTTAATATTAAACTTACCCTGTGCCATCTGTCTATGTATCTATCTACCTATCTGTCTTTATATATTTCCTCCAACTACATTAATACTGAGAAAGGTATCATGAGTTACAAATATCCTCTTTCCATGTAAGAATGAAAATGGTTTGACTTTAATAAGTCACTTCATGATTTCTTTGTCCTATTTACCTTTTTATGCATCTCTTGATTCTTATATTTGAGAGTCAGATTTTCTGTTCACTTCTGGTCTTTTCATCAAGAATGTTTGAAAGTCTTCTAGTTCATCAAATGTTCATCTGCCCCCACCCTCAGTGAAGTATTATACTCAGTTTTGCTGGTTAAGTGATTCTTGGTTTTAATCCTAGCCCCTCTGATCTCTGGAATATCATATTACAAACTCTTTGATTCCTTAATGTAGAAACTGCTAGACATTGTGTTATCCTGTGTCTCCACAATATTTGAATTGTTACTTTCTGGATGCTTGTAACATATTCCCCTTATCCTGAGAACTCTGGAATTCAGTACAATATTCCTAGGAGTTTTCCTTTTGGGACCTCTTCCAAGAGGCAATTGGTAGATGCTTAAATTTCTACTTTATCCTTTGGTTCTAGAATATCAGCAGAGTTTTCCTTGATAATTTCTTGAAAGATGACATCTGCACTCTTTTTGTAAATATGTCTTTCAGGTAGTCTAATAATTTTTAAATTATCTCTCCTGGATCCATTTTCCAGGTGAGTGGTTTTTCTGTTGAGGTATTTCACTTTGTCTTCTGTTTTTTTTATTCATTTGGTTCTGTTTTATAATTTCTTGATTTTTCATAAAGTTATTAGCTTCTATCTCCTCTATTCTAATTTTTAAGGAATTATTTTCTTCAGTGAGTTTTTGGACCCCCTTTTCCATTTGGTCAATTCTGCTTTTTAAGAGAGTCTTCTCCTTATTGGAAGTTTTGACCTCTTTAGCCATTTGGGTTAGTCTATTTTTTTAAGTGTTATTGTCTTCAGAATTTTTTGGGGTCTCCTATAGCAAGCTGTTGACTCATTTTTCATGATTTTCTTGCATCACTCTAATTCTTCTTCCCAATTTTCCCTCTATTTTTTCTTGCTTGATTTTCAAAATCCTTTTTGGACTCTTCCATGGCCTGAGAATAATTAATATTTTTCTTGGAGGCTTTTGATGCAGGAGCTTTAACTTTTTGTCTTCTGGTTGTGTGTTTTAATCATCTTTGTCACAAAAGTAAGATTCTATAGTCTAAGATATTTTTGTATACTGTCTGTTCATCTTCCCAGCCAAATGCTTGACTTTTTAACTCTTTGTCAAAGTAGGACTCTGCTTGCAGTGAGGGTGGGTGTACTCTCTGAGGCTTCAGAAGTTTTGTATCACCTGCACAATTCCCCAGAGTCTGTGGGCCCAGCACTCTAGAAACAACTGTGGCTGCTGCTGCTGTTTTTCCCATAGCCACACTCCCTCATCCCCCATGCCAGGGCTGAGGCCAGACCACCTCTGGACCATATGTTCCTCTTTCACCCAGGTTCCACAGTTTTCCCACTGACCTTCTACACTGTTGGTTGAGAAATCTGAAAACTTGCACAGTTGAAGTGATTCAGTTCGCTGACATCTGCTGTAGCCCTGTCTGTTCCAGTGCAGCCCACACTCCCTGCCTTGTGTGATACATCCTTTTTGTCGACCCTCCAGGTTGCCTTGGCCTAGAGATTTGTTTCCCTCTGTCATTTTTTGGGTTCTGAAGCTATAGAATTTGTTTAGAGTCATTTTTACAGGTATTTTTAGGGGTTTGATCTAATCCCTGCTTTTATTTTACCATCTTGGGTCTGTCCCCTACATTGCAGAACATTTTCAAGGGTACAACTAGTATGTTGAGGGGCCTGGAAGTTATAGGAAAAAAACAGTTTTACAAACACAGTGTGTTTAATTCAGAAAAGACAAGAAATGAGGTGAGGAGAGAGGAGAGTCGATGGACTCAGTGATTTGCAAGATTCTACTTAGCCAGAGATGACAATGTCAGGGGCAGTATGTGGGGAGAATGTGTAGAAAGAGAAATTTCAGTTGAGCATGTGGGGTAAAGCGTGATGGCATTCCAATAATTTGATATTTCTAAAGTTAGAATGGAATGCTTTGGAAAATAGTAATTTCTGCATCACTGGAAGTCTTTAAGTAGAAACCTAGATGAACTGTATAAGATACGTTCATTAAGATACATATAATAATAAATTACTGCTGTGAATGTTTCTGACTCTGAGATTTTGTGATTCTGATATTCATATGGTAAATCACGACAAGAACGTTTTGGTTGCATCATATTTTATTCTTCCTATGTCATACATATAATATTTATCTGAACAGAAGGAAAATATAGATCACAATATGGCATGGAAAGGGAACACGTGGAATGTATCCATGTCAAGTGTTTTTGTAAGACTTTGGATTGTCCCTACCTTCAGGTTGAGTAGGTGCCTCTGGGCTATGTTTTCATTTGAACAAGTACCTCTATTTCCTTAGCTTATCTTGGGTCAGGCAACAGAATGAGGTTATGAGGTAGGGAATGCACAATGATGCATTTTATTCCAGGAAAATAAGATTCTAATGCAACATCTTAGAAGTTCATGAGTATCAAGTTGTGAAAATCCAAGAGTGGAAGAAGAAAATGTTCAGAGGACAAAGCAGTGAATTAAAAAAAAAACAAATAAACATTTTAAAGCATCTACTCTATGTCAGACACTATACTAAGACCTGGAGATGAAAACACAATAAATGAAATAATTCATCCTGAGCTTGAACTTTAATGAGAGCAAAAAATAAGGACATAAGGCACGTAGAGAATTAACATGCAAAGTAGTGAATTCCAAGATGGGGATGGCACTAGTAGTTGAATGCTTAAGAAAATTAATCAACCAAAAGGTGATGGTTTTGGTGCATTTTAAATGTATAGTTATGCTGTGTAGGCAAAGTAAGATATGAGTGCTTCCGAAGAATGGAGAATCGCTAGTGAAATTAAGGAAAAGGCATAATGAGTCTGTGGGGGAAAAGTTAACCTCAAAAAAAAAAAAATCAATAGCAAATGTCAGCAAATGTCACCACTATTCTAGCCTCCAGGTGAGGAAATCCCAAGATTCTGGAACTGAAGGAATAATGAAGACTTTTTTAAGGGAAAAGATCCCAACAACTCAGCCATATCATATCCATTAAATCTCAGATATCTGGAAAATATTTTAAGCTTCGATTTTAGTTGCCTAGGAACAAAGCTCCAGGTTATAATATTTTCCTACAAAATTAAGTGGCCCGTAAATTACTGTCTCATTTAATGTCAATTTTTCATCAAACACATTAATGTTGTTAGATATTATATGGCCATATATCACAGCAAATTGTACACAGGACTGTATCACTCATTCAGTCAGAAAAATTACAGTTTATTAGGTGGGTAAACTTTCTAGGTCCAGTCCATGTAGTTGTACCAAGTAGTTTAGCTCAATTAAGATTAAATAGAATTTATAATTGCGATCCTATTCTTAAAGGTGGTTAAATGATTTTAAAAGGAGGAGTATTTCACAAAGATGTCATATACTTCAATAAAAATTTTATTTCATTTTACTTCTCCCCTAGGTCCTATTGTAGATTTCAAATTCCCAACCCTCAACATCTATAGTTTAGCAAAGTCTTGATGTGTTTCTTTGATCCATAGAATTAGTAGTCAGATTCAGATGATGTTTCTCTGCTATAGTGGATGCAACATTATGTTACATAAAAAAATCAATTTTAATTTACATTAAAGCATTTTATTTAGTGTAGTTTTCAAAAATACCATAAGCTTCTTCTTGAGGACAGTGAAAGGGAGTTATTTTTTTAATATAAATTTATTTATTTAACTTTTTCCATTCATTTTCACAAAATTTTGGGTTCCAAATTTTCTCCCCTTTTATCCCTTCCCCCCACCCCAATAAACCGAGCATTTTAATTTTCCCTATCACCAATCTGCCCTCTCTTCTATCATCCCTCCCTTCTCTTGTCCCCATCTTCTCATTTGTCCTGTAGGGCCAGATGACTTTCTATTCCCCATTAACTGTATTTCTTATTTCCTAGTACAAGAACAATACTAAACAGTTGTTCCTAAAACTTTGAGTTCTCTCCATCCCTCCCTCCCCACCCATTCCCTTTGGGAAGGCAGGAAATTCAATATAGGCCCTCTCTGTGTAATTTTGCAAGTGACTTCCATAATATTTGTGTTGTGTAAGACTAACTGTGTTTCCCTCCATCCTATCCTGCCCCCCATTGTTTCTATTCTGTCTTTGGATCCTGTCCCTCCCCAAGAGTGTTGACTTCAAATTGCTCCCTCCTCCCATTGCCCTCCCTTCCATCATCCCCCCCACCTTGCTTATCTCCTTCTCCCCCACTATCCTGTATTGGAAGATAGGTTTTCATACCAAAATGAGTGTGCATTTTATTCCTTCCTTTAGTGGAATGTGATGAGGGTAAACTTCTTGGTTTTTTTTTTTTTTTTTTTCTCAGCTCTCCTCTTTTCCCCTCCACTAAAAAGTCTCCTGCTTGCCTCTTGAATGAGATAAAATTTACCCTATTCCATTTCACCCTCTTTCCTCCCACTACATTTCTCTCTCACCATTTACCTTAATTTCTTTTAAGATATGGTCCCATCCTATTCAATTCACTCTGTGCTCTCTGTCTCTGTATGTGCGTGCATGTGTGTACGTGTGTGTGTATGTGTGTGTGGCCCCACGAACTACCCAGATACTGAAGAGTTTTAAGAGTTACAAATATTGTCTTTCCATGTAGGAATGTAAACAGTTCACTTTTGGTAAGTCCCTTCTGACTTCTCTTTGCTGTTTACTTTTTCATGCTTCTTCTCATTCTTGTGTTTGAAGGTCAAGTTTTCTTTTCAGGTCGGCTCTTTTCATCAAGAATGCTTGAAAGTCCTCTGTTTCATTGAAAGACCATATTTTCCCCTGAAGTATTATACTCAGTTGTGCTGGGTAGATGATTCTTGGTTTTACTCCTAGTTCCTTTGACTTCTGGAATATCCTATTCCATGCCCTTTGATCCTTTAATGTAGAAGTTGCTAGATCTTGTGTTATCCTGATTGTATCTCCACAATACTGTAATTATTTCTTTCTAGCTGCTTGCAATACTTTCTCCTTGACCTGGGAATTCTGGAATTTGGCCACAATGTTCCTAGGAGTTTCTCTTTTTGGATCTCTTTCAGGTGGGGATCGATGGATTCTTTCAATACTTATTTTGCCCTCTGGTTGTAGAATGTCAGGGCAGTTTTCCTTGATAATTTCATGGAAGATGATGTCTAGGCTCTTTTTTTGATCATGACTTTCAGGTAGTCCCATAATTTTTAAATTGTCTGTCCTGGATCTATTTTCCAGGTCAATTGTTTTTCCAATGAGATATTTCACATTATCTTCCATTTTTTCATTTTTTTCGTTTTGTTTGGTGATTTCTTGGTTTCTCAGAAAGTCATTAGACTCCATCTCTTCCATTCTAATTTTGAGAGAACTATTGCCTTCAGTGAGGTTTTGAACCTCTTTTTCCATTTGGCTAATTCTGCTTTTGAAAGCATTCTTCTCCTCATTGGCTTTTGAACCTCTTTTGCCAATTGAGTGAGCCTATTTTTCAAGGTGTTATTTTCTTCAGCATTTTTTTGGGGTCTCCTTTATCAAGGTATTGACCCATTTTTCATGCTTTTCTTGCATCTCTCTCATTTCTCTTCCCAGTTTTTCCTCCACCTGTCTAACTTGATTTTCAAAATCCTTTTTGAGCGCTTCCATGGCCTGAGCCCACTGGACATCCACCTGGGATGTCTGGGATACAGAGGCCCTGACCTCCACGTCTTTCCCTGTTGATAAGAATCCTTCCTCGTCATCAGACTTGAAAGGTGGGAACAGCTGTACCCCATCAAAGTAGCTTTCTATAGTCTTATTTTTCTTCCCTTTTCTGGGCATTTTCCCAACCAGTTGCTTGACTTCTGAGATTCCTGTCTACCCCCGACTAGATCCTCCCAGCTAGTGCTTGGGGTCTGAGATTGAAATGGGCATTCCGTGGCAGGTGCAGCTGCTATTCAATATGATCTTAAGTTCTGGTGCTCAGGTGGGGGCAGGGCCGCCTCCCAGGCTCAGTTCCCTCAGGGGCTTTATGCAGAGACCTTCAGTAATGGAGCAGGTGGGGGCAGGGCTGTCTCGCAGGCTCAGTTCCCTCAAGGGATTTATGCAGAAACCTTTGGTAATGGCCCTGATCTTCTGCCTGCTGCTCAGGCAGTCCCAAGTGCTGCTGCCTCTGCCCCTGTCTCCGCCGCTGCCTCCCAAGCGGGCCTGAGTCACGGAGACACCCAGCTCCCCTCTCGGCCAGCCCAGACATCTCTCTCATTGACCTATAGCGTCTGTGGGCAGAGGGATCTTCACAGCCCCCGGAGATTCATCCCTGAAGCCTGCTCGCATCTGCTCCTCTAGGGCCGTGCAGCCAGGGAAGCTCAGGTGTGGACTTCACTGTCCAGAGCACGATGGACCCCTGGGGACGGCTCTCCAGGGCTCTCTGGAATGGAGATCTTTTCCACTCTGTTTCTGCGCACCTTGCGGTGATCCAGAATTTGTGGGGAGTTCTTTTTGCTGGAAATATATGGGCTATGGGTTCGGAGCTAGCATATGTGAGTCTTTCTACTCCGCCATCTTGGCTCCAGTTATGAGAGGAGTTACTTTTAAAAGAACTAGCTCACTGACCAACATATACTAAATGATCAAAGAAACTGAATTAAATTGAGCTAGGAAGCTATTTCTTTCCCCCCGCCTACCCTCACATAAAGATGATCTACTGACCCTAGGACCTTTTTGGTAATTCTTCAATGTTCAATACATTGGAATAGTGAAACATTTTATTTTTTTAAATTTAGAAATATTATTTATATTCAGTGTTCTACAATCACTACCATATAAGTTAGATTTTTGCCTCCCTCCCTCCCCTTCTTTTATCCTTCCCTCCCTAAGATGGCATACAATTTTATATAGGTTCTACACATATATTCCTATTAAATACATTGTCACCATAGTCATGTTGCACAGGAGAATTAAAATGAAAGGGAGAAATCATACAACAAATTAAAATGCAATACAAAAGAAAGTGATTTGCTACATTTTTCGATTGAATTCCCTATTTCCGCCATTTTGCCTTAAGAGATCATTGGGAATTTTTTAAGTCCTTTCATTGCAGTGAAATTCTAAGTCTACCAGATAAAATCCTCTCACACTATGATTGTTGCTGTGTATAGAGTTTTCCTTGTTCTGATCCTTTCCCTCATCATCAGATCATATAAGTCTTTCCAGACCTCTCTGAAGTTTTCTTGTTTATCATTTCTTATGGTACAATAGTATTCCATTAAAATTATATTCCACAATTTATTCAGCCATTCCCCAATTGATGGGCATCCCCTTGATGTCCAGTTTTTGGCTACCACAAAGAGTGCTACTATAAATATTTTTGTACATGTGGGACCCTTTCTCATTTTTATGACCTCTTGGGGATATGTTCCTACAAACTGTGTTGCTGGGTCAAAGGGTATGCACTGTTTTGTAGCCCTTTGGGCATAGTTCTAAACTTCTCTCCAGATTTGTTGGATGAGTTCACAGCATCACTAACAATGAATTAGTGCTCCAACTCTCTCACATCTTCTTCAACATTTATCATCTTCCTGTATTGTCATGTTAGCCAATCTCATAGGTGTGATGTGGTATGTCAGAGTTGTTTTTATTCGCATCTCTCTAATCAGTAGTGATTTACAGTGTTTTTTCATATGACTATAGATATCTTTAATTTCTTCCTCTGAAAACTACCTGTTCATATCCTTTGACCATTTATCAATTGGGGAATGATTTGTATTCTTGTACATTTGACTCAGTTCTCTACATATTTTAGAAATGAGTCCTTTATCACAGACACTAGTCACAAAAATTCTTTCCCAGTTTTCTGCTTCCCTCCTAATCTTGATTGCATTGGAATTGGTTGTGCAAAAAATTTTCAGTTTGCTGTAATCCAAACTATCTATTTTGTACTCCATAATGATTTCTATCTCTCATTAAGTCAAAATATATAAATCTGATAAATACACTATTCCTTGCTCCATTAATTCATTTATAGTATCAATATCTATACCAAGATACTGTACCCCTTTGGACTTTATTCTTGTGTACGGTGTCAGGTATTGGTCTATGTCTAGTTTCTGCCACAATGTTGGCAGAAACAGCAATTTTTTCCCAGAAATTTTTGTCAAACAGTGAGTTCTTATCACAGAATCTGGGGTTCTTGGGTTTATCAAACAGCAGATTGCTATATTCATTGACTACTGTGTCTTGAGGACCTAGCCATTGGTCTATCCTTCTATTTCTTAGTCAGTACCAAGGGGTTTTGATAATTGCTGCTTTATAATATAATTTAAGATCCGATAAAACTAGGTCACCTTCCCTAGCATTTCTTCATTTATTTCCATTAGTTCCCTTGATATTCTGGACCTTTTGTCCTTCCAGAAGAATTTTGATATCATTTTTTTTCCAGGTGTGGAAAATAATTATCTGATAGTTTAATTGGGATGACACTAAATAAGTAAATTAATTTCGGTAGAATTGTCATTTTCATTATATTGACTAAGCCTACCTACGATCATCTAATGTTTTTCCACTTACTTAGATCTGACTTTCTTTGTGCTAAAAGTATCTTGTAAATATATTCATATAGTCCCTGGACTTGCTTTGGCATGTAGACTCCAAAACATTTTATAGGGTCTATCCTAGCTTTAAATGGGATTTCTCTTTCTATCTCTTGCTGTTGGGCTTTGTTAGTAATATGTAGAGATGCAAATGACTTGTGTGAGTTTATATTGTAACCTGTAACTTTGCCAAAGTTGTTTCCTATTCCAAGTAGATTTTTTACTTGAATCTCTGGAATTCTATAAGGATATCATCATATCACCTGGAGAGAGTAATAATTTAGTTTTTTCTTTGCTTATTCTAATTCTTTCAATTTCTTTTGCTTCTCTTATTATTACAGTTAACATTTCTAGTATCATCTTGAATAATAGTGGTCATAATGAACATCCTTGTTTCACCCCTGATCTTATTGGAAATGCATCTAACTTATTATCTCCATTGTGTATAATGCTTGTTGAAGGTTTTAGGTAGATATTGCTTATTATTGTATGGAAAGTTCCCTTTATTTCTATGCTCTCCATTGTGTTTAATAGGAATGGGTGGTGTATTTTGTCAGAAGCTTTTTCTGCATCTATTGAGATAATTATGTGATTTCTGTTAGGTTTATTGTTGATGTGATCAACAATGCTAACAGTTTTCTTAATATTGAACCAGCCCTGCATTCCTGGTATGAATCCTACCTGATCACAATGTTGTATTCTCATGGTAAGTTGCTGTATTATTTTTGCTAAAATCTTATTTAAAATTTTTGCATCTATATTCAATAGAAGAATTGGTCTATAATTTTCTTCCTCTGTTTTGGATTTTCCTGGTTTAGGTATCAAAACCATATTTGTATCATAAAAAGAATTTGGAAGAACTCCTTCTTCCCCAATTTCCCCAAAAATTTCCCCAAAAATCTATATAGTATTGGAGTTAACTGTTCTTTAAATGTTTGATGGAATTAACTTGTAAATCCATCAGATCCTGGAGATTTTTTCCTAGGGAGTTCATTAATGTCTTATTCAAAATCTTTTTCTGAGATGGGGTTATTTAAGTATTCAAATTCCCTTCTGTTGATCTGGGCAACTTATATTTTTTAAAGTAACCGTCCGTCTCATTTAGATTGTCAAATTTATGGACTTCAAGTAATTTCTAATTATCATTTCAATTTCCTCTTCGTTGGAGGTGAGTTCACCCCTTTCATGTTTGATACTTGGAATTTGGTTTTCTTCTTTCTTTTTGTAATCAAATTGGCCAAATCTTTATCAATATTATTTTTTTCATAAAACCAATTTTTACTTTTATGTATTGGTTCAATAGTTTTCTTAATTTCAGTTTTATTAATCACTCCTTTGGTTTTCAGTATTTCTAATTTGAGATTTACTAGGGGATTTTCAATTGGTTCTTTTTCGAGCTTTTTTCAGCTACATGCCCAATTCACTGATCTACTCTTTCTCTATTTTACTCATGTAGGCATTCAAAGATATAAAGCTTCCTCTAAGAATTGCTTTTGCAGTATCCCATAAGATTTGGTAGGTTGTCTCATTATTTTCATTCTCTTGAATGAAGTTGATTTTTCCTATGATTTGTTGTTTGACCCACTCATTATTTAGGAGGAGATTATTTAGTTTCCAATTAATTTTTGGTTTATCTTTCCATGGTCTTTATTGCATATAATTTTCATTGTGTTATGATCTGAGAAGGATGCTTTGATTATCTCTACCTTTCTGCACTGGATTGTGAGGTTCTTATGGACTAGTACATCATCTGTTCTAATATATGTGCCATGTACATCTGAGAAAAAGGTATATTCCTTCCTATCACTATTCAGTTTTACCCCAGAGATCTGACATATCTACCTTTTCCAGAGTTTTATTCACCTCTTTAATTTCTTTTTTGGTTATTTTAAAATTAGATTTATCTAGTTCAGAAAGGGGGAAGTTGAGGTCCCCACTAGTATAATTTTCTATCTCTTCCTGTCACCCCCTTATCTTCTTCTCTAAGCATTTGGATGCTATACCACTTGGACCATATATGTTTAGTAATGTCATTGCTTCGTTGTCTATGGTACCTTTTAGCAGGATATAGTTTCCTTCTTTATGTCTTTTGATTAGATATAGTTCTGCTTTTGCTTTATCTGAGATTAGGATTGCTATCCTTACTTTTTTTTATGTGAGCTGAAGCACAATATATTCTGCTCCAACCTTTTACCTTTAGCCTGTGTATCCCCACGTTTCAAATGTGCTTCTTGTAAACGACATATGGTGAGATTGTGGCTTTTTATCCATTCACTATCATTCTTCTTTTTATGGGAGAGTTCATCCCATTCACATTCACTGTTGTGGTTACTATCTGTGTCTTTCCCTCCATCCTTTTTCTCACCATTTGTGCTTTTAATTCTCCCTTCTCCCTTCCCCTCCACAGTAGAGTTTAAATTTTTGACCACCACCTCCGTCAGTCTTCTCTTTTTTCTTTCAGCCCCCCTCCTTTTTATTCCTCTTTTCCCTTACTACTTCTTCCCTCCCTTTTATCCTTCCTTCCCCTTCTTTCTCCCTTCCACTCCTACTTCCAATAGAGCTAGTTACATTTATGTACTTTATCAAGTTTGTTTTCCTTTCATGAATCAAATCAAATAAGAATACCTCTCAAACAATGCTCATCTCCCTCCTCTCTTTTCCTCTGCTTTAATATAATTTTGTACTTTTTCCTGTGATATAATTTATCTTTTTCTGCTTCCTCCTCTTCACATCAACTGATACAATCCTTTTCCATGTTTAAATCACATTTTGATCTTCACATCATTTACTTTATACCTATTTCCTCTATCTATGTATATCCTTTTTATACTGCATAATTGATGTACAATTCTCAAGATTAAGCAGTATTATCATCTTCCCTTATAGGGAGGTAAACAGTTTCCCCACATTGCATAACAAGTTTTTCTTTTCCCCTATTTACATTTTTATGCCTTTCTTGAGACCTGTGTTTGAAGATCAAATTTTTTATTGATTTCTGGCTTCTTTATCAGGAAGATCTGGAAATCCCTTATTTCATTGAATGTCCATCTCCTTGCCTGTAATATTATGCTAAACTTTGCTGGGTAATTGATCTGTGTTTGTAGTCCCACTTCCTTTTCCTTACAGAATATCATATTTCACTTCCTTAGATCTTTTACTGGAGAAGTTGCAAGATCCTGTGTGATCCTGATGGAAGTTCCTTGATATTTGAATGTTGTCTTACTGGCTTCCAGTAGTATTTTCTCCTTCACTTGATAATTCTGGAATTTAGCAACAATATTTCTTAGTGTTTTTAGTTTGAGATCCCTTTCAGAAGGTGAACAGTGCATTATTTCAATGAGCATAATGAGTATTTTGACCTCTTGATCTAGCAGTTCTGGGCAGTTTTCCTTTATGATTTGTTGGAAGGTATTTTCTGGGCTCTTTCTTTATCATGGCTTTCTCCTTGATCTACTTTCTGGATAAGTTGTTTTTTCAATTAGATATTGGACATTTTCTTTTATCTTTTCATTATTTAGACTTTGACTGATTCTTGATGTCTCATGGAGTCATTATCTTCTGCTTGCCCTAGTCTAATTTTTATCGAATTGTTTTCTTCAGTTATCTTTTGTATCTCTTTTTCCATTCATCCAATTACTCTTTTCAAGGAATTATTTTCTCCAGTTCATTTTTGTATTTCCTTTTCCATTTGTTCAATTTTCCTTTTTTAAAGAGCTATTCTCTTCAGTGAATTATTTTTTCATACTTTTAAAACCATTGGCCAATTTTTCTTCTATTTCCTTCTTCAGCTTTTCTAAGATTGGTTTTTGTGCCTGGGACCAGTTCATAGGCCCTTCTGAAGTTTCAGATTGGAGTACAGTATCAATACTGACCTCTTTGGCATTCATGTTTTGATCCTTGTCTCCATAGAAAGATTCTATGGTCTTTCCCTTCCTGCTTTGCTTCTTATTCATGATGATGACACTTTGGGTATTCTGGCATCTAGTTCTTTTAGCTAGAAGCAAAAAACCTAGTGTTGAGCTTGCTGGTGCAAGAAAGGAGAGGTCAGATGAACTCCTTGTAGTGTTTTCCTGGGTTAGCCCTGGAGCTAGCTTGTTAAATGTGAGGAACGGGTGGTTTGTTCATGGGAGGTCTCCTCAGATGAGCTAGACCAAAGGCAAGTTCAGCAGTTGGTGATCCCAGCTGTCCTAGTGTCTTCTCGTTTACTTTGGAGTGCTGAGGCATGCCTGGAATCCTGTTGTTGGTGTTTGTGAGGCTCCATCCCCTTGGGGCAATGGATCTCCTCCTGGTTCAGTGAGGTAGGGCTGTATGAGACAGTTCAGGTCCTCCACCACAGTAAGAGGAATCCTCCTTAGTGATCCTAGCCTCAGGTACTAAAAGACTGTTTGCCCCTTCTGCTTATCTCACTGATCCAGGATTTTTCTGGGGAAAGATTTTATGGTTCTTTCAAGTTCAACAAGGGAATGGGGAGAGAGAGCATTTACTGATCACTCTGCCATTTTGGTTCCTGGAAGTTCAAGTAAGCGACTAGTTGAATATTTTAGAAACCAATGTCAAAGGAAAGAAAAGTCCAAGAGATCCACTAAAACAAGTGGTTGTTTTTTTTTTTAATCGCATAATTTCAAGTTGATGGATTAGAGGCAACAAGTTGAACTCTCTCACTACCCCACTCCAAATAATTTTAAAACAATATGTCAAATTGAATTCTAGAGTAGTACAGCCAAAAAAAGGCTGATATGAGACATTTTTCTAATCCAGGACAATTTAGCATATTAGTAGGAGAGTTCTGGAACACTGGAGGTGGAAGGCCATACCCGGTAACACCTGGGAGCTACATCAGTTACAGACTTGGAATGACTGTGACAGTGGTGGTGGAAACTTCAAAAATTCTCAGACTACAAATGGTAGAGAGATTGCAAAACTGGCCTTAAAAATATAACAGTGGAGACCATAGCTGACTCTTGGCATGGGACCAGGAGTTTCAACTCCTTTGCCAATTTCTGGATTCCACTGTCAAGGCAGAAGGGGACACTATCACTTGCAAATACAAAAGAATAGGGAGACTAATCACAGTTCCAGGGCCAAGAGGAATACTAACACTTGTGCTGCAAGGGAGCAAAGGTTCTTTCTTGGCAAACACCAGAGAACAGACAAGGAGAACAATGACCATGTCTCTCCTCTAACTACACCAATTTAGAAACATCAAAAGCATTCAGACTCCTAGAACTAACTTTAAAAGCAGTAGCCAAAAAAAAAAAAAAATTAAAAGCCCAAAGCCTGGGACAGTGCCTTCTCACCTCCAAAGTGAGCAGAATCCAACTGTAACAAAGTTCAAGGTCAAGAAATAGGTTGGAAAAATGAAGTAAACAATAAAAAGCTTCTATAATGGCAGGGAAAATCAAGGCAGAAACTCAGAAGACAATGTAGTGGTTAAAAGGTACAAGCAAAATATTGAAGAACCCAAATTGGAGAAAACCTAAACAAGAATTGCTGGAAAAGTCTAAGAAATTTATAAGAGTTGTAGAGAAAAATTGGGAAATAAAATGAGAAGTACAAAAGCTTGCTAAATAAAATTATTTCTTTAGTATTGGACTCAAGCAAGTGGAAACTAATGACTTCAAGAAACATTAGAAAACAATAAAACAAAGTCAAAAAATGGGAAAATAGAAAAACAATATGAAATATCTCACCAGAAAACCAATTGACCTAGAAAAGATAAAAAAGATATAATTTAAGAACCTTGGACTGCCTGTTACCAAGGAAAGAGACTAGATGTATTTCAAGAAATTATAAAAAATTATATAAACCTGCCCTGGTATTTTCTATCCAGAAAATAAAATACAAATTGACAGAATCCACTGATTACTTTCTGACAGAGTTACCAAAAGGAAAATTCTTATGAATATTATAGCCAAATTCTAGAGTTCTCATATCAAGGAAAAAATATTGCAAGAAGTCAGAAGAGCAACAGACAACAAAAGCAATCATTTAAATATCATGGAACCACAATTATTATCATGTAAGATCTAGTAGCTTCCACACTAAAGGAACAGAGAAATTGAAATATATTAATATGGAAAGTCTTGGAGGTATAATTCCAGTAAGAATATCCTACGCACAAAACCAGAGTTTAGTCCTTCAGGGGAAAAATGAAAGTTTAATGAAATAAAGGATTTTTAAACATTCCTGATGAAAAGATCAGGGCCAAATAGAAAATATGACATTCAAACATAAAGCTTAAGAGAAGCATAAAAAATCAAATATAAAAGAGAAATCATAAAGGACTAAATAAGGTTCAATTTTTTATATTCTTATATAACTCAGGGTGCTAGGAATAAACTCTTGTAGGATTTATTTCCCTTACACATTACTATAGTTCTTACATCCCCAAAACTGTGATCCTCATTTATACTATACTGTCCACTTAAAATGATTACAAGATTATATCTTACATAGAACCATTTATTTAAAATTAAGATAAAAAATCTATAGTAATATGTCACAGTTACTCAATATTATCAACTATGTAGATAAGCAGTACGTCACAGTGTAAATATAAACCTGGATTCACTATCACACTAATTATCTCATTGTCTATGAGTTGAAATGAGTACCGAAATGTACAGACTTAAAGAAACCTGGCAGAGAGGTCTATAAATGGAAAGAAACAAACAAACGACCAAAAACCGAAACCATGCACACAAGAGTAAGTACTAAATGAGGCCTTGATATCATTAGTCTACACAGGAATATCTACTTGACAGCAACCCACTTCTCTGACAGGTGTTCTCCTTATGGTTCTTTCTATTCTGATGGGCAAATATTCTTCTTATCAAACAGATCATGCATTGACAGGCTCATGAACTCATAATCACCATTAAAAAGGGTGCGAAACAGAAGTTTATAGACCAGCCCTCAAGGGCCATGATTGAAAACTTCAAAGAAACATACATCTCCCTGCATGTCATTAAAAGTAAAAGGGTAACTCTGCATCTGTATATCCAACACACAACTTTCAGATTGGTGAGGTGGAACCCAAATCCTGTGCTGATGGAGAAGACGCCTATGGTAAGAGACTAGATCTGACCCAGAAGGCAGAAGAGCTGAGGAAGCAACTGAAGGTAAAGTAGAAAGGCAAATATTTGGTGCTGGCCTCCCTGGAGAACAATATGGTCCCCAAAACGAACCATGTAGGGGACTACTAATGTGAGAAGGGCCTAGGACACACAGCCAAGGATATCAGTGATCTTAGCAAAGACCTTAACAAGTTCAGCAAGACCATGGAGAACACTGACTTTAAGGAGAGGTAGGAGGCCTCTGACTCTCTATCTGAGAGTCTCTAGGCTAGGATCCTGCTGTTCATAAGCTACCCCCATATCTGTGTCCTCTTTCCCTTGTCCCCTTTTAATTCTTCTAATTAAACCATTTGGCCCCACAGAGCAGTGGAAAAACTAAAAAAAAAAAAAGCATGCTAAAAGTTGCTATAGTGTTATATTTGCTAGTGATTCCCTTTAATCCAGAGGCTCTAATTCTGTTTAGTCTGCTTCTCTTTGGGCAGCGGAGAAAAACTCGTTCTCTCTTTCAATAAATAGGATGCTGCAGCATTCAATCTATGCTGTTGGTTAGCACACCTTTTGCCAGTTCAACTCCAAAACCTATGTTTCCAGTCTGCTTTTCCATCTCAGATTAGAGAGCTTAGCAAAAAGCAACAAGTTGCACTAAGACCTTGTATCTCAAACTATAAAGAGTATTGAATACCAAAATTTAAAACTGCAGCAGAGTTCTATTTTCGTCTAATGAGACTCAGATATTCTCTAGTCAATAAAAGAATGGGCAGTTAAATACTTCTTGTACGATATCTTAACTGCAAGACTTTTTTATGTTTTTTTTTAATTTATTTATTTTTCAGTTCTCCACATTAACTTCCACAAGAATTTGAATTCAAAATTTTCTTCCCATCTCTCCTCACCCCTACCCCAGGACAGCATACATGCCATACACCCCTTAGTACAATCTGTCCTTCCTTCTATCACCCACTCTTCTTCCATTCCCCCTTCCCCTCTATTTTCCTGTAGGGCAAAATAGATTTCTATACTCCAGTTGCATGCTAAAACAGTTTTTAACAATCATTATTAAAGCTTTGAGTTCCATGTTCTCTCTCTCCCTCCCCCCTCACTCTCACTCACTGAAAAAGCAAGCAATTCAGTATAGGTCATTCATGTGTCACAATGCAAAACACTTCCCTAATAGTTATGTTGTAACAGACTAACCTCATTTCCCTCTGTCCTACCTTGCCCTCCGTTTATTGCACTCTCTCCCTTCAGCTGTCCTCCCACAAAAGTATTTGCTTCCCTTTTCTCAATTTGCTGCCCCTTCTATTATCTTCCCTCCTATACCCTTTCCCCTTGCCTTGCTGTAGGGTAAAATAAATTTCCATATCCAACTGAGTGTGTGTTATTCCTCCTTAAGCCGAATTCCATGAGAATAAGACTCACTTTTTTCCTTTCATCTCTCCTCTTTCCCTCTCCATTGTAAAAGCTCTTTCTTCTCTTTTTTATGTGAGATGATTTGCTAAATTCTACCTCTCCCTTTCTTTTACTCTTAGTTCACTCCATTCAACAGTAAATTTTATTTTTCCATGTATTCTCCCTTCATATTCAGCTCATCTTGAACCCTCTGTCTATGTGCAAGTATCTTTCCACTATATATATGTATACGCATGTATGCATGTATATATACATACATACATAACACATATACATACCCACACACCTACATGTATATACACACCTACACATGCAATATACATACATATATCCATACACACCTACATATATGTACGCATGTATGTATGTGCACATACATACATATGCTCGTTATCTCTAACAACTCTAATACTGAAAAAGTCTCATGAGTTACAATTAGATCTTTCCATGTAGGAATGCAGAAATTCAGCTTTAATGAGTTTCTTAAGGCTTCTCTTTCCTGTTTACCTTTTCATGTTTCTCTAAATTCTTTTATTTGTATGTCATATTTTCTATTCAGCTCTAGTCTTTTCAACAAGGATACATAGAAGTCCTCTATTTCATTGAAATTCCACTTCCCCCTCTGAAGTATTATACTCAGTTTTGCTGGGTAGATGATTCTTTGTTTTAATCCTGCCTCCTTTGACCTCTAGAATATTATACTCCAAGCCCATCAATCCCTTAGTATAGAAGTCGCCAAATCCTGTGCTATCCTGACTGTATTTCAACAATACTTGAATTGTTTCTTCCTGGTTACTTATAATATTTTCTCCTTGACCTGAGGACTCTGGAATTTGGCTACAATATTCCTATGAGTTTTCCTTTTGGGATATCTTTCAGGAGGTGATTGGTGATTTTTTTTCCATTTCTATTTTGCCATTTGATTCTAGAATATGAGGGTAGTTTTCCTTGATAATTTCTTGGAAGATGATATCTAAACTCTTTTTTTTTGATCATGATTTTCGGGTAGACCAATAACTTTTGAATTATCTCTCCTATATCTATTTTCAGGTCAGTTGTATTTCCAATGAAATTTTTCACATTGTTTTCCATTTTTCCATTCTTTTGGTTTTGTTTTATAATTTCTTCATTTTTCATAAAGTCATTGGCTTCCATCTATTCCATTCTAATTTTTACATAACTATTTTCTTCAGTGAGCTTTTGAACCTACTTTTCCATTTGGCCGGTTCTGTTTTTTAAGCATTCTTCTCATTGGTGTTTTGGATCTCTTTTGCTATTTGGGTCAGTCTGTTTTCAATGGTGTTGCTTTCTTCAGTATTTCTATGACTCTCCTTTAGCAAGCTGTTGACTCACTTTTCATAATTTTCTTGAAACACTTTCATTTCTCTTCCCATTTTTTCCCTCAATCTCCTGTACTTGATTTTCAAAATTCTTTTTGAACTCTTCCATGACCTAAGACTGTTGCATATCTTTTTGGAATCTTTTGGTGTAGAACTCTTTACTTTGATGTCTTCCTCTGATGGTATGTTTTGTTCTTCTTCATCCGATAGAATAGAAGAAAATGCCTTTTTACCCAGAAAGTAACCTTCTATTGTCTTATTAGTGGGGCATTTTCTCAGCCAGTTACCTGACTTTTGAGTCCTTTGCTAACTGTAGGGTTTACTACTCTGGGGTTTAGAGGTTTTGTGCAGCTGTTCTCTGAGAGATCTCTAGGGACCTTTAAGTTCTCAGTTTCTCCTAGGAGGCATAATCAAAGGAGAGGAGTTTACATCTCTCCTAGCCTGCACTCTGCTCTGAGAGCAACCACAAGCACTCTTTTCTGCCCTCAACTGACAGTAAGATTCCCTCTCAGTAGCCACCACTAGCTCCACCACTCAAGCACCAGAGCTCTTCCTCACCCCAGGATCGCCATTCACCACTGTGATGAAGGTCAACCAACTGATTCCTCTGATCTTTAGCCCCAGGGCTGCAAAAGTGGATTCATCTGCTGTAGTGGCTTCTGAGCCCTGGGACTGGGGATAGGAGTAGACTAAGCTCTTACCCAGGTGAAAAACTTTTCTTACTGACCTTTGAAGCTATCTTTAGAGTTTGGGGTTGAGAAATCTGGGAATTTCAGCTTCTACCCATGACTCCATGTCCTGAAGTCCCATCTTTGCCTTGTGGCTCCGGCTGAGTTAAGTTCTGCCAGAGTCTGGTGCAATAGACCCTTCCTGTTGGCCTTCCAGGCTGTCTTGGGCTGGAAATCTGTTTCACTCTGTCATTTAGTGGCTTCTACTGCTCTAGAATTTGTTTGGAGTCATTTTTACAGGTATTTTATGGGTTATGGGGGAGAGCTAGAGCAGATCTGTCCTTCTACTCTGACATCTTGGGTCCACACTCTCCATGCCTCCCCCGGCTCCCCACCTTGGCAAGTTTCTTTATATAGCTCCATCTAGTTTTCTTTTCAACCCTACTTGTGTTCTTCCTCGCCTCCTGCTCATTTTTTTCATGACTCCATGCAGGTTCTTCACTACTTTTAATGCCTGAAATTAGAGATTCCTGGTATTCAGTGATCCACTTTTCCTTTCTGAATTAAAAACTTAAACCCCTCTTTGATTTTAGTTTTAAAACCTACAGTTTTCATTTAATGGTCAGAATCTCCAGTTATTTAACTTATCATTTTGTGAGTTTCCACTTTGTAAGTCTTAAAAACAATTACATGCAAATAAGTTAAGGGATCACACTGCTTGGTAGCCTCACAGAGCAATAGTCAAAATAGATCTCAACATTCTGTGACTGAAAACTATTTCTTCCTGCTTGTATTTTAAATATTTTTGTGCATATTTTTCTACTTCATTCACCCAGGAAACTATTAAATTATAAAAAGGGAATTATTATGCATAATTTACAAGCTTATTTAAAACTTTTCATTCCTTCAAAAAGTCATTTACTGCTTTCTGGCAACCAGAATTCCCAAACTTTATCGGAACATTATTTCTTTACTGATGTATTCTAGCAGTTTTTATTAAACAAAATTAGTTTTGTGCTGCTTTTGGCCAACAAACTGTTCATACCTTGTATTCTTAACAAGATGATTTTTTCTGTATGTAAAATTACTTTTTCTTCACTTGTCAACAATTCACTTTTTGACTGAGTACCTAAATATTTAAAAACTGGGTGTTGGATCTTTAATTTTTGAAGAGTAGAGTCTCTTCATTTATAGGTTAAAAATAGGTAGGAACATGTATATAAAAATTTAACCAGACCAGAGTTATCTCTGTATCATGGCAAAAAGATAAATTTGAAAGAAGGTAACAAGTTAAAAAATATTTTATTAATATTTTATATTGGCAGGTATACAAACATAGTTAAAATATTTTGTACATTTAATTATTTAGTACTATTTACAAAAATAAGAGATAAGATGCAATGAATACTTCAAAAAAGGCTTTCAGGTATAAAGATGCTTTCTTTTCATCACAATTCTATGGAAGCAGAACTTGATTAAGTTGGAAGAAGCTTGGGATCTACTGGCATCACTTAGTTTTCTAAAGACAATTCAGCCTATACTCTTTCACCTTTTAAAATTTTGCTACAACCACAGTATCTTGCTTAGATATGTATATTTATAGTCAAATCCTGTGAGCAGTTAAACTATTAAACATAGACTCATCAGTAAACATTCTTCAATTATCCATTTGGATTTTCCTATGCTATTAAGTATGATATATACTTTTTTTATTTTTTAACATTCATTTCCATAAGATTTTGAGTTCTAAATTTTCTTCCCCTCTTCCTTCTCCTGCTCTCCCCAAGATAGCACGAAATCTGATTTAGAAATATTTTTATGTCATATTGTAAAGAAAATTTAGAACCCCAGAGAGAAATCACTAGAAAGAAGAAACAATAACTACAAAAAAGAGAGCAAATAGTATGCTTTGATCTACATTCAGATTCCATAGTTCTTTTTTTGAATGTGGATATATGCAGTATCATTTGAATTTTTAGGCATCCAATTTAGGAGCCTATGTGGTGTGTCAGGTTTTCATTTAATCAGTATAATATCATATATAAATTGGAACATCTAGAAAATCTCATCTATAGATAGTTTGTCTTTCATTTGGACTCTGTCTTGACCACCATTTTTTATTTAAGATAAATTTTAGATAAGATAAATTTAGATAATTTAGAAATATTTAAGATAAATTTAAGATAAGATAAATATATTTAAGTCTTATTCTTTCATACTTCCCTTGATATTATTCATCAGAAAGCCAACAGTAATCTCTGTTTTTACATCTTCCAAATAATCTTACATAATGGCCAAATATTCATAGCAGATACAGCTTTAGAAGAGCACTTTTAAGGCAATGTTTAGCCGTCTGGGATCAAATCTGTAATGCAGAGTGATGTAAAATGCATTACGATTGTGTAAATAGTAAATATAGCAATAAACTATAACCACTATGTGAGATTTTATTTTCTCTTATCCTCATTGTCATTTCAATGATGGCAAAGATACAGTTTGCCATGGAACACAATTCACATAAAGGACACATGTTCCTTAAGAGAGTTGAATTAGAAATGCACGGTAGGAATTGGTTACTACCTGATAAAAACAATTTCTCTTGTTATATTATTTTGCTTTCTTAATAAAGACAAAGAAAAACTCATTTAGGATTCAAGTTTTCAGGAAACTTTTCATTTCTAGCATCATTCTTTGTTAATGATAGGACATACTTAGCCACTATCAGAGTTGGACTCTTCCTTTGAAAATTTTGTATGACTGTTCCTCTGACTTTCAACAGCTTTCTGAAAATTTTGTTATTGTGAATTAGAGAGAAGTCTAAATATTTAGTCATTAAATATCTCTAATTATTCAATTTTTACTGCTTTGTTATCTGTATCTGCCATCAACAAAGAACTTGACTTTATTTTTACTATGTCCTAGCTGGAACCAAACTTCTTGCATTCTCCACATTGTAAAGAATTGTGTGACTTTAGCATGTAGGGCCACATGATGTTTTCAAAATATATTCATTTCTGGACACGAAAAGGAAATCATTCTTCCTTTGCTCCTTCACTGGATTCCCTTGATACAGTCAAGCTTATATCTAGTTACTGCCAGAGAAATGTCTTTTCACCTCCTAGAGATACACTATTTGGCTTAAGGTCAGTTCCAGAAAAAAAAAAAAAAGAAATAAAAATAAAAAGTAACCCCTCCTCTGTGGATATCTCACCTCAGATATATTGACTGTTTGCCTTTCTGTGAGAGTAAAAGCCAGACCAGAAAAAATAAGAACTTAAATAGAAACTACAGAAGTCTCTGTACAAATGACAAAGGTTCCAAGAGAAAAAAAAGAATTTCCCTATCCCTCACAGTTCTGGCTTCATAACTCCTCCCTCAATTACTTAAAATAATTTCCCTACTGGCAATGTTCCATGCTAGTATATTTGGGCCTTTTGTATCTGATAAAATAGTCACAGGGAAAGATGGTTATTTTAGGAGAAGAATTTTTAACTAAGTATAGAGAAAAAAGAAAGTTGCAGATGGAAACAAAACTCATTCTAATTTCTCAAATGATTAATTCATGGTTGAAGGCTTTAGCAATGGAAATATAGCAGAAGAAGATTTTGGAGAAGTTATGGCCTTCAATGTGATGACATTTGGCAGTGATTTGTATTTTAGGGCCATATTAATCAAGTTCTGAAAGCAGTCAAAGATTTACAATAAGAAATGTCTGCAATAAAAAAACAAAATTTAATCTGTGTGACATAAATAGTGTCATAACCTCTATTATAATTATGAAGTACAGCTTATTGGAGATGGAAATTTCAGTAACATCTTATTCAGCCTTTCTTTTGTTAGTTTTCATAAGCAGACAGCCCTGGTTGACCCACGGTTTGGTGCTAAGCGAAACAATAAGAGGTGCCTATAAAAAAGGTTTTTTTAATTTTAAATTTTCCAAGTTTATGTTATTTTGGTCTCATCAGTACACTATCATCAAGTCTTAGAAAGAGAGGGGTTCATCTAATCCGATTCACACACTTGCAGATGAGGTAATACAGATCCAGATAGACTTCCCCAGAGCTACACAGTGAGTAGCAGAACATTAATTCAAACCCAGCTCTTCTGATTTCAAATTTTGTGTGTGTGTGTGTGTGTGTGTATGTGTATGTGTATTTTCATGTACTATGCCTTTTCATTTGCTTGGTAAAGTATTGTAAAATCTCTTTTAGTGATCATTTTTATTTGTAAATATATTATTACTTGTTGAACAAAGAGTTCCCTGTTTGTCACAAGTATCCAGTTCTTCTGTGCCCGTTAACTCTTAACTTCTCAGAGTTAACTGAATTTTGAACATAGATCACTTATCATTTAATCAGTCCCTAGACTTCTTCAAGAGAATATATATAATAATATAATATATAATATATAATAATATCAAGTCAAGCTATGCCTCTCCTACAACTGTAGGTCTTTATACTCTCCAGAGCCCTCTGAATCTCCAGGACTCACTGAATTTGCATGTAGTAATAACAGCCAAAGTAATAACTCTCCAGTAATAGGAAATAATAACTTCCTACAAATTATTTTTCAACTTCCTGGATCTTTAATTACTTGCTATTTTGTTTTTGGCTGGGAAGGAGAGGTTAGGGAAGAACATCAATGAAAGGTCTTCCTTTTTTTTAACACAGCTCTTTTTTTCTACAGAACTAAATAATTCTCAAATAATTTAGCCATAGCAGGATTTTCGTTTGTTTCTTTGTTTTGGAATATGTTTATCCTATACTTCAAAGGTAAGTGTGTTCTTTATTTTCTTTTCTCCTTTCAGTTTTAAATTTCACTACAAGTATATGGATATCTACCAAGAAATGATAATACAATACAAAATAGGTCTTGTTCATTTAATTTCAGTCTACAATAATGGGTAGAATTATAGTGTTTTAAAGTTTACAAAACACTTCACAAATTTCTTATTATATCTTCACCAAAACAAACAGACACACAAAAAAGCAAAATGTGGGGTTAGGCACTTTTCTTATATTCATTTCAAACATACATCAAGAAAGTGAGACAAAGTGATGTTAAACAGCATGCCCAGAGTCATACAGCTAGTAAGTACCAGAAGGTGAATTCAAACTCAGGACTTTCTTACTTCATATCCAGATCTCTATCCAGTATATAACCTAGTTGGATACACATGATTCAGATTTGGAAGTGTGCAAACATATAATTACATTCTAGATATTTAGCGGATTAATATAAATTTAAATAGCCTTCATATAATATAAATTCATATATTAATCTGTTGCATATGCCATATTAAGTTGATCTTCTAATCAAAGACTTACTCAAACACATATTCATAACAAAGAAATGATATTTCTCAAAAGGCTGTAGGCCTATGGCACATGAGCTCTGAAAAATCCTATTATAGAAATTTCTAGATGGAATAAACCACCTGGTATATGTCTAGACTCTGACATGAAAATATGTTTTTTCTCATCCATTTTTCCATCCTTACAATGTGTTGACCACCCACCTAACTCTGGTCCTATGAGGATTGCTGATCCTCCTCGTATCTCCTCACTGGCATTTAATATTCCTTGTCACATTAGATGGTTTTAGGAACTTGAATCATCAGGTGAATTTCATGTGTGAAAAGATTCATAATTGTCGTTTTCACTTTAAAAAATAGAATAGAGTGGGATAAACAATGCCACCAACACGATTTCCCCAAAAGCTCTGAGGTTTTTGGGTTGTTTATATTATTCGTAAGAGGAATCTTCTCATAATTGAAAAAGAAGCTAATTTTCATTACATGGTGTAACATATAGCAACTCACCTAAATCTGGGCAGATAATGCAATCATATTAAAAAAAGAGAAAGACCAATGAAGAATCAAGATTATACTTCTTTCTCAATTAATGGTTTGGATTTTTACTATTTATAGCACTAAATCATGGAAAGGCATGTATCTTTTCATAATATTTACATAAGTTTTCACATTATTGAAACTGAATGACATCCATCAAAAAAGGTGGCAAAATATGGTAAGAACAAAAAAATGAGTAAGATTATGTGCCTGTGTGACATTTTCTATCATTTTAATGGGGAATTTTATAATTAGCTTCCCCCCAAAAATTCTTATACCATTCTGAACTAAACCTGGAATTAAATATCACATAAAGCCACCAGTAACGATAGTGAACGAAACCCAAATATTTCAAGTACCAAGACAAAAGCCAAATGAACTGTTTTGTTTTTCATTTTAATTATTTTAAACTGAAATACTAAAACTTAAATATAAAATTAGAAAAGACAAAAAAGCATTGTCCTGTGCACAACAGAAGGCAAGAGAGGCTTCAAAATATAGGATAAATTTACATTTCAAGAAAGACTATATATTAGACTTTGTGTTCATATCTGTTCGTCTTTGCTTCCTTGCAAGTTTTCTTTTATGTTGTGTACACTTTTTTTTACTTTGAAGTTTTTAAGCCCTTCCTCCCCATCCTCCACTCTAAAGAAGACTTGTAGAATAGATATATTTATACGAACAAATAAATACACATACATATATACATACATAGACTTACATATACATAGATATACTTAGATATCTATAATCATACTCATATATAGACATATATATTTATATGCATCTAAGTAATACCATATTATACTTATTTGTCCTCTTCCTCTGAAGGTGGATAACATCTTCTTTCATAAGTTTGAGTCTCTTCATATTTTTCCAAGTCCACCAACTCATCATTTCCTATACCAAAGCAATACCCCAACTTATACTCTCTAGCTATTTTAGACAGTTCAAAACAACATGGATACATACGACTGACTTCCAAGGTAGTTTCTCTGTTTTTCCCTTTTGATTAAATCTCTTTTAGTATTACAATTGTCTGAGATGATTGTCATTCTTTCTCTTTGTTCCCTAACAAATTCTACTCCTAGTTTTTGTGTATTATGCATATCCCTTATTTCCCATCCCTCCTGACTCCTCTACTTTTATGTACCAACTACCTTGCCCTCCTATTATTTAACCTATTCCACTACAAGGATCCCTCCATTGTCATTCCATTCCTGTTAATCCAAACAGATTTCTAGAAACTCAATTATCCTATTCCTTTACTCTCCCCCAAAAAAGTATTCCTTATCCTCTCCCCCTCACTATCATCTTAGATCTCTATTTCTTTCTGAACATAGAAAACTTTTATACTCATATATTCATATATGCATTGTTCCCTCTTCAAATCATTCCAGATAAAAGCAGGTTTTCAGAACTACAAGCCCTCCTCCATCTAATTCCTCTTTGTCAGTTCTTCCTCTGGCACAACGTTTGTTATTTTTTTTACCTGTTCCTAAATGTTTTTTTTTTTAATCATATAATACTCAGGTCTATTCCAATGTATCTTATAAACTACTCAACTATTATTAACAATCTTAGGCATAGATTTTACATTCCCTCATGTAAAAGGTCAATAGTCTGTCTTTGTTGAGCACCTTATAATTAGTCTTACTACATTTGTTTTGGCTCTTTTATGTCAAATCTTGTATTAAATTCAGGTGTTTAATTTTTTTTAACAAAATCCTGAGAGTCTGACAACTAATTAAAAGTTTTTTTTTTTTTTTTTCATTCAAGATTGTGCCTAGCTTTGATGGATGTGATATGTTTGCCCATAAGCGCAATTCTTTTGCTCTTTGTTGCAGAGTGCTACAAGACCTGTGGTCTTTTAGTATCATTGCTGCTATATCTTGTGTGATTTTAACTGCAGCACCACTGTATTTGATTTTTTTTTCTCCTGGCTCAAAGTATTTTATCCTTGACCTAGGGTTTTGGAATTTATAATCTTCCTATAGATTTTTCTCATAAGATCTTTTCCAAGTATTAATCAGTGTTTTTTTTTTCTATTTTTCCTTTCTCTTCTTCTAAAGCATCAAGACAGTTTTCTTTATTTCTTGTATGACTGCATCAAGATTTTCTTTTTTGTTATCATATTTTTCTGGTAGTATGATTATTCTTGTTTCATCTTCTTAATTTCTTCCCCAAATAACTTGTTTTTCTTATGGCATATTTCACGTTTTCTTCTAATTGTTCATTATTTATATTTTGTTTTATTAGGTCTTGGCCTTTTAAAACTGTGCTGACTTTCCCTTGCCAAATTCTGATTTTCAAGGAATTGTCTTCCCTTAAGATTTTGATTCTCCTTTCCTCATTGGTTAACTTATAATAATCTTCATGTTTTACTACTATTGTTTGTGTATCTGTATCTACACACACACAAAAATCATATATATGTATACATACACACATATATGTATATATACATATCTGTATGTATATATAGATATATATCTGTTTTCCCCTCATTCTCATTTGATTTTTTAAAACTTTATAAAATTTTTCTATGAATTCTTTTTGAGCAGGTGATCATTTTATGTTAATCTTTGGGGTAGGAGAGACTTTCTTTGCTTCAGTATCCTCCTCTAAAAATGAACCCTGATCTTCTCTATTCACATAGTATCTTTTTATGGTTGGATAATTTCACCTTTGCCTACTTAAAAAAAAAATTGTTGCATTTTATTTTTTCTCATCACTTCTAGTCCTGGGGTATGAGGTATGGGGTATGGGGAATGGTGCCTTCTGTTCTCCCTTCTAGCCTGTAAACCAAACCAATGACCCTCATCTTTCTGTAAGTGTGCTTCTGCACTCAATGGGTATGTGCTGGCTTCTTTTCACCCAGGCCATCTCCATAGCCCAGCTGGGTCTGGAGCTCCTTGTCAGCAGAAATTCACTCATTCTTCCTCAACTCAGATGCCCAACTCTCCTTACTAACTGAAATTTGAATGTTTCTTTACTCCAAATACAACTCAACCATCTGCACCATCAGCTGCCCCCACCCCCCTAAATTTCTTTCAAAATTTGCAGAATCAGAAGACCTTAGTTTCCACTTAATTCAACCAATGCCTAATTAAGTATTGCCCTTTATGAATGGTCATGTAGCATTTGAAGACTATACTAGGAATGTTGGAGGGTGGATTTACTATCTCCCAAGGCAGCCCATTTCACTTAAGAATAGCTTAAATTGCTATTTTCCTGATATCGAGCTTAAATTTGGCTCTGTAATTTCGATCCATAATAATTCATATGGAACCTTTGTCATTTGTAATTGGATTATTCACTAATAATCTCTGTGACAATGTTATAATTCTGTAAGGAACCAAAATTCACATCAATGAGAAACTTGTTCCAATTAAATCATCTGACATCTCTCCTATTCTTCTTTTATGATTGTTTATTTTGTTTTATTTTGTTTTTTTCCCAGATATCAGTGCCAGTGAATCAGCAATCACATCCATCTATAATTTCTTTACTATACATAAGGATGTAACTCTTTGGGGTAAGAGGACTGTAGCTTAGCAATATTCTCTACTAAATATTTCCTTACTTATTTTACATATCAAAAACATATTTTTATATTTCTTTTATTGCTTCCAGCTCAAAGATAATCATTCTAGAAATTAAAATAACTTAGCAGCTCTATTGTAATTTATGATTGCTCTATCCAATGCTGACTACATACAACAAAACAAAACAAAACATATTTCTCCCTTCTTTGAGCCTTCAGTTTCCCTAAAACCAATGGATATGACATTTTGTAATCCTCAGTCTTTCTAAGTTTTAACATTTTAAATACTATTTATATTATTCTTATAAGAATACTATGCTTTTAAATTCATTCTCAATTACAAGACAATTCTAAATTCCCTATTTATTTTAAAAATATAATTACTCCTTTCATATATCTCTGAATGCTGACACATCATGTGGTTATTACATATTAGGTGTTTCCTAACTTTGAGGAAATCCATATACATGCATGGGCTCAAGAACATATTAACTAAAAGAAAGTAATGTTTACGTTTCCACTGCTTCTTATTTTCATGTCTTGGTTTTTTCTTCATTGCATCCTTGAAGAAACTGTTGAGAAAAAATGGAGAGCAAATAAGGAATAGCACTGGTACATTTATATATTTGCTTTCACATCTAATAAACTACTATTCCCTCTAATCAGAAGACTATTCACATTGGTATTATTACTATTATTTTGGTGAAAGAGAGGAGATAGAGACAGAATCTACAACCAGAGAAAAAGTTGAGCTAATTCAAACTTCTCTTTATCTCTCATTTTATACATTAAAAAAAAAACCAAACAAACAAAAAAAGCAAAACCTAAGAACCAGCAGGTTTCAAAGATTTGCCTGGAGTTACACAGGGCAGAAGAGCAGAATAGAAATTCTAACAGCCAAAAGTTCAGAATGGTTCCTACACCAACATTCCTTTTCTTTCCTTCCATAAAATTTCTGCAACAAAAAATTATGGTGTGATTCACACATTGTGGTAAAGTTCATTTATCAACCAACTTCTTGCTACTGAGAATGACTACAAATACAAGCTACTTTATCAATTCCTTTAGAAATTGTTTTCTTAAATATTTGATGATGTAGTATAAGAAAGAAAAGCATTTCTTTTTTTGTCATTCAGATGGTTTTTAACCTGTTTCATTGCAGTCAATGATTCCCTTTATTTTTTAGGTATTTTATACACACGCACACACACACACACACACACACATATGAGGGTGTATTGAAGTTTTCTCTTCATTTTCCCCTAATTTTTTGTTTTAATATATTCTTTTGACATTCTTTTCTTCTCTTTTCTTCCTTTAATTCCTCTTCCTATTCCTTATTAGAAAAGCAAATCTATTTTTGAAAGAATCATTATGATAGGACTACAGTAAGCATAGATTTCTTTAGGTTCAGGTCATTGTTGTGAGTTATCAATGATATCAGAAATAGGTTTAAATGTATAGTACTTCAAATTGTAAAATAGTAATGCATTTCCATTTCTTCCTTTAAAAGTTACTAATTTGAACAATTTCTGTCTTCATTTTCATCTTACCCCTTAGACTGTTCAATAATGAAGTTAACAAAAATGATATATTTCTATCACAAAATCACTAGCTTTATTTTATCTTTATTAGACTACTTAATTCAGTTTTATTATCATTTTGTATGGATAAGAGACAGACTCTTTTCTATTATTTCAACAAATAAAGCATTATTTAAATTTTCTTTCATAAATTCCCTTTTATTAAATAGCATTAAAGCAATTCTTCCATTATAAACTCAGACATATAATTGAATATTCTTAACCCTATCTTTTTAAAAATTAAAAAAAATTAGAATTTTAAAGTACAATACAAAACATAATTTTGTTATTTAAATTCTCCAAATACTAAGTATTAAAAAAGAAGACATTTAAAATCTCTGGACATCATGTAAATTCCTTATTCTCTCTAAGTAATCATTTAATAGTCATACAACTTTGGTTTACTCATCCAGTATGTTTATGGCATCCTTTATTCTACCTTTACACATATGTATATACAAGCATTCAGGAAGGGGGGCATGGATGTTTGAGATATTTTGTGAGAGAGAGACAGGTACCGCATTTGAATTTATTACAGCATCAATGTTACACAGAGGAACACACAAATATGCAGAATTCAGAAATAACAGTTTTGTGGCATAAACCACTTTAATCCACAGAACATGAAACCAGTTGTTTTTTCTTTTTCTTTTCTCTTCATCTATACCAGAGGTTCCCAAACTTTTTTGGCCTACCACTCTCTTTTAAAAAAAACATTCTCAGCATCCTTATGGAAATCTACTTTCTTAAAGCCTTTAATGCTCTTTTTTTTTTCAAGATTTGCATCATGAGTGTGTATATAATTTAAAATTTAATAATTTATTTTAAATTTGTGGGATTTTTCATATATATATGCATACAAATATATGTATATATGTGGATGTATTGATCTATCTATCTATATGTAAATAATTAATTTTCAGTTTTCAACATTCACTTTGACAAGATTCTGAATTCCAAATTTTCTCCCCATCTATCCCTATTCCCACTCCAAGACAGTGTGTACCCCAAATACCCTTTGCCCCAATCTGTCCTCCCTTCCATCACCCCCTTTCTCCCATCCCACCCCCCTCCATGTTCAGGTAGGGCAAGATAGATTTCTATACTCCATTACCTGTACATTCTATTTCCCAAGTGAATGCAAAAACAGTTTTTAACATTCATTTTTAAAGCTTTGAGTTCCACATTCTCTCCTTTCCTCCCTCCCTCCCCAACCACTCTCATTGAGAAAGTAGGCAATTTGATATAGTTCATATATGTGTAGCCATGCAAAACACTTCCATAACAGTCATTTTGTGAAAGATTAACCACATTTCCCTCTATCCTGTCCTGCTCTCCATTATTCCTGTCTCTCTTGACCACAATAATTATTTTCTTCACCATTTTCTTGGGTCTCTATTGGCAAAAATGTTGACTTATTTTCTGTGATTTTCTTTCTCTTCCCAATTTTTCCTCTACTTCTCTTACTTAATTTTCAAAATTCTTTTTGAGCTTTTCCATGGTCTGAGACGACTCCATATTTTTCTTGGAGGTTTCTGATGTAGGAACCTTGACCTTGCTATCTTCCTCCAGTTGCATGATTTGAACTTCTTTGCCTGAAAGTGTGGGACAGGAGTATGCTCCCCTGTAACCCAGGTGAGAGAGCTTCCTCACTGACCTTTGAAGTTGTCTTTGGAGTTTGTGGATTGAGAAATCTGGAAACCTCACCAGCTGCCAGACATTCAGTGCCCTGAGGCCCACTCCAGTGCTGTCTGTGAAGGTTTGATCCACTGTGATATGTGCCATGCTCCAAACCTAACGCAGTATACCCCTTCTGTTGCCATTCCAGATTGTCTTGGATTCAAAATTTTTTTTCACTCTTTTTTTGTGACTTCTGTTTCTTTATAATTTGTTTAGAATCTTTTTTTACAGGTATTTTCAGGGGTTTGGAAGGAGAGTTCAATCACGTCCCAGCTTCTTCTACACCATATTGACTCAGCCCCCTTGGTTTTTTCTTGCATTGGAATGTTGATAACAGGATATTTTGTGACATAACTATATGGTATCATATTGCAACAAGTCATTGTAAACATATTTCAGCTGATGCATGTTGGACTTCCCGACATGTGTGATACACTCACCTGTGAACATTTACTTGTTAAGATCTCTTGGCGGACTTGAACATTGATGGGTTATAATCTTCATTTTGTTTGTTTATGTGGAAAATAATGTAAGCAGGAACCAAGATAGGGGACAAGAAGTAGGGACCTAACTGATCTCTCCCCCCCAAAAAACCCTCAAAATACCTCTAAAAATGACTCTAATTCTAGAGTATCAAAAGCCACAAAATGACAAAGCAAAACATATTTCCAGCCCAATATAGTCTGAAAGGCCAACAGGAAGAATGTATTGCAGCCGACCCAGAGCAGAGTGCAACCAAGTGTTGGGTGTGCCAGCAAACACAGCACTGGAACAAGCCTCAGCGCACTGAATCAATGGCAGTTTAAGTGCTCTCTAACCTTCTCAACCCACAAACACCAAAGAGAGCTTAAAAGATCAGTGTGAAAACTCTTTCACCTGGGTGAGATAAGAATGTGGTATGTCCCCAGTCCCAGCCCTAGCCACAAGGTGGCAGCAACCACTGCTGCTGAGGTATCTGCTTCTGGAGCTCTCAGCTTACAGATGGTGGGGGAATTGAGGTTCTGATTTGGGTTGCAGTACCAAGTGGTCATCCTGGGGCTAGGAGGAGCACTGGCATGGCAAAGCTGGTGGCAACTGTGGAGAGGGAACCCTATTCACAATTCCAAGGCAGAAAAAATGCTTGTGTTTACTTAGAGACAAGAGTGCAGGTCAGGGGAAAAGCAAACATCTCTTCTTGTGTTATATCACTTTGGAGGAACTGAGAATTTAGAAGTCCTTAGAGATATATCTGAAAGCAGCTGCACAAAACCCCTGAAACTTGAGGCAGTATACACTTCACTTAACAAAGAACCCAAAAGTCAAGTAATTGGCTGGGGAAACGATGAAAAGGAGGGAAATAAGACTATAGAAAGTTACTTACTTTGTGAAATGGTATTTTCTTTTATGATGAGGAAGATCAAAGCATACAGACAGATGAAAACAGGAAAGTCAAGGCTCCTACATCCACAGCCTGCAAGAAAAATATGAATTTGTCTCAGGCCATGGAAAAGCTGAAAAATGATTTTGAAAATCCACTAAGAGAAGTAGAGGAAAAATTGGAACGAGAAATCAGAATGATGCAAAACAATCAGGAAAATTGAATCAAAAGCTTGCTAAAGGAAATGTCCAAAATGAAAATAACAGCTTTAAAAATAGACTAATCCAAATGTCAAAAGAGATCAAAAAGCCAATGAGGAGAAGAATGCCTTAAAAAGCAGAATGGATCGAATGGGAAAGGAGGTCCAAATCTCACTGAAGAAAATAATTCCTTAAAATATTAAAATGGAGCAAATGGAAGCTAATGAGAAATCAAGAAATTATAAAACAAAACAAAAACTGAAAATATAGAAGACAATGTCAAATATCTCGCTTGAAAAACAATTGACCTGGAAAAGGATCAAAGAGAGATAATTAAAAAAATATTTGTCTACCTGAATACCATGATAAAAAATAAGAGCCTAGACATCATTTTTCAAGAAATTATCAAGGAAAACTGTCCTGATATTCTAGAACCACAGGGTAAAATAGAAATGGAAAAAATTCATCAGTCATGTCCTGAAAGAGATCCCCAAAAGCAAACTCCTAGGAATATTGTAGCCAAATTCTAGAGTTCCCAGGTCAAGGAGAAAATATTATGAATGGCCAGAAAGAAATAATTCGAGTATTGTCGAAATGCAATCAGTATAACATAGCATTTAGCATTTTCTGCACTAAGCATTGGAATATACTATTTCAGAGGTCAAAGGAGGTAGGTTTAAAACCAAGAATCACTTGCCAGCAAAATTTAGTATAAAATTTCAAGAGAAAAAATGTAATATCAATGAAATAGAGGACTTCCAAGCAATCTTGTTGAAAAGACCAGAGTTGAATAGGATATTTTCCTTCCAAATAGAAGAATCAATTGAAATATGAAAAAGTGAACAGGAAAGAGAACTCATAAGAGGCTCATTAAAATGGAACTGTTTAAATTTCTGATGATATTTGTAATTCATGAGATCTTACTCTTTATTAGGAAAGTTAGAGGGAATACACACACATACGTATACACACAAAAATGTATATGTGTATCCATGTATATGTATATATGTGCTTCTCTGTGTATGTATGCATGCACATATTTCTGTGTATGTTTACACATATGCACACATACATAATGTGTGTGTGCTTGTTTGCATATATATGTGTGTGTTTATATATGTATGTGTGTAAGTGCATATTATATGTGTAGGTATGTGCAAGTGTGTATGTATGCAGATAGATGATAGATAGACAGATAGATTAGCAGAGGACACAGTGAACTGAAATGAAGGGAGGATATGTAAAATATAAAATTAAGTGTTAAGAAATGTACTGGGATAAAGGGAGAGGTAGAATATTGTAAATTATCTCACATAAACAAGACAAGAGCTTTTAAAATGGTAAGAAAGACGGGGGAGATGGGAGAGAAAAAGTGAGCTTTACCTGATTTCACTTAAGGAAGGAATCACACACATTCAATTGGGTATTGAAATCTATCTTATCCTGCTGGAAGGCAGGGGAAAGGACATAGGAGAAGGAAGATAATAGAAAGGATAGCAGATTGGGGGAAGGACTTAATCAGAATCAAAGACTATTGTGGGGGAACAGGTCAAGGGAGACAATGGAATACTTGAGGGCAAGACAGAATAGAATAGAGGGAATATGATTAGTCTTTTGATACATGACTGTTATAGAAATGTTTTGCATGGTTACATATGTGTGACTTATATCAAATTGCTTTCTGTCTCAATAAGGGTGGGTGAGGAGGGAAGAAGGGAGAGAATGTGGATGAAGCTTTAAAAATGACTGTTAAAAATTGTTTTTGCATGCAACTGGGAAATAAATTCTATGAGAAATTGTGGTATAGAAATCTATTTTGCACTACAGGAAAATACAGTGGAAGAGGATTGGAAAAAGGGGGTCATAGAACTAAGGGCAAACTGGGTCAAGGGGTGGTTGGTGTGCATGCTGTTTTAGGGTGGGGGGAAGGGAGAGATGGAGAGAAAATTTGGAATTCAAAATTTTGTTAGCATGAACATTGAAAACTGAAAATAAATAAATTTCATATAAAAAGGAGAAAAACAATCTAATCACTATGACTTTTAGTGTGTTACATAATATGTGTGGATAAGTTTTCAAAATTTTCTCCCCTTCTCTTTTTTCTTTATGTTCCCTTATTTCCACTGTCCCTTAATTTTCATCCAACACCTCCCAATTACTCCTAAGGCTACTACCTGTCTCAAAGTGTTCTAGCACCACCATAGTGTAGTATAGCCCACTTTGGGAACCTCTGTTAAATTCCACAGCATACATAGGTTTGCATTGTAAATCTTTGTAAATGTATAATGACAATTTGAATTTAAAATTCTGCTGTACTGTAAAAAACATTTGGAAATGTTCCTTTTTTTTTTAAATTCTAAATCATTTCCTCCCCTTTGTTCCTTGAATGACTTCTATTCCTCTGTCTAGTTTTCTAAACATTAATGAGAAACAAACAAGAAATATACCAGTTATGTCCACAAACTTGAGCCGAATGGGATATATTTGTAAGTTATTTAGAAAGCAGAGGTGCCTCATTCACAAACATTTAGCCTGTTGTTCTGTCAACAAATACAGTTGAATTTGCTTCCTTTAAAGAAGGAAGATCTATTGGGAGCGGGATACTAGTGGGGGAAGCAATGTCTATTTGTTTAGCAGATGGTACGATTCTACTATTTTCTTTTTTCTTTATTTGGTATGTAAGTCTATTGCACATATTTTTAATGTCAGTTAACTCTTTTTGATTCTTTTCTAGTGATTGACAAGTACTCCACGCAGTCACTTAAAAGATAAAAACAATGAGACAGAGACAAATTAATTGATTCTTTCAGGTTACCAAAGAACGGTGGCAATTAGAAATCATATTCTTATAATTTTGTTTTAATTTTTTTTCGGGGGGTGAAAAACTACTCTAGATACATTGTGTTATTCCTTAATTTCAAAATAAAGCTTCCCCATGATAGAGCTGTATCTGTGATCATGTTCTTCAGTAGCATAGAAACAAGCAAGTTTAGGATCAAGTTAACAAGAATGATTCGTTATATTAGAAAACATCGTTAATAATACTCATCTATGAGCCATTGTTATAACTCATTACCCAACCTGTTCAACCGAATTTATCTTAATCATTTTTTTTTATCACTTTTACTTCATGAATTATATAGTGGTTCTGATGACTTACTTCATGCTCTTTGCCCTAGGTGCAAAATTGCTTGTCTCTGGTCCAAAGCATTTGTTTGTCTTTTATTGAGTATACTACATTTTTCCTGCCACTGGTCCAACTCTTGAAATGATATCCTGGATGAATTAAGAAAATGCTATACTCAAAACTTCTCTCTCTTTAACTTTTACTTTGCATTTTATTAAATCCTCTTGAATCATTGCCCCTTTCCCCTTTCCATCTTTTCGCTTTCCTCTTACCGTTATTTTCCCTCCCCTCCTTTCTTTTCTTTCACTTACCCCCTTTCTTTTCCCTCCCTTCTGCCATTTTGTTTCTTCTTCTCTCCTTTCCCTTTTCTCACTTCTTTAATGCCTCCCATCCTTTCCTCTCCTACTCCTCTCCTATAATGTCATCCCTTATCTCTTTCCTTCCTTTCTTTCCCTTCTCCTCCTGTGCTCTACATTTTCTTCCTGTTCCCTCCTATTCCTTTCCCTTATCTTCTTTATTCTTTGTTTCTTTTATTTTGAAGAAGACTATCTCTTTTTCTTATTCAGTCTAGAAACACAATAGCCACTGACACACTCATGGCCCTGATACTGTTAGTAATTGACACTATGACTTTTTGATTTGTATTTATTCTCCTGGGAAGGGCTGCTTTGTTCCACCTTAGTCATCCTTCTGCTAAGATCTTCACCATATTGTTGTAACCTACAGGAGCTGAGAATTCCTGAACACAAATAATCCAATAGCCTGAGTCTCCCAGGCATCAAGGACTAATGGTACATACCAGGACAATTGATTCTATTTATTTTTTTTTAAGAATTTAAAATTCTAAGATAGTGGAGTAAGGGAGGCACTATAGCCCACTTTCCCAACATTTCCCTCCAAACAACTTCATAATAATGTCTCCAATTGAATTCTGGGGTAACCACACCAACAAAAGGTCAGGGTGAGACATTTTACCAATACAAGACAAATTAAGAGGTTAAAAAGATATGTTAATAACACCTTGGGTTGGTCCAGATCCCATGTGAAAGCAACACTAGTTATGGGCTTTGGAAGTAACAGTGACAGTGATAATAGTAGGTTCAGAAACTCCCAAACTAGAGACATTAAGGACATCAGGCAAGTTTGGAGCATACCATTGTGCTGGCTCTCAGCATAGAATTGTGTTTTGTTTGGCAACTCTATTGCCTATATGCACTTTTGAGTCATAACTGAAGGACAGAGAGTAGTGCTTGTGCTAATAATGGAGCAGGTGCTATGAGGAGCACTACCATTTCTGGTTGCAAAGGAGCAAGAGGTATTACCAGAGAGCATACCAACGAAACAATCATCTCACCACTCTCTCAATCACACCACTTAGAAGCACCAGAAAGTTACAATCCTTCAGAACAACAGCTAAAAAATGCCAGGAACTTGGAACAGCACAACATCTCCCAAATCATACACCATTTACAAAGCCTAACTTTAACATAAATTTCAAAGTCAAAAAATAGGTTAGGAAAAATGAGAAAAAAACTGATCAGAAAAAGCTACAAGGTTAATAGAAAAGATGTTCAAGACACAAACTGAGAAGAAGACAACTATGTCAAAACAACTTCAAGCAAAGCCTCAAAGGGAAAACAAAATAAAGAATTGAACACAAGAATTCCTGGAAGAGTAAAAAAATAATTTTAAACATCAAATAAAAATTGTAAGGGAAAAATTAGGGAAAGAAGTCAGAGTAATAAAAGAAAATTATGTAAGGACAATTAACAGCTTGGTTGAAGAGGAACAAAAAATTACTGAAGAAAATGGTACTTTAAAAAAAAGAATTGACTAAATGTTAAAAGAAGTGAAAACTTCAGTGAAGAAAATAATTTCTTAAAAAAGTGAAATTGGCCATATTGGGGAAGGGTGGGGAGATTAAAAAAGTCACACTGAAGAAAATAATTCCTTAAAAATTAGAATCAGGTAAATGGAGCCATGAAACATCACAAAACAATAAAGCCAAGTCAAAAGAATGAAAATAAACTAGAATTATGAAATATATCTTCAGGAAAAACAGCTGTTAGAAAGTAGACTAAATAGGAACAATTTAAGAATTGTTGGACTACCAGAAAGCCATGCTCAAAGAAAGAGTTCTCAGGTCAAAGAGAAAATACTTCAAGCAACCAGAAAGAAACAACTCAAATATAATGAAACCTTAGTCAGAATCACACAAGATTGATCAGTGTCCATATGGAAGAAGCAGATTGTTTCGAATATATTATTTGAGGAGACAAAAGAGCTAGAAGTACACCTAAGAATAACATGCCCATTAAAATTGAGTATAATCCTTCAGGGCAAAAAAAAATGATATTTAATGAAATAAAGGCCTGTCAAGCATTTCTGATGAAAAAAAAGTGATGAATACAAATTTGACTTTGAAAAAAAATACTCAAGCTTAAAAGTATCTTCTTCTACTCCTGGCTCGGATATTTATTTTCTGAACTTCAAAAATTTTAGCTCTACTATTGTAGCTTTCCAGAACTTCCCTCAGTTTCTAGGTCCTCCTTGACCTTGAACGTCTAGCCACCCTTGTAGCTTTCTCAACACAGAATATCCATTCACCAAGTAGGCTGGATCTCCTCTCCCATTGGTTAGTGACTTTTGAGTCCTCCATTTTGTGAATGATGCAGACCCGGCCTTCAACCTCGTTGCCTTTCATTAAAGTTCCCTTTCCCTTTCCTTCTGCTTTTTGTGTATTAGCTTCCCAGATTGAGTCATGAACTCCTTGAGGAAAAACACTGTCTTTCTTTCTACTTATATTTATATTCCCAGGTCTCAGCATAGGACTTCGCACATAGTGAAAGGTAAATAAATATCTCTTGCCTTGCCTCCCTCCTTTAAATATGATATGAAAGGAAATCAACATGGCTTTTTGTAATAGCAATTTAAATGAAAAGAAGATTCTCATTCATTAACAGACCCACCTGGAAATCTAAGTCATATATGGGAGGAGCTTGCTGAACAGGCAGAACAAGAAGGATGGAGCAGAACCAAGGGGAAGAGTGAGTGTGGTCCATCAGAGGAGAGAGGATGCAGGCAGGCATGGCAAGGCTCAGGCTCATGAGTGTTTGCTTGTGAGAAGGCCTGGGCAGAGGTGGGGTGACTTGAGAATGACTTTGTCTACTATGTTGATCATGTTTATTAGCTTCTTGTTCACCGTGACAGATTTAGCTTTCTGGTTCTGGAATTTGGTTTTCTCGTGTTTAAATCATTTTTTTTTCTTCTGCCTTCTATATGGAGAGTCTTTTGTACTTTGTGATTGAGAACTATGCTGTCATATTCATAGTCACTAACAGTGCTGTGAATATTGCCTTGACAATATGCTTTTCCTCCAAGGTCCAAGTGACCATCAGAAGAAAAACTGCTTCTCAGATCCAAGATTAGGCAGAACCTCCTCTATCCCATTCAAACATAGGCTTGGCCTGTTTTGAAATTAGATTGTTGCTAGAGTAAACTGCAGCATTCAGTCAGCCTGCTCTTTTTGTGGTTTCTCAGCTACAAATATTAGAGGATTTGTTGAAGCTTTCCAGTGTTCGAGGCAAAATGGAACATATTTTCTAAGAGTAACTTTCAGAAATATCAATGCACCAGAAGAGAGTTGGAGGCGCTCTACTGCCCTGGAGCATTTTTTCCTTATAAGCTTGGACTCCTGCTGCATTAAACTAATGAAAATTTAGCTTCTCCTCGCTCCCCACACCAAGTGTGAAATTCTGACATGGGTCCAGGATTTGTATGTAGTCCAAAACCAGGTTTTATATGTTTTATATTAATATGTTTTTTATGAATTTTCCTTCTCTTAAAAGGCAAGATCACAAGTTTAGATACTATCTAGTCTGACATTTCCATTTTACGATGAAGAGAACTAAATCCAAAGTAGTAAACTGATATACTCACAATCACATAGATAATAAGTGGCAGTGAACATCAACCAGTCAATCAGTAGGCAATTATTGTGTGCCTACTGTTTACAGAGCATTGTGTTAAATGCTGGGAAAGCAAAAAAAACCATGAAAGTTAATGCTTGCTCTTAAGGAATCTATGGTCTAAAAGGGGAAATTGTATACAAACAAATATATAAGATGCAAGCTTCAGATAGGATAAATAGGGAACAATTAAGGGAGAGAAAAAGGTTTACAGGATGTGAACTCAGACTGTCTCACTCCAAATCTAGTTCTGTTTCCACAATGTCAAACTGTCTCAAAGCATGGTGGCTCAGATTTATGTATATTTTAACTGTTTACCAAGCACTTTCTTCTGAGCAATTCTATAAAGTACCTAATATGAGAAATATTATCCTTGAGTAAGAAAACTGATGTGAATTGGTCAAAGTTACAAAACTGATAATGGTAAAGATGGAATTTAGAACTAGGTTTTCTAATTCCAAGTCCACCAGCACATTGTGTTTTCTAAGAAACCTTAATAAAAGGTTTTTTTTTTTGTTGTTGTTTGTTTGTTTGTTTAGAACCAGTCCCTGGAAGTTAGTAACTAAAATCCCATACTGGACTTTGACCATGACCGGTCCTTTCTTCTTTTCCTCTATCAGGATAAATAGATGTGGAACCCATCGTATAAGTCCTTGTAAATTTGCATTGGCTACAGTCTCTTCTATTGGGAAAAACAATAATTTGCTTAGAAACAGGATTAAAAGAACAAGAAGATTAATACAGGGCAATTTATAATCAGGCTCTCAGTCATCTGCTGGACAATATTCAGTTCTTCATATAGTCTTTTATTTCATTGATATTGATATTCCCTTCACTGATTTACATTATAAATTGTGTAAATATAGATATTTATATAATACAAGGCTCATGATAATTTATCACCAGATGCCCAATATTTAAGTGATCAGCCTCTTTAAACTTAGATGGATTGGCCTCCACTTAAGGGTCACAAGTCTATTGCTGTGGTTATGTTTGAAATGCTTCCACTTTTATTCAGCCTTTCAGAGTTTAGGCTGTAATGTCATTCTTCAAGAACCTACAGTCACTTCAGTGGCATGATGAGGTGATGGGGTAAGGATTTGTTGGAGTTTGGTAGAAATTATACTTCAACACATTTCTGGAGAAAAGTTGAGGCAATAAAATCTGGAATGACCAAGAAAAAAATTATGGAGAAGTCATTGTGTTTAAGGAAAGCTTGTTTGCTATTTGTTTAAGGGAAGCCTGTTTGTGATTTCTCTAAGGCAGCTGGTGTGCGGGAAGCCTAGCAGTGGGAAAGCTTAGAGATCATGTTGTTCTCTGCATTGTTATTGTGTATAGATTTTTGTTACTATAATCGATTTGGTTTTCTGTTGTCTGAATAAATGTTTTGGTTCTGCCTTCCATGCGGAGAGTCTGTGGTATTTTGAGATTCAAAATTGCACCAAGATATTCATGGCTACAGTAGGCACTGTGAATATTGCATTGGTGCTACAATATGTCAGTAAAGGAATGATGGGAAATTGGATTGGATTAGGACTGTGGGCCTACATTATGAAGAGAAGTGAATATGAGCAGTGCTCTAAAATATGTTTTTAGTGCTATCTTTTATTTCTGCATCATTTACATTTTACCCAGTAATAGGTAAAAAAACAAAAACAAAAACAAACAAAAAAAACAAACAAGTTTGGTCATTATAAGTTCTCAGCATTCACTTTTGATTTTGTTGCTCTGTTTCATTTTCTAAGTTCTACTTGCTTCACATACATATAAGTTCATATAAGGTTTTCCATACATTGTCACATTTGCTATTATTTATAACAGAGATGTCATAGCCACAGCCCCAGGCTGTATATGACCCATACTGCTAAGTATAACCCATACTGCTAAGATTACAATCAAACTTGGAAATATTTGTTATTTATTTAATAAAGATAAAAATAAACAGATAATATTACACTATAAAACTAAGTCAGTATGTGGTACACAAGAATGCTTAAGTGTGGATTAGTGGTTCCCATTCCTATCTGACACCACTGATTTATAGCACAATAGTATTAATACATTTCATTTATGTACAAAAAATTGTTTAGTCATTTGACAATCAGCAAGCATTTACTTTGTTTCTAGTTCTCTGCTCCTACAACTAAATAAATAAAGTGCTGACATAAATACTCAGGGATATGTGAGGCCTTTCATTTTGTAACTGGCTGTCCCATCAATAAATACACAATGTAATGATGTGTGTAATTCAGGTCAACAGAATATTGCTAAAAGGCAGGACATGAAATACAACTGCATATTCAACCTGCATTAACTAATAGAAAACAATCAGATGTGCATATATGTTGTATTACTTAGGTTTTACTCAACAATATTTTACTATGCTGTTGATGACACAGAGCATTTACATATTTATGCAAGTGATCTGCCTCCTCTCAAGAAGAAAATGTATCTAGTAACTATAGCAACTGTTGAATGGAATGCTATTTGCACTAACACAAAACTCTGTATATTTAAATTGTCACTCTAGAGGAAGACCTAAAAGTCAGATTTTATGAAAATGACAACAATGAAAACTGTGTGTTCTATCAAGTAGAACCTTCTATAACAAGCTGTTTTGTGACAAGGCTTTCAGTAATCCCCTCCTCCCCAATTCATAAGGGAATGGAAATTTAGTTGAACAAGTAGGGAGAAGATTTCTATAACCTCAGAGAAAAAATTCTAGAACAAGGGAAGGGATGAAAGGTTAAGTTGCTTTTCAGCCACTGATGGGGTATTTTCTTGGTTAGATGTGGTATCGGAAGTTATCATAGATTCCTCATTTCAGTAGCTTTTCAGAAGTAGACTCAGAAAAATGATAACTTGACTTAGGAAACAGGATGCTATCTATAGTTAAAAGAATAGTAGATTCACCACGAGGAAGAATAGATACTTTCTCTGATCTCCAAAACCTCTCAAACATCCTCAGCAATCCCAGATGTTTTCCTAGTTTAAAACACCAAAAAAAAAAAATGAAGCAAAAATCCTATACACCAGGGGTGGGGACCTGTGGCCTTCAGGCCACATGTAGCCCTGTAGATACTTAAGTGTGGCTCTTTGACTAAATCCAAACTTCACAGAACAAATTATCCTAAAAAAAGAATTTGTTCTGTAAAACTCGAACTCAGTCAAAACGTTGCACCCAAGGACCTAGGAGTCCTTGAGGCCACAGAGGTCCTCACCTCTGCTATAAAGTAAGAACAGAAAAGATGGTCAATTTCTAAAATCTTTATTTAGCACTACCTTCCCCACCAATTATAATGGTCTATCAGGATTGTGCAGCTGAACCAAGGGCCTGCAACAGAACACAATACTCTTTATTTCTCTCCCTGCTTATTTACTCCCACCATGGAAAACTACAAGGTATACTGTGGCACGGATCTGTGCTGGAACTATAATCAAGCAGCACCTCAGCCTTTTAGAGGAGGACCAAGAATATCCTTTTCCAGACTTCTGAAAAAAGAATGGGCAAAGTCTGTACAACATTTCCAGAAGAAAAAAAAAGCAGTGATATTGTTATGAAGTTGTAAGAAAAGCTAAATGTAGAGCCATGATGCTGAATAGCAAAGCTAGACTTCACCCTCCTAGTTCCATGAGTTATTTGAGTACTTCAGGTACAATGAAAAATGGTTTTCCCATATGGCAAACACAAGTTCACCTCTTTTCAAGGAGTGTCTCAACCATGTAGGAAAGATAGACTCAACTGGAATAATGAAAAGTGTCTTCCATGTTTATGGGCTTCTTTAAGTGCTTTCTATTTTCCATTCTTTTTTTTAATATAATTTATTTGCAGTTTTCAGCATTCACTTCTACCATATTTTGAATTCCAAATTTTCTCCCCATCTCTCCACTCACATCCAAGAACAGCATATACCCTAATCACCTCTTTTCCCAATCTGCTCTCCCTTCTATCACCCCTATTTCTCCCATCCCCCTCCCCTCTATTTTCCTGCAGGGGAAGATTGATTTCTATACAACATTACCTATACAACTTGTTTCCCAATTATATGCAAAAACATTTTTAGCATTCATTTTTAAAGCTTTGGGTTCCACATTCTCTCTCTTCCTCCCTATCTCTCCCCCGTCATTGAGAAAAAAAGCAATTCATTATAGGTCATACATGTGTAGCCATGCAAAACACTTCCATAACAGTCATGTCATGAAAAATAAATCATTTTTTCCTCTATCCTGTCTTTTCCTCTATTTATTCCATTCTCTCCCTTGACCTTTCCCCCCACCACAGTGTTTGTTTCTGATTACCCCTTCCCCCAAAATGCCATCCATTCTGTTATCCTCCCTCTCCTGTCCCTTTCCCCCTGCCTTCCATCAGGGTAAGATAGATTTCAATACCCAATTGAATGTGTGTGATTCCCGCCTTAAGTCATATTAGGTTAAGAGTAAGGCTCGATCATTTCCTCTCACCTTCCTCCTCTTCCCCTTCATTGAAAAAGCTATAACTTAACTCTTTTATGTGAGATGATTTACTACATTCTCCCTCTCCCTTTATCTTTATCCCACACATAAATACACACACATATATACACATACACAGTGTGTTTAAGTGAATTATGTTCTGGTCTTTTCAACAAGAGTGCTTAAAAGTCCTCTATTTCATTGCAATTGCATTTTTGTCTCCTGAAGACTTATACTCAGTCTTGCTGGGTAGGCAATTTTTGGTTTTTAATCCTACTTCCTTTGACCTCTGGAATAGCATATCCCAAGCCTTCCAGTCCCTTAGTGTAGAAGTTGCTAAATCCTGTGTTATCCTGATTGTGTCCACAATACTTAAGTTGTTTCTTTCTGACTACTTGTAATATTCTCTCCTTGATCTAGGAACTTTGGAATTTGGCTACAATATTCCTAAGAGTTTTACTTTTGACATCACTTTCAGGAGGTAATTCTTTCCATTTCTATTTTATACTCTGGTTTAGAATATCAGGACAGTTTTCCTTGATAATTTCTTGAAAGATGATATCTAGGCTCTTATTTTGATCATGGTTTTTAGGTAGACCAATAATTTTCAAAATTTCTCTCCTGGATCTGTTTTCCAGGTCAGTTGGTTTTCCAATGAGATATTTTCACATTGTCTTCTTTTTTTCATTCTTTTGGTTTTGTTTTATAATTTCTTGATTTCTCATAAAATTATTGGCTTTCATCTGCTCCATTCTAATATTTAAGGAATTATTTTCTTCCATGAGTTTTTGAACCTCCTTTTCCATTTGACCAATTCTCCGTTTTAAGTCATTCTTCTCTTCATTGGCCTTTTGTACCTCTTTTGTCATTTGGGTTAGTCTAATTTTACAGCTGTTATTTTCCTCTGTATTTTTTGAGGGGTCTCCGTTAGCAATCTCTTGACTCATTTTTCATGATTTTCTTGCATCACTCTCAATTCCCTTCCCAATTTTTCCTCTATTTCTCTTACTTGCTTTTCAAAGTACTTTTAGAACTGTTCCATTGCCTGAGACCAATTCATATTTTTTCTTGGAGGGTTTGCATGTAAGAGCCTTGACCTTGCTATCTTCCTCCATTTTTATGTTTTGATCTTCCTCATCATAACAAAATACATTTTCACCAAGTAAGTAACCTTCTATAGTCTTATTTATCCCCGTTTTTGTCATTTTCTCAGTCAGTTACTTGACTTTTGAATGCTTTGTTAAGTGGAAGGTTTATTATCCCAAGTTTCAGAGGTTTTGTGCAATTATTTTCCAAGATATCTCTAGGGACCTGTATATTCGCAGTCCTTCCAAAGTGTTATGATCCAACAAGATATGCTTACTCCTTTCTTGGCCTACACTTTGGTCTGTGAGCAACTGCAAGTGCTCTTTTCTGCCCTGGTATTGTGAATGGAATTCCCTTTCCATAGTGGGCAACAGCTCTGCCATGCCAGTGTTCCTCCTCACCCACCCCCAGTCCGCTAGCAGCTTGATTCCCCCACAATAAGGAGGTTGAGATCTCTAGAAGCAGCCACCTCTGCAGCAGTGACTGCTGTGACCCTAAGGCTGGGACTTGGGCCTGACCATGTTCCTCTCTCCCCCAGGCAAAAGGGCTTTCCTACTAACCTTGGAAGTTATCTTTGGCATCTATGGGTTGAAAATTTCAGAAGCCACTATAGCTGCCAGTGATTCAACTCACTGATGCCTGCTTCAGTCCTGTCTGTTCCAGTGTGACCCATGCTTGGCTGCTCTCCACTCCAAATCCTGTGTAAGAGACCATTTCTCTAGGAATTTTAGACTGTCTTGGGATAGGAATCTGTTTCACTCTGTCATTTTGTGGCTTGTACTGTTCTAGAATTCATTTAGAGTCATTTTCACAGGTATTTTCAGGGGTTTGAGGGAAGAGCTCAGGAAGATCCCTGCTTCTACTCTGCCATCTTGGCTCTGCCCCTCTGTTTTCCATTCTTTAGGTAATGTGAAGTAGATGTCTTTTATTCTCTATGAATTATTAGCTTTAGTACTTTCATGGATTTGTTTCTCTCTTTACAACTCTCTCTATAATTCTGCTACACACATACATACACAAATACACACATATACACATATAGATGATATACATATATTTGTCTATGAGTATGTATATATGTATATGCATGCATATATATACACATATACATATGTTTGCATATATACATTAACATATATACATAACATGCATACATATCTATATACAAAATACAACTATATATCTATACATGCATGTATGTATGCAGTTGTGTGTTCATGCACGTACATATATATGTCTAAATAGATATATTTATATAGGGTGCATTCATATGGAGGTATAATTATTTTTGGATGGCAGAGTGTTCTATAATTTTTAGAATAGATAAGGATGCTATAACTTAACAAAGCTAAGTAAGTCTCCTAAGATTGTATACCTGGCTAGTGAAATAAAAAAAAAAATAGAAACTGAGTCTCCTGTTTCTCCAATATTTTGCTTTCAGTAATAAAACACATTCACACAGCCTCTTTTGTTTAATTTTCAGTTATTTATTTGAATATTCACAAAAGAATTTGAGATGAAAAAGATTATGCAATGAGAAGTTGAGGCACTAAACATTTGAGTTATTGATAGAATCAGATTATACGCTAGATCTCAGAAAGTCAAACTCTCATTTTCTTTTCAGTAGGATGTCTTGTTCCATATCACTGTCTCATAGAAGATAAAAGACTCAGCAAAGAACAATGAAAGTCTTTGATATATTGATTGGTCATATAAATTCAACGTATGATCACATATTTCTAGAACAGTGACTTAAACATATTTTATCAATGTGTCAAGAATCTGCGATATGATTGAAGTGGGGATTTTTTGTCTGTTTAATCCTTCCACTGACACAGGTCACAATCCACTGGAGTCATATTCTTAGCTGCCTGAAGACAAATGTGGTTAAACGATTTTTTTTCCAGTACTTAACACCCATAATGATATTTGCAGATATTTCAATTGAAGAGAAAACAAAAGTCTCTTCTATTTCCTTCTTCTTAGTAATTTAAGAGCTTTCCAAAAGCAATTTTGGAATTCTTTCTTTCCAATTCCTTTATCCATCATTTTGACTTTGAAGGCTTCTTGTGCCACTTTTTTAAAACTTATTTATCATCTCCAAATAAAGCTTTGAATTTGTCTTCTTTATTTCTACATTGAGATAGTGTTGCATTTATTTTGGATATATTCATGAAATTTAACACTCTGCATGTTTAGTAATTGAGCAGCATTTAATATTTCTATATGCATCCTAACCTCCCCATCTCAGGCTACCAAAATATTGCAAACTCTGGCAGTAGGAACCACATCTTTCTAACTTTCCTTTCCCTTTGTCTAGTGCTTTCCAATTATTGGTATTTCAGACAAGACTGTTGAATAGAGGTAAGGGAATCTGGTTACTGTGAATAGTATTTTTTATTTTCTAGTAGAAGAAAATTCATTGCTGCTCTTCTATGAACAAAAATGAAGGAATCACCTTTTCCCCAGATGTACTAGCTTAATTCTAAAATTAGCACTGAGTGATACACACACACACACACACACACACACACACACACATATTATATGTTAAAGTGGAAGTATGTCTAAAATCAAAGTAAAATCTATGACATAAAAAAGTCATTTCAAGGAATCATTTGCTTTCCAGAGACATATTCAAAGAAATCTACTTAGGCAGCATCTTCAGGTTAACTTGTTAAAGTATGTTAAAATTAGACATGTCTCAATTCATTATAATTTCCCCCTTGTTTAAAAAAAGAGAAAGATAAGCATCCTATTGTCAAGTAAAACTGCAAGTATGGTACTATTAGTTTGAATAACCAACTAAATTGATTTTTAAAAAAGAAACAAGCACATTTAAAGCAATTTGGAAGGCTTTTATTCTGTTCTAGTATTTTTGCTTCCAGAGATCTCAAATTTTCTGAGTACTGTGGGTGTGATTAATTGCATAACCTTGAAGTGGAGTGGTTTGGGAAATTTGCATGTAAAGTAAAACAGATTATTGGAGTCCTTTTTTTTTAACAGAAAAATATACCATATATTAAGAATAACAGAATTTCCTAGACTTGGAAGAAACTCAGGGGTCATATGCTATTTAATCCTTGAAAAGAATTGCCTCTGTAATACACCTGATAACTATCTGTCCAGCTTTTCATTAAAGGATTCCAATGGAAGACCACCTATTAGCTAATTAACTAATCAATCTGTAATTACCACCTATGAAGTCTTTCCATTTCAATATTAGTCTAACTCTAAAATATTTCAGTAGATATGCTTCTTTATTTGCGTATTCCCTCTCTATTTCTTGTATCATCTCTTCAAGTTCTTCCCATGTAAGCAAGTCAGGGCCCCAAGGACCGAGGTTTCTAGAACTGTTGGTCATAGATCTCTAGCAGAATGTTTCCTATTGATTATGATTCAGTATATCCAATCATCACAGCAAAGTGATTGAGGAAGAGCACATGTCCAAAACATTCTGCTTGTGAGTGGGAGGGAAGCAGTTTAGGTTAAATGACTTGTCCAGGATCACCTAGTAAGTATAAAGTATGAGGCTAGATTTTAACTCTGGTCCTCCTGACTTCACGGCCAGTGCTCTATCCATTGTACCACCTACTTGTCCCTGTTAGGTATATTTTTACACAGTTACGCAAATGGTTCACTTTAAGTTAGATGATGATGTCATTAAGATCGATATGTAGAGAAAGTTCGTGATCATAGAGTAGTAACTTGTAGTTTCTTGAAGTCGTAAGTCAGTAGCTAGCCCTAATTTCTGATAGAAAGGGTCACATACTTTGAAGTTGCTTCCTGTCTCAAGAGGTTATCTTCTGCCTCCAGCTGCATCTGTATTTGCTCCTTTGCCTAGGATGTGTTTCTCTTTGATCATTTTGAATGTGTTTTCTTCTACTGGACCAGTCTTTCTTATGGTGCGAGTAGGGGTGGGGGTGGGAAGAGATTTTGATAATCCCTCTTAGATCACTTCTTTATCCTCACTTCTTCCTCACAAGGGCACAAAGTTCTGTCTACTAAATACATTTGAACTTGAGTGCTTGGTTTGCATTCTCAACTCCTGTGATTCCTCTACTATTTCAAACAACAAGAAATATGATGAACTTTTTTGATCAGTCAATTACACTAATCCCTTGTTGACCTAATCAAAGAGAGACCAACCTCATAATGAATCCTAAAGTAAAAAAGATCACATTCACACTTTTAAAACTTCACCATATCCTTTCACTGAGTACATTACAGGTCTATTCTCTGAATGGGTATTACCTCATCCTAGTGAGTACCTAAATAGACCTTGACCTAAAGGGGCCAAGGCCTCCCATTGCACCCTAGGCCATCTGCAGTCATCCTGAGGAATATCAAGTCACTGGATTCAGACGACTCTGGAGAAGAAGTGATGCTGGTGACCATGCAGCCCTCCGTCACTCAAAACAAAGTCAAGTGCAAGTCATGTCATAATTTCTCTGATGGCATGGTCTTCTTTGGCAACAAAGGACGAACACAACAGCAATACAGTAATAGAAATGGACTGTGTAACTCTATACTTTAGCTTATACACCACACCTATATTGATCTCTTTGCAATGTCTAGCCATTAGTAGTGTTTCTGACCTTTATGAATTAAAACAAATCCAATTCCATTTTACTTTATTTCATAAGGTCATGGATCTAGGATTGAAAAAGACTTTTGAGGTTATCTGACCCAACTCTCTCATTAGGTAGATGAGGAAACTAAGGCTCAAAGAGGTTATTTCATTTATGCAAGTCTATATGGGTATATATCTAATGCTAGTATTGAGACTTAGGTCCAATGGCTCTGAGTTCAGCACTCTTTAAAGTACTCATTCCTCTTTTAATTTTTTTTTTTCTTGAACACTTGTAGAACTAATCTAAATTTGTAACTCTCTGTGAAATCTATATCTAAGATTACAAGAAGTACTTTTACAATTTCTTAAAATTAAAATGTATTTTCCTTTGCTGTAAGAGGAGAGATTGGCATCCTGCTCCCTGTTCCTAATAATGCAAGACATATTCTTGAATTCTAATATTGTGACTCTGATGTCACTGAATAGAGGGCATGAAGGTCCTCAGAGTACAAATCAAAGAGGTGCAACGGTGCCTTTATATTCACAACATAACACTGCATTTGGGGATTCTGTACATGACATCCTGAGTCAGTGTCAGGAACTTAAAAAGAAAGTGAACAGAAGTTATGTTTGTTCTTTGTCTTCTCTCTCAATCAGTCTCAAAAATTCACAAAAGGTACAAATGTCAAACTCACTTCCACATGGGACAATTGGAAGATTTAAGATTTGTTAAATATTCTCTGCATTTAAGATCTGTCTAAATGGAGTAAATATGATTTCTGTAAGTTTTTAATGGGCTATATAGTACTAATGATTAAAATTAACCTTTGTCTCCACTAACACTGGAGATATTCAATAGCAGGATTAACCCATAATTAAAAATACAAAGACAAATATCTTTCTAATCTGTTATATTTTGTTATTTTAATTAAGAAAATATGGACAAAAATATCTTGCAAAGGACAGAACATTTAGTAAAATCAAGGAAACCACCAGCTCACTTTGCTTTTCATAGTTTTACTTGGTTTGCTTGAAGATGTGGTTCATTTGATAAAGGTCAACCTTTGGAGACAGGAAGATGGATTTAAATTCTGTCTCTGACACTCACCATCTATGTTAGCTATCAGGTTACTCAAACTCCTAGGTGGTTGAGAAATCTCTTTGAAAATGTAAGTTACAGAAAAATTAGTGATCTATGTTAATAAAATTTCCATGTTTGGGAGCTTCCTGTGGTTGGCACCCCACCATGACTATGCCCTTCCCCCAAAATTAAATTGTTATGTCATCACACATGTGTGAATGAGAAGATATGGACTCATTTACTTCTTCTTTGGCTTTAAGTAGCTCCATCTTTCTGGGCCTGCATTTCCTCCCTATATGTATAATGAAGAGATTTGATTTGATAAGTTTAAGGTATTGTTTTACTTTAACTACAATTCATAGCATAATCTGCTAGTCAGATACATAAATCAAGTCAATATTCTTCATTTAGTTATATCCGAATTTTATACCCATATGAATTGGAAGAGGAATTTGCCAAGTTGGGTTTTCATATTGGTGAAGGGTACAAATCAAATAAAAATATTCCTGTACCCAGGAAGTTCTCAAAGCATCATAGATGATTTGTTTTTTCAAGTATAAATAAACTAAAATGAGATCTTATTCTATGTTGTAGAGATTAAACAAAAGTGACATGATTGAGGAAAAATGCTCCCATGTAATATGTGGAAGATTCCTTTTAGGGAACTTTTAGCTTTTGTATGTAATTTGTAATCAGTGGGACATTAAAATAAATGTTTCCTTGAACTCAATTTTATGCACTAACACTTACATACATTGATCTGCAGTATTATCAATGTGGATACTTTCTTCAATGATACAGATTGCATATCTTCTAGATCTTGTCATACTGTGTAATTCTCTTCCATATTCTTCTACAAGCCATTTACAGCAGGTCAGTTCTATGTGCTGGGGACCTTATGTGACTTAATACCCATGGAACATGCAGTCCTTCCAATCTTTGCTTTCACCGTTTGACTGGAAAACCATCAAAACATGTTGATGTAGGAAAGAAAATGCAGTTATTGCCTACTTTTCCCCATCATAAATATTTTGTATAAGTTGTGTTTATTGTTATTTTTCTTTTGGTATTCGTTGGCAAGTTGGCTTGTTGTTTTGAAATTGCATGTGGAGATAGGGAACTGGGAAATACCTGTCAAAATATGTGACCACTCTTTATAGTGTCAACTACTTGAAAACCTTAACTACATAACCTTGTAGTTGTGACCAATTTAATTATAGGCATAAGACGTAGGATTTAGAATTAGAAGAAAGCAGAGATCATCTTGGTCCAAGTCCCTCATCTTTTAAATGGAAAACAAAACAAAACAAAACAAAATAGCTAAGATCAGAGATGGAAAATAATGCATTCAAGTATAAATAGATAATAAATAGCAATGAGAGACTAACCCAGGCCCTCTGAATCTAGGTCCAGGTCTCTTTACACTACATTAAATTGCCAAACGTATTAGCCTTGACATTCAAAGTTCTACATGATTGTTCAGAACCTATCTTTCTTCTACTGTCTCCTTTAGTGTATACTAAATTCCTGACTACTTGAGAAGATTCCAGGTACCAAAGGGAACTTTTCTCATAAGGTTTCTTCACGATGTTGCCTCTGGTTGGCACCGTCTTCTTCTAATCCATGTATGTGAAAATGTTAGATAATTTAAATAGCTGTTTATTCTGATGAGTAGTATTTTCATGGCTATGAATAAATACAGTACATAATTAGTGCTTTCCTCATGCTATGATGACCACAGCTGTATAGGCATTACCATATCAGTCTTCCAATGAGGCAGTCAGCCAGCACCAAGTCAAGAAATCTTCCACTCAAAGGGGTAGATAGTGATTATCTTGACTACCTGATTGAACAGGCTGTATCCGTGTCTATCCCAGATGCATCATACCCCCTGCAACTCCCATTTGCCTCAGTAGAATCCTTTCCTCTTAATTTTTGCCATCGTTTCTAATCCCACATATGTGTTTGTCTTCCTAGCTTCTCATTTTATATCTTACCTCTGATGTTTACTTTCTGTGTGACTTTGGGGAAGCTATGTAACCTAATTACAAGATTATATTTTAAAAAAATAGATAACAAAATATATGAAAGCAAGCTGAAAAGTTAGGGGTAGATAGAAGAGGAAGGGGAAGGTATTCACAGGTAAAAAAGGTTTAGAACATATGGAGAGTCAGGAATGGAGCAGAGAGAAATTGAGAAAGAACTGGTCTGGGCAGTCAGTAGATGAATGGCAACGGATAAAACTGCCTAAGAAAGAGAAACATGACATAGTTGACAGACAGCTGTGCCTACAGTCAGGAAAACCTGAGTTTAAATTGGCCTGACACACTTCCTTCCTGTGAGGCTCTGGAAAAGTCATTTAACCTTAGTTTATTTGTCTATTAAACGGGAAAAATAATAGTACATTAACCCTAAAATTGTTGTGAGCATCAGATAAGATAATAATTTTAAAATGCTTAGTACTGTACCTAACACATTGTAAGTTTTAAATAAATGTTAGTTATTATTAAAATGAAGCATTTACTATGTTCTCTTTATATTAGCAGCAGTTCTAAGTTTTCACATTAAGAAAGAGCTGTCTCCTCACCAAAGACCAAAGAGGACATCCTTCGAAGAATACATCGTTTTCCCATGGACACATTTTCTTTTGAAAAGTATCGTTGAGAACATTGATTACACTGACACCAGATTATTCAGTTCTTGCTTCTTCAAATTCTGCTTTACTTCAGCGTCTGTTCAACTCTAATGAAAGAATGAAGGTAACATTATCCCTGATCTGTCATTTGTGGATATCCAGTCAAAGGACTGCTGAGGTCCTCAAGCTTCTCTTGGTGATGGAGGTAGCAAGGACGCAGTGAAATAAATCATTCATGTCATCAAGCAGGTCATCAACACTACCAAAGCATCTGACAGAACAGCTTGTCACTTCTCTTCATCAATATTCATATACAGTTCAGCTTCTATTACGGACACTGAAGAACATGACAGACTATTTAGTGATTTTAAATTGAAACCAAGCAGGGGAATTTATTGTCAAAATGAAGTAATCACATCACAGTTTCTCATTTCAAAATTCTGACTAAACTTTGGTCTCTGATTTATATCTCAGATTGCTCAAGTCCAGCATCCATATGGCAAACATAACTGAATTTCCATCACACATTCTTTTTAAGAAAGACCTAAACCTTTTAAAGTTGTCGATCTGATTCATTAATAAAATAAAAATGAACTTATTTTTCCCAGTGGTGACAAAAGATAACGTGAAAGGTTGATTTTTCCAAACATGTAGTTTCATTTCTCTCCTCTGGATATTTTTGGTTAGCTGCTATTGTGGGAGGTTCATTGAGAAATATATAAATGTTTCATATGGATGATTTTATGGTAGTAAACACTTTCATCTTTTTTGGAATATACCAAAGTGAAATGGGGTCATTAGTCCTGAAGAAACTGCTGATCATCTCTATTTCCCTCATGGAATAGACAGGGAACAAATAACTGGATATCTGGAGTGGATATGTATCAAAACTTTAGCTTAATCTCCCAAGAACTTTATGAGAGTTGGACAAGGAGCCAGTTGAATAACAGGAACTATAGGCTAATAGGGAGAGAAATCTAAGAATGAGAGATGACAAAACAAGACAAATTCATACAGTGATTCAGGGAGAAGCAAGAAGAATAAAAAGGAGGCATGGATTTTGTAAGAATCAAAATTCCCCCCAAAAATCAACGTACTGGATCAGTGAGAAAGAGTGAAGCAATATTTAATAGGTGATTCAGTTTTGAAATGAATTCAAAGAACAATCAATTATTAATTACCTGCAATACATAATCTTATTATCAGTCAGAGACGAAAGAATGAAAAAATAATGTAGCAGCAATTGCCCTCCTTCATGCGACTCACAGTATCTCAGAATCATCATTTTGTTTAGTTTTTAAGTAGGAAGGGGCCCCAACGCAATTCATACTCTGAAAGAATCTTCAGATTAATATTTCAACAAGTGATAATCCTACCTCTGCTTGAAGAGGGGGAACAACCATCACTCCAAGCACTTTTTAAAGCATTCCACATTTTCTTAAAGCAACAATCATTAAAATGCCCTTGCATTATCCTCATATGCTTCGCATCAACAACCATGGGCTCTACATCTCATCTCTTATAGGCCCACCTGGCTCATCTTGCTGTAGACGAGTACTTTTAGTGACTGTCTTTTTAATAGGTTTATGTGTGCATATTTTTCAACCCCAGTTTTTTAACAGTTTTTGTACATTGTCTTCTCTCATGAAAATGTATGATGCTCGAGTGTCAGAGACTGTCTCGCTGGTAGTTGTGTTCATAGCACTTAACCTAGTATCTAATACCAATAAATTCTTTAATTATTTACATATCTGACATTAAGTATAATTTTCCCCAATGATAACCCATTTATTTTTGCTTCTTTCCATATGGAGTCAAACAGAACAAGACTATTCTCATTTAACATGACACCTTTTCAATACTTAAAGATATTTATTATGTTCCCCAATATATAACGTCTCTCAACCAACCTTCCTTTCTAGAATCTAGTTACCTCAACCAGTCCTCATATGATGTACATTCAATGAAAACCCTTCAATAGCATGTCTACCCTCCTCAGGATGTTCTATAGATTATTAATTGTCTTCTCCTCCCAAAACTATGCATGAAGAAAATTAACTCAAATGAGATAACAATTGTGAAATGCTTACCCGGTAACTGGAACATATACACACATACATACATATATATGTATATGTATACATACATATATGTTATTAGCTGTCATTATCACTATCAATATTCCTATTATAGTCCATCTTACATGAGTCATCTTAGTGCTCTAGTCTAAGACATTTTTGGGGTAATAACTCTATCCCTTAGTATAAAGGCTATCCCTTCCAATTTGGGGCTTAGAAAATTTGATAAGAATGCTATCTACCATTTTACATTGATAAAAGTATTGAACATCACAGGGCCAGACACTCATCCTTGTGGCACTTACTCCATGGCAGACGCCCTGCAAGAGAAATGTTAAAAACTACCCTTTAAGTCTGGCAGATGTACTGTTGTCTAATTAAAATCTTTCTCCCATATGTTTTACATGTATTTCCACTAGAATAAAATATATTCCAAAAGAATAGAATGACTTATAATATGCTTTGCTAAAATATAGGTAAGTGACATTTATAGAAATCCAATTGTTCGAGAAGCAAGTTTAAATCCGCTTTTAGTTTAGAGTCTGTTGGTGACATGTTTTATTGTCATTACAAGTAATTGCACATAAAGCTGTTTCCTGACAAGAATTTCCATGCCAGCCAACTAGCTGACTATGAGAAATTATATCAAGTATTTATAGAATAAAATTAAGAACTAAAATAAAAGGAAGGCATGTAAGTTGGATCTCAAGCTATTTCTAAATACAAGAAAAAATAATATTTGCTTCAACTAGAGATATATGCACGGTATACAATTCTTAAAAATAGTAGTTTGACGTATTATAAAACTGTCATACAAAGAAGATTACTGATGATGATGATATTACATAATGACAGACTTGGTCAAAGGTTGACTTTCACAGTGAAGCCTGATACGCATTTCTCCAAACAAAATCTTTATAATGGTAAACTTTAGTTAATTCAATGGTTTTTTAGGTTTTAAGGTTTTCTTAATCTCCCCTTTATTTGCTTCCAAGAACAACAGGACACCCACTGGATTTTAGTACTAGAAAGGCAGAAAAAAGTATTAATAAGCAAAAAAAATGAAACAGTTGATAAGTAATGAAAGGTGTCTCTAATATAAATACAGATTATGATGCCTCACTGGAATAGGAAAAGAAATTGGTTTAATAAAAAAAAAATTGAGAGCCAAAAATGCTCTTTTAGATAAAATTTGAGCAGTTTGGAACAGGAAATGAAGTGGTATAATCCTGACAACTAATCACTTTGCAAAGAGATAGAATAATGCCTTACTTATATATGTGAATATATATATATATATATATATATATATATATATATTATATAGCTTGTATGAAGGAGACAAAGGAAGTACTTTTATTTTCAAATAATGAAAAATAAATGAGCCAAAATGGCACAATGAATCCTGGATTGGGTTGGCATCTTATGTAATGCACTATCATTTTTAAACTCTTTTCATATAACTATTTTAAAATTGAAAATAGTTAAATCCCAAAGAATTTTAAAAAAAGAAGTAACTGAAGATTGAAGGATACTTAAGGTCTTTTGATTTCCTAGAGGAAATTTGATGGGTTCTTCATAAGTAGAAGGTGAGTAAGTGCCATCTTTCTTATGTAATTAGTTGATGTGTATAAAAGACTGAGAGTGAGAAGCTTTATGGTGAAAAGACTGAAGAATTGGTTGAATGACTCAACAATGTATGAAAAGCAGTTTTATTTGAAATGTTTGAAGAGAACAGTTTCATGAAGTCAGCTGGCAAGAAAGCTTTGTTTGCTAATCTCTGTGTGTATATAAACTGGAAATCCAGCTGTTGCCCTTCTGTGCCACCTAGAGTAGAAAGGGGGTGAAGTCTCCCAATTTACTCTTTCTTTGATGAATCAAACTGGTTTTAGAATGAATATCAGAAACGGGAAACACAAGTGAGATCTAATTGGACAGTATGGAATCCTGGTGAGCAAAGACTGGACTAGATTGCTTTGTTTGGCTTAGGGAGTCAACCTGAACTATTTTGTTTTGATCTGTGTTCACTATAATTTGATTGGACTCAGTAACCTGGTGAGTGAAACAACTGATTGAACTCTTCATATAACCCTGAGATAGGCAGTCTCTTCATTATTTTCTTTGGTGTAAAAAGAACAGCTACTCAATGATGAGTATAAGTTGAAAGATCTTGTAAATGCTCTATCAATTTGATAATAAAAGAGTTTTTGTCCAGGTGGAGATTAGTGAGAAATTAGTAAAGAAATAACAGATATTTCTGGATTAATCAAAGAGCTCAACTATAGTAAAGTGTTGTGCTACCTCCAAGCACATGGTTTTTCATTCCTTATGCACTTCCTGATGGGTCCCTGAATATATGTTCTCATTTTGTTCTGCAGATGGTGAGTCCATTGGGTGGGGGAGCTTCACTCAGGTTTATATGTGGCATGTAATATATTTATCATTTCTCCATTAGTGTTAATATATGAATACCAGTGATTAATTATTTTACCTTATTGTTAAATATATGTTTATGTTTATGATCTCAGTGATAATCTTTGTGAGTGACTATTTTGTGTGAATTGAAGAAAAATGGACAGCGCTTGGTAGCTAAAGTGATAAATAGGGGAATGGTAACATCTTCACTTCATTATTACCCCTAAGTTGTTAAGAAAATTTGATGTTAATTGCTTAGTGTGAACCTACACCTTCCAGTGTAAGGGAAGATTGGAATGATGGACCTAGCCTCAGAGTCAGTAGATACCCACATACCTATAAGCGAGGTTTATATACTATTAGTGGGTTTAGTCAATAATCATAGTTAATCAACATTTACGGACCCCCTACTTTGTGCCAGGTTCTGTGATAAACACTGAGGATACAGATAAGAAAAACAAAGATAGTCTCTGATCTCAAGAGAATTACAGCCTAATGAGGAAAGGGAATTCACAAAAGGGAGCTGAATGGAAGCTAGGCACCAGACAGTGTGAAACATGGACATGAGTCAAAATCAAAGAGAGAAAAAAGATAAATGAAAGCAGAGGAATTCAGGCACATCTACATTACACAAAAACAATTAATGTTCATTATTTCCAGGATTTCCTCCCAATTCACACAGTAAAAGTTTCCCTCTCTTTACTTTCCCCCACTTTTCTTTAGCCCTGACATTCACATCATCATCATTAGGATTCTTCTGTTGATGAGATTTTTATGAATGTGGTAATTCTCATAAAAGCAGCAAAATATTATTATTCCTTTAACACTGAGTTATATCAATCATAAGGTATGTTTGTCCTTCATTGACGAAGATCATGCCATCAGAGAAATGATGACATGACTTGCACTTGACTTTGTTTTTGAGTGAGGGAAGGCTGTGCAGGTCATCACCAGCCTCACTTCTGCTCCAGAGCCATCTGAATCCAGTGACCAGACATTCATCAAGATGACTGGAGATGACCCAAATGAGCAATTGGGGTTAAGTGACTTGCCCAAGGTCACACAGCTAGACAGTGTCAAGTGTCTGAGGTGAAATTTGAAATCAGGCTCTCCTGACAACTCCACTGGTGCTCTACACACTGCACCACTTAGGTGTCCATCAATTATAAGATATGCTTATTCTGTAACAACTGTATCATGTCATAGGCCTGAATTAATCAGACCAAGAAACTCACTATCAAGAACCTGCCATAAAAAGATAAATGCCTCCATTCTATAGCCATGACCAATTGATGGAGAAATATTTTCAATGCTTGTGAAAACAATTGTGCAACTGTTCTTGTATAATTAAGGAACTCAAAGGATCTTTGTACTAGTTGCCTTCCAGCAGTAGGGGAATATTTTTTTAGTTAGTGATCCTCATTGGAGAATCTCCTCTGCCAACTCATTTTATATGCAGAACTGTATTCTCTTCATTTCTGGGGGGGAGGGCATTCTGCTAAATCATAGGCATCTTTATATCATCAGTGTTTCTAACTGAATACATTCCTATGCAGTGGTCACCTTTTCTTTGTATCTCTCCATGTGGGAGAAAACAGCAAAATAGTTCTGGAACTGCTCAAGTTCCCAAGGTTCAAGAGACAGTGATGTAAGTTAGTTTCATTGAGAACTACATTCCAGAACCTGATTAGTCTAATTTTTTATTCTTATTGAATTCTTAGTAATTGATTTTCCCCAATTAGATATTAAAACAATATTTAACATTTGTTTTTAAAATCTGAGTTCCAAATTCCATCCCTTCCTCTTTCCCCATCTCCCACCCCTATTGAGAAGGCAAGCAATTTGATATAGGTTATATATGTTTAGTCATGCAAAACATATTTCCATATTAGTTATGTTGTGAAAGAAAATATAGATCAAAAACAAAAGCATACAAAAACATCAAGAAAAATAAAATATATAAAAAGTATGCTTCAATCTATATTCAAATGCCATCAGTTCTTTCTCTGAGGATGGATAGCGTTTTTGACCATAAATCCTTCAGAGTGGTCTTGGATCATTGTGTTTCTGAGAATAACTGAGCCGTTTAGAACTGATCATCATGCAATATTCGTGTTATTCTGTATACAGTGCATTTCACTTTGTATCAGCTCATGCAAGCCTTTCCAGGTTTTTCTGAGCATATCTTTTCCATAATCTCTTACATCACAATTGCGTCCTGTCACAGTCACAAAGCACAATTCATTCAGCCATTCCCCAATTTATGGACATCCCCCCAATTTCCAAACTCCTAGACATCAGAAAAGAGTGTGTATATATATATATATATATATATATATATATATATATATATATATATATATATATATATATATATATATATACTTAATTGTGGCATTGCTAGGTCTGACAGTATGCGTGGTTCTATATTTTTACGCACAGCCCCAATTTGTTCTATAGAATAGTTAAATCAGTTCACAACTCCATCAACAGTAAATTAATGTTCCATTTTCTCCAAATTCTCCAACGCTGGCCATTCTCCTATTTCTGTCCTTTAGTCAGTCTAATAGACATGGGGTAGTACCTCAGAATTTTTCCATTTGTATTCCTCCAAACAATAGTGATTTGGAGAACCTTCTCATATGACTATAGGTACCTCTGATTACTTTGTGCAAAAGCTGTTCATAACACTTGATCATTACTCAATTGGTAAATAGCTCCTATTTTGTGAATTTGACTCAGTTCTCCACATATTTGAGAAAAGAGGCCTTTATTAGAGAAAATTGCTGCACATTTCTTTTCACAATCACAATCACTAACTCTATTTCCACCATCTTTCCTCTCCCCTGCTTATTCTACTCTCTCCTTCTTTACACCATGTTCCTCCTCAAAATGTTTTACTTCTTACTGCCACTTTCCCAAATCTCTCCTACCTTCTATTATCACACCCTTCTCTTATCTCCTTCCCCTCTACTTTCCTGGAGCAAAAGTTAGAATTCTATACCCAACTGAGTGTGTGTTATGCCCTCTTTGAGCCAATTCTGATGAGGGTAAGGTTTACTCGTTCCCCTACCTTCCCCCTCTTCTCTTCCACCTCAAAAGCTTCTTTATAATTCTTTTACGTAAGATAATTTACACTCTTCTATCCCTCCCTTTCCTTTTCTCCAAGAATATTCTTCTTTGTCATCCATTATTTTTTTAGATATCATCCTTTCATCCTCAGCTCACACGTGTGTCTTCAGTCTATATATGTACTCCTTACTGGCCTAATCAAGTCAGAAAAAGAAAAAAGAAAGTAAGGGTGGTGATTTGGAACAACCCTCCCCCAATTAAATTCAGTTCACTTGCATATCATGGCATCACCTCACTGAAGTCATGATCCTTTCCCAGAACTAAGGAAAAGCAAATATCTCTATGAATATCAGAAGAAAGTAGGAGCTGGCCCATTGGGGACCCAACTGGAGCTGGCCATTTGGGTAACATTGATTTGTTTTCCCTTCCTTCCTTCCTTCCTTCCTTCCTTCCTTCCTTCCTTCCTTCCTTCCTTCCTTCCTTCCTTCCTTCCTTCCTTCCTTCTTTCTGTCTTTCCTCCTTTCTGTCTTTCCTTATTTCTTTTTCTCTCTTACTCCCCTGTCTTTGTCTTTCTTTCATTACCTCTGTCTACATATGGAACTCTACCCTTATCTATAGGTGCTATTTTCTTAGGGACTATATCTTAAACCCAAATCATTCTGACGCTCATTAATTGTTCTTTAAGTCTCAGGCCAAGCCCCACTTGGTCACTATCTGGGCCCTGATTGCCTCAGAGTGAATGGAAATTGCAATTGTTTCTGTTTTTGTTAGAAACCCTGAGAGTCTTTCCCTCTCAGATCCATTTTTTTGGTGATGTAAAGAAGCCTTTCTCTGACTTTTTTCTTACTCAGCTTTAGACCTGTTAAAGACCTGTTAAAGATTAAGGTCCCCTACTTCATCCTAGGTGATCTCAAGCATCTATATCTCTCCATTGGACTCAGATGACTCTGAAGGAGAAAAAAAGGCTGGTGACTTTGCAGAGCTTTCACTTAACTACAATTCACTCACATGACATCACATCATGAACCTGATGTCACCATTCTCTTCGAGAATTAAGGACAAACAACAACAAGAAAAATACAAGCGGTATTATGAGTTAAAAGTGTTATGTTTGGGGAGGAGCCAAGATGGCGGAGTAGAAAGACTCACATATGCTAGCTCCGAACCCACAACCCATAAATTTTCTGTAAAAAGAACTTCCCACAAATTCTGGAGCAGTGGAAGCTGCGCAGCAATGGAGTGGAGGAGATTTCCATTCCAGAGAGCCCTGATAAACTGGCACCAAAGGTCCATCATGCACCAGAGAGAAGAGCCCAGCCCTACCTGGGCAGTGCAACCCTGAGAGGAGCAGATCAGAGCAGGCTTCAGGGACGGAGCCTCTGGTGGCCACGAAGGTTCCCTCCACCCACAGGGGCTACAGGTCAGTGAGAGACTTCTGGGCTGGCTGAGGGGGGAGCAGAGTGTGTCCATAACTCAGCCCTCCTTGGGAGGCAGTGACAGAGGCAGCAGCAGAGGCAGCTGTGGCCAGGGGTTCCTGGATCAGACAGGACCTCAGGTCCATTACTGAAGATCTCTGCATAAAACCCCTGAGGGAACTGAGCCTGGGAGGTTGCCCTGCCCCTAGCTGAGAACCTGAATTTAATCGTACCCTGAACAAGAGCCCTGCCCACCACTGAAAGCCCTGAGGCTGGGGAGCAGCATTTGAATCTCAGACCCCAAGCACTAGCTGGGCAGATCTAGGTGGGGGAGGACAGGAATCTCAGAAGTCAAGTAACTGGCTGGGAAAATGCCCAGAAAAGGGAAGAAAAATAAGACAGTAGAAGGCAGCTTTCTTGGGGAACAGATGTTTCCTCCTTTCATTTCTGATGAGGAGGAACAATGCTTACCATCAGAGAAAGACACAGAAGTCAAGGCCTCTGTATCCCAAACATCTGAAATAGATATCCAATGGGCTCAGGCCATGGAAGAGCTCAATAAGGATTTTGAAAATCAAGTTAGACAGGTGGGGGAAAAGCTGGGAAGATAAATGAGAGAGGTGCAAGAAAAGCATGAAAAATGGGTCAATACCTTGCTAAAGGAGACCCAAAAAAATGCTGAAGAAAATAATCCCCTGAAAAATAGGCTCACTCAAGTGGCAAAAGAGGTTCAAAAAGCCAATGAGGAGAAGAATGCTTTCAAAAGAAGAATTAGCCAAATGGAAAAAGAGGTTCAAAAGCTCACTGAAGAGAATAGTTCTCTCAAAATTAGAATGGAACAGATGGAGGCTACTGACTTTCTGAGAAACCAAGAAATCACCAAACAAAACCAAAAGAATGAAAAAATGGAAGATAATGTGAAATATCTCATGGGAAAAACAACTGACCTGGAAAATAGATCCAGGAGAGACAATTTAAAAATTATGGGACTACCTGAAAGCCATGATCAAAAACAGAGCCTAGACATCATCTTCCATGAAATTATCAAGGAAAACTGCCCTGATATTCTAGAACCAGAAGGCAAAATAAGTATTGAAGGAATCTATCGATCACCTCCTGAAAGAGATCCAAAAAGAGAAACTCCTAGGAACATTGTGGCCAAATTCCAGAACTCCCAGGTCAAGGAGAAAATCTTGCAAGCAGCTAGAAAGAAACAATTTCAGTATTGTGGAAATACAATCAGGATAACACAAGATCTAGCAGCTTCTACATTAAGGGATTGAAGGGCACAGAATAGGATATTCCAGAAGTCAAAGAAATTAGGACTCAAACCAAGAATCACCTACCCAACAAAACTGAGTATAATACTTCAGGGGAAAATATGGTCTTTCAATGAAACAGAGGACTTTCAAGCATTCTTGATGAAAAGCCCAGAGCTGACAAGAAAATTTGTTTTTCAAACACAAGAATGAGAAAAAGCATGAAAAAGTAAACAGCAAAGAGAAGTCATAAGGAACTTACCAAAGGTGAACTGTTTACATTCCTACATGGAAAGACAATATTTGTAACTCTTAAAACTTTTCAGTATCTGGGTAGTTGCTGGGACCCCACACACACATACACACACACATAAACTTGTGTGCACACACACACATACCCACATGCACGCACACACAGAGGCAGAGAGCACAGAGTGAATTGAATAGGATGGGACCATATCTTAAAAGAAATTAAGGTAAACAGTGAGAAAGAAATGTAGTGGGAAGAGAGAGGGTGAAATGGAATGGGGTAAATTATCTCTCATTCAAGAGGCAAGCAGGAGACTTTTTAGTGGAGGCAAAAAGAGGAGAGCTGAGAAAAAAAAGGATGAAGTTTACCCTCATCACATTTGACTAAAGGAAGGAATAAAATGCACACTCATTTTGGTATGAAAACCTATCTTACAATACAGGAAATTGGGGGAGAAGGAGATAAGCAGGTTGGGGGGATGATGGAAGGGAGGGCAATGGGAGGAGGGAGCAATTTGAAGTCAACAACGCTCTTGGGGATGGACAGGATCAAAAGGAAGAATAGAAACAATGGGGGGCAGGATAGGATGGAGGGAAACACAGTTAGTCTTACACAACACGACTATTATGGAAGTCATTTGCAAAACTACACAAATAAGGCCTATACTGAATTGCCTGCCTTCCCAAAGGAAATGGGTGGGGAGGGAGGGTTGGGGAGAATTTGGAACTCAAAGTTTTAGGAATAACTGTTTAGTATTGTTCTTGCTACTAGGAAATAAGAAATACAGTTAATGGGAAATAGAAAGTCATCTGGCCCTACGGGACAGAAGAGAAGATGGGGACAAGAGAAGGGAGGGATGATAGAAGAGAAGTCAGATTGGTGATAGGGAAAATTAGAATGCTTGGAGTATTGGGGTAGGGGGAGGGGAGAAATGGGGAGAAAATTTGAAGCCCAAAATTTTGTGAAAATGAATGCAAAAAGTTTGATAAACAAATTTATATAAAAAATAAAAGTGTTATGTTTTCATGTTGGAATGTAAACTGTTTAACATTATTAAGCCTCTTTTGGTTTGTCTTTCCTTTTTATTATTGTCTTGAGTCTTGTACTTGAAAGTTAAATTTTCTATTCAGCTCTGGTCTTTTCCTCAAGAATGCTTGAAAGTCCTCTAACTCTTGAATTTCTATTTTTCCATGAAGGGTTATAATCAGTTTTTCTCGGTAGATGATAAGTGAATGTAATCCTAACTCCTTTTCCCTCTGCAATATCATATTCCAAGCCCCCCAATCCTGTAATATATAAACTGCTAGATCTTATGTTTTCCTGACTGTGCCTTCACAATATTTTCATTGTTCCTTTGTGGTTGCTTGCAACATTCTCTCCCTAACCTGGAAGCTCTAGAATTTGGCTACAATATTCCTGAAAGTTTTCATTTTGGGATCTCTTTAAGTAAGTGATCAGTTGATTCTTCCAAATACTATTGTACCATTTCGTTCTTGAGTATCAGGGCAGTTTTCCTTGATAAATTTGGGAAAGATGATGTATAGGATCTTTTTTTTTTTAAGTATGGCTTTCAGTCCAATACTTTTTAAATTATCTCTCCTGGGTCTATTTTCCAGGTCAACTTTTATCCCAGCTAGATATTTCACACTGTCTTCTATTTTTTCATTATTTTGATTTTGTTTTATTGTTTCTTGATTTTTTGATAAGGTCATTAGCTGCTATTTGCTACATTCTAATTTTTAAAGAATTTTTTTCATTTTGATTTTGTGCTTCTTTTCCCATTTGGGCCAATTTTACTTTTTAATTATAAATATATATATATATATATATATATATTTTTTTTTTTTCAATGAATTTTTATGTTTTTTTTCCCATTTGGTCAATAATGCTTTTCATAGGATACATCTTCTCTTTGTTTTTTTTGTACCTTCTTTACCATTTGACTAATTTTGTGTTTATAAAGTGTTATTTTCCTTAGTATTTTTTAGGTGGCCAATTTATAATTTTCTTGAGGGCTTTGGATGTTGGAGCTTTGCCTTTTTTTATCTTCTTCTGTGTGTGTGTTTTGATCTTTCTTGCCACCATAAAAACTTTCTATGGTCAGATTTGTTTCTGCTGCTTACGTTTTTTTCTATTTATTTGTTGACTTTTAACTCTTTCTTAAAATAGTACTTGGAAACTGCTGCAGAGAGGGATGGGGACAGAATGGTTCCTTGGATGCAGGAAATTAGAAGATAAAGCCATGGCAATGAAGTTGCCACAGGAACAGGCTTCTATCCAGGCCTTGAAGCAGCATTTCATCCCTTTTGAGGAAGAGGAGGAAGACAAGCCTGTGCCCTACACTGTGGATGTGGGACTCGACTCACTGGCCTGCGGATGAATGCTGGATTTCTTCTGCCTTAACCTCTGCCAGGCCTCTCGAGAATATCAAAGAATTGAAGCATAACTGCAATAATGTGAAGGCCATTATTCGTGGACTATCCGGACTAACAGCACATGAGCTAAGAACTATATATATGTGTGTCAATTTTTAACAAGAATCATAGAAGGAAAACAATGGATGCACAGTTTGAAAGTGATGCACAAGTTACTTCACTGGAGTTAACCTTGATGATATGGGATAATATCAGAAAGGAAAAAGAAATACTTCATGACCAAATCCAGAGTTTACTTGGAATTCAGGCTAAAGGAGTTTGCATGGAAAAAGCAAGCTATAAAGAAGCAGAAGAAGTCTTTGAAAGAATATTTGGAGACATACAGTCTAGATGATAATGCCTCTAAAAATGAAATTGTTGCTGATAATAAGAAAGAGCCGTACCATCCTTTTTTTCAACACCACTTATAAATGCATGATAGATAGAATCAAGAGTTATGTTAATCAAATGCTAATTGAAAAATCATCAAACTTTCTACTGAAAGCAGCATTAGAAGTAGAGAAAAGCACAAAAGGTGAAGAAATTGTTAGTCACTTTGTTGAAAGCACAATGAAAGAGAAAATAGTGAAAAACAGGATGGAAAATCAGAATCTCCGGCAGATTCAACATCTGTAACCAGGTCTCATGGAAGTGTCTTATCTTTGTCACAAACTACATTTGAGAAGTCACAACACCAAGATTTTGATGAAACAAAAATAAATATAAGGAGTCAGGGAAGTAAAAGGATCATGCAAAGTCTTAAAAACAGTAGTAAAAGGACTAAAAAAATATAATAACCACTAAAGACTAACAAAAACAAGGCAAAAAGTGAAACAAACAATTCTGAAGGACCTAGAAGATGGGGAAGGACATGGAGTTGGGATGAAGAAAACAAACTGAAATCAGTGGTGAAAAAATATGGAAAGGGCCTTTGGCGGAAAATTCTTTCCACTTCCACATTCTGCAATTGAACGAATGTTATGTTAAAGGACAGGTGACAGACTTTGAAGAAGTTAGAATTAGTTTCTTCAAACAATGAGGACTGAATGCATTTGTAAAAGCGTCATTGATGTCCAGCCACAAGATGGCTGGTAACAACCAGATGGAACTCTGATCAACACAATGACCAACCCCAGTTTTAAAGAACTTGTGATGAAATATGCTATCTACCTCTAGAGAGAGAAGTGATGAGTGCAGATTGAAGTATATTTTCTTTCTCTTCCTTGCTTTTTTGGATGTGAATAATGTGAGGATTTATTTTCCATAACTACATATTTGTAATAGTTTTATTGATTTTTATTTTGCTTGTCAATAGGTGGGGGTGGGAAGAAAGTGCAAATAAAATAAAATAAGACAACTTTTTTAAAAAAGTGGAAGATGAGGTAGGATTTTCTAGGAAGTAATATCATTTTATTATGATCCTAAGCACACAGATCCTTTAGTTCATGAAGGGTCGCTTCAGTTATCTCAGGATGCTAGGGGGATGACATACAGTTACAAAGTTCCTTGGTCACTTAGGTGACCCAGTAAATAAAACACTTGACCTGGAGTCAGGAAGATATGAGTTCAAATGTGACTTCAGTGACTTTTTGACTATACAACCCTGGGCAAATCATTTAACCCCTGTTTGCCTCAATTTCTCATCTGTAAAATGGGGACCCATTGGAGAATGGCAAACCACTCTAGTAACTTTGTTAAGAAAACACTGAATAAGGTCACAAAATGTTGGACATGACTGAAAACAACTAAGCAATAACAACACAGAATATGAGCTTGGAGATATCCACTAAACATAATGTAATTTGCTTCTTGACGTATATTGGCAGTTGAATGACACAATGGAGAGAACACTGGGCCTGCAATCAAGAAAACCTGACCTGAGACCTGAGTTCAAATCCAGCCTTGAACATTTATTAGTTGTGTAATTCTGGGTAGGTCACTTAACCTCCTTCCTCTTCAGTTTCCTCAACTGTAAAATACCAACCACCTCACACAGTTGATGTGTTGATCAAATGAAATCATTTGTGAGCATTTCCCATAGTACCTAGCCCATAGAATACTCATAAGTGCTTACTCCCTTCCCTTTATATTGCCACTGGTAGCATGATTGCAACTTCTGCTTTTTTTTTTTTTTTTTGATTCACCCAGTACATAGTAAACTTTGTTCTAGCCTCTCATTTTTAGTTAACATATGTTTTTGTTTCAGAGGTGTGTTTCTTGTAACCAATAGATTGTAAGGTTTTGCCTTTACTCCATTCTGTGACCTACTTTCATTTTATTTCATTAATCCATTTTTACTTCAAATTATGTGCTAGGTTTATATTTTCATCTATTTGTTTCTATTGTGTTTTCTTTTCAAACTAATTTTTTCTCTTCTTAAAAAAAATGACACTCTCCTTCAAGGGTTGAGGGTACACTGTTCCCAGCTTCAAGGGTTTTATGCAGCTGTTTTCAGAGACACTTCTAGGGACCAGTAAGTTTTCAATTCTTCTAAGGTGTTATGACCTAAGGAGGGATGTGTGTTACTATCTTCTGGTCTGTGCTCTTGTTTATGAGATACCAGAAGCACTGTTTTTTTTCTATTCTGGAACTGTGATGATGGTCCGTGCTCCACTGCAGCCACAAGCTCAGGTTTGCTAGTGCTCCTTCTCCAGCTGGGATTGCCACCCAGGACTGTGACCCATAAAGAGTATAGATAGGCAAAGCACCAGAGTCCTACTCCTAGTGTCAGCAAAGATAGCCCTGTAATCTCCTTCTGATCAGTTGTTTCATCCCCTTACCAGCTGTGGGCTGAGAGCTCTGTAAATAGTCATTGCCAGTGCTGACTCAGTGGCTTCCAAGGCCTTCTTCTGGTTTGCTTGTGCTATTTTCTGGGGATTAGTCTGTACTGGTATGGCTTGTGGTAGGTTGTGCTCCACTCTCACCCAGGTGCTACTGACATTTCCTTCTGACTTTTTAAGTTGTCTTTGACTGGAAATTTATTTCAGCTCATCCTTTTGTATGTTCTGCTGCTCTAGAAACTGTTTTATGGCTTTATTTAAATGTATTTAGAGGGTTTGGAGGGAGAGCTCAGGAGAGTCACTGCCTGTTCTCCACCATCTTGTCTCTACCACTCCTGATTAGCCAAGTCTTAGTGACAAGATTCATCTAAGATAAGAGATTTTCAAGAACATACTACTGAATTCACATATTCATCACAGACTCCAGCCAATTGAGAAATTTTAATCTGATCTCAGACAGAACAATTTTTGAGGAAACACACATGCTACCCTACTTTCTTGGTTTTAATCTAACAAAAGTTGGGATCAAATAAAGCATCCTGGCATATACAGATAAGGAAAGAAATCTGAAGACCACCACTGTCCAGATGTTCTTTCACAACTGTGCTCCTATCAACTCCTTTACTTCTTATACCTTGCAAATAATTGCTTTATCCTCACAAGACTTTACAGTTGCTTTGCAAAAACCAATCATCTGCATGATTTCTTTCTGTGAAATGTGTTTGACTGAATAATAATACTAACCTTAATTTATAGAGCACTTTAAGCTTCATATGACACTTTCTTCTGTAAGTAGCAAAGATATAATTATACCCAACTTGCAGATTAGTCTTTTGAGCTTCAGAGATCTTAACAGCCTTGTTCCTAGTCACAGAACTATCATGTAACAGAGGCATAGTTAGCAACTTGGTTGTCCTGATAACAAACCCTATTTTCTTCAGACTATAACATCCCTCAATTTAGTTTCAGTAAGGAAGAAACAGTTGTGCACTCCATAGTAATATTGCATATAATTGTTCCCATCATCTCTCCCATCCATTACTCCATGAAAAACAATACTATTTTTACCTGCTGTGCTAGCAAGTACTTTTTTCCTATTTTTTCTTTTTTTTTTTTTTAACATGAGATATCAAATTTTGAAGTCCCAGCTATATGGATCTGGAAAGCAAACTTGAAAAGAAGCAAGAATATATTCCAATTTATTTCCTTTTTTAAATTCTATGAGAACAAAGATTACGTCTCATTCTTGCTTTTAATCTCCACAGTATTAGAGCCATAACACATACATAATTATCACTTCATAAATATTTCCTAAATTAAAAAAAGAATATTTACTATTCCTTCAATTATTTTTTGCCAATTCAAAGAACTAGTACAGTACCCATCCCACCCTCCAAGTGGCAAAATTCATTTGACTAAATTGTTCAATCAGTTCCATTGATCCGTAATGCTATTATTTCAAAAGCTGATTATTAGTATTAAAAAATTACCAGCTCAAGATTTTTTTTTATTTTTCACACAGTTCCATGTTGCACACTCAATGCCTAAGTAGTGGAGAGGTTGTGTAAGCTAACTCTCAATGCCATAATTAAGGAACAGAATTAGAGGTTAAATCATCTCCCTAGGGTTTTCCTCTATTGTTTAGCATCTTGAATACACTTCATGAAAACCAATGAGCAGGTGTTACTCTGAAAGTGGAAGAGTTAAAATGATGAACGACGAGTTTTTGTATGCTACAGGATTCCCTATTAGCTAGTTACTTTTTCTTGAAACAAACAAACAGGGTATTCTGAATTCCTTTTTCCATTGTTCAACTTAAAACAGCACTTTCAAAACAATGTTTCAGAAAAGAAGGTTTTCTCTCTCCTGTGATCTTTATAATTTCTTTTTTGCTTGAGTCTCTGACTCTTCTACTGAATAGGTCAATGACAACTGAGATTGTATTTTTTTTAATGAAAACATTATCTAAGCTATTAAAAAATTTCAATTATACAAAAAATAATAAAAATTACAATTTTATCAAATTTTAATGAACATGGTAACTGTACAAAGAACAAAGTGTTAACTAATAGAATTCCTAAAGGATATTTTTTTAAAATAATATCTAAGAACAAGCTGTACATTTCAGGAAGTTAAGGTATTTGAACATAATTTAATCTTAACTTAGTATTAAATATTCTACAAAAATTTTTCTTAAATAGTTCTTGTGCTTAACAAATTCTTTCCTTGTAGATCCTCAATGGTAAAATCAGAGTACTCCTTGTCTAATCTATTAAAATTCTGAATAGATAGCATCTAAACAAATCATATTTCCTTGTATTTTAGGTGTTGAAATGTAGTTATATTTGGTTCAGATACATAATTTCATCTTGGCAATTACCTAAGGATGCATGTTGGTTTAGATAGACAGACTCAAATGCAAATTATGAAAAAAATACATAGAGTTCTTTCACATTTCTTGTCATCAAGTTTATTTCTGGGATAATTCCAGCAGGTTTTAGCAACTGAATTAATAAATTAAACAAAATAATAAGATTACTTAGTAAAGGAAAGGAACAAAAGGCCTGGAATGTAAAAGAAATTTAAAAAAATATATCAGAATAAAGGGAAGCCAGCAGTACTAAATCTCAAATTATATAATAAGGTAGTAATAAGCAAAACAATTGAACCTTGCTTAAAATATTAAAAGAGATGAGTAAAACAGATTAGAGAAACAATAACTACAAAAAGCCAAACTTAGGGGACCAGTTTTGATAGATTCCAAACCTCATTATCACTAGAGGACCTGGTGAAAAAGTGGAGAGCACCTTGGAAGAAGTTAGGTTTAGATCACCTACTTCAACATATACAAAAAAAGCCAATTGGATTAACCTCCAAAATGTAAAGGTATGTATGTATGTATGTATGTATGTATGTATGTATGTATGTATGTATGTATGTATCTATCTATCTATCTATCTATCTATCTGTCTATCTATTTATCTATCTGTCTATCTATCTATCTATCTATCTATCTATCTATCTATCTATCTATCTATCTATCTATCTATCTATATGTCTGTCTGTCTATCTGTCTGTCTGTCTGTCTGTCTATCTGTCTGTCTGTCTATCTGTCTGTCTGTCTATCTGTCTGTCTGTCTGCCTATCTATCTATCTATCTACATACCTGTCTATTGATTTCTCTAGTCAGAATAAAAAAGAACTAGCTTTCAAACTATTGATTGGGATGGTTATGCAATAAAACAAGAGATAAAGGCAAACAAAAAATATAAAGTAGATAATACATAAAATTAAAACAACTTGTGTTTCTCATTCTAATCAGTTTGATAAGATAATTTTAAAAATGTTATCAATTGTAGATAAAATTGAGGAAGTTGAACATACTAATATACAGTTGGTAGACTTTGGATTTGGTCTATGTGAACTAAGGTCTTTAATATAAAGGAAACAGAAATCAAATAACCCCTAGAACTCATCAGAAATTCAAGTTTTGTCAAAGACTGCCCTCCTTCTAGTATGGTAATGGAAAGGGGAAAATCATTAGATTAATGATCACGGTGGAATGATTCATGTTTGACTGAATAATATAGAGGATAGTTTTCTTTTTTTTCTATAAGGAAAAAAGGAATGCTCAGAAAAATAAACTGTCATCATTTATTGATATACACTTGTCACCCAAACAAATTTACGCCTTATAACAAAGAAAAAAATGGGTAAACAAAATGAGCTGCCCCCAATAATATGTGACATTTCAAACTGGCAATCTCTAATGCCCATAATCATGTCTTCATCTTCCACTTTCTGAAAACAAGATAGTTTATTGTAACTGACAAAAATTGGCTATCTAAAAATTTAGAAGAGCTTTTAAATTAGTTTTTTAACATGTGTGGATGAAGTTTTTGATTTCACGGTGATTTTTTTTCAGGATTGCATAAATCACACACACACATGAATTATTTGTATATACACATACATACACATATATTCATTTTGTAGCAGTAAGCACCTCAACATACACTGGGGAATTGCTATCACAGGTTCTTAGATCTGCATTCATAAAACTAATACAATTTTCAAGGGATTAATAATCACTTTAATCGAGCACATGTATCATTCCTTTAACCAAGTACATATATTATTCAGTTAGTTCAGGAAGTCAGCACCCTGAATTTCAAAGAAAATACAGAGAAATCAAATGATCAACAGACATGGCTTCTTCTGCCTGAATTCAACAGACAATTGAACCCCAACTCTCTGACCATCATTACCAGAGAAGAAAGCGTGACATCTGGGTTATCAAAGTTGGGGGGTTCTTTAGGGGCTTCCCAGAGTCCTTATCTGGCCAAACAAATACTCTTAACAAAAATTAAGCCATAAAGTAATCAACAGACATGGCTTCCTCTGTCTGACCATCATTCAATAGACAAGTAAAATTATCTGACCAGTTACTGGAGAGGGAAGCATGATATATGGGTTCTCAAAGGAAGGGAGCTCCTTAGAGGATTCCCAGCGTCCTCATCTGGCACTCAAACCTTCTCACCAAAAACTAAGCCCCAAAGTAAGACCTCACCCTCAGAGTATCCATACCTTTTTCAGAGCCAGAGGGCACAACACTTGAGAACCAGAGCTTCATTAACAAAAGCTGTGGGTGTTCCTACAAATCTTCCCTAATCAAACTCTCCTTAATGGGAATGCCCATTAATGTGTGGGGAAGATCATTAATCACACTAAAAATACAAATTCATATACTGTTTCTAGTTAAAGAAATTCTTATTTCTATACTTTACTCCCAGTAAAGACTCTTGATTGATAAAGGCAAGATTCAATCAGAGCCTCTTGATTATACTAAAACAAAAACAACAAAAGATCCTATTCTGATTGCCATCACACAAGTTCATCCATATATATGTATTCTCTATCTATCTATACCTTTAAATTCTGGAATTTGGCGGTTGCATTTGTATTTTAAATTTGTTTCTTTATGGGTTATGATCTGGTGGTACTATTTTTAATTACCCTCTAGTTTTAATACTTCCTGATTTTATTCTATTCTTCAAATACACACGTTAGACTTTTTTTCAATAATGATTTTTTTCAATAAACTTTTTAGTTTATTTTTTTAGTTCATTTATTTTTAGTTTTCAACATTCACTTCTACAAGATTTTGAGCTCCAAATTTTCTCCCCATCTCTCTCCTCCACTTACCCCAAGACAACAAGCATTCTGATTGCCTCTTTCCCCAATCTGCCCTCACTTCTATCATGACCCTTCGTTTGCTTATCCCCATCCCTTCTATTTTCTTATAGGGAAAGATAGATTGTTGTCTGTATGCCTTACTGGCAAGTTGCATGTAAAAACAATTTTTAACGTTTGTTTTTAAAACTTTGAATTCCAACTTCTCCCCCTTCCTCCCTCCCCACCCATTCCCAGTGAAAAGGCAAGCAATTCCATGTAGGTTTTACATATGTAGTCATGCATAATACTTCCATAACAGTTGTATTGTGAAAGACTAACTATGTTTTCCTCCATCTGTAATGCTAATGAGAGTTAAAGATCTCCCTCATCCATTAATATGCTTGTCCATTAAGGAAAGTTTGATTAGGGTAGATTTTATTGTTAACATTGTTGGAAGAGCTACACATTTTGTTAATTTCTAATGAGGTACTGGTTCTCAAGGGTTATGATGCCCTCTGGCTCTCAAAAGCATCTGCATAGTCTGAGGTGAAGTTTTACTTTATTTTGGGGATTAGCTTTTGAAAGAAGGTCTGTGTTCCAGATGAGACCCTGGGTAGCCACTAAGAAAGCCCATCACCAGATGTTGGTGCTTCTCTCTGTGGTAACTATGTATGTATTGCTTATGGTCAAACAGTTGCAAGCCCTATCTGTTGATTTTATTTCCCTGTATTTTCTCTGAAGTTCAGTATGCTGACTTTTCCCCTGAACTAAGTGAATGATATATATGCTTGATTAAAGTAGATTGTTGATGCCTCAAAAATCACTTTCCTTTTGGAAAAGTAGATCTAAGAACCTGTATAGCAGGCCCTCCTGGGTCTGGGTCCTTGTTGGTACATTTATGGCATATCCTCAACAGGATCTGAAAATTATAGGGGCTGGGATAATTGTTCATTGTTTCTCAGTTGTGGTGGTTATGGTTCTCTGAAGCTTCAGAAGTGTGCTGGGATGGCATTGTGTGCAGAGCTCAGGCAAGAGTGGTGAGAGCTTGAAATGGAAGTCTAGAGCAGAAGTGGAAAACTGCCTGGATAGCAACCCAGCAGATGCCTAGAACTCCCTGTGTGCTGACCTTGGAGAGGTGAACCATTGAAAGGTAGCAGAACCAGGTGGGAGCTGGGAGTGGCTGGCTCCTGCTGGAGTAGGAGGAACCTAGTAGTCTGGAGTTCAACCCTGGGGCAAGACGAGTACTGTGCAGCAAGGCACTGAGTGTGCTTTTTTGCAGCATTCTCCTGGGACACTTTAGAACCCAGGGGTTGGAGTTGCTTATGGTGGGTGGGAGGAAGTGCCCTGTACACCCAAGGACCCCACCTTGATGGCATTGTTGCCAAGATTTCCCTCAGGACTTGGAAGCAGGTGTTTGAGCATTATTGAGACTCGGACTTGGCTCTCGAGAGCTTGCAACTGAGGGTACCTGCAAAGGTAGTGTGGGGAGAAGGACACATCCCTGAGGACTTTATTTGGATATTTTGTTTTGGATTGAAGAAGGTGGAGCTTGCTGTCAGCTCCCCAAAGATTGACTCCCAAAGAATGATGTTATGTTTATGTTATGTTATATTATGTTATGTTATGCTATGTTACCTTACTTTACCTTATGTTAAGTTCTGTATTCTTCAGATGTGAAGTTCATGATGTATTTGTGGGAATTATGTTGTATTTACTTAAGAAATGTTAATGTCTATTGCTCATGTAATGTATATGAAAGATCTTGAGGCCTAATGTAATGCTAATGAGAGTTAAAGACCTTTCCACCCATTAATGGTCTTGCCCATTAAGGGAAGCTTGATAGGGGAGAATTTTTTTTTTTTTTTGCTAGAAGATCCACATCTTTTGTTAATTTCTAATGAGGCACTGGTTCTCAAGGGTTGTGATGCCTATCGGTTCTAAAAGGTGTATGTGTATATATATATATATATATATATATATATATATATATATATATATATATATATATATATATATATAGTTGGTTGGTTGTTGTCCTTTGTCTTGTCCTCTCCTCTCCTCTCCTCTCCTCTCCTCTCCTCTCCTCTCCTCTCCTCTCCTCTCCTCTCCTCTCCTCTCCTCTCCCCGTCCGGTCCTGTCCCCTGTGCTGTCCGCTCCAAAAACCTTTCTTTTTTTGACCTCATTAAAGGTTCCATACCCTGATTACTTGTTAAACAGGCCTATTCAATGAATGAGCATTGCCTCACCCTAAATGAGTGCCTGCAAAGACCTTGAACTAAAGAGCCCAAAGTCTCCCAGTGCATCCTGGGTCTTCTCCAGCCTTCCTGAGGAATATCAGGTCTCTGGATTCAGATGGCTCTGGAAGAAAAGTGAAACTGGTGACCTGCACAGCCCTCCTTCACTCAAAGCAAAGTCAAGTGCAAGTCGTGTCATCATTTCTCTGATAGCATGGCCTTCTTTAGCAACAAAGGACAAACACAATCACAGAGGACCAAAATTAAATCACCATTGTAAAGTGAAATTTTAGTGTGTCTGACTGTGGCTGATCAGATCAACATGAGCTCGGAATGCTCTACCACAGGTTGGACACAGATAATTCATTTGAATATTTGAGGTAGATATCCCAAATTTGCATATCCTGTGTTTACTTTATGCTGTCTCAATTCTGCTTTGCTCAAAGAGCACAGCACCTTTTCTTATGTGGGCAAGCCATGCTGAGTCATCCTGTGCCAGTGTCTCCCATGTTGCATAGTCAAATCCAAAGTTCTTGAGTGTGTCCTTGTATTGTTTCTTCTGGCCACCATGTGATCACCTGTGCCATGCAAGTTCTCCATAAAATAGTCTTTTTGGCAAGCATACATATATACATACATATACATACATACATACATATACATACATACATATATACATATAAATACACATATATATACATTTATATGTGTGTGTGTGCGTATATATATATATATATATATATATATATATATATATATATATATATATATATATATATATACTCTGAGGTAAGGTTTTACTATGGGTTTTAGTTTTTGGAAGAAGCCTTGTTTTCCAGATGAGACCTCTGGGAAGCCTCTAAGGGAGCCCTCCCCAGGCTTTGAAAACCCACATATTGGTACTTGTCTCTCTGGTAACTATGTATGTATTGTTTATGGTCAGAGATTTGGAAGCTCTGTCTGTTGATTTTTATTTCCCTGTATTTTCTCTGAAGTTCAGGATGCTGCTGTTTCCCCCTCAACTAAGTGAATTATAGATGTGCTTGGTTAAAGTACATTGTGGATCTCTCAAAAATTGTTTTCCTTTTAGAAAAGCAGACCTAAGAACTTGTACAGCAGGCCCTCCTTTGTGTGTCAGGGTCCTTGCTGCTACACCATCCTATACTGCCCCCCATTTATTGTATTCTGTCTATTGACTCTGTCCCTCCCCAAAATTGTCTACTTCTAATTATCCCCTCCTCCTATTTGCCCTCCCTTCTATCAATCTCCCATCTTCAGCTTATACCTCTCCCCTCACTTTCCTGTAGTGAAAATAGATTTTCATATCAAATTGAGTGTGCATGTTATTCCCTCCTTAAGCCAAATGGGATAAGAATAAACTTCACTCTTTCCTTCTCCTTCACTGCCCTTCTCCTCCATTAAATATTTTTTTTGTCTCTTTTATGTGAGAGACAATTTACCCTATTCTATTTCTCTCCATCTCCTAATATATTCCTCTCTTTTTCCTTTATTTTTTTAAATATCATCCCTTCATGTTCAACTCACCCTGTGTGCTCTGTTTATATGTATATAATCCATCCAACTACCCAAATACTGAGAAAAGTCTTGAGTTACAAATGTTACTTTTTTATGTAGGGATATAAGCAGTTCAACTTTAATCATTCCCTTTTTGTTTCTTTTTTTCTGTTTATCTTTTTATGCTTCTCATGAGTCTTGTGAATGAAAGTCAAATTTTCTATTCAACTCTGGTCTTTCCACCAAGAATCCTTGAAAGTCCTCTATTCCGCTGAATGACCACTTTTCTCCCTAAAGTATTATGTTCAGTTTTGCTGGGTAGGTGATCCTTGGTTTTTAATCCTACTTCCTTTGATCTCTGGAATATTATATTCTAAGCTCTCCAATCCCTTACTATAGAAGCTGTTGGATAGTGTGTTATCTTGATTGTGTTTCCATAATACTTGAATTGCTTCTTTCTGGCTACTTGCAATGTTTTCTCTTTGACCTGGGAGCTCTGGAATATTCCTAGAAGTTTTCCTTTTGGTATCTCTATCAGGAAGAGATCGATGGATTCTTTCAATATCTATTTTACCCTCTGGTTCTAGAACATCAGCACTCTTTTCCTTGAATAAATTCTTGAAAGAGGATGTCTAGGCTCTTTGTTTTGATCAGTGTTTTCAGGCAAATCACGAATTTCTAAATTTTTCTCCAGTATCTATTTTCCAAGTCAGTTTTCTCCAATGCAATATTTCACGTTTCTTTTTTTTTCATCCCTTTGGTCTTGTTGTATAATTTCTTGAGTTTTCATAAAATTATTAGCTTTCATCTGCTGCATTTTAATATTTAAAGAATTATTTTCTTCAGTGAGTTTTTGGACCTCCTTTTTTATCCAGCCAATTCTGCTTTTTAAGGCATTCTTCTTCTCATTGTCTTTTTGGATCTCTTTGGCCATTTGCATTAGTCTATTATTTAAGGTGTTATTTTCAGGTCCCTTTTAGCAAGGTATTGACTCAAATTTCATGATTTTCTTGTATCCCTCTCATTTTTCTTCCCAATTTTTGATCTACTTCTCTAACTTGATTTTCCAAATCTGTTTTGATCACTTCCATGGCCTTAGACCAATTTATATTTTTCTTGGAGGCTTTGGATATAGGAGTTTTTACTTTGTTGTCTTCTTCTATTTGTATAATTTGGTCTTCCTTGTCACCAAAGTAAGATTCTACAATCTAATTCTTTTTCCAGTTTTTGCTTTTTTCCCCAGCCATTTATTTGACTTTTGTGTGCTTTTTCAAGGTAGTTCTCTGCTTCCAGTGTGTGTGTGTGTGTGTGTGTGTGTGTGTGTGTGTGTGTGTGGTGGGGGGTGTTGTTAGCCATTTGATCCTGCACAATCTGTGGGCCTAGATCTCTTATCATGTATAGAAGTTTCCCCTTCTATTTCCCAGAAGGGAGTATATTGAATCCTCATTCTATCTCATTTCATGAAATGAATTCACAATCTTGTTAATTTACATCTTTCTCCTAAATAAATTTATCTAGAGCAATTTGATTTAGGAAAAAAAATACTTTTCTTTTTTGGAAAGCTAGACAAAAATTTCATAAAACATAACTAAAACTCTAAAAAGAATAACTGCTGGTAATTGATTTATGAAGACTCCAAATTCTGGGTTGGTGTGCCTATAGTCAACACTACTTTTTTTGTAGCAGAGCTGATTACTCTGACTGAAAGAACAAGAGTTGACAAGTGTCAATGCCATTCCTTTTGAACAAGGAATGTTACTTCATTGGGGTCTGGTACCACTAAGTACATTCTCCTTAATATATCTCTTTATATCCCCTGTATGCTATGGGAAAACTTTGTGGCCCAGGCTATCCTTAAAAATGACTGAAATGTTGGAAACAGAAAATGATGAATTGTTAAGGCAATGATGACTCCAGTTTATCTGGTTCACCAGCAACTGTGTTTTTGACAGCTGTTTCTGAGCATGACTGTATTGGAAGTCATGAGGTAAGGGCATTTAAAGATTTGGGGGCCTTTACTACTGAATTTTAGCTTTGCCTTACCAAATCAACTCATTCATTTGGAAAGTAGATATGTACTAATGTTCTTCTAAAGTTAAATAATATTCAGATTAGTGTTTTAGAGTGCAGTCTTCACTTTTACCCTTCAATTGTATCCAAAATCAAACTGCCATTGTAAAGACAAATGTCTAGCCCCATCATTTAAACTAACCTTGTAACACTGCTTTCATAACCAAATTGCTTTTATTATAGTGCGGCAGCATTGCAATAATTTGTAAAACATGTGTTGTAAGATTTCCAAAAGGACGTATGGTAAACATTTGCTTCAGTTATTCACACATATACACTTAGAAAATAAGAACTAGGGTAGTATTTTAATTAGGTGACAACTGTTTTGATTTATTATATTCTCAGAAATAATTACAGGAATTCTTGAGAAGTACTTATGCATACTATAATTCATATAAAATAATTGATTGGTAGATGACTTACCCTCCTCATATCAGTTTTATGCACATATTTTATATGGAATGTGATGTGAACCATAATATAACATAACATAACAAGATATGGCATGACATAATATAATATAACTTCATATGAATCCCTATCACTACTTTATTCATATTTTTTGAATAAATATTTTCATAGAATAATCATAATTTCAAAATGAATAACCTCGCAAACAAATGAGCTTCTTCATCCTACTAGAATTTTTTAAACTCTAAAGAAACTTCATACAATACAATTATCAGTTATATAAATGTCCTATGTTGAATCTGTGAGGCATGCATTCAGTTCCTTCTTAAGGCATATCTAGGTAACCATGAGCAATACACTGATACTCTCAATGCACTTAAGGAAATTCTGTGCATAAGCTGTAAATCTGTATGGGTGAAGGAAGCTTCCACAACAAAGATATTCCTCTGGTAAAATCATGAGTCCAGATAAAAACAATTATTATATAAATATCTGTAGTGTGTCACTATACATATTTTCAACTGGAAATACCAGTTTACATTTATTAAAGTAAAATATCTATGGCACTCAATGAATTTATAGAAATCATCTTGCACCTAGACATCTAATAAATGAATGCAGGGATCCTTATAGAAGTTGTCAATCCAAAATTTCCGAAGAATTTCTTCATTAACAAGTAATCAATTAATCTAAAGCACTTACTGAAGCATTTGAGGGGAAAAAATCTAATTATGAATTGAAAATGAAGCACATAAAAGGAACAATGACTCACTCATGCTTCAGTACTGTCAGTTCAGCAGTTTCCCAGGGTAGGCATTGGTTTTGTCAGAAACTGACAAGCATTCTAGAGTTAGTGAAAAAACATTTAGTGGAAAAGTGACAAAATAAGACAGGGGGTACAACCTCTATAATTTTACACATGTACATGTTTTAACTTTTCAATCTTTTATTTAACTATTGTGAATAAAATTCTTATGCTACCCCATAATTGTGAATCAGATAAAGATCCAATCCATTACAGAGGGTGGAAGGTAAAGAGAAATGTTTAAGCTTACTGAAATGATGGTTTTAAAAATAATTAAAACTTTCCAAAAGTTGAATGTCTTTTGTTGAGAAATTATGGGTATCCCCTAACTGAAAGTCATCAAGTCGCTAGATGCCTACTTGCCAGACAATTCGCGGCTGGAGTGGGTCATGAAGTATGGAATGGATCAGGTGGATTGTAATGTCCCTCCTCACTCAGAAATTCTGTGATTCTGTGACATAATGGCTGCATTATCCAGAAAAGAAACTTCTGACAAAATATTGGCAGTTTCATAGATATCATAACATTTTGGGGTGCTTTCAATGCGCTGACTTGGATCACTACTTGACTAGTTGAGCACCAAAATGGTCTAGTCCTTTAGGCATATCAATATAAGTTGTACATTCTGCTTTATTTTGTTTTCTAATGGCTTCTAGAAACTTTTGTTCACATTTTTCAAAGACCACATTTAATATTTTTGTGTTAATTTAAAAAAAAATCAAAACTTACCTGATATATGAAGAGCACCTAATCACAAATCAAGAGATCTGTGCTAAGTATGTCTCAAAACTTCGTAGTCCTAATTTTCTAAATTGTGAAATGGGAGTAAGGTTATTTTTATTATTTCCATAATAGTATTATTATGATGATGATTTGCTAAAGGCACTTTGTAAAAGTTCCTATGCTGTACAACATATGTAATAGATAGAGCATTGGCATCAGTATATTGAAGGCCTGGATTCCCATCTCACTTCTGACATATGTTGGCATCAGCTTTCAGCAAGTTTAAATTCTCAGTGCCCTAAACAACTCTTGAAAATTACTCTTTGCAGAACAGTTACCTCAGCTATGGTACAAGGGATAATTATAGTAGGAGTTCCCTACACCATCTAAATTGTAAGTTTGGAGACATATGTGACTAAACACGTGATAAAGCACAGTTATGGGGACATGTGTGTTCAATGAACATGTTTTGTAGTTCAGTTGTAAGGAAAAGCTATGTTTAGGAATGTTCTACCAAATAGCTTTAAGATTTAGGCCCCTATCTGTATAAATGCTAATTCTCTTCCATTTTCTCTTGTAGATGCATAGATGGAAAAAAGGTAAAAGACAAGTTAAGGAGGGAAACAAAATAGATGTTATTCTAACATCACTGTTGACCTTTCATGTAGAGATACCATCATCATCTCATCTTAGAGGGGATTTGAGGCACACCTTTAGGTATATGCTTAAGCTGTGTGTGTGTGTGTGTGTGTGTGTGTGTGTGTGTGTGATAAAAAGTAGAATAAGGTATATTCTTCTACTTCCTTCCTTGAGAGACTGATATATACTCCCATTTCTGTAATCTTAGATGTGAAAGGGAGTATTTGGTTCCCTCATTGTATTTTTTTTCACATGCTTTCTGATTTCAGTTTTTCCCTGAAAAACTTTTTCCAGTTCTAAAGAGACATTTTTTTTGACGTACTTACTCTAAGCTTTCCAAATCCCTTATAAGAGCAAACAATCTAATGGAAATGAGTAACTTGGAGGAAAAAAAAAATAAAATTTATTTTTTGTTTATTTTTTAAGATCAAATATGCTTGATCATTTAGGAAAAAATGAGATAACTATTCATGTGTGTTAGGCCAATCTACAGTGCAGTGATGGAGAAATTCTTGTAGTATGCTGCAAGTCCCAAGTAACTATTTTTAGACTAAAACTGGAAAAATACTTCTTAAATAAACGAATGAATAAAATGTTGTCAAATCCTCATCCAGTTCTATTCATTCTTATCAACATATGTGGATGAATTGATTTTCATCATTTGAAAAGTGACTAGAAAAAGTGATCAAATGAAGCAAATTTTTTGGGGGGAGCTTAAATTTTTAGTTTTCTCATAACAAAACATCACTTATCTTCAAAACAGCAATGGGGATGGAAAATAAACATACTTTGAACTTCAGGGATGGGAAAAGGAACTGAATCTATTATTTGATTGAATGAATGAAGGATATCAGGTAACTCCCTGTAGCAAAGTAGGTTTGGTTATGTCCTCTGCAATTTAGTTTCTCAGAAATTTGCCAAGAAGCAAGCAGACAGATTGCCTTAACCTTATTCCCTGCTCACTTCTAATGTGGCTGTTCAGTTGTTTCAGTCACATCTGACTCTCCATGACCTCATTTGGGGCTTTCTTGGCAAATGCATTAGAATGGTTGGCATTTTTCTTTTCCACCTCATTTTATAGATTAGGAAACTGAAGCAAACGGGGTTGGGTGATTTGTCAAGGATGTCATAGCTCATAGTGAGACCAGATTGGAACTCAAGTCTTTCTGATTATCCACTGTCACCTTGCTGCCCTAACTTTTACTATTCATAGGTACAGATAAAATCTCTCAACTTTTTTCTGCCACATTTACATATCCATACCAATTCTATTCCAATAGCAGTTTTGTAACTGCTGTAGTTGCCCAATTATGTTCTGTTTGTTTTTTTTATTCCAGGCCTCTCATTAGTTTTATTATACCTGTTTTCATTCTTCAATTGTACATGCTTTTGTGGGGATGAGTACTCCCTCCATTGAAGCCAGGTGCAACTTCTCAGTACTACGTTATGTTTTGTGAGTCACTATAATTTTAAAAAATCCCCACCATGTGGTTAGCCTTCTGGAGATGAGCATTTTCAAGATTCCATTGAAAAACATGCATTTGACACCATAAGAGCTTGGTTGAAATGGGGAGCAACTGTGCTCCAAGAACTAACTTCAGAGAATCCTGGATCACTCAATCTATGACATTATGAGGAACTAGAAGAGGTCTTTTGTGAAATCTAGTCAATGGGACATACTTTCATATTTTCAGTGTCCTCTCACTTTAAGGAAGCTGCATCAAGCCATTATTCTTATGAAAATAACAATGAATATAAGAGATTCTAATACCAGCATGTTATTAATGTTGTGTACTGTACTAAATCTTTCAACAAATAAGTAAGCATTTCTTAAGTGCTAGACTGGGAGAATATGTAGAAAAAATAACAGTTCCTATCCTCAAGTAACTTACTGAAATAGAAGATTGAGTGTGTGTGTGTGTGTGTGTGTGTGTGTGTGTGTGTGTGTGAGAGAGAGAGAGGGGGGGGCAGATATTCATATACTAATTTACTGTGCTAGGTCTTTAACGGACAATTTAACCTAAAATGTTCAGTTGTCTCCATGTTTGCCAGGACTGTGTATTTCTTTACATTCAAATTTTTTTTTTACCTTAATAATGAAAATGCACTGAATTAACTGAAAGAGAGTCACATGTTTAATGCCTTATTGAGATGAACAAGGTAAAAGATAACTGGCTATATTCATGTTTACTTCCATAATGCTAAAAAAAAATTTTATTATATTATTTATAGGTTGATAAAAATATTGCATGCCCTGATGATTTGGTGAAAAAAAATATTCCCTAGACTCAATTAATTAGCTAATGCAGATTTGAAGGTTGTCCAACAGACATGCAAAGATATAATATCTTTGTTGAAATAAAAGAGCTTAGAATAGATATGTTCAAATTTCTGTATTGTAAGTAATGCCTTGTCTTACTATATCAGTTGTAAAATTGTCATTTTTTACAAAGTATCTGGGTTTAGTTCCAAAGCCAGTAATTATTTTCTTTCATATCGATTGATGAATGGGTGTTCTTGGTTATTAATTGGATTGTTTTATTTCATTCCTTTGTGTCTTTATGATTGATTTGTTTGTGCCTTTATAGATTCATTCTTGACTCAAATTTACTTAAATATTCGGAGATGTACCTTCAAGGTCCCTGACATTGTGTGAGTAATAACTTTGCAATTTTGAATATTTGTGTTGGTGTATATGCAATAAAGTCAAAGCAATACTAAGTTATATGCTGTGCATACAGAAACTTAAAGCAACTAGATAGACATAAAAACAACTATATATCAAGGGTTTTTTTAACTTAATATTGTTACTACATAAACTTAACATTAAAGAAGAATTTACTTTTTCACTTTCCATCAAAATACTTTAATTTTATTTCACTGTGGTCATTGGTAGCACCCATATTGATTGAAGGATTATCAATATACATTTTGAAAAAGTCATGAAAAATTAGTTGAGGATTGTTTTGAATTGTGCAGCAGTTTGGTCTAGGGAAGTAAACAGAAAGTCAAGTAGTTTTTAGGAAAGCATTCTTGAATTATCAAGGCATATTAAAATTTCAGCTAAAATGAGAATACTGAAGATTGACTTCTGTGTAATTTGAAAAGTGCTTCCTAGATTTACTTAAACTGAAAGCATCACTAGATCTTTCTTAATGTATTTTGCTTCTCTTGTTTCCTAGATACAATCAGCCATAACCAGGGTTTAGACTGAGAATTTTAAGCTGAGTCAAACACCAAAAAAAAAAAAAAAAATCTGTGCCAAGTAGCATAAAAGGCACCTTCAGATGGGTGCGGAGGGAGGAAACCAGAAAGATAGATTGAGGGGAGGGGAACTCCAATATACCATGAGGGTACTTCTGAGTCAAGTGATCACTCCCCCATTATCACCCTCAAAATAATAAGGTCTTTTGGTAACTTCCTTTTTAATCTTTTTTTTCTTTGCAACTAGGTGTTAAGGTCACTGTTTATGCAAGAGTAATCTGTTGCTATGGAAATCGTTCATATTAACCAAACAAGATAGAGATTTATACATGAAAATGCCGACTTATTACTTTGCAGAGGAAGAAATATATAAATGTAGTTATAGATGCACACATATACATGTTCATATACATATGCAAGTATACGTCCACAAACATACATAATGCAGACACGTCATTGATGTTTATTCATTTTTCAGTTGCGTCCACCTCTTTACGACCCCATTTGGAGTTTTCTTGTCAAAGATAGTGTAGTAGTTTTCTATTTCCTTCTCCAATTCATTTTACAGATGAGAAAATAGAGGCAAACATAGTTAAGTGATTTGCCCAGGGTCGCACAGTTTGTCACTGTATGAAGACAGATTTGAACTCAGACGTTCTCATCTTCTTGACTCTACGCCTGGTACTGTTATCCACTGTACCAACTAACTGTCCTATAGTCACTTACGTATATACAGACCCATATACATAGATATACATGTATACATCATTTAGAACTTCTACTTGTTATTCCACTTTATTACTTCTTAACTGGCCCACATTCTTTTCTGATGATGTAACTCCTCCATGATATATTTTTTAGTATTTCTTACAAAGAAGTTAGAGTAAAAATACTGAAAATTTTGTTAGTTATGAGTACTGTTTCACATCCTATGTAAATTCATGGCTAGTCTCTCTATTACTTTATGTATGGCCCATGCTTTTGATTCTCTGGAGATCATGACATTTGATACTACAGAACACATCCTTAGGGGATCTCTTACTTAGACACACTATCTCCCTATTTCTATTCTTTGCCCTTTCATTATTTTGACTTGGAAAGCTTTCCTCACTTGTCTCTGCCTATGGAAATACTGCCTATTATTCAGTTCTATTTCTCCTTGAAGTGTTTGCTAACATCATATATTACTGTTATTTCAGCTACCTATTTTTCTCCCCTTAGATCTACTGCAGTCCAGGATGCCATCATCAGTCATCTTGAGCTTTTCCTTGCCTTTAGACTCTGATGACTCAAGGAGAGAGGGAGGCTGATGACTCACTCAAATATACTTCAAGCAACACTCAAGTCAAGCAACAACAAGGGATCTTCATGAGGTCTCTACAAAGAGAAAAAGAATCCCAGAACAGTTGATATGAAATAAAACTTGTCACACATATTTCTTACATGTGTGCCACACTACTAGCATGGTCTAAGTTTAAGCGCATTCCTCCTGTGATTATTGGGTGTATTTGTGCGACGGATGAACCAGGTTCTCAAGAGAAGGTTTTGTAGTAACTGGCTTTGTCATGTCATCTAAGAGTAATGGCAGCTGCCCTCTGAGGACCCAGTCAAAGCTGGGAAATGCTATTATCATTCCTCTTCCTCTTCTTCTTCATTATTTTCTCTTCATTATTTTTTTTCAGAAAACTGAGACAATTTACTTTTGTCCTAAACAGTTTTCATTTTTCATCTCTTGAAATATGGCTCTGAAAAGGTCTTTTTAAAAATCCCCTTGTGTCTTAAGTAGGGTCTCTTGATGAAGCCTTTAAATCCAGATCATTCTGGCTTTCAACAGTGGCAAAGGATAGACCCAACTCAAGACTCAGTGGCTCGTTTATTTTTTAATTTTTCATGGCTTAGAATGAGAATAAATAACAATTGTTTTCTATTCTGGTCAAAATCTCTGAGTTTTCCCCTCCCATACTGACCTCTTTGGGATAGCAAGTAGACCATGTTTTGTCTCAAGTCTTACCTAACCTTTAATTATTGAATGAGTGTGGCTTCAAATAAAGCTAGACCTGTGCATTCTGAGGCATGCCCAGTCATCTAGACCTTTGTCTTGCCACTGGACTCTAATGATTCTGGAGGAGGGAACAAAGCTCATAACTTTTCACAGCTCTGCTTCACTTAAATCGAGTTCAGATGCAAGTCAAAATGATCCATTTCAAGAATGAAAGTTGAACAGCCCAAGAGCAGGGTTGATCATGAAGTGTCAGACATTCATCAAAAATGACTGAAAACAAACAAAAACTTTCATATGAAAAACAAGTTTTCCCCCTCTTTTGTATAAATTCTCTTAACAACATTCCTCTTTGTAAAAAGTCCTTTTTTCACCTAAAACAAAAGTAATTGGGTTAGCAAAACAAAACTTTTGAAGAACAAATGTACATAATTAGACTGTACAATATGTAAAATGGTTAAAGATTTGTTTATATCACTTTCACATATTTTTCACTACAAAGCTGCTTCAATTGCATTTTGCTTAACAAACAAAAGTGATTCAGTAGATAGTTATTCTTGGAATTAATGAATTAATCCCTAGATTTGAAAAGAATAAGTAAGTACTGATGCTCCATTTATTGTCAAAGATGTCTAACCGAGACCTGTTCAAAATAATTCTTGGTTTTGAAGTGGGTCTAAGTATGTGCCTTCAGAAACATAGAGCTAGGAATAATTTAATAATTTGGCATAAACTTTTGTGTTTTCAGTTTTGTATTTAAGAAAAAACTAATAAAATATTAGGAAAAATTATAGTAACTTATCATAAGGATAATACACTATGACCAGGTGGTATTTATACCAGGAATGCAGGGCTGGTTCAATATGAGAAAAACTATCAGCTTAATTGATCATGTCAATAACAACAAAACTAACACAAACCACATGATTATCTCAATAGATGCAGAAAGACCTTTTTACAAAATACCCATTCTTGTTTAAAACATTAGAGAGCATATGAATAAATGGAACCTTCCTTAAAATTATAAGTAGCATCTACCGAAAACCATCATGAAGCATTATATGTAATAGGGATAAGCTAGAAGCATTTCCAGTAAGATTGAGGGTGAAACAAAGATGTCCATTATCACCACTGTTATTTAATATGGTATTAGACATGCTAGCTCTAGCGGTAAGAGAAGAAAAACAAATCAAAGGAATTAGAATGGCCAAGGAAGAAATTAAGTAAAAAATTACTTGAAATAATAAACAGTTTTAGCAACGTTGCAAGACATAAAATAAACCCACATAAATCATTGACATCTCTATATATTATTAATTAAGTCCAATAGCAAAAGACAGAAAGGAGAAATTTCATCTAAATTTGTCATAGAAAGTCTAAAACATTTGGGAGTCTAGTTGCCAAAACCAACACAGGAACTATATGAACACAATTACGAAACACTTTTCACACCACAAAATCAGATCTAAATAACTAGAAAAAGTCAGATGTTCCTACCTAGCTAATATAATAAAAGTGACAATCCTATCTAAATTCAGTGCCATACCAATCAAACTACTAAAAATTATTGTGTAAAGCTAGGTACAATAATAACAAAATTCACCTGAAAGAACAAAAGGTCAAAAGTATCAAGGGAACTAATGAAAATAAATGCTAGGGAAAGTGGCCTAGTTATACCAGATCTTGAATTTTATTATAAACTAGCAATCATCAAAACTATTTGGTACTGGCTAAGAAATAGAGTGGTGGATCAGTGGAATAGATTAGCTACACAAGACACAGTAGTCAATGACTACAGTAATCTACTGTTCAATAAACCTAAAGATACACATTTCTGGAATAAGAACTCATTATCTGACAAAAATTTGTAGGAAAACCAAACATACTATGGCAGAAACTGAGCATAGACATCAGTGTCTTATACCATATACCAAAATATAGTTCAGGTAAGTAAATTATTAGGATATAAAGGTTGATATTATAAACAAATTAGGAGAACAAGGAATATTTTACCCATCAGATTTATAGAGAATAAAAATGTTTATGACCAAACCAGAGATAGAGAATATTAGGAAATTCAAAATTGGTAATTTTGATTACATTAAATTGAAATGTTTTTGAATAAAAAAGCAAATATAACCAAGATTAGAAGAGAAGCAGAAAACTGGGAAAGAATTTTTACGACTAGTGTTTCTGCTAAAGGCTTCATTTCTAAAATATATAGAGAACTGAGTCAAATGTATAAGAATACAAGTCATTCCTCAATTGATAAATGGTCAAAGGATATGAACAGGCAGTTTGCAGATGAAAAAATTAAAGCTGTCTATTAAAAATCACATAAAAAGTTATCTAAGCTACTATCGATCAGAGAAACACAAATCAAAAGAACTCTTAGGTACCACCTATTAGATTGGCTAACATGACAAAATAGGAAAATTGTAAATGTTTCAGAATATGTGTGATAATTGGAACACTAACACATTGTTGGTAGCATTGTGAACTGATCTAACTTTTTTGGAGAACATTTGGAACGATGCCCTTAGGACTATAGAAGTGTGCATACCCTTTGTCCCAGCAATATGACTTCTAGGACTGTACCTTAAAGAGACCATACAAATGGGAAAAGGACCCATGTATAGTATCTCTTATTTGAAGTGGCAGAGAATTGGAAATTAAGGGTTGGGAATGGCTGAACAAGTTGTTGTATATGAATGTAATGAAATACTATTCTGCTATAACAAATGATAGGCAAGTGTTCTTCAGAAAAACCTGTAAAGAATTATATAAACTGATGTTGAGTAAGGTGAACAGAACCAGGAAAGCATTGTACAAAGTTATAGTACATCATTGTGTGATGACAAACTTTGACAGACTTAGCTCTTCTCAGCAATGCAAGATTCTGAGACAACGGGGGAGGAGCCAAGATGGCGGAGTAGAAAGACTCACATATGCTAGCTCCAAATCCACAGCCCATATATTTCCTGCAAGAATAACTCCCCACAAACTCTGGACCACTGCAAGGCTCACAGAAACACAGTGGAAGAGATTTCCGTTCCAGAGAGCCCTGGAGAGTCGTCCCCAGGAGTCCGTTGTGCCCCGGAAAGCAGAGCGCACCTCTGCGCTGCCCTGGCCACAGCCCCAGAGAAGCAGATCTGAGCAGGCTTCAGGGACGGAATCTCCAGCGGCCAGGAAGGTCCCTCCACCCACAGACGCTACAGGTCAGTGAGAGAGACTTCCGGGCTGGCCGAAAGGGGAGCGGGGTATCTCTGTGACTCGGGCCCCCTCGGGAGGCAGTAGCAGAGGCAGCGGGGGCTGGTACTCCCCGAGAAGACACGAGCTCCATTACCTAAGGTCTCTGCATAAACTCCCTGAGGGAGCTGAGCCTAGGAGACGGCCCTGCCCACAACCCAGCACCAGAACTTAAGCTCACATTGAATAGCAGTCACTCCCACCATGGATACCCCTGAGACTGGGAAACAGCATTTGAATCTCAGACCCCAAGCATTAGCTGGGCAGATCTAGGCAGGGGTGGAGAGGAATATCAGAAGTTAAGTAACTGGCTGGGAAAATGCCCAGAGAAAGGAAGCAAACTACGACCATAGAGAGCTACTTTATTGGGGAAGAGATGTTCCTTCCTCCTTTCATTTCTGATGACGAAGAACAATGCTTGCCATCAGGGAAAGATGTGGAGGTCGGGGCCTCTCTATCCCAGACATCCCAGGTGGATGTCCGGTGGGCACAGGCCATGGAAGAGCTCAAAAAGGATTTTGAAAAGGAAGTTAGACAGGTGGAGGAAAAACTGGGAAGAGAAATGAGAGAGATGCAAGAAAAGCATGAAAAACAGGTCAATACCTTGGTAAAGGAGACCCAAAAAAATGCTGAAGAAAATAATACCTTGAAAATTAGGCTAACTCAATTGGCAAAAGAGGTTCAAAAAGCCAATGAGGAGAAGAATGCTTTCAAAAGCAGAATGAGCCAAATGGAAAAAGAGGTTCAAAGCTCACTGAAGAAAATAGTTCTCTCAAGATTAGAATGGAACAGATGGAGTCTAATGACTTTCTGAGAAACCAAGAAATCATATAACAAAACCAAAAGAATGAAAAAATGGAAAAGAATGTGAAATATCTCATTGGAAAAACAATTGACCTGGAAAATAGATCCAGGAGAGACAATTTAAAAACATTATGGCACTACCTGAAAGCCATGATCAAAACAGGAGCCTAGACATCATCTTTCATGAAATTATCAAGGAAAACTGCCCTGAGATTCTAGAACCAGAGGGCAAAATAAGTATTGAAGGAATCCAGCGATCACCTCCTGAAAGAGATCCAAAAAGAGAAACTCCTAGGAACATTGTGGCCAAATTCCAGAATTCCCAGGTCAAGGAGAAAATATTGCAAGCAGCTAGAAAGAAACAATTCCAGTACTGTGGAAATACAATCAGGATAACACAAGATCTAGCAGCTTCTACATTAAGGGATCGAAGGGCGTAGAATAGGATATTCCAGAAGACAAAGGAACTAGGAGTAAAACCAAGAATCACCTACCCAGCAAAACTGAGTATAATACTTCAAGGGAAAATATGGTCTTTCAATGAAACAGAGGACTTTCAAGCATTCTTGATGAAAAGAGCAGAGTTGAAAAGAAAATTTGACTTTCAAACACAAGAATGAGAAGAAGCATGAAAAAGTAAACAGCAAAGGGAAGTCATAAGGGACTTACAAAAGGAGAACTGTTTACATTCCTACATGGAAAGACAATATTTGTAACTCTTAAAACTTTTCAGTATCTGGGTAGTTGGTGGGACCACACACAGACGTACACACACACACGCACACACACACACATGTACATGCATGCATGCACACACATACACACATGCATGTACATACAGAGACAGAGAGCACAGAGTGAATTGAGTAGGATGGGACCATATCTTAAAAGAAATTAAGGTAAATGGTGAGAGAGAAATGTAGTGGGAGGTGAGAGGGTGAAATGGAATGGGGCAAATTATATCTCATTCAAGAGGCAAGCAGGAGACTTTTTAGTGGAGGGAAAAAGAGAAGAGCTGAAGTTTACTCTCATCACATTCGACTAAAGGAAGGAGTAAAATGCACACTCATTTTGGTATGAAAACCTATCTTACAGTACAGAAAAATGGGGAAGAAGGAGATAAGCAGGGAGGGACGGATGATGGAAGGGAGGGCAATGTAAGAAGGGAGCAGTTTGAAGTCAACACTCTTGGGGAGGGACAGGATCCAAAAACAGAATAGAAACAATGGGGGGCAGAACAGGATGGAGGGAAATACAGTTAGTCTTATACAACACGACTGTTATCGAAGTCATATGCAAAACTACACAGATAGGGCCTATATTGAATTGCCTGCCTTCCCAAAGGGAATGGGTGGGGAGGGAGGGATGGGGAGAATTTGGAACTCAAAGCTTTAGGAACAACTGTTGAGTATTGTTCTTGCTACTAGGAAATAAGAAATACAGTTAATGGGGAATAGATAATGGCCCTACAGGACAAAAGAGAAGATAGGGACCAGAGAAGGGAGGGATGATAGAAGAGAGGGCAGATTGGTGATAGGGAAAATTAGAATGCTTGGAGTATTGGGTTGGGGGGAGGGGAGAAATGGGGAGAAAATTTCGAACCCAAACTTTTGTGAAAATGAATGCAAAAAGTTAAATAGATAAATAAATAGATAAATAAATAAATAAATAGATGGATAAGTAAATAAATAAATGAATGAATAAATGAATAAATAAATAAATAAAGATTCCGAGACAACTCCAAGAGGCTCATAATGGAAAATGCTATCCACCTCCAGAGGGAAAAAAAATATGGAGTGTAAATGCAGAACACAGATCAAAACATATTATTTGCACTCTCTCTCTATCTCTCTCTTTGTCTCTGCTGTCTCTCTCGCTCTCTCTCTCTCTCTGTCTCTCTCTCGTTTTGTTTCTTCATTCTTGTGGATCATCTCATTGGTTCTAATTCTTTACCACATGGCTAATGTGAAAATATGTTTAATATGAATGTATATGTAAAGCATATGTGCAATTTTATGCCCCTTTGGGATGGGGAAGGAGAGGAAGGCTGAGAAAATTTTAAACTCCAAAAATTTGTGACACAATGCTGGAAACTAAAAATAAATAAAGTTGTTTTTAAAAAGAAAAGCTAATCTTGTTTGCTCTGGGAAGAGAGAAAATGCCCTGAAAATCCTAAAAACTGGAAATCAATAATCTAATATTCAGAAGATTTCTTTACACATTTCTTGCAGTAAACAAGCCTCCACATAAACAAATGATGACTTAAAGGTTTCAATAGTTTTGCCATAATCAACTTATATAGGAACACATCTACTGATATAGATGTTTACTAGGCAGTTGCTGGATGACATTTGAGAGATTTGAAAGCCTATTAATATACAGACTAAGATGTCTTTTCCTTTAATATTCTTTTAACCGTATCTCAATGTAGTATCACAAATAGTCTTTTATCTAGAATCTCTCAAGTTGAAGATTAAGTGACGTCGTTTTTACCATGTTTAGCAGTCTCAAAAAAGAGAAAGGTTTAACGTACAATGTAAATCCTTTAGTTTAATGATATTGCAGTGTTTGTTCTGACATAGTCGGTAGTTTCTAAACCCAAGTGTATTTAATATAAAAAGGTCACACATGAATCTTTGATGGGTGGACTGAAAATTCAGAGAGGATTAATTATATTTACGTTTTAGGAAGAAGAAATCCATCCTAATGAACTTTTTTTCATCTTGAGAGTAGGGTCATTCACAGATGGACAAAAGAAAGCAGGTTCACATAAGCTACAAGCTTGCAAAGGCAACTAACTTAATTTCTACTACTTCCTGAGGGACTATGAAAGCCTAAGTCATCAAGAAAGACATTCAACACGTTAGTTTCAGAGATAATATTTCCAACTTTTTATTCTCTGCAAGTACAATTAATGGAACCTCCACCTTTTGTATCCCTCCTACCTGCTTCACCTCTTATAAAAAGAGATGGATCTCTAAACAGCTCAGAGGTTCTGAAATTTAGCATAAGGAAGAATATGTATAAGACTTGAAAGGCATAAGAACCAATTGCTCTTTAAAAATAATAATAACAGGTAGAGTGCGTTTAGATTTTTATTTTACTCATACAGGTAACATCTCATATAGGTCTATCTCGATAGGGCTGGAGGTTGGCCACTCTACTCCTAAAAAAGAGGGGATACAGGACCAGAATGTTGTTTTAAAGATTTTGTTAGTCTTGGGTACATATGCACATGCATGTGTGCACAAACATACCTATCTGTGTGTACGCATTTATTGATAAAATAACAGAAATTCACTTCAATAAACATTTATTAAATACCTACTATATGCCTGACACTGCTAAACTGTGGGCATAAAAATAAGAAAAAGAAATACAATTCTTGCCCCTAAGGAATTTATAATCTAATGAGGGGAGACACACGGAATCTAGAAAAGGAGGGTGAGACTATCTTGTTCTGTGAAATTCAGTTCAAGTGGAGTTGAAAATGAACAGTAAAGGTGAAAAGTCTAAATTCTGTCCTTTTTAAAGGAAGATTTTGGGAGGAATTTAACGCTTAGCACTCCAACCCTCCAAACAGAGAGAAAAGGTTGAGGGAATTGGGAAGGTATTAAATTTCCAACACTGAGTCAGCAGAATGATGATGTTATTGTCATATATATATAAACACATATGCATATGATTATGTGTATGTCTGTATAGGGTAGAACCACAACTTTGACTTAGATCTTATGGTTCCAAGTAAAATGATCTTTCTACCATTAAAGACCAAGACAAGACTGCTCAATTTCCTTTTCTGATTCTACTTTTCTGGATAATATATTATATGCTATTTCTCATGTACATAAGTTATTTAACTATCGCTACTTTTGTTTTATTCTATTTAGAAAGAAACTTCAAATGTACGTGTGTATTTAAAAATTATAACAACACAATAAAGTTAAGAAAAACACTTCTTTTAATAATCTCCTTCCCTATCTTATTGATCTTGCTTATTTAAATATTTCAAGCGGAGTTCCAAGATTAGGAGCTAGGTTTAATAGCTTTTAGGAATTAGCATTCCAAGTTCCTCTGAAGGCTGTACTCTGGACCTCCTTGACCATTCTCCAACTCTTTATCTTGAAAGTTCAGTTCAACCTTGGAAATACACATGTAGAAATTTTCTCCATCCCTTCACCTATTCCTCTGATTGGATAGCCCTTCCAAGATTCTACATTTAAGGAGGGCACTAAGGCCCATTGTATCTCATTTCTTTTCATGCTGCATTGCAGTCTTCCTCTAACATCTTCCTTATTTCATTGCAACCAAGTTTGTGCCTATTAGAAAGTTATTTGTTTTGCCTATTAGAATATAGAAGTTTACTGAGGAATAACTTTTCTTCTAACATTTGTATTTTCAGAATATAATACAGTATTTGACACATAATGCCAAACTCAGAAGGTAACACAATGCTTGGTACAATTCAGAACAACTGCTTTTTGATGGACTGATTAGCAATGAGACAATTAGGTAGACAGTCAAAGAACATGAATCCAATGCACTGCAAGACTTTGCAAGCATCCTCCTTAAATCATGTCAAAACACAAAGATATATTGATTAGAAAAGTTTTTTTTTTAATTTGAAAGAAAACCAGTGTCTTACTAAGACTTCAGCTTCATATTAAAAGGCATATATAATGCTATATTCCAACACCATTGGTACTTTTCTGGGGATGGATAGCACTTTTTTTTCTTAAGTCCTTCACAATTGTCTTAGATCACTGTATTGCTAACAAGAGCTAAGTCATTCTCAGCTGATCAAAGTTGTTCACAGCCTATCATCTTATTCCTGTTATTTTGTAGACAGTACATTTCACTTTGCATTAACTCATGCAAATCGTTCCAGTTTGTTTGTTTTTCTGAGAACACTCTGCTCATTTCTTAAAATACAACAGTGTTCCTCCATAGTAACATACCTCTATTTTTGAGCCTTTCACCAATTAATGGGCATCCTTTCAATATCTATTTTTTTAGCTACCATAAAAAAGATGCCATAATTGTTTTTTGTATCTAGAGGTCCTGATTTATGATTTCATGAAGCTCTTGACTCTTGTGTTTGAAAGTCAAATTTTCAATTTAGCTCTGCACTTTTCATCAAGAGTACTTGAAAGTCCTCTATTTCACTGAATGATCATTTTTCCCCCTGAAGTAATAAACTCAATTTTGCTGGATAGGTGATTTTTGGTTTTAATCTTAGCTCCTTTGACCTCTGGAATATCATATTCTAAGCCCTTCAATGCCTTAATATAGAAGTTGCTCGATCTTGTGTTATCCTGATTATACTTTCACCATATTCCATTTTTTCTGGATGCTTGCAATATTCACTTCTGGACTTAGGAGTTCTGAAATTTGGCTACAACAGTCCTAGGAATCTTCCTTCGGGGAACTCTTTCAGTAGGGGATCAGTGGATTCTTTCAATATTTATTTTGCCCTGTTATTCTTGAACACCAGGGCATTTTTCCATGATAATTTCTTGAAAGATGATGTCTAGACTCTTTTTTAAATCATCACTTCTTGTAGTCCCATAATTTTTAAATTGTCTCTCCTGGATCTATTTTCCAGGTCAGTTGCTTTTCTAATGAGACATTGTCTGCTATTTTTCAATTCCTTTGGTTTTGTTTCATAATTTCTTAATTTTTCATAAAGTCATTAGTATCCATCTGCTCCATTCTAATCTTTAAGGAATCATTTTCTTCAGTGAGTTTTTGGACCTCTTTTTCCATTTGGTCAATTCTGCTTTTTAGGGCATTCTTCTCCTCATTGGCTTTTTGGATCTCTTTTTTTCATTTTTGTTAGTCTATTTTTTAAAATGTTATTTTCTTCAGTATTTTTTGGGTCTCATTTAGCAAGCAGTTGACTCATTTTTTCATGATTTTTTGTATCACTCTCATTTCTTTTCCCAACTTTTGCTCTACTTCTCTTACTTGACTATCAAAATCCTTTTTAAGCTCTTCTGTGGCCTGAAAAAAAATTCACATTTTTCTTAGATGCTTTGAGTGGAGGAGCTTTGACTTTGTTGTCTTCTGTTTGCATGTTTTTGGTCTTCCTTGTCACAAAAGTAAGATTCTGTAATCTGATTCTTTTTCCAGTTTTTGCTCATTTCACTAGACATTTGCTTGACTTTTAAGCACTATATCAAGGTAATTAGTTCTCTACTTCCAGTGGAGGTGGGGGGTGTACTGTCAGCTGCTGGATCTCCCCATAATCTGTGGGTCTAGAACTCCAGAAACAGTTGCCACTTCAACTGCCGCTGCATCTGCTTCTGCTGTGACTGCTGTGGGTTCCTCCACCCCTCAACCCTTCAGCTACTTTGGAGCTGGGATCAGACCACTCTACTCTCTCACACTAGCCCTTCAGGATTTTTCCACTGACCTTCCAATTTGTCCTCAGCATTTTGGAGCTGTAAAGTCTGGAAACTGCCACAGGTGCCCAACCATCAGTCCACCCAAGGCCTACTCAGGTTCCATCTGTGCCAGCACGGCTCACACTGCACTGCCCTCTGCTCCCAGTGCAGCCTGATAGATACTTTCCAGCGACCTTCCAGGCTGTCTTGCGATGGAGATTGGCTTTATCCCATCATTCTATTGTTACTGCAGCTCCAGAATTTGTTTAGAGTCAATTTTTACAGGAATTTGGCTGAGTTTGTGGATAGAGTTTGTTGTTAATCTGCCATCTTGGCACCACCCCTTCATCCTTCCCAGAGATATTTTTTAGGGATTTTTAAGTTTTCAGTTCTGCTATGATGGTATAATCTAAAGACAGTTGTGTCTGCTACTCTCTGAGTCTATGTTGTGCTCTATGAGTGACCAGAAGCACTTTTTTCTGCCCTGGAACCATGACAAGAGTCCCTTTTCCACTGTGGCTTCAAGCTCTGGTGTGCTAGTGCTCCTCCTTCCTCTGGAAGGACTGTGACCCAGAACTAAGTGTGGGGCAAAGTAACAGAGTCCTGCCCCTATTGCCAGAAAAGATACCCCTTTAATCTCCTTTTTATCAGTTATTTGAATCTCTTATCATCTGTGATCGAAGAGCTCTAGCAACAGTTTCTGCCACTGCTAACGAAGTGTCTCCCAAGACCTGCTCTAGATTTCTTGACCCAGGTTTGTTCTGTAGAGCCTATGCTGGATTATGCTACTCTCTCATTCAGGTTAGACAGACTTTTCCTGCTGACTTTCTAAGTTGGCTTTTGTTGGAAAAAAATCACCCTGTGCTTTTGTCTGTAATGCTGCTCCAGGAATTGTTTTAAGGCATTATTTTTAGGGTTTAGAAGGGTTTTCAGGAGAGTTCATGTGAGTTGGTTCCCTTTTCTTCATCATCTTGGCTCTATCCCGTCCCCATAGTTCACACTTGCCAAGTGATCAACATGTCTGTTCCTATCATTTAATTCTTTCATGGCAATTTTTACTCTTTTATCTTTTGGAGTTCCTTATTAGTTACATGTGGCAGCCTTCAAATTTCTCCCATACTTCTTTCTATCATCCTCTATCTAATAATTATCTTCAATTCTTTAGAGAAAATGACAACATATATTGCCGATATAGGCACACTCCAATAAAATTTTTAATATTGAAAAGTTAGACTTAAAACTTGGACTGAATGAAACAATTTTGCATTTTTTTCAAAAAGTGCTTAGGTGTTGTAGAAACAAAATCCCTCATTTTGGAGTGAAATCCAAGGCACAGAGACTTTAAATACTTTGTCCAGGTTCACATAGGTAGTAAGTGTTAGAGGTGAGATTGAAATCCACATCATCCTGAGACTAAATCTAGCACTTGACCAATTGTACTACATTATTGGTCAAAGAAAATGGCCCTATAATACTTTTCATTGTACAGTTGATATTTGAGCGATTATACATAGAAACATGCAGAACATGTCAGTCAGAATCAGTTAATAAATGTTAATAAGGTACATACTATTTGCCAGGTATTATGTTAAATTCTGGGAATACAAAGAAAGGAAAAAATCATATACTCAAAAACTCATATTCTGATGGGGGAGAGTATGTGCAAGTAACTATATTCATTAAAAATAATGATAAATATGGGGTAAAATGGGGTCAACATTGGGGAAAATACACAAGCATTAAGGAGACCAGGAAATAGTTCTTGTAGAAAAGGACATTTTTACCAAGGCTTGAAGGAAGCCAATGAAACCGTGAGGGGAAGGAGAAGAGGGAGAGCACTTCAGACACTAGAGATAGTTAATAAAAATTCATGGAATCACTTGATACATCATCTTTTGTTAAAAAACAAAACAAAGAAGTCCATATTGAAGATACGTTTTAAATTTCTTTGGTTTACGTCCCTATTAACTTTTTTCGTATTTGTATAAGTCCATCACACCAACATATTAAGATCATTTTGAGTCATAAGTCTACCCTTCAAATTATTAATGAGCCCTCTAATTTCTGATCTCTATAGAGTTAGTAACTATTTCTTCTATGTATCCACCCACGATAATGATTTTAACATGGATTATCCACTCTACTGAGGTTGAAATCATTCGATTAATCAATTCCCTTTCAATATATTTGTTCAACTAGCTCTAAATATACCTATTTGTGCAACAATTTAGTATGCTCCTAGTCCCTTGACCTTTGTATTTCACATATACCATATTATTTCAGTTAGAATACTAAAATGACGTTAGGTTTTGTATTTTGGAATTCACTCAGACATATTAGAAAGAGATGAAGTTCCGTTTTTAAAATTAAATGTAGAACTGGAATGCATATATTAATGAAATAATAGAAGAACTTAATGGTGTATGTGTATGTGCATAAATTGCACACACAAAAACAGAAAATATAGATACAAATATAGATAGCTATAGTAGAATATAATATACATTGACATCTATATGACCATGATACTTTCTTTTTGTCAAAGATTGTACAAATGAACAGGAGCATCCATGTAAAACTGATAGAATTAGAGCCTTCCAACAAATACACTCACATACATACAGATAAATGTGTATAAATGTGCGTGTGGATGTGTGTAAACACACATGCATATACATATACAGAAATATGTGTGTATATATATATACATACACACATATTTCTATAGATGAATGGATTGATAGACAAATGTTCTACCAAACAGCATTTGTGTCAGGTCAAAGTTAGTGCAAGTTTCTGATCAGATGGTTAAAAAGATCTATTGATTTAGAATCTAACCTTTCCTTTTTGTGTTTTCTCCTGACTGATATCCTGATTGTGTGAGTTTGTCTGACAGTTAGTTCCTGTTAATGGAACTTTATTGAAACAGAGATGAATGTAATAAACACAAAAGATGAGTAAAATGTTCAATATGCAAAGAGTCTTCTCTTCCTTTCAGCTACCCCTATTCAAGGTCACAGATTCTGACCTGTTCAATAATGGTATAATGAAGACTCAGCTAGTATATACCTCAACATCTTAGAATTGGAGTAGAAACATAAGGATCATAAGGTTTGAGCTGAAGGAAGCTCAGAAGTCTTGTAGTTTAAGGCTATCACTTTACAAATGAGGAAAGTAAGACTCAGGGAAATCAATTGGTTTACCAAGGTCGCACAGGTTCTAAGAATTCCTCGGTAATAACAAAAGTTAGGTTTTGATGCAGAATTTTCAGACCCCAGAACCAGAGACGTTTCTTTCTACTATACCATAGGATTTCTTGCTCTAGTTTTGGAATACTGTAACAACCTGACAATTCGAAAGCAGAAGCAGACACCTAAGACGCATGAAAAATAGGACCAGTCATAGTCTCTACATTGGTAGGACAACATCCCTCAGTATTCTTGTGCGGAAATTGTGTGAATTGTGGATGTTACTTGAATTATTATTATTGTCAATTGGGATTCTTATATATAGAATGCCCCCGTCTTATTTTAATTTTGACTTATTAAAGCTAACTATTATATAAAAGTTATTAAAGGGACAGTCAAGATGGTCATGGGGCAGAGCCAAGATGGCAATATATAGGCAGCAATACACCTGAATTCTCACAACAACCCCCTTCACACAACTTTAAAATAGCCCCTCAAATCATTTTGGAGAAGAGGAGCCAATTAAAGGTCGGAATGAGACATTTTTATAGCCTGAAATAACTTAGGAAGTCCGCAAGAGAATTTAATGATACCATGGTAGGAGCTGGCCTAGAGTATTGGAGCAACAGTAGGCTTTGAAGGAAACAGTGACAACAGCAGCAGCAACAGCAATAGCTTCCAAAACTCTCAGCTCAGTGACTCTAAGGTCAGAAGGAGATCACTGATCACTTGCTGATGCTGGCTGCAACTGTCAATAAAGGTAACTCTATTTCCCATAAGCAGTTCTGCTTCATAGTTCCATGCAGGAAAAGAATACTTGTGGTTCATCTCCATTTAAAAAAATATTTAGTTATTTTTATTTTAATGTATTTATTTCTATCTTTAGGATAAAAATGAAATTAAGAAGCAGCTTATGATGGTTCTGTGTCAGTTACTTCTCCCCTGTAGAATGTAACTTTAAGTTTAGGGATTTTTTCTCAATTTTGTCTTTGTATCCACTGAAGTTACTATAGTGATATTTCATCATTTTAGATTTTTGGTAAATTAACAGACACTAATTTTCTATCCCTCTTCTCTCTTCCCTTATAAATTGCCAAAAAATATGAATGGTCAACCAAAAGAAATTCCTACACTAGACAGTTCCAAAGTTATATGCCTCATTCTGGAAACTGAAATAATGATGATTTCAAGGGTCTAATTGATAATTATATACCTATAATGAACTCTCTGTGCAGCAACAAACTAAACATTGTTCGATAAAGTACAGCATAACATTCGTAGTAACATGTCATTACACACACACAAACACACACACACATCATGACAATAGCAACTATTTAAGTAAAGCCCTTTTCCAAATACCACACCACTCACCCCTAGGTCACTGTAAAGACAATCTCCTTAATCAATACACAGTGTATAGGTAAAGTCTTCTCTCACCTTACATTGATGATGACTTCCAAATCCCACACCTCCTGCTCTGTGAGCTCCTTCTTCATGGGCTTGCTGCTCTCAGTTCTTGTCTAGGTTCACACATAGGCAGATCTCTTATGCTGTTCCTTATCTCAGCTTATAGGAACTTGTCCACTCCAAATTCTTCCCTGTTTCTAGGAAAACAAAGCTTAACAGTACTTATACACATTACTTATACTTACTTATATATACTTATAACAATACTTATACACATTACCAGCACCATCATCTTAATCCACTAATGAGGACCATCAGACAATGCTTTTGTCTGAGAAATAACACAGATCAACAGATAGAATGCAGACATCATAAGCAATCTGTCTGTTAGGCCTCCCCACAGACTGTTAGCCTGCTCCCATTCACTTCTCTCTCAACTCTGCTTCTGTGTATTGTCTCTCTAAAGACTCATGATTGATTCAATCAAAGGCAAGACTCAGTTAAAGGCACTTGATTGGCTAAAACTTAAACAGCAACAGATCCTACTTTGCTTGCCTTTATATTAGGCTAATCAGTAATCAATAAATTGATGATTAGTGGGTTCTCCTATAACCAAAATTGTCAAAGGTCATTCTGAAACACCTTAAACCACATATGTCCCTTCTGATAGGGAACTCACCTGGCAAGTGAAACTATAACCTTGATTGAGGGACATTTAATGAGGATATGAGATAAAAGTTTTTCACTCTTTCTGCCCATAATGTGGCTTGATAATTAGATATAACAGTCTTCAGTAATCTGGGAATGGGAAGCCATTTCCATTCATACCTTTCTGGCTAGTTTTCTTCTTCATGAGCTGAGTAGTCATAAAATCTAATGGAGGGGATGAGGGACAAGGAGACAAGATAAGTTATCTATTACTCTTCTAGCCTTATTAAAAAAAAGTCTGAATCTAACCAGCTCTATAGTAGGAGGAGAAGGGAGAAGATAGGGGAAGGGAAGCTTAAAAGGAGGGAAGAAATAACAAGCGTAAAGGGGAGTAAAAGGGAGAGGGGCTGAAAGAAGGAAGGGAAGACTGCGGGAGGTGGTGGTGAAAAGTAAAAACTCTTTTGAGGAGGGGAAAGGAGATGGGAGAACCAAAAGCACAAATGGTGGGAAAGAGGATGGAGGGGAAGACAGACTGCAATCATAACTGTGAATTTGAATGAAATGAACTCTTCCATAAAATGGAGATGGATAGTAGAATGGATTAAAAGCCATAATCCAGCAATATGTTGTCTACAAGAGACACATTTGAAATGGGGGGATACACACAGGATAAAGGTAAAAGGTTGGAGGAGAATATATTGTGCTTCGGCTGATGTAAGAAAAGCAGGGTTAGCAACCTTAATCTCAGACAAAGCAAAAGTGGAAATAGATCTAATCAAAAGACATAAGGAAGGAGGCTATATCCTGCAAAAAGGCGCCACAGACAATGAAGCAATGTCATTAGTGAACCTATATGCTCCAACAGGTATATCATCCAAATTCTTAGAGGAGAGGTTGGAGGAGATGAAGGAAGAAATAGATAGCAAAACTACATGCTATCTTAACCTTAACCTCCCCTCTCCGAACTGGATAAATCTAACCTCAAAATAAAAAAGAAAGAGGTTAAGGAGGTAAATAAAGCTCTGGATAAGGTAGATATGACAGATTTCTGGAGAAAACTGAATGAGAATAGAAAGAAATACACCTTTTCTTCAGCAGTACATGGCCCATATACACAAATTGACCATGTCCAAGGGCATGAAAACCTCACAATCCAGTAGAGAAAGGCAGAGCGTGTCAATGCATCATTCTCAGATCATAATGCAATCAAAATTATATGCAATAAAAAACATGGAAAGATAAACCAAAAATGAATTGGAAACTAAATAATCTAATCCTAAAGAAAGAGTAGGTTAAACAATAAATCATAGACACAATCAGCAAGAGAATGACAATAATGAGACAACCTACCAAATCTTATGAAATACTGCAAAAGCAGTTCTTAGGAGAAGTTTTATATCTTTGAATGCATATACAAATAAAATAGAGAAAGAGAAGATCAATGACTTGGCATGCAGTTAAAAAAGCTAGAAAAAGAACAAACTGAAAATGCTCAAGTAAATACCAAAGTAGAAATACTAAAACCAAAGGAGAGATTAATAAAATTTAAACTGAGAAGCTATTGAACTAATAAAGCCAATGGTTGGTTTTATGAAAAAACTAATAGAACTGATAAATCTTTGGTCAATTTGATTTAAAAAAAAGAAAGAAGAAAACCAAATTACTGATATTAAAAATGAAAGGGGTGAACTCACCTCCAATGAGGAGGAAATTAAAACAATAATTAGACATTACTTTGCCCAACTTTATGCCCGTAAATTCAACAATCTAAATGAGATGGATGAGTATTTTAAAAAATACAAAGTGCTCAGACTGACAGAAGAGGAAGTTGAATACTTAAATAACCCCATCTCAGAAAAAGAAATTAAACAAATTATCAATGAACTCCCTAGGAAAAACTCTCCAGGGCCGGATGGATTTACAAGTGATTTCTATCAAACATTTAAAGAACAGTTGATTCCAATACTATAGAGAATATTTTTGAAAATTGAGGAAGAAGGAGTCCTCTGAAATTCTTTCTATGATACAAATATGGTTTTGATACCTAAACCAGGGAGAGAGAAAACAGAGAAAGAAAATTATAGACCAATTTCTCTAATGAATATATATGCAAAAATTTTAAATAAGATTTTACCAAAATTAATACAGCATCTTATCATGAGAATAATACATTATGATCAGGTGAATTCATACCAGGAATGCAGGGCTGTTTCAATATTAGGAAAACTATTAGCATTATTGATCATATCAACAACAAAACTAACAAAAACCACATAATTATCTCAATAGATGCAGAGAAAGCTTTCAACAAAATACAACACTCATTCCTATTAAAAACCCTGGAGAACATAGGAATGAAGGGAACTTTCCATAAAATACTAAGCAGTATCTATCTACAATCTTCAGTAAGCATTATATGCAATGTAGATAAGCTAGATGCATTTCTAGTAAGATCAGGGGTGAAACAAGGATGTCCATTAACACCACTATTATTCAATATGTTACTAGAAATATTAACTGTAGCAATTAGACAAGATAAAGAAGTTGAAGGAATAAGAATAGGCAAAGAAGAAACTACGTTATCACTCTTTGCAGTTGATATGATGATATATTTAAAGAATCCCAGAGATACAAGTAAAAAAAAAAATGAACTACTTGAAACAATAAAGAACTCTGGCAAAGTTGCAGGTTACAAAATAAACCCACACAAATATTCTGCATTTACATATATTAATAACAAAGTCCAACAGCAAGAGATAGAAAGAGAAATCCCATTTAAAGCTAGAGTAGACACTGTGAATTATTTGGGAGTTTGCCTGCCAAAGCAAACCCAGGGACTATATGAATACAATTACAACACACTTTTTGCACAAATAAAGTCAGATCTAAGTAAGTGGGAAAACATCAGTTGTTCATGGGTAGGCAGAGCCAATATAGTAAAAATGACAATTCTACCTATACTTATTTAGTGCCATACCAATTAAACTATCAGATAATTATTATCTAGAGCTGAAAAAAATAGTATCAAAATTCATCTAGAAGAACAAAAAGTCCAGAATATCAAGAAGACAAATGAAAAGGAAAGCTAGGAAAGGTGGCTTAGTGCTACCAGATCTCAGATTGTATTATAAAGTAGCAATTATCAAAACCACTTGGTACTAGTAAGAAACAGAAGGGTAGACAAGTGAAATATGCTAGGTACTCAAGACACAGTAGACAATGGAAACAGCAATCTACTGTTTGATAAACCCAAGGACCCCAGCTTCTGGGATAAGAACTCACTGACAAAAATTGCTGGAAAAACTGGATTTGTGTGGTGGAAACTAGGCATAGACTAATGCCTGACACCATACATGAGAATAAAATCCAAATGGGTACACATTCTAGGTATAAAGATTGATACAGTGGACAAATTAGTGGAGCAAGGAATAGTGTATTTATCAGATTTATGGAGAAGAGAAGAATATTTGATTAAAAGAAGAGACAGAAATCATTATGAAGTGCAAGATGGATAATTTTGATTACATTAAACTGAAAAGTTTTTGCACAACCAAACCCAATGCAACCGAAATTCAGAGGGATGTAGAAAACTGGGAAAGAATTTTCACAGCTAATGTCAGTGATAAAGGCCTCATTTTTAGAATATATAGAGAACTGACTGAAATATACAAAAGTTCAAGTCATTCCCCAATTGATAAATGGTCAAAGATATGAACAGGCAATTTTCAGGGGAAGAAATTAAAGATATCTATAATCATGTGAAAAAGTGCTCTAAATCACCTTTGATTAGAAAGATGCAAATCAACATAACTCGAAGGTACCACATCACATCTATCAGATCAGCAAACATGACAGAACAGGAAGATGTTAAATGTTGGAGAGGATGTGGGAGAATTGGAACACTAATACACTGTTGGTGGAGCTGTGAGCTGATCCAACCATTCTGGAGAGCAATTTGGAATTATTTCCAAAGTGCTACAAAAATGTATATACCCTTTGACCCAGCAATATTGCTTCTAGGATTGTATCCCTAAGAGATCATTAAAATGGGAAAGTGTCCCACATGTACAAAAACATGTATAGCAGCACTCTTTGGGGCGAACAAAATCTGGAAATCAAGGGGATGCCCATCAATTGGGGAATGGCTGAATAAATTATGCTATATGAATGTAATGGAATACTATTGTGCTATAAGAAATGATGAACAGGAACACTTCAGAGAGGCCTGGCAAGACTTATATGATCTGGTGCTAAGAGAAAGGAGCAGAACCAGGAGAACTTTGTGCACAGCAACGACCACAGTGTGTGAGAGTTTTTTTCTGGTAGACTGGGAACTTCATTGCAATGCAAGGACTTAAAAAAAATCCCCAATTGTCCACATTCAGAGAAAGAACTATGTAATTCAATCGCAGAATATAACAGATCATGTGTGTGTGTGTGTGTGTGTGTGTGTGTGTGTGTGTGTGTGTGTGTATTGAGTTTTGGTTTGTTAGATGATTTCTTCCACTCATTTTAATTCTTCAACACAGCATGGTTATAGTGAAAATGTATTTAATAGAATGTTTGTGTAGAACCTATACAAAATTGTATGTCATCTCAGGAAGGGAGGGGGAATGTAAGGAGGAGGTAAGGGAAAATAATAATCTAAATTATATGGTAGTTATTGTAGAACACTGAAAATAAAAAAAAATAATAAAAAAATAAAAATAAAAAATATCTGGTTTTCCAATTTTAATAGTGTTTGCTGGGATTTAACTAGTACTCTATTCAAACATGATCCTCAATGACTTTTGGACCTTATTATGAAGTACTACAAAATAGTTCTCTCCTACTCAATTTTAAGTACCAACACTTCTATCTGTAGAACACAGCCAACTAAAAATGGAACTTTTAGGTGAAAATTGAGATTGCTTTCTGGTGTGCCTTGGAAGTTGATTGAATGTATTTTCTGATTTTCAGTATATAAAATGGATGTAGTTAAGGAAGCAACTGCATGGGGAACAAGTTGTATTGGTCACTGTTAAATTAGGTTCTTTGAAATATTGACCTGTTTCAGATGCTTGGACTTCCGCTTAGATTTTTAAGAATCACTTTTCCCATATTAAAAACTGTCCAGTATTTCAAAGATGAATTCCTGTCATACTGTTAGAGTTCCTGTAACACAAATTTCTACATTTTCTGAAGGAACAAAAATCCAGAAAAGCTGTTATAGCTAAGGTTGAAAGACCTAGGCCATGTTCACACAATAGTAACACAGCCATTTAATTGAGTGAAGTTGATTAACATATAGGGAAAGTAATTGTCTATTTCAATTATGTTTTTAAGGTGTGCTAATGATGATATGTAGATATCTACTGCTTCTCACTTTGGCCAGCTCTCTTTCCAATTCAATTCAATTTGATTCAATAATCACTTATGGTTTGTATTATGTGTTAATCACTGTTGTGTTGCAGGAGATTCAAACAATGAAAAACTCTTTTGAAAAGGCTCTTCCCTGCAATTGAAATTAACTCTCTCCCAATATTTAAGAATCTTTCATTTTCTTTAGACCCAACCACCTACTTAAGGCACTACTTTCCAGTTCCCCAAACTGCATGTGACATCCCTTAATGGCTTTATTTTCGATCTATTTGTATTTATCTTGTAGCATTTATTTATTCCTGCAATTAAAATTAACTGAGAGGAGCAACTCCTCTCCCCTCCCTTTCTTTGTATTCTGTGCTTATTATAATGCTTAGCACATAGTAAATACTTATTAAATGCTTGCTAATTGATCAATGTTTAATCATCATTATTAATGCAACTAGGTATTACAGTGTATAGGTTCTTTGAAATCTATTGATGAGCAGGTGGGATTTATGTCAGGAATGCAGGGCTGATTGAATGTGAGGAAACTTATCTGCATAATTGACCATATCAATGACAAGAACAATAAAAATCATACGATTATTGCAATAGATGCAGAAAAAAGCATTTAACAAAATATAACATCAATAACTATTTTAAAAAATCTGGAAATCATAGGGATGAATGCAGACTTTCTTAAAATGGCAAATACTATTCATCTAGAACCAAGAACAAGCACAACCATTAAGGGGGATACACTTGGAAGTCTTCTCAATAATATAAGGGATGAAGCAAGGTTATTCATTATCATCATTATTCAAAATTATACTAGAAATGCTAGTTATAGCAATGAGGAAGGAAAGCAACACTGAAGGAGTAAAAATAAGCAATGAGGAAACAAAACTATCACTCTGGGAAAAAAAAAATCTAATGATATCCTTAAAGAATCCTAGAAAATCTACTAAAAACCTAATTGAAATAATTAACAACTTTAACAAAGTTGAAGGACATAAAATCAACCCAGGCAAGTCATTAGGATTTCTATATACTACCAAGAAAATCCAACAGCAAGAGATAAAAAGAGAAATTCCACTTAAAATCACTATAGACAATATAAATGTTTGGAAATTTACATGCCAGAACAAGTCCAGGGATTATTATGAAAACAATTACAAAGCACTTTTCACACAAATAAAGACAGATCTAAGCAATTGGAGTAGGGCAGCTTGGTGGCATAGTGGATAGAGTATTGGTCCTGAAGTCGGGAAGATCTGACATCAGAAACTCAAATCATTTAACCCTGTTTCTCTCAGTTTCCTCATTTGTGAAACGATCTGGAGAAGGAAATGGCAAATCACTCCAGTATCTTTGCCAAATAAACCTCAAATGGGTTCACAAAGAATAATGTATGACTCAGCAATAACAACAAACAACTGGAGAAGTATGAGCCAGTATAATAAAAATGACAATTCTACCTACTTTACTTATTCAGTACAATACCAATCAGACTACCAAAAATTATTTTAGAAAGTGAAAAAAACTTGACAAAATTCATCTAGAAAAGCAGAAGTTCAAAAACATCAAGACTACTAATGAAATGTAATATGAAGAAAGATAACCTAGCAGTTTAAGATTTCAAACTATATTTCAAAGCAGTAATTATCAAAACAAGTTATTACTGAATAATAGAGTAGTAGATCAGTAGGATATACCAGATACCTATTACCCAGTGTTAAATGGTCATAATAATCTAGTATTTGATAAATCCAAATATCCAAGTTTTGGAGTAAGAACTAACCATATTTGACAAAAATTGCTGAGAAAACTGGACAGCAGTTTGGCAGAAAATATGTGCAGACCAATATTTCACACCATACTGAGATAAGTTCAAAACGAATAAATGACTTAGATATAAAGGATGATGATAAAAGTAAATTAGAGCAGCAAAAAAAAAAAAAAACATCAGACGCATGGATGAGAAAAGTTTATGACTGAATAAGAAATACAGATGATCACAGGAAGTACAATAAATGATTGCACTTGAATGCAATTTTTAAAAAAAAGCTTTTGCACAAACAAAACAAATGGAACCAAAATGACAAGGAAAACAGGAAAAAGAAAAAAGAAAAACTTTTGCAGCAAATTTCTTTGTTAAAGGCCTCATTCCTCAAATATTTAAGGGACTGAGGCAGATTTATTAAGAATAAGGTCTCATTTCTGAGATAACTACAGCCATTTTCAAATAGTTAAAAGGCTAAAAATAACCACTTACCATGTGAAGAGTACTATTAGTTGCAAAACACAGAAAAAATAGAAACAACTCCCCTTCAGGTGATATCCATTCTAGTGGGAGAATAAGACATAGAATTGCATAAAAAGACAAATTAGTGTAAGATAATTTTAATCGGTAAAACATGCTAACTGGAGTAGTAATGAATAGCTTTGAAGACAAAAAATGGTCTGTAAGCTAAACCTTAAATAAAGATAAGGATTTGAGAGGTAGATGTGCATAGGAAGTATATTTCAATGTAATATGACCTCTATAAAGAAACGACATGAAAGTGAGAACTGGTAGTGTAATTTGACTGGAGCAAATGCTTGAAGGGAGAAGTTCTGGAGATAAAAATGGGCTAGAAAATAACTTATTAGATATAAGAACTGATGAAGAGAAAGAGGCAAAATCTGCTAACCTATTACTAACTTGGAAGACATTAAGTGACTTCAGTAGAAATAGATAAATTTGGAGGAGGGATATACAAAGAACTAGTTGCAAGGATAAAGTAGGAGGGAGAGGACTTGTAAAGAAGTTATCCTTGTTCATATGAGGTGGAAAGACAGCTTGCACTTAGATGATAAAAGAGAAATAAAGAAAGGGACAGAGATATATTGGAGATATATTAAGAATATTTGAGCAACTGATTGAATATGAAAGGTAAAGTAGGGGGAAGAAGAAACATAACCACAAAGTCTTGTTATATTTACATCAATTTTGAAAGTAGTAGATATCTAATAGTCTTGTTGGACTTGGAGTCTTTACACTGAGGGTTAAAGTTTGTCTCTTATGCTTAATGGTTGTGCGAATGTAGGAAAGTAACTTTATATCACTGAGTATTAGTTTCCTCACCTATAAAATGAAGATTATAATATTCATAATATTTGCCTTGCTAAGTTATTGTGAAGAAAGTACTTTGTAAACCTTGAAGTGGTATATTCATATTAGTTATTCTTATTTTTAATCTAATTCTCATCTTTTTATATATGGTTCAGCTGGAGATGGTCATGTAACAAATAACTCTCCTGCAATTATTATTTTATATTTTATGTGTTACACATAATTTCAAAGGTAGCTGAAATGACTGTTTTTTTTTGGATTTGAATAAAATCATTTTGTCTGTGGAAATCTCTTTGTTAAATTAGAAGTAAGAGTTACAAACAGACAGCCTAGCATTGATATGTCATTTTGTTCCAGCATGATTTTGATTACCTCTCCCAGATTTCTATATTTTAAAAGTGCCCCCCATGGAGCTTGGAATTTATAAATATTTGAAATATATTTCTAAAGAATTTTTCACAAGTTTTCATAGATCATTGCTATAGATGGGCAATTTGGGGTAACAATGGAATGCATGATAATATCTAGTTGCAGTAAGGCTTATCTGTAGAATTATCAAGGATATTTTGAGGTCCCTGTTAGTAGAATTGGGATATATCATCTGCCATTCCATGTAAAATACAGAAATTCTGATATCTAATTTTAGGTAACAGATAAGTTCTTACTAGGTATTAAGGTATTTCACTGGTACTAAATTTGGATAGCCTATGATAATACGTTGTACATCGACCAGTCTTACTGTTTCCTTACCTAATTTGCACTGATCATTAAACCTTGGCTCCTCAAAAATAACTTTCGTAGTTTCTGGTGGCAGTGTCCTTTTCCTGTGTTACTAGAGTAAACTGCTTCCACAAACAAACCCATGTGACGAAGATATTTGTTCAATGAAGTTTTATCCACATAGTATTGGTGGAATTCATGTGGATGTTGTCCATGAAGCACCTTTTGTTTATATTCTTGGTTCTTAGCTATTTATCAGGTTCTGTATCCAGAGGGGTCTATTGCATAATAGATAAGTGTTGAACTTAGAGTCAGAGAGACAATGGCTCAAATCTCGAATCAGATACTTACAAGCATGGAAGTTATTGAAGCTATTTGAGGCTAGTATATCTCATCTGAAAAATGGGAATTGGGACCAAGAATTTCTATAATCAGGTCCAGTTTTAAATTAATGTTTCTATGAATGATACATTTTTTATTTAGTACTGTACACTTTACAATTGCTTGAATTTTAGGATTCATGATGATTTTTTTTTTACTCTTGCATTAAATAGGCTAGCTTTTCATCTCCAAAACAGGTATAGAAAAAAAATTTCCCTAAGTGAAATGATACAGAGAATGCCACATTACTTCCTATGGACCCGTATGACTTAGGGTAATTAATTCAATCTCCCTGTCCTTTGTTTATTAATTAATTAAAGTTTTAAAGTAGATGGCTTCTGACACATATTGCAACTCTAGATACATAATTGTCAAATTCCTATCTAAAAAATGTCAAATGTACATAATATATGTTTTACAACTATTCACTTAATAAAGAAGTGCACCAGAAGATGTAATGCATGATATTATGCAAACTGTTCTATCAAATTTTATATTTTTTTCTTTCTTGTTCTAGCTACATGAACGCAACTGAGACCTGAGTCTGACAAATATGCTGACATGCATTAGGAGATAAACATCTTAAAATAGTTTCAGTAAGGAATGAATTTCCTTACAATAGCTCCTATTCCACCATTTGCACATATTATACAACTTGTGATTTATTTTCTTGGAAAACTATGTGAAAGTATTAAATTAAAATCTAGGAGAAGAGGAGGTTAATATAGGAACTAGGCCACTGATAGCCTGGGCTTTGAAGAATTTTAGATGTTTTTCAACAATTTGAGTGTTTTCCTGACAAGAATTATTTCTCTTCTATCATTAAATGACCACTTTATAGAGTAGCGTTCTGTTTTGTTTTTGAAATGATAATTCCCTTTACAGTTGAAAAAAACCATGTGTAACATGAGTTATAATTATACAACCTTGGAACTGTACTTTCCCCTTGCCTTGTTATTGTTTCTAGTATCAAGGGTTATCCCAACACAGTGAAGCCTCCCCGAAGCTGCCTGTTCCAGCTTCTAAGGTGTGATACTGGTGTGACACAGGATCAGCCACTTAAACTTTGAGATATTCTTATCTATAAATATAAGATAACATCATCCAACTCCTTTCACAGCAAGAATTGTGTGATAGATACTTTTCAGATATTTTCTTTAAAGTGATTGAAGATAATCATCAGCTCTATACTTTGTCCAACTCAGCACAACACTAGCAAAAGAATCCCCCTCTATTTGGTGTTTCCACTGAGACTTATCACAATCATCACATGGTTGGTCAGAGGAGAGATTGTACCAGATCCTTGAGAATCCAATCTTTAACTGAGCAGTGTCTGAGATTGAGAGGAGGCCTGAGATATGGGTTTAGGTCTGAGCCCCCATAGGAATAAAAGAAAACTGGTGAAAAGAGCAATAAAATATCTCTCTGAAATAGTTAAAAGTTCTGACTCATTCCTTATTTTCCTTACCTAAGAATACTTCTTTCTGAAGCTATATAGTTAAAATACTTCATGATAATATTAAAATGTATAGGTTTAATTTAAGAAACAAATTCTCACCTTGACTCCTATGAATACATGCATAATGGTTTCAAAAGCATACATTCTCAAGAGTCACAGTTTCTTTCATAATTTAGCTCAGAAGAACATTCCACGGAAAGGTTTTTCAAATTCTCCTACCTACAACTCTATGTAAATATGCCTGCACACACATATATACACATACACATGTGCATGTACATGTAGATGAGCATGTATGTATAAATATACATTGATATATAGACTTCAATAAGATGAAACTCAGTTTTAGGCATGTCTTGCAAATTGTGAGTACATAATCGAGTTTGTTATCTTTGTAACGCCAGTGCCTGGTACTTAGAAGGAGCCTAATTATTGCTTGTTGATTAAGTTGATTGATTGGAGGAAATTTCCAGTAAGTGAAAGATTAGATAATATTGAACGGAGTTGGCTATTATTTTAATGTTTACAGAAATAAAGACTCTTTATCCTCCCTCAGTATTCTATAGATTTGGGGGAACCGGAAATTTTTCTTAATGCTCAAATTGTCTTTCTACTTTCATTCAAGTCAATTTCCTCTCCTCCACAAAATGATGTTACATCATCCCACCTCATCTTACTTTGGGAAAAAGGGTGCGTGTTAAAGGAGGAGTACTAAGGTCAATATAAATATATAATGAGATGATAATAATAGATGAAGATATCTACATCAGTGGCAATAATATTTTTCTAGAAGAAATGGGTTTGTGGGTTTTAATGCACAGGATGCATAATGGATGGAACCTGTTCTCAAGGAATGGAAAATCTGGCTGATGAAAAGTCAATCCTGGAGGAGAGCCTATATTTGATTCCACTATGTTAAATTCTCTGTTAAAATAACATGACACTTTTTTTCACCATCAATGATAGTATACAGTCTGAATAGGATACATCATATATTCTATACTACTCAAATTTTAAAATTATAGAGATGATGACTTTTTTCAAAGGAAAAAAATTAGAGAAAAAAATCAATGACACTGAAACCAAAAATGACATCACAGTGTTTCACCTTTGCTGAGTACAGCATTTTCTCTTAAAGAGAGAATAAGGAATTTCTCTTCCCCAGTTAAAAGAAAAAAAAAGCACTTCCCCACAGTATTGCAATACCATGTATCATCTTTTCCAGAAGGAGCATCCTGTAACTCTCAGATGTTATGATTTAGCTGTTTGTTTTACATTTATATATCATTTAGTCACATTAAATTTTCATCTAAATTCTAACTTTTGCAGGTTTTTCATCTTTCCTGACACCTCTTTTTCTGTTACTCAGCTCACACCTACTTTAGAATTGTGTGATCTATAATACCTTTATTGTGGTATCCTATTATATTACCAGCTGAAAAAAAAGATTTGTGTAAATGACAGTGTGTAAATTTTATCTTTAGCAACTCTTTTTTCTGTGAGTTATATACACAGCAGACTTCAGGAGCTATTGCGTGACATTTGGGACCTAGCATACAGATTTATTTATTTCACCAAGTAAGTCAACTGTTCCCCATGTAATGTATTCAAATCACATATAAGATATAAAAAAGTAAATGTGCTGTGTGCAATGAATGCCATTACAATAAAATATTCTATGATAAAATAATACAAGGCAAAATCATAAAAGCATAAAAATTATTATTCTCTTGATGCTTAATTTACCAACCTTTTGGGTCAGCAAAATTGTAGAACAATTTATTCCTTTTTATTTTCCTTTTTAACAAATTCAGCAGGGGATAAATTGAACTCAAAGGCTGTATTATTCCTTCCATGGTCATACAATGAATAAATTGGAAAAACATAACAGCTAAAACAATTAAGTCTTCTGTGACTTAATTTCTTGTTAATATATCTATATCACTATCATGATAACATTTTTGTTATAACGATAATTTTTTGACTCCAGCAATTTAAACCATTTATAGACTACAATTTATAATGCCAAATGGCATGTATATTTCAATTGGTCTATCATAATAGAGAAAACTCACTTGTATTCTTTATCTTACACTTGACATGAAGAGATGTGTGTTCAAACATCAGCACTAATGCTTCATAACTATGAAATTGTGTGTACATAACTTAGATCATATGATTTTAAGATCATAGATTTTTAAAAAAAGGATTTCCAGCCCAACTCTCTCATTTTACAGATATCGAAACTCAGCCTCAAAACAGTAAGGTGATTTACTAAAAATCACACAGAAAGTAAGTATCTGAGACAGGACCTGAATCTGGCACTCTCTCCACATTTTATTTGCTCCTTTTGTAACAATCTTGCCTCAGAGTTTCATAACGCCTCAATATTCAGCAAAGCATGTGAGGTGCCAGAGACCGTCAATGTGCCAGTCAAGGAGAAAGCAATGAACTCCTTGTACTAAATCTCTAATTAAATTAAAAATGCCATATCAAGCTCAAGTGCTATATTGTTACACCCTAACCATTAAGATAGTTGTTCTTTTCAAATGAACATAACCCCAAAATGCTACCTCTCTGTATTGTAAGTTCCATTTAAGAAATTTTTACAGTACAATATAACATATTAAAATGAGTCATATGAATCTCATTTGCTCTCTCTCTCATTAATCTGAAGCAATGTCAAAGTAAAAGCAAATGTGCTACCACAAAGAGTACCCAAGCAGATGCCAGTTAAAATGGTATGTGAATAGTCAAATTTGTGAAGAAATTATGGCATGGAATTTCAAGATAAAAATTTAAATTTTCAGAAGTGGGTAAAAGTGAAATGAGTAAAAGATAACTATGAAACATAATCCTGCTCTGTTGTTCTTTTGCCTGGAATTGTATAATCTTGCATGATGAACCATAGACTGAACTTTTCAAATGTAACAGTCCTTCAATTATGATGATTTAGAAATTATTGTGCCAGTGGTAGAGTGGCTCCCATTACATTGCACTTTCACTTCTAGTAAGACTCGACTCACTGATACCTCCTGCTGGTTTCTCACAGTCATCACCAAGGGGCACTTGGCATAGCCTCCTTTCAACTCAAATGTCTCGCAAAAGTACATGGAGTCATAAGATCACAGACACAGACCTAGAAGGTAACTAATCCAATCCTTCAATTAAAAGATGAAACAAGGACCCAGAAAGTCATCATGACTTGTCCCAGGTTACAAAAGTATAAGTGACAAATTGGATTTGAACCCAATTATTTTGAACCTTTCCTGACTGAACTCCAGTTTGTGGTTTTTTAACTTCTGATTCAGTTAACCCAGTCTCATTTGGGGTATGCGGTTAATTGAGTTCTTGGATTTCTAGGAAAAGTAAGTTATTCCTCCTCAAGATTTCAGTCCTGCAGCACTGACCTAGCAGTAACTTAACCTCATGTGAATTTCATTGGTTTTAAAATATGGAATATCTTTCTTCTCTTTAAACCATCTTCTATCTTAGTTGATAGTCCTGAAACATATTCTAAGGCTTGTTGTTATGACATATTTAGCAATTTGTGGTAAAATTAAGAAGGTTGTATATTTCCAAATTATCCACTATTACTGTCCATAGAGATAGGAACACAATTTCTCAGAAATAAATCTTCAAATTAATTTGAGTTAAATCTTCCATTCCGTGTCCATCAGCTCCTGGTAAATCCACCAACTTAAAATTCATCTCAATTTTTCTGCTGCCTCATAGAAAAGCATCCATAGTCATTTTTCCTAGTTCTTCCAAGAATATTGAAGATCTCATTTACATGTCAAACAATACCCTAAGATGCTTTCCCAGAAAGAAACAATAGATTAATAAGAAAGAATAAAATTTAGGTTGGTCACCAGATGATAACTCTGTTGTATCTTTGCAGAGTGAATCCAAATGACAAGTAGTTAGTCTTCCTGCCACATGGTTCTGTAAGTTTTCTAAAGGACAGTAAAGGGAACCTTCCCTGTCTAGGCTTTTTTATAACCAGAACAGAATGGCATTGCTGCCTAGCTTTTATAGCAACTGCTTCTTTTATATGGTTGGAATGGCTTTCTTACATTGTATTTGCTAGAATTGGTCCCAGTGGTGTTCACCTTTGACAGTCATAATCTGAACAGTTAATTTTCTACCTTCCTCAAAATATTTCTTTTCTTTCTAGGGCTATATCTACCACTGGTTTCTCACTCTGCTATGATCCTTCTCTTTTTCAGTATCTGTTGTATGACTATTGTGATTGGTTTGTATGTTTGAGTGAAAGTATATCTTGCTGGTAGAGGGACTCAAAATCTTCTTCAGGTTTGCTAGGTAGCTGAAGGTTCAAGCACTATTAGAATGAACCAAATGTAAAATCTTCCTAAAGATAGTATAAATGATTGGGTAAAACCCAATATATATGGGAGAAAAAAAAAGTACATGATAGGAAAATTCATTTAAGTGAAATTTGATGGTTTTATATTGTTTAACTATAGGTTTTGGTTAAATATTACACTTAGGGTAAATTGAAACAAGTTGCAATTTGAACGTTGGTCCTTAAAATATTTCCTCCTTCAATAAAAAGAAGAAAGGTAATGTTATTGACTTCCATCAAGATATCTCCAATTTATCCTGTATATATCTTGTTTAACCCCCCCCCACGTGTATATATACCTATACATACATATATATGTATATATGCACGCACACATATATTTGCATATTGTCTCCATCAGATCTTGAACATCTTGAAGAAGGAGACTAGTTCTGCCTTTCTTTTTTTCCTCATTGTCTACCACACTGACTGACACAGAGAAGGCCCTTAAAAAGTATATGTCCACTTGATTTGACTTGAAAATGTCAGAAACTGTTCTCAAATATCCAAGTTGCTCCAAGGGCAGACAATGCTTTTGGAGCGAAGTGGAGATCTTTGAAAATGTGACAGAGAGTCCAACTTGATCCCAGGGAATATGTCTTTTCCCTTCCTGCCTCCTTAGCCTTGAGTCTGATTTGTTTTCCTTACAGGACATATGGCCCAGGATAACTATGACTAAGTCATCATAATGCTTTTCCCTGAGATACGCATTCCCTAAACTAACTTTCTTTGCCTTTCAAAAACTTCCATCAACTCTTGGATCTTTTATGAAATAACCTATTTGGGGCATCTGATTAAGCTGCCAAGTTCATCCAATTCCACAGTTTCCTGAATTGATTAGCCATGACTTTCTCTACCTCTGTAGGCATCAGTTTTGTCCCTATATGAATGACAGAGATAGAATACATAATGACTAAACTTTTTCATAAGTGCTAATATTCTATGATTGCATGAAACAGTTCCACAGAAAACTGCTGAAAAAATATTCTTCTCATCATCAAACTCTGAAATGTAATCAGGAAGTCTTTCCCTTCCAGCTCTTATCATCTGTATCAGATAGAAGTTACCAATAATGTTGCTGAGAAAATGCAATTAGGACCCCAAAATGACATTTTTTTTCTGTACAAGGAAGTTCTAAATTTGAAGACTTTGCAGAAAAGCTGACTTTGGGTAGGGCAAACTAGAACAGGACTAGTACTACACTTTGGGTCCACAAATACCAGAATGAACTCCAAAGGGACAAGAGCTTTACAAGGCCTGACCTAGAGATGAATGAATACTTAAGTTCATATAGGATACATTCTGGCTGTAGCTTTATTTGTTATCATTTTGGAAATTTAATGACGTTGTGCCATTTATGAGTTCACTATAATTCTAAGGAACTAAGACTATTGGCACTAACTCCATACCTCCACCACTGTAAGTACTTGCTAGATGGAGTGTGAAGACGAAATATCATATTATGAATGCCCTCCTTCATTATAGCGCCCTGTAAGGCAGAATCTCCAATTCACTGTTAACCAAAATAGTGACAAATCCTGTTCTCTTAAGTGCAGAATCTACTCTCCACTGTGGTTATTCCTATTTTTGTGTTTTCCACACACTAACAGTGTTTGAATACTCTTTGTTGCTTTCAGATATCCTCCTCCCTTTTTGTTTGTGCATGCATGTGTGTGTATACACAAGATCATAGACTAAAACATCAAGAAACCTTACTGCCCACCTAGTCTAGTCCCAACTCCTCATTCTATGTAAAGACCTGAGGCACAGAGAGTTCATGAATAGATACTTTCAAACATCTTGTCACTTGAATTCATCAACAGTTTAAACAAATAGTCTATAGCTTTACTACGTTTCAGTTGTCAATATGGGTGATCATATTTTGTATGTATCATCTACAACTATACCAAGCAGCTAGGTCATACAGTAGCAATCCTGGGGTCAAAAAGACATCTTCCCGATTTCAAATCTGGCTAAATCACTGCTAGATAGTGGTGAAAAAGGGATTTACTACAAGACTGACAAAGACCAAACATACAGTTTGGGGTAGCGATAGATTCAGTGGTGGATTTGCAACAGGGCAAGTTGTCTTCAAATCCAGCTGCTGTCACTTACTAGCTGTGTAACTTTGTACAAGTCCCTTAAACGTCAATGAGTTTCATTTCCTAATCCATAAAACAAATGGGATTGCATTAGATAGTTCCTAAGGGTCTGTCCAGTTGTCAGTCTATAACTTCATTACTCCTAAATAGTGCTGAGAACCTTCAAAAAGTTAAATTCAATTAGAAAACATTTACTCCAGCACTTATTTAAAATTTTGTATTAGTCTCTTGTAACAAAGATAGGAACATAGGTCATAGTTTTTACTTTCAAGGGAATTTTGATATATTTAATGAGATTAGACAAATAGGTGAATAACTATAATACAAAATAGAATAAAATGAATGCAATAAGTAAGAATTAAGTAGCTTAACTACTTCATACCTCTTATTTTAAATTAATTTCAATTGAATTTTATACAGCAACATATAGTTAATTATAAAAAACATCTGAACATCTTTAGTTGTCAAATAATAAAACCTACTTCAAGCAGAACCAAATTAGAAACCTCAATATTTTAGACATGCGCATTGATGCCATACTCTTTGAAAGTTTCCAGCTGTGAGACTGGAAAGAGCCATTATACTGTCTCCAAATATGAGCCACAACATGCCTAAGAGTCCAGCAATACTAAAGAAAGGCAATTTGTTTTCTCAAATTAATGTGAACTAAAGGACTAAAGATAGATAATTTGCTTATATGAGAACACATCTGCACATCTACTCATTTTATTTGTGAAATGAAAAAATATGGCTTTTTAAAAATTCAATGTCATATAGTCTTCTGGGACTATATGCCTATAGCAAAACTGAGAAAATATGGAACTTAATGTTTGGTAAGTGGTTAAAGCTTTTAAAGTTATTTGACTATTTTCCACCCATCACTGTCAATGATGAAACATGTTTAATCTCCAGTTTATCATTGTGACACGCTGTGTAAGTTGTGCGATATTGGCAAAATCATTTAACCTCTCTTTAGAACTTATTTTGCTCATTAGTAAAATGTGCACATTTTTAGACTACATAGTGGAGTTAAAACTTAGAAAGTATTTCATTAAATATCTCCTAGGTGCAAATTATTAGAACAGATTCAAGGAAAAATTGAAAAATAAAAAAAAAAAGATGTAAAATGACATAGCTTTTGACCAAGATTTCCTAGGAAAAATATGTAGTTAGGTATATTGTTCAATCATTTCAGTCATGTCTTACTCTTTCTGATCCTATTTGGTGTTTTCTTGGCAAAGTTATTGGAGTAATTTTCCATTTCCTTCTGTAGCTCATTTTACAGATAATTAAATTGAGGCAAAGAGGGTTAAGTGACTTGCTCAAAATTGCACAGTTGATAAGTGACTGAGACCAGATTTGAACTCAAAAAGATTAGTCTTCCTGACTCTAGAACTCCTGCTCTATCCACTAAGCACATAGCTGTCCCAATTACAATTGTATTACAACTGACATATGGTAAGGGAAAAGTAGCAATCCAAACCACATGCTAGCCAATGGTAGGGGAAAATGAGGGAGAACAGTGGATATTGACAAAGAGGATCCAGGAAGGCTTCATAGAGAAAATTGCCTTTGAACTGGACCTTGAAGGAAGAAAAGGCATTTAATACACAGAGACTAAGGGGAATAGAGGTGGTGGGCATGGCAGACTCTAAGGAAGAGCAAAGACAAAGGCACTAAGAGGAGATTCTATGGGAAGCAGAGAGGAATCCAATTTAACTTTCATGGTGCATACCTTGGGTGTAAAATAAAACCAGAATAGTAGGATGGTGCTTGATTTTGGAGGGTATTGAATGGCAGGCTAAAAACTTAGTATTAATCAATAGTTATAATCAAGTGCTTCATGAATATAATGTATTAGTATCAATATTGTAACCATTACCTTACCTTTTCTGTAGATTTACATGACATAGACTTGGTGTGCCTAATTTAAAACATTTTGCATATATGGAAATTGTTGCTTAAATACCATGTTTCCTACTATAAATGTCTACAAGATTTGAATGAAGTTTTTTTCGCTTCAATTTTTTCCCGTAGTTGCTATTACTACTTGTATTTCCCTCCATCATATCCTTATTTATTCTGTTCTTTCTCTTCTTTCACCCTGAGGTGGTACGATCTAAGGAGAGGTGTTGACTCCTCATCTGTCAGCTGCAAGCCCTCTTTTCTGCCTTAGAACTCTCCACCAGTGTGACAAGCTCTGCCATGCCAGTGTTCCTACTCACCAGAGGACGGCCACCAGGACTGAGACCCAGATTCAGTTATGGGCAAAGCGACAGAATCCTGCTTCAGTGCCAGCAAAGAAAACCCTGTAATCTCTTTCTAATCAATTTTTCAATCCCTTTACTTTCTGTGGCCTGAGAGCTCCAGAAGCAGCCACAGTCACTGCCACTGCCACCATGCCTGGCTGTGCCTGCTACCCCAGGACTCTGCTGGATCCAGTGCTGAACTACAATCCTCTCTCATCCAAATCAAAGAGACCTTTCTTACTAACCTTCTAAGATGTGTTTGTTATTTGTGAGTGGAGAAATTTGGAAATTGCCACAGCTGCCAGTGATTCAGTCCCCTTAAATCTGTTCCAGGTTTTCTGGGGATTGGTCTGTGAAGATATGGCCTGTGCTATACTGCTCTCCTTTCCCAGCCAGTTGCAACAGACATCCATGTAGACCTTCTGGGTGGTCTTGGGCTGAAATGAATTTCATTCTGCCATTTTGTGGATTCTGTTGCTCTACAATTTTTTAAAGTCATTTTGACAGGTATTTGGAGGGGTTTGGGAAAGAATTCAAGCAAGTTCCTGCTTTTACTCTGTCATGTTGGCTCTGCCCCCTCAAATCACCAAGAATTAAATAAATTCTTAAAGACTATTGCCCAAGCTTTTTTAGAAAGTAATTTATGAAGAATTACTTTCTTCTTGAATTTATTCTTCTTTAGAAGTTCAAATAAGATCAAGGTAAGAATACGAGGGTACTCCCCTGCAGTCTTCCCTTCAAGATAACATAGACCTATTAATAAGTATTCTGTAACTATAGTTACTCAATCATTCCTGACGCCATCTAACTCTTCTGTCATCTAGCTGTCATTGTTTCATGGTATTTACAGTATAGTATGAGAAAGTTTCTCAAATGCTTTGATGAAATTTTGCCTAAAGAATTTCTCCTCCCTTCTTTAAAAACCAATTTAATTACTCTGTTGTAAGAGAATGAGATTAATCTCATTTAGCTTGTTCCTAAAGAAATGATACTGACTACTCACAATCACTCCACTGCTTGTTACTCCATTAGCTATGGAATATTATATAGAATCAGCTTTGACCCCAGAGGAGAAAAACTTTATCAAATGGGTTGATAAAATTTCACAAGCTGTAGACATAATATAACTTTACACGATTTAGCTGTCTAATAAGTCAGACAAGAAGGAAAAGGAAAACCAAACAAACAAAAACTTTCCTTAATCAAGAGTAATCATTGAAGTTCTTCTAGTTCTTTGTAATGACTGTTTCTTACTCTAAATGTTCATGCACTTGAGCATGTTAGAATTTTGCCAAAAATTGAACTTAATATTACTTTTGCTATCTCTCTTCTCTTCCTTTTTGAAAATTGGGACACTTGCCTTTGCATCTTCCTGGAGTACTTTCTCAATTTCCATAGTCTGCCAAAGATTTCTGAACATAATCATGTCCACTAGTTCTTTCAATACACTCAGAATGAATTTCATTTCCTCTACTTACTTGAATGAATGAAAAAACATATATTGAGTACTTCTAACAAGCTAAACACATTCCCAAGCACTAGAATACAAATAAGAACATTGAGATGACCCTTGCTCTCACACACTTTGCTTTCTAATTGAGTAATTACAGGGCAGATAGAAAATATGGGACATCTTGATGTTTCAGGAGCAAGATATATGGCAAAGTCAAGAAATGCCTAACTTCAGCAACAGGTCAGATGGCAGTGCCTGAGAGTCTAGCAAGTAATTGGTAGAGATTATGTTAAAGTCTTTGGGATGTGGTAGCATATTAGATGGTAAGTTCTAGAGAACCTCCATCTTAATGGAAGGATCACAGTTGATGAATCACAGCTCATTAAAACATTACAAACAACTATAGTTTTCATCCTGTACTATTGGCTTGATGGGGCCTAGGGGATTTGGGAGTCTGGAGGAATGGTAGGAAAGTGCACTTAATTCTGTTGGTACTCCTGCCTGTCTGCCTTATGATGTTAGGGTTTGGAGTTCAAGTGATTCCTCCTATTCTTCCATTCCTCGGACTTATCAAGGGCAGGTAAATCTCTCAAAATTTATAAATGTTTTCTATAAACTATTAGCCATTTCCCTTTATCCTTCCCAATATAAAAATATTTCTTTTTTTTTTGCAGTCATTCAGTAAGTCAGCAGGCATTCATTAAACACCTCCCATGCACATATTTTGCTAAGCTCGGGGGGGAATAAATGTAAGGAGAATATGCCACCATTTAGAGAGATGCCCTATGTGTAATGAAGGGCCTATATGTTGTGAAAGGGTCAAATGTGATAAGGGACCGTCCCCCCACATACAGTATGAGGTGTCTTTGTGCAGCTTAAAGACAGGCAGAATAGATATCTAAAGTGCATTTCCCCCTCAACACTTTTCCCAGACAGGCTTTAATTCCTGCCAGACAGGGAAGCGGTAGGTTCAGGTCAGAGACTATTCTGCTTTCCTCAGAAAGAAAAGGTACCAAAATAGAATTGTATCTGTGCTCCCTTAAATGGTATTTGTCTGCTGGGTATATTCAGATTCAGTGTAACTTCTGATTGTTGCATCTCATTATTACTGGGGAGAAAGGAGACCCTAAGCTCTATATCCAAGACTTAGCCTGTTTCCACAATGACCACGTATAGTGAATATAAAAAAACAAAAACAAAAAAAACCAATTTATGGAAATCGGTAGCAAAATAGAAAGCAGGGAAAGTTTATATAGGAGAATGTATATCAGATGAAGTAGAGTGAAGTCCTTTTTTTCCATTTGGAAGAAACATAAGTCATCTGAGTTAAAAGAAAGAGTTCTTATTCAAGGAAACTTTTTTATAATCTCTAGAGTAGCAAGCTAGGAACAGAAACATGATGAAGATGACTAGCTCCTCTTGTGTATCTCAAAGTCTTCTCCTTCATGAATGTGAGATAAATTTACCTGGAAGTCATAAGTACCTGTAAAGCTTGACAAAGACTCAGAGAGGACTGACAAGCTCTCATTTTGCGAGTTCCTTCCTGCCCCTTGTGCAGAGCAGGGGAAAACACCAATGAAGAGACACACACATACCAATGGGATTGGGAACAGGGGTTACAACAAGAAAGGCAAATTTCTAAAGTCACTGTTGTCAAGGAACTCATTGTCTGATGGAGATAACATGAAAATGAGTATGTGCAATCAAGATATAGCTAGAATAAGTTAGAATAGTTTCAGAGGGAAAGAATTAAGAATAAAGAGTGGGAAAGGATTCTTGAAGAATTTCAGACTTTAACTGAGACTTGAAGGAGGCCAGGGATACTGTTGTTGATTTGATTCTAACAGATTTGCTATTTGATCCTGGGAATAAAAGGGAGCCTTTGGAATTTATTGAATATGAGGTTAGTATGGTGTGGTACATGTTTTAGGAAGATCATTTTGATACCTCAGGGGAGGATGAAATGGAGTGAATAAAGGCTTGTGGAAGGCAGACATGAAATGATGAATGTCAAAGGGAGAAGGGGATATTTGTGAGAAACATCATAAAGATGGAAATGACAAGAGTTGACCACTGATTAGATAGGAGTGGGTAAGAGAGAAAGAGTGAAGAGTTGAGGAAGACAGTTTGCAAACTAGAGTGACAGAAAGGATGGTGATAGTAATAGAGAATTTGAAAGAATGGGAGGATTTGGGGAAAAGACAATGATTTCGGTTTTGGACATCTTGAGTTTAAGATATCTATGGGACATTCAAGTCATAAAGGCGTAAAAGACTGACACTCTCAAGAGTTGTAAGGACCGGGCAAGTAGATCTGAAAGTCAATCATATAGAGATGATTATTGAAATCTTGGGAGCTAATAGGGAGAGAACAATGAAAAAAATAACAGTTGAACATCTCTACTTTCTTCCTGACATGTTTTAATTGTTCTTTAATAACCCAACAATGATCCTACCCGTTCGTTGTTCTTATTCTTTTCCCAAATTAAAAAAAAAAAACTATCCAACTATTATATTCTTATTAACCATATTTCTCCATATTTTCCTTTCCAAAGAATATTTTCCATGTCTGAGAAAGGAGAAGAAAATCATGAATTATGCCCACGTTTTTATCATTGCATGTCACTGTCACCATCTCATCCATGGTAGCACTATAAGAATCTCCTATTTTCTACAACATAACTAAAACTTTTTTATATGTTGTTGTTTTTGTTTTGTTTTAGAATTTTTTGTACATATAACATTAAAGGAATGTGTAGATTATCAACAATGTTCTATCCTACATTCATTGAATATATTTGAATAATGATTGAGATCTATATTTTTTTAAATTTTATTTTATTTTTCACTCTTGTGACTATAGGATAGATTTATCATACTATTGGATCCTACTTTTACTAATATTAGCATTGATCTGCCTTAAAGGAATTATGATATAGTGGATAGAAAACCCAGTCTTGAAGTCAAGAAGACCTGGATTCAATTCCCACCACTCACTTGAAGTGTCTACTTCAAATTCTCTACTTGGTCCAAGTAACTCTCCGGGATGATTAATTACATAATGGATATTAGATAGGTTGGTAGAGAAATTCCTAACTGGAATAATTATAATGAGGTGTTTATAAACCAATAAAATCCCAGATCCTAGGAAGGAGGAAAGTGTTAAGATACTTTAGATATTATTTCCCAAGCACTCAAAAATTCTATAAAAATAGTTAAAAGTTGCCAAAAACCATCTCTAAAAAAGTCTTCTAGTTCTACTCTTATATGATTCCAAGAAGAAGGTGTTATGTTGTACTAAAAAGAGAACTAGACTCAGGACTCCTGGGTCTTAATCCCAATTCTACTACTAACTAGCCATGTGACTCCAGATAAGTCATCCAACCTCTCTGTATATCAGTTTTCTTGTTTGTAAAACAAAAGGATTAGACTTTATAATTTATGTTATATCATTCAGCTACAAATCTATATGATTCCAAAAACTACTCCAATATTGACCTAAATTTATTTAATTTGATTATTTCATTGTATATTCTTAATAGAATTAAATGTCATTTTATTCTCTCTTTAATGTCTTACCTATCTATCCCTTTGCCCTAGTAATCTATGTGTATGCCTCTAACATTATAGAAAAATTACCAAATTCATAGTTTCTGTTTATTTGCTTTATGAAGAAAAGTCATCTGGTAATGTAAATAGAATTTTATAGCTTGATTATAGATATTCATCCAAGGGTTGAGTCAAGCCATCTCTGTGCAGCTTACAGTGCAATCAATGTTAAGTATTTTGAGCAATATAATCTTACTTAAATTTGCAAATATTTATTTTCTGATAAAAATAAACAACAAACAGAACCATGAATCTTGGATTTTCTAATTGTTCTTCAATAAATATGCAAAAATTAAATACACTTATGGAAACCACAATATATTTGTTTTTTGACACCAAAGACTTTAATGAAATTAAAACATTTTACATAAAAGCAAATAAATTATTAACTATGACAATGGGAATTCAAACAAGACCACAAAAAAAGCTGTTGCTTGTCTTTCTTAATTAATATTTTGTCTGTGTTAACCATGACAAAATAATACTGTGTCACCTACTAGACACACACACACACACACACACAAGGTCCCTAGAACCATCATGTTATTTTCAAAAAAGAATGACAGACTAATTATCCTCCAAACAGTTGCATTTAAGTAGGAACTTTAAAAGTTGTTTATGCCACAATTTATAATATAATCTGAAAAGTCAATTATCTAGAATTCTAAACTAAGCTATCCTAGGTTAAATAAAGTAGAAAAGCTTTCAGGACAGTTTCTATGATGACTTGCTCTTATCTCTCGATTAAAGATAAATTAATTAATCTCTAGATTAACTTGAGCAATTTCAATTTGTCAGCACCGTTATCCACTTCCCCAAACACCCCAAGAGGCAGAAACATTAATATTCTATTTGTGGTATACTTGGCTGATATTTTATAGCAATTTAAAACTGCAGATATCTTCCAAAAGAAGGCTACTACCTTCACTTCAGTTGCTAACCTTGGCAGTTTTTGGGTGGAGGGCTGAATATATTAGGTAAAAACAATGGATAACTTAACCTCATAAGACATCTTTCAGAAAGAAGTCTCAATCCTATCTCCACTAGAAAAGTAATCAGTGCTTAGCAAGAGCAAGAAAATGTGATCTGGCCTTGTTAAACAAAGAAAAATGCACTTTTTGAGAGTATATCTTCCAAAGGGTTCCCCAATGATTGCATTTCAGTAGGCAGTGTGTTTTTCCTATGAGTAGAGCATACGGAACTAATGACTAGATAGATGTACTTAATCGAATAGAACTTAGAACCTTCAAAATACAATGAATAGATCTGTCAAATTAAAACCAAATTCACCAAAACCTGAATTTTACAATTGTTTACTGAGAATAATTAGCTTTTATGATGTCCCACTGTGCTTTCCTTCCTTGCCCCCACCTAATGGACTCCTTGGTTTTCTTAAAGATTCGGTACAAACCCCACCTTCCACAAGAAACCTTTCCCTGTCGCCCTTTGCCCCAAGCATTGTCCTTCTGAGATTGCCTTCCATTTTCACTGTAGGTAACTGAAATGTACACGGTTGTTTGCACATTACCCCCTCCCCCAGACCTTTCCCTGTCGCCCTTTGCCCCAAGCATTGTCCTTCTGAGATTGCCTTCCATTTTCACTGTAGGTAACTGAAATGTACACGGTTGTTTGCACATTACCCCCTCCCCCAGGACACTCCTTCTCTCCTTTGATGCTGAGCCTCTTGCAGACAGGCTTTGTTTTTGCCTTTCTTTGTACATCAACACTTTCCCACAGTGCCTGAGATATAGGATGTACTTAATAAATGTTTGTTAACTGACAGAATGAAAACCAAATTGAGTTTTTTTTCACGTCCAAGAAATGATCCATAGCACATGTATAATTACCTGATTACAAATCCTTACAGCTTATTTCCAATAAACTCTTTGTAATAAAATATTGTTTACTATTTCCCCACATGGACCTCATTAATTCACTTGCACTTTGTGATTCTTCCTTTCACAACTGAACTGGCTCATTGGAAAGATAAAGTAGCAATACTATAAAATTGTGTGATGGTTTCATAATAAAGTATTGGAAAAAAATACCAAGCGTGGATATTCTTTGGTTGTTTCCTCTCTCCACCTAACTGGTAATATGGAAGGTTTATGCATTTTAATTGATTTTATTTTGATTTTTTAAAAATCAAATCTTCTGTTAAGCCCTTGATTTTTATGTAGAAGTTTATGAAGAACATAACTCCTAATGATATTAAAAGGGGCTCAGAATTCCTGAGCATACATCACATTGATAAATCACTTTGCAAAGACAATTACAGGGGTGGATTGTATCTTGCCAGTGGAATTTATTTGAAACCAATCTTGGGATATGTTTTCTAGTAATTGCTACTGAATATGGTTATATCTTATAATGACAGGATAGATTTCCTTCTCCTGCAGTAAGGCAGCAAGTTAACACTTCATATAACAGATTACTTGTGTTGTTGATACAATTACATCATCAATAGAGGGTTTTAATTACTGTTTCTTGTTCTAGTAATGGGAATTAACTTACTCCCATCTTGTCTTTTCATAAACAATGATGGTTCCATTTGGCACCATCAGGATAAAGAACTGCATAACCATCATTTGTGACATTTACATAATAGTACAAGATTTATGTAATTAAACTAGTTCTCTTAGACCAGAACAGCAGAAGTGGTGTTCCTACAGGCTCAAGTAAATACTTCAGAGATCTTCCAAGTAAATAATTATTTTATCAATAGCACCACTATCCGTAAGATAGGTTGAAGACCTTCTATAATTTAACTTATCCTTTATGAGAGTTACCATGGCTGGGGGTCCAGGACCAGGGTGGGGTGAATTCTTTCCTTAGTGACTAACCTTCCAACAGTCAGCTTCTCTGTACATAACTAAATTGATGTGAAACAGAAATATTTATTTTCTCCTTTGTACTGCATTTAAAGCTTTTCTAATTTGAGAGCAACTAAATTTAGAACCTTATTTAAGGATTTTGTCCTAGGTGCTAGCAATTAGGGGAAATTTACAGTACTTGATCTCCTTTAACAAGTAGAATAACTGGACTCACTGCCCTTTTAGCTAGAAGAAATAGTTAAACTATAGAGCAAGAAGAGATATTTTGCATACTCCATCCCTTCCACAAATGAGCTTCTCCCCAGCCCAACTCCACCCTGCTCTCTCCCTCACAAGGTAGATTCCTCAAGGTGTGTGGAGACCTCCTGAGTCTCTAACAGTTTATTTGCCTATCCCAGAGGTGGGGAACCTGCAGCCTTGAGGCCACAGGTGGCCCTCTAGGTCCTCAAATGCAGCCCTCTGACTGAATCCAAACTTCACAGAACAGATTTGTTCTGAGATCTCCACTCTTATGAGACCTTTTATCATACAACTTCTTTTTGAGATCTCTGATCCTCTCTACCTTGTTTTTATATGCTTTGTCTAAACATGGAAATCAGTAGTTGTGCTTCTGATTGCTACTTTGGGTTCTATTGTCACAGATTTTTAAGATTCCAGGGTTACTTACATTCCAACTTGAGGCATCAAAATAGGATATTGCTGGATGTATTTGATGAATAATTTCTTATAAGTAATTATCTATTCTAAACATTAAAAGTATAATATAAACTCAAAATGAGAATTTTGTTTGATCTGGAAGATTCTCTTAATAAATATCTTTCATTTAATTGTTCCACTTATTCTTAAAGAAATGAAATTTATTCTAATTTTATTTGAAAATGTATTAGAATTGATAATGCACTTATAAATCGGTGAATAACAAGTCTACCTTTGATACATTTCTAATGTTGGCATTAGGAAACTAAAGCATAATTCAGAAGAAACAAAATAATTTAGTGTGCTTGGTGATAGGAAGGATATTTCTACTCTCAAATAAAGAATGATTTATTTCTACTCATTATGGAATACTTTTACCCTATGTGTAATAGTACCAAATTGAATATATTTTTTATTTTTTCCTATCATTTATTAATAAAATTTTAATGGTTACTGTTAAGAGTTCCTCTGTAAGGGGCTACAACAGAGTTACATTTAGTGCATCCCTTGATGTAATTTGAAACTTTCTCCAAGTGTGGTGTGTGCAGAGGTGAAATCCAAAGATCCCTGTGAATTTAAGGCTTGCTCTAGAAGTTAATCAGACTCAAAGAAAAGACTGATAAGTTATCAAGATGAAAGGCTAGAGCTGGAAGCTGGTATCTGAAGCAGAAGTAGAATTCCACAGTAAAAAGGCTCATCAGATATAAGATATAGAAGATCAAAGGTCCAAGTTGTGAAAGTTTGGTCCTGTGCAAATCATGATGTACAGAGTCAATCAAAGTATCATTACAGCCTGCCCCACTCACTTGGTTTGTGAACCTTTATACATTTTATTGTTTCATATCCCACTCCCTGTAGGAAGCAGGAGCAACAGTTTCTTCTGAAGAACGTCTAACTAGAAAGTTCCTACAATATCCACCCTCATTGTTCTCTGTGACAACAGTCATGTTCTTGTGCCCCCAATTTGTTCTTTTTTTTACATAGAAGAGAGTTTTTATGCATTTTCTATATTTTATGTATATATATATATATATTTATGTATAACAGATTCTTTATGTAAAACCTACTAAGACACTGAAGTCACTAAATCTTACAAATAAATATTAATATTTGATTACCTGTGTTTTACACTGTTTGGTGCAGAGCAGGCACTTAATAAATGCTAACTTTTTTAATAAAAGAGGAAAAAAACTTCTTATAATCATAGATTTAGAATTGGAAAGCAACTTAACTACCATTTTACAGATTCTCTTGTTTTCTAGGTGAAGAATCACAATTCAGCATCTTTCCAGTCTTCCACAATGACATTCCTGACTGCATTTCAAACTGGTAACCAGATTCAGGTATTTTAGTATTGAGAACACAACAAAACAAAAATCTAATTTTTAAAGTAAATGAACTAAACATTGTCCAAGGGAAAGACATGAAAATGGGGAGATAGATTGAGTAATTATATAATTATGCATTTTTGTACCCATTTAAAATGGAAAAAAAGAAATTATCTAAGAGGTTTTTAAGTGTTATGTCTGCTCTGTATTGGTTAAAATAGTCAACATCAACCAGTGTGTGCTCCTTGATGTCCGTTTATACAGTTCAGTGTCTTAAAAAATAGGAATTCCATATTGTTGCTCCAAGCTCAGAGATAAATTAGGCAATCAGTGGTAGAAAGGTGGATGGAGGAAACTACTTGCTTTTTCACTGACAGAAATAAGAGAATTATCATGATTCATTTTCAAATGAGACATTAAGATTGATGTACTAGAGTCCCAAGCTCTAGAAAAATGGTTCCACTTTTCTGGTATGTTGTCTTCCTGGGTACAGTTACATTAAGGACTAATGCGAAAGCTAATATAAATTAACGCAGAGTCCTTGGCAGCATGAGCCTCAAGGTTATTCACCAATAGTGTTAGAGGTTTAATAACAATAATAACAATAATAGCATTTACTATGTGCTTTCTATGTGTCAAGCCCAGTGTTAAAACATTTTGTAAGCATTATCTTATTTGATCCTTATTTGAGATATAGGTGATATTTTTATTTGCATTTTCTTGTCATATTGTTCAGTTGTTTAAGTCATGTCTGACCCTAAATGACCCTATTTTGGATTTTCTTGGCAAAGACCCTGATGTAGTTTGCAATTTCTCTCTCTAGTATATTTGACAGTAGAGGAAACTGAGGCAAAAAGAGCAAAAATATTAGACCAGGGTCACAAGCTAATGTTGGGGCCAGATTTAAATTTCCTTTCCCTTCCCTTCCCTTCCCTTCCCTTCCCTTCCCTTCCCTTCCCTTCCCTTCCCTTCCCTTCCCTTCCCTTCCGTTCCCTTCCCTTCCCTTCCCTTCCCTTCCCCTCCCTTCCCCTCCCTTCCCTTCCTATTTATGATTTTTGAATAAGAAAATATTTGTTGTCTCCCTATATCCTTTTGTAATGTAGTGTGTCTGTGTGTGTGTGTGTGTGTGTTTAAGCTTGGTTTTCTGATAGAGTTGTAACCAATATGCATTCAGGTTTTTATTTTTCTCAGTACATAGTAGTTGACATCTAGTCATGAAGCATTAATTCTTTTAGCTCACTGGGTGAAAATTTATAATACTCTGTTAGCAATATACAGTGGAATATGTGTAGGGTCCCTTTAGAATGTCATCATGATATTCACTTATCTATAGATTCATTAAATCATCTGTACATTCTACATATTCAGTCAATATATCCTCTACCTACATTACTGAAAGAATAAAACAAAGTCAAATTTCAATTTCCCAAGTTTACTTGGATTATTTTTTGACTGAGATATTTTTCACTTTCCAAGTTTTAGAATTAGCTCTTTCTTTTTCTCTACCATCTCAGCACTCCACCACAACGTACAATTAACATTTTTCTATAATCAATGCGTGTCAATTATGTTAAGTAGTCTAACTAATGTGTAACCAAGATAAGGAATTTATTGAAATATATACCAAATGATACATTTCATAGACTAATGCAATAATTTGAAAAGATCTTTCAGATCAGGGAGGTTTGGATCAAATCATAGAAGAAAGAGTTGATATGATACACCCCAAACTCTTCTAGACCAGGATACAGATGAATTTCATTTGAACTTTATTTCTGCTGCTAATACATTACATCACCCAGGGTCACTTAACTTTTTTCTCTAGCTTAGTTTCCATTTTTTTTTTTTTGAAGAATTCCTCCAGGTTTGAAAATCTAGATATTGGTGCTTCCCTCTCTATGGTCAGACAATTGGAGCTGTCTATTGACTTGTGATATATGTATTGATTATTATCAGACAGTTGGAAACCATGTCTATTAATCTGTCATTTCTCTGTATTTTCTCTGAAGTTCAGGGTGCTAACTGTTCCCCTTGAACTAGGTAAATGATATATGTGCTTAATTAAAGGAAATTGTTAACCCCTCAAAAGTTGACATTCCTTTTATAAATGAAGACCTAAAAACTTGTAATAGCAGTCCCCCAACCCCTTATGTATGTATATCAGGGTGCTTACTGCTACAGTGCATTACATCCCTAGGTCTCCATCTTATGTGTCTCATGTAATGGTGTCTCACCTCACTGCAGGATGTTCATCCTATGTTCTGGAGGCTGTATTGTTAATGTATTTTAATTGAAATCAGTGTATTTTTAATGGAAGGGGAAGATCTTTTCCATTCATTAATAGGCCTATGTGACCTGCTTAAATCACATGAAAGCCTAAGTCGCATGATTTTGAGTCACATGAAGCCTGAGGTGGGAGGAGCTTACTGAACAGGTAGAACAGGAATAGGTGGAGCAAGAAGGGTGGAACAGGAAGAGATGGAGCTAGAGCAGAGCTGAGAGGAAGTTGGTTAGACTAGGCAGAGATGGGAAGGACAGAGGAAGCAGGCAGCTGGCTGTGAGTGAAAGAAGGGCATTTTGCTCAGGGGAGCCTGTTTGTGGGAATGCCTAGTAATATGTAAAGATTTCTTGTGTACTATGATGGATTTCTTTGTTGCTATGATGGATTTGGCTTTCTATTGTTGGGATTTGGCTTTCTGATGTTTGAATAAATGTTTTGATTCTGTCTTCCATGTGGAGAGTTCATTATACTTTGTGATTCAAAACTGTGTTGGCATATTCATAGCCACCAATAATAAATTGGTGCTAGAGAAGCCTTACTTCTCTTGCATTGTGAGAGACCCTGAGAAACACCCTGAATATCCACCCATCTTGCCACCCAATCAGTACATTTTCTTTTGTAATCATACAAAAAGTTCCATTTACTCTGATTCTTTGTATTTCCTCATTGGCTACCTTTTGCCATGTATACTCATATTCACCATGATCCTCTCCATTGCCTTCTTTTTGACGTTCATTTTTAATTCTTCAGATATTATCATACAGCATGTTTTATTGGCCTCTCGTATTACCAGTACAACTTCAGCATCAAAAAGATGGGTCTTTGTTCTTATGAGTAGTTTGATGACAGTTAAAGAACTTTCAGATGTCTTGAAAACAATCCTGCCTTCTTTCATCCTAATTGAACTCTTGATCTATGTCCTCCCCCCTGAACTGTCTCTACCAGTCATGCATAATAATGTATAAGTTCTATATGGCATTTATTCAAATGAGTGTTGAAATCTCAGCAAGTAAAGCTCTCCATTTATTTGATCTCCATCTAGATAAACAGGACAAACTCCTTTGAGTGATATCTCTTTAAGGAGATTGAAATTGTCTTGAGTTTAATGCAAATTGCACTATTTCATTTGCAAAACCTGAGCATTTGAAGGGTCTCACCATTCATAATGAAACTCTCTTTGACCTGGATTCTGTGCTGTATCTCCTCTAGCACTAACCCTTGCCAAGCATACGTCTCTCAGTGCTCTACCTTGCCTAATGTTTATGAACAGAGAGTTAGTAAGCAGGGTTATTTCTTCTGTTTTATCTTCCAAAAAATCTTCAATGATTTAGATGTATAAATAGGAGACAACTTGTTGTAAAATTGTCTGAATGGCGCTATTATTATTTCTTTTTTTAAATAATTCATATATTAGCTTGGGAAAATTAATGGACTGATTGTACACAGACTGCTGACTTGTTACTCCAATATCAGTTATAAGTATTCTTTATTATCTTATAGGTGTTCACCATGTTCAGTGTCTATCACTTTTTTTTAATCCTAAGAAAATACTTTTAAGGTAAAAAAATGAGAATCCTATGTATTCAATAACTTTTAACCTCTCTTTTTCCATGAATACTATTTTTCCCTATCCCTACCTCTTCTCTCCTTTATATCAAAGACAGTAGTTATTAAAGAATGCATTGTTTTGATGTCAAGGGTCTTTACATATTCTAGCTACTTGATCCCTAGAATTCAATGTTGTTCTATAGGATGCAATTACTTTTGCAGTGGCATTTTTTTTGCAAGAACTTACAATTAATGCTATAACGCATGATTATTGAATATTCCATTGTATATAGATTTATATTTCCTTACAGTTCAAAACCTACTCTACAAACTCCTTCCTTTCCCTTTCCAAAGAGTATCTGTGATCCATCCTTCTGTTTAGTTACAACTTGCTACTTTTTTATATTTTCATTTATAAAAAGCGTCAAGATGGATATAACTCATTTACTACAGCAATGTACCTACTTTGTCATTAGACAAAGATATCACATTTGGAGCATCAATTCTAAAAACTGTCTGATTCTTAGTTATTCTGCTATTATCACTACAAAACAGAAGGGAGACGGCAATAGGATGAGTCTTTTAAATATCTTTTTGCTTCCTGGATTTCTACGGCCAAAATTTCATCTCCACATAGTCACCTTATTACAAATGTGCATCTCTGTAGTTAGTTAGCTTTGTCCTCATAAAACAGATTGGATATATTGCCAGTGTCATATTTAAAGTCCATGTGGAATAGAAGAATATGCTTGAGCTTATACTCTAGTGACAAAGCCTCTGAGAACTATGGGCAATAAACATTATTGAACTTAGCTGCAAAATCTGTCTTCCATCCCTGTGATTTAAGTCTAAGTCAAGTTAACTAATAAGATAGCCCACCTAGTCAGGAAAGTGTACTTCTAGCCATAGTCATGAATATTTCCGAAGCAAATCAAGGACTTGTTGGTGTATCAAACTCCTTGACTACACCTAATAGCTTTGTTCAGTTATGGACACTTAGATAGGGTTCTGTCTAGCTGTCTAAAAATAAAGTCAGGTTAATGTCTGAAACAGAGAAGATCAATTAGTAGATTCATTAATCAGGGTCTTGATTACTTTTCCACTGTCAACTCTAATCATCTGTTTTAACTAAAGTCTCTTGTTTTCATGATACTCATTAGTAACTGTCAGTAAAGAAGAATGTGCTTGCATTTTAAAAGTATGTGTAAATTTCATTAAATATGTGTGAACTTCACATGTATTAAATTTCCTACCAGAAATATTTTCACAATTCCATGAGATAATTTCACAAGACAGTTATAACTGAATATCATTTAAATAAGCAAATGATTGTTCTTTACTTTTTGTTCTACTATAAACAGAAACCCTGATAATTTATATATAATTTCCTCTAGAGTTTTCATTAGTATATTACTTAGTCTTGTGCAAGAATGTACAACCACCCTAAAACCACAGCCAGAGCTACAGAGTGGCAATGATTGCCTTTAGTACATGGGATCTTATTTTGGAGTCACAAACCAAAGAGTATATGATTTGAGTTCAGGTAATTTGTAATCATGGATGAGAAAAAAATATTTTTATTTTCCTTAACCTCTAAGTGCAATTGATCATTTTTTCTCATTATGATTTAATTATCACCCCAATCCTTGCCCCATAAGACTCCTCCATAGAATTCACCAGACTGATGAATGAATACCTCTTGCATACATATATACAGGAAGAAACAAAGAAAAAGGGAGAGACAGAGGCAGAGAAATAGACAGACACAAAGACACAGTGAGAGGCAGAGAGAGAGAGAGAGAGAGTACATTATTTCTAGGGCACTACATTCTCCACCTGCTATAAAATATTCATATATACATATATATGTATATAAACAAAATATTCTCCAAAGATGTGTTGTCATTTTTATCTTCTACATGAACTCAAACTACTAGCACAAGAATTATCTCCTTAAGTTTTTACATCCAAAAGACTAATCTTAAACTGCATAGGGAATAGGAAGAAGGTTAAGATGCCAGCCCTCTCTTGTGAACATATTAGAAACCCAAGTCATTAAGAGAAGCTCTTACCTTGGAGTATCATCTTTATTTAGTACATCCTTCTTCAATATTATTTTGATTTGTCATATTACCAACCAGATGTTGAGGTAGATGAAGAAGATCCCTGACCCCCTACCCTCCTAACATGATCCACAACAGTTTTTAACTACTTATGTTGCTATTTTAATTAGCCTGTTTATTATCTTAACCCATTTCATTTTGGAAAGAAAAAGTATAGAACAGGGTAGGGTGAATGGATGGAACATAGTACAGTCACTATAACTGTGATGCGGTGGATTTAGATTTGTATTTGGAGTCAGAGGACATGAGTTCAAATCTTAAAACTGTTACATTTTACATGTGTGATATAAAAAATGTCACCTAACTAATCTTCACTTTACTAATCTATAAAATGAGGTGATTGAGCTGACTGAATTCATAGCATATATGAATTATCTATGTTGTGATCAACACAGATATGAAAAGGATATATTAACAGTACAAAGAAACTAATTGATATGACAGTCTTAGAAGAGCACCACTGTGAAGAACTCTGAGTGTAAAAAACATCAGAGAATGATATAGATGGTAAAAGATGTTCAAATTCGTTATAACTGAAAAAAGAAATGTGCTTTACACAATTAAATGCAGCAAGGCATAATGTACATTTAAATCTAGTCATCAGCCATTTGAACTGACTAAATCTGTTTCCCAAGCCACAAAATAAAATAATAATATCATCTTTTCTTCAGGCTCATCATGAAGACCTTGTTAGATTGAAGGTAAAACAACCTATAAATGTATAAGTGTAATAAAAATATGAGTAAGTGATCCACTTTTAAAATTCGGTATGGTGGAAGGAGTAGATCTTGGAATTTAAAGACACATGGCCAAGCTTCAGCACTTCCAATTACTAGCAATGTAACTTTGGATAAATCGTTTGCATCTGCAACTTCATTTATAAAACAAGGACTTGGACAAGATAATTTAAATGGATTTAGTGTTTGATGACTGGATTACATTTTACATATATTATTATGGAGGAGGATCCTGCTTGGAGGAATATTTTTCATTTATATTTTCAGATTTGATAAGGAAGACATGATACTTATTCCTTCATAAAAACAAACTAAAACATAGATTTTGTGCCATTTTATGTTGTCAAAAGCTAACAGTCTCACCTAATGATTTCTGACATACTTGACTTTAAAAACAAATTAATAATTCATATGAGATCTAAACATTTTAAGTGGAAAAGTAAAGATTTTTTTAAAATGTCAATGGGCAAGATTTAGATATGAAAGGACATTTATGATTCAATTTCCCAAATTTTTAATAGGATCTTTTAAAAGCTAGGATCTCTTAATGTATGGTTTTTCAAAATTTCCAAATGTGACATCATATTGCAGTGATTCATCATATTGACTTTTGTGACTGAAAATACTTCCCGTTTGTTCTCACGATAACTTAATTCTATTTGAGAGAGGGCAGATGTCTTAAAACTTACGAGATCTCTGACGTTACAGTTCTTTTCTATTTTTCATAATATTTGTTTAACATTAGGGAACACATTTTTACTTGGAATAATCACTCCTCATAATGTTCACTCCTTTTGTTTGGAGGGTGAGAAAGCATTATGGAATAAGTAGAGTACTTGAAACATTAGATTTTGTATGCCTGATGCTCAGTGCTTCTGAGTACAATGCTTCTAAAATAAAGGGGACAGGATTTTTTTATGGTACCTGATCATTCCTCCTGAGCAAATTGAACGAAAAGTCTGACAGGAACTATTTGAAAGAGGATTGTGACTCTTGAACATCTTGGAAAGGTTTTAAATTTAAATATACAGCCAAATTTTTCTGGCAAACCAAGTTTTTGGTATGATTCAGTTTTCATGGTATATCTTGTGCTTTAACATTTTTTCCCTTATTTTCCTTATTTGTCATTTTTTTTTATTTTGAGAAAGATTAATATAAATGCCAGTTAAAGATCTTTTTCTTTCTAGCGATCAAAATACTTAACGTTGAAATGGTCCCAAACATCCTTTGTCTCTGCTTATCTGCCTGTTTTTCAAATTCCCAATGGTCGTTATTTTTGAGATACACAAAAGATTTTGAGTAACTTATTCGAAATACTTCCCACAATTGGAAACATAAGAGGTTTGAAAATGGAAACATGGAGACATTATTCTTTAAAAAAATTAAGGCACGTTGAGGACAGTTGAGTGAGATTACAGACCTTTCTTTTCCACTTTTCCACTACAAATTTTTGAGTCTTTTCAAGTTAGCCAACTGTTTATAACTCAGGAGTAATCAAACGAGTGATCATGTGAAAATATTAAAAAAAATTAGCCTTTCAGAATAATATCTCATATGTATGCAATGCTTAAAAGATTTACAACACATCTTTCCACAACAGGTCTTTGAGTCAGGTGCTGTTAGCACTATTGCACCCATTTTACAGATTACAAACTGGATCAGAGAGGCAAAATAATTTATGTAAATTCATACAGATAATGTGTCAAAAGTGAATTTTAATCTTGATTTCTTGCTCCCAATCTTGGGGCCCATTTCAATACATCGCTATCACAATCCTGTATAATACAGTCCTTAGAATCTATGGGCTTTTATTACAAAATTGTTACAATAATATTCTGGATCCTCATCCTCCCCTGAAAAGACCAACTGAATAAAAGTAAAAACCTCCTCAGTGAAGAAAAATAATATTTCCTTCAGTATCAACAAACTAGGGAAAGATGAGGTATGCCATGAGGACATTTCCACCATGTTGATTACCTTCTATTGATTCTCTCCTTTATCCCCAAGATCCTAAATCAAAACTGTCCCATATGTCTCTTTCAAAAGGCAGAAATAGCAACAACAGTAATAATTCATTATTATTAAAGTTAACTTTATATAATGTTTTTAAATTTGCAAGTGCCTTATGTACATAATGTGGTGAAATTTCAACAAAAGCCTATTCCTTAAAGTACAATGTGTTCTGTCCATTATTAATCCATGTGAAAGCCTATTGAGCCTACTTTAAGATATGCATCATGGAGGAACTGAATCTTTTTTTTCTCTTGTACTTTAATGTTATCTTGACTATTTCCTGCCTGCTTACAATGTGGTAAGTAAGGGGAAAAACAACTTTTACTTGTTTGTGGACCAGAAACTAAGTGTACAAAGGGATCAAATAGACAAAAATCTCTGTCTGCCCTCAAGACTTTCAGGTGAGGAGGAAGAACTGCTATGTCTTAAACAGTGGGACAGGTATCTTAGAGAACCTCTCACCCGGTCACTTTGTGACCATGAACAAATTATATTGATTTTCTGTTTCTGTTCTGCTTACTTTTTTCTCATCAGAGTCGAATGAGTATCTGAGATAAATCTCCCACGTTATGATCTTGAGAAGGATGGAAGAGCCATGAGAGGTCCATTAACTGATCTGTAACAATGATTTAGAAACAAACTATCCAAGTTCCCTTTTTGACTAACAATATGCATATATTTAGTATATATGCTCCAACTCCTTCTCAACAAGCAAGACTGCTCTAAATACCTTCAGGAGTTCATGGGATAAACCTGGTGATTCTGGTGTTTCTTTTCTCTTCCACCATCAATTTTATTCCCCCAGACTATCCACTGACCATCCCCACCCCCATATATAGAGGCTTTGAATTAGTTCTCCAGTTCTACTTAACCATTTGTCATCCACAAGTTTTTGCAAAGTGATATTTGCTTCATAGTTATAGCTGGTAGCCAACAAAATTTTTTTAACATTGTTTGTCAGCTACTGTACCCAGACCAAAGTGCATGAAAGGAAAGACTATATAATAAGATTATAAAGGTGAGTTAAAGCAAGGTGTAGGTATCTTTAAATTTACGACTGAATAGTTTGCATTTGATACTTGAAGTAAAAAATACTACTGGATTTCTTTTAAGCTCAGGAGTGTCATACTGAGACCCATCCTTTCGGAAAATCACTTTGGCAGGTATTAGAAGGGTTAAAATGTGGGCAAGGGGTAAGTCTCTTGCAATAGTTTAAGTTAGGGATGAAGAAGATCTGAAATAAAATGGTGGCCATGAAAATAGAGCTAATAAATGTTGTTGAGAAAAAATTGAGAGGACAGTGTTGATTATATTTAAACAGTTCTCTAAAAATTTAAAATCATTGACCTAGACCATTGTCTCATGAATAAATGTCCTATTAAATTAAAACATATTATTAAAATAGTAATGTTTTATTAGTACAATGGTAGTTAATATTATAAATATCATTTATGTGGGAAGCCAGTATAATTACATTTACAGAAAAAAATTGCTATGGTATCAATTTAAGAAAGAAAGGAACTAATAATGAAACCAAACAGATTTCAATCCCTCCAAAATGAATAAGATGTCAATGGATCTCAATAAAAATAGTATAATGTGTTTGGTCATAAACTGACAGAGTAATCAAAAAATGTTTAGAATTGTTCAGAGAAAGCATTAGATAGAAATTTTAGAAGAGGTAAGAAAGGTCTCAGAAAAAAAACAAAAAAACAGGAAAAGTATAATTATTCAACAATAAAGTTGATGAGTATGAGTCAAGGAAAAAAGACTCAGGCCCTTAATAGAAGATGAGCAGTTCACGATTCCTTTCCCAATGGGGCACCTGGAAAAAAAGGTTGTGAAAGGTGGCTACCTGCCTGTTCCGTTAAATAACAACTTGGACATTCTATTATCAGCCGGAATTTAGTCTAGAAACTGTCAACTGAATGATGGAGCAAAAGAGAGTGAAATTCTTTTATCTTGAAAATGTTACAAAAAAGTGAAGTTTATTTTAACTCAGTCATTATTTCCTTGAATTTAAAAGGAAAGTATTTAACTTGTTAATTTAGTGCTTCAGATGCTGTAGAGGAATACGAAATGTTCCTAATTATCCAACTTGAATTCAGAGATCTGGGAAGCCAAAATTTATTTGTGGGAGAAGCATGGGAGGGAAGGAATAAATGAGGAGGGGAGAAAGAAAACTGTTTCTCCATTTTCTTAGTTTCTTTATTTTTCCATTTTTCTTATTTTCTTTATTAACTGTTTGTCAGAGGTTATTCGTGTAACTATTAACCGTAATAGAGGGCTTATTGTCTTATTTTGATGCTTCGTCAAGGAAAGAGAGTTTTTCATGGTGGAAAAAAATTTTGGCCTGAAGTCAGAAGAGACCTGTATTTATACATAATCTCTGACACATCTGAGAAACAAAATGAGTTTGTTCACTCAAGCACAAAGCAGAGGGCTGTTATTGGACTTGATCACAAAGTCAAATCTTTAGCAATTTAACATATTTTTCTTTGGAAGGAAGACATGTTACCATGGGTGAGTAAGCTATTGAGTCTCAGTTTTCTCACCTCATGGCACTGGATTAATTTGCAAGGTCATTTTAAAGTTCAAAGGAGATTATGTGTTTAAAACCATGACATAGATGTTAACCTATGTGATTTTTAAATTAAGAGGCCTGAATGAAGCTTGTTGCTATTCATAGTGCACAGCTTAGTCCAGTTGTTTTCTAAGTTACTTCAAAGTCCCATTTGCTCCATGTTCTTTCTTTTCTATTTTTTTGGTGTTTTTACTATGCTAGCCTTGATAATTCTTTGCCTTTTCAAACTGATAAACAAATTATAGATACTCAATAGCAATATTATACATTGATATGTATAAAAGCATGTCAACATACATATACATTTGTATATGAGCATACATGTTATATTTCTGTACTTTTGCATTTTTAAATATACACAAATACATACATGTGTGTTTGTGTACTCTTGGTTCCAATGACAACATTATTAGAATAGAATGATACTTTTTCTAGTCTTTAAATTTATTTTCACCATAACTAATAAGCATAAATTAACATCATAAAATATAAGACATTTAATATATACATTATGGTATGACACATTTATGAACCTGCATTAAAATTCTGCCTTTGACATTTACTACCTATGTATCCTTGGCCAAGTCATTTAATTTCCTTGGACCTTGGTTTCCTCTAGTGTTAAAGAGAGCATGGGACTAGAAAGCCTCAGAGATCCCTACTACCTCTGAATCTATGACCCTGTAATATAAATTATATTGTTTTATTGCAATATAAATTCTATTGCAGTATGTAAGAATGGGGACTAGATATGTGATTCCATTGGTGCTGGGAACTCTCAAGGAAGAACAAAGTATCATCATTTAATCATAAATAAAGACTTTGTTCAGCATACCACAGTCTACGCAGTCTGAGAGAAAAGTGCAAAAATTAAGTGTATATATTGTAAAGATTAAAAATAGGTTATTCATCTGAATACTCTGAACAGAGCAAATAGAAACAGTTCTTTGGTCATATGTGCCAACATGATCAGAATGATCCATCCAGATCCCTGTATCTAGGACTATCAAGAAGATTGATGTTCAACAATAGACAATGGTCTTATTTCAGATCATGGGTATGGTTTTGATTAAAAGGTTGCATAGCAATGAGGTAGATTCTAGTTTTAGAACCAGAGGATCTAGTTTTAAACTACTGATCTTCTATTGCTTAAAACTGATTTGCTTAAAACTAGGAGCCAAGATAGTAGAGTACATGACAGAACTCAGCAAAACCATCTCAAAATTACCCTCCAAAATAACTTTAAAATAATGTCTCATATCAAAGTTTGGACCATGAAAACCAACACATTGTCAAAGGGAGATAATTTTCCAGCTCAAGAGAACTTAGAAGGTCTACAGGAAAACTCTGTAACATGTGGATGGGTACAGTCATAGAGTAGAATGGCAGTACAAATGAAAGACCTTGGAAAGACTACTACAGAAATAGTAGTAACTGGAGGAGGAACTTGAGGAGATCTCAGTGCAGAGACAATTAAAGGTTTGGACAACTGGACAAAAAATGTATAGGGGGCTCTTTGCTGGCAGTGAGTGAAGCCGGTAATGACTGGCAACTGCTGCCCATAAGCACTTGGGCATCACAGTTCCATGGTGGAGAGGAGTGCTAGTGATCAATCATTATGAGCAAGGGTCCTGGTCAAAGTTCCAGGGACTTGAGGAGAATCAGTTCTTATAGTTACATTGGAGCAGGGACCTATCCTGGATAAAGAACAGAATGCAGATTAAGCAAACAGTGACTAAAACTCTCCTGGTATTGTACCACCTTGGAAGCAACAAAAGCTTACACACCCACAGAAGTAGCTCTGAAAAATAGCATAATAAAAAGCCCGAAGCATGGCTAAGTGTCTCTCCAGCCCCTTTATAGCAGAGTCTAAATTTAACATAGTATTCAAAGTCAATAATTAGGATAGAAAAATGAGCAAACAGCAACAAAAGCCATAGAAAAAAAACATAGAAAACTACTCCTGTGGCTGGGAAGACCAAGACACAACCTTAAAAGAACAAAACAATGTGAAAACAGCTGCAAGCAACACTCAAAAATTGTAATTGGATCCCAGGTCATCAAGAATTCCTAGAAAAAGAGATAAGAGTAGTGGAGATACATTGGGGAAAGAACTGAGAGTGATGAAGAAAATTATGAAAATAGAACTAACTTGATAAGAAGGAATAACAAAAATAATAAAGAAAATAGCACCATAAAAAAAGATATGGACAAATGGTAAAAGAGGCACAAAAATCCACTGAAGAGAAAAAATAACCATTCAAAACAGAATAAACTAAGTGGAAAATGAGTTACAAAAACCCACTGAAGAACTACTTAAAAGGAAGAACAGATCAAATGGAAAAAGAGGTACGAAAGCTCACTCAAGAAAATATTTCCTTTAAATTTAGAACTGTTCAAGTAGAAGCTAATGACTCCATGAGATTTCAAGAAACAATTAAGCAAAGTCAAAAGAAAGAAAATAAAATGAGAAAAAGTGAGTATCTCATCCAATGAACTAGAAAATAGAAGGAAGAGAGATAATTTTAAAATTATTAAAGTACCTAAGAGTCATAATAAAAAGAAGAGCCTAGACATCATATTTCAAGAAATTTCAATGAAAATTGCTCTGATTTCTTATAACCAGAGGGCAAAATCCAAATACAAAGAATCCACTGACCATCTCCTAATAGAGATCTCAAAATGAATGCTCCTGGGAATACTATACGCAAATTTCAGAACTCCTAGATTAGGGAGAAAATATTGCAAACAGGAAGAAAAATCAAATATTTTGTAGACACCATCAAGATCACAAAACTATTAGCATCACCCATGCTTTTGTAGAGGAGAGTTTTGAATGGGATATTTCAGGAGGTAAAGCATCTAGGATTACAACCAAGAATAGTATATCCAGCAAAAGAATATTTAAGTAGAAAAGAGATATTTAATGAAATAGAGGACTCTAAGCAATCTTCATAAAATGTCCATAGTTGAATTTTAAAAAATACATTCAAACAGAATACTCAAGAAAACCATAGAAAGTAAAGACAAAGGAATAATTCTAAGGGGCTCAATAAAATTAAACTGTTTACATTTTCATATGGACAGAAGATAGGTGTTACTCCTAAAAGCTTTATCATTAGAATGGCAATTAGCAGGAATCTAGACACAGGCACGAATTAATTGTGTTGAGATAAGCTAAAAAAAAGAATGTAGGGGTGAGAAAGAGGGGTAGGGGTACACTGGTACAAAGGGGAATGGAGAGATATAATGGGGGGATACTCTCACTTAAAAGACATTTGCAAGGAAAAGCTTTATATAGTAGAGGGGGAAATTGGGAGAGTGGTGGGCAGTGTTTGAACATCATTCTTACTGGAATTGGTTCAAAGAGGAAATATACACAATTTATTGGGCATATAAATCTATCTTATCCACTCAAGAAATAGGAGGGGAAGGGGATCAGCTCACACATATCAGAAATGACAAGTGCTGGAGGAAATGAAATAAATAGCTAACTTTTGGTGGAAATACAAACTGGTCCAATCATTCTGAAGAATGATCTGGATTTTTTTTTTGTGATAGCAGAGAATGGAAATTGAGGGGATACTCATCAATTGAGGAATGACTGAACAAGTTGTGCCATATGATTGGTATGGAGTATATTGTACTATAAAAAAAAAAAAAAAAAAAAAAAAAAACAGGGAAAGTGGTTTCCAAAAAAAAAGAAAAAAAACATGGCAAGATCTATATGAACTGATATATGGTGAAGTGAGGAGAACCAGGAGATTGCTGTGCACAGTGACAGCAATATTATAATGATGATGAACTGTGAAAGAACTAGCTACTCAGATCAATATAATGAAGAAAGATAATTCCCAAGGACTCTTGATGAATTAAAAAATGCTATTCCCATCCTGAGGGAGAAGTGATGAACTCTGAGTTCACATTTAAGTATGACTTTCTCACTCTCTTTCTTTTCTTTTTGTGCTGTGGCTAATATGAAAATATGTTTTGCATGATTACACATGTTTAATTGATATCATATTATTTGCCTCCTCAGTGGGTGGGAGACAAAGGAAGGCAGGGAGAGAATTTATAACTCCAAAATTAAAAAGAAAATAATGTTATAAATAAATAAAAAATTAAAAGAAGGAAAATATTAAAACTGGGTTGATATTGGCATATAATTTCTCAACAGTTTGGTTTTCTTCTTTATAAAACTAAGGGTTTGTATAGGATGATTTGCAGTGTCACTTTCATATCTCAGTCATCATCCTTGGAAAGTTCTTTGAGTCACATATTATTTTGAAATCAGAAGATCGGCATTGAAATTCTGAAAAATACGCCATCCAGAAATAATTCCAAAAATGCGTTTAACACATGTAATGTTTTGCATGAACAGAAAAACAAAGAGGATAACAGGAAATAATTTTATAACAGAAATAATACAACCTCGATATTCATCTGCTAACTAAAGGCTTAAAATTAACATATTAAAATAGATTTTTAAGAAAGACATTTTGTTACATTTTTATTTTGGTAAAATAAATATTCCTTTCAACTACATACAGTAAAAATCTACTAAGAAAAGGTTATAGTTTCTTCGAAAATTGAAGGTCAGACTTTTTAGGTATCATAAAGACCTTTCTTTCTTCTCTTAATAGGGTCCTTTTCTGTTGATTGAGCTTTCTCCAACCATGGTGTCTGGGCCACTCTTTGCTGGCTTGTCTTAAACATACAGCCAACTGGTGTCTCATCACACTGATTGCCTTCTTGATTGTGATACTTTTAAAAACTATATTATTTTGAAAGTAATAGGTCAGCAGGTCAGAGAATGAGAGAATGAGACCACATGAAAAATTTGGAAGTCAAGTAGACACTATTTGACTGTTCCCTGATTTCTGAAAATGAATAAAGAAGTACCTTTTATGGGGTGTCCACATCTCTTATTAAGAAAGTTATGAAAAAAATGACAAGTTTCAGATACATAACATTTTAACAAAAAGATTACTGTAACTTATTATGAGAATAAAACATTTTTATCAGGTAGGATTCATGCCAGGAATGCAGGGCTCGTTCTATATTAGGAAAATTATCAGCATAATTGATCAGATCAACAACAAAACTAAGAGAAATCATATGATTATCACAATATATGCAGAAAAAGCTTTTGACAAAATACAACACCCATTCCTATTGATGAAACTGGGAAGCATAGGAATAAAAGAAGCTTTTCTTAAAATAATATGAGGTCACGGCCTAAAACCATCATCAAGCATTATATGCAATGGGGACAAGCTACATGCATTTCCAAGTAGATCAGGAGTGAAGCAAGGATGTCCATTATCACCACTGTTATTCAGTATGGTATCAGAAATGTCAGCTTTAGCAAAAAGAGAAGAAAAAGAAATTGAATGAATTGGAATAGGCAAAGAAGAAACTAAGTTATCACTCTTTTCAGGCAGTATGATGATATACTTAGAGAATCCTAGAGAATAAAGTAAAAAAAAATACTTGAAAAAATAAACATTAGAAAAATTGCAGGACACAAAATAAAGCCACATAAATCATCTGCACTTCTACATGTTAATAACAAATCCCAAAAGCAAGAAAACAAAGAAGTCCAGTTTAAAGTTATTGTAGACACTCTAAAATATTTGCTAGTCAATCTGCCAAAACAAACCCACGGATTGTTTGACCACAATTACAAAACACTTTTCACACAAAATGAGATCTAAGTAACTCAAAAAACATCAGTTGCTCATGGATAGGTCAAATTAATATAATAAAAATGATAATTATCCCTAAATTTATTTACTTATTCAGTGCCATACAAAAAAAAAAACCAACCAAAATTATTTTATGGAGCTAAAAAAATAATATCAAAATTCATCTCAAAGAGCAAAAGTTCTATAATATCAAGGGAACTAATGAAAGAAATGGTAAGATATGTGGCCTAGTTATAACAGATCTTAAATTGTGTTATAAAGCAGCAATCATCAAAACCCCTTGTTACTGGCTTAGAAAAAGAGGAGTAGAACAGTGGAATAGGTTATGTATAGAAGATACAATAATCAATGACTATAGCAATCTACTGTTGGATAAACCCAAGGACACCAGCTTCTGGGGAATAAGACCTCATTCTTTCATGAAAACTGTTGGGACAAGTGGATAATAGTGTGGCAGAAACTGGGCATAGACAAATGCCTGACAATGTATACCAGAAAAAGGTCAAAATTAGAATGTGACCTAGAAAAATAATACCAAAATTATAACCAAATGAGGCTAGCAAGGAATAGTTTATCTGTCATATTTATGGAGAATGGAGGAATTTATGACTAAGCAAGACAGAGAAGATTATGAAATGAAAAATGGATGACATGGATTACCCAAATTGAAAAGGCTTTTGCATAAATCAAGCCAATGCAACCAAAATTTTTCTTTTTTGTATTTTTATCCATTTATTTACTTATTCATCCATTTATTCATTCATTCATTCATTCATTTATTTAACTTTTTACATTCATTTTCACAAAATGTTGGGTTCCAAATTTTCTCCCTTTTTATCATCTTCCCCCACCCCAATACCCCAAGCAATCTAATTTTCCCTATCTCCAATCTGCCCTCTCTTCTGTCATCCCTCCCTTCTCTTGTCTCCATCTTCTCTTTTCTCCTGTAGAGCCAGATGACTTTCTATTCCTCATTAACTGTATGTCTTGTTTCCTAGTAGCAACAACAATACTAAACAGTTGTTCCTAAAACTTTGAGTTCCAAATTCTCCCCATCCCTCCCTCCCCACCCATTCCCTTTGGGAAGGCAGGCAATTCCATATAGGCCATTTCTGTGTAGTTTTGCAAATGACTTCCCTGATAGCCGTGTTGTGTAAGACTAACTGAATTACCCTCCATCCTAACCTGCCCCTCATTGTTTCTCTTCTGTCTTTTGATCCTGTCCCTCCCCAAGTGTTGACTTCAAATTGCTCCCTCCTCCCTTTGCCCTCCCTTCCATCATCCCCCCCTTGCTTATCTCCTTCTCCCCCACTTTCCTATACTGTAAGATGGGTTTTCATACCAAAATGAGTGTGTATTTTATTCCTTCCTTTACTCAAATGTGATGAGGGTAAATTTCTTGTTTTTTTCCTCAGCTCTCCTCTTTTTCCCTCCACTAAAAAGTCTCCTGCTTGCCTCTTAAATGACATATAATTTACCCCATTCCATTTCACCCTCTTTCCTCCCACTACATTTCTCTCTCACCATTTACCTTAATTTCATTTAAGATATGGTCCCATCCTATTCAATTCACTCTGTGCTCTCTGTCTCTGTACGTGCGTGCATGTATGTATGTGTGTGTGCGTGCACACGTGTACTTGTGTGTGTGTGATCCCACCAACTACCCAGGTACTGAAAAGTTTTAAGAGTTACAAATATTGTCTTTCCATGTAGGAATGTAAACAGTTCACTTCTGGTAAGTCCCTTAAGACTTCTCTTTGCTGTTTACTTTTTCATGCTTCTTTTCATTCTTGTGTTTGAAAGTCAAATTTTCCTTTCACCTCAGGTCTTTTCATCAAGAATGATTGAAAGCCCTCTGTTTCATGGAAAGACCATATTTTCCCCTGTAGTATTATGCTCAGTTTAGCTGGGTAGGTGATTCTTGGTTTGAGTCCTCGTTCCTTTGACTTCTGGAATATCCTATTCCACACCCTTCGATCCCTTAATGTAGAAGCTGCTAGATCTTGAGTTATCCTGATTTTATTTCCATAATACTGGAATTGTTTCTTTCTAGCTGCTTGCAAGATTTTCTCCTTGAGCTGGGAGTTCTGGAATTTGGCCACAATGTTCCTAGGAGTTTCTCTTTTTGGATCTCTTTCAGGTGGTGATCGATGGATTCTTTCAATACTTATTTTGCCCTCTGGTTGTAGAATGTCAGTGCAGTTTTCCTTAATAATTTCATGGAAGATGATATCTAGGCTCTTTTATTGATCATGACTTTCAGGTAGTCCCATAATTTTTAAATTGTCTCTCCTGGATCTATTTTCCAGGTCAGTTGTTTTTCCCATAAGATATTTCACATTCTCTTCCATTTTTTCATTCTTTTGATTTTGTTTGGTGATTTCTTGGTTTCTCATAAAGTCATTAGGCTCCATCTGTTTCATTCTAATTTTGAGAGAACTATTATCTTCAGTGAGCTTTTGAACCTCTTTTTCCATTTGGCTAATTCTGCTTTTGAAGGCATTCTTCTCCTCATTGGCTTTTTGAACCTCTTTTGCCAATTGAGTGAGCCTATTTTTCAAGGTGTTATTTTCTTCAGCATTTTTTGGGGTCTCCTTTACCAAGGTATTGACCTGTTTTTCATACTTTTCTTGCATCTCTCTCATTTCTCTTCCCAGTTTTTCCTCCACCTGTCTAACTTGCTTTTCAAAATCCTTTTTGAGCTCTTCCAAGGCCTGAGCCCACCCGACATCACCCTGGGATGTCTGGGGTACCGAGGCCCCACCTCCACGTCTTTCCCTGATGGCAAGAATATGTCCTCATCGTCAGATCTGAAAGTCGGGATCATTTACATCTGTTTGAAAAAACTCTCTATAATCTTATTTTTCTTCCCTTTTCTAGGCATTTTCCCAGCCAGTTACTTGACTTCTGAGATTCCTGTCCATGCCCCCCTAGATCTGCCCAGCTAGTGCTTGGGGTCTGAGATTCAAATAGGCTTTCCACATCACGCATGGCTGCTAATCAATATGAGCTTTAGTTCTGGTGCTGGGGTGGGGGCAGGGCCGCCTCCCAGGCTCAGCTCCCTCAAGGGCTTTATGCAGAGACATTCAGTAACTGAGCAGGTAGGGGCGGGGCCGCCTCCCAGGCTCAGTTCCCTCAGGGGCTTTATGCAGAGACCTTCAGTAACAGAGTGGGGTGGGCCAGGGCCGCCTCCCAGGCTCAGCTCCCTCAGGGGGTTTATGCAGAGACTTTCAGTAATGAAGATCCTGCCTGCTGCTGAGGGAGTCCCAGGCCGCTGCTGCAGCTGCTGTCTCCGCTGCTGCCCCCACCTCTGCTTCCGCTGTTTCCTGCCCCTGCCTCTGCCGCCGCAGCTTCCTCCCGAGGGGGCCCGAGTCACGGAGACACCCCACTCCCCTCGGCCAGCCAGCTGTCACTCTCACTGACCTGTAGCTTCTGTGGGCGGAGGGACTTTCCCGGCTGCCGGAGCTTCCGTCCCTGAAGCCTGCTCAGATCAGCTTCTCTGAGGCCGTGGCCAGGGAATTGCTGGGGTGGGGTCTGCTTTCCGGGGGCGTGACGGACCCTGGGGACAGCTTTCCAAGGCTCTCTACAACGGAAATCTCTTTCACTCTTTTTTTGCACACCTTTCAATGATCCAGAATTTATGGGGATCTCTTTTTACATTAATTCTATGGGCTGTGGGTTCGGAGCTCATAAACGTGTGTCTTTCTACTCTGCCATCTTGACTCCGCCCCCCAATGCAACCAAAATTAGTAGGGAAGCAGAAAATTGGAAAATAATTTTTACAACTTGTATCTGAGATACAAGCCTAATTTCTAAAATGTATGGAAAACTGAATCCAACCTCCAAGACTAGAAGACATTTCCCAACTGATAAATGGTCAAAGGATATGAACAGGCAGTTTCACAGGAAGGAATTAAAGCTATCTATCATCATATGAGAAAATGCTCTAAATCACTGTTGAGTAGAGAGATGCCAATCAAAACAACTCTGAGGTGCCACATCACACCTACCAGATTGGCTAACATGAAAAAAATAGGAAGATGATAAATGTTGGAGAAGATGTGGGGGAGTTGGAACACTAATTCACTGTGAGCTGTTCCAACCATTCTGGAAACCAATTTAGAATTAAATCCAAAAGGCTGTAAAAGACTTCATACCCTTTTACCCAGCAATACCTCTTCTAGGGCTGTATCCCAAAGAAATCATAAAAATGGGGAAAGGATCCATATATATATATATATATATATATATATATATATATATATATATATATATATATATATATATATATATATATATATATATATGTGTGTGTGTGTGTGTGTGTGTGTGTGTGTGTATATGTACGTATATATATATATATATATATATATATATATATATATAGCAGCTTTTTTTTGTGATGGCCAAGAACTGGAAATCAAGGGGAAGCCCATTTATTGGGGAATGGCTGAACAAGTTGTGGTACATGAATGTAATGGGTTAATGTTGTGCTACAAGAAATGACAAACAGGCACATTCTAGAGACACACTGAAACACTTATATGAACTGATGCTGAATGAAGTGAACAAAACCAAGAGAACATTATAAACAGTAACAGCCTCAGTGTGCAAGGATTGATTTTGGAAGACAGCTCTTCATTACAAGGCAAGTACTTAAAATATTTTCAAAAGACTCATGATGCAAAGCATCATCCATACCCAGAGAAAGATCTATGTTGTGAGAACTCAGAATAAAGCAGGCTATTTTCTCTTTTTTTTTTTGTTTTCTTTTGTTTTTCTCATCATTTCTCCCATTCATTACAATTCTTCTATGCAACATGACTAATGTGAAAATATGTTTAATAGGAATGTATGTGTAGAGCCCATACAAAATTGCATAACATCTTGAGGATGGAATGGGGAGAGAGGGAGAGGAAATTTGGAACTTATGCAAGTGATTATTGAAAACTGAAACCAAATAAATTAATAATTTTGGGGAAAAAACCAAAAAGAAATTATTTTTTAATCTGCACTCAGATTTCACTAGTTGTCTCTGAGGATAAATGGTACTTTCATCATAAGTCCTTTGGAAGTATCTTGGATAGTTGTGTTGATCAGAGTAACTCAGTCTTTCACTACTAATTATTATTACAATATTATTCTTACTGTATGCAATGCTCTCCTGGTTCTGTTCACATCACTGTGCATCAATTCATATTATTTTTCCATTCATTATTTTTTTTGTAACACAATAGTACTTCACCACAGTCTTATATACCATTACTTCCTCAGCTTTCCTCAATTTATGAAAATCCCTTTAATTTCTGATTCTGTGACAAGATGAAAAACTACCACAATTTTTTTTTTGTAAACATTGGTCATTTTCAGGGGGCAGAGCCAATGTGGTGGAGAAGAAAGATACATGTACACTAGTGCCTTCCCCACAGCCCACAAAATATCTATAAAAAGTGACTCTCAACAAATTCTAGAGCAGCAGAAGCCACAGAACAACAGAGTGAAACAGGTTTTCAGCCAAAGGTAACCCGTAAGGTCAACAGGAAAGATCTACCTCACAGGACACTGAGCAGAGCAAAGGCCAGACCTGGCCCCACAGCACTGGAAGGAACAGGACCTGGACAGACCTCCAGGGAAGAATTCTCAGCAGGGAGAGTCCCATATCCTTCAACCCACAAGCAACAAAGAAGCTCCTAAGGTCAGTATTGGAGGGCTTTCCCAGATGGGAGAGAGGGGAAGAAGGTTTCCCCAGTACTGGCCCCAGGTGAGGGCAGCAGTGGGTTGTGGGCAACTACATGGAAGTAGCCTGGGTCCATTGTCCAGGCAGCTCATCTTAAAGCCTCCGGAAAAATTAAACAGCTGATCTGAACCTCATCCTTCATCGGCAGCCCTACCCCCACCCAAAGCCCCTGGGGGAGTTGAGCAGCTGATCTGAATCTCAACCTTGAATACAGTACTGGAGAGAGGAAGAGCACTAGGACCCTCCTCTTGACAAAGAATTCAGAAGTAAAGTAACTGGCAGGGAAAGATGGAAGAAAATTAAGATCATAGGAGGTTACTTTCTTGGTGAACAGGTGTCTCCTTCAATTCTTTCAGATGAGGAAGAACAAGGCATATTGTCAGAGGAAGTCAAGACCTCAGCATCTGGTACCTTCAAAATGAATACAAAATGGCCATAGAAGAGCTTGAAAACTGTGCCAGCAGCCTGCTAAAGGAGAAACAAAAAACTGCTGAGGAAAATAACACCTTTAAAAAGAGGTTAACTCAATTGGAAAAAGAGGTCCAAAAAGGAGAATGTGGCTTTAAAAAGCAGAATTAGCCAAACGGAAATGAAGGTTCAAAAGCTCATTGAACAAAACAGTTCTTTAAAAGAGAGAATAGAGTTCAGGGAAGCTAATGACTATGAGATAAATCAAGAAGTTCGAAAACAAAACCAAACGTTTGAAAAAATAGAAGATAATGTGAAACATCTCATTGGAAAAACAACTGACCCAGAAAATGGATCCAGGAGAGATGATTTAAAAATTTTGGGTCTACCTGAAAGCCATGATGAAAAAAAAAAGCCTAGATATTATCTTCTGTGAAATTATCAAGGAAAACTACCCTGATATTCTAGAACCAGAAGGCAAAATAAATATTGAAAGAATATACCGATCACCTCCTGAAAGAGACCTGAAAAGAGCAACTCCTAGGAATATTGTGGCCAAATTGCAGAGTTCCCAGGTCAAGGAGAAAATACTGCAAGCAGATTGAAAGAAACAATTCAAGTATTGTGGAAATACAATCAGGATAATACAGGATATGGTAGTTTCTACCTTAAGGGATTGGAGGGCTTGGAATAGGATATTCCAGAAGTCAAAAGAACTGAGATCAAAACCAGGAATCACCTACCCAGAAAAACTGAGCATAATATTTCAAGGAAACAAGTAATCATTCAATGGTATAGAGGACTTTCAAATATTCATGATGAATAGAACAGGACTGAATATAAAATTTGAATTTCAAACACAAAAATCAAGAGAAGCCTGAAAAGGAAAACAGGAAAGAGAAATCATAGAAGACTTTCTAAAGCTGAACTGTTTACATTCCTACATGGAAAGATAATATGTGTAACTTTTGAGACTTTTCTCAGTATTTGAGTAAGTGGAGGGATTACACACACACACACACACACACACACACACACACACACAGAGTACAGGTTGAGTTGAATTGGGAGAGATGATATCCATAAAAAAAAAAATAAAAATTAAGCAATGAAGGAGGAAAATCCTGGGAGGAGAAAGGAGAAATGCAGTGGAGCAGACTGTAACACATAAAAAGAGATAAGAAAAATCTCATTCAATGGAGGAGAAAAGGGAGAAGGTGAGAGGAGATAAGTGAATCTTACCCTCTTCACACATGGCTTAAGGAGGGGATAACATGCTCACTACATTTGATATGAAAATCTATCTTACATTATAGGAAAATAGGGGAGGAGGAGACAAGTGGGGTGAGGGGAATGATAGAAGGGAGGGCAAATGGGAAAAGGGAATAGCTAGAAGTAAACACTTTTGGGAAGGGGCAAGGTCAAATGAGAGAATAAAAAAGGAGAGGGACAGCATAGGATAGAGAGCAATATAGTTAGTATTACACAACATGATTAATATGGAAGTCTCTTGCAAAACGACGTATATATATATATATATATATATATATATATATATATATATATATATATATATAGAGAGAGAGAGAGAGAGAGACATAGATATATATATATATAGATATATGTACACACACATATATACATACATACATCTATATCTATATCTATCTACATATCTATATCTATCTATATCTATGTCTCTCTCTCTCTCTCTCTCTCTCTCTCTCTCTCTCTCTCTCTATATATATATATATATATATATATATATATATATATATATATATGTCCTGTATTGAATTACTTCCCTTCTCATTGCGGATAGGTAGGAAGGGAGGGAGGGAAAGAAGTTGGAATTCAAAGTATTAGAAACGAATGGTGAGAATTATTATTGCATATAACTGGGAAATAAGAAACACAGGTAATGGGGCATAGAAATTTATCTTGTCCTACAAGAAAAGAGAGAAGGTGGGGATAAGGGAACAGTGGGATACGATACAAGGGAGGATATATTGAGGGAAGGGGTAATCAGAAATCAAGGTATTATGGGGTGGAGGAGGGGAGAGATGTGGAGAAAAATTGGAACTCAAAATTTTGTGGAAATAAATGTGGAAACCTAAAAATAAATAAATAAATACAATTTTAAAGAATGTTGGGGGGGGGGGACAGAGTCAAGATGGCTGAGTAGAAAGACTCACTGTATGCTAGCTCCGAACCCACAGCACATGCATTTAATGTAAGAAGAGCTCCCCACAAGTTCTGGATCACTGCAGGGTGTGCAGAAACACAGTGGAAGAGATTTCCGTTCCAGAGAGCCCTGGAAAGCTGTCCCCAAGGTCCGTTGCGCCCTGGAAAGTGGACCCCACCCCAGCGCTGCCCCGGCCACAGCCCCAGAGAAGCTGATCCGAGCAGGCTTCAGGGACGGAACCTCCGGCAGCCGGGAAGGTCACTCCACCCACAGAAGATACAGGTCAGTGAGAGAGATGGCTGGGCTGGCCGAGAGGGGAGTGGGGTGTCTCTGTGACTCGGGCCCCCTCGGGAGGAAGCGGCGAAGGCAGAGGCAGGGGCAGGAAGTGGCGGAGGCAGAGGCAGCAGCAGCGGCCCCCAGGACTCCCCGAGCAGGTATGATCTTCATTACTGAAAGTCTCTGCATAAACCACCTGAAGGAGCTGAGCCTGGAAGGCGGCCCTGCCCCACCCGCTCCATTACTGAAGGTCTCTGCATAAAGCCCCTGAGGGAACTGAGCCTGGGAGGCGGCCCTGATCCCACCCCAGCACCAGAACTAAAGCTCACATTAATTAGCAGCCGTGCCTGCCACGGAAAGCCCATTTGAATCTCAGACCCCAAGCACTAGCTGGGCAGTTCTAGGCTGGGGGGGACAGGAATCTCAGAAGTCAAGTAACTGGCTGGGAAAATGCCTAGAAAAGGGATGAAAAATAAGACTATAGAGAGTTTTTTTGAACAGATACAAATGATTCCGACTTTCGGATCTGATGACGAGGAAATATTCTTGCCATCAGGGAAAGACGTGGAGGGTGGGGCCTCGGTACGCCAGACATCCCAGGGGGATGTCAGGTGGGCTCAGGCCTTGGAAGAGCTCAAAAAGGATTTTGAAAAGGAAGTTAGACAGGTGGAGGAAAAACTGGGAAGAGAAATGAGAGAGATGCAAGAAAAGTATGAAAAAAAGGGTCAATACCTTGGTAAAGGAGACCCCAAAAAATGCTGAAGAAAATAACACCTTGAAAAATAGGCTCACACAATTGGCAAAAGAGGTTCAAAAAGCCAATGAGGAGAAGAATGCAATTGGCAAAAGAGGTTCAAAAGCTCACTGAAGATAATAGTTCTCTCAAAATTGAGATGGAACAGATGGAGTCTAATGACTTTATGAGAAACCAAGAAATCACCAAACAAAACCAAAAGAATGAAAAAATGGAAGAGAATGTGAAATATCTCATGGGAAAAACAACTGACCTGGAAAATAGATGCAGGAGAGACAATTTAAAAATTATGGGACTACCTGAAAGTCATGATCAAAAAAAGAGCCTAGATATCATCTTCCATGAAATTATCAAGGAAAACTGCCCTGACATTCTACAACCAGAGGGCAAAATAAGTATTGAAAGAATCCATAGATCACCACCTGAACCAAAAAGAGAAACTCCTAGGAACATTGTGGCCAAATTCCAGAATTCCCAGCTCAAGGAAAAAATCTTGCAAGCAGCTAGAAAGAAACAATTCAAGTACTGTGGAAATACAATCAGGATAACACAAGATCTAGCAGCTTCTACATTAAGGGATCAAAGGGTGTGGAATAGGATATTCCAGAAGTCAAAGGAACTAGGACTCAAACCAAGAATCACCTACCCAGCAAAACTGAGTATAATACTTCAAGGGAAAATATGGTCTTTCAATGAAACAGAGGACTTTCAAGCATTCTTGATGAAAAGACCTGAGCTGAAAAGATAATTTGACTTTCAAACACAAGAATGAGAAGAAGCATGAAAACGTAAACAGCAAAGAGAAGTCATAAGGGACTTATCAAAAGTGAACTGTTTACATTCCTACATGGAAAGACAATATTTGTAACTCTTAAAACTTTTCAGTATCTGGGTAGTTGGTGGGATCACACACACACAAGTACACGTGTGCACGCACGCACACATACACACATGCATGCACGTACAGAGACAGAGAGCACAGAGTGAATTGAATAGGATGAGACCATATCTTAAATGAAATTAAGGTAAATGGTGAGAGAGAAATGTAGTGGGAGGAAAGAGGGTGAAATGGAATGGGATAAATTATATGTCATTTAAGAGGCAAGCAGGAGACCTTTTAGTGGAGAGAAAAAGAGGAGAGATGAGAAAAAGAAAAAACAAGAAGTTTACCCTCATCACATTTGACTAAAGGAAGGAATAAAATGCACACTCACTTTGGTGTGTAAACCTATCTTACAGTACAGAAAAGTGGGGGAGAAGGAGATAAGCATGGGGGGATGATGGAAGGGAGGGCAATGGAAGAAGGGAGCAATTTGAAGTCAATACTCAGGGAGGGACAGGATCAAAAGACAGAATAGAAGCAATGAGGGGCAGGATAAGATGGAGGGTAAATTCAGTTAGTCTTACACAACACGACTATCATGGAAGTCATTTGCAAAACTACACAGAAATGGCCTATATTGAATTGCCTGCCTTCCCAAAGGGAATGAATGGGGAGGGAAGGATGGGGAGAATTTGGAACTCAAAGTTTTAGGAACAACTGTTTAGTATTGTTGTTGCTACTAGGAAATAAGACATACAGTTAATGAGGAATAGAAAGTCATCTGGCCCTACAGGAGAAAAGAGAAAATGGGGGGAAGAGAAGGGAGGGATGACAGAAGATAGGGCATATTGGAGATAGGGAAAATTAGATTACTAGGTGTATTGGGGTGGGGGAGGGGATAAAAAAGGGGAGAAAAAATTGGGAACCAAAATTCTGTGAAAATGAATGTAAAAAGTTAAATAAATAAAAATAAAAGAGAGAAAAAAAAGAATGTTGGTCATTTACCCCTTTGTTTGATGTTTTTGAAATACAGAACCAGCTACAACATTACTAGGTACAACAGAGCGTTGGAAATCTTTGGGCATAGTTCCAAGTTGCTTTCCAGAATGGCTTGACCAGTTTACAATTCTTCCAACAGTGCAATATGTATTTTTTTCACATCCCTTCCAGAATTTTTCCTTTTCATATTCTGTCATGTTGGAAAATCTGATATGTGTGAGGTGATAACTCAGAGATATTTTAATTTGCATTTCTCTAATCACTAGTAACCTAGAGCATTTTTTTCATGTGATTACTGAGATCTTTGATTTCTTTTGCCAATAGCTGCCTTTTTTGTCCTTTAAATTTGGAAATTGCTCTTTTTTTTTGTAAATTTGGCTCAGGTCTCTATTTATTTGAGAAATGAGACTTTTATCAGAAACTCTTGATGTGAAAACTCCCCTGCTCCATTTCCTGCTTTCCTTCTAATTTTGACTACATTGATTTTATTTGTTCAAAAACTTTTTTAATTGCATATAAAAAATTTTATCATTTTTGCTTCCTGGGATCCTCTCCATTTCTTGCTAGATTATAAACTTTTCCCTTATCCTTAGATCTGACAGGTAATTTTTTCCATATTCCATTAATTTACTTATGATATTAACATTAGTGTTTAAGGCATCTACCCAATTTGACCTCATCTTAGTATATTTTGTGAGATGCTGGTCTATGCCTGATTTCTGCCAAATTTTTCTCTATATTTCCCGTATTTATTGTAAAACATTTTATTTTTGCTCCCAAAGCTTGAATCTCTGTATTTACCTAACATTAGATTGTGAAATGGACAGACCAAGAAATTCACAGGCAAGAGTCAATTAGGAATTTCTAGATTGTCTTTATTAACCAGGCTGGTGGCTGCCTCATGGGAAAACCAGGAGACAGCCTCGAACTAAGGTGTGTGTGTGTGTGTGTGTGTGTGTGTGTGTGTGTGCATTTTAAGCATTTTGGCACTTCTCTGTACAGCCTTGCGGTTTTTACAACAAATATAGTTCTGACAGGGTGAGGGTGAGGGGGCTTGCTGCTAGGCAAGGGACCCCAATAGAAAGTAGGTGCCAGGAAAGGGACCCAATCAGAGAATGGTTGTCAGGAAGCAGATACCCAACAAAAAAGTGATTGTCAGGAAAGGGGGGTGCCCAGCAGAAGGTAGTTGCCTGGCAAAGGGGTCTAACAGGAACAGTTCTGGCAGTGGGTCACAAGTTGCCAGGCAAGGGGAATAACGTTTTGACATGGGCCCAACAGAAATGCTGCTGCTAGGCAAGGTTATCCAACTCTGCCCAGCAACCTAACAGATATCTTTCAACCTAGGGGCCCCATGGAGGAACAATGTCCCCTTCAGGTTGCTGTAGTCCTTTATCACTATGTGTTCTGTACATAGTGTATTCTATTGATTCAATAGTTTATTTTTGAGATAGTATCAAATGGTTTTGATGATTACCACTTTGTTATATACTTTGAGCTCTGATATTTCTAGGTCTCCTTTCTTTATTTTTTTCATTGATTTGATATTCTTGACATTTTTATTCTTCCAAAAAAAGTTGCTATTTTTTTCCAGTTCTATAAATATTTTGTATAAATATTTTTTATTAGTTTGATGGCTATGGCACTGAATAAGCAAATTAATTTAGGTGGAATTTAATTTTTATTAAAGAGACTCCGTTTTCTTAGAAACAAATATATTTCTCCAAATATTTATATCTGCCTTTATTTGTATAAAAATGCTTTGCAATTGTGTTCATATAGTCCTTGATTTTCTCCTAGCAGGTAGACTCCCGAGTATTTTATATAATCTATGGTTATTTCTCCTTTTACATCTTCCTTTTGGATTTTTTAAAGTAATATACAATTCAAATGGAAGTGTTTCAGTTTCCTGGAATGGCAGTGGTATACTGTCCAGGTTTCACAGGCATACAACAGTGAGCTCAGCCTTCAGTTTAGTAATCAGTCAAATACTTCTTCTCTCCCATAATTTCCTTCTGCGTCTCACAAATACTGTACTAGCTCTGACAATGCATGTGTCAATGTCATTATCAAAGATAATCCCTGGAAAGTACACTACCAAGGTAAGTGAACTTATCCTTTGCACTCAAAACTCCATTTTCTGTAACCGATGGTTCCATGTATGAGTGGTGTGGTGCTGGCTGGTGGAGCACCTGTATTTTCTAGGTGTTAATTGTTAGGCAAAAATTAGCACGAGCAGAAGAGAATTGACCCATACTTTTTTCCATCTCAGCTTCAGAGGATGCATTGAGTGCACAATCACCTACAAGTAGAAAATCATGCACCAACACTCCCTGCACTTTGTTTTTGGCTTGTAGACTTTGCAAGTTGAAACTCCAACTGAAGAAGAGGTTTTGAATGCCATTAGGCACCTTTCATGCAGCAAAGTACCTGGTGCTGATTCTATTCCAGCTAACATTTCTAATATAATATTGGACTAATATAATATAATGGTATCTAATAAAATGGACATCCTTGTTTACCTTGGATTCTATTGGGAAGACTTCTACCTTATCTGTATTATAGATAATGATGTTCCTTGGTTTTAACAGCTACTATTTATCACTTAAAGAAAGGCTCAATTGATTTCCAATGATCCAGACAGAAATTGGTGCTGCATTTTGTCAAATTCTCTTTCTACATTTTTTCAGATAATAATGCCAGTTCTATTTAGTCAATTATGTTTGTAGTTTTCCTGATATTGAATGATTTTCTACCTTCCTGGTATAAATTCTAGTTTGCAATAGTGTATAATCTTTGAGATATATTGCTGTAATTTATTTCTAGTATTTTATTGAAAAGTTTTAATCATTAGTTGTTAGAGAAATTGACCTGTAGTTAACTTTCTCTATTTTTGCTTTCACTGGCTTAGACATCAAAATCATGTGCCACAAAAGCAATTAGATAGGAGTCCTTTGTTCACTCATTTTTTTTAATATCGATAAGAACTTGGTGTTCTGGGATATGATATGGATTCCTTTGTATTTATTTATTTGTATATATGAATGGAAGCTCATTGAAGGCAGGAACTAGTTTTCAATTTGGTTGTTGTATCCCTAGGACCTAGAACAATGCCTCACATGTTATAGGCATGTAAGAAATGCTTGTTTAGGTATATTACGGTCTCAGCAAATGCTTATTAAAGGAAAGAAGGAATATCTCTCCATTATTAGTTAATTTCCTACCTTTTAATTTTATTAATCTTTGCTTTTTCAAGATTTCCATTTTGATGCTAATTCATTTTAAATTTATTCTTTTATTTTATTTTAATTTTTAGTTACATGTCCAATTCATTGATTTACTCTTTCCCTCTTATACTGATATAGGAATTTAGATATATAAATTTTCTCCTATGAACTGCTTTGGTCATTTCTCTTACTATCTCTGGACAGAGCACTTCTGAAGCTGCTTGTACTGTTGTCTCAGAACAGCCTGCAAAGCTTACAAGGCCCACAACTGGGGCTGCTGTCCCATGTGCTCAAGACAAGGCCCCACTATAGAGTCACAAAAATCTTTTTCTGACCTCCTAAATTGTCTTAGGCTAGAAAAATGTCTCACCCTGACATTTTATGGTACTCTAGATTTTAACCTGAGATATTATTTTATGTTTATTTGGAGAGGGAGGCTGGGAGTTTGGCTATAATGCTTCTTCTACTCTGTCGTCTTTACTCTGCCTCCAGGACTTCACTTACTCCCTTTTAATTATAGTACCTCCCCTTTGTTAATTATTTATGTACATAACTTTCTTTTATATATTTATTTGCATGTTGTCCCTTCTATTGCACTGTAAACTCCCTAATTATAGGGACTATCTTTTTCTTTTTTTCAACCCCCAGGATTCAATACAAGACCTGGCACATAGTAGATGCTTAATAAATGACTATGTGTTAATTGTTTTATTAGCTATGTCTTATGGGTAGTAAGTAGTAGAGATTTAATTTTAATCTAATTCTTCAGATTTCTTTTTACTTACATATCTGTAAACTACTTTATTAATTCATTAAATCTTTGATTTTTTTTTTATCTTGGCTTTCAGAAGCATCTTACCTTAGTTTAGACAGTAACAAATATCAATGAAATTTATACACTCAGGAAATGACCATAGCTACAGGCTGTACAGGCTGTGTTTTGCACAAAGCCAAAACAAGATGAAAAGTAAAAGAAATGAAATATGTATATTTTGTTCAATCAAGCATGCACAGAAAAAATGAAATAACTCCTATGTTTAAAGATTCTTCATTTTAATTGGCAATCATGCTAATTTTTATGGCTGGACATCATCATGTTAGTATATAATGATGTAAGAAATCTCAGAGGGAAGGTGATAGCATTAAGTGGGAATGGGAAAAGATTCTTGTAGTAAAGTGGGAATTTATCTGATACTTGAAGGAATTCAAGGAAGTCATTAGGCAGAAAAGAAGAGGAAAAGTATTCCAGCCATAAGGGATAGTCAGTAAAAATGTATGGAGTTTGGATATGACATTCCTTAGTTAACAAATAGCAAGGAAGCCTTTCTCATAGATTGTAGAATACATGGAGCAGATAAAAGCATAAAGGTACTTTAAAAGGCAAACAATAAATTTAACTTTACATTCTGGAGGTAATGGAGCCAGTGCAGTTTAGTGAATTGAGAAAGTGAGGGGGAGGAAGGTTTGTGCTTGTGTATGTGCATGTGAGAGAGAAAGAAAGAAAGAAAGAAAGAAAGAAAGAAAGAAAGAAAGAAAGAAAGAAAGAAAGAAAGAAAGAAAGAAAGAAAGAAAGAAAGAAAGAAAGAATGTTTAGGATGCACTAAACTAAAGTTGAGCACTTTATGATGGTCATGTTGCTAGCTGACTGGAAGATGGAATTCCTGGAGTGAGGAGAAGCCAGGCAGGGAGATCATACAGAAATGTATTACAACACTCAAAGTGGAGTTGATGACAGAATGTACCAGCTTAGTGGTAGTTTCCTACAAGAGAAAACAGAATATACAAACAAGTGTTCAGGGTTAGAGAGATGTTACTCAAGTATAATCAGCAGAACTTGGCAACAAATTGAAAAACTGAAGGAGTAGTGAAAGAGAAGAGCTGAGGCTGACACCTAGATCGTAAGCTTGAGTAATCGGGAGGATCATTAAGAAATGTCCTGATAGAATACCCTGAAAATAACAGGAAAATGAGGAAGAGAAGACAGTTTGGGAAGAAAGATGTGATAAATTATTGACATGCTGAGTCTAAGTTGTCCATGGGACATTCAGTTCATAATGTCCAAGACATTTGCATGCACAAGATTGGATGTCAACAGAAAGGTTAGCCCTAGAGGAATAAATCTGAGAATCATCTGTGTAGAGATGATATTTCAACACATAAAAGTTGATGACATAACCAAGCCAAGCAAATAGCATGGAGAAACAAGAGAAGAAAAGGCCCAGGACAAAGTCTAGGGAGAAGGGATATGTCTGGTTAGCCAACGATGCTGGATTCATCAAATGTATGGTGGGAAAAATATAAGGAGAACCAAAAGAGACGAGAGAACAGTGTCATGAAAACCCAGAGAGAAATCTCAAATAGCAAAGGGCCACGGATATTGTCAGAGGCTGTGGAGAGGCCAAAAGTGGTGAAGATTGAGAAAAAGGAAATTAAGACATCATAGGGAAATTGGAGAAAGAATTTCCATTGGAAGATGAGGTTAAAGGTCAGTCTAGAAATAATTATAAACAAAGGATAAGGACAAGAAGAGGCAACACTAATTGCAAATGACCTCAGGGAATTTAGCAATGAAAGGAAAAATATATGTGTGTGTGTGTGTATATATATATATATATATATATATATATATATATATATATATATATATATATAAAAACACCAGAATCAGTGGGATAAGTGAGTTATTTTGTTTTGTTTTTGTTCTATTATTGTCTAAATGGGGAGTACATAGACATCCCTGTAGCTAGCTGGGAAGCAGCTAGTAGATAGGAAAAGGGTGAAGTTCAGTGAGAAAGTGGAGAATGACAGAGGAGGCAATCTGCTGGAGAAAACAAATGAGCAAAGATTTGTGCACATAAAGAGGAAACTTCTTGGTAGGGAGAAGGTCCATTGCTTTTTGTGTTGCTGAAGAGAAGGAAAATTATTGCGGGGAAAGCATGCAAGTGCTGTTAGTGCCCTCTAAATGTTGGCACTCTGCCCTCTATCTTATCCTCCCACTTAGAGACTTGCATTTCACTTTTAAAGAAAGGGGACTTTTCTTTTTTTTACATTTTTTGTAACAGTTTGAATTAAACTCTGGATGCATTCCATACTTTGGACATGCTAAGTAGCTGGCATTGGATCCTATAATATACTTTTCCCTAGAAATAATTAAGCAATAGAACACAAAAGATAATAAGGTCTGTGTCAGAAGTCACCTCAAATAGCATTATAATACAGGAAATATTAGGCTGAGTAGATTTCAATAGAAATGATAAGTAGCTACACTACTTCCTAAGGGGTTACTATATTTTATTGCCATTTTAAGTGAGAATGTCCATGTTAATCATTATGAATAAAACAGTGATAATTAGAGGAAAATGTAATGGTTTCTAAACTTTTTTAGTAATTCATAATAATTCTTGGAATGAATTGCACTCTAGATTTCAAGGTTTCTAACTGGCTGTTATCTAGACCAATAATGCTCAACAAATGTACAATTACGTTTGCATCTAATCCTTGTAGTAACTTCCAAGTTCTTCCTGACGCACATTCATTTCATTCAGTTCATTTATAAGTATTATTTTAATTTATATTAAAAATATTCTAATGTAGGCTTAAAATGTATGCTGTTCAAAAGATGATTTTTTTTTGCTTCAAATATTTTATGAAATCTTTTATTTCTTTTACTTAGGTACTCAACCTACTAAAGCAAGTTATTGCCATTCCTTGTGTTAATTGGTAGGTTACTGCCATCAAAATATTTCATTTTAATTTTTAATTATTGTATGATAGCTAACAATGTGATAGTGACCCTCTGCAGCCACAATTGGCCCCTTCTTCTCTACTCTGGTTCAATAACAGTTCTTTCAGAATTAGGAAATATAAATTATTCACTTACACATTCCCACTTCGCAGTCCATACAATCTGTTTATATTTATCTTTCCCTATCAGGTTGCTATCACATTGACCTTTGGTTTACTCTCCCAACTTTCAAAACTACCTTAGTGCTTGGTTTACGATCTTTCTTTCACTCCACTGAGAGGTATTGATATCCATGTTGTCAGTATCCTGAAATGAAAAGGAATTCAATTTCAGTTACTGTCTCCTCTATCCCATTTTAGCCGCACACCTGTGTAATTGCACTTTAGCCTTCCTTCTCACAGTGACCTTGCACCATCTTCACAATAGTGAATGTAAAAAAATAATCATTTCTCTAGCTACAATCTCTATCCTAATCCTCTACTTCTTTTACTTTCTCATTCACACTAAACCTACTTTTCATTCTCATGGTGAAGTCTGATTTTTTTTTTCTTAGCTCTCCCCCTGGCTGTGCTCTCCTTCTCTTGCTCTTTGCTTTCCTCCCTAGTCTTTTTGAATGGGTCACAAAAGCTTCTTAACTGCTCTCATTCCTGCAGTTTGATCTTTTAACGCTACCATACTTTCCCAGTTTATCTCCTCCACTCTGGTTTCCCTTACTTCTATTCCCACATTTTCTCCCCCAGAATTGCTGTGGTCTGCTAACTTAGAGGGTCCCTAGCCACCACTCTAGAAACCCTCACCGATTTCCCTTGCCTTCTGTCATTCACAAACTTCTAATCTTCATTCTTGCCTCACCATCACCATCCTATTTTTCAATTCCTCTTCCTGAATTGATTAGTATCATTGGCAAAAGTTATGAATTTAAAGTCCGACAAATAGGCTTAGGATCTTTTGACCTCATATGAATAACAAGGGATCTAGCCACGTTCAGAGCCAACTTCCTCATCCTGGTCATACATCCCTTTGGTGGCCTTTTCTATGTCTCTTTTATTATATTCTTAATTTATCATATTCTAAAGTTTTCACACATACACACACACACACACACATACTTTGCAAAATCCAGCACAGAGTTGAAACAGAGGAAAGACTGCGTAAAGATAGTGAAGTTCTTCAGATTTTTCTTTTTGTGGAAGACATGTGGAATCCTGTATTAAATCCCAGAACATTGTGGAATTCTATAGATGAGATATAAAACCATTCAAATGAGTTCATTCTAACTCTTTTGAGGAAAAGAAAAAAGATATATGATAAGTGTCTATTGTCCACACTCAAGGCTATCTAATCAATGATCCAATAATGATCCCAGATCCAGTAGTTTGAAAGTTTAAATTTAAGCATCAGCTGCAGGTGTTATTTGCAAAATGTAAAGTCCAGCAGAACCCAGGAAGTAGCTGTCATAGCCACCTCTACCAAAAGGAAAATCCTATTTTTAACAGTGATCATTTTGTTAGCATTATTAATACTTCTCAACTTTACTCATTAGAGGCTCAAACATGTTTATTTAATGTGTGTGTGTGTATAATTAAAGCGCAAAAACTTACTTTTGTAGGATCAAAAAATATATATTCATTTATTTGGTCGGTCTCCTAACCACCGTGGAATATTCCCTTCCAGGGTCACCTTGATGGAGGGTAAAGAGGATTGATATCACAGACGACAGTGTTCTTTCTAGACCTGAGCAACAGAATCATCACAGACTAACTCTCTAATAGCTCTAAGTGTTCTTGGACGTCACAGTAATTGATCAACAAGGTTCATGAGATACTCTTAGGGTAACAGAAATAGAATATACACACTTACGTATAGCTTTCTCTACAAAGGGCTCCATCAGAGCTTACTCACAACAAGACAGAAAATTCCTAGGAATCCCAAACCTTTGTATCAATTGTTGTCACAACACCCCTGTTTACTTACATTTTTCCCCTTCTACCCTCTCTTGATCATTTTTGACTGGAAGATAGTGGGAGCTCAGTCTCAATGTATCAACAATGGTTGCTTTGTTTCTCTTTTTGTAACTAGGCTTGTTGAATGAAGCCTTGGTAGAAACAGAAATGCTATTGTACCCACCTCAAACACAAAATACTCTCTCCCAACCACCGTGGAACAAAGAGCGTGTGTCAGGGAGTCAAGAGTTAAATGACTAGAAAGGTAGTAGGGAACTAGCTTATGAAGATTTTTGAATGCCATATTGAGCAGGAGGGTAAGGGGAGGAGAAATAGGAAGACATTGGAGTTTATTGAGTAGAGTATACCATGATCCAATCTGCTCTTTAGAAAAATCACTTTAGTGGCTGAATGGAGGATGGACTGGAGTAAGGATAAACTTATAGTAGAACTGTATTAGCCTGGAGGCATTGTCAAAGGAGACAAGGGAGCAATAAGTGAGATGTAAAAGTGAAATTAACAGGTCTTGGCAATGGTTCGGATATAGCAGAATGAGAGATAGTAAGGAATCTAGATGGTTCTTGGTTTGTGATCCTGAGGGACTTGGGAATATGCTGTTGCTTTCTACAGTAAGAGAAATTAGGAGGGAGAGTTATGGGGGGCAGGGGATAATGAGTTCTGTTTTGAACAGAATGAGTTTGAAATGTCTACTGGATATCCATTTTGAGATGTCTGAAAGGCAATTGGAGATGTAATTGAAGACCAGTGGAGAGATTGAGGTGAGATAAGTAGTTTTGAGAATCATTAGCACAGAGATGGTAATAAATCCATGAAAGATAAGGTCATCAAATGACATAGTATGTAGGGAAAAGAGAAGATGGTTAAACCCAGAATCCTAAAAGAACTTCATTGGATAAAATAATGAGGTGTTAAGAAGCATAAGAAAACAGAGAAGAAAATTTTGAAAAAAAAACTATTTGTACATGTTTCATCTGCTATATTATATATTACTTGCTTTTGCACACTCTTTGTTCCAACCAAACAATTTTTTTTATTATCCATCACACACAATACTTCGTACTGTATCTCAATGCTTTTGTACAAAGCTATCTCCCCTATCCCCTGCCTAGAATACAATTCTTTCTAATCTTCATCTCTTAAAATGCTTAAAAATGTTTGAATACTACCTTGTATGTTTATAAATCATCCTCTGATTTCTTCCTATCACCTTGTGCCTTGTCATCAAAACATAGCATTCTATTTATTTTGTACATGACTGATAAATGTACTTGTTATGTATATATAAACAGTACATCACTATACAGAATGTAAGCTCCTTGATGTCAAATAGAGTTCATTTTCCTATTGCATTCCCAGCAAATAGCACATAATAGATATTTAATAAATGCTTGGTGATTGATTAATTTATTGTTTGAGATCTCTCTATTTGCTTTGTGGATTCTACAACAAATTTATGATGAAATTAGATGCCTCAATAGAGATTGCTCAATGAGTCTCCATACAAAATGCTTGTAACGCTGTAGTAGGTGAAATAATATTATCATGAATTCATCTGTAAATTCCCTTTTGGAAATTAATTTGAATTTTTTGTTATAACAAGTTGTCAATAAAATTCTCAAACTAAGCCTCATGCTTCAGAATGAATCATGTGACATGGTTTAGTGAACTTTTAGAGAAAATGCCTTTGATTTGTTTAATATGTGGAGAGATCAGATGCAGAAATGAAGCAATGTCCTGCGCTAGTCCCTAGAAGAATTTTTCTTCCTGTAGAATATTCCTACAAATCTTCAGTGCAACTTAGTAAAAATAAACATCCAGACCTTCTGTTTCTTTCATTTTTAATCCTTATGACTGTTTTCTGTGGCTAATCAAAGTGGAAATTCTAGATTCTTAGTCTTGCTTGCTAATTACATGCTCTAATTGACATTATGTATACATTTTATGCTGTGTGTTATGTTAGAAACAAAGCATATAAAAAATAAACATTCAGCTTTTCAGCAAATAGACCACAGGATTTCCATTCCATTCCACTTCGTTTCTTTTTTTTTCCTTCCATTGCAATCAAATCTCAGTTACAAGATTTGGCAAGAGCTGATGGTTCTGTACTGCAACATTGTGACCTTTTTAATTATTAAAATGTTCTGCATACAGATTAATTTACTTTACAAATATTTGTTATTGTTTCACCTGTCTTGAAATGGAAAGTATAAGCACTTAGATAAATGAATGGGAAAGTTGTCTCACTTCCATAGATTTCTTGGAATGATTCTTAATTCTTACTGAAATGAAATGGTGTTTCTTTTTTTAAGATGAATTTATTCCTCAGTTAGAAAGACTTTTTGCTATGGTTTGATAGAGGGTCAGACTTGAGTCAAGAAGACATGAGCTCCTAAGAATGTTAGCATAAAACTTGTGTCTCCAGCAACTCTCTATGGCTAAATTGTAGAGGAGTTTCAAATCTGTGTGTGTTGAGAGAGTTTCCCCTTACCCCAAGATAAATGAAATCATAGTTTAGTTCAGGAACAAACAATCATCTAGAAGAAATCTCAACAGCTATTATTTTAATTAAATGCTACAAGAAGATTTTTTTGTGTGTGTTATCTCTCCCCTCCATCTCCCACATAGACTTTAGTGGAAGAACATTAACTAATGAATGCTAATTCTTTGACTTAGTTGAATAATATAGAAGGTTCCACACTGGATGTTCAAACATAAAACTGTAAGCGGACGGAACAATCAAATGACTCTCTAGTCTATGTAACCATATCACAAAATATAGCTAATTAGGTTCTTAGATCATCAGACCACAGATCTATACTTGAAGCTATCTATTGGGACTATCACCCTCATTTTATAGATGAAGAAACTGAGAGCCAGGATGGTTCAGCTTTTTGCCCAATGTTGCACAGATAGTAGAAATGTAATAAGACTCTGACAACTTCATTTCAAGGAATGAATTTTTTGTTCGTGATAATATTTAATGTTTCTACTTATAAAATAAAAATTGAGTTTCTATGACAATGCTGGCTTAGATTCTGAGTCCTCTATTTCAATATATTAACAGAAAAAATTCTGCCAGAAACAAACATGCACTTGCATGCACATGCTCATACATGCACGCACACACACACACACACACACACTGCTTTTAAACTAGTTATGAAAAAGAAATGCCAATTTCTACACATAGTTACATTTATATCAACTGCTTGTCGAGTGCTTTGATTGTGGACCCTAACTCTAGAATACCCAACATTCCTCTAAACAGTGATGATTTGCTTGAATTGGTAGAATGGATTGTCTTAATTCTCATAGAAAGATGATTGTTTGATATCACTTGCTTGTCCAATTTGTGTTTGACTCTGAAGGATTCTGTAAATCCAACCTCTGGTTTAATTCTGAATGGAACCAGAATTTTTGACATGCATTATTCAGAATTCACAAATGTAGGCAATCCACCATAATAATGGGACAGATAGACTGGAATTAAGGATGTAGCTATTAAACTTTCCAGCTTTGAGACTCTGATTAAAGATCCTTAAAATGGGTCACAGAAGAGTCATTAGTTGTAACTTTCCAGACTATTACCTCAGCACATTTACATAACAAATAAATAGCTTCCCAGCAGGGAGCCTGGCTGTCTTGCTGTGACCATGCTTCCAAAAAGGAGATGGCATGGTGCTGCTCCAGGACTTTGAAAAGTGACCTATCTGTTTCACTGTTTCCATTAGATGTTCATTAACACACCAGGATTTCTTATCTTCCGGGATATTTAGTGCAAATACTTTACTAGAAACCACAAGAACTTGGTTTTGGAGATATGCCATGGGGTTTTGGTGACTTTTTTCAACCCTGTTCCCCAGTTTTCTAGGGATAAATTTCTTAGGAAAGAGATTTAGATACTTCGTAGGAAGTCCTGTACTTGGGAAACAGTCACTGTTGGGAGGAGTACTTTTTTTTTTTAAGTGTCCTACACTTAGAAAAGATAATTAATTTTAGATAATCTTTTGAAATTGTGAATGCCTCCTATTATTTTATTTACATGAATACCAGACATTTGTCAATAGTACAACCCAAAGACAAGATATAAGTGTGTGGCATCTAATGTCTGATTAGCTGATTAGTAGGGAGAAGAGAAAAGGGAAAGGAAAAGAGAAGAAGTGGGTGGGAGGTGGATTTCATAGATTTTCACAGACCATAGCTTTTTTTTGCTTGTTTTTTTTCTTTTCAGTCTCACAGTATTAGGCTGATGGCAGGAATCTGCTAACTGAGGACTAAAGACACTTAAGCAATTAATGCCAGTTAAAGAATAAAAATGTGAGAAAATGCTAGAAAAAAGTAAAAACTCCTTAAAGGAAGTTTTGCTTAGGAGCAGAGACATACCAAACAATTTCTGTGCCCAAAATAAAATTCATAAAATTTACCAGATAGCAATTATATGAAAGGTATTGCCAAAAGTTGTGGAACACACCAGGCAGCAAGAGAGACAGAAATACTGGACAGAGGACTTCATGTCAGAGATCCTATAAAGCAATGAGTTTCTGGGGTTGAGGAAAGACTGTAAGGATGAGAATTAAGGTAGCACTGCAACTGGGATGGGCAGCTAGGTAGTGCAGTGAATAGTGTCAGGAAGTCTTATCTTCTTGAGTTCAAATCTGGCCTCATACGCTTACTAGCAGTGTAACCTTGGGCAAATCACAACCGTGTTTGCCTCAGTTTCCTTAAGCAAGCTGAGCTGGAGAAGAAAAAAAGTAAACTACTTCAGTATTTTTGCCAAGAACATCACTGAAAATGACTGTACAAAAAGCTACTAGGAGAGATAATAGGGGAAGTGTGGGGAGAATTAGAATGAGGGGGAGTGAGGTAGAAATCCATCTGTTAGAATACTCAACTGCTAGATTCCTATTTCAATTAATTATTCTAATTAACTAGGAACTAAACTCAATAGTTTACTGAGCATTCAGTGTTCTTTCATTTCAGAAAGTCCAATTACCCTGCCTTAAAAGTTATAGATCTATTTGGGTGCAACCAGGACAGAAAACAGTTGCTTGGTAAACAATCTCAAGATAAGAAGAAAGCAGAGACTATTTTGAGAGAAGAGAAAGGAAAAGAGAAGTGCTGGAAGGTAGATTCACCCAAAAGCTTTCTCAGGGATAACATCAGGAAGCAGCTATTTTTCTTTTAACTGATGTGGACAAAGAACTGTTAATTGCAGGTACAAAGTAATTGAGCCAGATAAAGGGAAAAGGTGGAAAACCTAAAGAAAATGAAAGAAAACCAAGAAATAATCATGACTGACCCTTTTCATAAAACATTATCTCATTTGATAACCAGAATATTCCTCTGACTACAAGTTATGTTGACTGTCATCGCATTTTATTCAGAAAAGAAGCAGGATTCAAGGAGGTTCTCTAGTTTGTTCACATTCAAGAAACAGCAAGCAGGAGTCAGTGCTCTTCCCATCACATTCTACCATCTCTCTGATAATGATAGAAATGGTGTTAAAAGAAGCCTTAGTAAACCAGGAATGCAATCTAGATGGTTACTATTATAATGCCAAATGGAAACATTAAAAGGCAGATGAAGTCAGATGAAATGCCATGATCAGTCTTGGTTATGGAGAACAGATGATGAAATATCCTGTCTTCTTAACTTCGTACCAGCTCAACAAATACTGATTGAGTTACTACTACATTCTGAACAATATACTAGGCTCTGGGGGAAAAATATGAAAACAATCTCTTCCATCAAAGGTGTGGACATGGGGAGGGGGTATTGGGGAAGCGAGGGGAGAGTGAATAGACGCAGAATGTTGGATTCTATTTACAGTCATAGAAAGTCACCTATGCCTACTGATTTTGCTTATCTTTTCTTTTTTTTCTTTTCTTTGTTCCAAAGATAGTTCTATTGGGGTAGGAGGGAAAGGAAAAGGAAAACAAAACCATTGAGGGGAAAAACTTTTAAAAAACATTAATTAAAAAAAAAACCTAGCTCAAAGTTCCTACTCCTTAACCCCAACTGAAGATGAAACATCTACCAGAGTTGGACAATTTGATTAATAATATACAGAGGGAATATATCCAAGAAGGGCAAAAGAACTGCTCACACACACACACACATAAGTGTATAGATCAGGGGTGAGGAACCTGTGACATCAAGGCCACATGTGACCTTCTAAGTCCTTGAGTGCAGCCTTTTAACTGCGTTCTTGTATTTAGAATAAATTTTTTTTATTAAGGGGATTGTTTCTGTGAAGACTCAAAAGGGTGCACTTCAGGACCTAGATGACCACAGGTGGCCTCAAGGCTGCAGGTCCCCCACTCCTGATATAGATCAATCAATGTGCATCTATTAAGCACCTACTTTATGATAGGTGCTCAAGAAATAAATACAAAGAATCACAATCCCTACTCACAATGAACTTACATTGAAAGAGGGAGGAATCTACAATATCAATTTAAAAAGTGAGTTTTAGTAAATATATTCAAAGGAGTCAAATACAAGATTGTTCTGAAGGGGAAATGCTTGAATTTGAGGACAAAATAAAAAAAAAGAAATTCTTCAAACGAAAGATGGTTCTTGAGATGTGCCATAAAGGAAGAGAGACTCTATGAAGCAGGAATGAGGGAAGTGTTTTATTCCAGGAATATGTAGCCAGAGAAAAAACACCAAGATATGAGTTGGTATCTGACAGGAAAAGGGAAAAAGTCAGTTTGAGGGACATCCATTCAGTGTTCTGCAGTCATTTGGAAATATTCATGTTGGAAAACAAAAGAGGTTTTTTAAGATATGATTAGGAGAGACAGAGGCAAGATGGAAGTGTAAAGTCAGGGACTTACTTAACCTCTTCCCAAACCCCTCCAAATACCTTCACAGTGGAAGGCAAGAAAGGGAGGTAAGGGGGAGTGAGGGAAACTTACTCTCATCAGAATTGACTGACAGAGGGAATAATACACACGTGTAATTGGGTATAGAAATTTATCTTAGCCTACAGGAAAGTAGGAGAAGAAGGGGTTGAGAGAAGGTGAGGGCGATAGAAAGGAGGGCACATTGGAGAAGGGGGTAGCCAGAAGCAAAACACTTTTGAGGATGGACAGGGTGAAAGGAGAGAGAAAATATGATAAACAGCGTGGAGAATATAATGGAGGGAAGTAGTTAGCAATAGTAACTGTGAAAAAATTTTGAAGCAAGTTTCTCTGATAAAAACGTTATTTCTCAAATACATAGAGAAGTGAGTCAAATTTATAAAAATAAGCTTCATTCCCCAGTTGATGAATGAACAAAAGCTATGATCAGTTTTCAGATGAAATAATCAAAGCTATCTAAAGCCATATGAAAAAAATGCTCTAATTCACTATTGATTGAAGAAATGCTAATTAAATTTGCATTAAATTGATTGGCTAATAGGGTGGAAAAGATAAATGACAAACATTGGAAGGTTTGTGGGAAAAACGAGACATTAATTCACTGTTGTTGGAGGTGTGAACTGAATCTACCATTATGTTCAATAATTTAAACTATGCCCTAGTGGTTGTAAAATCATAGCGATAAGACTACTAGATCTGTATCCCCAAAAAAGGAAAGAAAAGGAACTATATGTACAAAAATTATTTATAGTAAGTCTTCCTGGGGGACAAAAAATTACAAATTAAGAGGATGCCTATCAACTGGGGGATGGTTAAACAAGTTGTGGCATGTGATTATACTAGAATACTATTGTATTATAAAAAATGATGAGTTATGAATATTATATTTCCATGTAGAAATGTAAATAATTTAATAAGTCACTTATGATTTCTCTTTCCTGTTTGCCATTTCATATTTCTCAGTTTTGCTGGTAGGTGATTCTTGATTTTAATCCTACCTCCTTTGATTTCTGGAATATCATATTCTCAACCCTCCAATACCTTAATATAGAAAATACTAAATCTTGTGTTATCCTCATTGTGTTTAAACAATACTCAAATTGTTTCTTTTCCTTTTTGGGAGCTCTTTCAGATTATCAGTGGATTCTTTCCATTTCTATTTTACCCTCTGTTTCTCAAATATCAGGGCAGTTTTCTTTGACAATTTTTTGAAAGATAATGTCTAGGCTTTTTTTTTGATCATGGCTTTGAGGTAGTCTAATAATTTTTAAATTATCTCTCCGGGATCCATTTACCAGGTCAGTTGTTTTTATGGTGAGATATTTCACATACTCTTTTATTTTATCATTCTTCTGATTTTGCTTTATAATTTCTTGATTTTTCACAAAAACATTAGCTTCTATTTGCTCCATTCTAATTTTGTAGGAATTATTTTCTTCAGTAAACTTTTGGACCTCCTTTTCCATTTGGCCCATTCTGCTTTTTAAGGCATTCTTCTCCTTGGCCTTTTGGACCTCTCTTGTCATTTGTTATGGCAAAATTAAAGGTATTATTTCTTTCATCATTTTTTGGCTCTCCTTTAGGAAACTGTTGACTCATTTTTCATGATTTTCTTGCATCACTCTCATTTTCCATTTTTTTCTCTACTTCCCTTATTTGATTTTAAAAATTATTTTTGAGCTCTTCCATGGCCTGAAATGAATTCTTAGAGTCTTTGTATGTAGAAGCTTTTACTTTATTTTCTTCTTCTGGTTTTTTGTTTCAATCTTGCTCATCACCAAGGATGTAAGAAGATATCTTTTTACCAAGAAAGTAAGATTCCATAGTCTGATTCCCTCCCACACCCCTGTTTGGATATTTTCCTAGCTAATTACTTGACTGTTAAGCTGTTCGTTAAGTAAAGGGCACCAGGAGCAGCTGCCATTGCTTCAGTGGTTGCAGCCACCCTGAGGCTGGGGCCAGACCAATCCCCGCTCTTACCTGAGTGAGAGATATTTCCCACTGACCTTTGAAGTTGTCTTTGGCATTTGTTGGTTGAGAAATCTGGAAACTGCTGCACTCACCTGTAATTCAGTCCCGAAGGCCTGCTCCAGCTCTGTCTACATCAGCATGACTCACTTCAAACTGTACTCTTCTCCCAGCCCGGTGCAATAGACCATTCCTTTTGACCTTCCAGGTCGCCATGAGCTGGAGATTTGCTCCTGTCTTTCATTTTGTATCTTCTACTGCTCTAGAATTTGTTTAGAACATTTTTTAGGGATGGGGGGAAAGCTCAGGCAGGTCCTTATTCTACTCTGTCATCTTAAATCTGTTGCCCTTCAGTCCTCTATAAGCATACATTATATACATATGTATAGATATGTGTGTGTGTACACATAGACCCACAGACATATATACACATACATATGTGGGTATGTATGTGTGTGCATTTGTTTTTCAGTCATTTCTTATTCTTTTATGACTACCATTTAGAGTTCTCTTAGAAAAGATACTAAAGTGGAATAGTTTGTTATTTCCTTCTTCAGTTCATATTATAGATGAGGAATTAAGGGAAATATGGTTAAGTGACTTGCCCAGGGTCACAGCACTAGTAAGTGTCTTGACTAGCATTTAAACTCAGGTCTTTTTGATGCCAGGCCTGGTACACTATCCACTGCACAAACTAACTGCTCTGTGTGTGTATGTATGTAGGTACTTACATATGTATGTACATTTATATGTGTATATATGTATTCATTCATACTTGCACATATGTATACATATATGCACACACACATATCCCACTGCCACCTATAGAATTATGCAGCTCCTCAAGACTGATAGATAGATAGATTAGGTAGATAGAGAGATAGAAAGATAATACCCCCTTTTTTCTCTTGAATCTCCAGTGCCTTACATATAACCGACTCTTAATAAATCCTTATTAAATTGAATCCAAGTGAATTCAGTCCACTGGGATGGAGTATTATTATTTTTTAAATCATGGCACCTTACTCCTTCAGTTTACCCAAGGTCCAGAGAAGGAAAACGAAACTTCCAAGGATCTTAGCTGGTGGTTTTACAACAAATTGCCTGAAGAAAGCATATCACCTAAATCCTACTCCATTACTCTTTCTACAGCAACAGACTTCATAAATACTTACTGATTCTTTCTCCTCTGAATATTTAGAGCATTAAAGATATCTTCGTCTATTCTTTTCTTAATATATAGTTATTTTTTTTATGCTTTAATTTCTTTTTCTCACCACTCCTATCTTTTTTTTTCCCCAATCTGGCATTTAAATGTCAATCTCAGTTTTCCTTTAGGATGCAAAATCCTTTTGTGGGTTTTGGATGACACATCTGAATCCAAATCTTCTAACTTGGCAAAAACTCTAGTGCTGAATGGGGAATGCTTATTTGACTGGATATAATTTTGGATGTGTCACCATCTCTTTGGATTGCCAATATGTAGTTGGCACCTTAGGAGACTATCTGGAGCTGTGTCTAAATACAACCACTACTCATAAGTGAACCATAAGTTTCAGTCCCTAATGAGTATTCTGTGCCCATTGACATGGCTAGAAACAAGTGAATCAGCTAAAGCATGGCTCCATCTGCATGCATCAACTGGTCAAATCACTAAGGAATCAGGAGTCTTCTCTATTTTAAAGCACTGGCTTCCAAACAAAATAGACTCCAAGAAAATAAGTGTGGCTGTTTCAGAAGTAAAAATAAGCCCTAGTGAGATAGCATTCTCCTCCAAAATATCCAAAACAAAGGAAATTAAGCCAGCTTCAAGAGAGGAAATCTGGTCTATAATGACTGGCCTGTTTCTGTGCTCACACATTTATCCCTCTAAAACCATGGTGAAACATAACCCCCGTACTTGAAAGCTTGGACCCATCTCATACCCTGGGGGAAAAAAATCTAGCTTCCAGGAAGAGAGAAGCTAAAAACCTATGGATCCCTTTTTCTGGTATTTCAGAGTCAGTTTGGTTCAGTGGACATTTAATTATAGCCTACTATATTCAGGATTCTTTACTGGATGCTAGAGAGACAAAGAAGAACAAGAAAGAAGCTGTATTTGTAATAGCTTAGTATAGGAGAAAGGTTTATGCATAAATGACTTCAATTTAGGATAGAAATGTATCAAGTTGTATAGGTAAAGATGAGTAGAGCAAGATGAGAAATTTTCAGTGAAAGAAATAGCTAATGTCTAGGGAACTGGGAAAGGTTCAAGAAGAACATGATGTCATCAATATGAAGGAAGAAAACTGTCTGTGCCTGTAAATTCGATGAGATTGGAGGCCAAGTTATATCCAATTTCTGTATCTCCGCTGGCACAATGCTCTTCTTTAGTTGGTATTTAATGTTTAATAAATGAATAAAAGGGCAATGATATCAAGAAGTTTATTCCAGAAATGAAGAAGGGCATATGAAAATAAATATGTGAAAGTGGGAGAAAGTAGATACAATGGGAACATCACCACGGCTCAATTGTAATTCATCTGAAAGGAGACAATGACCATACCTCTTCTGGAGACTATCAAATTTAGTTGACTTTGTGAAAAGAGGTCCTCAGAGAGTTACTCCAGAGTATGGAAATCCCAAGCAGAAAATCTTTCAGCACTGGCTCTATTAGACCACAACCTCAGGAGCCATTGCTCCAGGGACACCACGTTTCTAGTTGAGATTTTCCTGCAACCCAACCACTACTGGTCCTTCATTGAGAATGTCCACCAAATAGCCTGCTCCCTCAGAGCAGACAGTCACTCTAGGGAACCCTGATAGGATAAGCCTGGAGCTATTTTAACCACTGATGGATTTAACTACTAGTGTCTGGCCCAAGACTACTCTCCCTGTGTAGTTTCAGTATAAGTCACAGACTGGGTGAGAACCGGAGCCCATAGGACCACCAGCTCCATTAGCCGGCTCTTGATTTTGACTGTACCTTCCCTGAAAACCAAACATTCTGTTGTTAGTTGCAGGATGCCATGACCCAGTTTGTTATACTGGTTCAGTATCTCAGTACTCTTGTATTTTTTGTGAACCCATGCATTTGAGTCCAAGACATGTTTTTGGCTAAGATCCTGCAGAATGCCTCCACCTACTTTATTTTCAATCTAATCTCTTTGGAAGTACAAATTCTGCTGCACAATCAACAACCATGGAGATCTGACCTTGGAATTTTCTTCATCCTCACCTGGGAACTTCCTCTAGTACCCACTGAGCTACTCCCTCTGCCTGAGTGGGATCCTGGTGTGGATTCCACAGAAACAACTCTGCTTATATGATCAAGAAAGCTCTTAATAGGGACCTAGAAAGGGTTCTGCTTTTAGATCAGGCTATCCTCCACATTTGGAAGATTTTTCCCACAGCTTATCCAAGCTGTAAGCCATTGAGCCTTCTCCTTTCATTCCTCCTCCCTTTCCATATTAAACTAAATGCTGTAGACCTGGGTCTAATGCCAGTAGCCTCTTATTTCAGTTCAACGGTGGGAAGAAATGAAGTATTTGTAATTCATTGGACATTAATAAAAGTGATCAGTAAGTAATCAGAGTCTGACATACTGATTTATGTGGGCACCCACAAGTTCTAAGAAGTCCAAACTGGGACTTTTTATGACCCTTGATCAGGAAACTGGACCAGAGATCCTAGGTTCAATAAGTTTTCATGAGGAAAGGAAACTCGGGGAAGACATAAAAGTTGTGTCCGGACACTAATGATCCTATCACAACTACTGACCCACTTCGCTATCCACAGTTTCTATTACCAAACCATCCCGTACACTGTCAAAAAAAAAAGGATTCTACCCTGAATATAGGCCTTTCTGCTCTGGTCATATCTAGACCTTTCTGCCTTGGTCATATCTAGACCTTTCTGCCCCACTCTATATCACATCCTCTCCACTACCAGGGCCCTACACTGCTCTGAATAAAATTTTCAGAGAATTAAAAAAAAAAAACAACCATGATACACATTCATGGTGTTCACTTTTGCTGCTGGTGCTCATTAAGAAGTTTGAATTATGTACTTTGGAATATCTAGCTTTTCACATTTTAACTCCCCTCCCTTAAAAACTGACTACTTTGCTATATTAACCATATCTAATAAATTGCTGTCAAATTCCCTCACCTACTCTACTCTCTTCTCTGGAATTCCTCCTATAATGCACGGCTAGTATGATTCTTGATCTTGAACTTTCCCCAACAGGTTAGGCTAGGTTCTATTGAGATCATTCATCATTAGGAATCATGATGATAGCAGACATAGGGGGAATTCCTGATAAATCTCACTGTGACTAACCCAGCTTGGTTTACTGATTTTTATCATTTTGATGAGAGTTTGAAATCAAATGTTGGCACTAAAGTCTCGGTCTTCAACTGGTCAATGTATATGACCACTTCCCTCCCATTTTGAACTATTGGAGAGAAAGCCATGAACAGGTAAAGAATCAGTACAAGGAATTGAGGTGCCAACCAAATGACATAGTTACCATTTATGGGAGCTTCACTGTCTTATCATTTACAGGGGAGGATCTCAACTTTACCTCCCAGTCATTTGTTTTGAATGAAAAGCATCAGCGCATCTGGCTGGTGTTAGAAGTAGTTAAAATTGGGGAACATTGGGTCATTTTATGATCCCAAAGCAGGGATTAGATGCTACACTACAGGACAAGGTTAGCATATTTGAAAGAGGAAATTAATGTCTACTGAATCTCTCACTAATAAATAATAACAATATAGTTGGCATCTATATAATTTGTATTTATATTATGTAAGATTAGCAAAGTACTTTAGAGATGTTAACCCACAAAAATAAGGAAACTGAGGTATAGAAAATTTAAATGAATTGCCCAGGTTCACATAACTAGTGTGTATCTAAAGCCACATTGGAACTCATGTGTGCCTGACTCCAAGTCCTTTTCTCTTTCCACTATGCCACCTAAATGACTGGGATAGATTTAAACTGAGAAGTGTCAGATAAAATGGGATGACTACCATGGAAAAGAAGAAACAGAAAAAGAAGAAACATGGAAAAGAAAAGAAGAACAAGACAGCTGGCAGCTAGATGGCACAATGTAGGTAGTGGAGTGCTGGGCATGGAGTCAGGAAGACATTCAATTTCTGCCTCAGACAGTTATTAGTTATATCACCCTAGGTAAGTCATTTACTTGCCTAAGTTTCTGAACTGTAAAATGACAAATAAAAAACCTGCTTCCCAGAGTTGTTGGGAGGATCAAATGCAGTAACATTTGTAAGTGCTTAGTACAGTTCCTGACACATGGTAGGCACTTAATCCCCAATACACACACACACACACACACACACACACACACACACACACACACACACACAAACAGCACAAGACATTGGGACAAAAGCTTTTAAAAATAATGCCACAAATTGTTATGACTAGTACGTGAGGTAGGAAGACCAATGATTCAGACCAGACCACTAGCGTCTTATTGACACTCTTTTACTCTTTCCCTCCCCCCATCATACAGATATAACTGAATTTATTGTAGCAGGTTATGCAGAATTTCTCATCTGTGCTTTTCCATTTTTGAATCATATGCAATTTTCTGCTACACCAGCTTTACCCAAGATGTTAAAAGGTGAAATACCTTTGCTGAAAATTGTAGAGATAGCTACACACTAGAACCATTGATTTAAAATTCATTAGGCAGCAGCCAGAAAAGATGATTTATCACAGTATGGTGTTCTGACTTCAGAATCCTTTACCTCTGATTAGCAATCCTATCTTTTTCTATTTGTTTTCATTGGTGCTTCAAATACATATATAAAAACTCCTTAAATAGGGACAGTCCAATGGGTTACTTAGTGATTGTATTTGCCGATGTCCTTCCCTTCATCATTTTTTTTTAGTGCATCACCCAGTAAGTGTCCTATTATTGTTATCTCTGCCTCACTGAACATGCTGGTGCCTCTGACATACCCTCTGTTCTTCTATTTTTCTAACAATATGTTTTCTTTGCTTAGCAAGATATATGTTATCTTGGTAACTTCAGACCACGTGGTATTGTACTTCAAAGTATAGGTTTCCTCTTATCAAAATAGCCCAGGAAGAAGTAAAAAATGCATTCTAAATAGTTAGAAAAAGAGGACATATTTATGTTTAAAATAAAATAAAATCTTAGAGAATATTATTTTTGACCTGTGGGACAAAATGTGCCTATTTTTTTCACTTAAGTTGTTCTAACCTAAGAAATGTGGTACAGACTTCTGTTAAATGCATTGCCTTAGTTGTAAGAAAACCTTTGGGAAAGTCATTCTTTTGCTTACCTTTGCTATTGGGATAGATGTAATTTTAGTATGTATCCACTAATGTGGATCTCTTTGGAACTTGACTCCTAAATCATTTTTAAAGTAGAACAGTTGTCTTTTTAATTTGCTTTTCTGTTAAAAATTTTTCATTACTCTGTACCTGACAAATATCAACAAAATGGAACATTTCTATCAACAAAGAACAGATAAAAGAGGATTATATAGGAAACTGCAAATCTCTATTACGTGTGATTTAGTTTTTAATAGGTATATAACATGGCAAACATTTTAATTCCAAAGTCATTCTTCTTATCTGTGTCTCCTTCCAAGCACAAGGCAAAATAAATCCACATGTTGGTCAGATCTGAAAACAGACACCTCTTTATGAGCCTCTAGTTCTATTGCTTTGATGCTGAAGGATAGGAAGCATGTTTCATCAGACTTTTTATGGATTTGTGGCTGATCATTGAATTATTTATGGTTTTTAAGCCTCCAAAACTATTTTGCTTTGCAATGTAGTAGTTATAGAATTTGTTTTTATCCCTGTTATGCACAATTTACTAAAGACTGAGTCATGCAGGTTTTCTTAGGTTTCTCTGAATCCATCCCTTTTTATCATTTCTTAAGTATAACAATACTCCATTAGTGTCATATTCTATTTTTCCAACAATTATGCATTGATGCTGATCAGTCAGTCCCCTAATACCTTAGTTTCCTGAATGTGGAAAATTAATATTCATAAACAGTACACACTTGTTCCAGTTCTCCCATGTAATTATCTTTCTGTTTTTGCCATTTTTACCAGTATGATGGGTATGAGAAAGAACCTCTGGATTTTTTTACTTTGTATCAATCTTATTAATAATGTGTCGATAACTTGCTTATCTTCTTTCGAGAACTGCATACTCCTATCCTTTGATCATTTATCTCTTGGGAGATAGCTATTGTAGTTATATATTTGGATCAGTTGTCTGTGTCTCTTGGTTATCAAACATTTATCAGAGAATCTTGCTAAAATGTTTTTTTTCCAATGAACCATTTTTCTTCTAATTTTAACTATGTTGGTATTTTGTGCAAAACTGCTAATATTAGGCAGTCAAACTGGGCCATTTTATCTCTTTTGATGTTTGTTACCCCTTGTTTGGTCAGGATTTTTTCCATTATCCAGAATAGCTAATAGAATTCCCTTCCATTTTGTTATAATTTCTTTATCATGTAACTTCTTAGATTTGAATCATACGTTCATTTGAAATTTAATCTAGGACATATGACATATATTGCTCTAGATCTATTTCCCATCACATTTCTTTCTAAATTCCCCAGAATTTTTTGTGGAACAGTAAGCACTCACTCTACTAATTAGTGATTTTGGGTTTATCAAATTCCTTGCTACTTAATAAATTTTCTTTATATTTTTAATCAATACCGAATAATTTTGCTGATTACTATTGAGTTCTGATAATAATCCCTCTTTTCTCTCTCATTATGTCCATTGAGATTTTTGATCTTTTGCTCCTTTATATGAATTTTATCATTTTTTAAATCTCTAAAATAATTATTTGGGGATTTTTTTTGGAATTGTATTGAATAAATAGTTTAAATGAGGTACTATTTTATTGATGATTTTAAACATAAACAATTAATATACATCCAAATAATAGATGTCCTCATTTTTAAAGAAAATTAGCCAACCACCTTTTAATTAAGTTCCTACTATGTGCCAGGCATTGTACTTGGTGACAGATACACAAAGAAAGGCAAAAAAATGTTCCTACTTTCAGAGGGTTCACAGTGTAATGAAGGAGACAACATACAAACTATGTAAAAACAAATTACATGTGAAGGATATATTGTGAATAAAAAATTAGGCAACATTGAAAATGACCTGTAGAAAGAGATACATGGTGTGGGGCAAGGAGTCAAGAGGGCAGAGAAAAAGCAGAGACTTGCTTGAGTTTTCCCCCAAAATTCAGTCATATACCTGTATAACTGACTCTAAACAAATTCTGGAGCTTCAGAACTCACAGAATTACAGAGTGAAGCAAATTTCTAGCCCAAAACAGCCTGGAAGTTTGATAGGAATTGCCTATCATGCCAGGCTAGAAGAGAAGCACAGTATAGCATGGGCCTTTCTGTCATAGACTGGGCCTGAGTAGGCTTCAGGGGAACTGAATTACTGCCAGTTGTGGCAGTTTCCAGACTTCTCAGCCCCAAAATTCTGAGGAAAACTTGTAAGGTCAGTGTGAAAAAAACAGTTGGACTTGTGTGAGAGAGTGGCATGATCCTACCCCAGCTCCAGGGTAGAGAAGGAGGTAGAGGAGCTCGTGGTAGCCACAACAGTAGTGACAGCTGCCATTTCTGGAGTTTTAGGCCTATAGACTGGGGGTGGGGGGAATTAAACAGCTGACAGTACACTTCCCACTGCCACTGGAAGCAGAGAAGTATTTTAACAGTGAACTCAAAATCCAAGGTATTGGCTGGGGAAATGAGCAAAAACCAGAAAAAAAAATCAGACTATAGACTATTACATTCTTGAACAGGAAGACCAAAATATAAAACCAGAAGAAGGAAACACATTCAAAGCTTCTACATTTAATGTCTCCAAGAAAAAAGATGAATTGATCTGAGGACATGAAAATGTTCAAAAAGGAATTTCAAAATCAAGGAGAAGCAGAAGAAAAATTGGGAAGGTAAATGAGGGTGATGCAAGAAAATCATGAAAAATGAGGCAACTACTTATTAAAGGGGACCCAAAAATGGTGAGGAAAATAATGCCTTTAAAAATAGACTAACCTAAATTGCAAAAGAGATCCAAAAAACCAATGAGGAGAAAAATGCCTTAAAAAGTAGAATTGGTGAAATGCAAAGTGAGGTCCAAAAGCTCACTGAAGAAAATAATTCCTTCAAAATGTGAATGGAGGAGATGGAAGCTAATAACTTCATGAAAAATCAAGAAAGTATAAAACAAAACCAAAATAGCAGGAAAAAAGACAATGTGAAATACCTCACTGGAAAAACAATTTACCTGAAAAATGGATCCAGGAGAGATAATTTAAAAATTATTGCACTACCTGAAATCTATGACAAAAAAAGCCTCAACATCATCTTTCAAGAAATTATCAAGGAATACTGCCTTAATATTCTAGAACCACAGGCCAAAAACAGAAATAGAAAAAAAATACTATAAATAATAGGGTGAAAACCAGGTAAAATAGAAAATTATCTCCTGAAAGAGATAAAAAGGAAAACTCCTAGGAATATTGTAGCCAAATTTCAGAATTACCAAGTCAAGGAAAAAATATTGCAAGCAGCAAGAAAGAAACAATTTTAGTGTAGAAACACAATCAGGATAAAACAAGACCTAGTAGTTTCTATCTTAAGGAACTGGAGAACATGGAATATGATATCCTGGAGGTCAAAGGAGCAAGGATTAAAACCAAGGATCACCTGTCCAGGATAAATTGAGTATAATACTTCAGGGGAAAAAGTGGTCATTCAGTGACATAGAGGATTACAAGCATTCTTGATGAAAATGTCAGAGTTGAATAGAAAATTTGACTTTCTAACACAAGAATCAGGAGAAGCATGAAAAAAGTAAACAGCAAAGAGAAATCATAAAAGACTTACTAAAATTGAACTTTTTACATTTCTACATAGAAAGACTGTATTAGTAACACTTGAGACTTTTCTCAGTATTAGGGTAGTTGGAATGATTATATATCTATATCTATATCTATATATATACACACAGAGGGTAGAGGGAGAGTTGAATATGAAGGGATGATACCTACAAAATGAAATTAAGGGGTGAGAGAAGAATATATTGGGAGAAGGAAAAAGGGAAAAGTAGAATTGGGTCAATTATCTCTCACCTAAAAGAAGGAAGAAAAAGCTTTCACAATGGAGGACAAAAGGGGGAAGGTGAAAGGGAAAGAGTGAACCTTACTGTCATCATACTTATCTTAAGGAGGGAATAACATGCACACTCAATTGAGTATGAAAATCTATTTTACCCTACAGTTAAGTAGGGGAGAAAAGGACAAGTGGAAAGGGAGATGATAGAAGGGAGATAGCAAAAGGGAGGAGGGAGTAATTAGAAGTTACTTTTGTGGAGGAATAGGGTCAAAAGAGAGAATAAAAATGCAAGCTGCCTTGGGATGGGTGATGGGAGAGAGGGAGAGAAAATTTGGAACTCAAAATCTTGTGGAAGTGAATGTTTAAAACTAAAAATTAATTAATTATAAATAAATGAAAGTTAAATTTACCTACAGGTAAATAAACTTTGGCAAGAAACACCAAAGCAGCCATTTTTTGACTGGTCCTACTTACCACTTTTTAAATATGCCAGAAAAACTTTGTGCTGCTTTAGCTAATTTTTCTATCATTTAAATATTTAAATATCTTGCAAACATGGACACAGCAATGAGCTTCCAAGTCAGAGGAATATAAAGATAAGAACTGTTGAGTAGTGAGTGGAGAAAGCTGGCAAATTACCTAGCTTTTAGGAATCTGGAATGTGTCCCCAACCTAACCACAGACATCTGAACCAGTAACTATAGTGATGTGTAAGTGATGTCTTGTCTATATCTTTGAAATTGAAGTAAAATTTAATGAGAAAAAAAGAGAGACATTATCTGAGTCTTGAAGAAAGACAGGGATATTAATAGGTAGATATATAGAGAAAAGTTTTCCTTTCACAGTCAGTGAAAATGCAGAGTTGAGAGATGGAATGTGTTGTTTGAGAAATATTAAGGATATCAGAGTCACAAGGATCATAGAGAATGTGAAAGGAATTAAAGTGTTAACATGGCTGAAATGGTAGAAAGGGGTCAAGTTATGAAGGACTTGGAAAGTCAAATAGAAAATTTTATATTTGATTTGGGAAATGATGGCCACTGGGGTTTAATTGAATAGGGATTTTTTAAAAAGCTGTAGAAGGGTCAAGAAAGATAAAGATTGATTGAGAATAAATCATTAATTTGGTAATTAATTTATAACTTTGGAGAGAAATTTTTGTTTGGGTAATGAGACCAGAAGTTAGACTGAAAAGCCTTAAAAAGAGTGAAAATATATATAATATATATCCAATTGATTTCCTTCTCAATGAGGGAGGGGGGTAAAGAAGAGAATTTGGAACAAAAAACATTAAAAAATATTTAAAATTATTTTTACTTGTTATTCAGGAAATAAAATATTAAATAAAAATAATCAGTCATAAATTAAATTGCATTTTTTAAAAAGAAGCAAATAAAAGGAAAAGAAAGGAAAGGAAAGATCCATTGTTTTAAAATTATAGGCCTATAACTTCTCTGCATATGTATGTATGTATGTGTTTGTGTGAAGGTTTTGATAAATTCATTTCCACATATTTAATTAATTCTTTATTTTAAATGGAATTTCATTCTTCTTTCTGGGTTTTATTGGTAAAACAAAGAAAGGCTGATGATTTATATGGTTTTATTTTGTATTTATTTACTTTTCCAACATTATTGCTTTAATTATATTTTGGTTGAATCTCCAGAGTTATCTAAGTAGAATATCATTTGATATGTGAAAATGATAATTGCATTTTCATCTTTAATTAAATTTATTGACTCAGTGACATAAGGTTGTTACTTCTAGTAGAAGAAATTTGGTAGGAATCTGTTCTTTGCTGACTTTTTATTTGTTTGCTTTGTGGCATGTTATATAGTAGTAGAATCAAATTTGAATAGTTAACATGAATTCAATTCTAATCTATGTTTTCTGGGTTGTTTCTTTTCTTTGTGCGGACTTTATGCCTTCTTTAATTTCTTTTTCTTTGATTAGACTTTGTAAATTTTCTGTTTCTTGCTCTGTTAAGTTATTTAATACTTTCATAAATATTTATCCAGTTCATTTCTTGTCAATATTATTGGCATATTATTTGGAAATGTTGTTGAATTGTTTCAGTCGTGTCTGACTCTTTATGATCCCTTGTCAAAGATACTGGAGTGGTTTGCCTCTTCCTTCTCCAGCTCAGGGATAGGTGACTTGCCTAGAGTCACACAACCAGTAAGTGTCTGAGGACAGATTTAATCTCAGGAAGAAGAGTCTTGTTGGTTCCAAGGCCAGACATCTATCCTCTGTGTCACCTAGGTGCATAAAATTGGAAAATAATTCCTAAAAATTTCTTTTATTTACTCTAAATTTTGCAAATCCTGATTTTTCATTAGTGATAGGATTTAATTTTTGTAGATGAAACACATAAACAATGGTGTACTAATTCACTCTCTTTTACTGTTTTATTGCTGCTGCAAGGTAAAACAATTTTTATTATTAAGTTCTTTGACATTAAAAAAGTTTTTCCAACTTCTTATTTATATTTTTGAGAATGGTTTGCAAAACAAAAATAAGATTATGGTTAACAGCAGCTTGAATTTGCTTTATGTGTAGAAACTGAAAAAGAGAAAATAAACATGGATAATTAAATGAACTAAATTCAACCAGAATGGTGATCATTATCCTTGTGTGGCAATAAGAAGATAGCCTGAAGGCTTGGAGCATTTTGTGATTATACCTTTAAAATTTTATTTTTTGTGTTTTACTGAGAAAAGAAGTTATATGAAACCAGATCCTTTACCCTCGAGTAAATGAACAAATCTCATTTTCTCCAAGCAGACAGGTTGTTTTTTGCACCGGGAACCTTTGTGTTTTCCTCCACTCTCTGAAGAGGAAAAGTGCAAAAGGGAATAGAGACCACAAGATGAATAACAGACTGAGCTATGTACCAATCACAGTGACCTGTGCTGGGCAACATATGGTAATCAGGAAATAGGAATTAAAATGCAAGTAGAAATTATTATTTACTTAATTATTCATTTGAGGAATCCTCCAGACATTTAGTTAGAAAATGATGTTCGTTCCATTTTAAGGGGGAATAATTCCATCTTTGAATTTTTTTCTCAAAAGTTTCACTCCATATGGAAGTTAGGATTTAGTACCCTCCTCCTTTTTAAAAGTCACAAACTACATTGTTGAATTTATTGGATCATGCATTGTAATGTGATGTTTATTAGAAAAGATCCAAAAATATTTCCAAGACCTCTACAATAAGGTATAAACAAAATGATATTATCTGAATTTATAAAAATCATTTTTTAAAAAAAGCAAACTTCATGAATAAAATATACACATATTGTAAAAGTACTTAAATAACATTTTGTAAAAATCTTCCTCTGAGTTTTAGATCTCCATGACTTAAAAAAAAAATTAACAAGTAACAAATACCCACTTTTACCAAGCTTCTATTTTAACAGTAAAAGTTGCTACTCAAACAATACAGTTATGCTGTACCTATTCAAAGGCTTTTAAGATTTTTTTTTATGTGTGAGAAGGGAATTTTAAGTGACAGTGACAGTCAAATTTTTATTTAAATACTCACAGGGCCATTTGCTTGAAACACAAAATTCTCAATTCTCAGCACTGAGAAAGCAGATAATGTGCAAATTTAGCAAACAAATTTTTAGAAGAGGTGCAGTCCTTTGAAACACTGTAGATGACTTCAAATTCCCATGAGATCATTTCATGTGGGCACCATATGCTATTTACTATTTTGAATAACTTACACAGATCATAACAACCATGGAGGCTCTACATGACAGGGTATGGATTACCATGCGTTTTGTGCAGTGCTAATAGGTCTGGGTATCTTTTATAGAGTTTCATTCCCCTTAACCATATCATTACGGTTTTCTGCAAAGAATCCAACTCCTCCTGCTTCCTTCAACTATTTCAGTTCTTACCTCCCTCAAAATTTCTCATATGTTCCCCTTGATCCTCATGTGAAATCCCTTCTCACTTCATTAACCTTAATGCTGACACCTTCTCATAGATTCATGAATTTCCATTCCCTGTGATAACTCAAGGAAGGCCTTAAATTTCCCATTGCTGCCATTTAACTCTCTACTAAAAATTGATTTGTCTGTTCAATTTCCTCCTCTAAGGCAGGAAATACTCAGTCACTGAGTACAGAATGCAAGGAGAAGCTTCCACAACTCCCACCTTAATCTCTCCTGGATCCTTTATTACTTGCTGGAGTGGTTTGTGAAATGTTTCTTCTATTAATACACACATGAAGAGAGTTCACTTTCTAAGCTATCATAACTGTGCTTTTCTGTTACATAAAATAAATATATTTTAGATTAAAAGAAAAGACAGTTGGAAACACTCTGCTGTATATCTGCAGTGATAGGGTATAATATTTTTGGAGTTCTAAGTAGTTTAACTTCTGTGTGTGTCTGTGTATGTGTGTGTGTGTGTGTGTGTGTGTGTGTGTGTGTGTGTGTGTGAAATGAGATACAGAGAGAGAAAGAGAGACAGACAGAGAGAGAGAGGGAAAGAAGAGAAGACAGAGAAAAGAGAAAGGAGAGAGATTATTCACATACAAATATCCCCTTTTGCAGATGTGCAGAAAAACCATTCAAACCCATTTGGAAGCAAGTTAAATGTCAGTACATTTTGTAATACTTTTATTAGTAAATCCAACTATCTCTGGCCAGTGATCAAGAGAATAAATAAAATAATAAATTTATTACAAGATACTTTCGATTCATTTAGGCCTTGAGAATTTTAATATGTTCATTTTGAAAGGTGAGAAGACTCCTATTATTAATTCATATTTACACATTTGCTTTGTTTCAAATTCAAAACAACATTGTCACACAGATTATTTAGGTGTATATTGTATGCACATATATGTTACAGATGACAAATATGTAAAATATTTGTTTGCATGCATACTTATCTATGAGTTTTAACACACATGTATTACATGCACATGAAATCACAGTAAGTGCTGCTAGACTGAGTCAATTGTCTTTTATTCTCCAGTTTCTTTTTACTTTTTTCTAAATCAGTCAGGCTATTTTTAAGAGCACTAGACTCTGAATCATGAAACATATTATCATTCTGACTCAGCCAGTAGGTAGATGAATAACCTTGGGTAAGTCAGTCACACAGGCAATTTCTCTGGGTCTTCATCTCTTAAACGGTAATATGAGGAAATGAATAGCAGGACTGCTAAGAGGTCACATAAATTTGGAATTTCTATAATATGAAATAAAATATATAAGAATGAAGGTCAGGGGCACAATTCGACAATCTAAAATCATAAACATTAAGACGTTGGGTTTATTTCCCACATCTCTTACCGCCTACATGCTATTCCCACAAAGCTCACTGGAAAGCAATTCATAGTCATGTCAAAAAATATGCTTCTTTTCCTTCTTCCTAAACCTCTTATCCTTGTTAAGTATGCTGTTTCTGTCCAAAGCAATCTCTTCACCCAGTCAATCTACAAACAGTAAGTGCTTTATGCTAAGCACATTACTGTTATTGAGTGCTAGACCTTTTGCTAAATTCTTTGGAAGCAAATATATACAAAAGGAAAGATAATCATTTCTTCAAGAAGCTTACATTCTAATGATGGAAGATAGGTGTGGAATGGTGTTGTAGGCTGAGAAGGGTACAGGTGATGACTCAATGTCTAAGGTGAAAAAGCAGCTGAGGTATGGTGGGGAAGAAGCAGAGCTGAGAGAAAAATAAAAGATGACTAGATTGAGCCCTATTTCCAAATGGAAGTTACTAGAAGAACTCAACAATGGGAGAAGGGATATGTTCACAGGTGCTGCTAGGGTACTACTCACTGGTGCTGACTGACCTTACAGAATAAGAAAGCAGCTAAAGTATTGAATTTAAGACTAGAGCAGAAAGAGGGTAGGGAGAGTCAGTCTCCAGTATTTAATACCTTGTCTTAGAATTTGGTGTTTTCCTCTCTCCCTTTTCCTGTCTAATCAATTCCTAAATTCTATGGATTTCAAATTGGAAATATCTCTTCCATTTGTATGTGTCTCTCTATTCACACTGCTACTCAACGGGCTACAAAGAGACCTTCATTACCAATCTCTGGATTATTATAATAGCCTCTTAATTCATCTATCCACTCCCATTGTTTCCTTTACCTCATAGTCTAATTTTCCTAATGCATAGAATCTTGTCATTGTATTCAGTAACTCAATGATCTGTGGCTCCCCAATCCCTCCTGAATGAACTTGAATTCCTTTATTAGACCATACAAACATCAGTGCCACCATGACTTTCCAGCATCATGTCATATCACTTTCCTTACACTATATATATAAGCTCGAATGATCTCTTTCTGAAGATATTTTGATCTTTTTTATAGGAGAGGGTTCAAGGAAGAAGGATGGGAGGAATCTCTTAATGCTCTTTTTAAATGTTTCCCTAATTTGAAAAACACAGTAAGAACAAGAATGAAAATCTCCTTACATAAAAAAGAAATATTATATATATATATATATATATATATATATATATATATATATATATATATATATATATATATATATATATATATATATAGCATCATGAATTTTCCAATACACAGATTTTTTTTAAGAACATATGACCCAGATGGAGCTAAGATGGCAGAGTAGAAGGATGGACCTGCTCTTAGCTCTTCCCCCAAAGCCCATAAAATACTTGTAAAAAATGACTCTAAAAAAATTCTAGAGTGCCAGAAGCCACAAAATGACTGAGTTCCTTCCTGAGGTGACCTGGAAGGCTGATAGGAAAGGTCTATTGCCCAGGCTCAGAGCAGAGCACAGCTTGCAAAGCATTACCTAGCATAGTGCAGCAGGGATAGGACTAGAGTAGGTGGAATCCTGAGCAGCAGCTATGGCTTCCAAGATTTCCACCCCACAAACTTCAAAGATCAGTGAGAAAGCTCTTTCACCTGAGTGAGAAGGAAGCAGTGTCCTTCCCTGGCCTCAGGCATAGGACTGCAGAAGTCATTGAGGCACTGTGTTCATTTATGGAACCCTCAGCCTAAAGACCTTGGGGGAATCAGACAGGTGATCTGAAACTCAGACCTGACTAGAGGCCCTGGGGTGAAGAGGAACACTGGTGTGGTGGAGCTGGTTGAGGCTATGGAGACAGGACAGGAAAGCTTGTGGTTGCTCCCAGACCAGAGCACAGACCAGGATAGGACTAACCTCTCCCTTGATTGTGCCACCATGGAGGAACTGAGACCTTATAAGTCCCTAACGTATATCCTCCACTTGTCAAGGGACTCAAAAGTCAAGTAACTGGCTGGGAAGATGCCTGGAAAAAGGAAAAAAATAAGACTATAGAAGGTCACTTTTTTTGGTGAATAGATATTTTCCTCCATCCTTTTAGATGAGGAAGAACAAAACATACCATTACAGGAAAACATCAAAGTCAGTGTTTCTTCATTCCCCCACCCCCCCAAAAAAAACCTTGAAAATTAAGTAAGTGAGGTGGAAGAAAATTTGGGGAGAGAAATGAGAGCAATGCAGGAAAGTTATGAAAAATGAATCAACAATTTGCTAGAGGAGACCCAAAAATGCTGAAGAAAGTAAAAACTTTAAAAATAGACTAACTCAAATGGCAAAAGAGGCACAAAAAGTCAGTGAGCAGAAGAATGCTTTAATAAGCAGAATTATATTGTTATAAATAAAATTGTATACCATCTTGAGGAGGGAGAAGGGAGGAAGACAAAGGAGAGGGAGGAAAAGAAAAAATCAAGGTTGTATGGTAGTGATTGTGGAAGAGTGAAAATAAAATTAAAAAAAGATACTTATAGCCATTTTCTCTGATCTCCTTTCTCTACCCCACCCTAAAATCTTTTGTTTCTGGTTTTGGTGGGGTGAGAAATAATAAACCCTTTAAAGCAAAATAAAACAAACAAAGATTAAAAAGCAGAATTAGCCAAATAGAAAAGGAGGTTCAAAAGCTCACTGAAGAAAATAGTTCTTTAAAACTTAGAGTGGAGCAGATGAAAGCTGTTGAATTTATGAGAAAACAAGAAATTACAAAAGAAAATACAAAGAATGAAAAAGCAGAAGACAATGTAAAATATCTCAATGGAAAAACAACTAACCTGGACAATAGATGCAGGACAGATAATATAAAATTTTATGGGGCTACCTGAAAGTAATGATCAAAAAAAGAGCCTAGACATAATTTTTCACAAAATTTTCAAGGAAATCTGCCTGAATGTTCTAGAACCAGAGGGTAAAATAGATATTGGAAGAATCCAGTGATCATCTTCTGAAAGACACCCAAAAAGAAAAACCTCCTAGGAATATTGCAGCCAGATTCCACAATTTCCTGGTCAAGGAGAAATTATTGCAAGCAACCAGAAACAAACAATTTGAATATTGTAGGAACACAATCAGGATAACACAGGATCTATCAGCTTCTACACTAGGGAATTGAAGGGCTTGGAATATGATATTCCTGAAGTCAAAGGAACTAGGATTAAAATGAGTATTATGCAGGAAAACTGACTATAATACTTCAGGGGGAAAAAATGGTCTTTCAATGAAATAGAGAACTTTCAAGCATTATTGATGAAAAGGTCGGCACTGAATAGAAAATTTGACTTTCAAACACAAAAATCAAAGAAGCATGAAAAGGTAAACAGCAAAGAGAAATCATAAGGGACTTATGGAAGTTGAACTTTTTACATTCCTACATATAAAGATAATACTTGTAACTCTGGAGACTTTTCTTGGTATTTGAGTAGTTGGAGAAATTATATACATACATACATATACATATATATATATATATATATATATATATATATATAGAGAGAGAGAGAGAGAGAGAGAGAGAGAGAGAGAGAGCACTGAGTGAGTTGAACAGGAAGGGATGATATCTAAAAAATAGAATAAAATTAAGGGGTGAGAGAGGAATATATTGGGAGGAGAAAGGGAGAAACGGAATGGGGCAAATTATCTCTCATAAAATAAGCAAGAGAAAGCTTTTTCAGTAAAGTAACAGGTGAGAGGGAAAAAAGTGAAGCTTACTCTCATCACATTTGGCTTAAGGAGGGAATGACATTCACACTCAATTTGCTATGAAAATCTATCTTATACTATAGGAAAGTAGGGGAGAAGGGAATTAGTGGAATGTGGGGGGATGATAGAAGGGAGGGCAAAGGAGAGCAGGGAGTAATTAGAAGAAAACCATTTTGGAGAGGGACCAGGTCAAAAAAGAGAAGAGAATAAATGGGAGACAGGTTAGGATGGAGGGAAATATAGTTAGTCTTTCATGACATGACTATTACGGAAGTCTTTTGTATAACTTCATATGTATAGCCTATATTGAATTGCTTACCTTCACAGTGTGGATGTATGGGGATGGAGGAAGGGAGAGAAGTTGTTACTCAAAGTTTTAGGAGTGAATGTTGAGAATTGTTTTTGCATGTAACTGGGAAATAAGAAATACAGGTAATGGCGTATAGAAATCTGTCTTGTCCTCCAAGAAAAGAGAGAAAATGGAGATAAGGGAAGGGAGTGTTGTAGTAGAAGGTAGGACAAATTGGGGTAAGGGATATTCAGAATGCCCAGTGTCTTTGGCTGGGTGGAGGGGAGAGATGGGGAAAAAATTTGGAATTCAAAATCTTGTGGCAATGAATGTTGAAAACTAAAATAAATTAATTAAAAACAAAGAGTATATGACCTAGTGCCATACCAATCAAATTACCAAACAATAATTATTTTATAGTGATAGAAAAAATAATAACAAAATACATCTGAAGTAATGAAAGACCAAGAATATCAAGGCAATCTCTTTTTTTTTTTTTTTGGAAATGTGAAAGAAGGTGGTCTAGCAGTACCAGATTTCAAACTATATTTCAAAAGAATAATCATCAAAAAATCTAATATTAGCTAAAAAATAGCATGTTATATCAGTGGGAAAGTCTGAGTACATAAAACAGAGTAGTAAATGAACTAGTGATCAAGAGTTTTATAAACCCAAAGATCTGAGTTTTGAGGATAATCCCAAGCTCACTATTTGGCAAAAATTGGGAACAGTTTGGCAAAAATAAGGTACAGAACCGACATTTCACGTAATATACCAAGATAAGATCAAAGTGGATAAATGATTTAGACATAAATGATGACATCATAAGTAACTTAGAAGAATATGAAAAAATGTACCAGTCAGATATATGGGTAAGTGTAGAGTTTATAAAACCAACCAAGAGACTGAGAGGATCTCAGGAAGTAAAACGAATAATTTTGATGACATGAAATTAAAAACTATTTGCACAAACAAAACCAAGGCAGCCAAAATTAGAAGGAAAGAAGAACCTGTGGGGTGAGGGTGGGGATTACAGCAAGTTTATCTAATTAAGGCCTCATTTTTCATTTATATTGACCTGAGACAAAGTTATAAAAAAGAAATATTGAGCATTCCCCTGTTGATGACTCATCAAAGCACATACATATGCAGTCTTCAGAAGAAAAAATCAAAGCTATCTACAACATACATTTTTTAAACAGTTTAAATAACTTTCCATTAGGGAAATGCAAATTTAAACAACTCTGAGTTATCACCTCACACCAATCAGACTGGATAACATGACATAAATGGAAGATTATAAATGCTAGAGGGGATGTAGAAAAGGAGGCACACTAATACGATATTAATAGAGTTGTGAACTGTTCTAGCTATTCTGGATAGCAATATGAAATTATGTCAAAAAGGCTTTGAAACTGTGTATACCTTTTTCAGACAGGGATATCACTACTAAGTATGTATACCAAAGAGTTCAAAGAAAAGGAAAAAGACCTGTAAAAAATACTTATAACTGATCTTTTTGTGGTAGCAAAGAAATGGAAATCAAGGGGATTCCTATTAATGGTGGAATGCCTGAATATGTGGCATATGATTGTGACAAAACATTATTTTGCTATAGGAAATTATGAGTGGGTTGGTTTCAAGAAAAAAAAAAAAACCTGAGAAGATTTATACAAGGGCTGCAGTTTCTGGGATAAGAACTCACTGTTTGACAAAAATTGCTTGGAAAACTGTATAACAGATTGGCAGAAAGTAGGCATAGACTAATGCCTGACATTGTACATAAGAATAAAGTCTAAATGGGTACATAATCTAGGTATAAAGATTGATATTATAAGCAAATTAGTGGAGCAAGGAATAGTGTATTAATCAGATTTATGGAGAAGGGAAGAATGTTTGACTAAACAAGAGATACAAAGCATTCTGAAGTGCCAAATGGATAATTTTGATTACATTAAAATGAAAAGTTTTTGCACAACTGAACCCAATGCTACCAAGATCAGGAGGGAAGCAGGAAACTGGGAAAGAAGTTTTGCAGCTAGGGTCTCTGACAAATGCCTCATTTCTAAAACATAGAGAACTGAGTCAAATGTACATGAAAAAAATTCATTCTCCAATTGATAAAGGGCCAAAGGATATGAACAAGCAGTTTTCAAAGGAAAAAAAATTAAAGCTATCTATTGTTTGAAAAAATGCTCTAAATCACTATGAAAGAAGCCAATGAAAATAACTATGAGATACCACATCACACCTATCAGATTGGCTAACATGACAAAACAGGAAGAAGATAAATGTTGGATAAGATGTGGGAGAATTAGAACACTAATTCGTTGTTTGTGGAGCTGTGAGCTGATCCAACCATTCTGCAAAGCAGTTTGGAACTATGTGCAAAGGACTACAAACATGTGCATACCCTTTGACTCAGCAATGCCGCTTCTAGGACTGTATCTCCAAGGGATCATAAAAATGGAAAAGGGTCCCACACGTACAAAAATATTTATAGCAGCTCACTTTGTTGTGGCCAAACCTGGAAATCAAGTGGATGTCCATCAATTGAGGAATAGCTGAATAAATTATGGTATATCAATGTGATGAAATACTATTGTGCTATAAAACATGAACAGGAAGACTTCTGAGAGACCTGGAAAGACGTATAAATTGATGCTGAGTGACAGGAGCAGAACCAGGGGAACTTTGTACACAGCAACAACCACAGTGTGTGAGCAATTTTTCTGGTTGACTTAGTACTTCATTGAAATGCAAGGACTTAAGTAATTCCCAATAGTCATTTAAGGCAAAATGTCTTCCACATCCAGGGAAAGAACTATGGAATTCGATCACAGAATGAAGTAAATCCTTTTCTTTTGTATTATGTTTTGGTTTGTTTTATGATTTCTCCCATTCGTTTTAATTCTTCGATACAACATGAGTAAGGTGAAAATGTTTTTAATAGGAATATATGTGTAGAACCTACATAACATTGTTTATCATCTCAGGGAGGGAGTGGGAAGGTAGGGGGAAAGATGGGGAGGGAGGGGATAAATCTAGGATACATGGAAGTGATTGTAGAACACTAAAAACAAATATAATAAAAAAAGTAAAAAAATAATTTATACAAATTGATGCAAAGTGAAGTGAGAGGAACTAGGAGAATCATCTACACTATTATAGAAATATCATAGGAATGATCAGCCGTGAAAGACTTAGCTATGCTGAAGAATAACATAATCCAAGTCAATTCCCAAGGACATGTGATAAAGAGTGTTACCCAACTTTGGAAAACAAACAGGCAAACAAACAAGGCTGATGATCTATGAGTGAAGATGAAAGTATACATGTTACATTTTATTTTTGCTGCTTTTGTGTAACTTGGCAAATATGCAAATATGATCTGCATGACTTCATATGTATAATCTTTATATTGCTTACATTCTTGATAGGTTGGGAATGGACAGAAGAAAGGAGAACTTAGAAGTCAAATTTTTCAAATTAATGTTTAAATAAATAGAATTTTAAAATAATAAAATATATATTAAATTAGCATAGCAGCTCCACTGGGGCAGCCAGGTGGTGCAGTGGATACAGCAATAGTGCAGGAGTCAAGAGGACCTGAGTTCAAATCTCACCTCAGACACCTGACACTCACGAGTTGTGTGACCTTAGGCAAGTCACTTGATCCCAATTGTCTCAACCTGGGTCAACTCCAGTCGTCCTGATGAATATCTGGTCGCTGGATTCAGATGACTCTGGAGGAGAAGTGAGGCTGATGACCTGCACAGCCCTCTCTCACTCAAAACACAATCAAGTGCAAGACATGTCATCATTTCTCTGATGGCGTGGTCTTCTTTGGCAACGAAGGATGAACACACACACAGTAGTTCCACTACTGCCTGCGGTGGTTCTATCAGCTTCTGATTTTCCTTGTACAATTTTCATGATTTTTTGTCTTTTAATGCATATTTTGTTAATGTTTATTTACTGGTTGTCATTTCTTTCTCTTTCTTTTGTTTATGATTATCATTGTTTCCATTCTTTCCTCCGTTAAACTTCTTTCCCAAACAAAACAAAATGAAACAAAAGTAAACTAAACCATAATCAATATCTTATTGTAAAAAATATAATCAAGCAAAACAACCAATCTATAGACTATGCCTTAAACTTGGAATATTCTTGCCTCTATGATGACTGCTTTTACATCTAGAATTTCTTCTTGCTGTCTCTTTATTCATTGAATTATTATCCATATTTTGAAACCCTTATCTACCATAAAACCTTTTCCAATGTATCTCTGACTAGTACGAGCTTTTGATAGCCTTATTTCTCTCATTTACATATTTTTGTTTGTTTTCCAGGGGTAGGGAACCTGCAGCATCAAGGCCACATATAACATCTAGATCCTTAAGTGTGATGCTTTAACCGAATTCAAACTTCACGGAATAAATCCGCTTAATAAAAGGATTTGTTCTATAAAACTTGGACCCAAAGACTAGAAGCCTATATATGATCTCAAAGTCATAGGTTACCCACCCCTGTAGTTTTGATTACACTTACACATTATTGGGTTTTACTGATTTTCATGTATAACAAATTTTTGGAGCATTTCCAGAGAAGTTAAAATGGAAACATCCACATAAAAGGTTTTAAGTACTGACTTCTGGAAGACAGAAGAACTGGTGTGCCTTCTGATGTTTTGTTGGGGGCTATAAGATGATTTGGTGTAATCTTTTTCTATTGACTGGCAATTTGAATTATCTTCAGCTTTAAAACATGTTCTTAAAACTGCCTATTCACATCCTTTGACCATTTGTACACTGGAGAATGGCTCCTTTATTTTATTTTCTTTTTTTACAAATTTGGACTGGTTCCCTATATATTTGAGAAGTGAGGTCTTTATCAGAAAAAAACTTGCTGAGAAAAGTTAATCAATTTCCTGTTTTCCTTTTAATATTAACTGCATTAGTTTTGTTTGTGCAAAAGCTTTTAAATGTCATGTAATTCAACTTATTTATTTTACTTCTCATTATTGAATCTATCACTTCTTTAGTATCTTATCCATATATCCAACAGTTAAATTTTTCCAAGTTCCCCTAATTTACTTTTAACTCTATATCTAAATCATTTATCCATTTTAAGTTACATTGTTACACAGCAGGAGTGGGGAATTTGCACTCTTGAGGTCATATATGACTTTCTAGGTTCTTAAGTATAATCTTCGACTAAATCATAATTGTTCTGTACAATTTGAATTCAGTCACAAGGTTACAGTTAAGGATCTAGGAGACCACATGTAACCTCGAGGCTGCAGCATCCCCACCACAGAATAGACTGTGAGGTATTGGTCTATGCCTCATTTTTTCCAAATTGCTCTCCAATTTTCCTGGAAAAAAATTTGTCAAACAGTGAGTGCTAAAAACAAAGCTTGGATCTTTGGGTTTTTTGTAGGACTAGATTATTATGGTCATTTATCACTTGTTATTGTTTACTTAATTTTTCCACTGATGCATAATTCTATTCCTTAGCTAGTATTAGATTGCTGTGATGATTACTGCTTTGTAATATACTTTGAAATCTAGAATTTTAAAACCACCTTCCTTCACATTAATTTTCATAGATTCCCTTGATATTCTTTCAGATGAATTTTGTCACCTTTATTCTTGCTATGTAAAACAATTATTTGTAAGTTTGGTATGACAGTGAATAGATAAATTGACTTAGGTAGAATTGTAATTCTTATTTTATTGGCTCAGCCTACCCATGAGCAATGCATTATCCACCAGTTGTGCAGATCTGTCTTTATTTGTGCAGAGTTTTTAAATTATGTTCTTATAATCATTAGTTTTATCTCGGCAGACTACTTGCTGGCTGGCTTGCATTTTAAACCTTACAGGGTGTCAGATTACACACAGACACTAACTGGCCCCATACAGAGAAACAGACATAGAGCAAAGGCAGGCCGGGTAATGCAGATAATGATGGACAGAATTCAAAAGCTCAGACAGGCTTGTCAGAAATCCCATGCAAAAAATAGACATTTTTTTCTAGGTCCTATAGATCATATTGAGACCAGGCAAGACATTCCTTTTTAAGGTCTTGGAGGTGAGATTTTTCAAGTTCCACAGAAGATAACCTAGGAGCAGAACCCCAGGCATGTGCGTACATGCATGAGTGTGTGAGTGCATGTGTGTGTGTGTGCATGTGCGTGTGCGTGTGCATGTGTGTATGTGTGTGTGTGTGCGTAAGGGAGAATTTTTGCCCATCTGGACTTTTCTTGAAAAGCTGCTTTCTCTTTCTCCCTCCTTCCCTGATTTCAGTAGCCTCAGAGGGACAACGGATGGGAGAGAGAAAAATACTTTACTATTTATGTTATATGATTGCTAAAGTCAAGTCAAAGAGGATAAGAGAAGTATCAGAACAGAATTACAAAGAAATAAGATATATCCAATCTTAAATGGGCTTGAATCAAAGTCCACCAGAGGGGCAAGTAGATAGAAGGACAGGCAAGAAAATTTAGCCATGTGGGAATGAGAGGAGCATAGGTAGAAAGAAAGGCATGATCTATTTGCACGAATGATGTGAACAGAAGGTTTGAGAGTAAATGGTTTGGAAACTTTTGGAAGACTGAGTAAGGTAATTTGGAAATGCATTCAACAGAATTGAGGTCACCTCGTCAGTAATGGGTTTGTTTCAAGTTTCAGCTTGGAGAACTTTTGTATAAGTTACAGAAGGTATGTGCTTTACACCACTTCAGAGGGAAAATATCATGGAGTGGAAAGGCAGCCTCTTCTCTAGAGTCCTTGTCAACTTCCCTTATATTGCAAATTTGTTTTTTGTAAAATGAATTTTTTTTAAACTTCCTAGGTCCCATCTGTGTGGGCAAGATCATCAGCCAAGGAAATAGAGTTTGTTTGGGTTATAGAATTTCTAAACAGTGAAACTGGCATGCTGAGAATTTGCAAGTATATGTAAGTGATTTCTAAAGATTGACTTTTACACCAGGACAAATTTAAACTTGAGAAGGAAAGATGTGAAGTGAAACCTCTCATGTGAGTCCTGGTAAATTGTTTTTACTTATTGCAACTACATGTGAGTAAAAATAATTGTAGCTATGATTAGTGAAACTTGCTGTTTGAAGTAAAATCTGTTAGGAGTATCAATAATCAATACTCAATAGTTCATTATCTTACAGGAATGTCACATGCTACTTAAAAGGAATGTGATCTTGTACTATAACAAGTAGATGTCTGCATATGGGGAAAAGCCATGGGACAAATTTAGCCTCATTCTAAGGTAGGATCTTCCTGGCTCAATTTCCCCATGGTTTTCCTTTGAAAAGGAAATGTTTTCCATCTGACTATTCCTAAATCTGGCTATGAGATTGAACTGATGCTAAATGATTGGTTGAAAAACTCTTATCTTAATTCAAACAGAGTCAAGGATGTTTTATCTTGTCACGTTTGGTATGTCACATGTGCTTGTTTTCTTCCTTTTATAGTAAATGCCTGCAATCAGAGCCACTGGTCTTCAAAAGATGTGAGCACAAGGTAAGTATGTGAGATGTTGCTATTTGGATCTGAATTTGCGATCATCTCATGGCCTAAGCAAGAATTAAACCCATGTTTGGAATTGCCATATGTATAACATTCATTTCCTGAAGTATCTCATCCCTGCAATTCATGGATAGTTGTTCTGGGTATCTTTGTGTCAGTTTCATATAGTTCAAGTATGTTGAGAGGTGTGAGGAAGTTTGACTCTATTTTAAGAAAAAAGGAAAGTTATATATCTTGATTTGAAAGTCAATAGCCCAATCAAATTTTTGATGACATTGTCAAAAGTGCATTCCATACCCAAGAATATAATCTCCTGAGGATATAGTTTTAAGGAGCATGAGTCTATTCCAGAGAAGAATGCTGACTATCAACTTATTCTTTATAAACTGATCACAGGCCATCTAGGGCATAAGTAACCAATAGTATATAGATACATGTATAGATCTATATATGATTATGTCAATAAATGAAGAAAAAAGTCTTTGACAAAATAGATCCCTTAATGCAGACTGTGCTAGATCTTGTGTTATCCTGATTGTATTTCCACAATACTTGAATTGTTTCTTTCTAGCTGTTTGCAATATTTTCTCCTTGACCAGGGAACTCTAGAATTTGGCCACAATATTCCTAGGAATTTCTCTTTTTGGATCTCTTTCAGGCAGTGATTGGTGGATTCCTTGGATACTTCTTTTGCCCTTTGGTTCTAGAATATCAAGGCAGTTTTCCTTGATAATTTCATGAAAGATGATGTCTAGGCTCTTTTTTTGATCATGACTTTCAGGTAGTCCCATAATTTTTAAATTGTCTCTCCTGGATCTATTTTCCAGGTCAGTTGTTTTTCCCATGAGATATTTCACACTCTCTTCCATTTTTTCATTCTTTTGGTTTTGTTTTATGATTTCTTTGTTTCTCATAAAGTCATTAGTCTCCATCTGTTCCATTCTAATTTTGAAAGAACTATTTTCTTCAGTGAGCTTTTGAACCTCCTTTTCCATTTGGCTAATTCTGCTTTTTAAAGCATTTTTCTCCTCATTGACTTTTTGAACCTCTTTGGCCAATTGAGTTAGCCTATTTTTCAAGGTGTTATTTTCTGTGGCATTTTTGAGGGTCTCTTTTAGCAAGGTGTTGCCCTGCTTTTCATACTTTTCTTGCATCTCTCTCATTTCTCTTCCCAGTTTTTCTTCCACCTCTCTAACTTGATTTTCAAAATTCTTTTTGAGCTCTTCCACGGCCTGAGCCCATTGAATGTTTGTTTTGGATGTTTGGGATACAGAAGCCTTGACTTCTATGTCTTTCCCTCATGGAAAGCATTGTTTTTCTTCATCTGAAAGGATGGGAGGAGATATCTGTTCACCAAGAAAGTAACCTTCTATGACCTTATTTTTTTCCCCTTTTCTGGGCATTTTCCCAGCCAGTTACTTGACTTCTGAGTTTCTTCTCCACACCCACCTTGCCTCCAGTTCTGCCCATCTACTGCTTGGGGGCAGAGAGTCCAATGCTGCTTCCCAGTCTCAGGGCTTTCAGCAGGGGTGGAGCTGCTATTCAGTGTGAGACTAAGTTCAGGTGCTCGGGTGGGGGCAGGGCTGTCACATGGGGCTCAGATCCCTCAGGGGATTTAGGTGGGGGCAGGGCTGCTATTCAGTGTGAGATTAAGCTCTGGTACTCAGGTGGGGGCAGGGCTGCCTCACAGGGCTCAGTTCCCTCAGGGGGTTTACAGGAGAACTTCAACAATGGATCCGAGTTCCTCTCTGCTTTGGGAGCCCCTGTCTGCTACTGCCTCCACTTCTGCCTCCCGATGGGGCCTGAGTTATGGGGACACCCTGCTCTCCTCTCAACCAGCCAAAAAGACTCTCATTGACCTTTGGCACTTGTTGGTGGAGGGACCTGCATGGCCACTGGAGAGTCTGCCTCTGAAGCCTGTTTGGATTTGTTCCCCTTGATGCTGTGGCCAAGGTAGGGCTGGGCTCTGCTCCGGGTCCAGTGTGTGATGGACCTTTCATGTCAGTTTGTCAGGTCTCTCTGGAACAGATATCTCCTCCACTCCATTGTTCTGTGGCTTCTGCTGCTCCAGAATTTGTTGGGAGTTCTTCTTTACAGGTATTTTATGGGCTGTGGGTTAGGAGCTAGCATATGTGTATCTTTCTACTCTGCCATCTTGGCTCCTCCCCAAAAAGATTGCATCTCAAGAAACTATATATATATATAGTCCCTATATTGTATGGTCAGGGCTTAGAGTGAAGGACTTTCCTCTTCTCTGCTTTCCTTTTAAAACCATTCATAACTTGTCTCATTTCTACCTTTGTAGTATTCTTAAACCTCAGTAGTGGTTATATTAGCATAAGAGATATAAATGCAAGCAAAAAGAAAATTTCTGTTCTCAAGGAATTTACTTTCTTAAGGCAAGATCCAATGCATAAAAAAGGAAGTTGAAAGGAAAAGTAACTTTGAGGAGAAATGGGGAAATTCAGAATGCCCTTATGACACTGCTGCCAGGGAAATGTAGACTGGCTAGACTGAGCCCCCTCACAAAATGGAGGCAATGGGAGGAAATTACTAGTGAGTGAAGGAAACAGTAGGATAGAATGTAATGTAAGAATACCACAGGGAAAAATATGTTTGAAACTAAGTAGGCCCCAGATCTTAAGGAATTGTTCATACCGAGTTTGTAGCTGAGGCATGTTATTAAAATCAAGAAAGTCAGAGGCACTAGAAGGAAAGGGGTGAATTGTCCAACCTTATCATGGCTACATTCATATAATTTTGTGTACATCCACTTGTCTAGATTCATATAGTCAAAATGCTAGGTTAGGCACTTACCACATCTCTCCTGGACAATTGCAATAGCCTTCTACTTGATTTCTCTGCCCTGTCTCTCCCCACTCCAATCCTTCCTCCTCCATTCTGTCATTTGGTGAATCTAATCAACAAGCTTTCATGTTGCTCTATTATATTATTTTCAACATCAAATATGGACTTCTCCATTTGGCTTTTAAAGGTCTTTGTAAATGATGCTTTCCTACCTTTTCCAGTCCTTTTATACTTACACCCCTCCATATGTACTATGATTCAAGAACATCTGTCTTGTTATTGTATTCATTAAACAAAATATTCTATCTCGATTCAAGAACATCTGTCTTGTTATTGTATTCATTAAACAAAATATTCTATCTCCAATCTTTATGCTTTTGAGTTGCCTATCCCCCAATTTTGGAATGCCCTACCCCTTACTTATGCCTCTTAATTTCCTTGCCTTCCTTCAAGACTCAGCACACATCCTTCTTAAAGAAGGAGACCTTTCTCAGACCACCTCAAATGCTGACAGTCATCCAATAATAAATTATCATCCATCCACTGTTCATGTACTTTATCTTACATGCATATTGATATTTGCTTTCCCTCCCCCATTAAACTGTGAGCTTTTTGTGGGCAAGCTTTTTTCTTTTCTTTTCCTCCTTCCACCCCCACCCACTCCACCTGTTCCCAGCTTTTAATATAGGGTCAGGCAAATAGGAAGTGCTTAATAAATACTTGATTGATTTATTGCAGCAACAATTGGAAGGAACAGTAGTCTTTTAATAACTTCATGAATAAATGAGAGGGCTGACAGGTAATCCGGGAAGCTAGTAAGTGACAGAGGTCAGTTTAGAACCAAGAGTTTTCTATTCTAGTTGGTCTTTTTTTTGCATATAGCTATACAATTCTGAATGTTTTCAATTGCCATCTAGTGTTAGGCCAATTAGGATCAAGCTTAGTTAATAACCACATGAGGAATTACAAAAACTACCAGGTTCTATAGGAATTAAGGCTGGAAATTAAAACATTAAAAACATCTAATAACACAGGAAAACTTGTTTTCCATTTTAAAGTGCTTATAATCATTAAATTCCTCTTTGCATATGATGACAAGGATGTGATGTTTGTTTTGGCTGCTGTAAATATCAGACAATGAAGACAAACTCCCAAAGTATTACTTTGTAAGGGTCTCAGAATCTCTTACTCTGTCATTGGCTGCAGAATATGAGAATGGAACAGATGGAAGTCACTGACATTATGAGAACCAAGAAATTGCAAAACAAAACCAAAAGAATGAAAAAATGGAAGATAATGTGAAATATCTCATTGGAAAAACAACTGACCTGGAAAATAGATCCAGGAGAAGCAACTTCGAAATTATGGGACTACCTGAAAGCCATTATCAAAAAAAGAACCTAGACATCATCTTTCATGAAATTATCAAGGAAAATTGCCCCAATATTCTAGAACCAAAAGGCAAAATAAACCTTGAAAGACTCCACCAATCACCTCCTGAAAGAAATCCAAAAAGAGAAACAGGTAGGAATATTGTACCCAAATTCCAGAGTTCCCAGATCAAGGAGAAAATATTGTAAGCAGTTAGAAACAAACAATTGAATATCGTGAAAATACAATCAGGATAACACAAGATCTAGCACATTCTACATTAAGGGATCGAAGGGCTTGGAATATGATATTCCAGAAGTCAAAGGAACTAGGATTAAAACCAACAATCATCTACCCAGCAAAATTGAGTATAATACTTCAGGGGAGAAAATGGTCATTCAGTGAAACAGAGGACTTTCAAGCATTCTTAATGAAAAGACCAGAACTGAATTAAAAATTTGACTTTCAAACACAAGAATCAAGAGTAGCATGAAAAGATAAACAGGAAAGAGAAATCAAAAAGGACTTTCTGAAGCTGAACTATTTATATTCCTACATTGAAAGATAATATTTGTAACTCTTGAGAATGTTCTCACTATTGGGGTAGTTGGAGGAATTATAGACACACACACACACACACACACACACACACACACCTCACAAAAGAGGTAAGAAAATGCTTTTTCATTGCAGGAGAAAAGGGAGGAGGTGAGAGGGAAGTAGTGAAGCTTACTCTCTCCTTGGAGGGAAATATGTACACATACACACACACACACACAGCCTATATTGAATTGTTTTTCTCCTCAGAATTGCAATTCTGAGAATTGCAATTTTTTTTGAAAATTTTTTGGCATACAAGTGGGAAATAAAAAATACAGGTAATGGGGTATAGAAATCAATCTTTAGGAAAGAGAGATAATGGGGATAAGGGAAGGGAAGTGCATGATAGAAGGGAGGGCATAATGGGGGAAAGAGTAATCAGAATTCAGGGGCAACTAAGTGGTGCAGAGGATAGAGCACCAGTGCAGGAGTCAGGAGGACCTGAGTTCAAATCTCATCTCACACACCTGACACTCACTAGCTATGTGACCTTGGGCAAGTCATTTAATCCTAATTGCCTCATTCTGGATCATCTCCAGACATCTTGATGAATATCTGGTCACTGAATTTGGATGGTACTGGAGGAGAAATGAGGCTGGTGGCCTGCATAGCCCTCCCTCACTCAAAACAAAGTCAAGTGCAAGTCATATCATTATTTCTCTGATGGAATAGTCTTCTTCAGCAACAAAGGACAAACACAATCAGAACACAAGGCATTATGGGGTAAGAGGAGAGGAGAGTTGGGTAGAAAATTTGGAAATCAGAATTTTGTGGAAATGAATGTTGAAAACTACAAATAAATAAATAAACCTTAAAAAAAAATTTCACATTTCTTATTTAGTTACCTCACTTTTACAAAAATAACTGGCCATTTTCCAGTCTTCTCTTTTAAGAAAAGAGAAATGCTTAAAATTCCCCACAGGCTATTAATATATACGTTGGCATCTACCTGGACAGAATGCTAGCCCTGGAGTCCAGAAGACTCATCTTGAGTTTAAATCTGGGCTCAGGCACTTACTAGCTCTGTGACCTTGGGCAAGTCAATTCACTCTGTTTGCCTGTTTCCTCATCTGTAAAATGAACTAGAAAAATATACCAGCAATCACATTGGCATACCCATGATGGCAGCTAACACCAGTTCTTAGATCTGCTTTACTACAAAAGATAGATGTTTAAGAGTTCAGCAATATTCTTTTTAAATTACATTCACTAGTTCAGGGCAAAAGTTAGCATCTTGAACTTCAGAGAATATACAAACAGAGAAAAAAATACACAGAAAAATAAAGACCAACAGACAGGACTCTACTGCCTGAATTAAAGTAATATTGTTACAAATTTTGTTTACACTTGTGGATAGAGAAAACCTTTACATCTGAGCAGTCAAGGACCTCTGAACATACAGCCACTTAGAGTCTCAATCAGGAAATCACAAGATTCCTCTTATATGTGAGCCCAGCAAAGCAAAATACCAACTCAGAGTGTGTATACACTTTTCAGAGCCAAAAGGCATCATAACCCTCATGACTCAGAGCCTAATTAGAAATTAGCAAAAGGTATGAAAGTCTTCATACAAGCAAGCTTCCTCTAAGAAAATTTCCCCCAAGCAAGCTTCCCTTCATAATAGGCCACATGAGGTCTATTTATGGGCAGGGGAGATCTTATATCACATTAACATTACAAGAAGGAAATGACAAACTACTCCATTACCTTTGCTAAGAAAACCCCAAATGGGGTCATGAAGTTGGGAACAACAGAAAAAAGAAAAATGAATAACACCAAAATTAGTACTCATTAAATTTCATATCCAGGAAAAAAGAAGAGAGAATTATAAAGAAACAAGAAAAGGAGAAAGAAAACAAAACTTAATGAATATGATCTAAATGAAGCAATCATCCATTTTTCTTTGAATGTTTCTCATTTTTCTTCAAGTTTAAACTTTTTAAATTATTCTTATGATTTCTTTTAATTTTTTTTTGTTTTTAATCCTTCTATTTTTTTCTTTATACTATCATTGTCTTTTTAGTGTCATTCACTAAAACTTGACTCCAGCATAACGATGTTATTTCCATCCTCTTCGAGGACGAAGAACCACAACCACTATCATTGTGATAAATAGACTGATACACTCATTATAAATTTAATATATATGTATATATTATATATATTATATATATATATAATGTCTCCATTTATTGCCTTAGAAAGTACTATTTTATACTTATTAACTTCAGTGTGATTGTCTGCCAAAGCCACTTTGTGTTTGGTCAAAGGTTAAGTAATCAAAGACAACAATATTGGGACAGTGAAGCTTTGTTTTCCATAGCTATGCTAAAAGTGTGGGGTGTGTAACATCAAGGGAAAGAATTATTATATTTTGGTCTTTGTGCCTGTAGTATCTAGCACTAGTTGGCACTAAATAATCATATATTTTATGTAATTGCTGATATATGAGTGAAATGAAGCAAGAAACTTAAGTGCCTAGGTAAAGAAGGATGTAGCAAAATGTTCTCTGTAGATATGCAATGTAGGTTCAAATCACCTCTTCCATTTACTACTCATGTAGTAGTACTACTACTCAAAACCTGCATAACAAAATCATCGAACCATTCTGTGTCTCATTTTCCTCTTCAGTGAAATGAATTGGCTATACTAGATTATCCATTAAGCAATTCCAAGCTCAAAATCATGTGTCGAAGTCAGAAATGTGACAGATAACTGAAGCTTCAATGAAGTCAACAGAAAATCATGTATATCGTACAAAGTTGACCTGAGATATATCTATTATCTTGGTTATATGAACTTCTTCTGCGTTCCAGTATTGCAAGCATATTTGATGTAAAACTTAGAGTTGTGACTTGGGGAAGTTAGAAAGAACCTTGTTTTCTCAGAGACCAGGGGAAAAATGATAGTCCAGTTAGCTAAAGGAAACACAGTAGAATAAAATTAGGAAATCAAATTATCTGTCAAAGTGAACAAAGCCAGACAATGCGACTGGTTGTGTCCTATAAATATTCTGTAAGACCAAATTTCAGCCCATAATAAATTACCTTAAAATCACATGACTGGCCAGGTATATAGTGATTTGGAAGACTCATAATGTTTAAAGATAAAGTGCTCAGAGAATTGGGAGCAAGGCTTCCCAAAGACACAACCCAAACATGACAAACTCTTTAATTCTTTGAGTAGAAAAAGCAGAAAAAAAATAGAAAACATAACCTTTTGCTCAGAGGTTTTAGTTGCCATAGTTCTTTTCATTCTTCTTCTTCTTTTACTAGTTGTACCAATCCTTCCCAAGATTGACAAAGTTAAGTATTTTTTGGTTACTATGCTTGGTAGATTAATTGCATTTGCTTCTTAAATCAGTATCCTTTAAGTTAAATGAAAACCAAATCATCATACATATTGTGTACTTGATGGGTTTACGAACTAAAAATTTGTTTCTATAATTATCTGGGTGTATCTGTTTTATCAATTTTTGTTTGAAAAGATAAAATTACCCCTTATGAGCACTTAAAAAAAAAAACAAAACTAGTCACTGTCTTTATTCCCTATATATTGTTTACTACTGCCATCATCTTTGACATTTGAAGTATGTGTTTGTACACAAAAAAACTAATTATGATTTCATATTTAGCGTTGGAAAAGACACAATTGATTTACTGCTAAAGTTTTTACACGTGAAAAGTCATCTATGATGTTAGTGTGTTCAACTCTGCAAGGTTAAAATGAGAATGGGCTTAAGTAAGCATTTACATAGATTTTTGGGATGAGCTATTCAAGGCCATGAAACTAACCAGACAATTGCTTCATTTCATGTTGGCAGGATATTTTTTCCCCTCTTTAGTTATGTTCCTTCCTTCCTTTCAAGCTCAGTAGTGCAAACACTGAAGCCTTGTTCTGTGAAGGGGAGAAAATGTTCATTCTGCCCTGTACTATCTTCAGTGATCAAAATAACTTCCCGTTTAAGCAAAGAATCATTTAATTAAAGTAAATTGTGTAAACCTACAGATGGTTATCATAGAAAAATTCAGGCCACTTTCAGTGATCAGCTCCTTCCCCATCCCAAATTTGACACCATTGATTTTGAAGGTAGGGTCTATTGCCAGCACAATATTCACATCACTGGTAGTGACTGAATATTCCAGAGTAGTTCTCAATCACAAAGTATAACAGACTCTTCATACAGAAGGCAGAATGAAAGCATTTATTCAGACACTAGAAAGCAAATTCCAAAACCAAAAAGTTAAATCTGTTGTGGTAGCCAAGAAGTCAATACACATTAGCACTACTGGGAACAAAGGCATTCCCAAGCTTCCCCGACCCTGACCTTCTCACAAGCAAACACCCATGAACCTTGCTGGGTCTGCTGGTCTGCACCCTCTCTCCTCTGCCTCAACTACTCTTACTAACCCACTCCAGCTCTGCTCCACCCTTTCTGTTCCACCCATTTAGCAAGTTCCTCCCACCACACATAACTTAGACTTCCAGGTGATTTAAGCAAGTCACATGGTCCTATTAATGAATGAGAAAGTATTTCCATTTAAATTGCTGCTACATAGGGTTAAATTTAGACATTGTATTCTTACATAGTGGCTGACAGATCTGATGGATAATTTTTGATGCATGATTTCACTCCACAGGCTTATTAAAACTGCCCTTTTCAAAGTTCTTCCCAGTCTAAAAGGATTAGAAATGATGGAGGAATATAATTGTCCCAAATGACAAGATCATGAACACTTTCACAAAGTTGTCTTTGCTAAGCTTGTTAAGACGGACTTCCTATTCTGAAATATATCCATTAGGTCTTGTAGAAGAAATGAAGTGAATCTGAACATATGCTCCCAGTAAAAGAGTTTTTCAGTGCCTCTTATAGTAAATTAGAAATATGAGAAAGAAGGTAAGCATACAGGGAACATCTACAAAATTACCTAGCTGGCTCTTCTAGAGAGTATTTCAAAATATATCATTTTCTCATATATACATACTATTTATTTAAGAGTAAAATTCTGGGTTTGTTTTGTTCAAGACTGTAACTCAGTCAACCACTTGATAATTCATTAGGTTGGTTACATGAATGTCATATGACCTACGTTGCTTTGACAATTCATTTTTGGGTATTTAAGATCCCTTGAATTTTTGAAGTATAACCTAGATTTATAAACCAGAACATGGACACTTCTCTTTAAATGTCCTTCTACTTTGCTCTTTCCCTTTCCTCTCTCTTCTTTTCTTTAAATGCCTTCAATCTTTATAAAGCAATCTGGTTTCACCTTGATTTTTTTGAAGAATTTTCAAATCTTTTATCTTCTCATTATCTATTGATAATATAGAAAATTACATGTACTGAATTCATAGGTAGACAAATACATTCATAAATCCATTGTGGTACAATCTTTTAGATTTCTTCTATCTTTCCTATTATCCCTTGGCCCCACATCTTTGCTCCAGTTAAGGAAAATAGTAGAGGGTCAGATTATTTTTAAAGGAAAAGAGCTGAGTTATTACTGACCTCTCAATAAATAAATTGATAAATCTTTTGCCAGGAATGGGAAATGGTATTTGTTCATTTGGGAGAGAATGATTTGTAGAATTCAGGATAACTAGTACAATTCCAATGTACCTTTTTCTTTTCTTTCTTTCTTTTTTCTTTTCTAGAGCAAGTAGGTGTTCCCAGCTGGGTTGTATATAGACAAAATCCAAATTGTTATGGCACAGCTCAAGTTTAATTTTTAAAATTCTAGAAAAAAACAAACACCAGTGTTTGAGGGTTAATACTTGTTATTTCACTGCTGTATGGAACTCCCAATGAGGAAATTGTTGCTACTCTTGGAGACTGGCAACATTTTTAAATGCATAGATTACCCTAGGGCACAGAAATGATAGGTGACTTTCACAGTCATGTAAGCGGTGTATGTTGAACTTGAACTCATGTTATTCTGACTTTTCATCTAAGCTTCTATACTTTATTCTATGATTCTTCTCTCAATTAAGAATGCAATTAAAATGAGAGAAAAAATAGATGGCAATAGATTAAAGCAATTCAAAATCGACATCATCATCACCATCATTATAAAAATAAAATGAAGACTGGATGTAAAATTATATAAAACTAGATATTATATATTATGTAAAACTGGATAAAAAGAACATTGACTTATATCTTTAAGTAATTCTTGTAGAAATTAGACCAAAGTAAGCTAACAAAATGAGCTTATTTTACATTCAATTAACAGAATGGGATTTTGGTACTAATAGTTGACTCACTAAGTTAGTGTATGTAAAGAACTTTGTATCTCTTGTTTTATATGATTAATTTTCTTCCACAAATAGCCCACTAATTTACAATTTTACCAAAAATATTACTTATAACTATTTCTTCATCACTTTAGAAGAATCAAAGTTCGTTGTTCATAACTATCATTGATAATAAGATGTGTGTAAAGAGTACCTCAGTTTTGTTCTAACTTGTATTTATTTGGTTAATAAAGGTTTGTACAGTCTTTTAGGTAATACATTCAAGAAGCATTTATGAACTACCTACTAATGTCTTAGACATTGTACTAGTAACTGAAAATGCAAAGAGTGATAAATTTGCCTTTTTAAAAATTTTGTGAATTGCCTATTTGTATTACTTAACTATCTGACTCCTTGGCAAATAACCATTATTCTAATAAATTTATGTTATTTCCTCATCAATCCCAAATTTAATATTAGAATCAGATTGGAAAAAGGAGATGGGCCAGTCATGCATAAAGAGTGAGGCACAGAAGACGAGCAAACTGAATGCGAGACTAGTTACTTTATTGGTAAAAGAACTGGAGGAAAGCCTCTATCTTATTGGATAGATTTTTGATGGAAATATTTTGAACGGCCATAAAAAAGTCTCACATTGTGAAGAGATGTAGATAGGTTAATGAATCCATCAAAGGATAAATATTGATATCTATTAATGATTGCCCCCAATTTTTCTTTCTTTTTTTATTTTTCACAGCAAATTATTTCAAATACATTTCTCATTGTAGTCTAATCAAATCCATCCAATTTTGTCTTCAATATTTTCTCTTTTTTTGAAATATGGGAAATTTTCTTCCTCCTTATATTGATACATATAAAAATCAATTTCACTAATCAAATGGACCTTCATGGTCATGATTTTATAACAGATCTTTGTCTTTAATAAAATTACTGAAATTAAATTTTAATCTCTTTAGCATAATTAAATACCACAGCAGTCTCATTTACTTCTTAGCTCCTTTACTCATGGTACAACCAGTGGGGAAAAAGACTCACTCAAGAATATAACTCTTCATATATGGAAATAAAGTGTTATTTCAACTAAAAAGTATATCCATAGTTTGATTTAGTATTTTGGTGTATAAAATATTTGAGATAGATAAACATTTCAATATAGTTTCTTTAAAAAAAACCACAATGGGCGTATGTGTACTTCTGTTAGTAAGCTGACTCAGAACACCTGATCTTGAATACATGAGCTGACTTACCCACCATTAGTTAGTTCTTTGTCAGCCGAGGACTTTATTTCAAGTCATATTCATATGTTTCTTTGTTCTTTTTGTTATATTTTTAATTATGTGATTCTTAAGAACAATTACAAATAAATATACAAAAATTTGAATTTCTAAAGACTTCTAGCAGCAGTTGTTAGTATGGGAAAATCAAGGGGTTCAAGATCAAGCATGTACACATAGTGAAACAAAATAAGTTAAATCACTGCTTGAAAGAAAGTGTGGTTGACGATGAAACATAAACATAGAACTAACAAATACTATCATAAAACAGACTACTTAGTCATCAGTAAACCAGCAAAGTCTTTCAAAGGAATCTAGCCTGAAGGTTATTGATTCCTATATAATAGGGTACAGGCTTCTTGAGGCTAGAAAAGCAATGAAAAGACCAGTAAATCCCATCCACCCCTATTTCAAAAAAAAGTAGTAACCATCATTTAAAAAAAAAAAAAAGAATAAAAAGGACACACTTGTCATGGGCCTGGGTAAGCACTATTAATGAAACTCCCTTTAACCCACTTTTTTTTAAACTTTGTTCAAAGCTATGTACAAAAATTAGTGTCAGAAGCTTGTAAAATGTTGTCATCTACACCAGATTATAAAAAAAAAAAAGCCACACTGTAAATGTGTTTTGGGGAAATTTTACTTCTAGTAGACTTATATGTCTTATCCCTACTGTGGAAATGGTAAATAAATAAATATATTGATATGCTAAGGATGAGGTTTATTTCTGCATTTCAGATATTGCTAAATGGAAATGGGATACTGCAAACATCACGTTGTACTGTTGCATATATCACAAAAGATAAAGAAATGTATCCATGAGATGCAAATGACCCAAGCACTTACCTGGTTGAAATTCCATTGAAAACCTATGTGCTATCTTCAAGGTTTCTCATCCTGGTATATAAGCTGCTCAAAGACAGTGACTAGTTTGCTTGTCTCTATTTGAATTCCCTGTGTTTATCATATTGACACATAAAAAGTACTTAATGAATGCTGTTTGCCTTCATTCTGAAGAATTAAATAATATAGGTTAAAATCATATGGACTCAATGCTAAATTGTGTAAAAAAGTGATTGTAGTTAAATGAGGGTATATTATATATCAAAAGACTTTCTAAAGGAATATAGCAATTTATAATGTTTATTCAATATGCTAACCTATTTAATTTTTAAAAAATTAATTCCAAGAATCCACACACCGTTCCCAATGTGCTACAATACAGTTGCCAGAATAATAATTGTTCTTCCTCAATCCATAGCCTACTAATACCTTTATGATGGCAAGGGAGTGACCCTTGATTCTTTAAAAAAAAGTATCAGAGAAATATAAGCTCTAGCCTAACAAGATGAAAAAATTTCAACTATGCCTAAAATAATGTGAGTCTGTCACTGTCACTTTATTTAAATACTGAATACTTGGTAGTCAGAAGACTGGCCATGAGTTGATCATTCTTTTTTCAGCCAACTGAATATATAGAGCAAGTTATTAAGGCAGGAGGCAATAAGACTCATATCAGAGGCAAGAGTATCTATACTGATGAAATTATGGATGTGCTAAAATATTGGAGTAAGGATGAATTGACTCTCTGATTTATAAGCCTGAGCACGTGAGCACTAGAAAGGGAATTGTGGTCTTAATTCCATAATTATCTTTCAAAAGGACATTCTTTTGAGAATGCCCTCCATTTACATGTAAAAGCAATGTTTCACATTACTTTTTAAAATCTGAGTTCTTAATTCTCTCCTTTCTCCCTCCCCAAACCCCATGATTGAAAAGGCAAGCAATTTAATACAGGTTACACATATGTAGTCAAACAAGACATATTCATAAAAGTCACATTGTGAAAGAAAATATAGACAAAAAAAATCTCAAGAAAAATAAGTAGAAACAAAGTATGCTTCAATCTGCGTTGAGAGACAATCATTTTTTTCCCCTGGGGATGGATAGGATTTTTCATCACAAGTCCTTCAGAGTTGTCTTGGGCAGCTGTATTGCTGCTAATAATTAATTTATTCACAGAATGACTTACAATATAACTATTATTTTGTGCACAGTAAAATTTCACTTTGCATCACCTCATACTGACCTTTCCAAGTTTTTCTGAGAGCATTCTGCTCATCCTTTCATATTTAATTAATTAATTACATTTATATTTCATGATTAATTTGTTTAATTTCATAGAATATATTCCATCATGATCATGCAGCACAACTTGTTCAATCACTCCCCAATTGATGGGCATTTCCTCAATTTCTAATTCCTTGCCCTCAGAAAAGACTTGCTATAAATGCTTTCATGCATATAGTTCCTTTAGCTTTTTTTTAAATCCTTTTTAGGATACAGACCTAATACAATACCAATAGTGATATTGCTAGGACAAAGGGTATGCATGTTTTTATAACCTTTTAGGAATAGTTCCAAAGTGCTCTACAGAGTGGTTGAATCAGGTCACAACTCCACCAATAGTACATTAATGTCTCATTTTCCATACATCCCCTGCAACGTTTGCCATTCACCTTTTCGCTCCTGTTATCTAATGTAATAGATATGAAGTAGTACCTCAGAATTGTTTTAATTTGAATTTCTATAATCTATAATGAGAGTATTTTTTATATGACTATAGATAGCTTTGGTTATTTCATCTGAACCTGACTATATCTTTTCATCATTTTCCAATTGGTGAATGGCTCTCTCTCTCTCTCTCTCTCTCTCTCTCTCTCTCCTCTCTCTCTCTCTCTCTCTCTCTCTCTCTCTCTCTCTCTCATACATATATATATATATGTATATACATATATATATATACATGCACACATGCATATATACATACTTATATAGAAACCAATGATATGAAGATCTTTGATGAGGAAAATTATTTAAATTTGCCAAATAAAACCTAGAGTCCCTCCCTATATTTCTTCTCTCTACAAAGAAGTAAGTGGTTGGGTATTAGACACTCAATCATTTCTATGTGTTTGTCTGGTAGTCTTACTATATTGATGGAGAGCTAATTTTCCTGTCTTTTTTCTCTCATGACTCCCATTATTTCTGTAGTCAGTATCCTGCTCCTCTACTATTGGATGCATGTTTCATTGGTATGCCTGCCTGCTGGCCCTGACAGATTTCTATGTTCACCCTTAGAGCTCCTCAACATCTGCTGACTTCCCCCTGTTTCCTAGTTTAAATACTGCTCCATATGCATTCTTCAGGGTTTATCGATTCTTTTCTCTGGAGAGTGTCCTACACTTCAAGTGAAGAATTTGAAAAGATGGAGTGTAGTATAATAAGTTCTTTGTTGTCTGGCCAAAGCTCAAAAAGGGTACTAGACTTGTACATGTAGCCAGGCCTAAAAAGGGTGTTATGAGATACAAGAGACTGAAGGTAGCCATGTAGATACTAGGGTAATAGAGTGTCTATTTCTGACTTATTTATTTGCTACAGAAGCTGAAGGTTTGAAACTAAATTCAAAATGCCAATATTTCAGAAAGCTGACTTACTAGAAAATAAATTAACCTATAAGCCAACATAGCAAAGAGATAAGGTAAACACTGATGTTTAAAGTACAATTTTACCTTTACTGGTCCTGGAAAAATATAGCTAATACCCCATAGAGCATTGTACTTCAGGAAACTACATGCTTCAGATAAGTATGCTTTATGTAGAATAAAAATTCAGCTCTCTATCTGACTCAATCTACATGAATTTGATATCATTATCTGTGGATTTAGAAATTAATATTCAGGATAAGGAGAAAAATCTCAGCTCTCTGAATTTCAAATATTTAGCTCTACATATTCATGGTAAGTTTCATTAATTAATATATTTATTGGACCTCAGGGAAAGGAAAAGAAAGGTCATATAAGATCCTTGCCTTCAAGAGCTGACAAAGCTTTTGGACAGGAAAAATATGCACCTTTCCAACAGTTAACTTACAATATTATGAATGCTATTTTAATTAGGAATATTTGAAAGCATTTGAGGACACTGACATCATGAAATCGCTGTCTTAGCCACTTTATTATGGTGGTGATGTGTAACAGTCATTGATAAATATAAACTGGATGAGGAGTGAGGAAGGAGAAGGGGGGTATGGCATAGTGCCTACTATGTGCCACACACTGTGCTAATGTTTTAAAAGTATTATCTCACAACAACCTAGCAAGGTAGGCACTGTCATTATTCCCATTTCATAACTGAGGAAACGCAGGCTGAGACAGTGTAAATTTTCTTGGTCAATGTCAAACAGTTAGTGAGAATCTGAGACCAGATTTGAACTCAGAACTTCCTGACTCCTAGTACAATGCTCAATCCATACAGTATATCCACTGCACCACCGAGCTAACTGTAGATGATTTCTAACTTTTCTTCCTACTGAAGATGAATCACCCTTATTCAAAGTTTTTAAATAAGGATATTAGAAGGGTTTCCATTCCTCAAATGAAATGAATTTGCAAATATTTCTGGAATAAACTTCCACTGCTAACAGTAACTAGAATGACCTAACAGAATGATTGATATTTGTATAGTACTTTAATGTTAACAAACAAATTTGCATCAAATTCCTGTATCAAACATGTGAAATTAGCACTAAAGGTAGATATTGGCTTCCATCACAGGACAATAGCTCAAAAGATAAAAAGAATCTGAGAAACAATCTAATTCAATCTTTTTTTTTTTAAAGAGGAAGTATAGAAACTGAAGTCTGAGTGACTTACCCATGGTCATAAAGCTGATAAGCATCAAAAAAAGATTGGAATCCAGGTTATTCCTGAGTTCATGTCCAGTGTGCTTCTCACTATACCTCATTGCTTCCCAAGCAAAGGCTTGTGTATATCTGATTTGTCTTAGAAATCTTCCACAAAACTGAACAGAAAGCAGGCTAGCAATGTGGTACATCAATGGATAGGAAGAGAAAAAAGAGCAAACAGGTAAAAACACACACACATATGTGTATCTGTCTGTCTGTCTGTATGTATGTGTGTATCGCATATGAATTCTTTGCTGATATATTCCTAAGGGAACAATGTGGAGAAAGGTAAGATATAGAGTGTGATCAGTAGCAAAACTAGTTGTGCAAAATACAGCTTTTCTGCAAATATATGGTAATAACTTTTGCCGTGATTCTTTTCTTTACCATATTTCACATGGCTTAGGAATGTTTTAAAGTCAGTGATCCTATCAACAACGAAAACTGACCCCTAAATTGAACAACAGCAACAACAAAAGAATGGAGAGAGGGTTTTGTGTATTCTAGGTAAGCTCCTACATAAGAAATGGTAGGTCACGGTCATTTTGCAAAACGCAAATGGAAAGGAGAAATCCTGGGCAGTGATGTCACTGAAGCTCCTTAGGCCAGGAATAGATTATCCATCTCAGGGCAAAACAATATTCTCTGAATAAAGCAAAGTGGGATAAGCTGTCTTCCATCCTCCCAAGTATGCCCCAATTCCACTTTTTATTTTCAAATTTCCTGTTTCATAGCTTTAGACAGAATAAGAGCTTCTAGAATTAAAAGTAGTGATATTCAATTTTCTGCTTATCAAAAACAATTTCAATGTAATCCTATGTACAAATTCAATGGAATTTTTGGAGACAATTTTTAATCATGAACTAATTTATAATCATTTATATTCTTTCCCCAAAAGAGAAATAGTTTTTTTTAAAGCAAAAACACAAACATTTAAATAAAACTTCAAAGCTTTTCAAGGTCATTCTTTCAACCCAATGTAATTTCCTTCATAGATTTATGGCTATATAGTTGTTTTGTGTGTGTATGTGTGTGTATGTGCCATAATACTCATATCTGCACAGCACTTAGTAGCATCCTTTGAATTTATTATCTCACTTAGGACTTACAAATGTCTGATAGGTACAGCAATTATCATAATTTCCACTTTATGGAAAAAATGAGATTTAGATATATTATGTGGCCATGTATACATGTTCATATATCTAGTAAGTATTCAAGGTAAAAATCAAACTAATGCCTTTCTGATTCCAGGTCTAGCACTACAAAATTATATCATACTATTCCTTATTTAGTCCCAAAATAAAACTAATTATTTTAATGAAAGGAAAACTTTAATCATCCTCTAGAATTTTTGAATTTTCACTTGATATTGCAGTGTACATATGTGTTTATGTATGTATGTGTGTACATGTGTATTTTCATGTTATATATTTAGATGTGTTATATATCTGGAACACTTTTAAAACTGTGTGCATGTATGTATGTATATATGTATACATATACACATGTATGCAATACATATATGTGCATATATTATGCATACATATATATTTGTAACACCTCTAAACTTGTTATTTTTTCCTAAAGCTATTGCATTAAAAGTAAAGAAAACACTTTCTAGAAACATAAAATCACAATTTTATTTTATTTTATTTTTTTAATTTAAATTAATTTATGTAACTTTTTACATTCATTTTCACAAAATTTTGGGTTCCAAATTTTCTCCTCTTTTGTCTCCTCCCCCCACCCCAATACACTGAGCATTCTAATTTCCCTTATCACCAATCTGCCCTCTCTTCTATCATCCCCCACTTCCCTTGTCCCCATCTTCTCTTTTGTCCTGTAGGGCCAGATAACTTTCTATTCCCCATTACCTGGGTTTCTTATTTCCTAGTAGCAAGACCAATACTCGACAGTTCCTAAAACTTTGAGTTCCAATTTCTTCCCATCCCTCCCCACCCATTCCCTTTGGGAAGGCTGGCAATTCAGTGTAGGCCACATCTGTGCAGTTTTGCAAATGACTTCAATAATAGTCATGTTGTGTAAGACTAACTATATTTCCCTCCATCCTATCCTGCCTCCCATTGTTTCTATTCTGTCTTTTGATCCTGTCCCTCCCCAAGTGTTGACTTCAAATTGCTCCCTCCTCCCATTGCCCTCCCTTCCATCATCCCCCCACCCTGCTTATCTCCTTCTCCCCCACTTTCCTGTATTGTAAGATAGGTTTTCATACCAAAATAAGTGTGCATTTTATTCCTTTCTTTAGTCGAATGTGATGAGAGTAAACTTCATGGTTTTTTTCTCAGCTCTCTTCTTTTTCCCTCCACTAAAAACTCTCCTGCTTGCCTCTTGAATGAGAGATAATTTACCCCACTCCATTTCGCCCTCTCTCCTCCCACTATATTTCTCTCTCACCGTTTACCTTAATTTCTTTTAAGATATGATCCCACCCTATTCAATTCACTCTCTGCTTTTTGTCTCTGTGTGTGCGTGCATGTGTATATGTGTGTGTAATCCCACCAACTACCCAGATACTGAAAAGTTTCAAGAGTTACAAATATTGTCTTTCTGTGTAGGAATGTATACAGTTCAACTTTGATAAGTCCCTTATGACTTCTCTTTGCTGTTTACTTTTTCATGCTTCTTCTCATTCTTGTGTTTGAAAGTCAAATTTTCTTTTCAGCTCTGGTCTTTTCATCAAGAATGCTTAAAAGTCCTCTATTTCATTGAAAGACCATATTTTCCCCTGAAGTATTATACTCAGTTTTGCTGGGTAGGTGATTCTTTAGCCCTAGTTCCTTTGCCTTCTGGAATATCCTATTCCATGCCCTCCTATCCCTTAATGTAGAAGCTGCTAGATCTTGTGTTATCCTGATTGTATTTCCACAATACTGGAATTGTTTCTTTCTAGATGCTTGCAATATTTTCTCCTTGACCTGGGACTTCTGGAATTTGGCCACAATGTTCCTAGGAGTTTCTCTTTTTGGATCTCTTTCAGGCGGTGATGACTGGATTCCTTCAATACTTATTTTGCCCTCTGGTTCTAGAATATCAGGGCAGTTTTCCTTGATAATTTCATGAAAGATGATGTCTAGGATCTTTTTTTGATCATGAGTTTCAGATAGTCTCATAATTTTTACATTGTCTCTCCTGGATCTATTTTCCAAGTCAGTTGTTTTTCCAATGAGATATTTCACATTATCTTCCATTTTTTCAGTCTTTTGGTTTTGTTTTGTGATTTCTTGGTTTCTCATAAAGTCCTTATCCTCCATCTATTCCATTCTAATTTTGAGAGAGCTATTTTCTTCAGTGAGCTTTTCAACCTCTTTTTCCATTTGGCTAATTCTGCTTTTGAAAGCATTCTTCTCCTCATTGGCTTTTTGAACCTCTTTTGCCAATTGAGTGAGCCTATTTTGCAAGGTGTTATTTTCTTCAGCATTTTTTTCGGTCTCCTTTGGCAAGGTATTGACCTGTTTTTCATGCTTTTCTTGCATCTCTCTCATTTCTCTTCCCAGTATTTCCTCCACCTGTCTACCTTGATTTTCAAAATCCTTCTTGAGCTCTTCCAAGGCCTGATCCCATTGGATATCTATTTCAGATGTTTGGAATACAGAGGCCTTGACTTCTATGTCTTTCCCTGATGGTAAGCCTTGTTCTTCCTCATCAAAACAGAAAGGAGGAAACATCTGTTCCCCAAGAAAGTAACCTTCTATGGTCTTATTTTTTTCCCTTTTCTGGGCATTTTCTCAGCCAGTTACTTGACTTCTGAGATTTCTCTCCACTCCTGCCTCACTAGTGCTTGGAGTCTGAGATTCAAATGCTGCTCCCCAGCCTCAGGGCTTTCAGCCGTTGGCCTGGCTGCTATTCTGTGTAAGAGATTAAATTCAGGTTCTCAGGTGGGGGCAGGGCCTCCTCCTAGGCCCAGTTCCCTCAGGGGGCTTATGTGAAGATCTTCTGTAATGGACCAGAGCTCCTGTCTGCTCCGGGAGTTCCTGGCCACTGCTTCCCCCTCCACTTCCTTCTGAGGGAGCCTGAGTTATGGAGACACCTCTCTCCTCTCTCGGCCAGCCCAGAAGTCTCTCTCACTGACCTGTGTACTTGTGGGTGGAGGGACCTTCCAGGCACCAGAGATTCCATTCCTGAAGCCTTCTCGGATCTGCTCCTCTCGGGGCTGAGAGGCCAAGGCAGGGCCGGGCTCTGTTCCTGGTCCAGAGTGTGGCGGACCTTTGGTGACAGTTTTTCAGGCTTCTCTGGAACAGAAATCTCCCCCACCCCACTGCTGTGCAGCTTCCACTGCTCCAAAACCCATTGGGAGTTCTTTTTATAGGTAATTTATGGGCTGTGGGTTCGGAGCTAGCTTATGCGAATCTTTCTACTCTGCCATCTTGGCTCCTCCCTGCTAAAATCACAATTTTAAATCATATTTGTTTTGAGAAACCATGGAGAAACTTGGATTTTCTATTATAATTGAAAAAAGTGAAACAAGGACACAAATTTCATGTTTGTTTTTTTTTTCCCTTTAAAGTCAATCCTTTTAAACAACCTAAAGATCATAAGATGTTTGTTCATGGATAGACTCCTTTGATAGAAGGGAAAAATTAGCTATAGGAGTATTATTTGTAACCTGGTGAGATGTTACACTTCATATCTATAATATGAAATGGAAACATAAGTTAAAATTATTTTGGTGTCAATCCCAGGGTATTTAATATTGTGTCATCTGACCTTAAGGATTCGACTTCTTTCCTTTTATTTTCCCCATTTTAGAATTTTACTGATTTCAAGTACTCATTTTAGCAAATCTCTAGTATTTATTGACCTTATAGGGTCTTCCTTAGCCAAACTGAATGTTTGTCTGCCACTAAATGACCATGGAAATACAATCTGTCATTTCTAAATTTCAACATCTAGCTTCCTAGATATTCAGAAGAATATCTTATTTCTCACTCTTTCCTGCTTCATTGACTTACTGCAACATGATTTGGCCAAGCACATGAATGTAATTCTGATATCTACTCCTGAAAACCTATTATCTCCTTGCCACAGTATATACAACATTGAATCCATACACCAAAAATCAATAATGCACTATAATGCTATTATCTAGAGTGTCAATGTTAAAAAGTCATCTCATTTTCATTCTTACTCCTGATCTGCAAGCAACTAACAGCAGTTCATTGAATATCACTGGGGAATGACACAGCTCCCAGATTTACTATTAATGGTCAATGCTATGGAAAATCTGATGGAATAACTGAGATCTCTTAGTCATTGAAATAAAGCTGACTTATTTTATCAGGATTAACCTGTCAATTATTTTAATAATTTAATCTCTTCCCATCTGGGAAGAATAAATTCCATGGAGTCAGAGAATGTACAAAATCATCCTCCTGTATACCACATGCCCCGCCCCCCTCCCTCTGCAATTGAATTTAGGAGTTTTTATGCATAACACAGCATGCAGCACCACTAGCTATACCACTTTACCTAGATATATCTAAAGAAAAATGTTTTGGGTAGGTTTTATTGTTCTGTGTTTGAGGGAAGTCTAGGTATTGTGAATAACTAGTCTTGCTTCAGAGCCATACCTCCATTTCTTCTTATCTGCAAGGTACATTTGCTTAGGAATGTATTGAGACCTTCCATTGATACAATCTTGCCCAATCTCTCTTAGGAAAATACCTGACAATATCCTGAGAAAGGTCATTGAGATCTCAATATTGACTCCAAACTATCAGTCCTTTTGACTGGAAAGGGTGGACTTTCCAGATCTCAGTAATGAAGTCATTGACAAAGTTCCCAAATATGGTTAAATAATTGACATAAGCTGAGTTTTAATGGGAACTTCTATGGTTCTAGAGATACCAAGAGTTTGTCTACACTGCCTGAGACAATGTTTGCGACAAAAACCATCCCTATCTAGTCTTTTGCAGTGTCATAAGAGAGGCAGACATACTTTCTATGGCAGTAGTCACTATTCAAGTATAGTTTTTCACCCTAAGGAACAAGATTGCTTGTTTCAGTTAAAGTTCAGCTTTGAAACCTCAGAAAGTTCCTACAACATTTGAATCTTTAATGTATAAGGTATGACAATATATGACTTGAGGTTATAGAAGTGGTATCGCTATTTAGATAGAAAAAGATCTCTGGTCACCATAGTTACTTAGAAAACTACAAATTATTATTTTACTTACCCAGGGTCACGCGGTTAGTATCTGAGACTAGACTTGAACTCAGGAAGATGAGTCTTCCTGAATCTAGGCTCACCACTCTATTTGCCCTCTAGGGGCCCTATACTGTATTTTTAATTGCTTTTGTTAAATATTTTCCATTAATATTTTAATCTAGATTGGGGTGATGAAGGTTTTTGCAGCTGTGTTTGACACTTCTGGGGTAGAGTTTAAGACATTGTTGCTATCCTCCTCATCATTTTTTCCTCTAAAATTTTATATTTCTGTTCCTTCTAGGTGACTAGGACATGAAGGAGCTACATTATATCACAGATAGATTCAAATAGATACAGTTGACGTGTAAAAAGCATCATCTTCACGGGATGTGGTGTCTAAATAAACATGAAAATTAAGAGAACCTTCAGACTACCAGTAATCTCAACCAAACTGACATGAACCTAACATTGTATTTTAATTATTATCACCTATATTCTAAGTCACCATTTCCAGCGGACAGACTGATGCTGTTGTTTTTCCTTTGTCCTCAAAGAGCACCATGGCACCAGAAAGTGATGCTCTGACACCAAATAATTTGGATTTTTTTGCACAGCTGTGCAAAGTCACCAGTCTCACTTTCTCCTTTGAAGCTATCTTGGTCCGGTGGCAAGATATAGATCAAGATAACTAAAGATGACCTGTGATGCAGCGGGACACTTTGACCTTTATAATCTGAGATCTTTCCCGGGTCTAGTGTTTGATTAAGTCAATGCCCATTCAGTGATGAAGGCTAGGTAAGAAATGAAGCAAAACGTGTGCTGTGTGTGTGTGTGTGTGTGTAAACAATGATAAAAAAATCAGAATGTTGACACCTAGTGAATCAGTCATCTAAATAAACTTTTGAGAAGACCTATCTTTGAAGCTAAGTTTGATAGCAAATCTCTGCTATAAAGGGTCATGTGATGGCTCTGCAGCAGACCAATTGCTCATACTCATACTCAAAGGAGTGGTCTGCCATGTCTGATTCATCTCTGTTCCCGCCTCAATCAGGTTGCATCATAATACTTGAATAACATGTCATGAGGACCAGCTCAAAGTCCTTCTATATACTGTTATCTGAAAAACTGAAAATACTTATTGATGTGTCATGATGTCCTGACCACTAGTCAACTATTTGGCTTAACCCAATATGAATCTCTTGTCACTCTCTGAGATAATACCTAAGATGCAGACCCTAAATATCTTCTTTTATTCTAGGCCTTGTAATTGTCCTGAATCACTGGAATCTGTGCTCTGTTTCTTTAGGGATTAGATTCCCTGTATCTTTTTTCTCTCTCATACATGCACACATACACATAAATACATGCACACATATACAAATAGACATGCATATATAAATGTATGTATGCATGTTACACAGAACAAAAAACTGTTAATAAGTAGAAGTATTTTCATAATATTTCTAGTAATTATAATTACATATACATATATATAGATACAATTGATAGAAAATGTGTATACAAAGATTTTAGTTGGTTATATATGTAGGACTTAATTCTTGGATTTGAAACAGGGTCCAAGATAATAATTTTACAATTATCTGAAGAGAGGATTCAACCACAGGAATGAATATGATTACAACCGTTTCTTTGTAATTTCATATATTCAGCGCTTTCTTTCCCTACTGTAACTGTCATCAGCTCACCTATTGGATTGCTTCAGATGAGCTGACTTCATGACCTCAAGTCTCTTTCCCTTCCAAATCATTTTGCATTCCTATCACCAACTTGATTTCCGTAAATTTCCAGATACGCAATTTCTCAGAAGCTTTCATTTGTATTTCACCTATTATGTAGGGCAGTCAAATCTTGGACAGAAATGTCTCCTCAAACTGACCACATCCTTTCTCAAACATTATTCTTGCTACTTTTCATGTTTATCAGTATCAACTCGTTATCTCTCATATATACTATGAGAATTTCAGTTCTCATGACCTATTTTTTTCTGGTTATCAAATCCTATGCGCCCTTTGAAATCCAACTTAGTTGTATTTTCTTTACACAAGTTTTCATGAACATGTTCCTCACAGAATCTCACTATTTAAAGGGAGAGACAACATCCAAACCAATATATGCAAAGCTAAAAAAGATGTACAAAGTAAGTTATATACAGGAACAATAAAAAATTGATAGAGGAAGGTCACTGGAATTGAGTGGGCTTAGGGAAATATTCCTGCCGAAGGTGGGATTTTACTTGTCAGAGAAGTCAGTGGGAGTAGAGGAGGGAGAACATTCCAGGCATGAATCATGGTCATGGAGAATATTTTGAGTTGAAAGATGGTGTGTTTCCTTTGTGGAACAATGAGGAGATCAGCGTCAGTGGATCTGAGAGTATGTAAAAGAAAGTTGGAAAAGTAAGGACCTAGGTCATCAAGGGCTTTGTTGTCTTATGAAGAATTTTGTACTTGCTACTGGAGACAATAGGAAGGCACTGGACATTATTGAGTAGGGGGAAGACATGATTGCACCTACACTTTTGGAAATCAATTTAGTGGCTAAATGGAACATGAATTGGAGTGGAGAGAGATTTGAATCAGAAAGACCCACCAGGAGGTCACTGTGAAAAATCAAGGTAGGAGTTGATGAGGGCCTTCACTAGAGTGGTGGCAATGTCAGAGGAGAAAAAAGAACATATTCAAGAGATGTCACAAAAGTTAAATTGACAAACCTTGGCAACAGCCTATATATGGGAAGGGAGGCATTGAGAGTGAGGAATTCAACTTGACTCCTAGATTGTGAAGCTGAGGGACTGAAAATTAAACAGAAATGCTGCCATGTGTTGTAATATTGGAGTATCTCTGGCCCTACCAATTTTTAGTACTGGTTCCCTAAAAATCTATGTTTTTGCAGGTTCATAAACTTTATTAATCACATCTGGGCTGCCATATATCTTGTGAACAAAAAAAGATATTTAGATAATAAAAATATCTATTTTCCAGTGTTAGATTAAAGAGGACTTTCTATTGTCCATCATTGCAACTTACCTATATTACAATGATAATTAATTTAATCAAATGACCCTGAAGGTTTCTGACTCATTAAAGATAATATGATTCTCAGAATAACTTCAGCAATAATTGTGTTATATTTATTGCAATTCTTTGGCTATTGCTAATATATGTATGAGATATACTTCAAGATTTTTATTACTGACTCATATTGTTGGTTTTCTTAAGTTAACCTTTCTTCTTATTTATAAGGAAAAAAAGATTCATTCTTAATACAATGATGCTAAATATACCTTCAGATTGATCAAAACCCATCCATTTTTTATGACAATTCAACATACATTATAACTAATCATATATTTTTAATAACTATTAGGAAAAGTTCCCTTCCTCTGGGTAGATGTACAAAATAAGAATTATATGCAGCAAAATAGTAATAAATAATCAGTGGCATTCTACTTCATTCATCAAGAATATATTATCAAAAAAAAACCCTTAAAGCTTTATGTGTGATATTTAATTCTGTGGAGCCCTGAGGATGTATTTGAGTAGCAATAGCAAATGTTCTCCTTTTGGGACAGGAGTAAATTTGGGTATTAGGCTATATAATAGCACACTCTGCCTCAAATCTTTAGAGTTGTGGAAACATAAAAGCATATAAATTATTGACACTACCTTGTAATACCTTGGAATTATAAAAATCTTGGCTGAACACTGATAGGCATCAGAGTACAACTTAACATTGGAGGTTATGAAAATAATATGTAATGGGACCACAGAAGATAATAAGAAATTCCAATAGGAATTTTAATCCTGTCTTATGAAGAATTTGTCCCCTTTGAAAATTCCCAGATGAAATAATACTTTACAAAAATATATGCCTAATATTCAACTTTGAAACTTCCATATGAAACTTAACAAGAGCAGTGTGAAGGTATGAAAATATTGGGCACACAATGTTAAGTGGCTGCTTTTAAGGAGAAAAAACACAATACATTGTATTTGATATATGAAGATCTTTTGTATTATTAGACCTCCTCAAAGAAAAACATTCAATTTATTTAATCCATACCTTCCTAATAAAAGTAGCTTCTCATACTCTCCACAATCTAAAAAAATCTTAAATTTTATTAGACAGGTCTGGAAAGATGATTATCATATAGAAATAGGGGTTGAAGGTATTTGTTCTTACAATATTTTCCTGATCATCAACCCCTCCCCTTTTTTCCATTTCAATTTTTGCCAATAATATGGGATGTTATGAAATTGTAGGTAAAACAGTTGGACACTGTAAGGAAGAAATTAAAAGAGTTTTGGATTCTTCTGAATATTAGTTCGAATATGTTGAAATGTTGCAGACAATTGTTTGAAACAGTTTTTAGAAGCTTTGTAGTCACTAGAAAGTATAATAGTAGTATAGTTCCTAGGAACTGTTTTAAAAAACAAAATAGAACATGACCAACCACATATACTAAAACATAAATTTTGAGTGTCCTCTCTCTGACACTTACTTTTTATTTGACTCTGGAAAGTTGCTTTAATGCTATAGAGATTTATAAAGTAGGTAATTTGTTCAGAGAAGGTTAGGCTTACCCAGTGTCACATAGCCACATTTGGGGAAAATTGCAACAGATCTTAATAATGCAATCAATGAATGTTGGAGAAAAAATTCATAGAGATATAAGAGTTGAAGTAGAACCCTATGAGAGAATAAAATACAGCCTTCCTTGGCTTAAGCAGGCTACTTGGTCAATGGCTTATGTCCCATGATCACTCCTATTTTGTATGTGGTTATCTCACTGATTTCCTATCCTTGGCTCTAAAATTATTGAGAAATATGGAATGTAATACTGATTTTGATCAATTTATTCATTTCTTTTCAAGTTATTCCTCTATTTGTAAACAGGTAATTACATTGGACATGAAGTTACTTGATATAGTTCAGTTGTTAGGACAACTCGTACCTAAGGAAGGGTATGGTGAGATAGAAGATAAAATGTCCAATAAATTTGAATTTGGACTTTTCCTTTTATAGATCAGCCTCAAAAATACTGGAGTATAAGCCTGAGAAAAGGTTCTCTTTTTCACTTGAGGATAGTGAGTAGATTTCATTATTAAAAACTTCTCTTATTAATAATAATTTTAAAATGAGGGCCTGCTACTGCAACTTCCTTTACATAAATGTGAGTAAGTTGTATTGATTTCCTACAAAATATACCAACGCCAGGATGGAAGGCTGGGCAGCCAGCTGTTAGTTGGAGGTCCTCCAAAGAAAATAAACAAAACAGGGCTTGTGGAAATCCACAAGAGCTTATTCCATCGAGGTGAATGAATGCTTCACTGAAGCGCCAATGAAGGAAGATTTAGTATATTTTGCCATTAAATTGTATATGAATTAGAGAGGAACAGTCACTATTTGTTAAGCTTGAAATGGTTTAAGAGGGAATAATCTCTTCAAAGTGGAATTACTACCACATTTATTGAATGGTCGTCTCAGGGTTACAGAGAGTAGAAGAAAAAGATGTTAAGTCATAGATGCCATTTTTTAGCCATGTTACTTAAAGAAAAATCCATAATCTCTCATTAAATTATCACATAATACTATCCAATGTCTTCGGCTCAATGGTCAATAAGATGATACAGTATCCATAAAAAGAACTGCCTGGCTTTCTTTTCTATTCAGACTTAGGGTCAAATAAATAGCATTTGTGACAGAGGGGCTTATTTAACTTAGATGTAGAACTTCCCTGCTGTGCTTTGCATCTGTGAATACTGTGTACCATTATATAGTTACGTCAAGGCAATGAAAAAATATATTTTAACACTTGTGGGTAAAAATAGGAATTCATATTTTATTGAGGTTATGATTTCCTTATTTTCTGATTCCCTGGTTCATTTTTGGTTTATCTTATCTGTTCTATTAATACTGGAGTATAATGTACATATCTATGCTGAATATCATTACAATATACTAGGAAAAGTGGGTTGTATCCTCTTTTGGTTACACATTTACTGAATCCCATAATAACTCATGAAGAACTCACTACAAGCTCAGGCAAGTTCCTCATATATAAGAGGAAAACATTCCCACACAACTCCTTTGAGATCTTGGTTCGAAGGTATGAATATATGTGGCTCTGGGGAGAGATGTCTAATACACACAGGTAACAGTCTGGGAGCACTACTGACTTCCAGTCTCCTCTGATTGTCTCTGAGACTATGTCCAAATACCTAATTTCAAAAGTGATATAAAACTTATTCAAATAATTCAATAAAACCTTTGTGTGTTGAGTTAGAAAGAATTCTGCATTTGGGATCAGGAAGACTTAGATTAGAATGCTGCCTTAAACACTCAAAAATGTTAAGACTCTTGGCAATTTATTTAAAGCATTTGGGCCTCAGTTTCTTCTTTGGTAAAACAGAGATAATAAAAACTGTAGCACTTCAGAGAGTTGTTGTGAGGATGAAATTGACATGCTGTAGATAACACAATTGGAAAACATCAAAACACTATGAATGTCAGGTGTTATAAACGTATACATCAATATTTGTGTAATTCCATTTTAAATACAGTTCTCATTCTTGAATATCATTTTAAAAAACTGACCTCTTCCCATCAAAGATATTTCTATTTTTACACAAACTATTAAAGGAACAAAACAAAACTATAGACCAGGATGATTGATCCTAATGATAATTCGACCAAACTTCTTGGTAGCACACTGAAAATGTGATCATTTTAGCCTAAAATCCTGTTTTCTATGAATTTCATGGGGTTAGGAAAGTGGTGTAACTTCAATAACACTGATCACAGTCTTAAAAACTGTCCTTACTCATCACTTTTCTTCCAGAACAACAGTAGTGACCACTGAAAAATACCTCTATTTTTAAAATATGTGCCTACAGTATTATAACAAAATCATTTTCTGCTGATTGCTTTCTCCTTTTCTGTCAATTATGTTTCATAGTCCTCTAGATGAAACTCAAAATGACAAGATTTATTAAAAAGGACAGCATGGACAGCCAACACTGGGAATTCTGAGATGTGAAGTCAACTCAATTGAGGTGAAGAGGCAGAAAGGTGTGTATAAGGTACAATAATGTTATCCCATTCTTTTACATGATTAATTTTGACTGCAGGTAAAGGTCATGGAAATTGTAGTTAAACAACTGAAAATAAAAGAGCAAGATGTTTGAAAGGTGCCAGGATTGAGTTGAAGAAAAAAAAGAACAAGGTCCTTAAGTCCAAGAGTGATTTGGAAAATGATAGATATGATTAAGAAAGAAGTGATTGGATAGGATGGTATGAACATTAAGGAAAGACTCTGTTACAGATATGGTGATACTCATGGAATCCTTTCAACTGGATGGTTGAGGCTAGTAGATCACTTGTTTTTAGGAGTTTGAGTGTCCAATTTAAGTCTTTCAACTATATAGTGAACCCTTAGGCCTCCAGGTTGTCTAAGGAGTTGCTCTGTGTCAGAAAAAAGTACAAGTAGAAGCCTTCATGCTGACCAATATTGGACTTTAGATTATGAATGACTGGTGAACTTCCAGTGTGGAAGAGACGGGGATATTCAATTTCAAAATAAAAACAAAATAAGATAACGAAATAAAAATAAAGTAGGATGATGGCAGAAGAATCTAAAGAGACAGTAGAAAGCAAGAAACATGTTAACTTCTCCTGATTCAGTATGCTAGGGTGTGATAGAGAATTTAACCTTCGAGACAGTTCCATGGTATCTGGTGGAGTTAGGGGCAGTTTGTTGAATGCCAAAAATGGAATATGAATGAAGAGTTCAAAATTATTATTATTATATTCTAGTATACTTAATGAAAAATGAAGGAATATAATGATAAGGACAGGAGAATGGGGCACTACAGCTAAGATCCCTTTTTCTTAGAAGATTCTCCATTACATTTTGCATCTTACAAATCTCTAATGCTTGTCCCACTTTTTCTACAAATTCATTAAGAAAAAAATGAAATATTATATCAGAAATGGCAAAAGAGTCATGTTATTAGAAGATGAGCAGGGTGGATTGGGATATCTACAAGAATGTAAACACACATTCAACAATTTCAAAATCAATTAGAACTGACTGAAAATAAAAAAGGAGAGGGAGGAGGAAAGAGTGTTGAAGTCAAAGGATTTGCATTAATTCACTGTATCAGAATTGAACCTAGCAATTTTAGGCTAAGTTCTAGGAGTATTTCTAGGTTTTGTTTTGTTTGCCTTGAGTCAGCTACCTCCATTCTTACTTTTTTTTCTCTGCTAGAAAATTTATAGAAAACTGCAATTGACTCTGGATTTAGAGTTTTATTTTGAGCTTTGGAAATTATCCTGACTTGGAAAGTGGTGAGCCCAAAAGTTTACGAACAAACTTCTGCAATATATGAGTGGCTTTCTCTCATATCTACACTACCTAACAATAAAAGTTGATATTTGTATGTGATAAAGAAGAGCTATACCAGTTAATATCTATACCAGTGGGCTGAGAAGTTGGGGATGGGGAGGGAATCCAGCTCACTAAATTATTCTTTTCATTCCTATTATAAAGAAAACTATTTTGTTTTAAAGATACACTATGATTTTCTCAGTTATTGGAGTCAGTGCGGGATCTGTCTATGATGGCAGTGGAAGAGAGTTAAACAGGGATGTGGACTAGACATAATTAGTAATATATGGGACAATTGCATATTCTGTTAGAAAGAATTCTGAATTATTTTTTGAAAATGTTATTTGGTTTATTTTTAATTTATTAAATAAAACAAGTATTTCTGTTATACAGCAGAATAATAAAAAAAGATTGCACGCGAAAATGTAAATCTATTATGTACAATTTGCTATTCCTTTTAAATATATAATTAAGTTATCATTTAAATTTTTTTCTTTTCTTTTCTTCCCTCTCTCCCTTCTAGATATAGTTACCATTAGTCATATATATATATATATATATATATATATATATACATATGTGTGTGTGCATATGTGTATAGAGGTATATGTGTGTATATGCATGTATATGTATGTGTATATACAATAACAATATGTAAAATCATTCTATACATACTTATAGTTACTAGTTCTTTCTCAATGAAGATAGTGTTTTTTTTCATACTTTGTAATTAATTTGGGTATTTATGATATTCAAAATGACTCATTTCACTCTTCATCATTTCATATTCATTCACATTGCGTTTTTAAATCAATGATCCCATCATTTCTTATAGGACAGTATTATTCCGTGATGATACATACCACAAGAATGTTAGATTTTAATTCAAAGGGCATAGATTCAAATCATAACTCTGACACTTACAATCTTTGTGACAATGTGTACAGCACTTAATTTCTCTGGGTCCCGTTTTCCTCCTCTGTAAATGAAATATAACAGCATAATTATAAAACAACTCAAGATATGAAATTCTCTTTGCAAATGAGAATAGACCTTTATTTGTAACTAACTATTATTTATACTAATTTCAAAGAGTACTGAGAGGTTAATAGATTTCCTATGGTCAGTAGATGCCACTTACATAAGATCACAGTTGCCTAAACGTCTAGGAAGTTTCTGATTTCTTCTGCATGTCTTGTTTAATTTCAGCTCTGCATTTTAACAGGATGTCAGAAACGGGGGAAGTAGAAACAGATACTGGAGTTCAAGGCATATGACCAAAAACCAGGTCAAATAGTTAGGAAACACAGAGTGTATGAAAAAGAAGAGGAAATAACATAACAGAATTAGATAAGGCCCTGTTTCATGCAGTCCTGAATTCAAGGATAACCTTCTGTGTTGCAGAGAAAGGATTTCCCATATTTCAGAATGAACTAATTCCTGGATTTAAACAGTTTATTTTCTTCAAGTGACAGTAGATAAATGACTTGAGATGGAGTCTGAGGTGGGCGGGGAGATGGGCAGAAGGTGTGGAGTCAGGTCATCACAGTTAGTGATCATGAAAAAATAAAGATATATTTTTATTTCAACAAATACATGTAAATTTTATGCCTTCCATATTTCACACAAGACTTAGCTTCATCTGTTCTAAAATGTCATCAGTCCAATAATTATTAAAAACACTCACTATAGAATATTCTCCACAATCGGTATGTGTTAAGTCCTTAGACTTGGCATATACTTTTGCCATTTATTTTTACCTTGTGAATATATAGCAACATACGCAACTAACCGGATTAAGTACAAAGAGAACATTGTCAGGGGAAGGGGAAAAAAGGAAACCAGAACAAACGTTTTAAAGAATAGGGTTAATGCTACAAAAGTGTTATCCAACATTATTGTTGCTGTGGTTGTTTGTTTGAAACAGATTTCCAACATTTCTGTCACCGTTTTTATTTTGGTAAAGGTCAAGCCATGGATACAAAATTGTATTACACAGGGAAATGACATCTGCTTCTAAACTAGCAGATTTAAGAATTGAGGGATATAATTCCTCCCTGTAGGTGAAAGGAAAAGTTTTAGAAATGTCACTTACGTATAAAACCAATTTTATTTTATAAACTTTATTATTTAAGTCCTATTATTTTCAAATAATTCTTTTAAACTGTTGTTATTTTTAAATTCCTGATGCCGGGTTTGTTAAAGCAGGAAAGAAACAAGATTCTCTCTGTTTTCTTCACAATAAAATAAATACAAATGTGTTTAAAGAAGAAACAAAAAGCTAAATCTCAAAAAATATTGCAATTTTAAAAAAATCACATTATCTAACACCAATGGAACCAAAATAAACATGTGAATATAATAAAAAAGTGATAACACTGCAAGCTAAACTTTGGGTTTTTACACACACACACACACACACAAACACACGTGTGTGTGTGAGAGATAGAGAAAGAGAGAGAGAGAGAGAGAGAGAGAGAGAGAGAGAGAGAGAGACTTTTTTTAAGTTTCATTTTTAGAAGTAGATCCATAAGGTCATGGAGCTTTTGAGTATATTTCTCAAATGGAATATGTGGGTATAGGGTGGGGACTAGAGGATGACTGGCAAAACAACAGTTAAAATTCTGAAATTTCATACAATATGCCTAACAAATGAAATATCATTAAAGTCAAGGTAGGTCCTTGAATTAACTGAGACACTTATATCATGATGTTGAAACCAAGAATATTCCTATGTTCCATTGTACATGATAAAAATAAAATGAAGAAAATTATGACTCATATAATATAAACAATGCTTGGGCTACGATCACTCAAGCTCATGCAGAAAATGTCATTTTTTTCACTTCTATACGGACCTCAACTAAACTCTTCTCCAATGCCTCATTATTTTGTAATATTAAACTTGAGTTCATAGATCATAGGTCAACGGAGTCTAAGTCATGGAAATTGCTACTAAGGTAGAAAGGCTTTGAATGCAGTGACAGAATTTCTGTTTCTTCTATGAGCATTATTCTAGTTCAGTACAGAGAAGCTTCTTATCAAGTTATTCACAAGGTGATGATTTTTTTTTTCTTTTTTCATTTTAATTTCATAAAACAATAAAATGCCCTGTACTGGGCCACAAGGAGATTTTGATTTGAACTGATACAATTTGAATCTCAAAAACAACAGATTTTTAAATTATTAGGGGAACATGGAATCTTGAAATCTATCCTAACCTTGAGACAAAATACCAATGACTTTTATTCCAGTAGTTTTACCTGCTGACCTCTCCAGAGTATGACACACCATTGATTATTCCTGATTATAAATAACTTTTTCCCTGCAACTTCAGTGACAGAGCCATCACTTTGGTACAGGCCCTCATCACCTCAAGCCTCATCATTCTTCTTCCCACTGTCCTCAGTTAACAAAGAGGAAAATCCATCACTCTCCAACAATTAAAATGGATTAAGCCCTAGTGGCTGGTCTCCATCTTTCAAGTCTCTCTCCACTACAGTACACCCTCCACTCAGCTCCCAAAATTATATTCCTAAAACATCGATCTGATCCATGTTACTTACTTTCTCATTAAATTCTAATAGTTTTTTAGTACTCTCAGGATCAAATATAAAACCCACTCTTAAGCTTATAATATTCTTGACAATTGTTCCCCTTCCCACTGTTCTTGTTTACTTATACTTTTACTCCCTTCCACACACTCTACATTCAACAACACTTGCCTTCTCACTATTACTTTCACAATCATGCCTCTTTCAAATTTGACTTCATGGGGGGTTGAGCCAAGATGGTGGAGTAGAAGGACAGATCTGCTGTAGTTCTGCCCCAATAACATATAAAATACTTGCAAAAAATGACTCCAAATAAATTTTATAGCAGCAGAAGTCACAAAATGACAAAGAGAAAGAGATTTCCAGCTCAAGACAGCCTGAAAGGCTGACAGGAAAGGTCTATTGCATTGGGCTCAGGGTGGAATGCAGCCCAGCCTTGACCATGCAACCGAGCACAGACAGGACTAGAGCAGGCTTCAGGGCACAGAATCAAGGGTGTCAGTTGAGGTTCCCAGATTTCTCAACCCACAAACACTAAAAGCAGCTTCAAAGGTGAATAAGAAAGCTTTTTTATATAGGTGAGAGGGGAGCAAGGACTAGCCCTAGCCCTGGCCGCAGGGCAGAAGCAGCCATTGCAACAGTGTCCATTTTGAGAACCCTCAGGACAAGAACCTGGGGAAACTGAGAGACTGATCTGGATCTAAGTCCTGACTGGAGGTCCTGGGGTGAGGAGGAGCACTGGAGTGGTGTAGCTGATTGAGGATCTGGAGAGGGAATCCTGCTCAAAGACCAGAGCACAGGCCAGGGGAGGAGTAAACTGCAGTCCCTTGATTGTGCCACCTGAGAGGAACTGAGAACTTACAGGTCCTAAAGTATACCCTCCACTTGACAAAGGATTCAAAAGTCAAGTAACCTGCAGAGAAAATGCTGAAAAAAGAGAAAAAAATAAGACTGTAGAAGTTTACTTTCCTGGTGAGCATGTATTTTCTTCCATAATTTTGGAGGAGGAAGAACAAAGATACCATCAGAGGAAGACATCAAAATCAAGGCTTCTACATCAAAACTTCCAAAATAAATATGCAATGGTCTCAGGCCCAGGAAGAACTCAAAAAGGATTTTAAAAATCAAGCAAGAGAAATGGAGGAAAACTTGGGAAGAGAAATGAAAGCAATACAAGAAAATCATGAAAAGCAAGTTAATAGCTTGCTAAAAGAGACCCAAAGAAATGCTGAAAAAAATAACACCTTTAAAAGTAGACTAACCCAAATGGCAAAAGAGGTCCAAAAAGCTACTATTATAAGAATGCTTTAAAAAGCAAAATAAGCCAAAAGGGAAAGGAGGTTCAAAAGCTCATTTAAGAAAATAGCTCTTTAGAAACTAGAATGGAGCAGAAGGAGGCTAATGATGTTATGAGAAACAAAGAAATTCAGAAAATATTGTAATTATATATATATATATATATATATATATATATATATATATATATATATATATATATTATAAAATCCAAAAGAATGAAAAATGGAAGACAATGTGAAAAATCTCATTGGAAAAATAAATGAGCCAGAAAATAGATCCAGTTTTAAAATTGTTGGTCTTCCTGAAAATCATGATTAAAAAAATGCATGGACATCATCTTCCAAGAAATTATCAAGGATAACTGCCCTAACATTCTAGAGACAGAGTGTAAAATAGAAATGGAAACGATTCAGTCATCATCTCCTAAAAGAGATCCCCAAAGGAAACTCCTAGGAATATTGTAGTCGAATTCCAGAGTTCTCAGGTCAAGGAAAAAATATTATAAGCAGCCAGAAAGAAACAATTCAAATATAGTGGAAAACAATCAGGATAACACATGATTTAGCAGCTTCTATACTGAGACTGATTGGCTTCTAATGTGATGTTCCAGAAGTCAAAGGAGATAGGATTAAAACAAGAATCACCTACCCAGCAAAACTGAGTATAATACTTCAGGAGGGAAAATGAAATTTCAATGAAATAGAGGACTTCCAAGCATTCTTGTTTAAAAGAGCAGAATTGAATAGAAAACTTAATTTTCAAATACAAGAATCAAGAGAAACCTGAAAAGGTAAACAGGAAAGAGAAGACTTAAGGAACTCATTAAATTTGAGCCACTTACACTCCTACATGGAAATACATTATTTGTAACTCATGAGACCATTTCCAGCATTAGGGTAGTTAGAGGGAATATATATGTGTTGTGTGTGTGTGTGTGTGTGTGTGAGAGAGAGAGAGAGAGAGAGAGAGAGAGAGAGAGAGAGAGAGAGAGAGAAAGAGAGTGTGAGTAGGTGGGCATGTGTATGTGTGTATGTATATATTATATTTTTAGGTATGTATAGGTACATAGTTGTATGTGTGTATGTATATATACATACATAGTCAGAGGGTATAGGGTGAGTTGAAAATGAAGCAAGAATATCTAAAAAAAATAAAATTCCCTCTTGAATGGAATATACTAAGAGTAAGAGAAAGGGGAAGGTAGAATATAACAAACCATCTCACATAAAAGAGGGGAAAAATAGCTTTTACAATGGAGGGGGAGAAGGGTGATGAAAAGAAATAACTGAGTCATACTCTCATGAGAATAACAAGCACTCAAATCGATACTGAAATCTATTTTACCCTTCAGAAAGGCAAGGGAGAAGGGGATAGTAGAGGGAAAATAATAGAAAGGAAAGCAAATTGAGGAAAGGGCTAATCAGAAGCAAACATTGTTGTGGAAGGACAGGTCAAGGGGGAGAACAGAATAAATGGAAGTCAGGATAGGACAGAGGGAAATATGGTTAGTTTTTTACAAAATTAACAAGATGTGTAATCCTGAGCAGGTTGTTTAACACTGTTTTGCCTCAGTTTCCTCATCTGTAAGAATGAGCTGGGGAAGAAAATGGCAAACTATTCCAGTATCCTTTTTTCAAGAACGTCCCAGAAGGTCCTCCTAGAGAAGAGCCAAGATAGCGGAGTAGACAGATTCACACATGATGGCTCTTAACCCACAGTCCATAAAATGGCTGTAAAAAAGAACTCCCAACAAATTCTGGAGCAGAGGAAGCCACACAACAATACAGTGGTGAAGATTTCTGTTCCAGAGAGCCCTGAAAAACTAACACCAAAGGTCCCTCGTGCACCAGAACGAGAGCAGAGCACAGCCCTGACTTCTCCACACTGCACCGAGAGGAGCAGATCTGAGCAGGCTTCAGGGACAGAATCTCCAGTGGCCAAGCAGGCTCCTCCACCCACAGATGCCAAGGATTAGTGAGAGAATCTTTATGGCTGGCCAAGAGGGGAGTGGGGTGTCCCCATGACTGAGGCTCCCTCAGGAGGCAGGAGTCGAGGCAGCAGAGGAGGGAGCAGAGGAGGCATCAGTGGACTGGAGCTCCCAAAGCAGACAGGAGCTCAGATCCATTATTGAAGGTGTCCACATAAAGCTCCTGAGGGAACTGAGCCCCTGTGTGGCAGCTCTGCCCCAACCCAAGCAGCTGAACTTAATCTCACACTGAATAGCAGTACCTCCCCTGCTGAAAGTCCTGAGACTGGGAGCTGGGAAGCATCATATGAATCTCAGACCCCAAGTACTAGCTGGGTGAATCTGAAGGTGAGGCAGGGGTGGAGAGGAATCTCAGAAATCAAGTAACTGGCTGAGAAAATGTCCAAAAAAGGGAAAAAAATAATACCATGGAAGGTGACTTTCTTGGTGAACAGATATCTCCTCACTTCCTTTCGGGTGAAGAACAACAATGCTTACCATCAGGGAAAGACATAGAAGTCAAGACTTCTGTATACCAAACATTCAAAATAAATATTCAATGGGCTCAGGCCATGGAAGAACTCAAAATGGAATTTGAAAATCAAGTTAGAAAGGGTGAGGAAAAACTGGGAAGAGAAATGAGAGAGAAGCAAACGAGAGAGAGCAGGGCAACACCTTGCTAAAGGAAATGCAAAAAATGCTGAAGAATAACATCTTGAAAAATAGGCTCACTCAACTGGCAAAAGAGGATCAAAAAACCAATGAGGAGAAGAATGCTTTAAAAAGCAGAATTAGTCAAATGGAGAAGGAGGTTCAAAAGCTCACTGAAGAAACTAGTTCTTTCAAAATTAGAATGGAACAGATGGAGGTTAATGACTTTCTGAGAAACCAAGAAGTCACAAAACAAAACCAGAAGAATGAAAAAATGGAAGATAATATGAAATATCTCATCAGAAAAGCAATTGACCTGGAAAATAGATGCAGGAGAGACAATTCAAAAATTATGGGTGGAGCCAAGATGGCGGAGTAGAAAGACTCACTTATGCTAGCTCCGAACCCACAGTCCATATATTTCCTGCAAGAAGAACTCCCCACAAATTCTGAAGCACTGCAAGGTGCACAGAAACACAGTGGAAAAGATTTCCATTCCAGAGAGCCCTGGAGAACCGTCATCAGGGGTCCGTTGTGCCCCGGAAAGCAGAGCCCACCGCTGAGCTGCCGTGGCCACGGCCCCAGACGAGCACATCTGAGCACGCTTCAGGGACAGAATCACCGGTGGCCGAGAAGGTCCTTCCACCCACAGACGCTACAGGTCAGTGAGAGAGACATCTAGTCTGGCTGAGAGGAGTGCGGAGGTGTCTCTGTGACTCTGGCCCCCTCGGGAGGAAGTGGCGGAGGCAGCAGCAGAAGCAGCTGTGGCAGCCCGGGTCTCCCAGAGCAGCAGGCAGAAGTTCAGGTCTCTGAATAAACCCCCTGAGGGAAATGAGCCTGGGAGGCGGCACTGCCCCCAACCCAGCACCAGAAATAAAGCTCACATTGAATAGCAGCCACACCTGCCAAGGAAAGCCCATTTGAATCTCAGACCCCAAACACTAGCTGGGCGGATCTAGGCGGGGGTGTACAGGAATCTTAGAAGTCAATTAACTGGCTGGGAAAATGCCCAGAAAAGGGAAGAAAAATAAGACCATAGAGTGCTACTTTGAGGGGATATAGATGTTCATGCCTTTCAAATCTGATGAAGAGGAACTATTCTTGCCATCAGGGAAAGACGTGGAGGTTGGGGCCTCTGTATCCCAGACATCCCAGGTGGATGTCCGGTGGGCTCAGGCCATGGAAGAGCTCAAAAAGGATTTTGAAAATCAAGTTAGACAGGTGGAGGAAAAACTGGGAAAAGAAATGAGAGAGATGCAAGAAAAGCATGAAAAACGGGTCAATACCTTACTAAAGGAGACTGAAAAAAATGCTGAAGAAAATAACACCTTGAAAAATAGGCTAACTCAATTGGCAAAAGAGGTTCAAAAAGCCAATGAGGAGAAGAATGCTTTCAAAAGCAGAATTAGCCAAATGGAAAAAGAGGTTTAAAAGCTCACTGAAGAAAATAGTTCTCTCAAAATTAAAAAGGAAAAGATGGAGGCTAATGACTTTCTGAGAAACCAAGAAGTCATAAAACAAAACCAAAGGAATGAAAAAATGGAAGACAATGTGAAATATCTCATTGGAAAACAACTGACTTGGAAAATAGATCCAGGAAAGACAATTTAAAAATCATGGGACTACCTGAAAGTCATGACAAAAAAAAAAAAAAGAGCCTAGACATCATCTTCCATGAAACTATCAAGGAAAACTGCCCTCATATTCTACAAACAGAGGGCAAAATAAGTATTGAAAGAATCCATCCATCACCACCTGAAAGAGATCCAAAAAGGGAAACTCCTAGGAACATTGTGGCCAATTTCCAGAATTCTCAGGTCAAGGAGAAAATATTGCAAGCAGCTAGAAAGAAACAATTTCAGTATTGTGGAAACACAATCAGGATAACTCAAGGTCTAGCAGCTTCTACATTAAGGGATCGAAGGGTGTGGAATAGGATATTCCAGAAGTCAAAGGAGCTAGGACTCAAACCAAGAATCACCTACCCAGCAAAACTGACTCTAATACTTCAGGGGAAAATATGGTCTTTCAATGAAACAGAGGACTTTCAAGCATTCTTAATGAAAAGACCAGAGCTGAAAAGAAAAATTGACTTTCAAACATAAGAATGAGAAAAAGCATGAAAAAGTAAACAGCAAAGAGAAGTCATGAGGGACTTACCAAAAGTGAACTATTTACATGCCTACATCGAAAAACAATATTTGAAACTCTTAAAATTTTTCAGTATCTGGGTAGTTGGTGGGACCACACACACACATACACAAACACACACACACACATGTACACACGTGCATGCACGCACACATACACACATGCAGGCACATACAAAGACAGAGAGCACAGAGAGAATTGAATAGGATGGGACCATATCTTAAAAGAAATTAAGGTAAATGGTGAGAGAGAAATGCAGTTGGAGGAAAGAGGGTGAAATGGAATGGGGTATATTATATCTCATTCAAGAGGCAAGCAGGAGACTTTTTAGTGGAGGGAAAAAGAGAAGAGCTGAAAAAAAACCAAGAAGTTTACCCTCATCACATTTTACTAAAGGAAGGAATAAAATGCACACTCATTGTGGTATGAAAACCTATCTTACAATACAGGAAAGTGGGGGAGAAGGAGATAAGAAAGGGGGGGATGATGGAAGGGAGGGCAATGGGAGGAGGGAGCAATTTGATGTCAACATTCGGGGAGGGACAGGATCAAAAGACAGAATAGAAACAATGGGGGGCAGGATAAGTTGGAGGGAAATACAGTTAGTCTTACACAACATGACTATTATTGAAGTCATTTGCAAAACTACACAGATATGACCTATATTGAATTACCTGCCTTCCCAAAGGGAATGAGTGGGGAGGGAGAGATGAGGAGAATTAGGAACTCAAAGTTTTAGGAACAACTGTTTAGTATTGGTCTTGCTACTAGGAAATAAGAAATACAGTTAATGAGGAATAGACAGTCATCTGGCCCTACAGGACAAAAGAGAAGATGGGGACAAGAGAAGGGAGGGATGATAGAAGAGAGGGCAGATTGGTGTTAGGGAATATTAGATTCCTCGGTGTATTGGGGTGGGGGGAGGGGATAAAAGGAGAGAAAATTCGGAACCCAAAATTTTGTGAAAATGAATGTAAAAAGTTAAATAAATAAATTTTTATTAAATTGTTTAAAAAAATAAAAAATAAAATAAAATAAAACCTTCTTTGACCTCAAAAAAAAAATAAAATAAAAAAAGTAAAAATTATGGGACTACATGAAAGCCATGATCAAAAAAAAGCCTATAAATCGTCTTTCATGAAATTATCAAGGAAAGCTGCCCTGATATTCTAGAAACAGAGGGCAAAATAAGTATTCAAGGAATCCACCAATCACCACCTGAAAGAGATCCAAAAAGAGAAACTCCTAGGAACATTGTGGCCAATTTCCAGAGTTCCCAGTTCAAAGAGAAAATGTTGCAAGCAGCTATAAAAAAACAATTCAAGTATTGTGGAAATATAATCAGGATAACACAAGATCTAGCAGCTTCTACATTGAGGGATCAAAGGTGTGAAATATGATATTCTAGAAGTCAAAGGAACTAGGACTAAAACCAAGAATCACCTATCCAGTAAAACTGAGTATAATACTTCAGGGGAAAAAATGGTCTTTCAAGAAAGTAGAGGACTTTCAAGCATTCTTGATGAAAAAAACAGAACTGAAAAGAAATGACTTTCAAACACAAGAATGAAGAGAAGCATGAAAAAGTAAACAGTAAAGAGAAGTCATAAGGGACTTACTAAAGTTGAACTGTACATTCCTACATGGAAAGCCAATATTTGTAACTCTTGAAAATTTTCAGTATCTGGGTAGTTGGTGGGATTTTACACACACACACACACACACACACACACATATGAATGCTCACACTCACACACACATACATATGTGCACGCACACACAGATACAGAGGGAACAGAGTGAATTGAATAGGATGGGATCATATTTTAAAAAAATGAAGTTAAGCAGGGAGAGAGAAATATATTGAGATGAGAGAGGGAGAAATGGAATGAGGCAAATTATCTCTCATAGAAGAGGTAGGCAGGAGACTTTTTAGTGGAGGGAAAAAGAGGGGAGCTGAGAGAAAAATATGAAGTTTACTCTCATCACATTCGACTAAAGGATGGAATAAAATGCACACTCATTTTTGGTAAGAAAACAACAATACAGGAAACTTACCTTAGGGTCCTTAATAATTTTTTGGGTGGTTAACAATCACTTTAATCAAGCACATGTATCAATATTTAAATCAAATGCATGTATTAGTCAAGCACATATATCATTTATCTAGTTCAGAGGAGTCAATGTCCTGAACCCCAAAGTAATGAACAGACATAGCTTCCTCTGTCTAATCATAATTCAAGAAACAGGTACAGTTGTCTGATCGGTTACCAGAGAGGGAAGCACATGTGGGTTCTCAAAACAAAGGGAGGGGGCCAGCTCCTTTAAAACATTTTCCCAGAGTCCCCATCTGGCCAAGCAAACACTTCTAGTCAGTAAGCCCCAAGTAAAGCCTGACTCTCAGAGTATTTATACACTCTCTTTTAATGTTTATTTTCAACATTAATTTCCACAAAATTTTAAGTTCCTAATTTTCTTCTTGTCACTCCCCTCACCCCACCCCATAAAACCTTGCATTCTGATTACCTTTCCCTCAATATGCCCTCCTTTTGATCACATCCCTGCCTTCCCTTATCCCCTTCTTCTCTCTTTTCTTGTAGGGCTAGCTTTCTGTGCCCTATTACCTGCATTTCTTATTTCCCAGTTGAATGCAAAAACAATTCTTAACATTCGTTCCTAATACTTTGAATTCCAACTTCTCTCCCTTCCTCCCTCTACACTCATCCCCACTGAGAAGGTACACAATTCAATATAGGCTATACATGTGCAGTCTGCAAAAGATTTCCATAAAAGCTATGTTGTGTAATGCAAACTATATTTGCCTCCATCCTATCCTGTCCCCCAACTTATTCTATTTTCTCTTTTGACCTTGTCCCTCCCCAAAAGTGTTTACCTCTGATTACTCCCTTCTCCCATTTACCCTTCCTTCTATCATTCCCCTCACTCCACTGGTCCCCTTCTCCTCTATCCTTCTGTAGTGCAAGATATACTTTCATACCAAACTGAGTGAACATATCATTCCTTCAAGAGAAATATGAAGAAAGTTTCCTTTTTCTCGTCTCACATCCTCCCTTTTCTCCTCCACTGAAGAAACTTTTTCTTACCTCCTTGATGAATGATAATTTACTCCATTCCATTTTTCCCTTTCTCCTCCCAATATATTTCTCCCTCACCCCTCAATTTTATTTTATGTTTTTAGGTATCATCCCTTTTAAATCGCCCTGTGTTTTCTCTGTCCATGTGTGAGTTGTGTGTGTATGGTGTGTGTGTGTGTGTGTGAATGTAATTCTTCCAACTACTCAAATACTAAGAAAAGTCTCAAGAGTTACAAATATCTGTCCATGTAGGACTGTAAAAAGTTCAACTTTGCAAAGATATTTATATTTTCTCTTTTCTGTTTACTTATTCATGCTTCTCCTGATTCTTGTGTTTGAAAGTCAAATTTTCTATTCAGTTCTGATCTTTACATCAAGAAAGCTTGAAAGTTCTCTACTGCATTAAATGACCATTTTCCCCTGAAATATTATACTCTGTTTTGCTGGGTAGGTGATCCTTGGTTTTAATCCCAGTTCCTTTGACTTTTGGAATATCTCACTCCAAGTCATTTGATCCATTAGTGTAGAAACTGCCTGATCCTGTGTTATCCTGATTGTATTTCCACAATACTCAAACTGTTTCTTTCTCGCTGCTTTCAATATTTTCTCCTTGATCTGGGAACTCTGAAATTTGTCTATGACATTACTAGTGGTTTCTCTTTTTGGATCTCTTTCAGGAGTTGATCTATGGATTCTTTCAATATTTATTTTGCCCTCTGGTTCTAGAATATCAGGGCAGTTTTCCTTGATAATTTCATGAAAGATGATGTCTAGGCACTTTTTTGGTCATGGCTTTCAGGTAGTCCTGTAATTTTTAAATTTTCTCTCCTGGATCTCTTTTCCAGGTCAGTTGTTTTTCCAATGAGATATTTCAAATGATCTTCTACTTTTTCATCCTTTTGGTTTTGTTTTGTAATTTCTTGGTTTATCATGAATTCAGCAGCTTCCATCTGCATTATTCTAACTTCTAAAGAACTATTTTCTTCAGTAAGCTTCTGAACTGCCTTTTCCACTTGAATAATTTGGCTTTTTAAAGCATTCTTCTCCTCATTGGCTTTTTGGACCTCTTTCACCAATTTAGTTAGCCTATTTTTAAAAGTGTTATTTTCTTCAGCATTTTTGGGGGTCACCTTTAGCAAGCTATTGTCTCGTTTTTCATGATTTTCTTTCATCACTCTCATTTCTCTTCCCAGTTTTTCCTCCACCTCTCTTACATGATTTTCTAAACCCTTTTTGAGCTCTTCCACAGCCTGAGACCATTGCATATTTATTTTGTAGGTTTTGGAGGCCGAAGCCTTGACTTCCTCTGATGTTATGCTTTATTCTTCTTCATCTTAAAGGATGGAAGAAAATACCTGTTCACCAAGAAATTAATCTTCTATGGTCTTATTTTTCCCTACCTTTTTTGGACATTTTCCCACCCAGTTACTTGACTTTTGAGATCTTTTTAAATAAGAGGGTATATTCTGTGGACCTGTAAGCTCTCAGTTCCTTCCAGGTGACAAAGTCAAGGGAGAGATGTTTACTCTTCTCCTGATCTACACACTGGTCTGGGAGCAATCAAAAACTTTTCTGCCCAGAATCTGCAGCTGAATCATCCTTAATAACTTTTGCATCATGAGTCACTTTAAAAGTGTGAGGAAGCTTATGGACTCCTCAGAGTTGGTTTTTTTTTTCTTTAATAATTGAAGGAGATATGAAATTGCAGTTAAATTTTAGGGTACATGAAGATATATTTTATTTTTCTCCCCATCTAATTTCATAGCTCCCTTGAAATCTATTCATACATCATAAATCCCAGCTTAAGACCTTTTTCTCTAACTGAAATTTAACATCTCCAGTTATGAAGTTAGGCAAAAAATTCACCATAATATTAGCAGTGCCTTTAACTGTGTCACCAATAGAAATTGCTGAATCTTTCAAATAACCTCATATTACTCTGCAGCAATCTTTGTGTCTCATTTATATTCTTGAGTAATTCACAATTATTGTGGTTATATGACCTGTCAATAGATCCTAAAAGATCACACTCTTCTGATTGGCAGAATCTATTTCACTATTGTTGGTTCCTTTGTATTCACATGTGTTGCATTTTAAGCATTAAAATCAATATTTGGATAACTCCATAGGCTTAACTATGATGGGGTCCATCAATCATGTATACACATGCATATGCACACACATATATAGAAATTTTTATCTCAATTAATAGCTCTCATTTTATAGATAATAATAACAACTAGCATTTATGTTACAGTTTAAGTTTTACCAAGAGTTTCATATAGTGTCATCTTTACAACAACCCAGGTGGGGGTAGGTTTTATTATTTCCATTTTACAGATAATGAAAGCAAGTCTAAGAGAGATTAAGTGACTTATTCTAAGTCAAACATCTAGTAAGTATTTGAGATATGATTAGAACTCAGGTCTTCTTGAAGCAAAGTCATGATCTACATGGGATAGCAGCTAGGTCATGCTAATGGATAGAAGGCTGGACTTGGAGTCAGGGAGAAGAATACTTGAATCCTGCCTCATAATGAACTAACTCTAGGACCCTGGACAAGTCACTAAACCTCCCTTATCTATAATTTCAGTATTTGGAAAGTAAGATATTTGTCAAGCACTTAGGACAGTGCCTAGCACATATTAAGTGCTGTATAAATGTTTGCTATCATTATGATTACTGTTGTTTGTGCCTATCCCAGAGAGTGGTAAGGATCCAATGAAATATGTTTGTTAAAGTGCTATACAAACTTTAAATTTCTTTATCAATGCTAGCCATTGTGATGCTGTCCACTACACTATCCAGTATGAAGAAATTGTTGCCAAGAAGTTGTTGAGTTATAAAATCTCACACAGTTGATAAGTAGCAGATTCAGGATTTCATCACAGGACTCCTGGTTCCAAATCCACTCCTCTTTATATTCTATTATACTGTATTTTCTTTGTCCCTTTGCTATCCTTTTGCTCTTTTCTCACTCTATACTCTCTTCTTTGGTGATCTCAGTCACTTTTTAAGCTCAGTCCTCTATATCACTGACTCTCCAGTCTGTAACTGATTGCTCTTTCCAAATTCAGCCTAGAGCTAGTATTTCTCATTTCCAATTACTTACTTCATATTTCCACCTACTTAATTCACTTGTACATGGATACACTAAATTCAGCCTATCCAAAACTAAGTTAGCCATATTTCCCTCAAAAGTTGTCCTGTTGTCAGAGCAATCACTTTGCAGCTCCTTCAATGTCAAAGAGTGCTATACAAAAAAAAAGGTAATTATTGAATTGATTTGGTTTCCTTGCTTTGCAGGCTGAATTATTTTTTTCTTGATTGGTTATTTCAGTTATGTTCTGGTTTTTGATTTTGTTTTCTTTTGTTTTTTGGTTGTTTGTTTGTTTTTTTTTCTCTAAAGACAGGGAGTCTCTTCTAAGACTTAATTGATCTGAGGGACTGAGGCTTAAGCAATTAAAATAATCTAGGATATAAAACGATTAACACATGAGGAATCAATGCCCTTCAGATGCAATGGATGTTCCATCACAATATAAATTAATACACTCTTCTGGCAGATGAGTTAGGATTTAAAGATGGGTGAGGGCTCCATTTACATTGAGGAATTCTGAATCTTTATAGAATATCTGTCCCTTGATCCTGTAGAGTAAACTCTCTGTCAAGTATCAGAATTTTATATTCTCACTTCCTTCCAATCCAACAGAATGCATGATGACAATAGATAGAATACCAGCCTGGAGTCAGGAATACTCATCTTCCTGAGTTTAAATCTGACTATGACACTTACTAGTTATGTGACCTTGGTCACAACCTACTTTGCCTTAGTTTCTTCAGCTATTAAATGAGCTAGACAAGGAAATGATGAACTACAGGATTGGACCAGACTAGGGCCTGGTCTACTGCATTCCCACCTTTTCCTGCAATGACTTTAATTCTATTGTTGGCATACCCTTCTCCTGGGAATGCAGATTTGAAGATGAATAATTCATCCCTCTTGCTTATTCCCAGTTCAATCTGTTTTTAAGTCCAGTAAATTTGCTTCCACACTATCATTTTGCATTTCCCTTTCTTCTTCCCCTGTTTACCATTCCATAATTATAACTGAAAACTTTTAGTTGATCTCCTCCACAATGGCAGGTGCAGTATCTTATCTAACAGTGGTAAACAAAAAAATAGATGCCTAATAAATGTGTCCTGAATTGTACCAGCTTCTTCACTTACAGTGTATTCCCTCGCAGGTCAGTCTTTTATAAAGCATCCTCATAAACTATCCAGTGCATCAGTTGGATTGCATCACTCCTCCATAAATAGGTTTCAACGACTCCTCAATGTCTAACAGTGTGCCGTGTAAAATATTGAAGCTTAATCAGTTGAGATTTTCCTTTAATTGATTGCAACCCCTCAATGACCATGTGAATGAGCTTCAAAAACCTCCATGGCTAGATAAGCAACTACCTTGAAGCCAACCAATCAGTTGACAAGCTTCCCTAATTGTTTCCTTTCACATAATATCTGTTCTAAACAAACTACCTCATTTTTTTTAATCAGGTCTTCTACTGTGTGTCCTTATTCATAGAGTGAAATGTTTCTGCTGCCACATCTTCTGGATAATCTATTAATTTTCCTTAAGGTTCCAATTCAGGGCTTATTTCTTCCAAGAATCTTTACATGATCTTCCATAGAAATTAATAATAAGTAGCATCCCTAGAAGTGATGCAGCACAATGCTGGACAAGTAGGTTGGAGTCAGATTATAAACAACTTTAAATGCTGGGAGAAGGGAATCACACTTAATCTGTTAGGCAAATAAGCCCATCTTTCATACCATTTTAACCGGCCTGTTCACTTTTTGCCTGCCTTACATTATAACTCTTTTCCATTTATTTTTGTGATTGTGTCATCTCTGCTAGTGATGCTTAATAAAATAACAGTGATAAATATTATTAAAGGATTGTTATTTGAACTTGAGAGGGTCAAATTATTAAGGCTGCATGGTCTTGTGTCAGAACAGACTTTTGTTTCTAACTTTCACTGATGAACTGTTTTAACCTAACCAACTTGTTTCTGTGCCTCAGATTTTTCTATCTATATTTTTGCTGCTTATAAAGAATACATATAGATATAAATATATATGTATATCTATATATAAATATGTGTATATATGTGTGATATATGTATATATGTGTGTATACACACACACATACACACACACACACACACATATATATATATATGTGTATATATATATATATATATATATATATATATATATATATATATATATATATATATAATTGATTCCTTCAGTTTCATGAAAATCCTGGTCTGCCTTCTTTCCTACTCATATATTTCTCTAATGACATCTTTTATGCCACTTCTCCCTCACAATACCTTATAATATTCATAAAGTACAATTTACTCATGTCCATCAACCAATCATACAATTGTTGTTTTTGTTCAGTAATTTTCAGTGATCTCTGATTCTGATATTATTTTGGGTTTTCTTGGCAGAGATATAGAAATAATTCACCATTTCCTTCTCAAGCTCATTTTACAGATGAGCAAACTGAAGCAAAAAGGGTTGTGATTTAACCAAGGTCACATAGGTAGTAAGTGTCTGTAGCTGGATTTCAACCCAGGAAGATAAGTGTCCCTGACCCCAGGACCAGCACTCTATCTACAGTCACCATGCAATACAAATTAATTAAGCATTTACTATTTTCCAGACAATATCCTAAAGACTAGGTATATAATGAAAGGCAAATTGACATTCCCTTCAAGGAACTCATGTCTTAATGAGAAATGCAGTAGGCAAATTATTTGGTACATATCAGAGATATACAGAATAGAAAGAGTTACGAGGAGAAAAAAAGGTAGCAGCAATTGAGAAGACTGGAAAATGTTTCATTTAGAAGGTGGGAGTTCCTTTAAGTCTTAAAGGAAATGAAAAATTGAAGAGATCAAGGAGGAGTATCATAACATTTATCCCTATCATGAAGGGTAGCTAATGCAAGGAAGGTGGCATTTGATGATTAAAGAATAAGAACTAGAAAAAAAGAGAAAAGAGTAAGGAATAAGGCATAAAAATAAAATAAATACTGTGAAAAGAAGAAGAGTTGTCAACTAAGGGGAAAAAGCATTTATCTACCACATATGACATGCCAGGGGAGCCATCAGTTCTCCTGATCTATATCTTTCCCCTGGCCCCAGATTGCTCTGGAGGAAAAAGTGAGGCTGGTGCCCTTGCGCAGCCTTCCCTCACTTCAACACAAGTCACTTACAAGTCATGGCATCACCTTCCTGATGTCATGGTCCTCTTCAAGAATGAAGAACCAGCAACATCAATTACATGCCATCATTTGATCCTCACAACAGCCCTAGGATGTAGGTACTGGTATTTCTATTTTAAAATAGAAGGAACTGAGACAAACAGTGGTTAAGGAATTTGTCAACAATCACAGAGTTAGTAAGTGTTGATGTTGAAATTTGAACTCTGACCCAGGACTCTATCCACTGTGACAACCAGCTGCCTAAATTTGTCAAACAGGCAACTTGCTATTTCATAATAGAAGCATTCAGCCAAGGAACCATTGGACTTTCCTTAATTAGAAAGATGATGTGAGTAGACTTTAGAAAAATCACCTTGAAAGCATAGTGAAGGATGTATTGGCAAGGAAGAAGTTTGTGTGTTGGGGGGCGGGGGGTTTGGTAAAGCAGGAAATCAGAAGATTAGTGTAATGATATAGGGCAGAGGTGATTACAACCTGAACTTGGCTGATAACTGAGTAAAGAAAGATAAGGGAATATATAAAGGACATATTATGAAAATAAAAGCAAAACATAGTAATAGATTAGGTATGTAGGATGAAGAAGAGTATGGAGTCAAGGATGACATCAAAATTGTGGGACTCGGTCATTGAGAGTGTGCTGTTGTCCTTGAGAGTACTAGTAAAGTCCACAGGAGAGGAGGGCACAGTAGGAAAACTCAATTATATTTGAAAAATGAGTTTGGAATGGCTAATGAATGTCCAGTTTGACATATTCATTGGTGATATATGACTAAATTCAGAAGAGAAACTAAGGACAGAGAGAGAGAGACAGAGACAGAGAGAGACAGAGAGAAAGAAAGAGATGAAGATCTGGGAATTGCCTTCTTAGAAATGATGGCAGAGCAAGTGAGAGCTCATGAGAACATCAGGTGAGAGCATAGTGTGACAAGAGAGGTGGTCTCAGACTAATGTCTTGGAGGACAACCATTCTTAGTGGAGGTGACATGAAATTAGAGGCAGCAAAGGAGACCGAGAAGGAGCAGTTGGAGAGATAGCAGAAGAACTAGGAGAGAGTACTGTCACAAAAAGGAATAGGGGCAGATTATCCAGGAGGAAAAGGTGATCAACAGTGAGGAAGACTAAAAGAAAACAAGAAGGATAAAACTTGGAAAAATTCATTAGATTTGTCATGTCAGAGATCATTGTAACTTTTGAGAAGGTTGTTTCAGTTAAATGAAGAGGTTGGAAGCCAGAGAGAGCATCCAAACTCTAAAAGTCTATGATTTCACCAATGTTGAAAAATCAATCAATAATCATTTATTAAACACCTATTATGTACCAGGTAACATTCTAGGTGATAGTTATACAAATTATATAAACAAAACGATCACTACTCTCAAGTAGCTTACATCAAACAGACTGAGTAAAGACCACTAGTTATATTCTCTTTTGTCTTTCAGTAGCTATACACATTTTCAGAAATAAACTAAAAGATTGCTTATAGCCATCATTAAATTTGTAATATTGAAGAAACTGTACTGTCCAAAAGAAAAGATATTATCTTTGACTTTTTTCCTTTCCAGGGAGTATAGTGAGTATGGAATGAGTTACAGGTAAAATGCGTTGTAAATTTAACAAGGGCTATGAAAATTTAAGATACTACACTCTAATAACTTACATTTGTAGAAAAAATATATTCAAAATATTTTTACATGTGTTACCTGTGTTAGTCTCTGTAGATGTCAGAAGTGATAATAAGAGTGTATCCTGTCATGACAATTTTACAGATAGAAAAAGGCAAAGAAGGTTTCAAGAACTCAATTAATGTGACATCACACCTCTACGACAGTTAAGTCCAGAAGTATGGTCTCTTGGCATACAACCTATCAACCTCATGAAATTGTCACTTTCTCTTTCTATATACCCCTTTTAAAATGTGCATCATTATTTTAAGAGATATTTTCATGTATATCTACATTTTATACATGTATAGAATGTATATGTCCAATCTCTTCCAACAAATTGCCCCCCCGTCATACCCACTCTGTTACATAATCGTAATCTCTCCTACCAGTTCATTTCCTATTATGTACAAACATGTTCAAGTCCTCTCTGTTTTAAAAAACAAACAAATAACTCTCACTTGATCCTTCTATCCCTACCATCTTCCTATATCTATTCTGTCCTTTCTGTCTAAACTCTTTGAAAAGACCAAGTACAATAGGTACCTCCACATTCTCTCCTCTTTCTCTGTTCTTAAATCCTTTCAATCTGACATCCAACCTTATTCTTCTACTAAAACTGTCCTTTCCAAAGTTAATAATAACCTCGCTATTGCCAAATCCAATGATCTTTTCTCAGCCCTCGTTCTATTTGACCTCTATGTGTCCTTTGATATCGTTGATTACTCTCCATTTATATCTTCTTGACATCTTCTCTCTAGGTTTTTGGGACTCCCCCCAATCCTCATTCTCCTTCTACCTTTCTGATCACTCCTTCCCAGTCTATTTTACTGGTTCATTCTCCAGATTATTTCATCTAATTGTAGGTGTCCTCCAAAGTTCTGTCCTGGGCCCTCTTCTTTTCTTCCTCTATATGATTTTATTTGGTGATCTCATTAATTTCTCTGAGCTTAATTACATCTCCATTCTCTGATCTACCTATCCTACCCCATTGTCTCTGCTGGCCTCTGATCTGACATCTCCAAATGCCTTTCAGACATCCCAAACTGGTTATCTGGTAGGCATCTTAAAATCAATCTATCCAGAACAAAACTCATTATGTTTCCCCTAAACTTTCTCCACATTCTTCCTTCCTTATTACTGTAAATGACAATACCATACCCCTAGTTCCTCAAGGTCAAATCTAAGGGTCATCCTGGATTCCTCACTATCTCTCACTCTCATGGACAAACTGTTGCCAAGACCTTTCAACTTCACCTTTATAACATCTCTCAATATGTCCCCTTTTCTTTGACACTGCTCCTACTCCAGTCCAGGCCTTCATCACCTTAGGGCTAGATTATTATAATAGTCCCAAGTGGGTCTAACTGCCTTTAGACTCTTCCCATTCCAGTCCATCATTCAGCTACTTAAGTAATTTTCCTAAAAAGTAGTAAATTGCAGTTTTTTTTTTAATTGCCTCTAATAGCAAATACAAAAGGCTCTATTTAGCATTCAAAGCCCTTTATTTCATAGTACCCTCATAGTTTTCAAGTCTTCTTAGACATTAGACTCTGATACATACCATTTGATCCATTGACACTCTCTTCTATTCTACAAACAGCTGTGATTATCTCTGGTTGTCCTACATGCCTGGAATGCTCCCCTCTGACTAGTGACCTCTCAAGCTTTAAGTCTAAATTAAAATCCCACCTACTACAAGAAGTTTTCCACAACCCCTCCTAATTCTGGTGTTTTTCCTCTTTTAATTTCCTATTTATCCTATATATAGGATGAATGAGTAGTTCACTTGCTCTGTATGTATTTGTTTGCATTTGTCTTCCTCATTAGATTTTAAACTCATTGAGGACAGAGACTATCATTAGACTCTTTTTTAAAAAAAATTCTCCAGTACAGTTCCAGGAACATAGTAAGTGCTCAGTAATTGCTTATTGATTGATTGATTGAGTGAGTGAATGATACATATATAAATGTGTTGATCTATATATAAACATATATACACATATGCATACACATACTTAGGTACTCTAAATTGTGTATTTAAAATTTATACTTCTGAAATCCCAAGATAGAAAATTAAAGGTATTTGCAGATGCTGCCACTAACTAAAGGTAAATAAAATGGGTGCCTGTGTAAAAAGAAAATTGTTTTTTTCATCCCATCTGGCCATATAATCATACTTGAATTTGATTAAGTCATGTAAACATATTCCATTTTATTTGCTTAATGAAATGAATCCCAAAACCAATCCTCAGGAGACTAAGCAGATGCTAGGGGTATAATAGTTTTCTAAGAAATTTCTTTTTCTTTTTTGTAAATAGAAAATTTCATGAATTAAAGACTGGCAGATGAAAAGAATAACATATGCATGCTATACTTGGTTTTCAATAATTTTCTCATGTAAGCCTTGTGGAAAAGAAGAAAAATGTAAACTAAATGATACAAGTATCAAAAGATTTCATACCTAAGAGTTTCTGTACACCAATCCCATAATTTTATAGATTAGGAAATTGAATCCCAGAGAGGCAGTTGAATTTAGTTGAACAGTCAGTTCCAGAGCGTCATTACCTAGCAACTAACATAAATTTGAATGGGGATCTCATGTGAAATGTTAGAAAAACTATATCCTTTTGTTCAACATTCTTGTCAGTGATCTTGATGAAGGACTACTTAATCTGATATATTAGAGTAGATTTATTCTACCCTAAGATATACTTTAGGAGTTTGGATTAAAATAGCATGGAGCTTAGAACTGGAAGGGGATTTGAATCTCTATTCTAAGTTCCTTGTTTTACAAATGAGGAAACCAAGGCCTAGGAAAAAAAAAAGAAATAACTTGTCCCATGTTGCAATTTTCTTAGTAGTTGAAATGTAATATAAACTCATATCTACTGGCTCCAAATCCAGGGACATTTCGACTATATCATTTCTTTCTACTTGACAGGATTGTTAAAGAGATGTACTTTTCAAGAACTTCTGCAACCCAAAGTACATCAGATCTATTAAATTGTTCTTTCTTTATGAGAATATTTCTCCAGTAAACAATGGTATAATTGGCAGCCTGTTGCACAAATAAGCAGAGAGATAAACTTCTAAATGCTCCTTTCCCCACCACTCTGAAAAGTAGTGCTTCTATTAGCTTCTGAGTTCTTCTGGACACAGAGCAAACTTGTGCTCTTTCATATTGATCCATTTTCCAAAAGACAAGAGGAATGCAGGTAAATGTTCTCCCCTCAGACAGAAAAGTAACAGGAAGAAAGAATCACAAGAAATCAAAATGTGGTTCTCCATGAGATCTGTGTCTTTAACCCTTTCCTACCACTTCTCATATACTCAGGTCACATTCTAGTATACCAAAGACCTACTTAGATTCTCACTCTGAAAAATGAAGCTAGCACAATGTTTGCTAAATGCCAAGCTCTAGGCTAGTACTGAGGGTCAGTGTAAATACAGTACAGGCATATGCTAACTTCCTCCTTATTTAAGAGACAAGTCATTTTTATATCATTTTTATGTCTTTATAATACATACGTTTATATACATACAATATAATACATTTACAATGCAATAAAAAAACCTCAAATCATGTGTAATGGTAATGGTTTCAAAAACTTTTTTCTTCTCTCTCTGGAGAGACAAGTCACTATATTCTGCCAGTTCCTACACTAACCAATGTCAGACAGAAAAAAATCTAACTAGATTTCATTTGAAAATTAAATCACTTCTAAGATGGTCATGCAAATAGGTCTTGTAAGTGGTTCCAATGATTGTTAAATATATGAGGGGCTTGACATTGAGAAAGTAAATTAATATGTTCTACTGACACAATCATGTTGTGAAAGATCTAAAGTTGCTAAAAACTATGAGCCTAGTTCTAATGAAATGAAATTCAATGGGGATAAATGTAATGTCATAAACTTTTGTTAAAAATATCAGTTGCTTTAGTATGAGACAGTAGATATACAACAAGATAATAGTTAAAGAGATACAGAAGGTTTAGTGGTTTGAATCTCAATATGAGTTGAGTGTGAAATGGCAGCCAAAACAAACTTTTTTTTGGTAAATTTAGGTTAAATTAAGTAAAATTCAATGAGTGAGGTTATAGTTCTTTTGTTCAGAGTTTCTTTTGGGAGCAATATATTTTAGGAAGGAAACTGACAAGTTGCTGAATGGTTAGAGGATCATACAGAAGATGAGCAGGCTTCTCAAAACAAAAATAGCTAGCATTCATATAGTGTTTTAAGTCTGCAAAGCAGTTTATGAATCACACATCATTTTATTCTCACAACACCCTGGAAAATAGATAATAGTATTATCTTCTGTTTACAGATGAAGAAACTGATGCAGACAGGGAAAAAGTTACTTATTCAAGGCCACACAGTAAGCGTCTGAGAGACTTACTGAGTTCAGTTCTTGACTTCAGGTCCAGAACTCTATTCCTCTGCAAAACTTAGACACCTGAGCATATGTCAAAAATATGTGACGATGAGTTGAAGGTTTTGGGAATGCTTAGCCTAGAGAAAATTAAGCCTGAGAAAAAACATGATAACTGCTTTCAAGGATCTTAAAAGCTATCTTGTAGAAGAGGCATTAGACTTATTAGTCTTGGCCCTGGAGGACTGAAAAAAAAAATAGATTTCAGTTCATGACTTTAAAGTTTAATGGATTGTCTTGAGAGGTAAAAAAATTCCCTGCAATTGAACACTTTAAGATGGGACAGTATAACTACTAGTTGAGGATGATATTTAGAGATTTCTGCAGGTAGAGGACTTGCAAACCTTTGCAAGTTGTTACCAGGTCTAAGATTCATTGATGCCATGTTTCTAATATCTCAACTTTATATGCTTTAAGATTTTCAAAGAGATTTCCCTATATTATCTCATTTGATTTTCACAGTACTAGATCAGAGTCAAGAGACCTAAGTCTAAATTTTCTATTTGTGACTTACATCCTCTGTGACTTTAGATAAGTCATTCAATTGTTCTGGGCCTCAGTGTCCTCACTTGTATAATAAAAGGTTTAGATGACAGCTCAGAGGAACCTCCTAACTCTGTATTTATGATCTTATGACTTTTTATGACCCTACAAACTAATTTCAATCATTGTCTTTATTTTACAGAAAAGAAAACTGAAGTACCAGAAAGCAAAGTTCTATGACTAATTAGTGCCTGTATAAGGATTGAAATCCACATCTTCTGACACCAAGTTCAGTCCTCTATCCTCTCTGCCATCCCAGACCTCCCAGAAAATGGTGACACTCACAATCCATTAGCTGCAATAGCCTTGTAATGAATGTTGGAGGAGAATCAGTAACAGCTTTTCTGAGGACTTGTTGGCACTTATGTAGTACTCTGGCCTTAGAGTTAATTCTCATTTCCTGGATTCCCAAATAAGAATTCATTGATTGTTTTGGAAGCTTCCCTAAGTTGATACTGAGACACACAGCCTTTGAAATCAATAACCAAGAAATCACACAGATTTTCCATTATTCTTTGCTTTTGTATTAGGAGAGGTAGAGGACATCTCTAGGGGGAACCTTTAGATAGGCAAATGAATTTGTCTGTGCCAACATTTCCTTGAAAATCTCCCTACCATGGCAAGCCAGGAAATCTGGATTGTGGGCCAATCCAATGGTTAAACTGAAAAAAAAAAAAACAAATGGATCATTTTAATAAAAGGTACCAATGTCAGGGATTCCTTGGGATGTGTCTGAAATTAGGTGTGATTTCATTGTTTTATTGTTGCAGATTCATGGCTTATTCGAAAAGATTGATTCCAAACTAACTTATGGAAAGCAGTTCTAAATCTTTCTACTGGCAGGAAAAGCTTCCTTTCAGCTTGTTTGTTGCTAATAAGGAGCTCAAGGGATTCTAGTTTTTCATCTGCTTCTTACAAGATACAACATTTCTTATCGTAACATGAGTCTGCCAGGATTGCTTGCCAAATCGGGAATCATTATTGGCAGGCATGAAACTGAAGTGACTTCCTCTTTTGGCGAGCATAGAAAATTAATGGTGACCCATCCAAAATTGGTCTTTGTTAAATCCCACAAAGCTTGGAATACTCAGATTCACCTACTGAAGAATGCCAGACTTGTGGGCTCTTCTGTGTAGAAACAACAGGATGACCCTGGCATTAGGAGCACTAATTTTGAACCCTAATTGAATAGGACATCCATTAAAACACCCGTAGGTGACTGAAATTTCTAGCTTGCATTTTAACACCAAAGTAAGAATCTTAGAAAGAAAATTGGTTTCTTTTTGAGATATGAAAAAATATATGGTTTAACAATTTAAACATGGTTCCCATATGAACCTAAAGGAAGAATGCTTGGGATTATGTCGTTGAAAAATGTAGATTTCGAAAGAGAAAGGTAGAATCTATTTACTCTGTCTAGTCCACAATTTACAGAGGACAATCCAGTGCTATAAATATTTACTTTTACTATTATAGTATAAGAAATGACAAATAGGCACACTTCAGAAAAACCTGGACAGATCTATATGAGCTGATGCTGAGTGAAGTGAGCAGAAGCAGAGGAATGTTATAGACAGTAATAGCCAGTATGTGAGGTCTGTTTTTGAGTTCTTCATAACAATACAAAGACCTAAAACATTTCCAAAGGACTCATGATGCAAAATGTCATCCGCATCCAAGGAAAGAACTATGGAAAATTCTATGAAATCACACCTGATCTCAAACACAACCCAAGGAATTACTGACATTGGTAGTTTTCATTAAGATGATCCATTTGGTTTTGTTTTTTTTTTTTTTAGTTTAACTCTTGGAAATGTTGGCCCACAGAATGTAGAATGAAGCAGACAATTTTCTCTTTAAGTTTTGTTTTTCTCATGGTTTTTCCCATTCACTTTAATTCTTCTATGCAGCATGATTAACATGAAAATGTGCTTTACAGAAATGTGTGTGTACAGCTTATATAAGATTACATGTCATCTTGAGGGAGGAGCGGGATAGAAAATTTGGAATTTATGGAAGTAGTTGTTGAAAACCGAAAACAAACTAATAGATTTGGGAGAAAAAACTATTTTCTTTTCTCTCTCCCTGTTCTTCTTCCTTTCTCAGATCTCACCTAATCAGAAAACACTCAATAGCTTCAAAGAGAGTCCTTTGATTACAACAGTGCCCTAAGCTATGAGATAAAGATGAAACATCTGAATGCCCATAAGATTAGCAGATTAAAGAGCAATCTCATATGTAAATGTGTATTCCTGTATTACTACATATGATGCTGCTGCCTACTACTACTACTGTCAGTGCTACTGCTGCAGTGCTACTACTACTACTACTCCTGCTAATAATAATAATAAAATAAAAGAGCAGAGAGGAGAACCAAGGTGGGAAGAAACAGAAGACACATTTAAATGGAATAGAGACTTAAATTCATGTCAATAAGACTCCATTTCAGGTATGAGTCAGCTTTGTGTCATTAACTGTTGGCAGTAAGAACAAATACCATAATTTAGCTGCATCCCATCGCAATTACTCCTAATGTGAAGAGGGTCTGGTCTAGGATAAATGAAGGCTAATTGTATCAGTGCTGCTGAAACACTGTTTATATCACCCAATTTTGAACAGATATTTCTCTAAAATATAATATTTTGAGGACTCCTAACCCTACTCCTAAACCTTTGGATTTTCTCCAGTCTCTTCGTCATCAGTCTTACCCACAGCAGGTAGCTTTCCTGTCTTCGTAGCTCAGCCTCCTACCCTCAGGCTTCCAGTTCTCCTTCTAATATAGACTTCCTAAATTAGAATATAAACTCCTTTGATGTAGGAATTTTATTACTTGCTTGTGATTGTGTATCCCAATCTTAACACTAGGTCAGACACGAAGTATTTTATAAATATTCTATCAATATACACATTCATTCATCCATTCTTCTATTTATGTACTTGTCTTTGATGATGATGATGATGATGATGATCCCATATCAGTGAATGGGAATTAGCTTCCTTATGAAGAAACCCCGTCTGCTTCTAGACAAATAGATGGATATTCCTTCATATACATCTCAAATTCACTTCTTCAACTTCTAGTCATTGCACCTACTAATGGAATTTCAAACAGGTTCCTGAGAAGGCTGGACACTAGAAAATAAACATTTTTGATTAAAGAGTAAAAAGGTTAGGATGTGCCTCACTGGAGGAAATATCTAGGAAAATTAATTTTATAGGATCATATAATCATAATATTTAGAGCTGATAGATGGAAGAAAAGAAGAAAGAAAAGAAGAAAAAGTAAAAAGAGGGGGGGAAAGGCATAAAGGAAAAAAAGGGAAAAAAGAAAAGAAGGAAGGAGGAAGGAATGAAGGGAGGGAGGGAGGAAGGAAAAAAGGAAGACAGGAAGGGACAGGGGAGGGAGGAAGGATTATTATCATGTAACATCCTTTCAACTCAATACTTCAAGTTATTTAATCATCAAAATCCATGACATGAAGGAGGTTTCTGCTTTTCCATAACAACTTTGGTAAAGATTGCCACAATTCTATAAGAAAGGGGGAAACTGAAGCACTTCTGGAGAAAAAAAATCAGTTTTGTTAAATAGAGCTCTGATTGCTTTGATGTGTCCTAACAGCTGAAGACCTGGATGCTTGCTAAATGAGAACACTGTAGTACTCACAGGATCCCTAAAATGGGAGTTTTCCAAGCTTAAAAACCCATCAAAATTTCACAGAATTCATTGAATCCACTTCCCTCATTCTGCAGATGAGGAAACTGAGGCTCAGAGAAGAAAACTGACTTAACCAATGTCATGCAGCTTCTTTGTGTCTGAAACAGGATTTTTGTGAGCCAGGTCTTCCTGACTCCAATTCTGATACTCCATTCATTGCTGCTTTGACTATGCCACACAAGACCAATTTAGTAGATGTCCAATTGTCACTGAATTTGTTTTCTATTCGGTTAAAGTCTTTTTACCTCTCTATCCATTTTAAGGATTTAACCCTTCACTAGTTCTATCTACTATATAAGATTGTACTGCTCATAATCATCTATATCCCTTCTTCATAAGATTTTGGAAAAAATATTAAGTATTGCAACTCACTGTAGCTTTGGACAACCATCACTTACCATTTGACAACTAAGTCAGATATTTGTCAATTAAGGCACTTTTGAAATTATTTTTTCTCTGTGTTGTATCAATTGTTTTATATTTATGATTACTGTGGATAAAAATGTTGTATTCTTTTTATAGAATGGAAAGATTGTATATTATAAATGCTCATGGAATCTAAACTATGGATCAAAGGACAGTTCATGACAAATGTTCTAAGATACAATATTTCTCTTTAGAAATGACATTATGCTTATTACACCTTTCCCTAGAATTTTTCATAGGGTCCTGAAAGGGATCTGTAAAAACTCAAAAAAAATATATTAACCTGATAATTAATGCAGGAAATTCAAGTAAGTGAAGCATATCTATTGTCCAGATTACAACACTCACTTGTAGGGATAGTCTATAGTGCTTGTCCATCAATATGGATATTTCAAACAGACATTTCAAATGGATAATGAACTGGAACCTAAGCAAAAGAAGAGAAAGAATGAGAGCTGGATTTAGGAAATTTGACCCATAAAATCAAAAGCTGGTCTTTTTAATGCCAATATTCTACTACTTTCATTATAGACAGAAACACATGTGTGGCCATAATCTCTGAAGACAAAATTAAATATGTCTTAGAGGGCACTGGAGAAGTTTACAATGGATGCAACCAAGCTACAGCCCATAGTCAATTTCTATTCAAAAGAGAAATAAATAATAATCAAAAATTTAAGTGAAAAAATGAAGAGATAAATGGGCCTTGCAGAAAGGGTGAGGGATAAAAGGTGAATGGACAGGATGATCCACTGATATCTGTATTTCATGAAGAGAAAGTGAGGAAGGCCTCCAGTGAGGGTGGGCACTTCACAGTGCATTTACAGCAAAATATTGATAAGAGTTGCATAGGATGGGTAGACTTAAGTAGATTGTCATCTGTAGAGTTGGAAGGAATTTTTGAATTGATAAAAGTCATAGATCCATTTAAGCACTTAAGTAAATTTGTTCATATTTGTAAATTTGTTCATATATATAAATATAAAGCCTATTTCTGCCATTTTAATTAGGAATAGCTCAGAATGGTTTGGGCAAAGAAGCATTTAACTAGCTAATATAAGAGATTTAAAATGTAAAGTCTTCTTGGTTTATTACCTGAGAATAATAGATTTCTCACAAATGAAGTTCATTCATCAAATGCTTTTCCCATTTATTTATCTAGCCACAGTCTTTACAATATGCTAGATGACTGTACTGTTATGACAAGTCTGTAATTGTAGTTATATACAAGTTGAATATCAAAATTAGTCTCCATTTCTATGTAATTATCTAATTACATGTAAATATACTAATAAGGGGATAAATATTATATGGATGTGTTCAATCTACTGCCTCTAGGCTTGTATATGTAAAAAAAAAAAAACATGGGTCATAGGATTTTAGGTTTGAATAAGTTTTACAGCTCATTTATACTCACAAAACCATTGAGATAAGAATACTAAGCTTTAGAAAAATTAAATACTTGATTTATTTTCATATCATGAATTAGTAGCAGAACATAGACTAGGAACTGAGTCCCAAGCCATTCTGATAATCATACTGCCCTTCAGAGTATTCTCATTTTTTATTGTCAAGGTAAAATATGCCCAACTCTGGCTTATCAGACCAGTACGAACTCAGAAGACTCTCAAATAGGTTGGGCAAGCATAGTCCACATGAACATTTAAAGTAGAGATGTCTGTAAATTTGAACATCTCAAGTTTCTTTTGAGCTACTACAACTCTGCTTCAGTCATAGAGGACAGAACCTTCTTTGGCACACCATGCTGGGCATTCCTTTGTCCATGTCTCCCATGTCACACAATCAATCCACAGTTCCTCAGAGAGATCTTCATAGTGTCCGTATGTAGCTTCTATTAACTACCATGTAATCTCCTGTGTTACATAAGTTTTCTATAAAAATATTCTTTTAGGCAAATGTACATGTGACATTTAAACAATGTGGCAAGCATATTAAGGTTGGACTTTCTGTAGTAAAAACTGAATGCTTGGCAGTTTTGTTTAAGAAAGATATGGAGGCAGACCTCCATGTTTGGTATCTTATCTTTCCAAAAGAGCAATTTTGCTGACCTCATTGGTGAATGCCTATGAAATCTGGATGGTACACTAGCAACATGCTAAAACCAAATAACTTGAGGGGAGGAGCCAAGATGGCGGAGTAAAAAGATTCACATATGCTAGCTCTGAACCCACTGCCCATAAAATACCTGTAAAGAAAAACTCCCAACAAATTCTGGAGTGATGGAAGCCCCAGAGCAACAGAGTGGAGGAGATTTTTCTTCCAGAGAGACCTGAAAAACCACCATCAAAGGTCCATTGTACACTGGACCCAGAGCACAGCCCAGCTCTGCCTTGGCCACGTGGCACCAAGAGGACCAGATCCAAACAGCCTTCAGGGACGGAATCTCCAGGGCCATGCAGGTCCTTCCACCCACAGGCACCAAAGGTTAGTGAGAGAGCCAGTTTGGGTCACCAAGAGGGGAGCGGGGTGTCCCCATAACTCGGGCCCCCTCGGGATGCAGCAGCAGAGGCAGCAGCAGACAGGAGCTCCCAAAGCAAGCAGGGGCTTGGATCCATTGTTGAAAGTCTCTGCATAAACCCCCTGAGGGAACTGAGCCTTGTGAGGCAGCCCTGCCCCCCACCTGAGCACCTGAACTTAATCTCACATTGAATAGCAGCCCAGCCCCCACTGAAAGCCCTGAGGCTGGGAAGCAGCATTTGAACCCAAGAACCTCAGAACCCAAGCACTAGCTGGGTGGATCTGGAGGCAAAGTGGGCATGGAAAGAAATCTCAGAAGTCAAGTAACTGTCTGGGAAAATGCCCAGAAAAGGTAAAAAAAATAAGAACATAGAAGGTTATTTTCTTGGGGAACAGATATTTCCTCCTTACCTTTCTGATGAGGAAGAACAATGCTTACCATCAGGGAAAAACATAGAAGTCAAGGCTTCTGTATCCCAAACATCTAAAATAAATATTCAATGGGCTCAAGCCATGGAAGAGCTCAAAAAGGATTTTGAAAATCAAGTTAGAGAGGTGGAGGAAAAATTGGGAAGAGAAATGAGAGAGATGCAAGAAAAGCATGAAAAATGGGTCAATACTTTGCTAAAGGAGACCCCAAAAAATGCTGAAGAAAATAACACCTTGAAAAATACGCTAACACAATTGGCAAAAGAGATTCAAAAAGCCAGTGAGGAGAAGAAGGCTTTAAAAAGTAAAATTACCCAAATGGAAAACTAGGTTCAAAAGCATACTGAAGAAAATAGTTCTTTCAAAATTAGAATGGAACAGATGGAGGCTAATGACTCTGAAAAACCAAGAAGTCACAAAACAAAACCAAAAGAATGAAAAAAATGGAAGATAAAGTGAAATATCTCATTGGAAAAACAACTGACCTAGAAAATAGATCCAGGAGAGACAATTTAAAAATTATGGGACTACCTGAAAGCCATGATCAAAAAAAGAGCCTAGACATTATCTTTCATGAAATTATCAAGGAAAACTGCCCTGATATTCTAGAACAAGAGGACAAAATAAGTATTGAAGGAATCTATCGATCACCTCCTGAAAAAGATCAAAAATAGAAATTCCTAGGAACATTGTGGCCAAATTCTAGAGTTCCCAGGTCAAGGAGAAAACATTGCAAGCAGCTAGAAAGAAACAATTCCAGTATTGTGGAAATCCAATCAGAATAACACAAGATCTAGAAGCTTCTACATTAAGGGATCGAGGGCATGGGACATGATATTTCAGAAGGCAAAGGAACTAGGACTAAAAGCAAGAAGCACCTACCCAGCAAAAGTGAGTATAATACTTCAGGGGAAAAAGTGATTGTTCAATGAAATAGAGGATTTTCAAGCATTCTTGATGAAAAAAACAGAGCTGAAAAGAAAATCTGACTTTCAAACACAAGAATGAAGAGAAGCATGAAAAGGTAAACAGCAAAGAGAAGTCATAAGGGACTTACTAAAGTTGAACTGTTTATATTCCTACACGGAAAGACAACATTTGTAACTCTTGAAAATTTTCAGTATCTGGGTAGTTGGTGGGATTATACACACACACACATGCACACACACGAATGCTCACACTCACACACACATACATATGTGTATGCACACAGACACAGAGAGCACAGAGTTAATTGAATAAGATGGGATCATATCTTAAAAAAATGAAGTTAAGCAGTGAGAGAGAAATATATTGGGAGGAGAGAGGGAGAAATGAAATGAGGCAAATTATCACTCATAAAAGAGGCAGGCAGAAGACTTTTTAGTGGAGGGAAAAAGAGGGGAGCTGAGAGAAAAACATGAAGTTTACTCTCATCACATTCGACTAAAGGAAAGAATAAACTGCACACTCATTTTGGTATGAAAACCTATCTTACAATACAGGAAAATGGGGGAGAAGGAGATAAGCAGGGTGGGGGTGATTATGGAAGGGAGGGCAATGGGAGGAGGGAGCAATTTGAAGTCAACACTCGGTGAAAGACAGGATCAAAAGAAAGAATAGAAGAAATGGGGGGCAGGATAGGAGGGAAGGAAATATAGTCAGTCTTACCCAACATGACTATTGTCAAAGCCATTTGCAAAACTACACAGATATGGCCTCTATTGAATTGCCTGCCTTCCCAAAGGGAATGGGTGGGGAGGGAAGGATGGGGAGAAGTTGGAACTCAAAGTTTTAGTAACAACTGTTGAGTATTGTTCTTGCTACTAGGAAGTAAAAAACAGATGTAAATGAGGAATAGAAGGTTATCTGGCCCTACAGGGCAAAAGGAAAGATAGGGACAAGGGAAGGGAGGAATGATAGAAGGGAGGGCATATTGGTGATAAGGGAAATTAGAATGCTCAGTGTATTGGGGTGGGGGGAGGGGACAAATGGGGAGAAAATTTGGAACCCAAAATTTTGTGAAAGTGAAGGTAAAAATTAAACAAATAAATCTATTTAAAAAAACAAATAACTTCCATTTGAAATGTCTTAGGGAGATTCTGAAAATCATCTAGCAAATTAAGGTAACTGTCTTCAGGTGGCATGGTCTTATTACGATTCTCTGGATTCTCTCTAACTTATCATTGTTCATCATCAAATATAATTCATAAAATTGAACATATGAGTTCATTTGTGGTATGATAAGAGGAAAGTACAACACATTGTTTGTTCTAGACACTGAACTTCAATGCACTCCATTCATATAGACTTTCTCAATTTGTCACATCATACTACTAAGAAGTTAATGATGAGTCATTAATGACTATTTTTAGGATCCAGAAATTCAAACGGTTTTTAATCTACCTAACTGCTCTACATTTATTCATCTTATTCACAAAGGCAACATGAAATATTTCTATCAAGTACTAGGTTATAATCTAGGTATACTGTGTCTACCCCTAAATGCCCATCCAATAACTGTCAAGAAGTGAAATAAGCTTACTCTAGAAAGTTTTCTTTTTCTCTTTTTTTAACAAATGAAATTTTATTTTTTCTTATATCACCATAATTTCCCCTTGCTGCTATCTTACCGCATAACATATACTATTTTTAAAGTTTTTTTAAATAAAAAAGAAAAGACTACTTCCTTCATTAATTGTGAATTTTTTTTCCCCAGGTATCACAGTTAAGTCAATGATACACAGTTATAAACATCACTCTTCCTTTTTTAGAAAAATCTGAATATTTGTTCTTTTTTCCAGCTTTATATTACTCTAGCCTATTCTATTCTACTCTATTATTCTCTAAAGCTTTCAATGACTGAGACAGTAGTGATCAGTATCTTAACTTTAACTCTCATTATCACATTCTTATAGGTCTGTGCCATGCTTATTTTTCTTTCGTACTTTATCCATCCTTACTTTATCTTCTATAAATATCTCAGTTGGTTATTGCGTTCCCTTTGCATCCATATGTCTCTTTATGTTAGCAAATCTTTTCTTTCTCAGAATTCTTTTTCTGTTTTTCCAAATTTACTTTCTAGAGTTTCTTATTCCTTCTTTACTCCTAATATTCTTTAGATATCATTTACTTTTTAATGAATGCTTTGAAATCTGTTCTATAAAATTCCACCTCTTTTCATATTGTTACTTTTCTCATAATAGTTTCTGTGCCAGTTATGAAAATCTTATTCATCCTTTATGTCCAAGCTTATATTATAGCATTTTCATGAAGCCCTCATTTTACTTTATTTCATATATATATATATATATATATATATATATATATATGTATGTATGTGTGTATACATATATATATGTTATTCTCTGATGCATTGCACTATTCTTCACTACTGTTTGTTTACTACATTTTCCCAGCTAATAGATTACAAGTGCTTTGGAATTAAAAACAATTCCTGATTCTTCTATATTTCCCATACTGCTAATTACCTGGTATTCATTCAAGAAAACCATATCAGTTTATTGAAGAATACAAATAGTTAAATAGTGCACATTTTCACCATTTTCCTAGAAATCTTATACTTTATTTCCCCAAGATATTTAATCTTTATAAATAATTTATTATATTTCCTTCGTGCATTCCATGGATTCTGCCCCTGTGATTGAACTGTAATTCATACCATCTGTGCCTTGACCAGTGATGTCCATATCCCTTCAATGCATATGAAATATTTCCCATGTATTTCATCTTCTGGTAGTGAGAGATGTGAAGTACAGAAAATAATGTTTCCAAGGGAAACAATCAAGGATCATTTATTGTTCCACCACTTTCAAACATCTATGAAATTTATTTCTGGCTTCTTTTATTATAGGTTCAATGGAGTGATTAGTTTGCGTGGCTACAAACATTGACTGTTCATGATCATGTTAGTCTTTGAAGCCTAAATGATTTGAGTGTGGTATTATCTGGGTAAAATACTGAGGGATGTAGTTAGTTTGTGATAAAAGAAGATAAGATCACTTAAACTAGAAAACTGGGTGGGAATTAATTTTTTAACGATCTATCTGGCCACACTCTTAAACCTCACAATCTATTTAATTCAATAGATTAAAAACCCTCAAGAGCAATAACTCTAGTTTCTTTAATGTTTAGTTAAACTCCTGCTGTGACTAGTTGAGTGCGATGCATGCTGGGAGGACTCTAAATTCTGAGTGTTTTTCTAACGCAGCAGGACATTCCTCTTTTCTCTTTTTCATAATTTTCTTTCCAGCTAGGCACACACAATACTTACATTAGGATAAAGTATGGAACAGCCATGAGGTACCATCAATTGCACCTTTCTCTTTGGTTTCTAATGAACAAACATTCCAAACTTCATTTTTAATATTGCCCCTTCTCCTTATTCCTCCAATTTGCTCCATACATTTTGGTGAATGCCCAGACTAGTTATATCTCATTGTTTTTCAGGTTACATTAGGTACTTTCTCTACCATGTCCCAGTCTTTTATCCTAATTTCTCATTCCAGCCATAGAATTCAGTCTTCCTAGATCTTCTATTCGAGTAGAGTACTCAGGACAACCATATCTCATTTCTCTTCAGAATTCATGACATCTTCTTTAACAAACCCCAGAAGGAAGACCTTTGTATCTCACTACCCCTTTCAACTTTCTTATATGTGTTATCTTCTTCATTCCCCCATTAGAATATATTTCTTAGGGGAAGGGACTGTTTTTTTACAAATATATGTATTTTTAACACTTCACATAGTCTCCTTCGCAAAGCAAGCACTTAAAAAATGCTCATTCATTTGTTAACTTACTGTTGCTAATGTTTAGACAGATGACAGGATATAATTTACCTGTGTAGTAGACACAGGGATGAATTTGGGGTGAGGAAAATCTAAGTTTGAATCCTGTCTCAGACATTTACTAACTGGGTGTCCCTGGGCAAATTGCTTGACTCTATAAGCATCAATTTCCTCACATATAAAATAAGTAGATTAAAGTTGATGATCTCAAAGACCATTTCCAGTTATCAGTCTCTGACACTATCATCTCATTACCTGTGTATAAGCTTAAAGAAGCTATACACTCCTATTTTTCCAAGTAAAGCCATTTACCTGGCTGATGGAATTACTTTCTCTAAAGTGTAAGTTATGCATTCTTATAAAGTATTCTAACCATGTGAGATACTTTCAGGACACTAAATGCATCGCAATGGTAATCTAGAGTAAGTGTCTAAATGTTTTTGTTGCTATTGTATCATGGATATCTTTGGCAATCTGTTGAAGCCTATGGACAAGGTTTTCAAATACATACAATAAAATATGTAGGATTACAAAGCAAACTAATTATATTGAAATAAAGAGATGGTTTTCTTTTTTCTCGTCCAACTTCATTGAGCCTATGAAAAATATCCACAGACCACAGGATAAGACTCTCTCACCTAGATTCTTCTCAATGGTACAAAGCAAGCCTTTATAATACCAGAAAATCAGATGTGGTTCTTGACTATTCAGTTAGATTAATCTATCATTGGTTGTCTAAACCGGAAACTAAGTAGATCTGATATTTTTCTGTTGAGCAATGTAGTTGTATAACTGACTTGCAGCAAGTCAGAGGAAGTAAATGATTTAGTGAATCAGATATGCTCTTTCCGATTTCCTTAATGAGTTGTGAATATCTCAATATGGTTAACTTCTTTTTAAGGTTAACATGATAATGCCATTACTCTGGAATTGATGATGTCTCCTTGGTAGTGGCAAACTTGCTTTCACTGACTGCTAGTTAGCCCACTGACACCACACAAAGTATTATTGACCATTTCAACAACCAGGACTGTATCACTGGACTTGGTCTATGCAAGGGATTACATAGAGTTGTAGATGACCAGTGTGCTAAAGTGACAAGATGAAACGTGTTAGACAGATATAGATTTAGGTTCCCCAGCAAAAAGTCTGTGTGGCCTTGTAACCTCATTCAGTGTTCAGAATACCATGTACACATGGCTTCCAGAGTAAGAAAAGCACATGGTCATGTAAACAGCAATATGTATAAGTAGAGGTAATCATAAAGGAGTCTCTAGGTCAAAGTAGGAAGTGAAGGACCTCAGGTCAGTAGCACTCCAGCAGTACGATTGGAGTGAACAAGGAATTCTTCGAGCAGAGAAAACATTCCTACAAAGCATTCATTTCCTAGAACAAGTAGGCACTAGAGCAAAGGAAAAGAAAGAACCAAAGGCACAATGTGGAGGAATGAACCCAGATTTTGCCCTTCTCTAGCAGTGAAGTATATAAACAGTGCAGTCATCAATGAAGGTAAACTTTCTTTCCACTGCCATACCCTCACCCCATCTCTCTAACCCTCCACCCCAGTTGCTTTTTATTTTCCTTTTGAGAGAAGGAAAATTTTACTACTACTATAAATCTACAGGATTATATTTTTTCCTGAAACAGTCAAGGTTTATTGGAAGGGAGTTGTTTGACCCTTGGAAATTTTAATGGTTTTCCCCTTGTGGAAATGGTGGGGCAAGCAGAGTAGTACTGTGGATCTGAAGGCCTATATAAATCCCTGTGGGTTGTAGGCATCATAGCAGGGGTGGATTGTTTGATGCTTTGGCAATTCCAAATATTCCCTTCCCCTCCTCCCCTTTCAAAGAGTAAAAGTTTAACAGTAAATTAATACTATAAGTCTAGAGGATAGTATAGTCCTATAGGAGGTCCTTGGGGAGCTAGTGTCACCAGAGAGGAAAAGGTAGTTGTTTTGACTGTTTATGGGTTCTTTACATTTTTATTGGGTTCAATAAAATCTGTCCTGTATTTCTGATATATTGGTAAAGTGATGGTTTGTCTGGGGTCTAAAGATGCTTTTCCTTCCCCTTCAGAGATCTAGACATATGCCAAATTCTGATGTTCCCAGAGGAAACCTGGGTAGGCAAGGTTGTAACAAAGTGTCTGAGAAGTAGACAATATTGAACTTTGTCCCTGTAAAACTTTACTCTGAAAAACTTCAGTGTGGACCACAACATGTATGTTTTGTTCATGTGTTCATAAAAATATGACTTAAGAAAGTGTTTGGACAGTAACAGTTATTATGTAACTTTTAGAGTAACAGAGAATTACGCTTACTTACTTTTCATATAGAAAATACACACATATATGCATAGCTACCTGTCTATATTGTGAATATCAAATTAGATATTTATAAAAAGTACTTAATAGTTCCTGGCACATTGTAGGTACAATATAAATGTTTATTGTCTCCTGTTCTTTGATCATTCAACTTTGGCTCTTGGTGGTGGTTGTGGCATAGAGATCTACCTGCCTGTGTTCCAAGCATTTTCCTAGAAGTGAAATAATCCCTTGTGAGTCATTACTTTTCTTCTGTTTCTGAGGGTTATTCAGGGGAGTCTTAGAGTCAACAAATGCAGAGGGCAGCTGGTAGGTCACAATCTGACACCGAGAGTCCAGTCCAACATGGTCTCTCTGGGAGATGCAGTGAGGAGCAGTGGAAGCTGTACAACTCCCCGTTTTTGCTTATTCATGTATTTACAGAGGAGATCGGGGTTTATTATTGTCTTTATAAAGAACTTGGTCTGTATTTTCCCTTGAGGCTGTTTGTTGCATTTCATATAATCTTAGTTTTAGCACATGGAAATGTTTCAGGTATCAGATTTAAGGGATAACTTGAAGTACTGAATGTCATTGACAGAGTAATGACTTTCTAAGTCTGTTATAATTATATCATATGCTACTCAGCCCTGGAAATGTTCAATATTGACTGTGCTTCACATCTTTTCTAATATCTGTGTCCTTGTCGATTCAAAGGACGTGCCAAACATTTCTTATACTTTTTATAATGGAAAGAGAGAGAATTGCTGCATTTCCACCAAAAGCAGAATTCCTATAGGATTTCAGCATCATTAAGTGTATTTCAGTAGAATGAAGGGCAATATAATGACTTAAGTTTTAGCATTAAAAAAAACTGCCATAGATATTTTTAGCTTCAATTAGGGTTTGTGAAATATGCTGTACTGAAAGCCTTGGAAGCTGAAGACTCTCTGTTTATCCACACAACAGGTAAAATGCTGACAGGAGAATCACAACCAGCACTTGTCTATCTACTTTAATTATGGGGGGTAGGGAGAAACAGTAGAGTAAATAAATGAAATCTAAAGAAAATTTCAATACTTTTTTTGGCTAAATGTGATAAATAGCTATTGACGCTGTTGATGAGTAGCCACAGTACAGATTATGAGGTTTCATTTCCACTCTCCTACTGCCTCTTTGCCTTCTTGTGATCAGAAAAGGAAAGATCAAGGAGCAGAAAGAGGTACTCCATAAGTATCTATTTTAAAGTCCTTTATTCCCACTGTGATTAAATTATATTACATTGTTATAATGGGCCTGGGATTTACTATTTGGAACATAGAATTAGTTTTCCGATAGAAATAATGGTTCGAATATTATGATAGGAAAGAAATTAAATAAATTGCCCAAGAAAAATAACAGAAGCTTAGAGATATAGAAACAAAAGCTCTCAGCAGCCAGTTTAGCAATGTCCAAATATTGATTGGACCATAACCTTGTTACATTCAGCTTTATCTTTAAGTCTCATTGTATTTAACAGAAATTTGATTTCAATGAGAACAGGAAGTGACATCATAGGAACTTGAAGGGATGTCTCAGCAGGAATCACTAGATATAAATAAGAAAAATGCCGAAGTCGCCAAAGCATCAGTGACCAAGTCTAGATAACTGGAGGATGAATCCAGTCACCAAATAAAAGTCCATCAAAGAAATAGCAGTAGAATAGTTTATGAGAGTTTGGGCCAAGTATATTTTGAGGGTAAGAAACAATGCAAGAAAGAGGGGAGGATAAGCAAACAAATAATGAAGAAATAACTAGGTAAATAAATACATAGATTAATGAGGAAATAAGTGAATTGACTAGGTAGGTGGATAAATAAATAGAATTAGCATACTGATAAACTGAATGATATTTAAGTAAAGCAGAGGAAGAAGTAACAAATACAAATAAGGTTGGCAGATTAGAAGGATGTGTTTTAGTAAATTTAAATCCTATATACCAAGGGAGATGGAAACTCGAAATATTCACATACCACAGGTCTACTCCTCATATATTTTAGCTGGAGTTATATATACAGTTAAAGTATATAGACAACTCCTGTTCTCCTCCATGATCTTGGAAGTCAATGGAGGAGGTGGGATTGGGGAAAAAATATACAAAATTATATATTATATATATATATATGTATGTATATAAGTGTATATATGTATATATATATATGTATATATATATATATATATAGTGACAAAATGCTGAGATAAATCCTCAAACACCTTCTAAAACCATAACGTAAACTACATTAATAATATAAAGGTGAATTTCTGAGGGTAGTGGACTATGCAGTGTAGGCAGCATTTAGATTGACTACCTTATTTTATTTCTACTTTTCATAACTTGTTACAAGATGCTTTCTCAGAATCTCCAAGTTTTAATCCCAAATATTCAGCCTAGCTAGTTGAAGAGGATACAGCCACTTCCTATCTGTCATTATGTGATAAGAAATGTGACAGTTTGGAGGGCAGGTGAGTATTGGGTGCTGCAAAGTCTGGGGACCAAATGGAAGTACGCAAAATAGTTCTGTACTGCTTCATGACTCTGGAGGAATAATCTTTGGTGTTAGAAATGGTGGTGCAGTGCTGAGAGTGTAATAGAGTTTATTTTTCATAAACATAAATTTCTATATGTATGATTATGAATATGTGCGTGCCTCTGTGTGTCTGTGTCTGTGGACATGTGTTTTAATGAAGTCTATGTATTTCAAAGTGGTCTCCAAGTGAATTTCCCATAGGAAGAGTATTATGATTATTGACAGTGGGGCCTCATTCTTGATAAAATACCATCTCAGAACAACTTTAGTCCTAAAGCAAGTTTTGTAAAATTGTAACATCCCAATCAATACATTAAATGATCACTGAATTTTAAGGCAAATTTCAGTTTTATGAAATGGAAGATAGATGCTGTGATAGCATGAGCTCATTCTGGTGTTCTGTCTTGGCACAGAAGAGGGAAAAGAAAGGAAAGCAAACTATGGTGCAGTCACCAAGAAGGACAGATGATGCATGCATCATCTAATATATTACTGCATTGTCTTTCTTTATAACTAGATGCGAAACTCAGACTCATTTATGATGCTGAAGAAGCATAAATGATGTGGGTTCCTCTAAATTTCAGCAGTATAGGGCAAATCTCATTTACTTTCTAGTTACTATTTTGTCTAAAATAAACTTCATTAGATTGGTTGAAGAAAAAAGTAAAAATATTTGGCCTACAAAACAGAAAGATCTCTGAAGATATGTATCCAAATATTTGAAAGGTTGCATTATAGAAGACCATTTAGATTTCTATTTTGTCTAAAAGGGTTGGTCTAGAGTCTGCCATTTAGATGCTATGTAAATACTTTAAAGTTTATTCATTAATTTCTTCTAAAATCTCAAAGAATCAAATTTCAGTTTAATACAAACAACTTCCTAAAAATAGATTTACCCAATAATCCAGTGGTCTTCTTTGGAAAGTGTGTTTCCCATCATTAAATGTCTTACAGCAAAGGCTAGAGCAGGATTTGAAGATTTTAAGGACGCAGTTTTAAAAAATATGTTGAACAAGATGCTTCTCAAATACCTCCCATTTCTATAGCTTTGATCAGAAATATGTCATAAAAGCAAAGATACAACCATTATAAATTTCAAAATCTACTTAAAATGGCAAAAGTTTACTAAAATTCCAATGAATGTACATAAATATTGCATGTTAATTATACAATAACTCCAAATGTACTATAAAATATATATTTAGTACAATAAAAATTAGTCTTAGAAGTTATAAATTTGGACTAAACAAATATGTTAGTTTTAATAACTATTATTTGAACTTATTATGAAATAGTTAGTTTTCTTTCTTGGAACTTAGAAGGGCTTTGATAGGACAATTTTTTTTGAGAATGTTTCTTCATAGTATTTGTTGACTGTCTTCTTGGTGCCTCAAGACAGTCTAGAAACTTAGCAAGGATTTGTCTTAATACATGGCAAATATGGGGATGGTATTCAGGTCAATCATTTTATTTTTATGACACCAAAACTTGAGAATAGAAGTAAGGAATCATTAGTCAATGACATGAATTTTTTGTATGTTTTTGGATGAAAAATTCTTTCTACATAGATCTGAAATATTATAAACAGGTACTCCTTCCAACAAGAAGTATCATAATCTTTACGTATCTGCTCATCCTGTAAGATTTTTGGTCATATGCTCTCAACAGAGCCTCTTCATTTGCTTGGTCCAATTTGATGTGGGCCTTCCTTCTTTTATATCTTTTAAAATTTTATGCATAACAATTTAACTTTGAGATTTTCTTAGATCATTCCTTATACCTTACTACATGACCAGTCTACTTGTTTTTGTTCTGGTAATATGTCTGTTCAATCACATATTTTTAAACCACTTTTACTGTAATTCTGTCTTGTCATATGATTGAGAATGTCCATTACCCCATCACACGTGTCTCCATTGGTCTTTGAGTAACTTAAGTTTACATAAGTAGGTATCATAATAGGTCTTGTTTCATAGTCATACAATTCATACATGCATGTGCACAAACATATACACATACAGATATGCATATATCTAACGACATGCATATATACAGAATACATGTTTAGACCAATGGAGTGTTCAAATCACCTTTATTTGTGACCCTTAGAACAAATCTTTGCTTTTCATCTGGATATTTTGTGTCATGGAAATATAGTTCATATTTTCACTTAGATTGGAGAAGAAATATGACTTTCCTCCTATGGTCTGATCTCATAGTTAGCAAGTATATGTTAGTATTGGTCTTTTCCTGGTAAGAAATGTTTGAAGTTTTCATCTTTCCATTATTATTTTTCTCTTTGCCCACATTCAGAACCTGTTCTTGGTTCATTTATTTTGGGCAGACACAAATGAAATTGACTAATTTTTACTCCCTTTCACAATGCTAGGAGAAGCCTTCTGGGAAATAGCTTATCATTTTATCACATATTTTAATATTAAAACTTTCTAATACAACTTAATCTCGATCAAACCACAGATAACTCTTGCCATAACAAATGAGATCAATTGAAATAAGAAATTGTACTGCATTGTAGAAGCTAGACTTCTATCTTAAAATAATAGACAAGACTATGCCACTCTTCATTCTCTCTGTAAGGACAATTTATTGAATCATTTTCTTCTGCAAATAAAGCAGAAGCAAATCCAAAAAGTATCATCTGATTGAAAAGTCAATGTAAGAAATATCTTTCTGTCTCTGTAACTGAACCATGATTAAGAAAATTATAATTCTATATTCATTCAAAATAATTATGGAATGAGATGAGAAATATACCAACTGTAATTACTTCAGCCAAGACTCATTACTGGAGCATTTGAATTAAGCACCAAGAAAATGGAACCTCTTACCCAAGACATTTCTCCTTCTTCCTCCCTTCAATTGTATTCCACTTAGCAATCTGTTGTACCATGGGAAAACTACTTGTGTTTTCTTCACAGACATGATTAGACATAGACTCTATAATAGAAGAGAAATCTATTATCAATTAATTGAACACATTTTAAAAAACACAAAAAAATCAGTCATCAGGTACAAACATTAAAAAAAGGAAACCAGTACTTATTTTATTTAGTAAGTCAATATCATTCATTCTAAGAGGATAATCATTGGTCTCATTAAATTTCTAGCTATTCTATACTTACTGTCCTAGGGATAAGACAATAAAATAAATAACATAGTGGAACTTGCTTAGACCTGGATCATTTTCTGTAGTGAGTAATTTTGTCCCTTACAAAGTTCAATTAATGCATTTTCTATGTACTTCAGGGTAACAGAGAAATTTCTCATCTATAAGGATTATCTTACCCCTATTCTAATCATTTTCTTCAATTCTTCACTAATTTCAAGAACCTTCAATTCCATTTGCATGAATACCCCTTCACCAACCTAGGTCACTACCCATGTAGAGCTTTAGTAGAAGGTTTTTAAGAGTGTCTGTGTCAAAAAAATTATTATCAATACATTCCCAATCTGACAGTGATCTTCTCCAATTTAGTAATGCCATTGTTTAGACAATAGACCTATCAAGTTAGGGGGCTCATGTGAAAAACCCTTTCAAGTTTGCTCTGAATTATTAGTTCCATTGGAAGATAAACGGTAGGAGAAAAAAAGGGAAAAGTGATTGAGGGGCAACAGATTTATAATTATGATTAGGAATGATCTCAAGGAAAATTTCATAATTTCTCATTTTTTAGTCCTTGCTTTACTTTTCTGTTGGCATCCATGATATTCTCTCTGTCTTTCCACATTGTCTTATTTCAGACAACATGGGGTAATGGAAACATCATTGTACTTGGGGATGGTGAGATGAGTTCAAGGAATGCCATTTATTTACTTGAGCCAATCACTTATCATCTTAGGAAATAGGAATAGCATTATTGTGATTCCTACATAATAAGGTTCTTGGGAAGTTCAAATGAAAGCTTGATCTGAAGTATTTTTTCTTTTTACCAATTATCAGGTCAGTTGATATGTGTGTGTTTACATATGTATGTACAAACATATCTATATAACCTATGTGGATAGGGACTGGAACTGTAATTTCATTAGTACAGAAAACTGTCTAAATAGGTAAACTTCCTCTAAGAATGCAAATTGGCATCTTCTCTGAAACATAGGTTCTTGAAAGTTTCCTAGAAGATCTGGATGTGGAAGGATTGTGTAGGAGGAACTATGATTGGAGAAGGGCAGATCCCTACCAAGACCAGCCCTTTCCTCCATGAATTCTGTCCCACGGGGAAAATTTTTGCTTTTCCAGCTTGTAGGTGACTTTACTAAGGCAGCAACCAGAGGCCATGGAGTTTGACTATTTGCTGTAGTATCTGTGTATTTTTTTTCTAATTTCACAAATATTAAACCATATTACCATTTTTATTATGTTTCCTTATTTTTTTAAGGTGTGATGAAGTGTTTTAACATTGTGATTCTAACGCCATTTGCCCATATGTTTTGTACTTTTTTTTTATTGAGAGTTTTTGTGTAGCTCAATCAGAAGATGCAAATTGTGAATTAGAACAGAATTGGATATATTCTTTATACCATATCTTCTCTCATAAAATGTATATGCAAGATTCCTATTTTTTTTTTTTTGTCATGGGCACCTTGAGCACTGTGATAAAGCCAGGGAATTTAGCAATGTTTTTTCCCCAAGTTCACAAATGCTATGAAATTCTGAGTTGGGGAGTCTTAACTCCTCTCTTACCCCTATCTTAATTCTCTCTCTGTATACATATGTATATGTATAAATATGATACATACACACATAGAAACATATGTATTACTTACACACATACATACACATATAAAGCTATATTTCATCTATATGATTGTAGCTATTTCTCTTCTACATGTTAACATTTTTAAATATAAGTCAAAATAATTTTTCTCCATATGAAACTTTTGGTCCAGTAAATGCTTTTATGAATTTATATGAAATGTCTTAACGATAATTTTCATTTCTTTATCATTTGCCCAGTTTCCTAACATGGAAAAATCTTCTGATAGACTGTTTCCTGCCTAATCTTCATTTGTTAGCCAACATTTCAGGATTCTATTTCTGATCAATTCTGCAGCTTTGGAGCAATCTTATTCCTTCATAAGAAGGCTTACTCTTGCTACAGTATCTTGAAAATAGCATCTTGTTTGTAAGAAGGTGGTTGCAAGGATAAAGATCTCATCTTTCCTTTTCTGCAGGACTAAGAAAAGCTCAGCAGGAAGGACTTGTTCACACCTTTAGAATTGACACTATAGTAGTCTGAAGGCAGAAAGCGAATGCCATATGTTGTTCTGGGACATCATTATACTAGCCAAAAAATGTGTTACAGCGGGAAAGAAAGCATCATGTTGAGGTGTTGTCTCTAACAGTAGACCACCTGTTTTATTTTGATGCCCAAGAATTCAGAAGAAAAAAAAAGCAGCACAGCAGATAGAAATAAGTTTTAGAGGCTTCTTTTGCCAAGGGAAACATAAATTAGATGGCCTACTAAGTCCTGTGCCCTGGATATTTGGGTGGCCTAATTTCAATGCATTGTAGGGGGACTAATGAAACTTTCTCTTTTCAATCTGGTGAGAAGTGATAGACTGAAAATGTCCAAAAATCTCTAAGATAAATGACTCCTTCTACATTTTAAGATATTTCACTCTGTTGTTGTAGTAGATAATGGTTGAATATAATATTTAAATGATCATATTTCTTATAAATTAAAATATTTCAGTGTATTACTGTCATTTAGGAAAAATATTATTACGATTATAGTACAGATTGATTGCTTCAAACAGTAACATAAAACAATGGGAAAGATGCTTTGATTAAAATATTTTATTTAAATGCCATTTTGAACACCATAGGAATTATGCAAATTAAGGAACATGGATAGCTTTGATTCATCTATAAGTAGCTAAGTGGTACCATGAATAGAGTGCTAAATCTAATGTCAAGAATGCCTAATTTCAAGTACAGCCTAACATACTTACTAGCTGTGTGACCTTTGTAAAGTTATTTAACTTCTGTCTGCCTCAGTTTCCTCAATTGTCAAGTGGATAACATAATAGTATCTACTCCACAGAGTTGCTGTGAGAATCAAGGGATCACATTTGAAAAGGTGCTTAGCACAGTGTCTAATATATAGCAGAAACTTAAAAATACTTGTTTCTTCATAACTATGTGTTTGAAGTCATGTATGTCTATACCTGAATGTACACATTCAAATATACACATATATGTATTCATATATACACACATGTATGTATCTATATGTATATATGTGTGTACGTGTAAAAGTTGGTGAAATTCACAAGTTATTTTGACCAATTTCTTTACCAATGATCCTACTCAGATAGCTTTTCTTTCAGTTTCTGTCATTAATAAATTAAAGAATCACATAATCTATTCAGATAAAATGGCTTTTGTGGAAATAAAAAAAATAAAAAAAATCTAAGCTTTAAATTTGCATGGCCTAAGTTAAGTTTCCTTGAGGTCCTAAAGCAGTCTCATGACTTGGAAAATATTGTATAATGTTCTGATGTGAATTAGGAGGTGAAGAAATGTTTTCTGGGAGAGTTTGGAATGTTTCTTTAAGAGAGGACCAGCAGTGAAAGTGACCTGAGTGAATTCCTTCCACAGAAAATCATTCTTTCAACCTTTCCCTAAAAAAACTCTCTTCTAACTGCTCTCACAAAAAGAAGTTGTAGACACATGGAAAAGCGCAAGCAAGTTTTTATGAAATTTTATAGTAAAACATGGTGGTTTATTAATCATTATATTTTTGGTGAATATTTCTTTTGAAAAATCTTGGTAAAAGTATCCATATTTGGCTACAAGCACCATATTTCCAGAATTAAATTTTTAAAAAGAGAGAGAATATACAATATGATGATTATTGTCCTTTGTTCTCAAAAAGTATGAAAATGACGTTGCTATACTGGGTTCAGTTTTTGACTGTGACTGATCAGACCAGTGAGATCTTTATCTCAGGATGGGTACAAGTAATCCACAAGAATATTTGGAGGAGAGATGTCTCTAAATTTGCACATCTCCCATTTCTTTTGAGTCACTGCAATTCTGCTTCACTCATAGAGCATAGCCCGTTTGATGTGGGCATGCCTAACTTGGTGATGCTTTGGCATGTCTCCCATGTCTCACAATTGATTCCACAGCTCTACAGAGAGACCTTGACAGTGCTGTTATGTCACTTCTGACCTTCATGTGAGTGCTTGCTTGTGTGAGTTTTCTAAAGCCTTTTTTAGGCAAACATTTGTTTGGCATTTGGATAACATGGCCACCCCATCAGAGTTGCACTCTCTGCAGTAGAGTTTGAATGTTTGGCAGTTTGGTTCAACAAAGGACTCAGAATCTAGAACCTTATCTTTCTGGGTGATCTTCAGAATCTTCCTAAGATAATTAAATTGAAGGATCCAGTTTCCTGATATGGTACGGACAAACAATTTAAGTTTCACAGGGATATGATACTGAGGTCAGTACGATGGTTATGTAGCCTTTCAGTTTTGTAAGCAATCTAATACCTCTTTGCTCCTACACTATCCTTCAGAATCTCCCATACAGTAAGTTAACACTAGCAATACGTGCATCAATCTCATCATCTATGTGTACATTTCTGGAAAGTGTAATGTGAAAATTAGTGAACTAGTTCCCAGTATTTAACACTTCTCCTTTACTGCTAACTGACTATTCCACATATGAATGGTGTGGTGTTGGTGCTTAAGAACCTATGTTCTTTTGAGTTAACACAAGTAGCAGAGAATTGATCTGTACTTTGTTGCATCTCAGCCTCAGAAGCTTCACTGAGTGTGCAATCTTTTGTAAACAACATCAAAAGTCACACACCAACTCTCCCTTCACATTCATCTTGGTTTGTATCCATTCCAAGTCAAACAATTTACCATCAGTGAGGTAGCTGACCTTGATACTGTTTTTATCTTCATTGAGGGCATCAGACAACATTGCTGAAAACAGCATGCTACAAATCATGGGGCACAAGTATGTAGCCTTCTTTATTTCCATTAGTGATTAGGAAAGCAAGAGACCGTTGTACATTATTTAGAATCTGAGCAAATGTGATAACATGAAAATGATGTACAATACTCAAAAACTTCTCCAGAAGGGGGGAGGAGCCAAGATGGCAGAGTAGAAAGACTCACTGTATGCTAGCTCCGAACCCACAGCCCATAAATTTCCTGTAAAAAGAACTCCCCACAAATTCTGGAGCAGTCAAGCCACGCAGAAACGTAGGGGAGGAGATTTTCATTCCAGAGAGCCCTGAAAAACCAACCCCAAAGGTCCGTTGTGGACCTGACAGTGGAGCCCACCCCTGTGTTGCCCTGGCCGTGGGGCCCCAGGGGAGCAGATCCAAGCAGGCTTCAGGGACGGAACATCTGGCGGCTGCGAAAGTCCCTCCACTCACAGACGCCACAGGTCAGTGAGATAGACTTCTGGGCTGGCTGAGAGGGGAGCAGAGTGTCTCCGTGACTCAGGCCCCCTTGGGAGACAGCGAAGGAGACAAGGACAGCAGCAGACCCAGGCTCACCAAGGAGGCAAGAGCTCTGCTCCATTACTGAAGATCTGCGCATAAACCCCCTGAGGGAACTGAGCCTGGGAGGCAGCCCTGCCCCCACCTGAGCACCAGAACTTAAACTCACACTGAATAGCAGCCACACCCACCCCTGAAAGCCCTGAGGCTGGGGAGCAGCATTTGAATCTCAGACCCCAAGCACTAGCTGGGTGGATCTCGGCAGGGGTGCAGAGGAATATCAGAAGTCAAGTAACTGGCTGGGAAAATGCCCAGAAAAGGGAAGAAAAATAAGACCACAGAAAGCTACTCTCTTGGGGAACAGATATTTCTTCCTTCTTTCATTTCTGATGAGGAAGTACAATGCTTGCAATCAGGGAAAGATGTGGAGGCCGGGGCCTCTGTATCCCAGACATCCGAGGTGGATGTCCGGTGGGCTCAGGCCATGGAAGAGCTCAAAAAGGATTTTGAAAATCAAGTTAGACAGGTGGAGGAAAAACTGGGAAGAGAAAGGAGAGAGATGCAAGAAAAGCATGAAAAATGGGTCAATACCTTGGTAAAGGCGACCCAAAAAAATGCTGAAGAAAATAACACGTTGAAAAATAGGCTCACTCAATTGGCAAAAGAGATTCAAAAAGCCAATGAGGAGAAGAATGCGTTCAAAAGCAGAATTAGCCAAATGAAAAAAGAGGTTCAAAAGCTCACTGAAGATAATAGTTCTCTCAAAATTAGAATGGAACAGATGGAGTCTAATGACTTTACGAGAAACCAAGAAATCACCAAACAAAACTAAATCATGAAAAAATGGAAGAGATTGTGAAATATCTCATGGGAAAAACAACTGACCTGGAAAATAGATCCAGGAGAGACAATTTAAAAATTATGGGACTACCTGAAAGTCATGATCAAAAAAAGAGCCTAGATATCACCTTCCATGAAATTATCAAGGAAAACTGCCCTGACATTCTACAACCAGAGGGCAAAATAAACATTGAAAGAATCCATCGATCACCACCTGAAAGAGATCCAAAAAGAGAAACTCCCAGGAACGTTGAGGCCAAATTCCAGAACTCCCAGGTCAAGGAGAAAATCTTACAAGCAGCTAGAAAGAAACAATTCCAGTATTGTGGAAATAAAATCAGGATAACTCAAGATCTAGCAGCTTCTACATTAAGGGATCGAAGGGCGTGGAATAGGATATTCCAGAAGTCAAAGGAACTAGGACTCAAACCAAGAATCACCTACCCAGCAAAACTGAGTATAATACTTCAGGGGAAAATATGGTCTTTCAATGAAACAGAGGACTTTCAAGCATTCTTGATGAAAAGACCAGAGTTGAAAAGAAAATGTGACTTTCAAACACAAGAATGAGAAGAAGCATGAAAAAGTAAACAGCAAAGAGAAGTCTTAAGGGACTTACCATAAGTGAACTGTTTACATTCCTACATGGAAAGACAATATTTGTAACTCTGAACACTTTTCAGTATCTGGGTAGTTGGTGGGACCACACACACACATGTACACGCATGCATGCACACACATACACACATGCACACACATACAGAGACAGAGAGCACAGAGTGAATTGAATAGGATGGGACCATATCTTAAAAGAAATTAAGGTAAATGGTGAGAGAGAAATGTAGTGGGAGGAAAGAGGGTGAAATGGAATGGGGTAATTATATGTCATTTAAGAGGCAAATAGGAGACTTTTTAGTGGAGGGAAAAAGAGGAGAGCTGAGAAAAAAAAAAAAAAAAACTAGAAGTTTACCCTCATCACATTTGACTAAAGGAAGGAATAAAATGCACACTTATTTCGGTATGAAAACCCATCTTACAGTATAGGAAAGTGGGGGAGAAGGAGATAAGCGGGGTGGGGGATGATGAAAGGGAGGACAAAAGGAGGAGGGAGCAATTTGAAGTCAACACTTGGGGAGGGACAGGATCAAAAGACAGAATAGAAACAATGAGGGGCAGGATAGGATGGAGGGTAATTCAGTTAGTCTTACACAACATGACTATCATGGAAGTCATTTGCAAAACTACACAGAAATGGCCTATATTGAATTGCCTGCCTTCCCAAAGGGAATGAATGGGGAGAGAAGGATGGGGAGAATTTGGAACTCAAAGTTTTAGGAACAACTGTTTAGTATTGTTGTTGCTACTAGAAAAGAAGACATACAGTTAATGAGGAATAGAAAGTCATCTGGCCCTATAGGAGAAAAGAGAAGATGGGGACAAGAGAAGGGAGGGATGACAGAAGAGAAGGCAGATTGGAGATAGGGAAAATTAGATTGCTTGGTGTATTGGGGTGGGGGAGGGGATGAAAGGGAAGAAAATTTGGAACACAAAATTTTGTGAAAATGAATGTAAAAAGTTAAATAAGTAAATAAATATTTAGAAAAAAACAAAAAAAAAACAAAAAAAGAAGGTGTCTGTCTGCATTTGTACAGAAAGTTTACTCACTCAGATTTTAATAGAAATAAATCTAAGAGTTCCATTTCGGTTGAAAAAAAATCAAGAGTTTATTGGCTTGAATGGGGAGGAAGGAACAACTTGCAGTTTTAGTGGATTGAAGGCCCAATATGAAAGCATCAGCAAAAAAAATGAATGAAGGAATGAATGAATGAATAAGGAAGTATTTGGCTACATTCAAAATACAAAGCTTTCCTGGAATTAGGAAGTAACTATACATACATTCTCTGTCCTAATCAGAGCATATATGGAGAATTACTTTCAGTTTGGGCAGCGTAGCTTAGCAGGGGCATTGATAACCTGCAAAGCATATTAAGAAGGGTAACTATGATGGCAAAATGCCTTCAGTTCATTCATGTAAAGATCATATGAAGGATCTGGAGATGTTTAAGTTTGAGAAGATCAGATTTGGGGTTACATGGCAGCTGATTTCAAGTATTTGAAAGATTAAATGAAGCTTTTTGAGATTCTTTTTTCTTTTAAAATCTTAGGGACATGGGGCAGAGCCAAGATGGCGGAGTAGAAGGACACACGTTTACAAGCTCCGAAACCAAAGCCCATGGAATTGGTGTAGAAAGTGTCCCCCATAGATTCTGGGTGAGTGCAAGGTGTGCAGAGGCAGAGTGGAGGAGATTTCCGTTCCAGGGAGCCCTGAGGACCCGTCCCCAGGATCCGGCGCGCCCCGGAAAGTAAACCCGACCCCCAGCGCTGCCCTGGCTGAGGCCTCAGAGAAGCGGATCCGAGCAGGCTTCAGAGACAGACGCTGAAGCAGCCGGGAAAGTCCCTCCACCCACAGAAGCAGGTCAGTGAGAGAGGCCGGGCTGAAGGAGAGGGGAAGCGGGGCGTCTCCGTGACTCGGCCCCCCTCGGGAGGAAGCGGCGGCGGCGGGGACGGGGGCAGGAAGCGGCGGAGGCAGAGGTGTGGGCGGCGGCTGAGGCGGCAGCGGCCCAAGACTCAGGAATCCCCCAACAGCAGGCAGGATCTTCATTACGGAAGATTCCCGCATAAAACCTGACGGAGCTGAGCCTGGGAGACGGCCCTGCCCCCACCCCGCTCTGTTGCTGAAGGCTTCTGCTCGGGACCCCCAGGGGAGCTGAGATTGAGAGGCGGGCCCCCCACTCCGCCCCCACCCGCTCCATTCCTGAAAGTCTCTGCAGAAAGCCCACGAGGGATCAGTCTCAGAGGCAGCCCTGGCCCCACCCCAGCACCTGAACTAAAGCTCACTGATTGACAGCCAGCAGGAGGAAAGCCCATTTAAATCTCAGAGGCCAAGCACTAGCTGGGCGGATCCAGGCGGAGGTGGAAAGGAATCTCAGAAGTCAAGTAACTGGCTGGGAAAATGCCTAGAAAAGGGAAGAAAAATAAGACTTTAGAGAGTTTTTTCCAACAAATGCAAATGATCCCGACCTTCAGATCTGACGAAGATGAGGACGTATGCTTGCCATCAGGGAAAGACGTGGAGGGCGGGGCCTCAGTACCTCAGACACCCCAGGGGGGTGGTGGGTGGGCTCAGGCCCTGGAAGAGCTCAAAAAGGATTTTGAAAAGCAAGTTAGACAGGTGGAGGAAAAACTGGGAAGAGAAATGTCAGAGATGCAACAAAAGTATGAAAAACAGGTCAATACCTTGGTAAAGGAGACCCAAAAAAATGCTGAGGAAATTAACACCTTGAAAAATAGGCTCACCCAATTGGCAAAGGAGGTTCAAAAAGCCAACGAGGTGAAGAATGCTTTCAAAAGCAGAATGAGCCAAATGGAAAAAGAGGCTCAAAAGCTCACTGAATTTAATAGCTCTATCAAAATTAGAATGGAACAGATGGAGTCTAATGACTTTACGAGAAACCAAGAAATCACCAAACAAAACCAAAAGAACGAAAAAATGGAAGAGAATGTGAAATATCTCATGGGAAAAACAACTGACCTGGAAAGTAGATCCAGGAGAGACAATTTAAAAATTATGGGACTACCTGAAAGTCATGATCAAAAAAAGAGCCTAGACATCATCTTCCATGAAATTATCAAGGAAAACTGCCCTGACATTCTAGAACCAGAGGGCAAAATAAGTATTGAAAGAATCCATCGATCACCACCTGAAAGAGATCCAAAAAGAGAAACTCCTAGGAATATTGTGGCCAAATTCCAGAACTCCCAGCTCAAGGAAAAAATCTTACAAGCAGCTAGAAAGAAACAATTCCAGTACTGTGGAAATACAATCAGGATAACCCAAGATCTAGCAGCTACTACATTAAGGGACCGAAGGGCGTGGAATAGGATATTCCAGAAGGCAAAGGAACTAGGACTCAAACCAAGAATCACCTACCCAGCTAAACTGAGTATAATACTTCAAGGGAAAATATGGTCTTTCAATGAAACAGAGGACTTTCAATCATTCTTGATGAAAAAACCAGAGCTGAAAAGAAAATTTGACTTTCAAACACAAGAATGAGAAGAAGCATGAAAAAGTAAACAGCAAAGAGAAGTCTTAAGGGACTTACCATGAGTGAACTGTTTACATTCCTACATGGAAAGACAATATTTGTAGTTCTTAAAACTTTTCAGTATCTGGGTAGTTGGTGGGACCACACATACACATGTACACGCATGCACACACATACACACATGCACACACATACAGAGATAGAGAGCACAGATTGAACTGAATAGGATGGGACCATACCTTAAAAGAAACTAGGGTAAATGGTGAGAGAGAAATGTAGGGGGAGGGAAAGGGAAGGGGGTAACTATATGTCATTTAAGAGGTAGGTAGTTTTTCTTAGTGGAGGGAAAAAGAGGAGAGCTGAGAAAAAAAAAAACAAAAATAAAAACAAGAAGTTTACCCTCATCACATTTGACTAAACGAAGGAGTGAAATGCACACTCATTTTGGTATGAAAACCTATCTTACAGTATAAGAAAGTGGGGGAGAAAGAGATATTGCAAGGGGGGGGGATGATGGAAGGGAGGGCAAAGGGAGGAGGGAGCAATTTGAAGTCAACACTTGGGGAGGGACAGGATCAAAAGACAGAAGAGAAATAATGAGGGGCAGGTTAGGAGGGATGGTAATCCAGTTAGTCTTACACAACACGACTATCAGGGAGGTCATTGGCAAAACTACACAGATATGGCCTATATTGAATTGCCTGCTGTCCCAAAGGGAATGGGTGGGGAGGGAGGGATGAGGAGAATTTGGAACTCAAAGTTTTAGGAACAACTGTTTAGTATTGTTGTTGCAACTAGGAAAGGAGACATACAGTTAAGGAGGAATAGAAAGTCATCTGGCCCTACAGGAGAAAAGAGAAGATGGAGACAAGAGAAGGGAGAGATGACAGAAGAGAGGGCAGATTGGAGATAGGGAAAATTAGATTGCTTGGGGTATTGAGGTGGGGGGAGTGGAGAAAAGGGGAGAAAATTTGGAACCCCAAAATTTGTGAAAATGAATGTAAAAAATTTAAATAAATAAATAAATTAAAAATTAAAAAAAATAAAATAAAATAAAATAAAATCTTAGGGACATGGAGATTTCTTTAAATAATTTTTAGCAAGAAATGGAATCTCCAAATTAAAGTTCAAATTATGCAGACATAATATTAGTCCTTTCATAACAAGAATCATAGCAATGAAAAACAAATAATCTCAAAACTCCGTTTAGTATTCTATGAACTGTTGCTTTCCTAGGACAACAACTTGACACACCATTATGTCCCCAGGAATCCCGGGAATACTGGTCTGTTCCTCTAACATGGGAGACTATTGATCATCTGTCACTCTATTGCATAAAACAGAGACCTCAAGCTCCAGGCACAGCAGATAACTTGTAGTACCAAAAGTGTATTGAACCCCTTTTTAGTTGAATTTTTAAATAATTGGAAGTTCTCTGTGAATAAAAGAAGTATTTTGTTTTAATAAAAGTATACATATGCCATAAACTTGAATATTGAGACCTCTGCTCTGAAATAACATATTCAGAAGTCTGGATGGCTATGACACACACATTCAGTCCTCTGTCTTTCCCTTATCACCTTATAGATCAATTATCTCCAAAATGCTTGAATTTCATCAGCAAAGGTCAAAGGAGGGAGGAACTCGTGTTTTTCCTGTGTCAACTTCTCCCTTACTTGGAAGAATCCTAAAATGTTTCGTACAAGGTAAAAATAAGTAGAAAGTAAAGGAATGAGAAGCTTTAAAAATTAATTTAAGAATTTGAATGTTTATTTGACACTATATTTCTTGCTCCGCATTTGGTTTATACCATCTGTGCTAGGCAGTGTATGGCCCCTAGGGCATTGCCAATTAGAGGAAGTATAAAAAAAAAATCACAGAATTTTGCAGCTGGAAGAGGCTTTAGAAAGTATCTCATTTGATTCCTTAATTTTAGAAATGAAGAAATTAAACCACACAGAGATGCTACAAAACTTTCCAAGAATCATATTCTCATAGTATAATTGCTAGCTGGTACCAGAGCTGGGACTAGAAATCAATTTCTTTGTATGAGTCCCAGGCCCCTTTTCACTCTACAACTTTCCTCAACATGTGAGGCTTCACGGTGCTTTGAGGTCAAGAGGAACCAATGATTATGGTCACAGAATCACATATCTCATCCAATACCTTAAATTTAGAGAAGAATAAGTCAAGAGAATGACTACATATATAGCTCATGTTACTTGCTCAAGGTGACACAGGTATTACGTGACAGAGATAGGAATGGATTCTCCATCATCCTATTCTAAATGCAGAATACTTTAATTATACCATGTTATCTCCCATGTGAGATACATGAAGATGGAAACAACAGGAGGCAGAGAAATGGAAAGCAGCCATTCTACATAAGGCAGCAGCAGTAGAAGGTATCCCCCACAGTACAGAGTAGTACAGAGAAGCATTCCTCTGTGTAGTGGGATCTTTGTCTGAGTATGCTGTGTGTGTGTGTGTGTGAGTGTGTGCATATGAATTATGTAGCAGAGGTTGGAAGTAAGAACAGGGGAAGGTGAAGGGCAGTTAACAAGTCTACTATATGCCAGGCACTGTGCTGAGTGCTTTATACACATTCTTTCATTTGCTCCCATTTCATAGGTACAACAACCCTGGCAGGTAACTGCTAAAATGAAGCATATAGAGCTTTGGTGACTTGCCCACTGTCATGTAGTTAAGGTTTAAACTCATGTCTTTCTTACTGTAGTGCCAGAGCTCTAGCCACTGTACCTGATAAGATTAAAGTTATGTACATTATTCATACATACGTATGAAATAGTCTTGATGAAGTAAATTACTTAAACAAAGTTCGTCTTTAGTTTCCCTCTTCAAATCTAGCACCTAATCACTAGAGGACAGTTTGAGGTCCACACTTTTCACTCTATTATTTTGGAGATCATATTGTCTTTGTTTGAGGAAAATTATGGTTCTGAACCTGGTGGGGGACAATTTTGAGAAAATATGACTTAAACATTAGGATCAGATCTATAGGGGAAAACAGAGGGTGGTATCATAACTAAAGATGAACTTTAAGTTAAGTAATTTACTTCATTAAAACTATTTCATACGTAAGTATGAATAACATATATAACTTTAATCTTATCACTCTGTCTATCTTAACACTTAGAAAAATGGATGTTCCTTCAAACCATGAAAAAAGACTTGAAATGTACCCAACCAAAGAAGAGATTTTTAAAAATTTTGATTGTTTCCCAAGGTAATTCCAAATGATATCACACGATTTCAGCCAGGTCTCACTAAAGAAACTCAGAAAGTCCATTCAACAAGATCAACAGCTATTGATCTCTGGCTAGATGAACAGATGTATTTTTCTTAGCTAAAAAAAATTTTATTTTTAACTTTCATTTTTTTTAAATCTTGAGTTGCAAGTTCTCTCCCTGCTTCCCACACAGAACCCACACTATTGAGAAGACAAGAAATACATCAATTAAACATGAGAAGTCATATATGGCAATATTAGTAATATTACCAAAAAAGGAAGAAAAATAAAGTGAAAAAGAATGATTCAATTTACCTTCAATACATCAGTTACTTCTCTGGAGGTAAATAGCATGTTTCATCATATGTCTTTGAAACTGTCTTGAGGAGGACCCAAGATGGCAGAATAGAAAGATTCATATACGCTAGCTCTGAACCCACAGCCCATAAATTACCTGTAAAAAGAACTCCCAAAAAATTCTTGAGCAGTGGAAGCAGCACAGCAACAGAGTGGCAGAGATTTCTGTTGCAGAGAGCCCTGAAAAACCGATCCCAAAGGTCCATCACACACCAGACCCAGAGGAGAACCCAGCCCTGCTTTGGCCATGTGGCCCCAAGAGGAGCAGATCTGAGCAGGCTTCAAGGACGGAATCTCCGGTGGCCATGAAGGTCCTTAAACTTACAGGCACAAAGGTCAGTGAGAGACCTTATCTGGATGGGTGAGAGGGGAAAGGGGTGTCTCCATAACTCAGGTGCCCTCGGAAGGAAGCAGCAGACAGGATTTCTCAAAGCAGGCAGGAGACCGGAAGCCATTAATGAACATATCTGCATAAACCCCCTGAGGGAACTGAGCCTGGGAGGTAGCCCTGCCCCCACCTGAGCACCTGAACTTAATCTCTCACACTGAAGAGTAGCCTCGTCCCCCACTGAAAGCCCTGAGGCTGGGGAGCAGCATTTAAATCTCAGAATCCAACACTAGTGAGGCAGGGATGGAGAGGAATCTCAGAAGTCAAGTAACTGGCTAGGAAAATGCCCAGAAAAGGGAAAAAAATAAGACCATAGAAGGTTGCATTCTTGGTGAACATATATTTCCTCCTTTCCTTTCTGATGATGAAGAACAATGCTTACCATCAGGGAAAGATATAGAAGTCAAGGCCTCTGTGTCCCAAACATCTGAAATAGATATCCAATGGGCTCAGGCCATGGAAGAGCTCAAAAAGGATTTTGAAAATCAAGTTAGACAGGTGGAGGAAAAACTGGGAAGAGAAATGAGAGAGATGCAAGAAAAGCATGAAAAATGGGTCAATACCTTTCTGAAAGAGACCCCCAAAAATGCTGAAGAAAATAACAACTTGAAAAATAGGCTACCTCAATTGGCAAAAGAGGTTCAAAAAGACAATTAGGAGAAGAATGCTTTCAAAAGCAGAATTAGCCAAATGGAAAAAGAGGTTCAAAAGTTCACTGAAGAGAATAGTTCTCTCAAAATTAGAATGAAACAGATGGAGTCTAATGACTTTACGAGAAACCAAGAAACCACCAAACAAAACCAAAACAATGAAAAAAATGGAAGGTCATGTGAAATATCTCATTGGAAAAACAACTGACCTGGAAAATAGATCCAGGAGGGACAATTTAAAAATTATGGGACTACCTGAAGGCCATGATCAAAAAAAGAGCCTAGACATCATCTTTTATGAAATTATCAAGGAAAACTGCCCTGATATTCTAGAACCAGAGGGCAAAATAAGTATTTAAGGAATCCATTGATCACTGCCGGAAAGAGATCCAAAAAGAGAAACTCCTAGGAACATTGTGGCCAAATTCCAGAATTCCCAGGTCAAGGAGAAAATCTTGCAAGCAGCTAGAAAGAAACAATTCCAGTATTATGGAAATACAATCAGGACAACACAAGATCTAGCAGCTTCTACATTAAGGGATCGAAGGGTGTGGAATAGGATATTCCAGAAGTCAAAGGAACTAGTACTCAAACCAAAAATCACCTACCCAGCAAAACTGAGTATAATACTTCAGGGGAAAATATTGTCTTTCAATGAAATAGAGGACTTTTAAGCATTTTTGATGAAAAGACCAGAGCTGAAAAGAAAATTTGACTTTCAAACACAGGAATGAGAAGAAGCATGAAAAAGTAAATAGCAAAGAGAAGTCATAAGGGACTTACCAAAGGTGAACTGTTTACATTCCTACATGGAAAGACAATATTTGTAACTCTTGAAACTTTTCAGTATCTGGGTAGTTGGTGGGATTACACACACACACACACACACACACACACACACACACACACACACATGCACACACAGAGACAGAGAGCACAGAGTGAATTGAATAGAATGGGATCATACCTTTAAAAAAATTAAGGTAAATGGTGAGAAAGAAATATATTGGGAGGAGAGAGTTTGAAATGGAATGGGGCAAATTATCTCTCATAGAAGAGGCAAGCAGGAGAGTTTTTAGTGGAGGGAAAAAGAGGAGAGCTGAGAAAAAAACAAGAAGTTTACCCTCATCACATTCGACTAAAGGAAGGAATAAAATGCACACTCATTTTGTTATGAAAACCTATCTTACAATCCAGGAAAGTGGGGGAGAAGGGGATAAGCAGGGTGGGGGGGATGATGGAAGGGAGGGCAATGGGAAGAGGGAGTAATTTGAAGTCAACACTCTTGGGGAGGGACAGGATCAAAAGACAGAATAGAAACAATGGGGCGCAGGATAGGATGGAGGGAAATATAGTTAGTCTTACACAACACAACTATTATCAGTCATTTGCAAAACTACACAGATATGGCCTATATTGAATTGCCTGCCTTCCCAAAGGGAACGGGAGGGGAGGGAGGGATGGGGAGAAGTTGGAACTCAAAGTTTTAGGAACAACTGTTGAGTATTGTTCTTGCTACTAGGAAATAAGAAATACAGTTAATGGGAAGTAGAAAGTCATCTGGCCCTACAGGACAAAAGAGAAGATGAGGACAAAAGAAGGGAGGGAGGATAGAAGAGAGGACAGATTGGTGATAGGGGAAATTAGAATGTTCAATGTATTAGGGTGGGGGGAGGGGACAAATGGGGAGAAAATTTGGAACCCAAAATTTTGTGAAAATGAATGTAAAAAGTTTAATAAATAAATTTATTTAAAAAAAAAAAAGAACCCGTCTTGAATCATTGTATTGATCAAAATAATTAAAATGTTCACAGTTGGTCATCCTTCTAATATTGTTTTTACTGTGTATAATGCTCTGATTCCATCCACTTTACTTTGCATCAGTCTTCTATGGTTTTCTGAAGCCAGCCTGTTTGTCATTTATTGTAGCACAATTGTATTCCATCATAACTGCATAGTGTTTAGCCATTCCACAAGACTTTATAACTCTTTATCACCATAAAAAAGCTGCTATGAATATTTTTGTACATATAGATCATTTCCCCATTATTTTGGTCCCTCAAGATATAGACTTAATATTGGTATAGCTGGGTATGTACCATTTTAACCGTTTTAGCACAATTCCAAATTGTTTTCTAGAATAATTGAACCAATTCAATAAGTTCATGACTCCTCTATTTTCTCTTACATTGACTATAATCCTTGCCCCTAGCCTTCCCTATTACCTAAAATCTATTTTCATGAATGTATTTAGTATAAGACCATGACAGTGAATTCTAGCTCCCATTGTTTAAGGAGACAAGAGAGGAAGTTTTCCCATAGGAATCATTATACGATATGTGACTAGGTTTCGATGAATTGAGTTCCATTGAACAATTTCCTGATTTTACAGATAAATAATGGAGGGTCATATTTTGTTTATTTGCTTGTTTTTTTTTAATTGCTTTGATTTGGTATTTTTTTCCAATGCCTAACAGCAACTGTTCCCCAACTTATAGCGTTAGAAAATTTACTGGAACACTGAGAAACTAAATCACTTTTCCAAGATTATACATCAAGTATGTGTCAGTGTTTTGCTTATATTGCTCATATTTTACAAGAGAACTCTTAGATGCTATATAAATATGTATATGCATTTATAAATGTGGCATATATATACATATAGACACATGTGTAAGCATACACACATATGCATATATATATATATATAATTTTCTTTTTTTTTTGTCTTTTTTTTTTTTTTTTACAAATAACCCTTTTTTCCTTTTTCCTGTTACTCACTTCACCCTTTTGGAAATGAAAGGGAACCTCTTAGAAAACAGTCAAAAAAAGTTTGTACAAAACAATAAGCTGGAGTTGGATGACCTATGAGCAAGACCTGTGTTTTTACTTTCAATTTAATTCAAATACTTCAGTTTAATTAGCAAAGGGTTAGCTTAACTTTTTTATTAAATATTGTTCAATAGATAGTTCTGACAAACTAAATAAATACATTTCAGCTATACCTCAACCCACAGAAAAATGGTAAGGGAAAAAAAGAGAAGACAAAGTAAAGCCCTGAAAGGTTTTCTGGAAATAGAAAAATCCATTATTTGTGTTAGCTGAAAAAACAACTGCTTACTTTCTAGATATTAATCATTATGGTTAGTCCTTATAAACTCTTTGGGGAAACCTGATGTTTGACAGTTGAATTGCTGTTTCTATATATAATCTGATGTCAAAAGTTTGGAAAAAGAATTTAGGCTTAATTTTATTAACTGCAGTATAAAACTGTAACCTACATGATATACTAAACTGTAAATTATATAAGGACAAGGATGATGTCACATTTGAAGTAGGTCCTTAATAACATAATAACACATTTAGTTGAATTTAATTAACCTGAAGCCAGCCACCAGTTAGGATAATTTTTAAAGCAAAATGTGATTTTTTACATTTTGGAAGCTAACTTCCATCTGTTTTAAATTTCAGAGATTCAGCCTACAGGTCAAGGAATAGTTGATAGCAGATAGAGACCTAGATTTGGATTCAAGAAGCTATGTTTTCCATTCCTGCTACAGAAAGTTTCTGTCTGTGCCATCCAGGACAATCACTGAAGTTATCTAGGTTCCAGTTTCTTCATCTTGATAGTGACAGTTGAATTTGATGGCATTTAAGGTTCCAGCTTTTATTCTACAATCCCAGGAGATTATGAAGTCAGACTGCTAACCCTAACTGGGAAGTGGAAAATCTCCTAATTATCCCATCAGACATAGTAACAAAAATAATGGATTTCTGCATATTCTAGACATTGTATGTGTGTGTACATATGTATGTGTGTGTGTATGGATGTGTGTGTGAGGGAGGGAAAGAGAGAGACAGAGAGAGACAGAAAGACAGAGAGACAAAGAGACAGAGAGAGACAGAGACAGATAGAGAGAGAGAATGTATGTGTGTGCTGGAAGAAAGGTTATATTCAGTGGGAGTCATGGACCTTGGAGTGTGCCATAGTGACAGTTGTGTTTTTAAATTTCAGAAGGGCAACAGTAAAGTCTTTTTATTTTTTTGCTCATTTTGTTTTGTGTGATGACAATTGAATAGTGAAGGACTAGAAAGGAAAAATAAGAGTGAAAATAAATGTTAAAATGTCAAGTAATCCTACAATCCCCTGGTCTGAATTCACGGATTCTTACTGACAGTGTGACTCTGGACAAGTCACTGCATCTTTCTTTGTCTTGATTTCCTCTACTGTGAAATGCAGATAAAGATAGCACCAAATTCTTGGGATTTTATGAGGATCAAATGAGGCAACTCTTTAAAGCACCTAGCAAAGGGTCTGGCACATAGGAGATGATTAATACATTCTTGTTTATTTCCTTCCTTTCTGAATATCTAAACTAGCAAATGGAGCAAAAGGTAACAAATGAGGATGTGTTTATGTGGCTGGCACACCAGTTCTATGCTAGGGAATATAGACAAAGGAAGGAAGTAAAAGTTCAAACACAGAACATGGGTCTCTTTATACTTATATATCACCACTCTACTGAGAACATTAATATCTGTTAGTTTAGGGGACCTGAGGACCTTTATACTCATGCTTTATCAACTGAGTGACCTCCATGGAGCTCATCTTGTCTCTTCTTCATTCTCAGACATCACATGTAGGGTCTCAGGTAACCCAGCAAGTTCCAACCCTAAAATGAGCAGTAAACAGTATGCAAATTCCAGTGACTGTCTGCTCCCCATTTCTAGCATGGCAGTCAAGAAGTTCCTGTGAAAAGGGAAAGGGAAGGAAACTGTAAGTTCTTATGACTGTTCTTTCCTATACTGGATGCTGCTCTGCTCCAGTTGTATATTTCCCAGGAGATCAAAATGAGAGAGGAACAGTATGAGATCCTACAGCTCATTCTCCCTTGAATCCCCTTGAACCTTGAAGAACATTATAATTCAAAAGGGATATGAGGGAATGCTGCAAGAACTTATTACAAGATGAATCAGGGTAACTGAACATGAGGCCGAAGGCTGGGTGGAAGAGAAACCTGGGGTTATATTCAGCATGCAAGCAGTTGGTGGTCAAATTGGATGAGCAAGTCTAAATCAAGATATGAAGATCACCTACAAACTTTCATTTTCAAGTCAAGTTCAAACCTCTGGCAGAGACAAAATCAAACAGATGGATTGAAAATTAGATATTTTCCTGAAACATCCATCCTTATGGTAATAAAGAATGGAAAAATGATAAGAATTCAGTGCTGACTCTCCTGGGTGCTGGGGATGACATTAGAGAGATGACGGTAAGAAGAGGAACTAAGTCTAAGCAAAATTTCACAACAGGCAGAATCTTTCTGTGGATCTTCCAACTTCTCATTCAAATAGTTCTGTTCTCTATTATTTTTCACACCTTACCTCAGTAATTCAGTACAGTTTTTCTGCTTTAAGGCTATTTGCCCTGGGAGAGCCAAGATGGTGGAATAAATTGTAAATACTCTCACCATCCCCTTGTTGATCTCGAAACACCCAGAGATTACCCCAGAAAAAATCATGGGAGAATGAAACCACCTGGAGGTTAAAGAGATCACCAGGCAGGGTGCAGGACCAGAAACTTCCCAACAAGAACCACCTAAGTGGACCGGCAGTAGACCATGAACCCCAGCAGGGTGGAGCCAGAAAACACCAACACCAGGATCCCAAGGGTGCTTTAGCACAGCCAGGGGAACTGGGCAGAAACAAGCACAGACAGAACTCATCAGCAGCTAAGCTTGTCTGTGCTCTGGCATAAACCTAAGGAAGAACTCCCATAGCCAGACCACCCCTCCCCCACGCCTCAGGTCAGAAGCTTCAGTGTAACCCCTGGGAAACTCAGAAAGACTACACCTGGCTTAAACTTTGGCACACACAAGCCAACTCAGCAGCAGGTTAGCTGCAGCATTATATTCTTGTAGCTGAATGAACCAGAGGCCACAACATGAAAAGTCAGAAACTCCCAGCATAAGAAATGTGGAACTGAGTCCCTATGCCCCAGAAGCAGAGAACCATTTTAAGAGCCAGGAAAAAGGAAATCACCATGATCAAGAAGCAAATCAGAAAAGAAAAGAACATAGAATCTTACTATGGGGCAGGGGAGAAAAAAATAAAAATTCAGAAGAGGACAGCATTGACACTATACCCATATCTGAAAACTCATGATTATGAACTGGTCTCCAGCCCAAAGAGCATTCTTGGAATTTCTCAAGAAGGATTTTAAAAGTCAAATTAGAGAGATAGATGAAAAATTCTTCAATGATTTTAAAAATGAAATGGACAAAATGAGAAAGAACTCACTGAAGAGAACAGCTTCTTAAAAAGCTTAATTGACCAAAGGGATAATGAGGTCGAAAACTTAACTGGAAAAATTGGACAAATGGAAAAGGAAGTGCAAAAGCTAACTGAAGAAAACAATTTGTTAAAAATTAGAATTGGGCAAGTAAAAACCAATAACTCCATGAAGCATTAAGAATCAGTCAAACAAAATCTAAAGAGAGCAAAATAGAAGAAAATGTAAACTATCTCACTGGAGAAACAAGTGACCCAGAAAAATAGATCCAGGAGAGAAAATCTAAGAATTATTGGATTACCAGAAAGTCATGATGAAAAAAAGAGCCTGGACAATATCTTCCAAGAAATCATGAAGGAAAATGTCCCTGAAGTCCAGGATCCAAAGGGCAAAATGGTCATTGAAAGAATTCACTGATCACCTCCAAAAAGAGATTCCAAATTGAAAATGCCAAATGATATTGTTGCCAAATTCCAGAACATCAGGGAAAGGAGAAAAGATTGCAAACAGACAGAAAAGAAAAAAAAAATCAAATATCAAGAAACTCTCATCAGAACCACACAGGACCTTGTAGTTACTACATTAAAAGACTGGAGCAAGTGGAATATGATATTATGTAAGGCAAGGGAAGTTGGACTGCAATTAAAATCAATTACCCAGCAAAATCGAGCATACTCTTTCAGGCAAGGAGATGGACATTTACTGAAATAAGGAATTTCCAGAACTTCCTGAAGAAAAGACCAAAGCTCAATAGGAAATTTGATCTTCAAATACAATACTCAAGAGACACATAAAAAGGTAAACAGGGAAAACATTTTATTCAGCATGAACAAACTGTTTACATCCCTATATGGGAGAATAATAATTGTTAATCTTGAGAATTGTATGTTTGTTATTATACCTAAAAGGGTTATACATAGATAGAGGGAATGTTTATAAATTAACTGATGTGAAGATAAAAAATATAATTAAAGGATTTGAAAGGATTGTAATGGAAAAAAGTGGAAAGGAGGATGCAGAAAAGAGTAAATAACCTCAAATGAAGAGGCACAAAACCTTTATGGTAGAGGAAAAGAAGGGAGGTAGATGAACATTGTTTGAACTTCACTCTCAATAGATTTGGTTCAAAGAGCAAACAACACACACACAGTTAAATATAAAAATCTAATTTGACCTACAGGCAGTAGGAGGGGAAAGGAAAGGATGCGAGTGAAAGGAGGTAAGAAGTAGTAAGCAAAAGGCGGGGAACTGGTAGAAGGTAGGAAAAACTGAGGGAGGTGGTGGTCAAAAGTAACACTCTTGAAGAGGGAAAGGGAGAAGAGAGAAATAAAAGCATAAATGGAGAGAAAGAGGACAGAGGGAAAGACACAGATAGTAATCACAACATTGAATGAGAATGGGATTAACTCTCCCATAAAACAGAGATAGATTGCAGAATGGATTAAAAACCATAATCCTACAATATGTTGTTTACAAGAAACACTTTTGAAACAAGGGGATACCCACATGGTAAAGGTAAAAGGCCAAAATAGAACATAGTATGCTTCAGCTCATGTAAAACAAGCAAGGACAGCAATCTTCATCTCAAACAAAGCAAAAGCAAAAATAAATCAAATCTAAAAAGATAAGGAAGGAAACTATATCCTTCTAAAAGGCATCATAGACAATGAAATAATATCACTGTTAAACATTTATGCACCAATTGGTTTAGCATCCAAATTCTGAAAGGAGAATTTAAAGGAGTTACAGGAAGAAATAGGCAGCAAAACTATGCTAGTGGGGGACCTCAAGCTCTCCCTCTCTGAACTTGATAAATCTAACTACAAATTAAACAAGAAAGAAGTCAAAGAAGTGAATAGAATTCTGGAAAAGGTAGATATGGTAGACCTCTGGAGAAAACTGAATGAGGATAGGAAGGAATATACCTTTTTCTCAGCAGTTGATGGCATGTACATAAAAACTGACCATATCCTAGGGCATAAAACCTCACAATCCAGATCAGAAAGACAGAGATAGTCAATGCGTCTCTTTTCAGATCACGTTGTAATAAAATTATATGTAATAAAGGGTCATGGAAAGATAGACCAAAAAATTAATAGGAAATTATATAATCTAATCCTAAAGAACGAGTGGGTCAAACAACAAGTCATAGAAACAATCAATAACTTAATTTAAGAAAATGGCAACAACCAAAACTTATGGGATGTAGCAAAAACAGTTGTTTTCTCTCTGAATGCTAAATGAATGAAATAGAAAGAGGAGATCAATGCAACTGAATAATCTAGAAATAGAATAAATTGAAAATCCTCAATTAAATACCAAATGTGAAATTCTGAAAACCAAAGGAGTGATTGATAAAATTGAAGTTAAGAAAACTGTTGAAATAAATAAATAAAACTAAGACCTGGTTTTATGAAAAAAAATATGAATAAAATTGATAAAACTTTGGGCAATTTATTTTAAAGAAAGAAAAAAGAAAATCAAATTGTCAGTATCAAAAATTAAAAGGGTGAATTCACCTCTAATGAAGAGAAAATTAAAACATTAACTAGAAATCATTTTTCACAACTGTGTGCCCATAAATCTGACAATTGTAGTGAAATGGATGAATATTTACAAAAAATATAATTTGTTTGTATTAATAAAAGAAGAAATAGAATATGTAAATAACAACATCTCAGAAAAAGGAAATTGAACGAACCATCAATGAACTCCCTATGAAAAAGTCTCCAAGCCCAGATGTATTTATAAGCAAATTACATCAAACATTTAAACAAAAATTAATTCCAACAATAAATAGACTATTTAGGAAAGCTGGTAAAGTAAAAGTCCTATCAAATTTGTTTTATGATATAAATATTATGATGCTGATACTTAAACCAGGAAGAATCAAAACAGAGAAAGAAAATTATAGATCAATATCTCTAATGAATATAGATGCAAAAAAATTAAGCAAGATATTAGTAAAAAGATTACAGCAACTTATTGAGAGAATAATACACTTTGACCAGGTAGGTTTTACATCAGGAATGCAGTGCTGGTTCAATATCAGGAAAGCCATCAACATTATTGAACATATCAACAATAAAACTAACAGAAATCATATATGATTTTCTCAATAGATGAAGAAAAAGCTTTTGACAAAACACATCACCCATTCCTACTGAAAACCCCGGAGAGCATAGGAATAAATGGAACTTATTTTAAAATAATAAGTAATATCTACCTTAATACATCAGCAAGCATTATATGTAATGGGGATAGACTAGATGCATTTCCAATAAGATCAGAGATGAAAGAAGGATGTTCATTATCACCACTATTATTGCATATGGTACTAGAAACATTAACTTTAGCAATGAGAGAAGAGAAAAAAATTGAAGGAATGAGAATAGGCAAAGAAGAAACTAAGCCATGATTCATTGATTCATTAGAGAATCTTAGAGAATCAAGTAAAAAACTATTTGTAATGGTAAACAACTTTGGCAGACTCTCAGGACACAAAATAAATCCACACAAATTATCAGCATTTCTATATTTTACTAACAAAGCCCAACAACAGGAGATAGAAAAAGAAATTCCATTTTAAGTTATGGTATAAAATACTTAGAAGTTTACCTGCCAAAAGAAACCCCCAAACTGTAAAAACAAATACAAAATATGTTTCACACAAATGAAATCAGACCTAAATAACTGGAAAAAATCAATTGTTTGTGGGCAGGCTGAGCTAATATAACAAAAATTACAATTCTACCTAAATTAATTCACTTATTCAGTGGTATACCAATCAAACTACCAAAAATTATTTTATAGAGCTAGAAAAAATAACATAGAAATTCATCTGGAAGTACAAAATGTCTAGAATATCGAGGGAACTAATGAAAAGAAATGCTAGGGGAGGTAGCCAACCATACCAGATTCCAAATTGTATCATAAAGCAGCAACCATCAAAACTACTTGGTACTGGCTAAGAAACAGATGAGTAGATCAGTGGAATAGGTTAGGTTCACAAGACACAGTAGTCAATGATTATAGCAAGCTACTGTTTGCTAAATGCAAGGACCCTATCTTCTGGAATAAGAACTTACTGTTTGACAAAAACTGCTGTGAAAACTAGAAAATAGTCTAGCTGAAACTGGACATAGATCAATGCCTGATACATTATACTAGAATAAAGTCCAAATGGGTACACAGTTTCAGTATAAAGGCTGATACTATAAACAAATTAGGAGAGTAAGGAATAGTTTATTTGTCAGATTTATGGAGAATGGAGAAATTTATAACCAAACAAAAGATAGAGAACATTATGAAATGCAAAATCTATAATTTGGATTACATTAAATAGAAAAGTTTTTGCCCAAAGTCATTGCAACCAATATTAGAAAGGAAGCAAAAAACTGGGGGAAAATTATAACTAGTGTCTGTGATAAAGTCTTCATTTTTAAAATATATAGAGAACTGAATCAAATTTAGAAGAATACAAGTCACTCTTCAACTGATAAATGGTCAAAGTATATGAACATGCAGTTTTCAGAGGAAGAAATTAAAACTATCTATGCTCTAAATAACTTGATTAGAGAGGTGCAACTCAAAACAAATCTGAGGTGCCACATCACAACTATCAGATTAACTAACATGACAGAAGAGGAAGATGATAATTATTGGAGAAGATGTTGGAAAATTGGGACATTAATTCATTCTTCGTGGACCTGTGAGCTGATCCAACCATTCTGGAGAGTAATTTGGAATTGTGTCCAAAGGATTATAAGAATGTGCATACCCTTTGACCCAGCAATACCTCCTCTAGGATTGTATCCCAAAGAGATCATAAAAATTAGAAAAGGACCCACATGTACAAAATATTTATTGCAATTCTTCTTGCAGTGGTCTAGAACTGCAAATCAAGAGGATGCTCATCAATTGAGGAATGGTTGGACAAGTTGTGGTATATAAATGTAATGAAATATTATTTTGATATAAGAAATGATGAACTGGCACACTTCAGAAAAACCTGGAAAGATTTATATGAACTGATGCTGAGTGGAATGAGCAAAACCAGGAGAATATTCTACAAAGTAATAGTCACAGTGTAAGAGGACTGCTTGTTATAGATGTAACTCTTCACAGTAATACAAGGACCTAAGACATTTCCAAAGGACTCGATGCAAATTGCCATCTACATCCAGAGAATGAACTTCAGAATTAGCACACACGATGAAACAAATTATTTTCTCATTTTTTATATTTGGTTTTTCTCATGACTTCTCCCATTCATTTTAAATCTACACAACATGACTAATTGAGAATGTGTTTATTAAGAATATATATGTAGAAACCATAGCAGATTGCATGCCATTATAGGAAGGGAGGGAAGAGGGAGGAGAAGAAAAATTTAAAGTTTATGGAAGTGATTGTCAAAAACTGAAAACAAATTAATTATTAATCAGAAAAAAAGACTATTCACTCTTCCCACTGTGACGCTCCACTAAATTCTGCCCTAGCAAGAAATTACCACGTATTCCAAAACTACTGATTCCTCAATGCTGTCCCCTTTCCATACTCCTATTTCTTTAGCAATGATAGGTAAGTCATCTGGGAAAGCTATAAGAAAAGCTCATAATTTGTTGATTTGTGATCCTGCTTTGACAGAGTAAATCAGTGTGTGGAAGTCATATATAATCTAAGGCACAATTGTCAAACCTGGCACATATAATGACTTTCAGTGTTAGGAAAAATGATGGTTGCCATCAGTTTTCTGCAAAATTGCAACATCAGCATAATCTGTCTTTAGTTCTCATCTACTTCGCCTCTTCACTTCACCTGGCCTGCTTATTACATGGTGCCCACACTATGTCCACATGCTGCCATTTGTCTGCCAACCTCTTTCCTCTTGTAGTGCTTCACTCAATTCTGACTTATCTATATTCCAAATTTTGTCCTTCCTTTTTATATTAAATTTATATTCCCTTAGGATATTTCAGTTCTAGGTTAATATTTGATTCTGGCCAATATGGGTATGACTATTGAAGAATCACTTTCCCATGGGAATCATTAATTTATGAGAATCTGTAACTGGTTAAAGGTTTGGTATACAGAGACAGTTTTGTTTTGATGATATTTTTCATTTTCATTTTTTATTAAAGAAGACTTTAATTATACTCATCTAACCCTATACTCTCCTTAGAAACACATACACACAAACACACACACACACAGACTAGAAACTTGAACTTTTATCTGTAAATAGTTGAGGATTATAATTGTAAATTGTATAAAACTCTCTTGAGCTTTTTAATACAGTTATTATGGAATGTCTAATTCTATATACTGTAGGAGATATAAAAATCTGTACAAAAGAAAATGCTTTTATTCATTAAATATTTTATTAACTATTAAATATTAGTATAATATCCATTATCTCTAATTAGTCATAGCTCTGCAATGAGGAACTTGCTAAGACAAGCATTTGAAAATGTGCCACATGTATTGTCACATATATTTTAGCATATCTCAGAGTGACATCAGTCAAATCTTGGTTTTTTTTAGATAAAAAGAAAAACTGTCAAATATGTCAGAAGATTTAGGTCAGATTTCATCATTTTAGAAAGTGATATGCTGTTCAAGTCAGCAGATAGCAATCTCATCCATCAGTTAATATATAGACCACCCCAGAGTATAGTGTTTGTGGCTGGGGATGAGTGAATTTCACTAGCAGTGGGGAGAAAGCAGCAGATCTCTGAATTTATAGCCATTCATATTCACTCAGGTGTAGTTTGATTTTAGGGATCTGTAAAGAGAGTAAAATAATGATCTTTTAAAAACTTTATAATCTAGATCAGCTCATTTTAGCAAATATCTATTAAACATCTAATATATATATGTATATGTGTGTATATATATGTATATATATATTATATATATACATATATATATATGAAACTTTCTGCTAGATGCTATGGATACAAAAAATAGAAAAACACCCCTTTGCTTTAAAAAAGACCTAAAAAAAATTTATATATTTGTGTGTTAAAACAAAGCACATGTAAAATGATAATTCCAATTTTAACAGAGAGAAAGCACTAATAAGTATAGGTATCAAAATAAAAGAATCCAAGAGTCAAAAGGGACAGTTTAATTTAATCCATGTGAAAGAGAAACAGAGAAGGGGCAGAGGGAGAGAGAGAAGGATCTCTACTAAAATAGAACCAATGATTATTGGGCCCTTGCCTGAAGACCTATAATGTGACGCGCCCCAGCACCCTGTAGGTAAAACTAGTCCACTGGTAAAACGTTTGTGTTATTTCTGAAAAAATAATCTAAATTTACCTATTTGTTATATAAGAATTTCTTCAATAATTAACATAATTAAGTATCAGAAGGAATGTAATGGCACTCCATGTCCATGTGGTTACTCTTTCTGCTTAGTACAATCACTATTGCTGTAAACTCCCAATTAAAAAAAATTCTTAAATTTGGACAGAGATTTGGTTCTCTCAAATATTTTACATTTAATCTATCACTAATTTTATTGCTATAAATTTACATTTATAACTATCTATCTATCACTAATTGCTGACTGTGAAACTGGATTCTGAATCCTTGATTCCTGTGGGTCTTTCTCACAGGGTGAGTGGTCTACACTTCTTACACCAAGAATGAAAATGAATTAATGAAAGAAGTAAAAAACTCCAGTTTTCCATAGGGCCACATAGCTTCAGAGAAAGAAGACTCCAAGGTCATTCTTTTTGCAATATAGTGTCTCATGCTGTCATACAACCAGAGGGAAGTCACAGAAAATGCAGTGAATAAGGGTGACAAAGTTGCAAAACATTTGAATTCCTCAAAAGTCAATGAAAGATACCTTATTTCATCACATGAGTAAGTCTACTATAATCCAATATAGGATGCTGTATCAGTAAGCACCCCAACACACAGTGGAGGCTGTTATCACAGGTTCTTAGATCTACATTCATAAAAGGAAAGGCAACTTTTGATAGGTTAACAATCACTTTAATGAAGCACAGGTATCAGAGAAAATCAAATTTGCAGAGAAATCAAAAATCACTACACAGCGCTTCCAAACTTCCTGATTATTAGCATACATGCATCCTTAGCAGAGAAGGAAGCACCAACATCTGGGTTTTCAAAAAGTTAAGGGGCTGCTTAGTGGCTTCCCAGAGTCTCACCTAGCAAGCAGACCTTCTCCAAAAAACTAAGCCCAAAAGTAAAACCTCACCTCAGAGTATTTGTACATTCTTCAGAACCAGAGGGCATAACCCTTTGACACAGTGCATCAATAGAAAAACCAAAAGGTACTTGGGACTTCCTACAAAAGAACTCCCCTAATCAAGCTCCCCTTAGTGAGTTTGGGGAAGATCTTCTTTAATCACTTTATTCAATTGGAGGCACTTTCAGTAAAACAAAAACAGCAGAACATCCTAATTTGATTGCCATAACAGATCTCCAAGTGTGTAACAGTCTTTGTAAAACCCTTCCATTACATGATATCAAGTTATTCCCAAAGGGACATACCTAGTATATTCCACATGAAGTGATATCCTTCTGTTCACTAGTGTTCTCTGCATGGAGACCCTATCTGAGACAAGTTGATGGGGTTGGAGTTTGAGTCAGATTGCCATTATGCAAAACACTACATGCAAAAACGCTGAGGAAGGAGTGGAATGCCATGCATGGGAAAACAAATTGGAGGACCATTAGATTGGTACACAGAGTATGTCAAAATTAGTAATGTGAAATTATTCCAGAAAGGACACATTTATTCCAAGCTGAGGACTTCATTTTATTCTGCTGATAACTGGAAGCAATTGCAATTGTTCTGGTAGTTTTTTGTTTCTTGTTCTTTTTACTAAAACATGTAACATGAAGTATGACATGATAAGATTACTTAGGTATTTGGGATTAATTAGGTTTAATTAATTAATTAATTAATTAATTAATAAGATTAATTAGGTATTCAGGTTTGCTGGTAATGGTCCTCTTTGATAATGAAGGAGAAACCATAACCTGTGAGTAGCCTGTGCTTACCGAATGGTGACCCATCTGGCTAGTTGCAGTTGGACAACTCAGCCCTCCTCTCCTTTCCTCCTCTCTTCTCCACAATCTGTCCAAAGGAGGGTAAATTTTGATGGCCAAAAAGCTACCCAGTTGACTTGAGGTTTGCTCACTATATTTCTTTCTCAAACACCAAGCCTTAAACCCAATTCACTCTGAATCTCATGGATTGTACAATAGTAGGTCCCTGCCCAAGCATTGATTAATGGTTATTTTGGGGTCTCTCCTGGCTCGCAGAATATGTAAATAATAACTCTCTCTTTTAGCCAGCAACCTTGAAGGTCTTCCCCCTCCAGTTTGATTTTTTTTTTTAATTAGAGGGGTCATCCCTTGACTCACTTCTTAAAGAGGCCTATACTCTAAATGGGCATTGCCTTACTCAAAGTGAGAACAACTTAAAAGGGCAAATTCTGGGCCCTCTTCAGTCCAGTCATCTTGATCTATATCCGACCATTGGACCCAAATGGCTCTAGAGGACAAAGTGAGACTGGTGACTTTGCACAGCCCTCCTTCATTCAGATCAAAGTCCATTGTAAATCATGTCATATTTAAGAATGAAGGACAAAATCACTTGGGCATTTTTATTGGTAATTCCATTAACATAAGGTAATGGCACCTAGACCACTAGGAGATATAGTAGGTAAAGCACTAGACATAGAATCAGGAAGACCTGAGTTCAAATCTGGCCTAAGACTCTGAAACTGGGAAAAAATATTTAACCTCCATTTCCTCATATGCAAAATGGAAAAATAATAACATCTAACACAATATTATGTTACAAATAAAATGATATATTTATAAAATACTTTACAAACCTTACAAACCTATTTTTTTTATTAATGCAAATCTGAAACCAAGAGTTTGGGCTTGGAATTCAGCATAAATTTCAGTATGTAATTCAGGGACCCTCACACACTTTTGGGTGGGTGGGTATAGTGCAAAACCTTAAGTGGAGTGAAGCAAGTTTCAACATAAGGGAGGGTCTATTGGGTAAAATGAAGGTTATGATTTATCTCTGATTTAATTCTCTACATATCCCTATCCCTTATGCCTGTAGGCAGTGCTACAGGTTTCTATCTTTGACTTCATTCTGTTCAAAATTATTATTCATGACTTTAATATATGCATAAATGGCACACTTATCAAATGTGTAAATGGCAACAACAACAAGAAAACAAAAACAAACAAAAAATTTTTTAAAAAATGTAAAAAAAGCAACTAGCAGATATTGCTACAAATCTGGGTGAAAGAGTCTGGATCCAGAAAGGTCTAGGGAGTCTGAAGTGATGGGCCATGTGGAAGGAGATGAAAATTATAAGGATAAATACAAAGATGAAGAGGAATCTTATTGTGAGGACAGACTGATGAAGTTGGACTCTTTAGTCTGCTTTAAATATGAGAGGTGATATTACTAAACTTGCTAAAGCACGATAGGTTCATAATAAGAAATCAGATTTGCTCACCAAATCTATGATTTTTATGTATAAACTCAGGTTGTAGAACCCATGCATTTGCAGAAGGGTTTGAGCAGATTTATAGAGGATATAAAATGGAGAAGGATAAAGAAAGCAACAACAGAAACAAAACAGAAAATACATAGATTATGAAAGAGGAATGTTAAGGACAGGTAAAAGGTAATACTATACACAGAAGGTAATAAACCGTAGAACTTGTTGTCTTCTAAGTAGTGGTATAGGCTAAAATATAAATATATACACACATACATGAACATCATAAATCAAGAAGCCTTCTCTAATTCATCTAATTGAAAATGATCTTTGTAAAATTTTCTTATAGTGTGTTAACTAGATCTCTTCTTTACTCTTATTACTTTCAATATTATGCCAAACTTAACCACATCATGTCAAGAGAAAGAAAGACACAGAGAGACACAGAGAGGAGAGGAAAGGAGAAGAGACAAAAGCAGAGACAAGAGAAAAGAGAAAAGGAAAGGGGACAAAGAGTGAAAGGGAAAGGAAGCTTTCATGTTACAACTGTAAAAGGGAAAATTCCTTAAAACCTCCCAAGATTAATAGGAGGCCAGAAATTCAAATGTCAGAAACCTCTGTTCCCAAATCTAAGGTCACAAGAGATTTGCTAGCCAGGTCAAAAATTTTGAAAGCAGGTTGAGAGCGAAAATAAAGTATTGTCAAAAGTTCAGTCCATGATACTGAGAGCCAAATAGGATACACCCAGTCATTGGTAAACTGTTTCAGACTTATTCACCTTAAGCAAACTGCTTAACTGGTATAGGTTTAGAGGAAATAGTGCATGGGGATTATTTAAAATGGTTCTTGCATTATGATGCAGACGTTTTTGTCTAACTTAAAATTCTACGAAGAACCTTTTGGCTATAACCCTAGGGTTGTTTGTTTCTGTGTTTGTAGATACTTGCAGGTGCTGTGTAACTGATATTTTTTCTCCCTCTCTTGTGAACACTTGAAAGCTTTAGTCATTTCTGATGTTTAATATTTATTTTCTTCAACTGGAAAAGTTTTGCCACAAATGACCTTGATCAAATGTCATTTATAATAAATAGGCCTACAATGCTAGGAAACAGTATTATGTTACATGTCTATTTTATCGCTTTCCCTTTCTAAAACTAGACAAACCTAACAAACCACAAACTATAATAGGCAACCAGCATTTAAAAGATTACTTTGCAAGTACCTCCTGAATGAAAAACATTGTTCATTTCAGAAACATCCTTCATGTCTATAGACCAGACAGTTTTAAGCCAAAATGATGGTTACCTTTTCCTCCTAATTGATGAGGAAACAAGCCCATCCAAATATTTATGATTTGTACCTCCATTTCATGTGATTACAAGACTAAGACTATTTAAAATACTTGGCTCACAGCTTCCAGTATAGCAATGATATTAAAATGTAATAGTTCCCAAGGATGTGGCATTTTAGAATCTTTAGTTTTATAATGGGTTTAAGGAAATAGAGAGGAGGCACTCCTAAAATGAGGCAAGACTTTGCTTCTTTCAATTTGTAATTATATTTCCAATTAATACTTTAAATAAGCATATCTGACATTCTTTGCACGTGATTATCTCTGACAACCTTATTTTTTGTCAAGAATTGTATTGGTCACTCAGTGAATTCTCATTTATTAAATGTGTACTATGTGCCAAGCATGGTGCTAAGCCCTAAGGATACAAAGAAAGGAAAAGTACAATCCCTGCTCTTTAAAAGTCAATTTTTTGCATAGCATTTGTGAATACAATAGAACTCATATTTGCTGTTCAGTTGTATCTGACTCCTCTTCACCCCATTTGGGTTTTTCTTGGCAGAGACAATGAAGTGGTTTCTCATTTCCTTCACCAGCTCATTTTACATATGAGGAAACTGAGGCAAAGATTTATTTGACTTATCCACAATCACATAGGTGGCAAGTGTCTGAGGCCACATTAGAACTCAGGTCTTCCTGACTCAAACCCTACTCTTTATCCACTGTACATCTTAGCTTCCCCAGAATTCACATAGGTAATTAAAATGGCTCCTAAAGTCAGTGTGCCGAGGATTTTCCTCATCTGTAAGTAAAAAGAGATGAAACATAATTACTCTGTTTGGAATTTCAGGGCATAACAATCTATGTCTACCAGTCATAGCCAGAGCAATTACATAATGAGTGATGGGAATACATTAAACTCAAATGAGGAAGTATCTATTTAAGTATTTATTTAAAAATATCAGTTGTAGATTGAACTCTATTCTTGCAGACTCAAATGATTTATGATCTCATCCATATCATGTAAACAATTCAGACAAGTATCCATCTCAGCTTCTCTGCCTATGTCCATTTCCTACCTCAAATTCATCATTAAGGAACCCCTTAATGGAGACCTTCTTTAATTGCTTCTCATGACATGAGGGTATCAGAAAACATTCAGATATCCACTCTATCCTTTTATGTCATAATAATAATCAGACCATTTTCGTTCTCAATCAAATGTTTCTAATAGCATCTTTCATCCCATTCTGCAGAGTCCTTTATTCATTATAGTCTGTAAATACTCACCATTTATCTCTCTATCTTGCTCTGCAAGAAACTCATCAATATTTTTTAGGCAAATATTGTTCCAGGATTCACAGCCATATGGCAGCACCAAAAACTATTGGATTCACAAAAATTGGCCTTTGTTTTGGGGAGGTTTGTATTCATTAGAGAAGCACTGTAATTTCCTAAAGAAAATGTACCTTACTGTCATCCACTTCTTTAATAGTAGACCAAAGTAACTGTCCATTTGCTCTATCAGTTCAAGATATAAATGATGGATTATCTTTATAGTGAAAGCATACAACTCTATTAATAATTAGGAAAATAAGCATTATTGAAGAAATATATTAGCAAAGTGACAAAGTCCATTTAAGATGGAAATTTCCTGGAAATAATTTTAATTTAGTATTAATTTAATTTCTCATTTATTCCAGGAAGAAAGATAGAGAGAAGATAGAGAGACAGAGAGAAAGGGGCATAGTTCCTACATGTCCTATGTCTCAGTCTTAAGGAATTTTCAGATGAAATGTGAGTATCCTAATGAAAAAAAATCATGATATATTAACAAAATTGCAATTCTGTGTTAACAATTCACAATGGTCCAGTAACTAAGTCACCATTCCATTCTCTCCAGGACCATTTCTCTTGAGGAAGCAGGGAAGGCTCCTCCCATAATTCACTGTTGCTCAATCATTTCCACCTCTTCTAAACCCATTTGGATTTTTCTTGGCAGAGATAATGTAGTGGTTTGACATTTTCTTCTCCAGCTCATTTTACAAATGAGGAACTAAGGCCAACAGTATTAAGTGACTTGCTCAGGGTCACACAGCAAGTTAGTGTTTGAGGATAGATTTCAGCTAATGAAGATGAGCCTTCCTGATTTCATGGTTTGAACTCTATCCATTGCTCCAACTACCTGGCCCAAAATACACACCTAGAATACTTTCTTAATATGAGGCTACAAAGGGACTCTTTTTTCAGTAGAAGGAATTTCCCTTGGTTGAATTTTCTACTATTCCTTTCAGAAGATAACAAAAGAAAAGAAATTGTTCTTAGATGTGTTAGTATTCTAGCCATTTCTGGGACTTGTACAAAATGAGCTTGTGTCCGAAAGTGGTTCTCTTTGTCTCCTCTTTGTTCTGAGTTTGGTTAGGATTCTTTGTCCCTTTTTCTTAGGTAAGACTTTTTTCTTTTAAAATTCCTGACCTATTTTATCTTTAAAGGAGATACTTGTAAAAAATGCTTTATTAAATGAAATACTACTTTTTAGTATTTTCAGTTTTACACCTTTTTTTTTTTTTTTACAAGCTTTCATGGCATGTTTTATCCTTTTAACCTCCATGTGCATCCCATAGGGGGAATAGATAGATCATTTATTTTAATTACTGTGAGTCTCCTCCAACTACCTTTTCCTAGGTTTTAATGCAACCCTAAAAATACTACCTCTAAACACGGGCATCTAAAATACTTCAGCAATTATTGCAAAATTTTCACTTTTTGATGAATTTTTTTCAATAACCATTACCAATAGCTTTGAAAAACATACATTTTTTCATTTTATTACTTTTCTGATATTAATGATCAGAGAAGTACTCAAACAAGTTTACTTGTTTTGTTGTATCTTCCAATGAATCTTGCATAATTTTCATAATGGGTATGAAAAAAGATTGTCATCTTCTTGTTAATCAGCTCTGAATATGTCATCTTGCTGCATGAAATACACTTTAGAAAAATAACAAGTAATAAATACATTGGGAATTTGTATTCACTATTTCAATCAAGTTCACTATTTCAATCAAGTTTTTAATGGTAAAGATATAGGCTGAGGTGATGGAGCCAAGATATCAGGGACTTCCTTGAGCTCTCCCAATTACTTAAAAAAATACTCTAAACAAATTCTGGAGCTGCAGAACCCACAGAATGATGGTGGGAAGCAAATATGCAGTCCAAGACAGCCTGGAAGATCAATGGAAAGTCTCTATTATTCTAGGCAGGAAGTGTTGCACAGACATGAAGGGGCAGTGTCAGCACAGACAGGGAGTGACTAAGCCTGGGGTAGGGGAATGAGTCACTGGCACCTGTGGCTGTTGCCAGACTTGTCCACCACAAAACACTGAGGAAAACTTGGAAGATCAGTGGAAAAATCCTGTTGGATCTGTGTGAGAGAGTAGTATATTCTGGCCACAGACTCAGGGTGGTAGAAGGGATGGAGCCCACAGCAGCAGCTGTTTCTGGAGCTCTAAGCCTAGAGATCAATTAGCTGAAAGTACACACCAAGCCCCATTGCAAGAAGAGAACTACTTTGACAAATAGCTCAAAAGTTATATAATTGGCTTGGGAAACGAACAACAACCAGAAAAAAATAATAGACTATAGAATATTACTTTGGTGACAAGGAAGATCGAAACATAGAACCAGAAGAATATGACAAATTCAAAGCTGCTACATCAAAAGCCTCCAAGGAAGATATGAATTGGTCTAAGGTCATGGGAAGAGTTCAAAAAGGATTTTGAAAATCAAGTTAGAGGAGCAGAGGAAAAACTGGGAAGAGAAATGAGAGTGATACAAGAAAATCATGAAAATGAGTCAACTCTTTGCTAAAGGGGACCCAGAAAATGCTGAAGAGAATAACATCTTAAAAAATAAATTAACCCAAATGGTGAAAGAGATCCAAAAAGTCAATGAGAACAATGCCTTAACAAGCAGAATTAGTCAAATGGGAAAAGAGATCCAAAGGCTTGCTGAAGAATATAATTCCTTAAAAATTAGAATGGAAGACATGGAAACTAATGAAATTAAGAAATTATAAAACAAAGCCAAAGGAATGAAAAAAAAAGATAATGTGAAATATCTCATTGGAAAAACAATTGACCTGAAAAATAGATCAAGAAAAGATAATTTAAAAATTACTGGACTGCTCAAAAGCCATGATCAAAAAAGAGGCTACACATCATCTTTCAAGAAATTATCAAGGAAGACTGTCCTGATATTCTAAAACCAGAGGATAAAATAGATATTGGAAGAATCCAATCACTTCCTGAAAGAGATCCCAAAAGAAAAACTCCTAGAAATATTGTAGGCTAATCGTGAAATTCCCAAGTCAATGAGAAAATACTGTAAGCAGTCAGAAAGAAACGATTCAATTATTGTGAAAACACAATCAGGATAACACAAAATTTAGTAGTTTCTACACAAAAGGATCTGAGGGCTTGGTATATGATATTCCAGAAATCCAACGATCTATAATTAAAACAAAGAATTACCTACCCAGCAAAACTAAGCATAATAGTACTTCAAGGGGAAAATGGTAATTCAATGAAATAGAGAACTTTCAAACATTCTTAATGAAAAAACCAGTACTGAATAGAAAATTCGACTTTTAAATACAAAAATCAAAAGAAGCATGAAAGGGTACACAGGAAAGAGAAATCATATAGAGCTTACTAAAGTTGAGCTGTTTACCTTCCTACACCAAAAAATAATATTTGTAACCCTGCAGAATTTTCTCAGTATTAGGATATGTAGCATCAATCACAGCAGTAAATCTGAGGACGGCTACTGTGAATAATTTCAAGGATCTAATCACATAGTATAATGAACTCTCTATCCAGCAATAAACTAAACATTGTTAAATAAAATAAAGCACAATATTCATAGCAACATTTTTAATCAATACCAAGTGTCCAAGTAAAGTCCTTTCTCATCTTAACTTGAGGTAGACTTCCAAGTCCCATGGCTCTTCCCTCTGTGGGTTGACTACTCCTGACTCTCACTGAATTCACAGGTAGGCAGCTCTTCACTCCTGTTCCATATCTCAGCTCAAGGGAACTGCTCTTCTCTGCAGCTTTTGCCTCTGGGAAAGCAAAGTTCAACAGGCCAACAACATTACTAACACGTACCACCAGCACCATCATCTCAATTCACCTCCAAATTCCAGAGGCTCTGTGTTAATAGCTCAGTTCACTTTAACAGCTCTCAAAAGGGGCTAAACCTCATGGTCATATTTCTGACCTACAACTCTATTTGCTTTCAAGGTTCAGAGCCTCCTTCAGCAAGTCTCTGCCATCAGAACTCTCCTCCCTTAATTCTCGGAGGTCTCCTCCCAGCTCAGAAGTCTCTTCCTGACTCAGAGGTCTCCTCTTGACTCAGAGGTCCCCTCCAGGTTCTCAGTTCTCCTCTCAGCTCTCAGGTTTCCTCTTGGCTCTCAGGTCTCCTCTTGGCTCTCAGGTCTTTCTCAATGCTTCCTTATCCCTTCAACATTAACTCTCTTCATGTCTGCTTTCTCAACACTGGCTCTTGCTTTATATACAGTTCTACTCAGTATTTGATTGACTGGAACCCAAATGTACATATTTGATTGTCTAGAGCATACATGCACGTATCTGATCAGTTAAAACTCAATCCACAAAAATAGCAAAGATCCTATTTTGTTTCTGTTACAGGGTAGGTGGAGGGATTTTTATTTATGTAGACAGAGGTAAAATGGTGAATTGAATATGAAAGGATGATATCTAAAAAAAATAAAATCAAGGAGTGAGAGAACAATATGTTGGGAGGAGAAAGGGTGAAATTATCTCTCACATAAAAGGGTCAATAAAAAGCTTTTACAGTGGAGGGAAAGGGGAGAGGGCAGAGGCAAAGAGTGAACGATGCTCACAAGAGTAATGGGTTGTTTCCTGACTATTAAAATATAATCATTTTTATTTTTGTATTATTCAGTTTTTAAATTAATGTTTATTATTAAATTTTGCATTCTGTATCCATTGACTTCCATTCTGTGCTTGTCCTTCACTGCCAAAGAAGACCATGCCATCAGAGAAATGATAAGAAGACTTGCACTTGGCTATGTTTTGAGTGAGGAAGGGCTGTGCAGGTCTCCAGCCTCACTTCTCCTCCAGAGTTATCTGAATCCAGTGACTTCCAAGTTTCTATCTGAAAGAAATAATGTATTATTGGTAAGTATGAAACATCTGTGCAGCCTATAAATCTTTGGGCTCTTGTTATAAATTCCTGATCCACATTTTCAAACATAATTTTCACCATCGTTAGTTATTCCTACCTCTGCGATACAATCGCCAGTTGTCAAGATATAGGCTGCTTTGATTTGGAGAGTCTTATTGAATTTCCATAAAATTTCATTACCTCCTCACCCTCCATGACACATATGTATTTTTTGCATGGTTATAATTATTCTTGTATGGGCACCTAGGTGACATAGTGGATAGGACACCAGTCATGGAATTAAGAATACTCATCTCCCTGAATTCAAATATGACCTCAGGCACTTATTAACTAGGTAATCTTGGGCAAATCACTTAACCTTTTTTTACCTCAGTGTTCTCATATGTAAAATAAATTAGAAATGGCAAACTGCTCCAACACCTTTGCCAAGTTTTAAAAACAAACAAAACTCAACAGCAATTATTTTTTAGTTGATCATTTTGCATGTATTTACAAGCACTGACATATGAAATAGCCAAATATTCCATGAAGTGATATTCCTTGTCTCCTCAGCACACATAAGAGGAAACTCTGCCATTTAGTTCTAGTGTTAAAGAAATTAAGTTTACATGATGACAGTAATGACAATTGGTGCTTATATAAAATGTTTTGTGTATATTAACTCATATGAGCTTCATGAAACCCTATGAGATATTTTTTTTTTGCTATAGATATTGCTCCTCTATGTTTAAAGATTAGGAAATATTATTTCAGGCCAAGTGATTTTTTAAATATCACAAAGCCAACATCAGAAATAGTTTAGCCTAGCTCCTCCAGACTCCCATTTCAGCAAACTTCCTTTATGCATATGATCTTCTTGAACTTGCATCAAATATCGCAGATAAGCTCATCATATACAAAATATATAATGAATTGATCCACATACATAAGACCAAGAGCCAACCACCCCCAAGAGAAATAGGGTTAAAAGATATGATTACCAAACTTTTAAAAGAAAAAATAATCCAACTGAAAAATTGTGTGGGAAAAAATAATAAAAGCAATTCATATTAAAACTATTTCTACCCCAGAGTCAGTAAATTGCTTATGGTGATCATATATGCAAATAGTATTGGAGTTTCTGTGTAAAAAATGATCAATTTTACCATTTTTATACTTTGGTTTGCAATATCTCTGCCTCCTAATAAATGGTCGTTTGGTATAAAAGTTCCACGTGATATAGAGAACAATGTACGTTCTTCTAATGGTCCATTTAGAAAATACCATACTTTTTTACTTTAGTTTCTCCAGAAATTTTTCAGATTCATATTTTTCTTTTTGGTTAACTTTCTGTAAAACATGCAAAACTGATAAAGTGATATTGAAATATCCTATGACTATTGGGTTGCTGTATATGTCTTTTTGAAATTCAGATTGTTTTTTTTTTAATTTGGATGCTAAGCCTTTTGGAGAATACAAATGTATTGCCAATATAGGTATATTGTTAATAGTTTCAGCATAATATAGTTTCCACATTTATCCTTTTTTTAACTTTCAAACTGTTGTTTTTGCCTTATTTAATAACATAAAGATGATGCCTGCTTTGCTGGATTTACTTGATGCATAGTAAATTCCCCACCCCACCCTCATGCTTTCAGTTTTGGACTCTTTAAAAAAAATGTTTCTTTTATTCAACAGATTGTAAGCGTCTGTTTCCTTATGCAATCTGTTAACTCTTTTTAAAAAATTCACTGTATCGTAAGATATAATTCTATTTTGTGCAGCTATGTGGCTCGGTGGATAGAGAGCTTGCCCTGGAGTCAAGAGAACCTGAGTTTGTACTCAGCCTCAGACATTTACTAGCTGTGTGATCCAGGGCAAGTCACTTAACTCTGTTTTCCTCAGTTCTCGTAAACGAAATAAGCTAGAGAAGAAAATGATAAACCACTGCAGTTATCTTTGCCAATAAAACCCCAAATGGGGTCGCAGAAAGTTGGACATGACAGAAAACTACTAAGAAACAAAAGTAATTCATTATTGTTATTAGAACTGTTGACCATTTATATTATGGAGATTTGAGTCCAGTAGTAGTTACTAAATAAGATAAATTCATTTATTTTCAATTCTTCCTGGGATTTTGGATTTCTTTAATGTGGGGAATCCCTCTAATAGTGCAGGTGACAATTCAACTCCACTTTCTCACGCTGTCAAATTCTTGCTTATATTCTCTCATAAATCTTCTATAAACAGTCACTCTATTATGTTGCAGAGATTTATCTAGGTCTTTTCACCCAGGCTATTGCCATTCTATTCAACTGTCCATCTGTTATTTCCACATAAATGACCCACTTACTTTAAGATTTCTCCATATCTCCCTAAACAGATGCATGGTATTTATTACTCCAAACTCAGAAAATTTTGAGATTCTGGAATTGCAGTGCCTCTTCTTTTCAGTGAAGGTACACAATTAGTTGTTTTGGTTTTTTTTGTACAATTTTCAACTTCGGTTTTCCCTTATTCATCCATAGCATAAAAAATGATAAAGGCAAGTCAAAGAAAGCTCTCCTGCTACTTCACAATGAAAGCAGAAAAGGAAAGAACTTTTCATCAATGCTATTGATCAGCATAGTGTAGGAGAATGGGCTAGAATGGAATGACTTTGTCTTCAACAGTTATACAGTATAGCTCTAGGGGAAGCTAGGTGGTGCAGTGGATAGAGCACCAGGCCAAGAATCAGGAAGACCTGAGTTCAAATCTCACCTCAGATACTTGACACTCACTAGCTGTGGGACTTTGGGTAAGTCACTTAACCCCAATTACCTCTACCTGGGTCATTTCCAGTCATCCTGATGAATATCTGATCACTGGATTCAGATGACTCTGGAGGAGAAGTGAGGGTGGTGACGTCCATAGCTCTCCCTCATTCAAAACAAAGTCAAGTGCAAGTCATGCCATCATTTTTCTGATGGCATGATCTTCTTCAGCAACAAAGGACGAACACATGAGACCACTAGCAACATAACTCAGATTCCCATAAGGCTATTACATTTTCTCTATACAAATGATGTCAAGCACATTGTTATTTTTAAGTCAGTCCGGAAGGTTAGAATACCTGCATCCTGCTTGTTGGAGTGACTCTGAGGAGATTTTTGTGTTTGTAGAGTGGAGGGATCACTATGCCAGTTTTTCCTATTTGCATGTATTAGTTCTTGCTGAATGCAAATGAGATGACCTTAAAAAATAACTGTATTGAATCCAGAAGTCCTCCTTGCCATAGTCAGGGTCACTGGGCAGCGCAGAAGCACAATAGAGAATTATGGGGCTCTGTCTGAAAACAGATAAAGAAAAGGAGCAAGGTAATGTAAGTAAAACCATAAAATGAATTTTATGTATCATTAATTCTGATAACTGATTTTATTGCTTTAGAAAATTATTATGGAAGCATGCTACAAAATACTTAACCTAATTTAAATTTCAGAACACTTTTTTTTGGCAAATCACTAGAAGTAATATTTTTAATCAATGAAGTGGATCTAATTTGGATTTCAGATGCTCCAAAAAATGGAGGGAGAGGGGTCTGCTAAGGTAAATGCTTTGTGCTTCACAGCTCTGTTTTTAATGTTTTTACAAGGGGCAAAATTGAACAATACTCTCTCTCTCTCTAAACAGATTGATACATAAACAAATAGACAGATGTGTGTAGATATATAGACATACATAGATGTAATCTACACATATATACACATGCACACATATGTGCATTGTATGTATATATACATACATAGACATATTTACATATATATATATACCTTAAGAATAAAATCTGTCACAAATATTTTTTTTATTTTTATAGCACCTTATATTTTACTGCTATTTTGAGCAGTCATTAGTTTTCTAATAACTACCTTCATGCTTACAACACATTTTCATTTGGCCATCTGCAGGTGGCGGTTGAACTATGTACAAACTTCTATCATGATTCATGTTCAAAACTAAGATTCATTATTCCTGCTCTCACTTAGAACCTAACCCAGACTTTAACCTAATTTTGAAAGGTTTACTCTCAGTACATCATCTATTTTAATCATAAGAATTATTTTTATTTCGTTCACTCTTTTTACATCTCCCCCAGAGATGATCTCTCTGTAGGCCTTCAGTTATATCCCTCCTCACCTATGGGAAATTCTACTTCAGCCCTGGAAATTCCCTGGGATTTTTCCTTATGTTGTTAAGTTCTAATTTGCCACAGCACTGCCCCAACATTTCCATCTGTGGCTTTGTATATATATTCCTACCTTCTACTCTTATTTCTAGTTCCCCTTAATTTGTTATCTTTCCCCATCATAAGTTCCTTGAATTTAAGAACTGTGTTGCATGACTTTATTTGTATCCCCAAGTTTCATCACAGGGCCAGGTACATAGAAAATATTTAGTAAATGGTTTGTCTATCTATTTATCTCTCTTTACAATTTCACCTTTATCTTGCAGAGGTGAATATCTCATGTTTATTAAAAAAGATTCGAAAGCATTAATGTGTGGTAGCAGGGGAGGGATACTTCATCTCTTACCCATTTATTCACCATAAAATCTTGGTCAATGTGAAAGGAATAGTGAAAATGAGGTGATGTTCTTATCAGTCTATTGAATATATGCTATGAATTTCAGTTGTACTTACAGAAAACTCAGGCTTCTTTCATGTTTTATTTCTTCCCAGAGCAATTGTCCATGATACTGGCAAATAAAGCTATCAGTTGTATTTAACCTGAAACCTGGATGAGGTTAGTGACTGTCAGAGTCATATGGGAGCCAGTACATAAACTAGTCCTTCTCCTGGACACTGTCAAATAAGGCAAACATTTTAAAATGATGCATGTGTGTTGATGGAAGGAAGAAGTAGATTAACTCTGCTTATTCAAGGGGGATCAGAGGCTTTAAAATCAATGGGCCAAATTCTGCCTTTTATTTATGTGCACATAACTCCCTTCGAAGTCAAGAGGCACATAAATGAAGGCAGAAGGCTGGCCAACTCATTCTGGATATTAACATGCTTTAGCTTTGTCTTAAAATGTTCATATATTTTGTGTGACAAGAAAGCCAGCTACCCAAAGAGCTTTGAGGTATATCACAAATGACTGACAAACAGCTTCCACCTGATATGTTTTCCCTCTAGGCTCAGAGAACGTGGCAGAATGCAAGAGGCATTAGACTATGCATCAGAAAGCACCAATTCCAATCCCTACTTGGCCTGTTGCTAACTATGTCCTGAGAAAGTTCTTCAACTTCCATGAGCTTCAGTGTCTTTGTTAAAAAGAACGAAGAAACATGAATGATGTAGTGCAGAGGTATCAAGCATGTGGATCTCATATTCCACAACACCCAACTCTACCTGGAAGCAGATTAAAATGTGATTGGGAAATATTTAACTTAATAAATAAAGATATACAATAGACCAGAGATAATATTACCATGAAATTTTAAGTCACAGTTCACAGGTCACAGGGATTTTTATATACAGTTTAGTGGTTCTGTTTCTATTTGAGTTTGGCACCAGTGGTATAGTGAAAAGTGGGCTGACCTTGGAATTAAGAAGAGTTGGGTTCAGAGTTTGTGGCTGACATGTAAATTATGGGGCTGTGGGCAATCACTTAATTTTTGAGTGCCTCTGGCAACTCTTTTTTATTGTTCTATTTATTTTTAGTATTTAACATTAACTTTTATAAGTTTTAAATTTTCTCACTCTCCCTCACCTCATCCCTCCCCAAGACAACATGTAATCTGATATAGGCTCTACACATACATTGCTATTAAACACATTTTCCCATTCATCATGTTGCTTAGCAGAATTATAGTGAATGGGAGAAAACAAGAGAAAAAAAAGAAAATAAAAAAATATAGTACCTGGCAACTTTTTTTAAGACTAAGTTTTACAGCTCAGTTGTCAATCTGCATTCACAGAGGGAATTTCTTTTCTGAGACTACTCCACTCTGATGAAATCTCAGGTCCAAACAGAAGTGCATTGTACTGGTCTATTCTTTGGCCTATAAAGATAGGTTCTGTGCCTTTTCTCACACCATTTCCTGTATCTGAAATCTCCTCCCTTTATTTTTTGTGATTTTATCCATGATCTAAGGAACAATTAATGTGCTGTACCTTCCATGACCTCCCCCTGTTACTGAGTCAGTCATTATCTTCCCTTCCTTCAGATAATAACTTCATTGCACAGTTTTCTTTCCTTATATGATTGTCTCTTGTAGTTTTTTAATGTTCATGTTACATTACCACTTATTAAAAGGAATGCTCCATAAAGGCTAGTCCCATATCTTGGCCTCCGTTTCCTCACCCGCATAATATTAGCACTGACCTGTTAGATATGTTATGGGGATCATAGAAGAAAATGCAGACCATAAAGTGCTACAAAAAATATGAGCTATTGTCATTGCTGTTGTTTTTATTTATACCTCTTTGGAATTTCATCTAAAATAACTAGCACAACTTCCTGCTTAAAATAAGAGTTTTTGCTAAATAATTTGCTAAATTACATTGATTCTAACACATGCAGTGGTTATTTTCCCAGGCTGTTGTGAGATTCAAATGAGCTATTGTATGAAAAATACTATGTAACCTTAAGGTGCTATGTAAATGTGTGCTATTATTTATCAGTGACAATAGTTGAGAAAAGTTAGCTTCTCTCCAATGTTTTCTACATACTTCAGAGTGCTAGGGTAGGCACTCTGCAAAATGTCATCAAAAACCAATTTGCCAGGTGGTCATCAGACAAAGAGCAGGCCACCTGAGCCTCATGGGTAGAAGTTAATCATTCCCTAAAGAAATGAAAATTCTGATCCTCTTAGTAGAACACGGTCTTGTACAAATAACTATCAAAGAACTTTTGAATGGAACATGAGAGCCCCATTTTTCACAATGGAAGTTCAAAATGTACAATCTGTGTCATGTAGAGTGATAGATTTCTTTCAAGGAAACCCAGTGTGCTTTCATCACAAGGGAAGTAAGGTTATCAGGAAATTGCATTGGGATACTGATGATTTAATCTTTTTTCCTTAAGAGCCTATTTTCCCACACCAGAAAGGCAAAAAACTCAGGCAACAATTTCAACTGAGGAGGGAGACATTTTGACAAATACCCTCCATATTTAAGCGACATTATTTGAAATATCATAGTCTCTTTTTGAGTTTCCAGAACGCAGAGATGAAAGGATCTGAGCTTCTTCATGGTATGTGTGAATGGATGGTCTATACATAAAGGGTTTAGACACATGTGCACACATACATATACACACCAGACTGGGTTGTGGCAATTTCAGGAGCTATTATTTAGTAGGACTGCAGAATGCAAAAAAGGGTGAGGGGTATAAATAATGCACATTTTAGTGATAGGTACAATGTGAAAATGGATCAAAAATAGAACTGCCAGTAACAGAAAGAATGAGATGCTACCTAGGGACACATGAGAAGGGGAGAGGATGGAGGTGCCCAAAGATTTATAATAGCCTTCATATTGACTGATGTCTTAAGAAAAAGGAAGACTCAAAGAAGATGGAAATAATTAGCACTCTGGTTAGATGGGAAAAGAGTCAAAGGAAAATCTTATTGGTGATGAAAAGGGTACTTTAATCAACAGAATTTATAGCATTGGGCTAGGAGGCAAAGAAGTGTGCTTAATAGTAATTGATAGGAAGAATCTGTAAAGGTGATTATTAGAGTGGGAAGATTTAAGATATTCATACAACCTGATTGCTGTTATTTCTGTTTCCTAACTAAATGTATGCCTACTCTGTGAATAAGATGGTGATAGAGCTTGAACATGCCCAGTTCTTTTCCATGGAATAACTGGAGCAATTAAACCTATGTATCTGCAGCAGAAGTCAAACATTCTTGTGTCATGGACCCCTTGGAAAATTTAGTGAAGGCTGAAGACCAAATCTCACAATACTTTTTCAAATGCACAAAATAAAATATTTGAGATTAATAGACAAAATTTGTTATGTGCCAGATATTATACTAAGGACTTCAAAATTATTATTAAATTTACTTCTCCCAACAATCGTAGGAAGTAGCTGCTGTCATTATCCCCATTTCATAGATAATGAAACTGAGGCAAATAGTAATTAAAGTAAATTAAATTACCCAGTGTCGTGGAGCTATTGTCTGAGGGCAGATTTGAGCTTGTCTAGACCTATACCCATATTCAAATAATTTTCAAGATACTAAAAAAAAAAACCATAAAACGAAAACAATTCATGTACCCTCTGAAATCTATTCATGGATTCTTTGGGGATATGTGGATTTTAAGTTAAACAAACAAAACAAAGATCTATAGACTATGTAGACCCAGGGATGTCTGCAGGCTTTATTAAATGGCTTATGCTGCTTGAGATTGGAGGAAGGTTTTTAATCAGTCCTGAGATATGTGCACAGAATTGTTTTAGCACTTAAATATTGGAAGACAGTGAGAGGGCACACTAGGAAGAGGTAGGAACCTAGTTTTGGCAATAAGCAATAGAGACTTGCATTAGAATAGACTAAAAGAAGAAACGTAGGTTAAAGACAGGCTGGATTGCTTTTAATGCCAGCAGTAGGTGTTTCTCAGTCAGGAGGCAATGTGGGGCCACTGAGTGTTTTGTTTGTCTTGTTCTGTTCTAATGAAAGAGTGAAGAAGAAAAGGAGAGGAATACAAAAGAAGTAGAAATAAGAATAATAAAATTAGCCATTTTTAATACAGTAATGGGAGTGAGAGGGAAAAGCAAGGATTAGTGCAGTTATGATCCAGACGGATAGAACGGTGATGAAGTTGATGAAGCAGGACAGTTTACAGGATGGATTTTGTTTATGTTTTGGAAGGGGTGAGTTTCATTTCAGACACAATACAATAAAGATGTCATTTTGCAGCAGACAGTTGGCATTTTAGAACTAGATTTTAGAAGGGAAATTGGGCCTAAATACACAAAATAATAGGAGTAGATTAGAGCATTAAGAGTGATGTGTGTGTGTGTGTGTGTGTGTGTGTGTGTGTGTGGAGAGAAAGAGAGAGAGAGAGAGAGAGAGAGAGAGAGAGAGAGAGAGAGAGAGAAGAAGAGGAGGGGGGGAATTGATGAAAGCACATGAGCAAAGAACCCTGAAGTAGAAAATAAAAGTAAAGTATTTTCACATTTTTCCTCAAGGGTCCAATGAATAACAACAAATTAATATTCAAGTTTAATATTAAAATACATAAGTAACCTAAATTTATATGAGAATAGTTTCTGGAGGCAAAAAAATGATCTGAGTTATTTATTTTCCCATACAATTGTACTATTTTTTTTGCATAAATAGGTACTATAAAATACACAGACCCATATAAAATTTATCTTTTTGACACAAAGACTGACAATGATACAGATACGTTGAAAATTCTATCACCCTAATTGTTTCCAGTACTCTCTGCTCACCTTTTTTTGGTTTCTCTTGTAGGAAGGGTTTGGGAATTTATTTTTTCTTCTTTGCCTTTATCTCTATCATCTTTGTCTGATGCATTAGCTACTATGGTGACTTGTGCCTATAAAATGCCTAAAGATAGATAAATTGATATTCTCAGAGAAATACCTCCCATCTTGCTGCTTGTAAAATCTTTTCTCTCCCCTCAACCACTACTTTTTAAAAAAAAAAAAAAGCTTCTTTTGAGCATCTTATTTTTTTGTTTGATTTTGTCTTGTATTTCTTGAGTGAACACACTTTCATAACCTGAGCTTCACAAGGCAGAGAGTGAATTTGATAGGACATATTAAGTATCAAAGGGAACATGAACTGCCTATGAAATTCAACAAATATGTCCGAACTAATTGAAAGCATTTAGAAGATATATAGAAGGTTTCATGTTTATCTTCTAATTTTCCCACTGTCAATCTTCTACAAGTATATAGAATGGCAAAAGTCATCAGAGTTTGCAGTGGACAGAAAGAAGGAACTGAATACTAACAGCAGAATTGTTGCTCCAGATCAAAAAAAAAAAAAAAAAATAAAAGTTTGTGGTCAGCCATGAGGTTAAAGTAAGCAGTGTCTAAACCATTGGAATAACGTTATTATATTTCATCAGGTTGAATGGTGAGGATTTGCTAGCCCTCTGGATCAAAAGAAATTTACTCTCTCTCTCTATTCATATTTTAGATTTCATAATTATTGGCCTAAAGTTGTCTTTGCTTCCACCTTGGAGTTTTCATTTGCTTGTTTTATCTGGAGTTGGTCTCCAGAACAGACTTGGGATCCCTGAGCATTTGTGGCATAAATACGAAATAGTGCTTTATCAATCAAAACGGACCAGAAAAAAATATTGGAGTTATGTGCTATCTTCTTTGTGAAGCAGCAGAAAGTCCAGTGTCACTGTATGGAAAAGTACATGATAAGGTACAAGGCGTAACAAGATTGGAAAAGATAGTGGGAGCTGAATTATAAAGTATATTTGCATGCCAAATAGAGGATTTATGTTTGATACTTTAGGCAAAAGGGAGACAGTGGAGTTTATTGCATAAAAGGGTGATATGGTCTATCTGTGCTTTTAAAATAATGGCGAGTGAGTGGAGGATAGAAGATGATAGCGAGACAAGTACTTCACCTTGTTTCATTAATATAACTGGTGCAAGCTACTAGAAATTATCAGACTCTGCTACAAACACTTAGAACTGGCAGATGACGTTTATTTAGGAGAATAACTTGAAACAGGCTGACTTAGAGAACACTCCTAAAAGTATTCACAATGATTATAAGTGAGAGGAAGAGAAAGAGTGACCACCATCAAAATCAAGGGAGTCTCCGGGAAGTTGTGAAGGAAATCTTAATGCACAAGGAGATTTTGATTGTAATTGTATTTGTAATTGTAATTCTCTCTTTTTTTTTTTTGCATCCTGGAGTGTCATATTCCAATATCTCTGCTTCTTTAACATGGTAACTGCTAAATATTGTGTGATCCTAACTATAGCTACATCATATTTGAATAATTTCTTCTGGCTGCTTGAATTATTTTCTCTTTGAACTAAGAGCTCTAAAATTTGGCTATAATATTCCTGGGGGTTTCATTTAGGGGTCTCTTTGAGGAGTTAATTAGTGAAATACTTCATTTTCTATTTAACCTTCTGGTTCTGGGATATTGTGGCAGTTTTATTTGATATATTTAAATGTATCTAGAGCTATTTTTTGATCAAGACTTTCAGCATGTACAACAGTTCTTGAATTATCTTCCCTTGATCTATTTTCCAGGTCAGTTGTTTTTGCCAGTGAGATATCTCACATTGTCTTATATTTTCTAAAAAAAATTCTGTGAACTTTCTTATTTTTTGTAATTTCATGGAGTCATTAGCTTCTGGTTGCTCAAGTCTAATTTTTAAACAATTACTTTCTACACTGACCTTTTGTACATCTCTTTTTTTTTTCCATTTAGCCAATTCTGCTTTATTTTTGATTGTTTTTCATTTTTAACAATATTTATTTTCCCCATTTGCATGTAAAAACAATTTTTAATATTCATTTAAAAGTGGTTTTAAGTTCCAAATTTTCTCTTTCTTTCTCTCATCTACCCCACTCCCTGAGATTGTAAGCAATTTGATATAGATTATAAATACTCAATCATGGAAAACATATCGCCATATTAGTCATATTGTGAAAGAAGACACTGAGCCAAAGAGGGAAATTGCACACACACACACACACACACACACACACACACACATACACACACACACAAATACAGAAAGTGAAGAATAGTGTGTTTCAATTTGCATTCAGACTATTCTTTCTCTGTATTTGTATAGCATTTTCATCATGCATCTTCGGAATTGTCTTGCATCATTATATTGCTAAGCATAGCTAAGTCATTCACATCACATAGCATTGATGTTACTGTGTACAGTGTTCTCTTGGTTCTGTTGTCTTCACTTTGCATCAATTCACATAAGTTTTCTAGGCTTTTCTGAAGTCGCTCTATTTGTCATTTCTTACAGCATAATAATATTTCATTACAGTCATATATAACAATTTGTTTCGCCATTCCCCAATTGATGGACATCCCTTCAATTTTGAATTCTTAACCACTACAAAAAGAGCTACTATACATATTTTTGTATTTTGGGGAAAATAGGTTCTTTTCCTACTCATTTTATGTATTTGTCTCTTTGGGATTCAGACCTAGTAGTGGTTTTTACTGGATCAGAGGATATACCTTGTTCTGGGATTTTTTTTAGCCCTTTGGACATGGTTCCAATTTGTTCTCCAGAATGAATCATTAGTGTCCCAATTTTCCCTCTCCAACATTTGTCATTTAATTTTTCTGTCATATAGTATAGGTTATATTATAATGCAACCTATATAATAGGTGTGAATTGTTACCTCAGAGTTGTTTTAATTTGCATTTCTCTAATGAGTAGTTATTTATGGCATTTTTTTCAGGTAACTATTAATAATTTTGTACTCTTGTTCTGCAAACTGACTTTTCACGTACTTGGCCCAATTACCAACAGGGGAATTTTCTTTTAAATTTTTCAAAGAAATTCGGCTCAGTTTTTTCTACATTTGAGAAATGAGGCCTTTATCAAAGACACTCACTATAAAATTGTTTCCCAGATGTCTGCTTTCTTTCCAATCTTTGATTCATGGGTTTATTTTGTGCAATTTTATTTTTGGTTTATTTTAATATAATCAAAATTATTCATTTTACATCTAGTAATGCTCTCTAGCTGTTGTTTCGTCATAAATTCTTTCTTTCTCCATAGATCTGACAGGTAAACTATCCTTTCCTGGCTTGCTTATGGTATCACCCTTTATGTTTAAACCATGTACCCTTTTGGCTCTTATCTTGGTATACAATGTGAAATGTTCATCTTCATCTAATTTCTGCCGTACTGTTTTCCAATTTTTACATCAGTTTTGTCAAATAATGAGTTTTTGTCTCCAGGGCTGGGGTATTTGGGTTTATCAAACATTATGTTTGCATGGTCATTTACTACTGAGTCTTGTGTTCCCAATCTAACCTAATGATTATTTGTCGATTTCTTGGATGGGACCAGACAGTTTAGGTAATTATTACTTTATAACACAATTTGAGATCTCCTACAGCTAGGTCACTTTCCCTCCTATTTGTTTTCATTAATTCTCTTGATATTCTTGAACTTGTACTCTTCCAAATAAATTTTGTTTTGTTTCTTCTAGCCCTATATTTTTTATTTGATAGTTCGATTGCTTTAGCACTGAATGAGTAAATTAATTTGGGTGGAATTGTAATCTTTATCATATTAACTAAGCTTATCCATGAGCAATTAATATTTTTTTACAGTTGTTTGAGTCTGACTTTATTTATGAGAAAATTATTTTGTAATTGTGTTCATATATTTCCTGAGTTTCTCTTGGCGGGTAGACTACCAAGTATTTTATATTTTCTACAGTTAGTTTAGATGCAATTCCGATACCTCTTTCTGATGGAATTTACTGGTAATATAAGCATTTGTTTAGGTTCATTTTATATTATGCAACTTTGCTAAAGGTGTTAGTTATTTCAAATAGCTTTTAGTAGATTGTCTAAGTATACTATCACAGCATCTCCAAAGAGCACCAGTTCTGTTTCGTCATTGCCTGTTTTTGTTCTTCAGTTTCTTTTTTCTTGTCTCATTGCTATAGATAATATTTCTGGCATAATACTGAAGAATAGTGGTGATAATGGGCATCCTTGCTTCATCCTTAATCTTATTGGGAAAGGTTTTAGAGATAATCCTTGCTGATGGTTTTAGATGGATACTACTTATCATTTAAGAAGAAAAAGTCAATTCATTCTTCTGCTCTCTAGAGCTTTTAATAGGAATAATTGTTGTATTTTGTCAAAAAGTTTTTCTCTATCTATTGAGATAATTATATGATTTCTATTGCTTTTTATTTCTTTAGTTAAATTATGCTGAAAATTATATTGAACCAACCTCACATTCCTGGTACAAATCTTACCTAGTCATAGTGCTTCATCCTTGTGATATATTCCTGTGATCATTTTATTTAATTTTTTTGCATCAATATTTATTAGGAAAATTGGTCTACAGTTTTGATTTTCCTTGTTGTCTCTTTGTATGTGTAAGACTCTATCTTCATCTCTTCCTCAATTCTGGTTTATAAGGAGGATACTTACAAAAATTAACCTTCCCAGATTAACAGATGAGGAGGTATAAGTCTTAAATTACTCTATCTCAGAAAAAGTCATTAATTGGCTTGCTAAGAAAAAATTAAATCCCCAGTATGTAATGGTTTTATAAATAAATTCTACCAAACACTTAAGGAGCAATTTATTCCAATACTAAGTGTGTGTATGTGAGTATATATATATATATACTATATATAATGTGTGTGTGTATGTACATATATATATATTGTGTATGTGTATATATATACACATACACACATAGTATTGGAACTAGTATATATGTTATATTATATAATATATAATATAATAATATATTATATATTGGAATTCTCTCTATATATATACTAATTGAAAAAAAAGTCAAAAAGTTGTCTTTTCAAATTCCAGACTCAAATATAGATTTGATACCCTAATCAGAGAAATCAAGAACAGAGAAAGAAAACTAGAGACTAATTTCTTTAATGAATAATGATGAAAAAATTTTAAATGAAATACTAGCGAGGAAATATTAGCAATCTAGCACAAAGATCCTACACTATATGACCTGGTGACATTGAAACCAGGAATTCAGGGCTAGTCCAATATTAGGAAAGTTCTCTGAATAATTTACCATATCAATAGCCATAAAAGTCATATGATTACATAAATAGATAAAGAACCCTTTCATAAAATACAATACCCATTCCTATTAAAAACACTAGCAAGCATAGGAATCAATAGAACCTTTCTTAAAATGATAACCAGTACCTATTTAAAGATGAGATAAAGTATTATGTACAACGGGGGTACACTTGAAGCTTTCCCAATGAGATCAGGAGTGAAGCACGGATATCAATTATCACCATTATTGCTATCTTTAGCAATGAGACAAGAAAAAAGAAATTGAATGAACAAGAATAGGAAATGAGAAAACAAAGCTACCATTGTTTGCAGACAATATAAGAATATACTTAGGGAACTCTCAAAAATAAGCTAAAAAAAAGAACTAGTTAAAACAAAGAATTAACAACTTCAGCAAAGTTCCAGGACATAAAATATACTCATATCAATCATCAATATTTCTATATATTAATAGCAAAATTCAGCATAAAGACATAGAAAGTCCATTTAAAATGGTTGCAGACAATATGATGCACTTGTAAGTCTACCCGCCAAGACAAATCCAGGAATTATATAAATACAATTATAAAACATTTTCTCACAAATAAAGCCATATCTAAACAATTGGAGAATTATTAATTGCTAATGGGTAGGTTGAAGCAATAAAATAAAAATGAGAATTATGACTAAGTTAATTTACCTATTCAGGGCCATAAAAATGAAACTACCAAAGAATTATTTTATAGAGCTAGAAAAAAATAACAAAATTCATCTGGTCAAGAATATTGAGGGAATTGATGAAAAAAATAATGTGAAGGCAAGCACCTTACCTGGTCTAGATTTCAAACTATATTACAACATAATTATCATCAAAAGAATCTAATCCGGACTAAGAAATAGAATAGTTGATCAGTGAAATTCATTAGGGACACAATTTCACCGTGTGAAATGACCATTATAATTTAGCGTTTAATAAATCCAAAAAGCCATTTCTGGAGGGATAAGAACTCAACATATGACAAAACATGCTGCAAGACAGAGAGGATCACAGGAAGTAAAGTAAAATAATTTTGATTACATAATATTTAAAAAGGTTTTGCATAAACAAAACTTACTTAATCCAAATCATACAGAAAACAGGAAATGAGGGGGAGGGGGGATTTGCAACAAATTTATTTGATAAATGCTTTATTTCTCAAATGGGAACCTGAGTTAAATTTTTAAAATAAGAATGATTTCCCAGTTGATAAATGGGGAAAGGATATGAAAAGTTATTTTCAGAAGAAGAAATCGAAACTTTCAACAGTCACTTGAAAAAAAGTCTTCTAAATCATTGCTGATTAATGGGAAGAAGAAAAAAACAACAACTCTGTGATATCACTTTATACCTATCAGATTAACTGACAAGACAGAAAAGAAAAATGGCAAATGCTGGAGGGGATGTGGAAGAAATTGGTACACTAATACATTGCTGATGGAGTTGTGAACTAATCCAAACATTCTGGAGAACAATTTGGAAATATGACCAAGGGGCAAGGGAACTCTCCTTTGACTCAGCAATACTACTATGCTACTATGTACATATCACAAAGAGATAAAAGAAGGAAAATACAACCTATCCACACAAAAAACAAACAAAAAAAACTATAGCAACACTTTTTGTGGTGGCAAAGAACTGGAAATTGGTGGGGTGCCTATTGTGGAATGGTTGAACAAATTGTGGTATACAATTGGGATGAAATAGAACTGTACTATAAGAAATGGAAAGCAGAATGGTTTTAGAGAAACCTGAGAAGACATATATATGAATTCATGGAAAATGAAGTGAATTTAACCAGGAGGACATCGTGCAGTTAGAACACTATTGTAAGAATAATCAGCAGTGAAACTTAGCTGATCAAGACAATAATCCAAGATATTTCCAAAATCATTTTTAATGATAAAAAATATTGTCTAGCTCCAGATGGAGAACTGATGAATTCTGAATGCATATTGAAGCATTCTTTCCTTCCTTTCTTCTTTTTATCTTTCTTTCTTTTCATTATTTCATTTATGGTGTCTTTTGCATGTTGCTTAAATAGAAATGTTTTGCATGACTTCATATGTATAATTAAAATAAAATTCTTTGGTTGCTCAAGAGTGAGATGGAATGTAGGGAAACATCCAGAACTTCATTTTAAAAATATTACTAAAAATTTTACCTGTAATTTGGAAATATTTAATGAAGTAAAGAAAAATAATTTTAAAATAAAGAAAAGAAAAGGGAAGTATAATATGACAACTACACTTTTGCTTTAGGGACATTCTATACTCTCACTATACACACACACACAAATATATATATATATATATATATATATATATATATATATATATATATATATATATATATATATATATACACACACACGTATTTTGGGGGGTGTTCATTGATTAGACCAGTACTTGTCTAAATTAAATGTAGTCTCTATTATCCCAGTGTTCACTTGCTTACACATCCACCTAAGTTGATCTCCTAGACTTTGGATATGTCATCAGTACTATTTTTGTTTTGTTTACTTTCATATAAAATCTCTTTAAAGAGATTTGATAGACAAATATTTCTTGGAACTGAAGTTTATACATCTCTTCTTCATGAACAGAAAGCATCATTTTCTATTATAGTATCTTCCTTCACAATATAAAGTGTAGGCTTCCTGTTCCCAAATAAATCCTTATATGTACTATTTTGACATACCATGGTTAGAACACAGTACATATACTGAGTGGAGTTGGCTTCAATATTATGCTAATTAGTCTCAAGTCTTCTTATGCTGCAAAACATTCTTATCTTGCATTTGTGATGTTCAGAGTGAACATTTGAAATGGGAAAATCATTATTACAGTTCAGAAGTTCTTACTGAAGATCACGGATATCTTTATAGAACGTTTTTAAGTGATTGAAGAAAATGAGAAATTTTACTTTTAGATTCATGAAAAGATCTTATACATATACATATGTATTATATATATACATATATATATACACATATGTACATATACATATTTTTTTCCAATTAAGTTCACAACACCGTGAAATGTACCCCATATATCCTTTAGGAATCTGTGAATCTCCAGGAAACAAATCCCACATAAAAAGAGAACTTAGGTATCTCTGGTCTCTTCAACATTTTTTTAAATAAAGGCTGTGATCAGCAAAAGAAACGACAACAATAACAAAAACTTGTGGATTAGTAGAATGAAGGAAACAGCAGCAACTTGCTAACTAAATTTAATCACATCAGCCTTGACAAAATAGAATTTTATCATAAGGATTTTGAATTCATCATAGCCGAAGTTTTAGTTATTTGTTACATATGTTTTGAGATGTCAAATGTGTACAACATTAAACCTGAGAAGTAGAAAGGAACAAAGGCATTATTAAGTCATTCTATGCCACATCCTCCCTGACAAAGTCTCATTCTTGTTTCTTTCTCTGACTCTTAAAGGTTATTCCAGGAAATACCTTGTTATGGCAGGCTAGAAAGAAAGGAAAGCTTTCAGTTTTTAAGCTGTATTGAATATTTCCCCACGTAAAATAGATATTTGCTAATTTTCAGGAAAAACCTTTCAATTATAATTCTAAAACCCGTGCCCCTGAGTGCAAGCATAGCTAATTATGGTGAGAATCACTATTAGGTTTTTATTGAGAAAATTCAAGACAGTTTTTAAACCTATCCAGTCTCTTCAACTTCTTTCTGTTTTAGGATATTTTAGAATTAAGTTAACCTGAGACTCTATTATCTTATATTAAGTAAATGTTTTACGTCTGAGTTCTTTGCAATAGTTAATGATTTTTCCATTAATTTTAGCAAATTTTTGGATTTTCTTTCATAAAAGGAAGAATATTAAGGGGCAGAGGGTGGAGGACTCATAACTTGAAGCACAGAATTGTAAAGATATTTTCCTTCCACATTAGGGTTACCACTAAAACCCATAATGAATAAGTAAGTGCTCGTTTAAATTGTGGTGCTGGAGAATACTTTTGAGAGTCCCTTAGACAAAAAACAGAAATTAAATCAGACATACTTAGAGAAATTATTTTAGGCTATTCACTGGAAGGTCAAATACAAAAAATGAAGCTTGAGTACTTTGGCCTTATAATGAGAAAAATAGGACTCATTAGAAAAGATCCTGAGGTTGGAAAAGATTGAAGGCAAAAGGAAAAGGGAACAGCAGGAGATGATGTGGGTAGATACTGCCATGGAAACAATAATTATGAACTTGGAAAGACTGAGAGAGAAGAGTCTGGTGTGCTAAGGTCCATAAGGTCATGAATCAATAGGCCCATGTAACCACTTTGATCTTTGGCCCAAGCCACAGTTTGAGTCACATGTAGCCAATGGTGGGAGTTGCTTGCCAAATGTGTGGAGCAGGGAGGGTGGATATGAGAGAAAGTGAGGCAGAACTGGGAGAGAACAGGCAGAGCTGTCACATAACAGCTAGCTTGAGTGAGAGAGGGAGTGATTTTGCCTGGGAGCTTGTTTATGGGGAGACCTGTTGAAGGGAAGACTTGAGGATGGTGGTGCTCCCTGAGCACCATATGACTCTTGTGGGTTTTGTATTGGCATTATACAATGTCTCAATAGCAAAGAAAAAAGCAAAAGTTTGAACTGTTGGTTGGAATTTCTCCAGTCTCAGCTTTTAAAGTACATAAAATTGTTCAGAGAATGTTTTTATGGTGTTCAAGAATTCCCTGTGGTTATGTAATTTATGCATATTATTATGTTTATTAAAGATTTATTTAGATATTTTTAAGTCAAAGGGGAGGGAGGTAGAAGTAAGCTCATCATTTAGCAAGAATGAGGGATAACAGATGGCCAGGCTATGTGCTACATTGGTACCCACACAATGACAAGCAATAGAGAAAGAACTCAGTATATTAGACAGATGCCCATATGGTGGATTTATGCAAGAAAGTGGTCAAGAGTTGCTTTAGAGAGATGGTAATGGGTTGCAATCTACATAGTTGGAGCAGTAATTTATATTGCTGAGATATCAGCTCTCCCCACACATTATTTTATTAATGGGAAAAGCATATGAAGATCAATTTTTCCATTAATTCATTCTTATTAAGTGCATATAGTAATTTAAAAAAAATAGCTTAAACAATCCAGATTCCCTGACTCTTTTTCTCCACAATTCACTAGATCATACTACCCCATCCCACACACACTCTACCATAAAAAGTCACCTACTACATTGTTGAGAAACCCAATATGAACAACTGAACGAAAAAAAGATAACAAATTTTTGAACCTACTGACTTACTCTGCCCTGAAATTGTTATTCTTATATTCTTATATAATCCTTATCATATTTACTAATAATCATTATATAAATTTCCCCTTGTGAATAAGTATCTTAATATTATATTAGCATAGATGTTTTCTTCATTTACATGGTTTATAACCACCAAATATCTTCTTATTTTGTACTTTTCTTTTCCAGGTCTTGACAAATAAAATCTTTAAATTACACATAGAAATGTGTTCTTAGCACATCTAGTCTAAGCTTTTTGTTTTCCAAATGACAAACTGAAGCCCACAGAAAGGAAGTTACTTGCTCAAAAACTATATGTAGGACAAGCCCCACATCATAGGCAAATTTACTGAGAAAATCTAGACCTTTTGACTCCAAATCGAAAATCCAAAACTTTTTTTCCTTCATTTCATCAAACCCTAAGCATAAAAGATATGCAGCTAGAGGTCACACTATGTGCTTTTGTTTTGTTTTGTTTTTAATATTCTAGGGAAATCTTTGTATATTTTACATGAGGGAAAAGAGATTTACAGTTTTCAAAGATTCTTATGTCTTCTCATATAATGATAAACTCAACATGCCTCCCCTGTCCCCAGATGCTATCCTTCCAGTCAGTCTGAGAATTGCCAACAGCAACTATTCCTTTATTGCTTTTTGGAACTTATCACAATATGTATCCTTAAAAGTTGATGCTCCTGGGTTGGTTTGAATAATGTGCCTTGTTTTTACAAAATAGTTTAAGACAATATATCTGGGAAACGCATGTTGTGCCCTTGAAGGCATAAGACTTTGCATAGTGTATAATGCATCTTTCACAGAACACACCACTTTTCTAAAAGTGTCTAGGGTATATATGGTTTATCTTTTTCTATATTATACTCTTGTTATTTATTTTTCTACCACATCCACACCTATAAACAGACTATCTCCAATATTTGAAATGTGTTCCTTCCTTACCTGTGATTCTCAGAATCTCTAGTTTTCTATAGGGCTCAACTTATTTGCTTCATCCTAAAGGAAACTTTTCTTTAGCCCCCCGATCATCACTGATTTCCATATCTTCTTCAAATCATCATATAAATATCTATTGGTTACATCCTGTATCCCCCTCCTAGCAAAATGTTTCTTGAGGGTAAGGATTGATTTCCCTTTTGCTTTTAGCTAATTTGGCATTTTGGACAGAGACTTGCTTAAAATAGTTTGCAATGTTGTGGTTCTGTCTCTTATCCCTTTAGATAACCTTTATGACATGTAGCACATCAATAATAAGCCAATCGTAACTATATGCTAAGTATGCCATGGCTTTCTTTCAGAACTGGTAGAAATTTGTAGCACCTAAGTTAGTAATAATGATCAAGAAAAATGTATTCTGCGTGTATGTGTGTGTGCATGGGAGAGAGACTGAGAGACAATGACAGAGAAAGAGGGAAAGAGAGAGGCAAAGACAAAGACAGAGACAGAGAGACAATGACAGAGAAAGAGGGAAAGAGAGAGGCAAAGACAAAGACAGAGACAGAGAGACAATGACAGAGAAAGAGGGAAAGAGAGAGGCAAAGACAAAGACAGAGACAGACAGACAATGACAGAGAAAGAGGGAAAGAGAGAGGCAAAGACAAAGACGGAGTGAAATAGATAAACAGAGAGAAGCACAAAGGCGGAGGCAGACCTAGAGACAGACACAGAAATAGAGAGATACGGTTTTGCAGATCAAAGAAACAATTCATGTATATATAAGGCTTATATGAAGGGAGTTTGCAATAACGCATATAGGGAACTGGCCATAGAGGCAGGAAGCTCAAGTCCTTCCCCAGGCAAATCACTTAACCTCATAATCCTCCCATTACCCTTCCATGTTATTAATTCCAGAAGATTACTTGATCAGAACTCAGAAGAAACTTCCTCCCTGGGAGCCCTCTATCGTAATGAAACTTAGATTTGTTTGTTTGTTTGTTTGTTTTAAATAACATTTCATAGAATTTAGAGTAAAGTATTATCCTAGATATTGTCCTTCAATAATTTAGTGATTGTGTGTTCTCATCGTTATGGGAAAACACTTCCACTGATTCAATTCACAAAGAATCCATGTCTGTCCATTCAGCTCAGATCTTCTTTGCATGCATGTCCAGATCAAAAGTTATGTATCCTAGTTATTCACCAAGGTTTTGGAACCTTGATCATATTTTCCTAATTTGTAGGAGATCTTAAGTGAGTATTCAGAATTTTTGCCAGTTTTTCCCTCATTCTTGATATATTATCAGCCTATTTTTTCTAGTCATAAATTTCTCTGAAATTCTTTACATCAATTTTTTATTTCTAAATATTTATGTTTAATACCTTCCAGGCAGATAATCCCTATCATAGAGATATCTATTTGCATTTTGAAGATCCACAGGGGGCAGAGTCAAGATGGCCAAGTAGAAGGAAGGACCTGTAGAAGCTCTCCTCCCACAGCCTCTAGAATACATGTAAAAATGACTCTAAAAAAATTCTAGAGCAGCAGAAGCCACAAAACGACAGAGTGAAAGAGATTTCCAGCTCAAGGAAGCCTGGAAGTTTGACCAGAAAAGGTCTACCTCATCAAAATTGGACCGGAGAACAGCCCACTGAAGGCAGCCCAACCTTGGACACTCATCGCTGTCTGGACAGGACTGTAGCAGACCTTGGGGGGCAGAAACCACAGCAGCAGCTGTGGGTCCCAAATTGCTCATCCCACAAACACCAAATACAACTTCAAAGGTCAGTGAAAAAGCTCTTTCACCTGGGTGAGATGGGAAGGTGGTATGGTGACAGCCTCATGGGAGCCCACATGCTAAAGACCCTGGGAGAATCAAGCTGCTCATCTGGGTCTCAATTCTGAGGGATGGTCCCAGGAGTTGAGAAGCAGATCTGGCATGGCGGAGCTGGTGGAGACTCTGGAGAGAGAATTCTACTCATAGATCCTGGGCAGAAAAGTTTGTGGTTGCTTCCAGACCAGAGTTCAGGCTAGGAGAAAACTAAACTCCTCTGCCGTGATTGTGCCACTTTGGAAGAACTGAAAACTTGCAGGTCCCTAGAGTATACCATCCTCTTGACAGAGGACTCAAAATTAAGTAACTTACTGGAAAAATGCCCAAAAGAGGAGAAAAAAATAAGACTATAGAAGGCTATTGTCTTGGTGAGCAGGTATTTCTTCCAACCTTTTGGAAGATGAAGAACAATGCAGACAATTAGAGGAAGACATCAAAGTCAAGGCTTCAGCATCCAAAACCTCCAAAATAAATTTGCAGTTGTCTCTGGCCAAGGAAGAGCTCAAAAAGGATTTTGAAAATCGAGTAAGAGAGGTGGAGGAAAAATTGGGAAGAGAAATGAGAGTGATACAAGAAAATCATGAAAAGCAAGTCAACAACTTGCTAAAGGAGGCTCAAAAAAATGCTGGAGAAAATAACACTTTTAAAATAGACTAACACAAATGGCAAAATAGGTCCAAAAAACCAATGAGGAGAAGAATGATTTAAAAAGAAGAAATAGCCAAATGGAAAAGGAGGTTCAAAAACTCACTGAAGAAAATAATACTTTAATTATTAGAATGGAATTGCATCTAGCTTATCTCCAATGCATATAATGCTTGTTGAAGGTGTTAAATAGATACTGCTTATTATTTTATGGAAAGTTCTCTTTATTCCTATGTTCTCCAGTGTTTTTAATAGGAATGGGTGTGGTATTTGGTCGAAAGATTTTCTGCCATCTATTGAGATAATCATGTGGTTTTTGTTAGTCTTGTGGTTAATATAATCAATAATGCTAATAGTTTTCCTAATATTGAACCAGCCCTGAATTCCTGGTATGAATTCTACTTGATCATAATGTATTATTCCTGTGATAAGATGGTAAAGTTTTGCTAAAGTCTTATTTAAAATTTTTGCATCTATATTCATTCCAAAAATTTGTCTATAATTTTTTTCTCTGTTTTGTCTCTTCCTGGTTTAGGTATAAAAATCATATTTGTAACATAAAAAGAATTTGGGAGGAATCCTTCTACCCCAATTTTCAAAAATCATCTATATAGTATTGGAATTAACCTTCAGCAAGCATTATATGCGATGGAGATAAGCTAGATGCATTTCCAATAAGATCAGGGGTGAAACAAGGATGTCCATTATCACCACTATTATTCAGTATGGTACTAGAAATGTTAGCTGTAGCAATTAGACAAGATAAAGAAATTGAAGGAATTGAAAGAATAAGAATAGGCAAGGAAGAAACAAAGTTATCATCTTTTGCAGATGATGCAGTGATATATTAAGAGAATCTCAGAGATTCAAGCAAAAATCTACTTGAAATAATAAACAACTTTAGCAAAGTTGCAGGTTACAAAATAAACCTGCACAAATCTTCTGCATTCCTATATATTAATAACAAAGTCTAACAGCAGGAGATAAAAAGAGAAATCTGATTTAATGCTAGGGTAGATACTATAAAATATTTGGGAGTTTACCTGCAAAACAAACCCAGGAACTATATGAACACAATTACAAGACACTTTTTGCACAAATAAAGTCATATTTAAGTAAATGGAAAAACAACAGTTACTCATGGGTAAGCCAAGCCAATATAATAAAAAAGACAATTTTATCTAAATTAATTTACTTATTTAGTGCCATACCAATTAAACTATCAGAAAATTATTTTTTTAGAGCTGTAAAAAATAATATCAACATTCATCTAGAAGAACAAATGGTCCAGAATATCAAAGGGGCCAATGAAAAGAAATGCTTGGGAAAGTGGCCTAGTGCTACCAGATCTCAAATTGTACTATAAAGCAGCAATTATCAAAACTACTTGGTACTGGCTAAGAAACAGAGGGGTAGACAAGTGGAATATGTTAGGTGCCCAAGACATAGTAGGCAATGGATATAACTATCTGATAGATAACTATCTGATAGTCTGATAAAATTAAGGATCCCAGCTTCTGGGATAAGAACTCACTGTTCGACAACAATTGCTCAGAAAACCGGATAACGGTGTGGCAGAAACTAGGCATAGACCCATACTTGACACCCTACACAAAAATAAAGTCCAAATGGGTACACGATCTAAGTATAAAGATTGATACCATGGACAAACTAGAGGAGCAAGGGATAGTGTATTTATCAGATTTATGGAGAAGGGAAGAATTTTTGACTGAAGAAGAAATAAAAACTTTATGAAGTACAAGATGGATAATTTTGATGACATTAAACTGAAAAGTTTTTGCCCAACCAAACCCAATGCAACCAAAATTCAGAGGGATGTAGTATATTGGAAAAACATTTTTATAGCTAATCTCAAGAATAAAGGCTTCATTTCTAGAATATATAGAGAACTGAGTCAAATGTACAACAATACAAGTCATTCCCCAATTGATAAATGGTCAAAGGATATGAATAGGCAATTTTCAGAGGAAGAAATTAAAGATATCTATAGTCATATGAAAAAATGCTCTAAATGCACTTTTGATTAGAGAGATGCAAATCAAAACAACTCTGAGGTACTGCATCACACCTAGTAGATTGGCAAACATAACAGAACAGGAAAATAATAGATGTTGGAGAGGATGAGGGAGAGTTGGAACACTAATTCATTGTTTGTGTAGTCATGAGCTCGCCCAACCATTCTGGAGAGCAGTTTGGAACTATGCCTAAAGGGTTACAAAAATGTACATACCCTTTGACCCAGCAATACCACTTCTAGGACTGTATCCCCAAGAGATCAGAAAAATGGGTAAGGGTCCCACATGTACAAAAATATTTATAGAAGCACTCTTTGTAGTGGCCAAAAATGGGAAATCAAGGGGATGTCCATCAATTGGGGAATGGCTGAATAAATAATGGCATATGAATGTAATGGAATACTAATACGCCATAAGAAATGATGAACAAGAAGACTTCAGGGAGGCCTGGAAGGACTTATATGATCTGATGCTAAGCAAAAGGTGCAGAACCAGGAGAACTTTGTGTACAGCAATGACCACAGAGTGCGAGAGTTTTTGCTGGCAGACTTCGATCCTCATAGCAATGCAAGGACATTAAAAAAAAGTTCCCAATGGTTTTCTAAGACAAAATACCTTCCACATTAAGAGAAAGAACTATGGAATTCAATCGCAGAATGTAGCAGATCATTATGTGTGTGTGTGTGTGTGTTATGTTTTGGTTTGTTATATGATTTCTCCCATTTATTTTAATTCATCTACATAGCATGACTATAATGTAAATATATTCAATAGGAACATATGTGTAGATACTATATAGAATTGTATGCCATCTTGGGGATGGGGGGGTGGTAAGGGGTAGGTAAGGGGAAAAAGTCTAAGTTTTATGGTAGTGATTTGTAGAGCATAAAAATAAATAAAATAAATATATTAATTTTAAAACTGACAATCACATATCAAAAAAATTAGAATGGAAAATATGGAAGCTAATGACTTTATAAGAAACCAAGAAATCACAAAACAAAACCAAAAGAATCAAAAAATTGAAGATAATATGAAATATCTCATTTGAAAAACAACTGACCTGGAAAATAGATCCAGGAGAGACAATTTAAAAATTATGGGACTACCTGGGAGCCATGACTAAAAAAACAAGCCTAGATATCATCTTTCATGAAATTATCAAGGAAAACTGCCCTAATATTCCACAACCAGAGGCTAAAATATACATTGAAAGAATCCACCAGTCACATCATGAAAGAGATCCAAAAAGAAAAACTCCTAGGAGTATTGTAACCAAATTCCAGAATTCCCAGGTCCAGAAGAAAATATTGCAAGCAGTCAGAAAGAAACATTTTGAGTACTGTGGAAATACATCAAGAAAACACAAGATCTAGCAGCTTGTACATTAAGGGACTGAATGGCTTTGAATGTGATATTCTGGAGGTCAAAGGAACTAGGATTAAAACCAAGAATTACCTACCCAGTAAAATTGAGTATAATATTTCAGGGAAAAAATGTTCATTCAATGAAACAGAGGACTTTTAAGCATTACTGTTGAAAAGACCAGAACTGAATAGGAAATATTACTTTCAAGCACAAGAATCAAGAGAAGCATGAAAAGGTAAATAAGAAAGAGAAATCATAAAGGACTTACTGAAGTTGAACTTTTTACATACCTACAGGGAAAGACAATATTTATAATTCTTGAAACTTTCAAAGGGTGAGTTGAATAGGATAGATGATACGTAAACAAATAAAATTATGTGGTGAGAGAGGAATATATTGGGAGGAGAAAGTGAGAAATGGAATGAGGTGAATTATCTCTCATAAAAGAGGCAAGAAAAAACTTTTCCAATTCCCTACAGGAAGAGAGAGAAGATGGGATTAAGGGAAAGGAGGGGTGTGATAGAAGGGAGAGTAGATTGGAGAAAAGAATAATCAGAATGCATGGTATTTTGCCATGGTGGGAGGGGAGATATGAGGAGAAAATTTGGGACTTAAAATCTTGTGGAAATGAATGCTGAAAACAAAAACTGTGTAAATAAATAAATTATATAGATAGATGAATAAATAAATAAATGAATGAATGAATGAATGAATGAATGAATAAATAAATAAATAAGGGAGGATGTCCTCAATGTCACTTCTATCAGTGTCACTAGTAGTTTAGGACTCATGGACATGTATCATCTGAAGAATTAAATAGATTATTTGTGATTTTATTAGTGCAGAGAAATCCTTGTTTGAGAGAATACTATACATTAATGCAGATTAATAACTTATCTGCCTATAATCTTATTTAAATTTTTATTAATTCATTTTAATTTATGAAATGAAATGAAATATAAAATGAAAACATAATTGCACATGAAACCTCAAATGTACAACTTGCTATTTTTTTCAATATATAATAAACACACAAATTCTTTTCCCCTTTAATCTTCCCTCTTTCACCCCCAGGAGATGGGAACTATGAATGACTTGCCCAAGTTTACACAGTCAGCATGTGTTAGAATTTGGTTAAATCCATGATTTTTGTTTTTTAAATAAGCCCTCTCTCAAGTATCTCTCTCCAGCTAACACACCAAAAAAAACATGAAAAAGTTAATGGAAAATCAGATTTCAGAGTTATTATCTGCTCTGAGCTACTTGGTAGGGACAAAGATAAAGCAGATATAGTTAGGTGGTGTGAGAACTGGGTCCTGAGTCAGGAAGACCTGTGCTCAAATTTGGCCATATACACTTACTAGCTTTATGATTCTAGGCAAGTCACTTAAATTTTGTCTGCCATAGGATGCTCACCTGTAAAATGGAGATAATGATAGCACCTATCCTTCAGGTTTGTTGTGAGGATTAATATTTGTGAGTTAATATTTGTAAAACACATAACATGGTTCTTGTCACATAGTAGACACTTAATAAATGCAGTTTGCTTCCTTCTTTAATATAGTATCAATAATCTTAATCTAAAGGGGCAAATCCCCCATAATCAAGTGATAACCTTAACTTCCTCAAAGATTTCATATTTGTCACAGTCAAAATGGGCAAAAAAGGAATTGTCTGTGACTGTTCCTCAAATGCTCAGGAAGAAATATAATCATTAACTTCTCACATCACCAAAATTCTGGTAAGAATCAATTTGTGAGAGTGAACTCATTGGGGTACTACACCTAAACTTAACTTTTACACGATATTGTTATTATCTATGAAAATATCATTTCCTCAACCCATTTACCATTTCTCTGAATCAATAGTTTTAATTTAGGTATGTTAGGGTGGAGCTATTTAATTGTACACCATATATTTTACTTATTTTATGCCTTCTAATTTTAGATTTCCTTTGATCTTGCTACCTAAAAGTAAGGAATTTCATCCCTAATTGATAAATGTTCAAAGGATATGAACTGGCAGTTTTCAGATGAAGTAATTAAAGTCATCTAGAGTCAAATGAAAAAAAAAATGCTCTAAATCACTATTGATTAAACAAATGCAAATTAAAACAATTTTGAAGTACCACATCAGAACTATCAGATTAACTAATATGACAAAAAATGAAAATGATACTTGTTGGAGAACACGTGGGAAAATGAGAACCCTATTTGGAGTTGTGGATTTGTGAACTTATTCAAAGATTCTGGAGAGCCATTTGCAACTATGCCAAAAGGGCTATTAAACTATGCATATCCTTTGATCCAGCAATACCACTACTAGGTCTGTATCCCAAAGAAACCATCCAAAAGGGAAAAGGACCAACATGTATAAGAAAGAGTTATAGCAGCTCTTTTTGCAGTGGCCAGGAATTGTAAAATGAGGGGATACCCATTAATTAGGAAATGACTAAACAAGTTGTGATGTATGAATGTAATGGCATACTATAGCACCCCAAAAAATGATGAGTAGGAAAATTTCAGAAACACTTGGACTTACATGAACTGGTGCTGAGTGAAGTGAACAGAAGCAAAAGAATATTATACACATTAACAGCAACACTGTATACTGACCAATTTTGACAAATGTGGAAATATGCTTAATATGATTACACATGCATAGCTTAAGTCAGATCGCATGCTGTCATGAGGAAGGCGGGGAGGAAGGGCGGGAGGGAAATTTAGAACCCAACATCTTATAAAAGCGGATATTGAAAACCAAAAATAAACAAAGGAGTGAATGAATAAATAAATAAATGATTAAATGATTAATTATATAAATAAATGGATTGATGAGTGAGTAAATAAATAAGCAATAAGAAATTAGACTAGTGTGGGAGCTAATTCATGGATGGTGCCCACCTCAATAATTACCTGTGTTGTTTCTCTTAAAATGTAATGAATTTCAGTGCTTGAGATGTTTGCTATCTAGTGCTTATATTGCATAGTGCCTTCCTTTTATAAGAATGAAAGAACTGATGATAAATAGATATGGTACATCATACTTATTCATGGTTACTCATAGGAGTAAAATCAAATTGCTGGAATATTCTTGTTTTATTTTAAAAAAATTATATTTATTCAAGATGAGCATGCACTTTTCAGATCTAAAAGGAATCTGAACAGGTGTGGAATTTGGTTATGAGACTAGAAAAATATTTTCTGAAACTCACTACTCAAGAAAAATAAATCTAGACAGTTCCAGATATCTGGAAATTCTTATTCTCATCCTCTCTGATACATTTTCACATCTATGGATTTATTGATATCACTCTCAAAGAGTGTTTGCCCTTCTTGCTTCTTTAATTTTCCATTATACACACTCATTTCTCTTCCACTCTTGTACAGACTTCTTCCTTTAGGGAAAAGTTGTTTGACTTTTTGACTTTGCAGCATGATTGTTTGAGAGGATAAACCAAGAGAAGTTAGCTGTTCCCATTGCTCCTTTAAACTTCTTTGCCACTGGAAAAAGCAAATGCTTTCACTGTCCCTAAAAGTGGTTTTGAATTGAAGTGGTGGAAGAATGGATTTCTTAAAGAAAGACTAAGTAAAGTTATTAAAATTCTTGATAAGAAAGATTGAGTTCATGAAGGCACAATACTATGTCATTTTTCTATCATCAGTCAATATTCTGCTAAATGTCTTTATGATTCAGAGGTATTTATCAAAGGTTCCCCAAGATAATTGGTTCATGGGAATAGAGACATAAGGGACATTATATGTCGTATAATTACATCATCCCTTTTGAGAGATGAGGAAATTGAGGCCCAGAGAGGCTAAAGACCTAAGTTTACCTAACTAGTAGTAATAATAACTGGCATCTATCTATCGGTCTATCATCTATCTATCTATCTATCTATCTATCTATCTATCTATCATCTATTTATCTATCTGAAGGTTTGTGAAGCAGTTTACAAATATCATCTAATTTTATCTTCACAACTTCCCTGGAAGTTAAGCAATACCTACATTTTACAAATAAAGAAAATGAGACAGAGGTTAGAAGACTGACTTTTCCCGGTTCACACTTTGCTGACTGACTGAGGATGAATTTGAACTCAGGTCTTTCTAGATCCAACTTAAGCATTTTATGCATTGTCAGCTACTAAGTAACTGAAGCAGTATTTAATCCAAGGTCTTTTCGTTCCAAATTCACTCCATCATAGCAACTATCAAAGAAATGAGCTCTGATGAAATCAACCTCTTCATAAAATCATCATTTCTTTGAAAGCAAAAGGCCAATTCTTGTGGCCACAAGGGAACTTTTAGCTAAACTTTCTCAAGGAATAGGTGAAATCCTCATAGTTAGAGCAACAGTCCTCAGCCAGGGACCAGCTCTCCTTCCCCCAGTAATTTTGTTTCTGAATGTGAAGGGGAGAAGCAAGTTTGATGTGCTCTTCACAAAAGATAAGATGCTGTAATTATTGATGTCGTAAAAGGATCCAGGAAAAAGGACAGTTTTTAGACTTTTTATTTAAATTCCAGTAAAATGAATTGACATAAATTTGCTCTTGAGTAGAATAAATTCAAATATTTAGAAATTGAACAAGCCCTCATTTTCTCTAGATTCATGAAAATATATTTAAATCTACATCTCTTCATCCAGTGTCCTATGGAGTTGCAACGTTATACAATATATATATATATATATATATATATATATATATATATATATATATATATATATACTGTACCAAGAAATCCTTTCAGCTTAGCATTTTTTTCCCTCTCTCAACACTTTTATTTTTACATTTAACATATATTACTATGCATCTTCTACATTTTGCCCTTGGGATAATGTAAGGATTTTTACAGAAAAGTTCCACTCTGGACTAGCTGGGCCATTAAAGCCTTATTCCTTTGATATGAATCTAAGCACAAAAGTAGATTAAATTATCTACTTTCTCTTAATGGGAATAGAACTGACTAATTCTTGAATAATAAATTCAGTGCCTGTTATCCTGGGAAGTGATTTTTGAGAGAATATGGGAATTTGTTTCTAGTTTTACACAGATCCAAGGATAGCAAGTGTCAAGGGCAAATGATACAACCTTTTCAATTTTCTCTTTAACCATTAGTGGAATACTATTTTATTTGTTTTCTTATACACAGTTTTATCCTGTGAAACTCTTCTGAGAATATCTATTAAATTACATAAACTAGAAGTCTTCCCCATTGCTTAGTAAGGGGAATGATCTTCTATAAAATATCATTAATTATGACATTTTTACTAGATGGTGGGCTATGTAAACCCTGAAACATAAACCTTCAGAAGACAAGCATATCCTTCACTCAGGTCATGTAATCACTCAAATCCTCTACAACCAAATTTACTGGTCTGGGTTGTCTCATCAAGATTTGATAAGAAAAATGCTGGTATAATAAACTCACTATATTGCTGCCAAAACAGCCATCGTTTGGGGAAAACAGAATATATTGACCTTAGTTTTCCCCTTAGGTATGCTAAAGACTGAACAAGTTAGTTATTTTCTCAGTTTTTATTTTTTACCATCTGTATACTAGGAAAAGTATATCTAGATTAAGTTTCTTAAGAGAAGCATTTCTAAACAGGGTCATATTAATTTGTCTAAGATGATTGCGCTGCATTTTGCCTTCTATAGTATTCATCTAAAGGAATCTACAGTTTGTTAGGTATAACAGAAAGTTGTGAACTGCATCCCTAGGCATAATGCAGAAAAATTTTCTTTGTGAAGTGTCATTTCATGCTGGGGAAAGAAAGACTCTGTGTGTGTGTGTGTGTGTGTGTGTGTGTGTGTGTGTGTGTGGTGCCATGAATTGCCTCCCATATATATATATATATATATATATATATATATATATATATATATATATATATATATGCATATGTGTGCACATGTATGAATGGATAGGATGGATAAAACTATGAATGAATAAAAAGAACTGTCAAATGCTTACTATGAAAAAATATTATACTAGGTACTGAGAGTGCAAATAGAAAAGTAAGATAGTTCCTGGTATCAAGGAGTTTATATCCTAATGGAGAGAGAGACAACATAGCAAGGAGCCTTTGGCTCCTTGGAAGAAAAAAAAACTTAGGTTCATGTAAACTTGTGTGTACAACACTTGGAGTTAAATCCTCAAGTCAAGCTAGCACTTATGATTGCTGACTTTCTAACCTTTAAGCTAACTTCTGACAATGGCCGAAAGAGATTCAGTGAGGATAAGTGTAATTCCCTGATTTTTTTTTTCATTTTAATGAGTAACTCAAACTGCATTTATTCTTTTCAGAGATTTGTTTGATGAGTGAAACTCTAACACTTTCTTCATTAGTTCACTTTCTTCATTAGTTTGGATAATCATATTTTAAGATAAATAAAGAATTCAATAATATAGAATTTTGTTGTGTTCATCCTTTTTTGCTGAAGAAGACCATACCATCAGAGAAATGACTGGCACTTGACTTTGTTTTGAGTGAGGGAGGGCTGTGCAAGGTCACCAGTCTCACTTCTCCAGAACTATATGAATCTAGTGACCAGATATTCATCAGGATGATTGGAGATGACCTAGAATGCAATGGGAGACCTTGGTGCCTTTAGCCCAAGTTGTATTCACTTAGGGTGAGGTAATGCCCATTGAGTGAACAGGTTTTTTTAAGAAGTAGCCAGAGGATGGTCCCCTTAATGAGATACAGAAAAAATGTGACAGCAGGCTGGGAGGGAAATAACAACAGTTACTACTGACAATCACTCTTAAGCCAGAAGCGTCCAAAACAGCCCTTACGCAGGGGTCTACTGTCCTCTAATATGTGAGTTCCAAAGTGCAGTAGGTTTAAGGTTTCATGTCTGATCATCCTGATGAATATCTGGTCAATGAATTCAGATTGCTCCAGAGGAGAAGGGGATTCAGATGCCTGGAAGAGAAGTGAAGCTGGGGACCTTGTACAGCCCTCCCTCACTCCAAACAAAGTCAAGCTCAAGTCATGTCATCATTTTTCTGATGGCATGGTCTTCTTCAGCAACGAAGGACAAACACAGCATCTGTGAGTAGACACAGCTGCTTGAATGGGAACTCAGTTAGTTGGGTAACTCAGTTCCTCCTCTCCTGTCTGTCTCCCCCTCCCCTTCCTTCTCCTCTCCAAAGGAAGGTAAATTTGGATGGCCAAAAGATGTTCAGTTAACTTGGGTTTCACTGGCTAGTTTCCTTTACTTTCCCCTTTTCTTTCCTTTCCTTCCCTTTCCCTTCCTTCTCCTTCTCTTTTTCCCCTTTCCTTTCCTTTCCCTTCCTCTCTCAAAACCATATAATATAGTATAATTAGCAAAAAAGATGGTGCAAATTAGAATCTTTTTTTGGATAATTTGAATTTGCCTCTTTAAAAGTAATGTTATTGGAGGAATTTTAAAGAAAATGTTTGGGATGCAAATCTTTCAATCTGTGTTATACACAGCCTTTCATTCCTTAAACAAGTACCCTTTGAATTGTCAGTGGATCTGTGGGTACTCAAATTATAATCCCTCTATATCTTCTCATCTTGTTTAACTCCTGCTCATGTTTTGTGCAAGTTTTCAATAGGACATTTCTTCTATGTCTCTGATCATACCTAAGATAGCTGTTAAGCAATTGGCTTACTCAGTTTTTGTTATCAAGGGGTTGGCATCCTAATGGAGAGAGACAGCATAATGAGGACAAAAGACAAAGCAAATGCATGAAGAACATATATCAATAATAATTAGATGAACAGCCAATAAAGTTAACAGCATAAATAGCAGCATGTTTTTTAGACTGTAATGCCAATTTGATACCCATAGTGTCTGCTATGAATATGTATACTTCTTCCCAGGGTTGGTTCACAAAATATAATAAACTGTCCTCCTCCAAGACAAAACCAAAATATTTATTTGGAACATTTCTATTAGGATAACCAGAGGACAAGATTTAGTAAGGTACTCATCACTAACCCAGGGAGCTTCTCAGGCAGCAAGTTCCCCCCTCCTCTTTCTCTCTCTCTGCCCACACCTTTCCCCTCCAAGCAATACAATATATACTGACACTTGGTTGGCTTAGAGCTGAGAAGCTTTGAAATCAGCCCTTAATTGGAAAGGCGTGGGGATCCCTGTGGCCCAGAGCCTAACTGACTCAGGGCTGGGGTGTCGTGTAAGGCTTCTTAATGAGCTGGGAAGATCTTATATCCCATTAGTCTTACATAGACATAAGCATTATTTTAGTTTCCGTCTGCATTTAGTTTTATAATACTTCTGATCTAGATATGAAACTTGGCTTAAATAAGTTATTCACATATTAGAAATATTTTTTAAAAGTTCAAATACATAGTTTCTGCCTCCTCTTCTCCAATTTTATTTGACATTGAATATCTACAGAATCTAGCCATAGATAATGAAGATTTTTTCTTTTTGCTAAAATTGAGAACTCAATCATCCACCTCACCAAATGTGAACCTGGGGATGAATTTTCAGATTACTGTCTCTATACTGTTCATATAAAGAACTGTCAAAATTATAATTCACACCATTTTAGGTAGATACACAGTCTACAAAGGGACTTAGAAAATAATCTGTAACCTCGAAAAAACTAGTCAGTATAATCAGACTGGTGTTACAAGTTATATTAATTAATCAATGTATGCTGGCTATTTGCCTGTATCTATCTTGCATTTGCCTCTAACACTTACTACTTGTGTGACCCTGAGCAAGTCACTTAATCTTGTCTCAATTTCCTCATCTATAGCATGAGCTGGAGAAGAAAATGACAAATCATTTCATTTGCCAAGAAAATCACAAATGAGGTCACAGAGAGTCAGATACAACTGAAATGACGAATAATTAAAACATCATGTGTCTGTGCTTGTACCCACTCACAACTCTTCTCTGAGGTGTACTTAATTGGCTGCTTATTATGCAACCACAACCTTATAGGTCTGCTAAAGGCTCAATAATGAAAATATGTTTAACCAAAAGTGTTTGTTCTCAACTATCCAGTGAAATTCTTCTTCTTCTTTTCTTTATTTTGCTAAGACATCCAAAAGATATGCTTTCCTATTACTTCAAGGCTTTAAAAATGATGCTTAGATTGGGTTTTATTGTAATCAGACAGCCCCAGGTGCTTAGCAACAGCTTCCTTACGTAGAATAATTACCTGTACCAATATTCTAATTTATGTTTGATAATTGCCCAACCTTGATTATTTTGAAGTCGAATCAGATAAGGAGTTAAAATAGCTGACTAATATTCATAAATCAGTCCAAGGCAATTTCATATACCCAAATATTAAGGGGCACACAAATATATTATTTTAATCTTTGCTCTTTGATGAAGTGTGGTGCATGTGGACCTGTGTGTTTCAATTTCATTATGTCTTATTTGCAGAACACAATGACTGAGAAATCAGTCAGAATGGCATGGAATTAAATAACTCAGATCAAGGAACAATCATTGCCAAATGAGAAGACATTAACTTTGTGTGGGACCCAATTTTATTCAAGTTATTGACAAAAATAAGTAAAATCAGCTAAAGGTTATAGTTCAAATGTCCTGTTAAATTGCTAGATGAAAACCTTTGGTCAAGCTTATCACCGTAAATGAAATATGCACAAATTGCAATTATTTCTCTTTTTTTTGGCCTTCACCTATGATGTCGTCAATGTAGAGAATGAGTATAAAAATTTCTTCCACAAATACAAAAACACGCATCGTCTTCCAACTTTAGAGACTTGCCTGGGGACACTGAGAGGACAAATACTAGCCCATACTCATGGTACCATGAGCCCAAGGCAAGAATTGAACTTCATTTAAAATAGGCCTTCTCCCTGCTAAGCCCTGCTGCCTATTTGTTAATTAAAAAGAAGAAATTAATTGCAATGACCAAGTGCAAACTAGAAATCATTGCTATGTTTTCAAATGAAAGTCTAATTATATGAGTTTAATACATATCTTATTATCCTTTTATGATTTTTATCCATATTTACACACATGTATGTACATAAATGTGTGTATATATATGTGTGTGTGTATAGATAAATAAATAGGCAGACAGACAGATAGAAGATAGATATAACATTGCAAAGTAGCACAATATCAGTAATACAATTTCAGTTGCTTTATTATTTTTGTACCTTTTAAAATAAATACATAATTTGATTTTATTAGAGTTAACATAGTCACAAAGCTATATATATATATACACACGTGTATATGATCATTCATGTGTGTATACATGTGTGTGTATGTATACACACAGGCCCATGTCCATACCCTTGACTGAAGTGCACTCAGTTAATTATTTATTACACACCTACAATTTTATAGTCTCTCACTACATGCTCAGACACATATCGTTAACCAAAAGTTTTGCTCTCAATTATCCAGTGCAATTCATATAGATTATAGGTGCATGTATATATCACACAAACAACACACACATATATGTAATCATTAGTACTGAAATAGTCCAACTGTCATATATTTGCCAATTCAATTATAAACATTTGCTTAACTTGTTACTCACATTTCAAGCTATAACTACTAAAGAAAATTTTGATAGTATTTCTTCCTCTGCTATGGCTAGGATTGCCAAAGCCATTTCTGGAGAGCAGTGTCAGATCTCTAGCATTTATTTCAACTCTACCACTTCTGTCTGAAATTATGTTTGATGGTTGATGGTAAAGAAGCATGTTCGTCAGGGTGCCATGCCCTTACTGTCTGTCAGCATTCTCCACAAATCAGGCTTAGTTCTCCCTGCTACACAGACACCTTATGGCAACCAAAGTTCCATGAAATTTAAAAGCAATCATCCATGTAATGACACTAGATTGGTGTCCTGAATATTATACATTTCAGGATGAAAATTACTACTCAGGTATTTGAAACAGAGTCCTCTTAGTGACCTAGAGACCTCTACTCCAAAGGGGAAAGATCCAATATCCATAAAGTTTTTACACCCTACTACATAATTCATGGTTCTTTTATATTCTGGGACTTTTTTGAATATGATGTATATTTTTGCTTCCAGAGCTCTATTGGTAGCCTCGGGTTAAATGATGTCAGCTTGGACTTAGCCTAATAAGTGTGGGGGAAAAAATCCCTTTCTTATGGTTAAATAGCTCAGGAAGGTGAAGAGAATCTAGAAGAATACAGTACATTAACATAACTAGGCAAAGACATTTTTAAGGTACTTTTGGAACCCCAATGCGAGCTGCCAAAGCATCCCATGACCATCTGTTGTCCTGTTACTTTTTTCAACAACTATTAATGAATGCCAAGTATAACTTGCTGCTTATATCAGAATCAGAGAACAGGACTTCCAGATAATTAAAAATGATAGAACTAGGACAGACTGCTAAACATAAACAGCAGGCTAAACAGACATCTGATGGAATTGTCATTGAAAAAACCAGGTTTAACTAGACTAAGGATGGAGCCTATTGAAGCCTCATGGAAAACTGAGAAATATTCTGTCAAGAGCTAATTTTGCTGACACATGACTAAAAATATTTCTCCATGCTTATTGTTCATTAACTGGGACATTTGCATAAAACAGGATATTTGTTTCTTCCATTTCATCTGCTCATGCTGTGTTTTATTATTTTTTTTTCTCAGCTAGACTCATAATCCTTTGTTTGTGACATCAAATTTGGCTTATGGAGAGATGACTGTGATGTTAGGAATGGAGCATTGTGACTCCAAGTGGGGAGTAAGTGGCCCAGATATGTGAAATTCTAGCAACAAAGAGATAATTTTCATGCAAATGTCCCAATGTTGTGGAAAGAAAAGGGAAGAGACTTACAGAACACAGAGAACATGCTGAAAGATTTTTTCACAGAAATAAATGATTTTTTGAAATTATATGTGGAGGAATTGTGTCTCTGGAAATGTCTATGCATGCCTAATGCATTGTTGGTGGAGTTGTAAACTAGTCCAATTTCTTTGTAGAATAATTTGGAATTATGTCCAAAGGGCTTTAAAACTCTGTATACCCTTTGACCCAGCAATGCCACACCTAGGTCTGTATTCCAAAAAAGATCAAAGAAAAGGGAAAATGGTTTATTTGTACTAAAATATTTATAGCAGCTTATTTTGTGTTGCCAAAGAAATGGAAATCAAAAGGATGCTTATCAATTGGGAAATGGTTGAAAACTTTTGGGATATGATTGTTACAGAATATTGTTAGACTATGAGAAATGATAAGCAGTATGGTTTCATAAAAAAAAAATGAAAATGAAAAAAAAAAAACCTGTAGAGACCTGAACTGATGCAAAGAGAAGTGAGCAGAGCCAGGACAACAATGTACATAGTAACAGCAGTATTTGAACAATGAGCAACTTGGAAAGATTTAGCTACTCTGAACAAGACAATGATCCAGGACAGTTCCAAAGGATTCATGATGAAAAATGTTATCTACCTTCAGAGAAAGAATTAGCGTACTCTGAAAGAAGATTACAGTACATTTATTTTTCTTCTTTTATGTGTATATGCTTTCTTTCACAATGTGACTAAGACAGGAAAATATTTTGCATGACTTCATAAGTAATCAGCAGCATATCATTTGATTTTATTAAGGTATGGGGCAGGGGGAGAAGAAAAAGTAAATTTGGAACCCAAAATTTAAAAAAAAAAGATTAACACTTTTAACATATAATTGGGGGACATTTGATGAAATAAATAATATATTTAGAATGAAAATATGTGTATAATTACTTATGCAAATATCAATGGACCATTTCTCTTGGTGAACACATATTTTATTGTTTCTCTAACTTAAGACAGTGCCTATCAGCAACAAACAGACATTCATAGATACGCAGTTCAAAGGCAGAACTAGGAAGAATTATATTTAAAGATTTTATGTCTGGAGTCACATTTATTCAATTTTATGAGAGCTTCATGTGAACCACCACTCGAACATGTATGCTGGGCTGTGTGACATTCTGTAAATTGTTGTAAAAGGTAACAAAAATAGTGAATGCATATTCATGCAAGCTGTTTTTATATACACTCTGTTGGGTCTTAAGAATCAGGAAAATAAAGTTTGCCAAAGTTTTGTTCTGTATTTTTTTTATTTTTGTTTTTTACTTCTTTCTTTCAATCATAATAATCTAGAGTCTGCTTGTACAAGTTGCCCAGAGAGTTGTTACCCTAGTTTAGCATTCACTAATGTTAAGAACTAGTACAACACCTGTAGTGTTGAGCTGGGCAATGAAATAACAGCTTGGTTTTCTTTTGTCTGCTCCAGGCTTTCCCCCTGTGGTTTTTATGGATGAGAAAGCAGGTGAATGGGTTCCTTACAACCATGTATTTGGAATATTGCAATAAACTCAAAAATGGTCTCTCTCTACTGTCTCTCCCTGATCTAATCCTCCTCCACATGAATGCCAGGTTTGTCTTCCTAAACTGTCAAACTGATCATTCTGCAACCTGATATTCAAGGCTCTGTAAAATCTCTCTCTCTCTGTCTCTGTCTCTGTCTCTCTCTGTCTCTCTCTCTCTCCTGCTCTTCCTTTTTTTTCTTCTTTTCTCTCTTTTCTTCCTTCCTTTCTCTCTTTCTTCCTTCCTTTCCTCTCTTCCTTCCTTTCCTCTCTTTTCTTGCTTCCTTCCTTTCTTTCTTCCTTCCTTTCCTCTCTTTCTTCCTTCCTTCCTTCCTTCCTCTCTTCCTTCCTTCCTTCCTTCCTTCCTTCCTTCCTTCCTTCCTCCTTCCTTCCTTCCTTCCTTCTTCCTTCCTTTCTTTCTTTCTTTCTTTCTTTCTTTCCCTTTCTTTCTTTCTTTCTTTCTTTCTTTCTTTCTTTCTTTCTTTCTTTCTTTCTTTCTTTCTTTCTTTCTTTCCTTTCTTTCTTTCTCTTTCTTCTTTCTTTCTTTCTTTCTTCTTCTTTCTTTCTTTCTTTCTTTCTTTCTTTCTTTCTTTCTTTCTTTCCTTTCTTTCTTTCTTTCTTTCTTTCTTTCTTTCTTTCTTTCTTCTTTCTTTCTTTCTTTCTTTCTTTCTTTCTTTCTTTCTTTCTTTCTTTCTCCTTTCTTCCTTCCTTTCCTTGCTTTATTCTTTTCTCTCTCTTCTTTGCTTCCACCCTTTTCCCCCTTCCTTCCTCCTTCCCTTCTCTCTCCCTTCCTTCCTCCCTTCCTCCCTTCCTTCTTTCTCAGAATTAGTATGGGCATATGAGTGGATATCAGAAGATTTCAATCATACAAGTGACTATGGACAAATTGTTTGATCAATTATCACACCAAACTTTTGAATCTATTTCAATAAAGAGGTTGGATTAAATAATTTCTAAAGTTCTTTTTAGTTCAAAATTCTAAAGTGCAATGGTTCTCTATACTTAAATATTTAAACAAGTGCTCATTTCCCTCCCACTTTTCAATCTGACATCTCTTACTGTTCATAGATTTTTTCCACATAATTGAATATCACACAATACAGTCCAAACCAAACTCTATATTGTCTTCCTGTATTCAGACTTTCTTAATATACCAAAATCAGAGGGAAAGGGTCCCACACATACAAAAATATTTATAGTGGCTTTCTTTGTGGTGGCCAAGAACCAGAAAGCAAGGGGATACTCATCAATTGGGGAATGGCTGACCAAATTGTGGTGTAAAAATGTAATGAAATATTATTGTGAGATAAGAAATGATGAACAGGAAGACATCAGAGAGGCCAGGAAAGACTTATATGAACTGACACTGAGTGAAATGAACAGAGCCAGGAAAACTTTATACACAGAAACAAACCTTGGTGTGCAAGGAATGTTTCTGGTAGACTTAGTCTTTCATAGCAATTCAAGGACCTAAAAAATTTCCAATGGACTCTTGAGGCAAAATGCTTTCCACATCCAGAAAAAGAACCATGGAATTGGATCTCAGAATGAAGCAGACCATTTTCTCTGGTGTTATGCTTTGTTTTGTTTTATGGTTTCTCCCATTCATTTTAATTCTTCTGTGAAACATGACAAAGGTGAAAATGCATTTTATCAGAATGTATGTGTAGAATCTATATAAGACTGCATGCCGTCTTGGGGAGGGAGGGGTAAGAGAGAGGGTAAAATCAAAGATATATGGAAGTTATTGTGGAAAGCTGAAAACCAGTAAAATAATTTTTAAAAAAATCACCGAACTAGAAAGTCATTTACCATACTCCCTAAATGAATCTCAAGTCCCTACAACATTCTCCAAAATAATAGTTTTTGTTCAGTATCTAGTCTTCTTTTCCCTTCAGTACTTCTTGATCATTTTTCTTTAAATTCCTTTTTTCTTTCTTCATACAGTATAATATTGAATATAGTCACCAAATATAGTTTTAGTGTTGATATTGTCATCATTGAGTTCATTAGTAACAGTAGTAGTAGTAAAAGTAATCAATAAAATAGTGTTTATTAACCTGGAAGGAGGAGACATATTTTTGATATAAAAATCTGATTTATCATTTTCTTGTGGTTCAGTCATTTTTAGTCATGTTTGACTCTCCATGAGCCCATTTGGGGTTTTCTAGGCAAAAATACTGTAATGGTTTCCCATTTCCTTCTCCAGGTCATTTTATAGATAAGGATACTTAGGCAAACAGGGCTAAGTGACTTGGCTAGTACCACATAGCTAATAAATGTCTGACGCCAGACTTGAAACCATGAAGGGAAATTTTCATGACTGGGGACCAACTCTCTATGGGGTTTTCTTGTCAAAGGTACTGGAGTAATTTGTAATTTTCTTCTACGGCTTTTTGTATGTTTATTTCATGCAGGCAGGTGTTAAATGACTTGTCCATGGTCACACAGCTAACAAGCATCTAAAGTCAGATTTTAACTCTGACCTTTCTGACTTCAGGCCTAATGATCTTACCACTGGGGTACCTGGCTGTCCTTTTATATATATATATGTATGCATGTATGTATGTATACATGTATACATGTATATATATGTATGTGTATATATGTATATGTATATATGTATGTATGTATGCATGTATTTAAATAAAGATATATTTTAAACATACTTTCAAAAAAACACCAGCCATGTGATGACTTGCCCTCTGTTACGCATATCATTAGAAAAAATTAAAACTATTCCTGTCCCCATGAAGCTTATTTTTATTAGAGAAAAAAATACCAGCTATGCATATAATTGCATACAAAGTACATAGAAAATAAATACAATATAATTTAATAGGATAGTATTGAAAGATGAGAGATTAGGAAAATCTTCACATAGGATGTGCCTCCTTAACTGATATTTCAAGCAAAGCAGATATAGATATTTATAGGGTGATTTAAGATTTGCAAAGTACTTAAAATGCATTATTACACTAAATTCTACTTCCCTACTTTATAAACCTTATCTTTCTCTTTGTCATTCACACAAAATTACTAAGTCAACTTTTCCCCAACTCTCATCTACGTACTTCATCAGTTTTTCTCAAGTCCTTACCAAAGTTATCATAAATGCCAAGAAAAGTCTATTTATTTATCCTGCTTCCATGAAATCGTCTTCCTTCCAGATCACAAAAGGCATTAAATCTAACCTCTTTCAATGAAACTTTACCAGGCTGAATCGTTTATGTACATTACCTATTGTTATACTTTTGAAACAGGGAGAAAGCAAGCCCAAAGTTTAGTACTCTGAAATTATACCTCAGTCTTTTAGCAGAAAGTCTCTGGCATCAGTCAGTTTGCTATCAATACTTCTAAAGTTAAATCGACGCACTCTCTGAAGAATGATTAGTGAAAAAAAAAGTGGTACAACAGGAAGTAGATCTACAACAACATTTAAGTTATTGAAGTAACTGAGGTAAGGAATGTCTAGCAAATTCATGAAGTCATTTGGAGCCACTAAACAAAATTTGGCCCACTCACATCATATATAATTGCAGCATTTATAGTGTTTTGTTACTAAATTAATATGAATGCTTAGACATGTTTGTACTCTTGAATCTGTATTTGAATTAATCATGACCTTGTTTCCCACCTCCCTGAACACTGAGCCCACCAGAGAGTTGTTTTTTGAGGAGTTTTATATGTTTGTTTTTCCACCATTACCTCTGAATACTGCACAATGCAAATAATGAGCATTCATTAATTGTTGACGATAATGCAAAAATGAACAAATGATATCATGAAGAAAGAAATGGATAAGAATTAACAGGAGGAGAAAAAAAAAGAAAAATTGTTAGACTTGCTTTTATACTATCCGCAGAATTTTTAAGTTGGAAAACACTTCAGAAGTCATCTACTTATTCATGCAGTAAAAATAAGTCTCTATATTATGTACCTCGCAAGTGATTATCCAGTGTTTTCTTGAAGATCTTCAATGAGGAGGGACCTACTGTTAATAAATAAAGTTCATTCCACTTTGAAGTAGCTCTACTTGTTCAGAAGTTGTTACTTAAGTAAAAATAAAATTTGACTCTTTGTAAATTCCATTCAGTGCTACAATTTCTGGAATTGGGGATGAAGAAGAGCAAATTTAATTCATCTTTCACATGAAATCTATTCATAAGGTTGACAATGGATATCATATTTCTTCAAGTCTTCTTTATGTCATAAATAATCTTGGTTTCTATCAAATGGGCATCATATGGTATATACTTGAAGCGTTACCATCTTACTTGATATTATTTGTGTCTTCTAGCTAATTGAACTCCTTCTTAATCTGTGGTGCCATAAAGTTGAATTCCATTTAATATTCATTTTGAGGTCTTTTCTATAAATGCTTGTTGCTTTGGAGCCATGATGGTGGACTGAAAGCAGGAAGCAAGAAATTACCCAACAAAATCAAAAGAATTAAAAAAAGAAGACAATATGAAATACGTCATTGGAAAAGCAACTGACCTGGAAAACAGATCTAGAAGAGATCATTTTAAAAGACATGAGCAAAAAAAGAACCTAGACATCATCTTTCAAGAAATTATAAAGGAAAACTGCCCTGATATTCTAGAATCAGAGGTTAAAATAGATATTGAGAAAATCCTCTGATCCCCTTCTGAAAGAGATCCCAAAAGGAAAACTCCTAGAAATATTGTAGTCAAATTCCAGAGTTTCCTCATTAAAGAAAAAATTTTACAAGCAACCAGAAAGAAACAATTTAAGTTTTGTGCAAACACAAAGAGGAAAACACAGGATATAGGAGCTTCTGCATTGAGATTAGACGTTTTGGAATATGATATTCTAGAGGCCAAAGGAGCTAGGATAAAAACCAAGAATCATTTACCCAGAAAAACTGAGTATCATACTTCAGGGGAAAAAATGGATATTCAATGAAATAGAAGCCTTTCAAGCATTTTTGATGAAAAGACCAGGGTCAAATAGAAAACTTGACTTTCCAATACAAGAATCCAGAGAATCATGAAAAGGAAAATATGAAAGAGATATTAAAATGAATTTACTGGTTTACTAAAATTGAACTGTTTGCATTCCTACATGAAAAGTTGATATTTGTAATTCTTCTTTTATAACTCTTTATCTATCTCTGTCTCTCCATATCTATCTATCTATCTATCTATCTATCTATCTATCTATCTATCTATCTATCTACATATATGTCTATATCTACCTATATCTATCTATCTATCTATCTACCTATCTATCTATATCTATATCTATCTATATATATACATATATAGATATAGATATAATATATATGTATATATACATATATAGATATAGATATCCAGATAAAAGGCCACAAGGTGGGTTGAATATGAAGGAATGATGTCTAAGAAAATAAAATTGAGGGGGTGATAGAGGAATATACTGAGAGGAGAAAGGGAGAAATAGAATGGAAAAAATGACCTCACTTAAAAGAGGCAAGAAAAAGATTTTAGAATGGAGAGAAAGAGATAGGAATAGAGAGGAATGAGTGAAACTTACTCTCATTGGATTTGGCTTAAGAAGGGAATAGCATGCATTTGGGTATGAAAATCTATCTTATTGTACAGGAAAGTAGGAGGGAAAGGGATAAGAGAGGAGTCATAGAAGGGATGGAAAATGAGAGGAGGGAGTAACCAGAAGCAATCACTTTTGAGAAAGGACAAAGTCAAAGGAGAGAATAGGGAAAATTGGGGAGGCATATAGGATAGAGGAAATCATAGTTAGTCTTTCAAAACAGGACTGTTAGAAAAGTGTGTTGCGTGACCGCACATGTATAGACCTGTGTCAATTTTTCTTGCCTTCTCAATGAGATTGGGTTAGGTGGGTAGTTGGGGAGAATATTTGGAACTCAATGATGCAAAAATGAATATTTGATATTGTTTTTACATGCAACTGGGAAATAAGACATATGGGCAATGGGGTATAAAATCTACCTTACCCTACAAGAAAATAGAGGAAAAGGGGACAAGAGAAGGGCATGAGGTTGTGATAGAAGGTAGGACAGATTGGGTGAAGTGGTTAGCAGAATGCATGCCTACTTGGGGTGGGCGAGGAAAGAGCTGGGGAGAAAATTTGAAACTCAAAATATTGTGGAAGTGAATGTTGAAAAGAAAATTAATTAATAAAAAATAAAATATTTTTAAAAAGAAGACACTCCATGATGATGTGTTTCTCATTTTTACTCTCAGTGCTCACAATGTTCTTCCAAGATGACGCAGAAGAATTTATACTTTTAAAATACCTCTATAAGTAAAAGGCATGTGATCTAATAACATCTTGGTTCTATAGGAATGGCTTTCGTGATGTGAATTTCTGGACAATGATTGTTAATTACACCTAAGAGTGTTTTGGAGCTAGCTTGAACTCAGCTCTTAACAGCTGATGGTTGAAGTTTCAGTGTGAGAATTGTATACCTCAGAAATTAGCAGACAAATCATGTCTTGATTCATTTTTTTGATGTTTGTCTAAGCTTAAAGTGATACATAAAATGTTAATAGTGCAGATTAAATTTCAAATTTTGTTGTGCATAATTTCTTTTATAACCTGGGTGCTAAAATTTCACCAAAAGACATACCATATATGTGTGTATGTATGTTTGTATGAGTATTTATATATGAAGTGAATTATTTATGGTAGGCACCTGATAAATACATGGTGAATTTGATCAACTTTATGTAGTTCTTAACATTATTTCATCTATGCATGCTTTGTCTTTGCAATTAGATTTTAAACATTTTGAGAGAAAGATTCACATTTATTTCTTTAGCAGCTCCTTTTCCTAAACTTGCCCTTATTTCCTTAAAGCCTATGATATTTAAATGACCATTCCATATATCACAGGTGCTCTTTGTCTCTGTCTCATTCTTTCTATATAGGTAGATTAGTGTGTGTAAGTTATGTAGATATTCAAAATGACAATTCCGTCTAACTGTGAATTGTGGGCTAATACAGGTAACAGCCAGCTATAAAATAGCTTTAAATAGATGGTGGATCTTTGCAGTTGAATACAATTCAGTATTCATGCTAATAGCCTTATGAATCCCATGTATGAATATGTTAAAAATTTTAAAGGTTGTTTTTAACCTATATCTATACAAAGATAATGAATTCAACATATTTTTTTCAGAATCAACTTCATCTACTTCATTTTGTTGTGCATAGGACTTATAACAACAAAAAATTGAGTATAAGCACAGATTTACTACATTTGCTTTAGCTGTCAAACATTTTTTCCTTCTTTTTCTTTCAGCAGAAATTCCCTGGACACAACCAGCTTCACATCAATGGCTATAAAAATTTAAGAGAGTGTAACTAGTGAAAATAACAATAACAAAAACCTTTGTATGGCAGGTAGGAAGTGTCAGGCACAGTCCTAAGTACTTTACAATTATCTCATTTGATCGCCACAAATTCTGGAGGACAAATGCTATTAATTACCTCCATTTTTACAGATTAAGAGACTGAGGCAATTAGTGGTTAAGAGATTTACTCAGGGTTACACAGATAGAGTCTGAAGTCAGACATCTTCCTGACTCCAAGAACAAAACTCAATTCACTGTCCCACCTACCTAACTGTAAGAACAGAAAAGCATGAAGGAGATGAGTTACATGAAGTTTCTCTTCTATCACAGAGGCTACACTAGGGAAAATCTGGATGGTTGAGACTTGTTTATAGATAAATCACACATTTTTATTTCACTTTGGCAAGTCACTTCACCTCTTTAAGCCTCAGTTTCCTCATCAATAAAGCATGAAGGTCAATCCTTGTTTTCTCACATGTCCCTTCTATTTCTCATGTTTTACCCTAGTATCACCATGTGATATTTCTCCAATGCCCCCAACTCATTCTTTGCCCAGCTTTTTTCTAAGTTCTCCTATTTTTTCAATGACAGAATCTGAATCAGCATAATGTGGTTGAAAAAGTTTGGAGTTATTAAACAGCAATGAAAACAACAGTCTTTTTCTGTCAGCCAATAAAATGACAAATATTTATTATCTGTCTCCTGTGTTCTTGGCTCTTACTAATCTTGGTTACAAAGCATCGTGTCATTCAAATCCTAGTTTGGTACTTCCTTGCTTGGTGAACTTCAGCATATCACTTCCCTTGTTTTCGTCATCTATAAAGTGAGGATGATGATATTGATCTACGTATGTCATTGGCTATTTTCAGAGTCAAAAGTATTAAACTATTTTAAAATGTCTTGTAAGTTACAAAGTGACATAGAAATGAAAACCATTCATTTGCAATGTTAATATCATTTCAATATTTCAAAAGATTTACTCTTTCACCTGTGTTAATATTTCTGACACAGATTTCAGTTCCATTGTGGCTTAACTGTTACCCCTTAATTTCTGTAACTGAAACTTCTACTAACATATGATTATGGGACCTCCTGTTGTAAGTTCCTCTAAGCTTGATTAGACTTCTTCCTACTACAGGAACAGCGTTCCTCACTAAGTCCATAGGCAAATCCTTTCTGGTTTTGGTAAGACCTACCTTTGACATTAGTTTGAGAATGCAGAGTGGCCTCTCATTCAGGATAAAGTATTGGATCAGGGTTATTTATAGATAATTCAGTTGTTCAATATTGTGTGTGTGTGCGTAAATATAATAGTAGTTTTTCCAAGTCACCCATGTCCAATTTTTGTTTCTTTCTCAGAATACATCATTAATTTCTCCTTAGCCTACCTTAACTAGACCTAGACCTAATAATGTTAAAATGTAAATAGAAGACAATCAATAAAGAAAAAAATCAATTTAGCACTTTGACTTGAATATTAAATCATTATTATGTTTATGAATATTATAAGTATTTGAGTTATTATAATCAAAAATTCAGCTTGCACATTTATTATAATTGCTCTGATTTTTAGAATCTTGATAGCATTAAATATGAAGGAGCTGACTGACATGGTTATGTCACATTGAAATTCCAAAAGAATCTTGTGATAAAAAGTACAATAATACATTGGTATGTATTTATTTTAATTCACACTAAATTTTCTATGTTCACAGAGGAAATAGTTAAATAATATAAAAGAGTACTTTGCTTGATAGTTGAGTATCAAAATGGATATGATAAGTGTGGATTATTAAGATTTTTTTACTTCAAGCTGGAAGGTCCCCGAAAAGTTCTCGAATCCAATGTCTTCTTTGCGTAAGTGAAGAAGCTGAGACACCTCTAGGTGCTTAGGGCTGCATAAGTATAAGAAATGATAAGACTTGAGCAGAGAACTTCCTTACTCCAAGTCCAGAGTTCTATTCACTACAGCATGGGGCCTCTAGATGGTATATTGTTAAGAGTTCAAGTTGGACTGGGCATGCTAGAAAAAGACACATGGACAAGGTAGAAGTTTAATTGGACGTTTAAAGGTGAAAAGCATCTAGAGAGGTAAAAGGGACTGACACAGTTAGCCTCAACCTTTCAATGTTCTCATAGAGAGATGGAGGTTAATGAATTCTTAGGAAATTGCCAAAGTGAAATGATATCCTTGAAAACCTATTTTGCTCATTAAGTTGACCTGTAAGAACTATCTTTCTGGTTTCCATAACACTAGTACTACAAATGAAGTTGCTGTTCAGGAAAATGGTAGCATCTAACAGCAAGTAAGAAAAAAATATCAACTGTGATTAAAACCTTTATTCTCAAACACCAACTGCTGTGCAGAGAATATAAGAGGTTTAATTAATGTTCTGGGTGCATGATAATTATATCGATACCCAGCAGAGCTGCTATAGTTCCAAGGCTGGCAGGTATTTATATTAGTAATTGGATGCAGCTACCTTGAAATACATACAATTTGGACAAGTTATCTGTGGGGAGTCTATAGTTTGTTTCTAAAAAAAAAAACAATATACACCAAAATACCTTAACACTAGCCCTACAAGATGGTAAAGTACAGGGCCATTTTATTTCCTATTCAGTATAGCATTAAAAAAGAATACAAAATGGAGGGCAAATACTTCTCTAATTTTTTATGGTTAAGGAAGTCTTTCCATAAATCTTCAGGAAGAATTGACATAAAACTGCAGTTACTAAATTTGATTTTCTAGTAACTGAGGTAATAAGAAATGATTACATGTATATAGTTATGTAAAGATTTTACTTCATTTTGTAAGTTCTTTTGAATCATATATTTTCTTCATTTGCATAGGAGAAAGGAGAATACAATGTTAATCCTAAAATAATAATTGTGCTATGGATAATAATATATAAATCAAAATATTTTGTGACTCACAAATAAAATTAATTTTGAAGTGCATAATGGGTCAGATTTTGCCTAAGTAATATACACATCATGTTTTTACCATGAGATTGAGGGTTTTTTTTAATAAGACATTTAGCATGATCATAACTAAAATTCACTAACTACTACAGAAAATATGACAAGTTGTATTGGTTGCCACTTTGATTTTAGCTAGCAGACCAAACCTGAAGATATACTTCTTGATACCCTTCAGGTAGCACATATGACAATAGGGTACAGTGGAAAGGGTACTAGCTCTGGAGTGGAAGCTCACCTCTGGCACTGTCTGTTTAACCTTCAGCAATTTGCTAAGTTGCCCTAAATCTCAAGTTATTCATCAATAAAATGAGGGGGCTATCCTGGATGGTCTCCAAGGACCTTTCCTTCTCTAAATCTCTCATCCTATGACCCTATTACCAAACTCGAAATTCCATTGAGTTTAAACAAATGCCTCACATGTATAAGACTAGACCTTGTGTGTGTGTGTGTGTGTGTGTGTGTGTATGTGTGTATGCTTGTGCAATCTAAGGCATATTGCTCTTTGAGTTGATAAATGCAAATGTTTTAGTGCAGTCTTACAGTCCTTATCAACAATTTCAAAAATGAAGAAATATTTCAAAGAAATAAAACTCTTTTTTAAAAAGGATTACATAATAAATCACAGTTAGTTTTTATCATTTCTTATATTAGTGACCTATTGCTCCTAGGAAAAAAAAATACTGAGTACGCTTTCTGTGAGTCTCTGGTCATAAGATTTAACTTAGCACTTTCTGGAGCAGGCTCACATACAAATCGGTGAATTTCCTCTCTCGTTTTTCTGAATGTACTGTAATTGTTCATTCATTAATATTGAACTCATGGCTAGTACGTTAAGGTGATTCCTAATGACTGATCTTTATACCAGGATGAGTTTAAACTTGAGTAGATGAGTCCTATTAAACTTTTATTCCTTATTGTGATCCCATGAGAGTAAAAATATCTGAAAAGCCTCACCAATAAAAGAATATTAAAGCCGCTGTCTCACAGATGTCAGTTTTTGCGTGTGTTTTTCTATGCCTGTGTTTGCATATCTGCAATTGTGCACACAGAGCTCAGAAGGCCATCAAAACTATCTCTTTGTGTCTTGTTAACTATTCTTTCCCTGGATGTAATGTGAACCACCCTGGAAGGCTCCGCAAAATTTAAGAAGAGTGTTTCTTTCCCTTTACATTCCTGAACTAAGGCCAGGTTCTGAAAGTATTGAGGGAAACACATATAAGAGGAAAAGGAATTGTTTTCCTCAGATTATATAATGATTTTACAATGTAAACTAACTGGAAATTTTTGGAACTCCAACGTAAGCTCTCTATTGCAAATCCCTAAATTGTGGTTTGAATGGTTTTCTTTTGTTTTTTATAAATGCTCAATTATTTTAGAAAGTTTTGAGTAACATTCCTTAAAATGTGGTTTAAGGCAATTACAAGCATCTCCCACCCTCATTTCCCAGAATGACAAATTTATTATTTTACAGCTGGGAAAGGCAGGATTGGGGGTTAGTATCAGTGCAGTTTCAAAGTGAAGAAAAACAAAGAGAACTGGCACTTAGAAATGTGCTGCCAGTCATTAACTCTTTCCTGGTTCATAAAAAGGGGAAAAGATTTGTATTCATCATGAAACAACCGAAAAGTAAATGGGTTTGATTAGAACATCTAATTGGTTGGAAAGCCTTACAAACTAGAGTACTGATTAGTTTAGCAATAATCTTGATGTGTGTCATAAAATTATAAATTTTGCTGCAAATTATATGAAACCCCTAGCTATGTTTATAATAGGATATTTGAAATTTAAGAACTATCTTGTTTCTTCCTGCAAAAATAAAATCTTATTTAAGAGAGCAGGAGTAGTAAGTCTAACACCCCCCCCCCCCCCCCCCCCCACAACCGCCAAGAACTCCCGGACAGATAAGCTCTAATAGCTTTGGAAAAATCCTGCACCATAGGTCCATAACTGAGTCATGAGACTCACTAGGAACTGTTAAAATTATGTGGGGGAAAGTGCAAATTGTTCATTACTGTGTAGGAAAAGGTACAAAGAAAAGACCTTTCAGAATCCCCTCATTTGTAAACTTCCACAATTCTTAAAATTATTTACTTAGGCAAAGTCAAGCATCTTATCACTGCTGGTAAAGAGATTGATATGGTCATGAAATTTCTAAATGATGTATTAGATTACTGAGAATTTACATATTTTTTATGATATATGTTAATGTGATTTTTAATGATTTATCTTTATACCATGATGTTTAAACTTGAGTAGATGAGTCCTATTAAACTTTGATTCCTTATGGTGACACCATGAGAGTAAAAATGACTCCTCTATCCCTAAACTGTGGTTAGTAAAACTTGCAATGTGAGGTAAAATAGTTTGGGACTATAATGAATAATGTTCTAAGTTTTAAATTCAGGTATAGTTGTTTGAGAGGTCATTATCAATAACCTACCATGTTAGGGAAGCTGCTCATGGCAAGTGGAGTGATGTCCTGACTGTTGCAAGTTGAATGTCTGTATCTGAAAAAGGTGAAGGGAGCAACTTTGGCATCCTCTTGACTTGATTTCTGCATTTTTTTACTTCCATTTGAACAGGAATGTTTCCCACCTGCTTAATCCTGAGACTGACAATGAAGGAGAATTGTTACTGCATGGCTAATTTTCAACTGTGACTCTCTCCTAAAATCAAATGGAGCTAAAGATATTTTATTCTAGTGCCTTTCCCTCAGCATCAGTTCATTTAGGCCTTCCCAGGTTTTTCTGAAGTCTGTCTGCTCATCTGCCAGAAAGGTAAACCTTACTTTTTAAAGGAGTAATCTTATGATTATTTTATCATTCCTTACTCTAAATTATGTGCTACTAAATGATAAAGTCTTCCTAATCTATCTATTCACTAAATTTATAGGTAACCTAGATTTAAACGACTATGTTTGTCTTGCTTACCTCTTCCCTCTTCAAGGGAGCTTAATCCTATAATTAAACTAAAATAAATCAAAGAAATAAAATAAGTAGCTGATTTCTTTTCCTCCTGGTAAATGTCTGAGGTCAGAGCTGAACTCAGGAAGATATGCCACCCAGCTGCCCATAGAGATGTCTAACCCACTCATAATTCTATGAAGTAATAAGAAACTTCAAAGATGTACAGCTCTTCCAGCCTAGAATTCTTACTCCATATACTTTTCATTTATTTTTATTAAACTTCACTGTATTCAATTTGGCTTAGTTTTCTAGCATATTTAATTTTTTTTTCTGATGGTAACACAGGGTGTTAGTAATCCTTCCCATTAAGATGCTATCTATTATTTTATCCAAGTCTTTGATGATCAAGCAATTAATTAACATTTATTAAATACCTACTATGCAGGGCATACTATTGTAAGCCCCATCGTTGATGTTTAGTCATTCCAGTTATGTCCAACACTTTGTTTTCTTTTTTTTTTAATTTATTTATTTAACTTTTAATATTCATTTTCACAAAATTTTGAGTTCCAAATTTTCTCCCCATTTCTCCCCTCCCCACCCCAAAACGCCAAGCATTCTAATTGCCCCTATCACCAATCCTCCCTCTCTTCTAACATCCCTCCTTTCCCTTGTCCCCATCTTCTCTTTTGTCCTGTAGGGCCAGATAACTCTCTATACCTCATTACCTGCATTTCTTTTTTCCTAATTCCCTCAGGGGGTTTATGCAGAGATCTTCAACAATGGATCTCGGCTCCTGTCTGCTTTGGGAGCCCCTGTCTGCTGCTGCCTCCGTGCTGCCTCCCGAGGGGGCCTGAGTTATAGGGACACCCAGCTCCCCTCTCACTGACCTTTGGCACCTGTTGGTGGAGGAACCTGCATGGCCACTGGAGATTCTATCCCTGAAGCTTGCTGGGATCTGCTCCTGTGGGTGCCGCACGGCCAGTGCAGGGCTTGGCTCTGCTCAGGGTCCGGTGCATGATGGACCTTTTGTGTCAGTTTTTCAGGTCACTCTGGAACAGATATCTCCTCCACTCTGTTGTTCTGTAGCTTCTGCTGCTCCAGAATTTGTTGGGAGTTCTTTACAGGTATTTTATGGGCTGTGGGTTAGGAGCTAGCATATGTGTATCTTTCTACTCTGTCACCTTGGCTCCTCCCCCAACACTTTGTTTTCTTGACAAAGATACTGGAATGACTTGCCATTACCTTCTCTACCTCACTTTACAGATGAAGAAGCTAAAGCAAAGAGGACTAAGTGAATTACCCAGGGTGATGCAGCTACTAAAGGTCTGGGGTCAGGTTTGAACTCAGGAAGATGGGTCTTCCTGTCTTTAGGGCTGTCACTCTAGCCACTGTACCACCTGACTTCCCTGAGGGCAAGCGCATAAACTTGTTCAATATTTTTCAACTTGTTTTTGAACATTGGTTATTCTTTGGCACCAACACTTTGATCAGTTCTAAATGGGTTTTTTTGGTAGCATTTTATACTTACCAAATGTCTTTGCCTATTTCACAAGTATGTCATGATAAACATTCTAAAGTACTACAGCATGTTATATGATTAATAGTATCATTATGCTTACTCTCTTCAACAGTACAGATCACAATGCATCAATATCGATTCATAAGTAACCTGCGGTTGGAAAAAAATGAGAGTCCACTTATAGAAGCAAATAAATGAATTGGTGATGCACCTATACAAAAAGGAAACAGTGATTATGGGCAGCTAGGTAGCACAGTGGCTAGAGCACCAGGCCTGGAGTCAGTAAGACCTGACTTCAAATATGGCTTCAAGCACTAGCTGTGTGATCCTGGGTAAGATAATTAACCCTGTTTGCCTCAACTTCCTCATCTTACAGATTACAAATGAGCTCTTTTACAAATGAGCTGGAGAGGGAAATGGAAAACCATTCCATTATCTTTGTCAAAGAAACAAAGCATTGGAAATAACTGAAATGAGTAAACATCAACGGTTGGTCTTAGGACATTACCCAGTACATAGTTGGTACTTAATAAATGTTTATTGATTCCAGTATCTTTGCAAAGAAAACCTCAAATGAGGTCATGGAGAGGCAGACGCTACTGAAAATGACTGAACAGCAACAAAAGAATGATTTCTTCAAGAAGAGTCAATTCCAAACAAACTTTAATTTTCTTCTAAAATCACTACTAAATTGAAATACAAGAATAAGAATGTAAGTGAACATCAGTTTAAAGCAATTTGATCCATTCTAACTCATCAGATTATTTGGTCATTCAAAAATTATCTATTGAGACCTACTATAGAAAAAACACTGTATTAGGTCAATGTATGATCTCCCTGAAATTATAATCAATTGGTGAAAATGAGACATGCCATGAGGTGGAATATGAAGGAATGGGATAAGTACAATGGAATATAACACAAGAACAGTGTTATGAGAATTCAGTAGAAAAAGATATTACTTCCAGATTAGAGAATAAAATACTGCAGGGAAAAGAAATAAGGTCCACTGACACATCAACAGGTCAAAAGGCAGCTACTTGGAACATGATCAAAGCTTCATAGTGAGTTTTTTTCCAGTTTTTATTTTTTATTTTTAGTTTTCAACATTCATTTCCACAAAATTTTGACTTTCAAATTTTCTGCTTATCTCTCCCATCCCCCCATGCAAAAATTCCATGCATTGTGATTACCCCTTTCCCCAATCTGCCCTCCCTTTTATCATACCCCTCCCTTCGCTTATTCCCATCTTCTCTCTTTTCTTGGAGGGCAAGATAGATTTTTATACCCCATTATCTGTATTTCTTATTTCCCAGTTACATGTACAAACAATTCTCAACATTCATTCCTAAAATTTTGAGTTCCAACTTCTCCTCCTCCCTCCACACCAATCCCCACTGAGAAGGCAAATTATTCAATATAGGCTGTGGAGTTTTGCCAAAGACTTCCATAATAGTAGTGTTGTGAAAGACTACCTATTTTTCCATCCATACTATCCTGACCCCCCATTTATTCTATTCTCTCTTCTGACCTCATCCTTAACCAAATGTGCTTACTTCAAATTGCCCTTCTCCTCTCATTTGCTGCCCCTTCCATCATCCCTACACACCTCACTTATCTCTTTCTCTTCTACATTCCTGTAGTGTAAGATATTTTCATACCAAATTGAGTGTGCATGGTATACCCTCACTAAGCAATGGAACCTGCTGCTGTGTGGTGCCAGTACTAGTTCACCTTGTTTCCTTCTCGCCCAAGTGAAAGAGCTTTCTCACTGACCTTTTCAGCTGTCTTTGCTGTTTTTGAGTTGAAGCATCTGGGACCACAGCTGCTGCTGTTGGCATGGTGCCTTGAAGCTTGCTCCCATCCTGTCCTTGCTGCAGTGTGGCCCACTCTGGACCATTCTCACCTTAGAATCTGTGCTGGGCTGTGCTCCCCCTGGTGTTTTAAGGTCATCTTCTAAGCCAAAGTTAAATTCTGAACTCCATAATACTCTTGGTAGCAATTTGTGTCTTCTGCTCCACTCTATAAACAATCTCCCACAAATTAAAATCTGCAAACTATGACCTCAGTTTTGCAGTTCTGGCTATAAATTGTTTACATACCCATATCATAAGTAGGAGAGAATCAATAATGCTCTGAAGAAAAATTTTTGCATGTTACAAAATGTTACAAGCAATTATGGTGTCGCCTGTTGCTTTCAACTATTTTGGTGAATGTTAATAAAGCAATATAGCTATTTTATTTCTTTGGTCTCCCATCTGGATCATCATTCTGCCTAATTTTGACTTTTTTTTTAAAATTAAACCGGGAACTTGGCAGATACTTCTGTTTAAAAAAAAGAAAATTATAAGTTCAAAGTTTTTCAAAAGTTATAACTTTATGAAATGGTTCTAAGAATATGTATATATGTGTGTATGTATGCATATATGTATACTTATATACAAGAAATGCAAATACCTGTGTTCAGGAGCAAATATTATGCTAAAAATCAACTAATCTGTTTACATCAGGAAGAAATTTGTGTACTCTTAACTAGTACAGTGTATTGCAGGAAGAGAATTTTATCAGGGGAAGACTATCTTGATGCTATTCAAGTTTAATACAGACAGAAAGAGCTTCTTGCATATGTTTCAAAAGCTCTGAAGAGAATCCAATATTTTTCTGGCTGTCTGAAAAGTATAGGCCCCATGCAGAACTGAACCATTTTAAAATGATGCTCGGGATACTGCTCAATGGGCAAATAGAATCCTGAGATGATTGATGACATTGAACTTATGCCTAAAACCAATATTTCCATTGTCTACTTTTCTCCAGATATCACTATCCCCCATGTTTCCTGAGTAGAAGAAACTAGTTAAAAAATCTGGATTTTGAGACTTTGACTGGAGCCAAATATACGTCAGACATAATGCACACAAATTGTATTTTCCAATGAGAAGCAAATAGTAAAACTAAATAGGATTTATACATTTTTCTAGATGAAAAATGGCACTACCATGTTGCCGTTTTCCTTGTGGATGCTTTCTATAGTAATTATACCTTCAAATTTGCTATTTTGAGAATGTGGAGTCATGTCATAATGAGAGAGAGAGAGAGAGAGAGAGAGAGAGAGAGAGAGAGGGGGAGAGAGAGAGAGAGAGAGAGAAAGAGAGAGAGAGAGAGAGAGAGAGAGAGAGAGAGAAAGAGAGAGAGAGAGAGAAATTTAGTACTTCATATGACATTAACTGTACATTAAGGGAGATACACAAATCCCAAGAAATAATGAAATTTCACAGTTGAGATCATCCCTTTGCTTGTCTAGAAACAGTCTCCTGCAATCTCTCTTGAAATGCTACTGTTCTACCTACTTTTCAACATAAGAAAGTACAATTGATTTGTCTGAAATATTTATTAGTACATTAGTCACATACATTAGCACCAACCAGAAAACACAGCTTTACTTAACAAACCATGTGGCACAGCAAATAAAAATTTTCCATGCCAACAAAAATACTTATGTGACTCCCTCTCTTTCTGAATTGACTTTTTCTTCTCATCTAGACTCTTTGGGAAATTTTAGAGAAGTAAGGAATTCTTAAGCCATTTTTTAAAAAATTATTATTTGATATGTTTAAGCCCTTCATAATTGTCGGATTTTGCAATCTTTTTATTCTACTCTGCTGGCCTCTTGCCTAACTACAAATGGGAAAAATATAAGGTAAAAGATTTCTTGATGGAGAATTTTGTCTGCTGTGTCTGCTGTTCATAATCAATAAAGGGCAAAACCTCGAGGTCTTATTTTGCAAAAGATTTATTTGAACCCTGAGATTTCATTCTAAATTCTGTATTGAGTCTTCAAGATTGCATTTTAAAAATTCACAGCAAAATGCTTATCTGCTTTAAAATGTGGGCTGAACCAACATAAAGCTAGTCAAACTGTTTTTTTTTTTTTTTTTTTTTTTTTTTTTTTTTTTTTTTTTTTTTTAGTGAAGGAAACACAAAATGTATAAATGCTTTCTCGGAAAAATAACAGATGGGGTTTTATTCCTTCTCCAAATTTTATTTTAAATGATCTATTGCCCTTTTCTGGCTTCCATTCTTCTTTAATTAAATCTGAAATGTTTTGCAAGGACAAAAACATTATAAGAACAAATATAAAAATAAGTCATTGAGAAATATAACTGGTGAAAATATAGAAACTAAATTCCTTCATCATGTCAAAAGACTAATATTAAAATAACACCTCATTTATTAATGTTAATTGTCTACCTTATTTAATTGTCTGGACCACAGAAAACAAAAAAAGTAAGCAATAAGTTATCTAAGTAGATTGGAGAAAGATTTGGCCTATAATTTGACTGGCACATTTTACCCTCATATGATGAAACTGTTTACCAGAAAAGTCAGCATATTTTCTTCAATTTATTATCTTAGACACTGAACTTTAGGCTACTTGCTCAGGGTCATGTAACCAAGACATATCAGAGGTGGGGACAGAATTCAGGTCTTCTGACTCCCAGGATGGTTCTTTAACCACTATGGCACATTAATCAGATATCTCAAATTTGTCATAGGCTATCAATTCCAGTTATAGATCATTTATTAACCCTTGCTATTTGTGAGGCACTAATCTTTGCACTGGAGTAGAAACAAACATGAAAACAATGACAGTAATAGCAGTGTTGACTCTCAACAAGAGAGGAACACCATGTGCAAACAACTGTATACAAACAAAATACAGACAGGACAAATTGGACATAAACTCAGAGAGGAGATACTAAAATTAAGGTGAACTTGGAAAGATATCTTGAAGAAGATGAGATTTTAGGTGGGACCTGAAGGAAATTAGCAGATGGAGATGAGAAGGGAAAACATTCCAGGCATGAGGAATATCACAAAACTCATAGACTGAAACTTATATGCTGTATGAGAGAGCATTTTCAGATTTTTTTGTCAGAGCACAATCTTTGTTTAAAGATATTAGTTATATTAATAGGCTTGTCTTTTGGGGGCAAAGGGTAGTTATTAACATTTTAGAAGTAAATTGAAATGAGATAGCTGCTAAAATAAAGGTATATGATGAGAAAAACAAGTCATTTTTTTTAATACCATGAAAACAATGAAGAAAAAAAGTACTGAATGTTTGAAGAACTCCCAAAAGTACAGCAGTTTGGGGATATTTAATGTGTAAAATTTGTACTGTTTCTGATGGTAACACTATAGATCCTAGTAAACTAACCAAAGCTTGTAAAGATGAAATCTAGGCTTTAGGTTCACCTCTCTCTGTGTATGAGAATGTAGGAAATGGGCTAATAAGGTATCAAACAATATCTAATAAAACTTCTTTTAAAATAGTATTTTTTTTTTTACTTTATTAGGAGGTAAAGACCTGAAAAGATAATTTTTGTGATCCTAATTTGTGAAAATATCCAAGGACAATATGTTAATTTTTGAAGCACCTAGAATTTTGAAAATAATTGTACATGCATTATCTCATCTGATCCTCCAGAACATCTTATGAGATCGCTATTGTTTTGTCCTATCTGGGAAATCTAAGACATGAATGTCAAAGAATCTTGCTGCCCTTTATCCCCATCTCTTGATACCACTGGCCTCCAAGTTAATGAAAAGTGGGAATGAGAGTTTGCTCATGGAGGCAGAGACAAGATACTTGTTAACACACTAAAATGAGGTTCAAAATTTCCCCAAGATCATAGAGTGACAGTGTCTTAGATGTAGAGGGAGAAGGAGGGAAAGCAGAAAGTGTATATTAGGTTTCTACTATGTGTCAGGTACCGTACTATTTGATCCTTACCACAATAATGTGAGGTAAATGTTGCGATAATTTTACATTTAAGAAAACTGAGACAGAGATCAAGTGACTTGCCCAAAGTCACACGTTTAAGCAATTGTCTAAGACTGGATTTGAAATCAGATCCAGGCCCAGCACACAATCTATTATGCCACCTACTTGTCTGTAGGACCAAAAAGGAGCCAATTTCCACCAGAAGGATGAATCTCTTCTACAAAATGTTCTTCCAGCCTTGTCAACTAATCTCTATTAGAAGTCTTCCCATGACAAGGGAATGGAACTTTTCCAAATAATCCCATTTCATTGACAGGCATTGCTACTTATTAAGAAGTTCTTTTTTATATTGAGAAAATTTTCTCTCCTTTATTTACATCTTTACTTTTTAGTCACTCTGTGTCCCTTCAGGTCAATTGAATCCCTCTTCTATTTGATAATCTTGAATAGGTTAAGATTGTAATTTTATTTCCCATAAGTTTTCTTTGCTCTACATTAAACATGCAGTTCTGTTAAATTGGCCTTGTGTGGGTTTGAGTATTCTCATTACCCTGGTAACACATTTCTGGATATTTTTTTCTGATTTTTTCACCATACTACATTGATTGTGAACAGGGCAAAATGTATTCTCCAGATGGTAGCTTATTAAAGTATGGAATGTTGTTATCATTTCTACAGTTCTAGACATTCTATGATAATGACTTAGAAGTAAATCTGTTACACCCACCATTGTTAATTTGAAAACCAAATCTCCCACTGAATAACAAAACTGAGGTCCAGACATTCATTTTTCATCTTTGACTTGGGTCAATTTTTTTTAACCTGATTATAGGATATTGCACTGATCCTTATATATCGTCATCATATTAGTCCTATTATATAAACTCGTGGCTCTTGATGTTCTAAGGAAAGATAGACAATTTCTATTAGACCATTACAGAGTCAATATGAGAATTGTATGAACAAAAATGATTCCATCTTCTGAAACTGACTCCACTTTGAGACATAAATTTCATTTTCTTTAAATTTCACTTGCTTCCTAATAATGAGAATTGAGTGATATCATGTTTTACATCCAGAAAAGTCCACTCTTTCACTCTTTCCATTCTTAACCCTTGAAGTTCACTCATTCCCCTCCCAACTCAGAAAGCTCCTAATCTTACCTCCAAATAGAAATCAGAATATCGAATCTCATGTCATGCTAATTGTTTTATTTTAATGCATGAAATCTGTCTCCTTCTGTATTTAGGGCTGAGTGCTAAGCTGAGGATACCCAGTCCAGATTTGCTATGCAGGTGGCATGCATTGTTTAATAAATCGATATGCTCAAAAGCTCAAACTTTTGTACTTTCAGTTATTTCAGATTTTACCTGTCACATAAATTCACAAAATTTTGAACAACAATTGAACAAGGTTTAAAGTGAATCATTCCAAATATGAAATCACAAAACCAAAGAGCACTAGTACAGTCTCAGTACCGGTACAAGGAGGAGTATTAGCTTTCTTCCAGGCACCAGCCCTCATCACAAGAACTATACTATAGGTGATGTATCCAGGCATGGCAAGTATAATAATTATTAGTATAATTCTTTAAAGAGAAAAAAAAAACTGAGGGACTCCAAAATTAAATAATTTGGCTAATGTCAAATAAGTGTATAGATGGAGCCTAGAATAGATTCCCTATCTTCCGACTCTTAAATCTATGGTATTTCCACTAGATTTATAACACAGGGTTTCTTAACTAATTAGATGAAGTGCTAGTGAAATGTTAGTACATAAATATACCACTGAAAGGCTAATGTTATTATTTCTTGGGGATGCCTAGGTTTTCATAATTAGCATTATATTTAGATTTGGCCACAGAGTGAATCCTCATTAATTAGGAGTCCAATAATTAAGAATTTGTGATAATAAAATCTGTGTTGAAATTAATTTGCCTGTACTCTAGTTCCAAAAAACATATTTACTAAGCAATATAAAATTGGGAGATGGGTTATCTAGCTTCTTTAGGAAGGCTAACTATTTTAAACAAGTATCATGCCTATATTTTACATGTAAACTTATGTTGCTGATTACAAACTAATTCCATATCTTAGAAGTAGGCTAATACCACCTCTACTTGGAAATTTTTGGTAAGCTAATTTAGTGTGTGTGTGTGTGTGTGTGTGTGTGTGTGTGTGTGTGTGTGTGTAAGTAATATGGGACAGCAAATTCTTGGGTGGCCTTGGAGTCAATAAATCTGAATTCAAGCCCTGCCACTAACAGAAACTAGCTATATAATCATGGATACATTATTTAACATCTCAATGGCCCAGTGTAGACTATGGCAGCCATGAATATCCTGGTTCAATTTTGATTTGCAAAGTACCACAGACTCTCCACATGGAAGTTAAACCGAAACATTTATTCAGACATCAGAAAACCAAATCCATCACAGCAACAAAAATCTATGCACAAAAACAATTCAGAGAACAACACCATCCCCAAGCCTTCCTCCTGCTAGGCTTCCCACAAAACAGCTCCATTAAACAAATCACAAGCAGACTCTCCTAAATAAAATCACAAACAAGCCTTTTCACTCACGTTAGCCAGCAACCTTCATCTTCCCAGCTCTGACTGCTCCCATAACTAACTTCCTCTCAGCTCTGCTCTAGCTCTTCTCCTTTCTATTCTACCCATTCAGCAAATTCCTCCCAAGGACTGGTTCCATGTGACTTGGACTCATGTGACTCAGGCTTCCATGTCACCCAGAAAGGTTACATAGGCCTATTAATGAATATGAAAGATCTCCCCATTTAAATTACCATTACATTAAGCTCCAAGATCTTTCATATTCATTACATAGACTGGTGGGACAACTGGTATTAAAAGAACTTTAACAGGGATAAGAGAAAATAAGCATATACAACAACATCTTAGGCATCAGGCGTCAACAGAGTTTTACAACAATATAACTGGGATCACACAAAAGAGGCACATAAAACAATATCTGATGTGAGAGTTGAACATAAGGACCCCATCAATCCTCCCTCAAATGAATAGGGCCCAAAATCTTGGAGTAAAGGGCAAAGATCTCTTCTTTCATAGCTACTTGCTGCTGAGATTGGACACAGAGCTGCCACTGTTCCAAGACGTCCCCTTCGAGAGGTCATTACTTTAGCTGGCATCCAGAGCTTCTTTATGCCTCATCCAGGCATGACATATCACAGTCACGGACAAGGGGTGCCATCCAACTTAAACAAGCAGGCATCTGCAGGTGGAGGGTACTAAGCCTGTAGAAAAGAAACCTGACATACAAGGTGAATAGACAAAAAGTCAAAAAGAAACAAGGGGACAATCATCAGAAGTAGGGTGCATACAGAGTCATCCATGCTCCTGGAGTCCATGAACCCACTATCACAGCCTCATTCACTGCTATTTACTGTTTTCTATCTTGCAGTTTTGGAGTCATCACTCTGACTGGCGGTACACACTTTCTTTAATCTGGACTGGGGCCTGACCAACCTCCTAGAGTCCCTGCAAGTGTGAGGAACTTGGATACAATGTTTCAAGAGGATCTGCCTGGGCATTTCTAATCTCCCTGCTCATTATAAAACCAAGCTTCTTTTCCTACGTATATTTCAGTTATTAGATGGAATACCGTCTATTCTTCCAAAATGTACCCTTTCCTCGTCAGTCTATTCTGACTTTGAATCCATCCACTGGCTATTTCCTCTTCTCTTGATGAAATTTATCTTTTTCACTAATTCTCACCAACCAATGTACCAAAGATTCTCCCAAGCTTTGGGTGAACCAAGAAAAATTATCTGTGACCTCCTGCTGAATAAAATCCTCAATTAACTCCCCAAATTACCTCCCCAAACACTATGGGGGGCCCTGACTCTCCTGAGTCCTTCTTAGTACCGACAGAACTTCAGCCTCCTCATTGGTTTCATTCCCCCCACCCCCACATCCTCCTGGCCTGTGTTTAGACCCAATCAAGACCAGCCTGTACAAGGACTGCATTCCCTTTTCTGTTGTGAACTTTTCTCCTCCTGTGAGCCCAACCAACAACAGCTTTTTCTGACGCCATCTGAAACTCTAGCTTCTTCTTCTAAAAGACAGTTTGAATGCTGCAGGGTAAAAATTTCTCCTGAAAACCATCAACTCCCTCTGCATCCAACCTTTCTCCTCCTCTCGTCTCTGTTTTTACATATAATTCCATAGCTTGTTAGCAAGGTCCAGCTTCTCCTACACAGCCCTGCAATTTCTTTCTCTCGTTCTATTGTAATTCCCTGCAAACATCTTTCTAAGTCTCTGTTTTCTCCCTTCTGTAGCCTCACTTCCCAGCTTCAACAGGGTCTGGAGCTTTTAACCCATTCCCTTACTAGGGAGGAATACCATAAATCCTCTCGTACTGGGATATCTTCTTCTAAATCCTTTTGGCCTCCAAACAGAGATTTCATACCCTGTGATCCTGTCTGTGATACCAAATGTATCGCCAAGGCAATATTCACAGGACTGGTGGTGACTGTGAATATGCCAGCATAGTTCCCAATCACAAAGTGTAATGGATTCTCCATGCAGAAGGCAGAAGAAAAATATTCAGACACCAGAAAGCGAAATCCCCAAACCAGAAAGCTGAATTAGTCACAGTAATCAAAAAGTCAATACACATTAATGCTGTAGGGGACAAAGGCATTTCCAAGCATTCCACATACTACCACCCCCAACCCCTACCTTCCCACAAACAACAGCCTAGCTGTCTGCTTGCCTGTATCCTTTTCAGCTCTGACTAACCTGACCAACTTCCTCCCAGCTCTGCTCCACTCTTCCTGTTCAGCAACGTCCTCCTACCACATATGACTCAGGTTACTATACGATTTAAGCAGGAAATATGGGCCTATTAATGAATGGGAAAGATTTTCCCATTTAAATTACCATTTTATTCAGGTGCCCTTTTAAGAACACACAGCACAATTTTATATATTGGGATTTGGGGGAGAAAAAGTTCCCTATCCAATGGTCAGGAATTCAAAGATTCGAGAAGTAACTGAAAAGAAATGAAAATGAACAAAATAGTGATTAAAAGTCAGAATATCTTTGAGTAGCATCTTATAATTTACCCGTTCACATTGGCATTATTCTACCCTCCTCATCCACACATACCTTACTATCTAGACAAGATTTTACCATATAGTAAATAGTTCTTTAGAACTGGTATATAACAGAAATCAAGAGTATTGGAATGAAAGCTGAGTCAGAAGTGTAATTTCTACTTCATTCACATGCATTTAAAGGCAAATTCTGATAACACAAAAAAAGTTATATCATTTTAAATGCCATGCTATTTCCTGAGAAATAAATTCATATATTATTAGGCACTGGGTTTTCCTGATGCAAAAATTAGTACAGTCATGGCTTTACACAATGTTAATGATCCGTCTATGATAGGGAAGCTGGGACCATTAAAGCTTTTAAAAGGCAATTTTAAGGAGGGTAGCCAGGGGAAACAGGCATTTGGAGGGTGGGGAGAGCAGAAAAAGTGTCATATACTTATTAGATCAAGTGAAAGAACATCAGGGAGAATGTGAAAAATGAATCCAAAAGAAAGACTTCAAAGCAATCTGGGAGAGAAAGAAATATCTTAGATACATACTGAAAAGGGGAAAAAAGTATTAAGACCAGACACAAACAATAAAGAGACAGAGATGGTTAGAGTGCAGATGACTATATTAGTTTTTTGAAGTAGCAATTTGAAACTTAAGAGGGTCTTTCTGGAAACAGTAAGTACTTCTGGAAGAGTAAACTTAATGATAAAATGTTTGGGCTCCCTGGTCTATTCCTAGACGATACACTTAAGCACTGGTGGGTCTATATGAAACCCTCATGTCATATCATGCAGTCATCTACCTCATTTTCTCATTCATTGGGACAACTGATGCACAGTAGAGCAACTGCAATAAGTCAAATATGAAGGTGTGAGGTTCACATTACAATTCTGATACAGCTAAATTTGGGGGCATTGTAGAAGAGTGGATAGTGGTGGATTTGGAAAAGGGAGATTTTGGATTAAATCTTGCCTTAGTTACTTGCTATGGGATCAAAGACAAATCATTTAACTTGACCTCATGAAGATTGGGTGATGTCTTCCATCTCTACATTTATGACCTTATGAATATTACTTATTGGTTTTTTTAGTTGATATTTCTACATCACCATATAGTTCATTTGACTACAGCTCATTAAGAAGACTTAACAGAATGAGTAGTCAAACCAATGTGACAAGTCTTGTGAACACTTTGGTTAAGACTTTATGTTAATTTCTATGCCAGTATCTTAGCTCATATTTTGTTCATGCCCAGAATTCCTTTATATTACTCATCATTTTACATATTATACATCAAAATATACGGCCTAAGTTGGCCCTATATTCTAAAAAAAATACAAATTTAAATTAAAAAAAAAAACAAAACTTTCCCACCTTCCCCAGAATCAAGACTCATTTATTTGTCCCCTACTTTGGGAATCGAGACTGCACAATATAAATACTTAAGGAATGATACCTGCCCTCACGGATCTTGAAATCAATTTTGAAGGAATAAAATACATCTGTAAATGTGATTTAAAAATAAAGTATGAAAAATATATTAAAAATAACTCAAAATTTTACACAAGGTCAGAGAATGTGAAAAGTAAATTTTGACTAGGAAATTAAGATGTGATATTTGAACTGCACCTTGAAAGTCTGACAGATTTCAACAGAGGGGGCATGATCCTGTTGTGGGATGAATGAATAAATGAATGAAAAATAATCTTTTAAGAATTTGCTTTGTGAAGAACTCTGGGGAAACAAATAGAAAAGGGCACTCTACCCTACTTTCAAGGAACTTGTGGTAATGGAGGTGAGAAAACATATTTAGGAGTTTTCAATTAAATTCTGAAGGTAAAGTGCCATAGTCCCTCCAGTACAGTGTAGGAATGAGGCTGGAAACAAATATATATGTATATACACACATGTATGTGTGTATATTATATATGTGTTTATTTGCATGTAAACATGCACATGCATGCATTGTGTATGTATATCTATATATCTGTGCATGTGTAAAATGCATGTATAACATGTGCATATATATACACATACATATGAATTAAATGTTAGAATAAATATAAGATGTTCATATATCATATTCTAATACATTATATTCCAAAGAATATATGTAATTTCATTATGTATAATTATGGTTATGTAAATATACATACAAAATTAAGAGACAAATATGTATATTTATCTGCACATATGTAATGGTTTTGGACTTTTCTTTCCTAATAACATATATTATTTAGTCATCTACTCTCAACTAGAATGAAAATTACTGGTGGGCAAGGGCCATATGTGTCTACATCTGTAACCCTACTAGACCCTACTATAGTGGTAAACATGTATTAAACATCCAGTAAATATCAGTTTAATTGACTTATCACAAAAGATTCTCAATGGAAATAAATGGATTTCTAAATTTATGGACCATATGGTTTGGTTCTCAACAGAGATGAAAACATTCCCTCCGAACATTGTAATTTCAGTATATTGAACTTCCTAGATAGCATTATATAGATGCAATAATAAGGAAGCAGATGATAACACTGATTGGAGATGCTGGTAAAATATTCGCAGCTTTCACCTTAGCATTTTTTCATCAATTACATAACCATTTCCCTATTTTTCCGCTGTCTGGTATGAATATAGGATTCTGAATTCCTTAGTGCCTGAAGATACACAGTAATTCTTTGATATGAAGTACATGGGAGGTCATGTTGATTAAGTGATCACTGATTACCCACAAGTGTATTTTTACTATAATCGCCAGTTGTGAATGCATTCAGCTTCGGCTTTCAGACAGCTGAGGTAGACTGACTTTACTTTATAGTTTTACAGCTTGACCTGGGGATTATGAAAGCACATACTCCAGAGTTTATGTCAATATCTACATGATCCCCAAAGAATGTTTTCCTCATGAATAGCCTTGTGTGATGGAATGGGTACATCAGATCATTCTTTCTCTTCTTCTGCTTACGTTACTTCACTGTGTATTAGGCAGAAGAAAATTTTCCAGAACTCTAAATTGAAAATTTTCAATACTTACAACAATCCATAAAATGTTTTTTAAAGTATTTCATTTAAATTTTGTTCATTTTTCCTCAGAGATTTTAGCAAAGTGAACCATATACTTCTGAGGTAGTGGGTGAAAAGCATTTTTATTTTTTGTTAGAAATAAAAAAGGAGTGCATACCTTCTTAACTGTATCAGGCAATTAATTATGACTATACATACACATCTGCAGCGAAAGGGACTCATGAACAAATTTGCCTTTGACTCATGAGGGAAAATAACATTGGAATAAAAGATCTGGAGCCAAAAGACCTATATTTAAAACATGACTGCTTTATATATGAACTTAGGACTAAGTCACTCAATATCTTGGGGCCGCAGTCATCATCTATAAAACTAGGACATTATATTGGATAGCTTCAAAGGGCCACCGATAGTACAAAGGCTCTATACATATAGTAATAGATGTCTTTAAAGAACAAGGTAAAAAACTTTGTACCAGATGGGAGCAGAGGTCCCTTCCAACTCTAAACTTACAGTCCAATTATGCATGCACAGAATTTTATTCAATGCAAGGACAAATGCAATAAAAACGTAGTTATTTTTGGCTTGAGTTGGCCATCTCATACCTCAGTTCTCCACTTCATTCTGAATGGATAGATAAAACCTAACATGAATATGATGAAAATTTAAAAACAAAACAAAAATGACTTCAATTATTTTTCATCCCTTATATCTGGAAAGCACTTTCACCTTAATTCTACCCTCATAGATTCCCTCTGTTCCTTTAAGATCCAAAAGTTCATGCACAATTTCAATTATGGTCTTTCCTAATTCTTGATTTGCTGGTCCCTTTTTCTCCCGAATTACCATATACCCCCCCTTTCTTTCTCTCTTTCTCTCTTTTCTTCTCATTTTCTCTCTTTCTCTCCCTGTCTCTCTGTATGTTAGTGGATAAAGAGAGAGACACACACAGAGATGTAGAGATAGAAATAAAGATATAGAGACATATACACATATAAATATATAGATATAATCAAACATATACATGAATATGCATGTATATGAATATATGTATGTATATTGCTTGTGTTTGAATGTATAAGTATATATGTATATTTCATGTGTATGTATGTATATGTGTGTATGTATATTCTGTGTATATTTTTGTATGCACTTATCTTTATCTCTCCAATTAAAATAAGCCCAGTTGGAGTAAGGGTTGTTTGAAAAATAAAAATTTCAATCATTAGTTGTGGTAGTGTTTTGTATACATGGAATTTATATACATCTCCTTTCTAACAAGTAGCTCAGATCTATTCCTCTATATGTGTTTGTTGCAAGGAACTGATACATAAACACCAAAAAAAAAAAAAAGGCAAGAAATGAAATTGTTTTTAAACTCCAAGTAGCAAAGATATGAAAATGTTCACATTAAGGAAAGGGGAGGATAAATAAAACATTGTTGTGGGTTTTATATTATCCCGTATACATTGTTCATTGAACAGCATCTTTTTCAATCTAAGTGTAATATTTTCTAGTGAAATGTCACTGCTCTTCTCCGTTCAACTGAGAATTTGTGCAAAAAAAGCAACTCTACATTTTACAAGTGAATTTCCAAAATACATGTGGACAACCTGCCATAATAGTTACTCTGTGGATGAACTAACACTTTCCAGCCCCTTTCCAGGTTGGTCAGCCCGCTCTTTATTTTCCTTCCTCTCTCATTAATGATAAATATTTTTCCTCTCTGCTATTCCTTCATCATTTGACCATTTTTGTTCTGCTTCAAGGGAAGGCAATGGTACCAATGTCAGATTAGAATTATCTAGATTTTCCTGGGAAAGTCATTTGCCAAAAAACTGGCTACCAAATATTTGACTTATACTTTTGGAGATTCCAAGCATAATAATATAATTATAATAATTTACAATATATTTATAAATTATATATAGTTATATATAATATATGTATAATATAAATTATATATAAACAACATAATTTATAATAATAAAATACTTATTTTTAAAATATATTTGTATTAATCCGAGTATCTTTGCTTGCCCCTCTATCTTTCTATTTTACTTTCTTGCTACTTCTAACTGTTATTAATTTAGTAAATAATCATATTGCATGCATATTTTGAAAGTTAAAAAGCAAGTAGTCTTTTCAATGGATTCAAGTTTTAAAATTCCGTTGATTCTTTCTAAATTTTAGAAGACTATGTTAATTATTTTGATTATAATTGTACCAATTATAATAAGCTGTATAATTTTTAATGAAACCAAAAGATTCTCACTTCTTGAGATAGTGTGATTTTTAAAAATGATTTACAGCAAGCTACTGAAAACATCACAAAGTTTACAATGAATTATACTCCATTTCTGTGCTTTTTTCTTTTTCATCATTTAAAAATTATTGATATTTTATTTTTACGCCACTCTCACTTCTGGATATGTTTTATCTAACGAATGAACAAAACTTTTTCACAAATAATTTTGAAAGGAAAATGAGATTCAGTAAAAACCAACCAACATATCAACCAAATCTTCCATTATGTGCAATGTTCCGTGCCACCATCCTTTGCCTTTGCAAAGAAGGGAAGTAGATGTATTCCCCTATCTTTTCATTGAGAGTAAATTGACCTGTAATTATAATTATATATCTTGCCATTTCAATCAGCCAATCAACACATAAGAACTTACTATGTGCCAAGCATTATGCTTGTTTTACATCCATATATCACAATTTGTTTATCTAATTCACAGGAACAGTTTACAGAGAGCCGTTTGCAGTTTTTAAGGCTGGAGATAGAAATAAAGATAAAGATATATAATTACATTTGTAAAGGTGATATTTGTATGTGCATAGATGTATGTGCATGTAAAATGTACATAGTCACATGTGTGTAAATATATACACATGTACACATATGTATGTGTATGTCTGTGTGTATATGAGTGTGTTTCTCCAAAAAAAAAGATTACATCAATACCTCTTACTCAAATTCTTCAAGAAGAGGCAAAATGATGAAGTTCCTCATCAGTGGAAGTATGTCCATATTCTGTCTTTTTAAAATATTGCATATAATATTTTCAGTCAGTTGTAATTGCTTTTGTTCCACATATTAATTCTATAACAAAAGTTCTAGTATTACTGTAAGGAATACAGTGTGGTTTCCCATGTAGATATCATGGCATAAAGATGGAAAGCTAACAGTGAAGTCTGGAATTCTTAAGGACAAGCTTGGTTTTTGACAGAGATGAGTCGCATGGAGTGATGGACAAGTACTTCGCCTCCTAGTGCCCACAGGCAAATCTGGAAGACGGCATAGATTATAAGTGAGGAATTTGGGAACAGTTCCCCCATATTTGGGAACAGTTCCCCCATTGCAGCTCTTGACAGAGGCAAAACCAAAGATCAGAACAGAATAATCAAAAGCAAATAAGGAAATAAAAGCCTACCAACTATTTTCAAACATAATTCTAATCAACAGCCAACAATAACATCCGAGACAACGTAATGTAACAGAAAGATTCCTGGATTTTAATTTAAAGGACTTGGAGTCAGGTCCTTCCTTTACTAATCAATTAACCCTCAGATCATGGGCAAATCATAATCTCTTATGTACTTCAGTTTCTTGATCTATTAAATTGAAACGCTTATACTTTTACCCCTGAATTCTGAGATTAGTTGTACATGTACACACACATATATACACACATGCATATGTATATACATGTAATCATACCTACATATATGTACATGTATATGCAACAATGTTTTACAACAATGTTATATGTGTATATATACATATATATACAGGTGTATATACATATATATGCTAGTTACCAATTATTACGGTTTAATTAAAACCAAAAGCAAACACACAAGAAAAAAATATTCTAACCAAGAAAAAAATATTCTACTGAAAGGGATACAGATGGAAGCATTACTCTCATTATAAATTGAAAACCAAAAGGTAGTATGTGTGTGATGTGCTTTGTTTCCCATGTTGGTTATCTATATTGGTTTATATCTACATGTGGCTCAAAGGTGGCAATGGAGTTTCTTCTACCACTGTTGCCTAAAATAGACTTTGATCCTTGGCAGGAGGTGACCAAGATTACATTTCAAGTGTAATCAATTAAGGAATGACCAATATGAAAATTCAGAGGAATGTGAAAAAAATCTATGAATTAATAGAGTAAGAAAGGCAGAACCAAAAGAACTACAAATGATTACAATTCTGTAAATAAGGCAATATTAATGGGAAAATAATTAAGTAAAACAGAATAAGCAACCGTGGTTCCAAATGACAAAGGTTAAAGAATTTTGCCTTCTTTTGTATCAATACACAGAAGTACAAGCATATATACTATCTATTGCATCCTCTATATTAAGAAGTTTTGTTTAACTTTTTTTACAAGGAGGAGGTGCTCTAGGAGTTAACGTTTTTTCCGTAAGTGACTGATGTGTCAAAATATAGTATAAATAAAGTGAAGAGTTATTGTCAGAACATATAAAAACCAAAAAAAAAAAAATAAGGACTGACATGACAAACATTCATAGGATCTGTGTAGATTTTAAGTTTCTAACCAAAATTTATTTTAACTCCATCTTTTTATCCCCTTGACAGAAATAAACTGAAACGTTAGTAGCCTTACTTCACTTTGAAGAAATAATAGTACATAAACTCAAATCACCTTTACCATAGGTACAGATGGTTCCCATATCAAGAGGGGCATCAAGTACTGAACTTTGCATGAAAAAAAAGAGAATTCATGAAACTTGGATTTATAGCACATTTCACAGTGTTTGTTATATATACTGCCTGTGTTGCTGCTGTACTAAAAACACATAGAGTTCAACACTCTGTAGAGTTGTCAGTATAAATGGGTGAGTTACAGTTAAATGCACTATTAGAGTATAAAGGAGTGAGTGATAAATACAAAAGATAATCACTCAGTTTATACCTGCCCTTTGGAAATTAATTTCTGATTTATTGAAGTGATAAAGATGTCATAGTCTTAGATCCTAATGACACCTCTAAATGATAAGCTAGTAACACTACACCATAACTGGTAAATCACTGTTGCTTCTTTTGCTACACCTTGTGATAATATTAAGTATAATGAATTATTTTGGTGTGATTCATGGGTTGGCTAACCTGAACACTACCATCATGAGAAGTGAATAATTCCTGAAGTGTATCAAAGTCATGCAAATATGAACTTAATAATTTCTGGAACATTGCTGTTCATGACAAATGCTTGAAAGAAATTAACATCAATTCTGTCATTTAATGGATTCTGATGAATGCACTGATTGCAGGTTCTGAAAAATACCATGGTGTTATTGAAGCCTACACTGATCAATTCTGCTTCCATAAACTTTAATCATAGATAGATGACAGACAGATAGATATACACAGAGATACATCTGTCCCTTGAATTAGTATTCCTCCATGAAAGCATATAAGGGAAAAGTACTTAAATAATCCTATTACTGACTATCCCAAAGATTTTTGAGGATATGAAAAGAAAATATATGTTGTGGAGTCAACACTGGAAAAAATATGCACAGATGCATGCATGCATATATATACACACATATATATGCACATGTATGTGTGTATATATATATATGTGTGTGTGTGTGTGTGTGTGTGTAACTAGCTAGTACCACAGTAACAGCACATTTTGAGAAATAGAGGCGCTGTTAGAGGTAATGTTAATTCTTTACTTTCCTGCTCAATTCCCTCATCATTCTTCAAGATTTCATTAAAGATTATAGACAATGACCACAATCCATTTATGCAGTAATGGTAATACACTGGTAACACATTAACTCTCAGGAGTGATATATAGATATAGATATGGTTGCTGGTTGCTGTCCTTTGTTCTCAAAGAGGATCAAAATGACATCACTATGTTAAGAGTCAAGTTACAGTGCATCTGACTCTGGCTGATCAGACCAATTGGAGTTCAGAATGCTCTACCACAGATTGGGCAGTAAAACTCCACATGAACATTTGGAGTGAGTTCTCTAAATTTGCACATCTTGTGTTTCTTTTGAGCTACTTCAGTTCCTCTGTTCATAGAGCACAGCCCCCTTTCTGATAAGGGCATACTATACTGAGAGATCCTGTGCCAGTGTCACACAATCAATTCCAAAGTTCTTAAGAAAGACCTTGAGTGTGTCCTTGTATTGCTTCTTCTGACCACCACATGAGTGCTTGCCTTGTGTGAGTTCTCTATAAAATAATCTTTTAGGCAAGTATAGGTTTGGCATTCAAACAACATGCCAGCCCATCACAGTCACACTCTCTGAATCAGACAGAATTCGAATGCTTGGCAGTTTAGTTTGAGAAAGCACACCTTTCAGGTGATCTTCAGAATCTCCCCAAGGCAATTTAAGTGGAAGCAGCTCAGTTTTCTGGTATGGCACTGATAGACTATCCATGGTTGTAGAACTTGAGTTTGGTAGTCAGTCAAATACCTTTATTTCCCACAGTTTCCTTTAGAACCTCTATATCTGTAAGCACCTCAACATGCACAAGGGGACTTGCTATCACAGGTTCTTAGATCTATATTTATAAAAGGAAAGGAAACTTTCGAGGGGTTAACAATCACTTTAAATCAAGCACAGGTATCATTCCTCTAACCAAGTACATATTTAATTCAGTTCAGGGAGTCAGCATCCTAAATTTCAAAGAAAATACTGGCAAATCAAAAGATCAACAGGCATGGTTTCTTCTGCCTGAATGGAACAGACAATTGGATCCCAACCATCTGACCAGAGTTACCAAAGATGGAAGCACAGCATCTGGATTGCAGGGGGAGAGAGGGAATAGAGGGGGAGAAGGATTGCTTAGAAACTTCCCAGAGTCCTCCCTGGCACCTTAGCCTTTTTAACTTTTTACCAAAAACTAACCCCAAAGTAAAATCTCACCCTCAGAGTATTTATACCCTTTTTAGATTCAGAGGGAATCACAGCCTTTTGACCCCAAACCTCAATAGAAACAAACAAAAGGTACTTGGGATCCTCCTACAAAACAACTGCCCTAATCAAGCTTCCCACAATGGGCAGGACCATCAATGGGTGGGAAAGATCTTTAATCACATTAAAATAATTAACAATACAAATACATACACTGTTTCTAGTTAAAGAAACTCTTCTGTACTTTACTCATTTAAAGACTCTTGATTGATAAAGCAAGATCACTTAGAGGCACCTGATTATAATAAAACAAAAACAGCGAAAGATCGTATTTTCAGTACCATCACAACCTCCCAGACACTGAGCTAGCTCTGGCAATGCATGTATCAGCCTCATTATGAATGTGTATATCTCTAGGAAGTGTACTACCAAGGTAAGTGAAGTTATCGACAGTATATAAAATTTCTCCACTTGCTGTAACCAAAGGTTTCATGTATGGGTGGTATGGTGCTGGGTGATAGAAATATAGCTAGATATATGTGATATATATATATATATATATATATATATATATATATATGCAGATACATGTATATGTATATTTATACATATATATACAAACACACATTGATCTAATATATGCATATGTATGCATATATGTGTATATTTTTGAATAGACAGATGGATACACAGACACAAACACAGACACACATACATATATGTGTGTGTGTATATATATATATATATATATATATATATATGAAATACCTTATATATGCGCACATCCCAAAATCATTTAAACATTTCTTCATTCTCAAGGATAATTATAAAATATAAATGGATAATTCAAAGGTATTTCAGATATCTCTCTCCCACTTCTGCCATTTTTTACGAGACAGTATATTTAATTTACAAATATTTTGATGAATAAGCTCTGTTTGGCAGGATATGTTATTCTGAAATTTCAGAAACAAATTCACTTACCACATTGTTTAGTGCACCATATTTTGACTATTTTTGTTTACATGACTATATTATACAACTCAGAGAACAAATATAGCTTACTAATTCATCTGTGCAAAAAACTGGAATCTTTTAACATTGCTAATTTATATAATTTAGGTCCAATGCAGCTCTCAGTACTACACAGTCAATATAAATATTTCTGTCCCTTTCCTGATAAATTGGGTGATATTATCATTAGAAATCTACATTAAGAAAAGAATATAATGGTGTGAAAATTATTGAAGATGTTGAGGAAACTTAACTTTATTTAAAGAATGCCTTGAAACTTGCTTGTTTCTGAAAAGAATAGAATAAATTTCTATTTTATACTTACATGTGAACAACAGTTGAATCACTGAAATTAATAGTATAAATGACTATTATCCTATGATGTGAAGCTTGATTTGTTCCTCTGGAATCATCTTTTCCTCAATAGTTATGTTTTTTATGTAAAATCTTTACTTATATATTTTAATACAAAATGCATTTAAGTCTTGGATCAGCAGTGATTGCAAAACATCACCACTAAAGTTAGTCAAAATATTTTAAAGGAGACCCATAGTCATTTTCTTCTTGAAATAACTAATTCGAACTTACATAATTTTGAAATCTGGTATGATTTCACTAATTTGACATCAAGCAACAGAGGACAATCTCATTATGACTGTCTTTATATGATAATGCCCCTTCCCCCAATGCTTATGAAGTGAGTATGAAGGATAGGCTCCCCACATTATGTAGCCTTCCCTAAAACCTAAGGGAGCCCTTCTTACTCCCTGGGCTAGTTTGCTCAGTCTAACTTGATCTCAAAATAAGAGTAAATTCACAGAGAAGGAACATCACTACATAGTTACACCAAGCCATGAAATCATAAATATTTAACAACCAGCTTTCCAAAGGAAAGAAGAAAGCACACTTTTAAGTTTGATTTGCATTGTTAACATTTTCTCCATCATTTTCTGAAGTCTGGACAATCAACGAAACAGTAAATCAAGCCAAATTTTCTAAAGTATATTTTAGCTCTTGGTTTATAAGAGCATATTCCTCTCTTGAGTACATCCCTTTCTCCATTACATCCCTGACTGCACTTCATTTTTCTCAGGGTTCTAGGAGTAACTATGTTGTGAAGAAATATACTTTTTCCTAATTCTCATGCTAGACCTTTAATCCTCATCAATGTATTTCTCTCAGATATTCACTATGATGACATTTTTAGGTCTTAAACATAATAATTTAGTGAACAATAAAGCAAAAGACAATACCATAATTTCTCATATATTAAGATGAATGCATGAATAAATAAATACATTGCACTCCATTTCTAAATGTGATTCATAATTTTTTCACCTATGCAGTCAGTATCTGTGGGTGAGACTAGGTAAATACTTCGAGTAACCTACCAAAAACTGAAGAAAATCCATGTGGAAATCTGGATAGTTTTGAAACTGTAAATTTTGACCTCTTTCACAAAAGTTCCTTGGTGATGTTGGTTCTGTGTTGTTTAGAGGTTTCTGCTGCTAAGCTGAGGTGTCTTGTTATACCTGAATAACACCTCACAGGGTACAAAATCAAAATGAAACCAGTTAACTTCTGAATGGCTTTTCTGATTCTTTTTTGGGGAAATGTTAGAAATGCAGTTGTATTTGTTGAACTTAGTTGCATTTCCTACATAGCTCTATTTTTTAAATATATAATTCATTTACTTTTCGGTTCTCAACATTAACTTCCACAAGAATTTGAATTCATAATTTTCTCCCCATTTCTCCCCACTATCCATCCCAGGACATCGTGCATCCCATCCACACCTTCCTCCAGTCTATCCTCCCTTCTATTACCTACACTTCTTCTATCCCTCTTCTCCTCTATTTTCCTGTAGGACAAAATAGATTTGTATATCCATTGCCTGTATATCATAATTTCCAGTTGCATTTTTAACATTCATTATTGAAGTTTTGAGTTCCACATTCTCTCCCTCCCTCCCCACATACCCTCATTGAGAAAACAAGCAATTCAATATAGGTCATACATGTGTAGCAATGCATAATATTTATGTTCTAAAAGACTAACCACATTTCTCTCTATTCTATCCTGTCCTCCATTTATTTCATTCTCACCCTTAAAACTGTCCTTCCACAATAGTGTTTGCTTCTGATTATCCCTTTCCCCAATTTGCTGTCCCTTCTATTATCTTCCCTCTCCTATCCTCTTCCCCCTTTCTTTCCTGCAGAGTAAAATAGATTTAAATATAAAATTGAGTATGTGTTATTTCTTCCTTAAGCCAAATTCCATGAGAGTAAGGCTTACTTATTTCCTTTCATCTATCTCTTGTAAAAGCTCTTTCTTTCCTCTTTTATGTGAGATGATTTGCTACACTCTACCTTCCATTTGCTTACTCCTAGTACATTCATTCAACAGTAAATTTTATTTTTTTAGGTTCATGTATATACTTACACATGCATAGTATACACATACATATGTACCTGTACACATCTACATATATATTCCCCCTAACTACCCTAATACTGAAAAAGATCTCATGAGTTACAAACGACATCTTTCCATTCACAATTCAACTTTAATAAGTTCATTAAATCATCTCTTTCCAGTTTAATTTTTCATGTTTCTCTTGATTCTTGTATTTTAAAGTCAAATTTTCTATTCGGCTCTGGTCATTTCAACAAAAATACTTAGAGGTCCTCTATTTCAATGAAATTCCATTTTTCCTCTAAAGTATTATACTCAGTTTTCCTGGGTAGGCGATTCTTGATTGTAATTCTAGCTCCTTTGACTTCTAGAATATCATATACCAAAACCACCCATCCCTTAGTGTAGAAGTTGCTAAATCCTGCGTTATCCTGATTTTATTTCCATAATACATGAATTGTTTTTTGTCTGTTTGTTTGTTTCTGGCTACTTGTAATATTTTGTCCTTGACCTGGGAACTCTGGAATTTTGTTACAATATTCCTAGGAGTTTACCTTTTGGAATCTCTTTCTGGGATCAGTGAATTCTTTCCATTTCTATTTTACTCTCTGGTTCTGGAATATCAGGGAAGTTTTCCTTGATAATTTCTTGAAAGATGATGTTTTTGATCATGGTTTTCAGGTAGATAAATAATTTTTAAGTTATCTCTCCTGGATCTATTTTTCAGGTCAATTACTTTTCCAATGAGATATTTCACATTATCTTCTATTTTTTTTTCATTCTTTTGATTTTGTTTTATAATTTCTTGGTTTCTCATAAGGTGGTTAGTTTATATCTGCACCATTCTAATTTTTGAAGAACTATTTTCTTCAGTGAACTTTTTAACGTCCTTTTCCATTTGGCCAATTCTACTTTTTAAAATATTCTTCTCCTCATTGGCTTTCTGGATCTCTTTGGCCAATTGAGTTAGTCTGTTTTTAAAAATATTATTGTCTTCAGCATTTTTGGGTCTCCTTTAGCAAATTTCTGACTTGCTTTTCATGATTTTCTTGCATATCTCTTTCTCATTTCTCTTATCAATTTTTCCTCCATCTCTCAGATTTTCAGAATCTTTTTGGGGCTCTTCCATGACCTGAGATCAGTGGATATTTTTTAAAGATTTTGGATGTAGAAGCCTTGACTTTGATGTCTTCCTCTGATAGTATGCTTTGTACTTCCTCATCAGAAAAGATGGAAGAAAATACTTTTTCACCAAGAAAGTTACCTTCTATAGTCTTATATTTTCTCTTTTTGGGGCATTTTCCCACACAGTTACTTTACTTTGGAGTCCTTTTGTAAGTGCAGGGTATAGTACCCAAAACTTCAGAAGTTTTGGGCAGCTGTTCTCTGATATATCTCTAGGGACCTGCAAGTTCTCAGTTCCTGCAACATGGCACAATCAAGAAAGAGGCAGTTACTCCTCCCTTGGCCTGCCCTCTGGCCTGTGAGCAACCACAAGCACTCTTTTCTGCCCTCGTACTGCCAGTAGGTTTCCCTCTCCACTGCCACAACCAGTTCTACCACATCAATGCTCCTCCTCAACCCCAGGACCACCACTCAGAACTGAGATTTAAATCAACCTCTCGATTCCCCCAGTGTCTGGAGGCAGAGAGCTCCAGAAGTGGATGCTGCTGCAGTGGCTACCACTATCCTAGGACTGGGGCTGGGTCCAGAGCTCACGCCCTTCTCACCCATGTGAAAGAGTTTTCCTACTCACCTTTGAACCTGTGTTTGGGTTGAGAAATCTGGGAAACTACAGCTGCTATCCATGATTCTCCACCCTGAAGTATGCTCCAGTCCTGGGCTGCACCTCGCTCTGAGGCTGGTGAGATAGACCTTTCCTGTTGACCTTCCCGTCTGTCTTGGTCTGAAAATCTGTTTCACTTTGTCATTTTGTGACTTCTGCTACTCTAGTATTTGTTTAGATTCATTGTTTACAGGTGTTTTATGGGTTATGTGGGGAGAGCTAGAGCAGCTCAGTTCTTCTACTCTGCCATCTTGCCTCTGTCCTCCAGCATTTCTCTCCTCATTAGTTATGAATTATATTACTTCTCACTTTTATGAACAGGCATGTGACCAAGTGGGAGAGTTAAAATTAAGACGTTATGACTTTTAAATAATATCTTCCTCTGTCACTTAATTCAATATCTTTTAAAATTGACATTATGTCACACTTTCAATCAACTTTGAATACCTCATTAACAATTCAATAACATTATTTTAGAGAAATGGAAAATTTGGAAATATTCAAAAGCAACAAAATCAGATCTGCAGGCCATCAGGGTAAAAATGAATGAAACAAAATTGAAAATCAAGTTCAATAATTTTGTTGTTGCTTTCAAATTCAGTGAGGAAGCCAGTTCTTTGTAGGATCCATTCAGTTATTTAGTCCCTCATACCTACCCAGCCTTCAGGCTAGCAGTAAGACTTTTGAACTAAAACATTTTTTTATCTAATGCTATTTATTTATTAATGTAAATAAAAAGCTAACTTTGAAAGAAAAGAAAGCAAGTTGATTCAAAAAGAAGCAACTGAGTTTAGCTCAATTTTCTGTATCAGTCTAAGAAGGTACTGCCACATTTCATTAGACATTAGAGACTAAGAAGTTCTAAGATGAGAAAGTGCTAGGAATGATATTCCATAACCTTAGGAATAAAGTCTTCACAATCCTGGAGTTCCTAACATGTCTTAAATGGACTAGAGCAAACACAAAAGGATACAAGGAAGAGAACATGTGGACACTCAAGGTATTTGTGTGTGCGTGTGTGAGTGTTTGTGTGTATTTACTTTTCAACGTAAACCATTGACCTATGTTGCAAAAAATCATATTCTGTCAGGTGGATTTGAATTCTCTACCAGAGTTTAATATTTCAAAATAGCTGGCATTTATATCACACTTAACATGTGCTAAGTGATTTTACATATATTATCTCATTTGATTCTCTCAATAATACTGTGAAGTAGATGGTAACATTATTCTCTTTTAACATATGAGAAAGAAATATATGAGGAAGGCAGGTAAAATGACTTGACTAAGGTCACACAGCTATTAAGTGCCTGCACCCCTATTTGAACTGCAACTTTTCTGACTCCCAGTCCAATGCTCTATCTACTCTAGAGTTTCACCCTCTCCCTCACAAAAACAAAAATATTGTTAATACTTTGATGGACAATAAGAGGAAAAGGCAATTTCTATAAAACTAGGATCTTCTGAAGCTTAGAGTCTAGAAACAAAATATGCATGTGTGCCAATGACTAGATACATGATAAGTGCATTGTTGCTGCAATCATTTCCATCACTTTGTAATCCCATTTGGGGTTTTCTTGGTACAGATACTGAGTGGTTTGCCATTTCCTTCTCCCATTCATTTACAGATGAGGAAACTGAGACACAATAGGGTTAAGTGACTTGTGAAGGGTCACACAGCAAGTAAGTCCCTGAGGTTAGATTTGAACTCATGAAGGGCAGTCTTCCTGACTCCAGACCAGGCACTTTAAATACTATGCCACCCAGCTACAATAAGTACATTGGAAGAGAGGAAAATATGCTTTTAGATGAATTCTGATGTGGAAAGGACAGAAGCAGAATTATTAATGAGACAGATTCCCATCGTTTGAGAGACTTGTCATTTTAATGGAACAGTCTTAAGGCACTGGCAACAATATATTTCAACAAAATTCAGTCTTCACAACTAGAAGGGATAATGTAGTGGAAAGCATTTTATATTTTTCATTCAAGAACCTGAGTTCAAGCCCTATCTTAGTACTTATTGTGTCATCTAATAAAATTTCTGAGTATCAGGTTCATCCTTTGGAGAATAAAGGGCTGCATTAGATCAGGACTCCTTAATCTAAGGTCCACAACACCTGAGCTTCTCTCACATTAATTACGTAGACAGATTTTAGTGGACACATGAACATAGATGGGAAAATATACATACACATATATGTATACAGATATATACATATATATATATTTCATTGAACATCTAACTGAAATTTAGCATATCCTTTCATTGGATTTTTTTTAAAGGAAGTATTATTCTGAGTAGCAGTCTATAGATTGCACTAGACTTCAAAGTGCTCCATAATACAAAGAAGGACTAAGAACCCCTGGGGAAAAGGATCACTAAGGATGTTTCTAGCTCTAAATCCTTGTAAGAGTGGTAGCTATGACAAAATGAATAGAGAGAGAACCAGCCTCAGACCAAGGAACATTTGAGTTCAAGTTATTCAACTTGTAGAACAATTGCTTATACACCTTCAGGGAAGGAGGCATATTGGTAATAGTCCCAAACTGCTAATCCAACTTCAATCAAATCTCAGTTCTGATTTAAAAAACTAATTAATTATAAAATACTGAGGTCAAATTCTACTACTGCAAGGTTCTGACCAAACATTGTCAATTCTCAAAGTTCACACACTTCAGCATCGATTGTGAAGCACTCTATAGTGTCGCCATTTTCTTCATATTGTATAAAAGACTTAGGCTCCATCAGTTTTAGGGTTCACTGGTTCCATCTCCTTCAAGAAGTTCAGAGAGACTATGCTCTGGGAGGCACTGAAGCTTCCTCTGTAATCCTGTAAGGATACTTGAGAGAAATTAGCCTGAAGTCTTTATGCAAGTGCAGTCTTTCCCCAGGGCATGCCACCACTGGGACTACCACCAGTAAGCCATTGAAATGTTACTGAGTAACAGTAGCTTAAAAAAACAAATCAGTCACACTGGATGTCTCCTAGGCATTGTGCCAATCATCCATGCCCATTGTCTGAGCTCCACAGGTGACATACTTGGGAGAAGTAGTATTCCCAACAGTATGGGAGCTCCCAGGCAGCGTAAGTACATAAACACAGACCACATGCTGTATTTTTGGCTAGTGCTAATTACCACATTCTGACTATGTATGTTCCCTGATTATATTTTTTGTTCCTTAAGACTTTCAGAATCCGGTTCTAATCCATAATAAATTCCATAATTTTCTTTCTTTGTAATTGTGGGAAATGACTGCTCATCTCTTTCCTTCCATAATCATGACTGAGTTTTTGATTAGACCCTGTCTCGGATAAACTAATCATTCTTGCTCTAAGTTGCTGGTTATAGGGCAGGCACATTCCCCCAACTCTCTGTTATGCAATATACATTTTTCTAATGTAATGATTCAGAATTTCTAGCCCTAATATTATTTTTGCTGTTCAGTTGTTTTCAGTTGTGTCTGACCCTGTGTGACCCTATTTGGAGTTTTCTTGGCAAAGATACTGGAGTGGTCTGCCATTTTCTTCTCTAGCTCATTTTACAAATGAAGAAACTGAGGCAAACAGGGTTAACTGTCTTGTCTAGGGTTGCACATCAAGTAAGGGTATGAGGTCAGATTTGAACTTATGAAGATGAATTTTCTTGTCTCCTGACCTGGTATTTTATTCACTTTACCTTGTAGCTGTGTATGAAAGAGTAATAATAGTAATTTTATGGAAACTGGAACTTTCATCTTCTCTCTAATCTTTTTTCTATTTCCTAGTTGATCTTTTACTGGTGCAAATTCAATTTATTTCCACTAAAATTTTCTGATCAGCTTTAATGTAGAATGCACTGTATTTGATACTGAGGGAGACAGAAATATACATGAGATATAGCTTCTCCCTTCAAGGAGCTTTAAATAACGTGGGGCAAGATTAGATATTTAAGAATATGACTATAATGCAAAATAAAAATAATGTAAGAAAACAAAGACTTTGAACTTAAAGAACATAGCAAAAATCATCCTGGTACTAAAGTAGCAAAGACACTTATTGAGTCCACCATGTATTTTTCCATAGCCTTTTGTGGATATCCATATTTGATTTGAAAAAAAAAAAAATTGTAAAAAAAAACCCTAGAAGAACATTCAAGCAAAAATGTTGAATGATTATAATGCAGGAATCAACAAAGACAGTCAGAAAAGAATTTTTAACAGTAATAACACATGTCAGAAAATGAAATTGGTGATTGTGCACTTCACCTTCAAGATAGAATGTTAGAGTTTTTGCTCATCTGCCCTGTGGAAAAAGTTGTTCTCTCTCCCCTACCCCCAATCCACCCACCTTAATCCAATTTGGTTTAAGTTATAGCTTCCTTCCCCTCTCTTGCAAGCACTCTTTATGAGGTATTGTGTACTTTCTATATACATATCACTAAAGAGAAAAAAGTGACATTTTTTATTTAGTCACTACTCTAGTGCAGTCTAATCTTAAACATCTTTTACTTCTCTGTTCATAAAAATTCATGGATTCTCTCTTTTTGTCACAGGATGATGTTGTACAACCTTTCAATTCTGTTGACTCTTCGTGATCCTGTGGTCCATACTGTCCATGGGGTTTTCTGGGCAATGACAAAGGAGTGACTTTCCATTTCCTCTCCAGTATATTAAGACAAACAGAGATTGCATAATTTACCCAAGGGTAATATTTTTAGTAAGTGAGGAGAGCATAATCCTTGCAAAATATCTATGTGCTAGTAATATACGAAATATGAATACACAGAATATCTAGTAAGTGCCCCTCACAAAATGCCTCTATATACCTCAAAAGGCTTAGAGAATACAAAAAGTATTTTTAATTATTGGTTGGAATAAAAGAGAAAATTCTTAGCTTAAGAACTAATTAATCATAATGGATAATTATTAAGAAATAATTCTTAGTCTAAGAAATCATAATTGTCTGTTTTATCTCTTGTGATTCTGTGTATTCCTTCTTTGGTCACAAAGTTCTAGCCTATTCATAGAATTGAAAGGCATTTGCCCCATGTTTTTCCAATTGTTTTTGATGTGACTTTATTTTTGGATCACATACCAACTGAGGCTTAATTTTGTATAAGGTATGAAATGTTAACCTAAATCTAATTTCTTCCATACTTACTCTTTAATTTTCCCAACTATTGAGTTCTTAACTCAGTAGATAAGATTATGTAAAAGCTTCTTTCATAAAATAATTTAAGAAAACTAAGATTGAAGGGAAATTAACTATGAAAATATCTTTGTGGTAAGTTTCTCTGATTTCACTTTCAAGATATATAAGGAATTGATTTAAATTTATAAGGAAAATATTTTTCTTACTTTTATTTATCTTTACTATTATCCTATCAAAAATAGTCTATAGATTTAAAACCTAGTGTATCTACTAGAAAAATATTATACATATCCTACTAATTAGTGAAATGCAAATCAAAGCAAGTTTGAGATTTTCCCCACAACTTATCAGAATAGTAAAGCTGATAAAGTAAATGATAGAGGTTGGAGGCATTGCAGGCATAAAAGACACATTGCTATATCATTGGACCTGTGCATTGATACAACAAAGTCATACTACCACTAGGTTTCAATTTAAAACAGTAAATAAGAGGAAAGGATTCATTACTATCAAAAATTTTATAGCAGCTTTTTTTTGTGGTGGCAAAAAAGGAAAGAAAACTTAGGGAATGCCCATCATTTAAAGAAAGGCTGAATAAGTTATGGCACATGAAGGTATAGTATAGTGTACTATCATATTATGGATAAAAAACAGATGATTTCCAAAGGGCATGCAAAGACATATACACCAAAGTAGAGTGAAGGAAACAGAGACGCCCCCCTCACAAAAAAAACAAAAATCACATAAATAAAACCAGTATTTTTAAGGCATTTTCAAATTTTATAGAGAATTAAGTAAGCAGAACTGGGGGGAAATTATATAACAATAATAACATTAAAAAACTGCTTTGAAAGCTATAAGAACTAAGATCAGTTCAATGACCATTCACAATTCTAGAGGACAACCGGACAGCTGATAAAATGTGCTATCCCTAACAAAGAGGTAATGGATTTAAGGTAAACAATGCAAATTTTATTTTTTTATAGTATCATTGAGATAATATTTGTTTAATTATGCATATATATACACATACATACACACACATATATCTATGTATGTGTCTATATATGTATACGGATAGATAGATGGACAGACAGGTAGATAGACAGATAGATAGATAGATAGATAGATAGATAGATAGATAGATAGATAGATGATAATTGATAGGTAGGTAGGTATATAGATAGATATAGCATAAATTTTTATTCTTAATGGAGTGGGGACTGGGAAGGGGAAAATAGATTTCTGTTTTTGTGTGTGTGTGTGTGCCCATGTGAAATGTTGCATGAATTATGCATTTCCAAATAAGTTTACAAATAACACTATTATTAGTTTTACCTAACTTTTACTTTGTTAAAAGCAAAATCTTATGAAGTGGGAGTATTTTATTAATGTTTATAGTGTAAAAGAAAAAAGTCAATGAATGAGAAAGAAAGAGAGAGCATGAGAGAAGCTTCTTATTTGGTTTCACAGTGTTATAATTTAACAACTTTAAATCAAAGGACTAAATTAAATGAATATATTTTTAAATATCTGAACTCACACTTTCTGTCTCAGTATGTTGTAGGTAAAATGGAAAGGTAAAGACTGGTCCCATGTGAAAGTAATGGGGAAATTCAATCCATAAAGCAATTAAGATGATAATTTAATGATACTTCTTTCTAAACACATGCAGATAGTAAACCTTAGTGAATTTATCTCATCTTATTTCAGTACTACAAATGCTTCATAAATCATAAATGCCATGTAGCTCAATAAGCCCTTTAGAACATAAGGCACACCCAGAATACATAATGCCTAAGACAAAGTATTAAGTCTAAAACTGAACACAAGATAATAACTACCTTGGTTATACAATTTATATATTATTCGTAGGAGTTGAAATTAAAATATAATCCAGTGAAAAACAAAGAAACTTCCCTAGGATTTTTGAAAACATTTTATAGCACACTTAAATATCCATGAGCTTGGGTATCATATATGAGTTAAAGTGACAAGTTAAATGACAGTAGGAGTGGGATCCTTATTACCTCAAGTAAAATGAACATAGTGGAGTTGAGAACCATAAAAACCACTCCCTATGCATTAATTCCTTCCCTGTTGACTTCAGAAAGTTTCCTCTAAATTTAAAAAATTTCTTGCAGACTTTACCATCCTCCCAAGTTGTCATCCCACATCTTTCCTCCTTTTCTTAGTCAAAATCCTTGGTGGGGGAGGGAGGGAACTTGCCTGTATTCAATATCTCCACTTCATTTCATTTTACTTAAGTCCTCAACCTTTCGCATCACTCCACTGTCTAGAGTTACAAGTGATCTCTTTATTGCCAAATATGTTGGCTTTTCTAGTCCCTCTTCCTTCCCAACTTTGCCTTGGACAGTGCTGACAACGTCCTTCTTTTGGATCTTCTCTTTTCTCTGGGCTTTAATCACGCTTTGCTCTCTTTGTTTTCCTCTAGCTTGTTTTTATCCTTATTCAGTCCTCTTTCCCTTTATTAGTCTGCTTTGCTATTCCTCACTCAAATCACCCACCCTTCCCATTGGGGAATCACATTCCTCAAACCTCTATCCTAAGACTCCTTTCTTAATATACTTTCTCTTGCAGTCCTTAAAACTCCATTGGGATTATTAATTCCTACGTCAATGACTTTTGTTGATATATTCTTCCTCAGCTTCTTCCCTGTGCTTTAATCCCTCAGCTGTTGGCTAATTGGATTCGTACTGGATTCCCTGGAGATGTCCCAAACTCAACATTTCCAAAACAGAACTCAGTCTTTTCCCCAGAATTCTACTTATCACCCTCCTTATTTCCCTGTGTATGTGTTGAGTTGATTGACTTAATCAGCCAGTCACTCCACCTCACTTAAAATAACTATCTGATTAAGGTAAGAACACTTTTATTGAATCAAACATTAATTAAAAGCATTAAGCAAAAAAGTCCTCAATCAATCCTGAAGTAGGAAAAACCATTGGGCTATATGAAGTGATGCTACATGAGAAGTTTATTGTGATTGTTTGAGAAGCATTGTTTGTGACCTGTGGCTTGTATAAAATTAGGGGACAAAAATACCTGGTAGCAGTGTCTGCATTTGGAATTGAAAAGAAACTGACTACACTGAGTAAAAGCAACTTCAAAACCCTACAAGGAGCCCATCAGAAAACTACTCTACCTCATGCCTGAAGGGGAATTCATTGGTACAAATGGGAGAAAACAGCTTCCCGAAACCAGTGGTTCTATTGACTTCATTGCCACATGTATTTTCTTAGCCAACTTTTCTTGAACTCCATATCTACTTGCATAGAACATGTCTCAAACCTTTAGGAAAATGTTTATTACCAATATTATTATATCACCTTAGTAAGTACTTATTTCTCAGAGCTAATTAAATCTTTCTGGTTAATTGATTTCAATGGAGAAAGCATATCAGTAGGTGATCATTAAAACATAGAAACCTGAAGGGGAATGCCTATCATTCTCAGGGGAACCAAGTAGTCAGTAAGAAAGGGTTTTGGGAGAGTGATCCTTGGCCTCCATGCAACATGTAGAATGTACCACCATTTTTACAGACTTTTAGGTGCCAAATTCACCCCTCCCCATCTCTACCTTCACATGGGATGTCCTCAACGTCTGAAATGTACTTTCTCTTCAATAACACATAATAGAAATCCCTATCTTTAAGCCAGAGGTGACAAACATTGTGGGCTGCCTACTACACTCCCCAGTGCATCCAAATCAGATTAAAATATAATATGGAAATATTAACAAAATAAATAAAAATATATCAAATCATAAGGAATTGTTAATATATGATTTTCTAAATTCAATACAAGGTCTGCATGAATCCTTATGTAGTAAGGCTTAGTAACCCTTTTTTAAAATTATAATTGGACAACATAGGATCACACATTTTAGATTTGGTCATTACCTTAGAGGTCATTGAATCTTTATATGAGAAAGAATTGTTTTAGGTGCATCTATAAAAGAGTTATGACTGTGCATTTGTATCTCTAACATGTAACATGATGCCTGGAACAATGTAGACACAATAAATGTTGATTGATCAATTACTTTACTTATAAACTAGTATTTCTCTTTATTTTTGTATTCAAGGCATTTTCTACCTCCAATATTTAAAATAAGCTAAAGAGGAATATTTTAACATCAGAAATTTCTACTAAAAATACTTAAACCTTAAAGCTCTCCCACAGTTTAAAATCTCTCCATGTTTTAGTGGTCCTGATCCTTTAGTTAAAAAAAGGAGAGAGAAATTGTCATGAACTGTTAGCAGTAACCACAGAAATTTATACATTTAACAAAAAGCATTGGAATGTTCGTACAGTTTGGAATGTTGCTGACATGTCCAAGTGTTGACTCAGAAGCCTCATTGTATACTGATATTGATTTGGAAAGAAATTCTCAAAGGTCTTTTTTTCCAGGCAATTTTTGTTTTATTAGCACAGATCTAATGAGGTGCCATGAAAAGAATATTGTATTTTGTCAGGCACATCTGAAGCATATAATCTTCATCTCTCCTTCATGCCAGAGTGAATTAAGTAGATAAACATGTCATGGTAAATTAAGATGGATGAAAAGCTTGGTGGCACCATCCTGAAGGCACAGGACATCATCACCCTGTCCACAGGTATCTGGCTAGCCTGTTCTCACCTCACACTGTAAAGCAGCACCTTTGAGAAATATATCACACATGGTCAAAAGCAAGAAGAAAGATTCAGACAACTGTGGTTCATAGTGTGAATGTTGCATAAATAAAATGGTATGGTGTGATTATTTAAAAAATAAAAATAGTAAAATCTGTGCCTTTTTCAAACACATCATTCCTACAGCAAATCAACAAAAGCCCAAAAAGATTAGAAGAGAATCATTCTCTTTATTCTACATGTGAGGCAAAATATAAATGCAAAGGTAAACTGAACTTCCAACAGTCATCCTTTTCATCAGTTAAAAGAACAATGTGTGGGTACATTTGATTGGATAGTGGAAATCCTAAAATAAAACATTCCAAAAATATACTTTTCCGTGGCTCAATGAGAAGTAAAAAAATTAAAGTGTGAGCAGTGCTGGATGTAGAGATATTAAGAAGTGGATCTTAATTTCCTCTTTCCACTTACCTGTATGTTCTTGAACAAGTCATTTAATCATTATGGCCTTTTTTTGTTCTTGTTGTTTGTCTATTTCTGTTTTTGAGAGGAGAACAGGGCGTAGATGAGAGGGTTAGCTCTCTTCCATCTTGAAATCTGATTTTGGTTCAGTCATTATTTTGGTTATGTTCAACTTTTCATGATCCCATTTGTGTTATTTTTGGCAAACATACTGGAGTGGTTCACCATTTCCTTCTCTAGCTCATTCTACAAGTGAGAAAACTGAGATAAAGAGTTAAGTGACTTCCCCAGTGTCACTCAGCTAATATGAGTCTAAGGTCAGTTTTGAACTCAGAAAGATGAGTCTTTCGGACTGCAGGCCAAGTAACATGTCAACTAGCTGCCCCTAGTTACTACTCCTAATTACATATAGCTGTAGATTGCAGTTTACCACACAATCACAAAACAAACTTGTAGATCTTGTTAGAGTGTATACTTCTATTTGAATGATTCTTTTCTGTGTTAGGAAGTAAAGTTTCCAACTGAAAGAATTCATCAGTATCCACGTAAAGTGACAGCTGTAGAAGTCTCCAGACTAGACCCCTTTAAAAAAATGCATTATTCTTGTTTAAGAGCCCACTTACCAGACAGATCATTGACTATCAATGGGATGTACCATGATGAATAAAATGACAGCCCAGACTAGTCACAGAAAAAAAATGACAGGCTTAATCATATATGTTTTTTTTAATCACTTTAAAAAAAGCGTGAAAGGCTTTTAGAAAAATTTAGTTTGCTCTCCACCTACCTCCCCAAACAGGCCTGCCAATAGGGAGGAATGTCAGTTCGGAAAATAGAGACATGGTGGGAAGGGGTAGCCTTCTGTCTCTCATATGGTTTAGTGCAAATAATTCTTTGTTTGGAGTCAGAGGACTTTATTTCAAATCCCAGACCTGATTTGAACCCCAGCTATCTTGAGCAAGTTATTTCTCTCTGGACCTCATTTTTCTTCAGTAATGAAAGAGCAAATGGCCTCTAAAGTTCCCTCTAACGCTAACTCTATCAGACCATGATCCCAAGAAAGGAGCAAGGTTAAAAACAACAGTGACAGCAAGCAACATATATATTAAGCCTCCCTCACTATCCCTCCCCACTCTGAATTCTTGTATCACTTCTTATCTATACTAATTATTATATACTGCTATAGTTTGTGATTCAATTTTTTACGTCTTGTCTCTTCAAAAAAAATTTATAAACTCTCAATGGAAAGGTCAATGACTATTATTCTCTTCTATGCTTTACACATAACATCTGAAAAATTATTGGATGACCCATTGTTTGAAATCAATTGAACACAAAAATACTGCCAAAATCATCTGCTTATATTGTCTATCTTGTACACCAGACAGACAATATGGAATGAGGTATGAAAAATAAAAACTAAAACAAACAGAAAAACTCTGAAGAAAATTTCCTAATGTCCCAGAATAAGGAATGTTTCCTTTCTATAAATATGATTTTGTCATTATACATACACGTACATGTATATAAGTATATATATATGTGTGTGTGTGCATATATATGCATACATATACATACTTGTATGTATGTATGTATGTTTGTGTGTGTGTGTCAGATATACATAGAAATGGAGATTTTTTTCTCCATTCATAAAAGCATTCTCCAGATTAGACATTCAGAAACTGCAGGATGGAAAGTGTAGGGATAATATACAGAGTTTTAGAATTCTTATCCTGAAGAAGGGCTGCCTTAGCTAGTGTATAAACTCTTTTAGTTTACTCTATGGAAACATGAGAAGATTAGACCTTACTTCTCATGCTATTTATCTGGACATCTTGGTATAGACTTGACATTTTGCAAGTTTGCTATCTACTCAGACTCTGGGAGGATACTCCCTGTATGATCATTTTTGAGATTTTATAGACAAATAGTTCCTTTCTCACCTACCTCCTCTTTCCTGTATGTATGACCTCCCCCATTCCATTAAAAGTATCCTGAGGGCACATGCTTTTGTATTTACCATTGAGGGCTTAGTATAGTGCTTGTCAAATAGTATTTAATAAACAAATTTTTAAAATGTATTCATTCATTCATTGGCTCATTGTGAAACTTTTGGTCAGAGTTTTACTTTGGAAACTCTTGCTATACTCACCTGAGATAAGTGTTCTTTTTCCTTAAAAATATTTATGGTGGGGAGGAGCCAAGATGGCAGAGTAGAAAGACTCACATATGCTAGCTCTGAACCCACAGTCCATATATTTCCTGTAAAAAAAAAAACTCCCTACCAATTCTGGACCAGCACAAACTGTGCAGAAATGGAGGGGAGGAGATTTCCATTCCAGAGAGCCCTGGAAAGCCATCCCCAGGGGTCCATAATGCACCGGATGTGGAGCCCACCCCTGCACTGCCTTAGCCCTGAAGCCCCAGAGGATCAGATCTGAGCAGGCTTCAGGGACGGAATCTCTGGCGGCCACGAAGGTCCCTCCACCCACAGGCGCTACAGGTCAGTGAGAGACACTTCTGGGCTGGCCGAGGGGGAGTGGGGTGTCTCCATGACTCAGGACCCCTCGGGAAAAAGCAGCAGAGGCGGCCCAGGACTCCCGGAGCAGAAAGGAGCTCAGGGCCATTACTGAAGATCTCCGCATAAAGCCCCTAAGGTAACTGAGCCTGGGAGGTGACTCTGCCCCCACCCCAGCACCAGAACTTAAGCTCACGTTGAATAGCAGCCATGCCAGCTACTGAAAGACCTGAGGCTGGGGAGCAGCATTTGAATCTCAGACCCCAAGCACTAGCTGGGCAGATCTAGGTGGGGGTGCAGAGGAACCTGAGAAGTCAAGCAACTGGCTGGGAAAATGCCCAGAAAAGGGAAGAAAAATAAGACCATGGAAAGCTACTTTCTTGGGGAAGAGATGTTTCTTCCTCCTTTCATTTCTGATGAGGAAGTAGAATGCTTGCAATCAGGGAAAGATGTGGAGGTCGGGGCCTCTCTATCCCAGACATCCAAGGTGGATGTCTGGTGGGCTCAGGCCATGGAAGAGCTCAAAAAGGATTTTGAAAATCAAGTTAGACAGGTGGAGGAAAAACTGGGAAGAGAAATGAGAGAGATGCAAGAAAAGTATGAAAAACGGGTCAATACCTTGTTAAAGGAGACCCAAAAAAATGCTGAAGAAAGTAACACCTTGAAAAATAGGCTCACTCAATTGGCAAAAGAGGTTCAAAAAGACAATGCGGAGAAGAATGCTTTCAAAAGAAGAATTAGCCAAATGGAAAAAGAGGTTCAAAAGCTTACGGAAGAGAATAGTTCTCTCAAAATTAGAATGGAACAGATGGAGGCTAATGACTTTCCGAGAAACCAAGAAATAATAAAACAAAACCAAAAGAAGGAAAAAATGGAAGATGATGTGAAATATCTCATTGGAAAAACAACTGACCTGGAAAATAGATCCAGGAGAAACAATTTAAAAATTATGGGACTACCTGAAAGCCATGATCCAAAAAAGAGCCTAGACATCATCTTTCATGAAATTATCAAGGAAAACTGCCCTGATATTCTAGAACCAGAGGGGAAAATAAGTATTCAAGGAATCCATCAATCACCACCTGAAAGAGATCCAAAAAGAGAAACTCCTAGGAACATTGTGGCCAAATTCCAGAATTCCCAGGTCAAGGAGAAAATATTGCAAGCAGCTAGAAAGAAACAATTCCAGTATTATGGAAATACAATCAGGATAACCCAAGATCTAGCAGCTTCTACATTAAGGGATGGAAGGGCGTGGAATAGGATATTCCAGAAGTCAAAGGAACGAGGACTCAAACCAAGAATCACCTACACAGCAAAACTGACTATAATATTTCAGGGGAAAAACTGGTCTTTCAAGGAAATAGAGGACTTTTAAGCATTCTTGATGAAAAGACCAGAGCTGAAAAGAAAATGTGACTTTCAGACAGAAAAATGAGAAGAAGCATGACAAAGTAAACAGCAAAGAGAAGTCATAAGGGACTTACCAAAGGTGAACTGTTTACATTCCTACATGGAAAGACAATATTTGTAACTCTTAAAATTTTTCAGTATCTGGGTAGTTGGTGGGACCACACACACACATACACATGCACGCATGCACACATACACACATGCACACACATACAGAGACAGAGAGCACAGAGTGAATTGAATAGGATGGGACCATATCTTAAAAGAAATTAAGATAAATGATGAGAGAGAAATGTAGTGGGAGGAGAGAGGGTGAAATGGAATGGGGTAAATTATATCTCATTCAAGAGGCAAGCAGGAGACTTTTTAGTGGAGGGAAAAAGAGGAGAGCTGAGAAAAAAACATGAAGTTTACCCTCATCACATTCGACTAAAGGAAGGAATAAAATGCACACTCATTTTGGTATGAAAACCTGTCTTACAGTACAGGAAAATGGAGGAGAAGGAGATAAGGAGGGTGGAGGGCATGATGGAAGGGAGGGCAATGGGAGGAGGGAGCAATTTTAAGTCAACACTCGGGGAGGGACAGGATCAAAAGACAGGATAGAAACAATGAGGGGCAGTATAGGATGGAGGGTAATTCAGTTAGTCTTACACAACATGGCTATCAGGGAGGTCATTTGCAGATATGGCCTATATTGAATTGCCTGCCTTTCCAAAGGGAATGGGTGGGGAGGGAGGGATGGGGAGAATTTGGGTTTTAGGAACAACTGTTTAGTATTGTTCTTGCTACTAGGAAATAAGAAATACGCTTAATGGGGAATAGAAAGTCATCTGGCCCTATAGGACAAAAGAGAAGATGGGGAGGGATGATAGAAGAGAGGGCAGATTGGTGATAGGGAAAATTAGAATTCTCAGTGTATTGAGGTGGGGGGAGGGGATAAATGGGGAGAAAATTTGGAACCCAAAATTTTGTGAAAATGAATGTAAAAAGTTAAATAAATAAATTTATATTAAAAAAAAATATTTGTGAAAATTCACCAGCCCAGAAGTGCTTTGCTAATATCAGCATAGTTTTTTTTTTTCTTTAGATTTTAGTTTTTAGAAGGAACAAAAGAAAGCAGTGTTATCTTTTAAAAATTAGCAGGAATTGCTTCCTAAAAACTGTTGCCTAGCAATGTGACATATTACTAGTTTGGGGATAATTCACTTTGTTTTATTTTATAATATGTATCTTGTTGTCCAGTACTTTAAATCATATGACTGGTTTTTGTCCTTCATCTTCAAAGAGGACCAAAAGGACATCACTATTGTAAAGTGAAATTTCAGTGTGTTCGACCGTGGCTGATCAGACCAATACGAGCTCGGAATGCTCTACCACAAAGGTTGGAGACATTTAAGTATTTGGGGTGAATATCCCAAATTTGCACATCCTGCATTTACTTTGTGCTGTCTCAATTCAGGTTTGCTCAAAGAGCATGGCACCCTTTCTGATGTGGGCATGGCATGCTGAGTGATCTTGTGTCAGTGTCTCCCATGTTGCACAGTCAAATCCAAAGTTCTTTAAATCATATGCTATACGTATGTATGTGTATGTGTCTGTCATATAAAAATGTGTGTGTGTATTTCTATAGGAAACACTGTTATAGGATCTGTGGCATAGGGTGACATCATTTTATTTACAGAATCTAGATAGGACTATGAATTAGAGATGCCTAATGAAGAAGAACAAACATATTAAGGTTATTTTAAAACAGCATGGTTGTTTTTTTTTTTTTCCTAACATATCTTCATCAGTGCTCTCTCTTTCCCTCCAGAAGAGGCACTGATTTTATGAAACCCAAGTATTCTTACAACCTACAACTTCTTTCAATTGGATATTGAGAGTTGATCGATTCTAACCCATCTGCTTAGTGATTTAGCATTACCTATCAACCCCATCTCTGTAGATGATTCAAAATTTATCCTCATCACCATCACAGTTACATCCATGCTGCAAAGTCACTCTTTCCTGGAAATCTCTGAACTACTTTATCACTTTAATTCTATTCTATCATTTTTCTTCTTGCTACCCTCTACTGAACTTCCCCACCATGCTCCAGGGACCTCATCATCCTATAAGATTACTTCAGCCCTGGAACAGACACATTATCAGTACCCTTTGCTTCTGGGACCTCTATCTTTATGGAAAGTAGACATCTCCTTTCAGAAATGTGTATAAAGAGGGCCCCCATTCAGTCATTTCTTCATTTTCTACCCAGATACTTTCCTCTGAACTTTTCCATCATGTCTACATGCCAGGCACTTTCTGTTCCTTACTATCACCACCACCACCACTTTCCTTCTGCAATGTCTTTTCATGTGTTATCCTCCCCCATTATGCTCCTGGAAGGCAGAGGCTGTCTGTCATTTTTGTATTCCTCTTCTCCACAGTTGGTGGGCCTATTGAAGACACTTAAAAATGTTTACTGATTGAATGATTGGATGGGTACTAGGAATTAAAAATTCTTGTGTTCCTTAAAGGATAATTTCATTTTTTATTTTATTTGATGAAGGTGTCAAAATTTCTTTCATGAAACACAGGAAGACCTGAAAATACGTTATCCACTGGATTCCTTGTTCTCTTCCATTTTAGAGTAAAAATCTGGAGTCTGTTCAATCATACTGAAAAAGAAGAGACAAAAGAACAAAAGGGATTGGATTTGTTCTATGACAATTTCACTTAATTGACTTCAAATTAATAATAAATGAAAAAATGCAATGGAATTTTTATTCTGTTAAAAATTATTGGCTCAGATTTATTATTTCAGCATGTGGAAATCATCCCTGTAGATATTAAGGTAAGCAACTTTTCTGTAACTTACATTCTTCCTGAATATCATAGAACTATGCGAGAATAAATGACTTGCCCATTGTGAAGCAGTAAATGACAGAAGCAGAATTTGAACTTAGGGTTTTCAGACTCCACATTGATACTTTGTTCACTCTAGCATAGTCATCATTATTGTGTATGACCACAGGAGATCTTTATTAAGGAATAGTAGGAGATCTTTATTAAGGAATAGATGGAGAACTGGGAGGGCCTTTAGTGACCATCTACTCCAACTCCACTGTTTTTATGGTTGATGGAACCGAGGCCAGAATATTAAGAGAGTCACTGTATTTTGTTTTGTTTGCAAGCAAATTTGGAGGCTTACCAATAACACCAGAAAGGAAATGAGACTTCCTAACCCAAGAATAATAGCATTAACTTCAAATTATGGTCAGTTTTAATGTGTACACTCACAATTTTGAATGAATGGCCATATACCAACTATGTAATACGATAATCAAAATTATACTTATATAAAATATAACTATTTAGCCAGATGTGAAGATTTCTTGAAATATTAGAAACAATGAAAAAATCAAAATATTACTATGAGAACTACTTGATTAGAAAAATGATATGGCACCTATCCAGAAAATAAGTAAACTCCATTCATAGCTCTGGGGTGATTTCCCCTGATGCCTATTTTGGTTTGGATTGCTTCACAAGTACAGAATTCAGACATATTCAGAAGCCAAGATAGTAATATGTGTATATTCAGATCTGGTTGATTGATTAGAACAATTTTCTTTTCAATTTTGTATGGGGGACCAAATGGACTCAAGAGAACTGTGGAATACCAGTGCACTTATATTAATTGATAGCTAAAAAATGAGCCTTTCCTTCTTTCCTTGCCTGCCTTCATGCACATAGACCTATGCTGCAGAAAGTTTAAATTTTCATGCTAATGGGCTCTACAGAAGAATGAGAATGGGCCAATGATTTACTCTGGAGATACAAACAAAAGAAATAAGGATTATGCGCAGAGCTGGATGGGGAGCCAAGGAATTGGGAATTGTATCTTAGCTTACGCACCAGCTTCTTCAGTACTCTGAGTGCGAGTACTGGATATGTGTGTGGCCTTTGGGACTCAGCTGTTAAAAAGCAAACAATAACCAGTACTACCTTTTGCCATATCATCAGAATATTCCGAGAATTGCTGATACTTGGAGCATATCTGAATGCTCTATGGGCAAAATGTGCAAAGAATGATTCAAATATTATTATAATAAGATTGTCCCAAGAAGTTCCCTAGCTGAAGGGGAATTTGAAACAATATTCTCTTTTTCCTTTGGGAAACATGTAGTGTCCATCCTCTGCTTATTCACAAGGCATTCACACATCAAAAATAAGATAGACAATTTTAAAGAGAATGTGACAGTTGTAAAACTCTGAATACAGACTGTTGAGATAAGGAAGTATATAAAATAAGTTGTATAAACCTAAAGATCAGGTTTTTCCAGCAGTATCTAGATATCTTTAAAACAACAATACTAACTACTTACAAACAATTGCAACTATTTTTATACACCAGGGTCTAAATAATGGAACTGGAACCATGTTTACACTCCCTACATAAATCAGCATAACATACTGGATAGCCTCAAAAACCATGGAGACCTGTGTTCAGATATTGCTACCTTTGTGACCTATGTGAAAATCACATAACCTTTCATTGCTCCAGTCAATTTTCCAAGACCATTAAATTGTAGAGAAGGTGCCAACCTGGAATGAAACAAGGAGTTCATTGTCTATATTAGTCATTTTGGCTCCAACTCCTGGACTGTCTTGGATTGTTACCTGACCAGTTGGTCTGTTGTTTCCAATCAATTGGATTAGAAGTCCCTGAGCACAAGGTCAATGGCCTATTTATATTATTTTTACAGCCCTTTTATTTTCCATTATATTGTTATGTACATAATATGCACTCAATTAATATTTAAGTATGTAAAAAAGGGAGGGAGGAGAGCTATACTATACTAAACTTTGGACGAAACCTGAAAGATGCCCAATATGGTTAAAATGGAAATTCATCTCTGTACAATTTAATACCTTATTCATAGAGAAGGTGGAGACTCAGAGAAATTTATTGATAAGTCTATGGTTATGTAAATCATAAGTATAATGAAGAATTTGAACCTAGGACATTACTACTTCAAGTCCAACCTTCTATACACTATGTCACGTAGCCCATAATATCGCAAGCATGGAGACTTTGGAGAATGGTCATGGAAAATTGACATACCAAGCTCCTTTCACAGTATATAAAAGTTTCCATCAAGAAACATTCAAGTTTGAAAGTTTCTGAATATGGAGGATAAGGAAAAAATAAAAGGCAGGAAGGAGGGTAGGAGATTTCAAGCAAGAGGAGTGCATGATGTCTAGAAAACAACCTACTGCATGAACCTGCATGAAGGGTTCAAACTTCAAATCAGATTTTTTTTTTCTCATAAGGTTTGAAATGATTTTCATTTTTCCCTTCTCTTCTTTCTTGGTGTCTATTCCTCTTCTTTCTCCTCTCCTCTTCTCCCCTTTTCTAGTTTTATGTAATTGTTTTTTAAAGCAACTCTATTCTCCAGATCTTGGTTTACTTTCTACTCAGATGTCTCCCTGGTCTGTCAAAATTCTCCCATGTTTTGAAATGTTAAATAACTTAATTGATTTATTTTTAGTCTTTTACTTAGTTATTTAATTGTTCCTATCTTTACCTTGTTTCTTTTTCCAATTTCAGTTAAGTGGTTAATTGAATATTTCTCTCTTCTCATCTACCCTCCAATTTCTATTTTAATTCTCTGTTTTTTTCAAAGAAAATTTTCTTTCCTCTTCTCTCCATTAATTTTTTTCCCAATTAAACCTATTCTCAATTGTTATTCTTTGATTAAAGAGCTGTATGTTTCTTTATTCCTTACTTGCAGTGGAATTAAAATTGCTCATGGAATTAAAGCTTCTAAAGTTGAGTTTCCTTCTTCTAACTAATTTCTATCTGATTTTCTTTTCAGATCTTGTCTCTTCAATTAGAGAAATAATTTAATGAGGTAAGCAACAAAGATAGAAGCATTTCCGATGCTAGATATTTCTCCATCTTCCAAATTTCATGGGTCTCATCCAACCCCCACCATCCTCATGATTATTTTCTTTTCCCATTTGCCAAGCAATATCACCTCTGGTTTGGTTCACTCCCAATCTTTTGACAGTGGTCCCCAGAAGCTTTGATTTCCCTCTTTGTCAAGCAGAATATTGCCCATGGAGGCACAGGATTCCTTAGATAAAGTGTGTACCAATTACCTAAATATTAGACTAATTTTCAAATCTTTATCTCTTATTATAGAATATATTTTCTCCCAAAGAAAAGATCAAATATGAGATATCTCCTACTGTGCTTTCATTGGGTTGAGACCTCCTCCTTTTCCTTTTTCTTTTCCTTCCTTGGATCATCTATTCCATTCTTCTTAGTCCCTTTCTTATTAAAGATTTTGCAAGCTTTTTTTCCCTCTGTTATTTGCCCATGGACTTAAAGTATAATACACATTCCTCTCTATCTTCCACCTCTATTATCCTCTTTTAAACACTCTCCATTTTGGATTGAGTTGCCATTCATTCAACATATTGAGTTCAAACCTGAACTGAGGATTTGTACTAGGCCATAAAGAAACAAAAACAAGCTAAAGCAATATTAGACTCCACAAAGAATGCTTCAGATTCAGCTTCAAGTCTGGTAAGAGGTCTGCACCCAAGTGGGCATGCAGCTCAGGTCAAAGAAGATAATGCAAAGCTGACATTCTGAACATATAAAGCCTTCTACCTAAACAAGAGAGACTGGTTGGCAATTAGTAGCAGTATATTGGAACTCAATTAGAGTTAAGTAAATAATTATGTCATTCAGACTCAAACCTGGACTATTAACACAAAAAAGGCTACAATAACTTTAACCTAGATTGGACAATTGATTAGCATTGAAAGTTTTCAGTTCCCTGTCTTGAACCTGCCCTGAGAATTTTCAAGAAAGTAGCACTCAATAACTGGATAAATATTTAGTACTAGTTTCAAAATAAGAACCAAAAAAATTGTCCTGCGATTTCCTCCAGAGCTATGTTAATGTTGGTTTCCAAAACAAAAATCGAATTCAGGAAGTAAGCCTGCAAAAGTTGAATAAAAAAAAGACCATTAACTAGGAGATATGGTAGCAAAGATGATCAAGGTACAAAAGCTGAAGAAAAAGAAAATTAGTCCAAAATACCTATAAGCAAAGCATTAATGAAAAACACAGCTGTAAGATTAATTAGAATTCAAAGAAGAAATGATATAATATCTTCTTTTTTAAAAACATGCACATTATATTATTAAGGAAATAGAAGTTTAAAAGTAAGGATATGAAAAAGAAATGAGAGATATGGAGTAAAGACAGGGGGAAAAAATGGACAATAAAAGGACAAAACCTTAATCAAGTAACACTCCTTGAAAATTTAGAATGGGCAAAACAAAAGTTAATGACCATTAGATGTCAAGAAATGGATAGGCAATTTTTAAAGAGCCATTGTCTATAGTATTTTTTAATGAAACAAAGAGGATGGGGGAAAACAGAAAAAAAAGGCAAGCAATACATCAAAATAATATCAAAATGTTGAATACCAGATCCTCTTATTCTCTACTATCTCCCAAAAATCTGTCCAAGCTCATGTTCATTGTTTCAGTTACACTATCTATCTCATCTTCTGATGTCTCCTCCTTTTGTCTTCAATCATTCCCAATATCATGGTTTTTTCCCATTAGTTCTCTCTTCTCATTATGTGGTTAAAGTATTTTAGTTTCAGATGCAGTATCTATCCTTGCAAATAATAATCTGAATTAAGTATTCACTGATTTCTCTCTATGCTATCTAAAAGATTCTCAAAATTCTTCTCCAGCACCACAATTTGAAAGTGTCACATCTATGGTGCTCACTGTTTTTTATACTCTAACTCTCACAGTCATACATTACTATTGGAAAAACCATACATAGCTTTATATCTCAAAATGTTCTCTCTCTTGTTTATATGTAAATTCTCATTTCCATGTTATTTATGGATATCCATAATATTTCAATGTTCTTCAAATTTTCTTGTAATATTTCTTTTATATCTGTCATGTATTTATTTTGACATTATTTTGGTAAATGGTATATTGATTTACAGCTAATTTTTGTCATATTGCTTACCACCTTTTTTCCTATTTTTGCCAACTCCTTAAATTTTTTTTTTTTACCAACTAATGTATTCTTATCTACAAAATTTAAGACTTTACACTTGTCAAACATGGGGTTATTATAGTCATTTACTGCTGTAAATTGAATGTCTACTCTGTTCCACTGATCTTTTCTTTTCCTTAGGCAGTACCAGATAGTTATAACAATAACTATTATTATTACTATATTATTTTATAATATAGGTTAAGATCTGTTACTGCTAAACTTTCTTTACATTTTAAAAAAAAGATTCCTTTAGTATATTTTGTCCTTTCAGATGAATTTAGTTATTACTTTTCTAACTCAATAAAATAATATTTTTGGTAATTTTGGTGATTTAATTGGGATGACACTGAATAATACCATTAGGTAAAATTATCATTTTTATTATATTGGCTCTTCCTATCGATTAATAATTAATATTTCTCCAAATTTTTGTCTGACTTTTTTTGACTATTTACATAATTTTCCTCATGTAGACTTGCATTAAATAATGACCAAAATGAGCATAACTAATAGAATGTTGTGTACATTAGCAGCAATATTGTTTTAAGAAAAACTTTGAGCAAGGAAGTCATTTTGACTGCTATAAATACTTAGCTTACTTACAAACAATCTATGAAGGAAGATGATATCTGTATTGAAAGAACTGATAAATAGAAATATGTATAGACTGGATTTACATACATATATATGTGTTTATGTATATTATATACATACATATGTAAGTGGGCATACACACATGAACAAACATTTGTGTCTAACAACAGCTGTTTCTGGGGAGAGAAGAAAAAAACAGGGGGAAAGAAAGTTACATGATGAATTCCTTATATATTTTTAAAAAATAGCAAGCTGTATGTAACAAATTGCAATTTCTTGTTCTGTCATCTTTTTTTTGCTATTCTACTGTGTTATGGAAATGCTTCTTCTATGTCTTAAGTTCAGAATAAAAAAATAGCTTTGACTATATGCACTTTTGTTAGCAAGGTGACATCTCTCCTTTTAGTATACTGTTCAGATTATCCACAGCTTCCCTTCAAGGATGCAAACATCTTTTAATTACATCACTGCAAGTCACCATCAGCAGTGATCTTTGAATCCAGTAATCTAACACTGTTTCCATTTATTTTCCCTCTATTTGCCAACTTTTACACTCTCCCCTTTTTCACTCATTAAGAGATTTCTTAATTCTTCTCAGTTTTCCACTACCAGAGTGATATTTTCTACATGCCTGGGATTGTTGATATTTCTCGTGACAACTTTCTTTTTTTTTATTTGACCAGTCTGGTATTTCTCAAGGTATATGCTGCATATAATTTAATTAAATAAGGTGACAATATACAGTCTTGTAATATGACAATATACAGGTTTTTTAAGACCTCTAGTCTTAAAATGATCAGCTGTTGTGCATACCCTTTCATTTACCAATATCACTTCAAGGTCTGCAATCCCAAAAAGATCATAAAAATTGAAAAAAGGATCCACAATATATAAAATTTTTATAGCAACTCTTTTTGTGGTGGACAAGATTTGGGAATTGAGGAGATATCTATCAATTGGGGAATGGTTAAACAAATTATGGTATATGAATGTGGTGGAATACTACTATTCCATAAGAAATGATCAACAAGCAGGCTTCAGAAAACCTGGAAAGACTTGCATGAATTGATGCTGAGTGAAGTGAACAGAACCACGAAAATATTGGAACTGGAGGTCAGAATGCAGATTCAATCATATTATTTTCACCTTGTTTTGTTCATTTGTTTCTCCTTTCTCATGTTGCCACCTCTTTGGTCCTAACTTTTCTTTATACCATGACTAATGTGGCAATATGTATAATATGATTGTACATGTATAGCCTATATCAGATTGCTTACCATCTTTGGAAGGAAAAGGGAAAGGAGGGCAAGACATTTTTAAACTTAAAATTTTATAAAAGTGAATGTTGAAAACTAAAACTAAATTAATGAGCAAGTAAATATTTAAAAAATAAAAATAGAACATTTGTTCCATGTTTGGTTCTAACAGTTGCTTCTTGACCCACATACAGGTTATTCAAAAAGCAGGATGATCTGGTACTCTTGTCTCATTTTATTGTGATCCACAGTCAATGGTTCTAATGTAGTCAATGAAGTAGAAGTAGAAGATTTTGCTTTGTTTTGTTTATAGAATTCCCTTACTTTCTCTATAGCCCAATGAGTGTCAACAGTTTGTTCCCTAGTTCCTCTAACTCTTCAAAAAGCAATACATACTTCTGGTACTTCTTGGTTTACATATTGATGAAACTTATCTTGCAGAATCATAAATATAAACTTGATGGCATGTTAAATGACTGCAATTGTCAATAAATTCAATATTGAATTTTCCATTATTGTGCTCCTTTAATGACTTGGTCCCAAAAATTTCATAGTGCTTGCAGCAGTCCCAATCTGATCACTCACAAACATTAAAATCCCATTTTTCCCTTTTTTTACATTTATTTATTTTTCTCGGTTACTTGTAAACCAAAGTTGTTACCATTCATTTTTAAAGGTCTGAGTCCCAAATCCTCTCCCTCCATTACTCCCTTAACTTCACCATCCTTAAGAAAGAAAGCAATTCGATATAGGTTACATATGTTCAGGCAGGCAAAATATTTCCAGATTAGCCACATTGTAAAAGAAAATAAACTTCCCTCCCATCCCTTGCCACCAAGAATTTTAAAGAAGGTTTTAAAACAAAATATGTTTCCATTTGCATTCAAACTTCACTATTAGCCTCTGAAGGTGGATAGCATTTTTCATCATAATTCCTCCAGAATCATTGCATTCCTGATAGTGGCTAAGTCATTCATTGATCATTATATAATTACAGTATTGCTATTACTGTGTACAATGTCATCTTGTTTCCGCTTATTTTACTTTGCATCAGTTCATGTAGGTTTTCCCAAGAGTTTTTGTTTCTTTTTTGTTTCTTATTTTCATTTTTTTGCTTTGTTTTTTTTTTCTGAAAACATTTTGCTTGTCATTTTTTAAAACACAATAATATTCCATACAAACCACACTTGTTTAGCTATTCCCCAGTTGGTGGGCATCCCTTCAACTTTCTATTCTTTGACAACTCAAAAAGGGTGGTTTAATTTTTTTTTCCTGTATAAAGATTCTTTTCTTTGGAAGGGGACTGGTGTACAGACATAATACTGGTATTGATGGATCAAAGCATATGCACAGTTTTATAGCCCTTTGGGTCTACTTTCAAATTCCTCTTCAAAATGGTTGTATCAATTCATTACTCCAGCAATGCATTCTTGTCACTATTTTTCTTTCTAGCTGCTTGCAATATTTTCTCCTTGACCTGGGAATTCTGGAATTTGGCCACAATGTTTCTAGGAGTTTCTCTTTTTGGATCTCTTTCAGGAGGTGATTGGTGGATTCCTTGAATACTTATTTTGGCCTCTAGTTCTAGAATATCAGGGCAGTTTTCCTTGATAATTTCATGAAAGATGATGTCTAGGCTCTTTTTTTGATCATAGCTTTCAGGTAGTCACATAATTTTTAAATTGTCTCTCCTGGATCTATTTTCCAGGCCATTTGTTTTTCCAATGAGATATTTCACATTATCTTCCATTTTTTTTTCATTCTTTTGTCTTGGTTTTGTGATTTCTTGGTTTCTCAGAAAGTCATTAGCCTCCATCTGTTCCATTCTAATTTTGAGAGAACTATTTTCTTCAATGAGTTTTTGAACCTCTTTTTCCATTTGGATAATTCTGCTTTTAAAAGCATTTTTCTCCTCATTGACATCTTGAACCTCTTTTGCCAATTGAGTGAGGCTATTTTTCAAGGTGTTATTTTCTTCAGCACTTTTTTGGGTCTCCTTTAAAGATATTGATCCATTTTTCATGCTTTTCTTGCATCTCTCTCATTTCTCTTCCCAGTTTTTCCTCCACCTGTCTAACTTGATTTTCAAAATCCTTTTTGAGCTCTTCCATGGCCTGAGCCCATTGGATATCTATTTCAGATGTTTGGAATACAGAGGCTTTGACTTTTATGTCTTTCCCTGATGGAAAGCATTGTTCTTCCTCATCTGAAAGGAAAGGAGGAAACAACTTTTCACCAAGAAAGTAATCTTCTATGGTCTTACTTTTTTTACCTTTTCTGGGCATTTTCCCAGCCAGTTACTTGAGTTCTGAAATTCTTTTCCACCCCCGCCTCACCTCCAGATCCACCTAGTGCTTGGGGTCTGAGATTCAAATGCTGCTCCCCAGCCTCAGGGCTTTCAACAGCAGGCCTGGCTGCTATTCAGTGTGAGATTAAGTTCAGGTTCTCAGGTGGGGGCAGGGCCGCCTTCCAGGCTCAGTTTCCTCAGGGGGTTTATGCAGAGACCTTCAGTAATGGACCCAAGCTCCTGCTCGCTCTGGGAGCCCCTAGCCACAGCTGCCTCTGCTGCTGCCTCCCAAGGGGGCCTGAGTTACAGAGACACCCTGCTCCCCTCTCGGCCAGCCAGATTGGGTCTCTCACTGACCTGTAACACCTGTGGGTGGAAGGACCTTCGCAGCCACCTCAGATTCTGTCCCTGAAGCCTACTTGGATCTGCTCCTCTCAGGGTCACATGGCCAGGGCAGGGCTGGGCTCCGCTCCGGGTCTGGTGCATGATGGACCTTTGAGATTGGTTTTTCAGGGCTCTCTGGAACAGAAATTTCCTCCACTCTGTTGCCATGCAGCTTCCAATGCTCCAGAATTTGTTGGGAGTTCCTTTTACAGGTAATTTATGGGCTGTGGGTTCAGAGCCAACATATGTGAATCTTTCTACTCCACCATCTTGGCTACTCCCCCCCCCCCCTATTTTTCTACACCTCCTCCAATGTTTATCATTTCCCATTCATGACATTTTATTCATTCTAATAAGTATGAGGTAGTGTCTCAGAGCTGTTTTAACTGGTATTTCTCTCTCAATAGTTATTTGGAGTATTTTTTCATATAATTATAGGTAATTTGGATCTATTTTTCTGAAAACTTCCTATTCATATTATTTGACCAAGTATCATCTAGGGAATAACTTGTATTCTTGTACATTTGACTTAGTTGTCTAAATATTGGAGAAATGAGACCTTTATCAAAGAAACTTGCTGTAAAATATTTTCCAAGTTTTCTGCTTCCTTTCTAATCTTGGCTGTATTGGTTTTGTTTTTGTAAAAACATTTAAATTCTCACCAAAAAAATTACCCATTTTATATCCTGCAAAGCACTCTATCTCTTATTTCATTAAAAAGTCTTCCATTGTCTACGAATCTTACAGGTAAAATATTTCATGTTTCCTTAACTTGTTTATGATATCACCTTTTTTTTCTGAATCATATACCCATTTTGACCTCATCTCAGTATATAGTGTGAAATGTTGGACTGCATCTAGTCTCTGCCCTGCTTTCTAGTTTTCCTAGTAATTTCTGTCAAACATAATTCTTAGCCCTAAAATCTTGGATCATTGTGTTTGTCAAGCATTAGATTACTATGATAGTTTACTGTTGTGTTTTGGGTACCTGATCTATTTCATAGACTTACCATTCTGTTTCCTAGCTAGTACAAAATTGATTCCATTAAAAAATTTTTCCAGTATAATTTGAAATCTAGTACTGCTAGCCTATTGTCCTTCACATTTGTTTTTCATTGTTTCCCTTGCAATTCCTGACTTTTTGTTCTTCCAGATGAATTTTGTTATTATTATTTCTAGTTTCATAAAAAGAATTTTTGATTATTTGCTGTGACACTAAATAAGAAAATTAATTTAAGTAAAATTATCATTTTTGTCATATTGGCTTGATCTATCTATGAACAATTAATATATCTCAGATTGTTTCCATCTGATTTTGTGAGATAATTATTTTATAATTAAATTATAATTCTGGATTTGTCTTGTTAGGCAGACTTCCAAGTAATTTGTATTTTCTGAAGTTATTTTAAATTGAATTTCTCTTTCTATCTCATCCTGTTGGTTTTGTTAATAGTATATAAAAATGCTAATGATGTGTTTGGGTTTATTTAATACCCTTCAATTTTGTTGATATTATTATTTATTTCAATTATTTTTTTTAGTTGATTCTCTAGGGTTCTCAAAATATATCAACATGTTATCTACAAAGTGATAGATTTCTTTATTACCTTGTCTAATTCATTAATCTTTTTTTTTTCTTTTACTGCTACAGCTAGGATTTCTTCAACATTGTTGAGTATTAGTGGCAATGATTGACATCCTTGGTTCTCTCCTGATTTTATTGGAAAGATATGTAGTTTATTTCCATTACAGATAATGTTTGTTAATGGTTTTGGATAAATACTAGTTATCAACTTGAGAAAAGATTCATTTATTCCTATGTCATTTAGAGTTTTTAATAGGATTGAGTGTTGCATTTTGTCAAAAAGCTTTTTCTGCATCTATTGAGGGAGTGTATGATTTTTGTTGTTTTTATTACTTATTGGGTCAATTATACTGATAGTTTTCCTAATATTGAACATGTCCCCCTTATATTTGGTATATATTTCCCTTGTCATAATGTATGATCACTTGGATTTATTGCTGTAATCTATTTGGTAGATTTTTTTTTTAATTCATATTCATTCGAAAATTGATCTATAGTTTTCTTTCTCTGTTTAGTTTTCCTCTTTCTGGTTTGGGTATCAGCACCATATCTGTGTCATAAAAGGAATTACACATGACTCTCTTTGCCACTTTTTTCCACATAGTTTATATAGTGTTGGAATTAATTGTACTTTAAATATTTGGTAGAATCCACTTGTAAATCCATCATCCCCATTATGGGGATTTGAGGTGCTGTTTTAGAGTTTCTTGCAGGGGAATTTGACTGAGTGATTTTCTAGTCCACCATCTTGAATTGACCCTTCAAAAATCCCATTTTTCCAAAAACAAAAATTATGTTTTTGATGTCCCCTAATTGCAAATAATAGAACATTCCGATCTCAGGTGTTCTTCCCTGAAATGGTAATAGCTAACAAAATAAAGATAAAGGAAGGTGACAAGACATTGCAACTTAAAGGTGACATTTGAATGAATTATGTTGTAAGATCAAAGAATAACTGAATGACACCCAGATCACATCATCTGTCTCCATGAAATATTCTGATTTCTGAGTAACTGCAAACTCGTCCGAATCAGGATATCTAGTATTTCCCAGTCCATACTACACATATCATCTAGCCATCCACTATAAATAACAAGCTTCTTGTCACTATCTTGCTGTATATCCAGTTTCTATCCTCTGGCTTTTACTCTCTGAATCATTGTCAAGTCAGTGTTACCATTTCTATTTAAAGGGCTTGGCAATCAGTTGTCCTTTACCTCCACTCATAATTCCTTTGCATACCCATACCAAAACACCCTTCACTAATCATTATTTTCAAATATTAGAATAAAGTTTCCTTAAAGATAGGTTATATCTTTATATTAATATTTCTAGTGTCTAGTACAGTCTTAAGAGCACAGTACACAAAAAAATTAATATTTGGTTGTTATAGTTCACTCACTCATCCAGCCACCCACCCATTTTTCTAATTGATATGAGGATTTTAGAGATTAACTTGGAAAAGAATCTCTGGGGAGCAGAAGATAATCTCTAATAGATAAGAGAGCACACACTTTGCTAAGATTCCCAGACACAATATTGTATGAAAATGAACTTCTGAATCCTTTCTGGAAGATAATAAATATGAATGAAAAGTTAAAGACAAAACTAGTGCCATAATCTTCATATTTCTATTGCTTTAGAAAGTATATTGAACACAACAAATGGTTCTTTTGTTATGAATGGATTGAGGAGGGAAAGCCACAAGGAGAAGGAAAATAAAAGATTTTGATAGTAATTTAGGCCTTCTGTTTAATGACTGACTCGGCTATATTTCTTCATGTAAAAAAGTTATGGGTTTTTTTTGTCCTGCTGGCAATGCCATGCACCTTAAGAGGGACAAACACAGCCTTTGCAAAATGGTAGTATCATATCACTAAGAGATATACAAAGAATACATTTTCAAAAATGGTCATGAGCAGTAATGTTGCAAAACATTCTGCTTACTCACTCAAAAAGAGGATTTTATTTTTTTGATTAATTTATTTTTAGTTTTCAACATTCACTTCCACAAGATTTTGAGTTTCTAATTTTTCCCCATCTCTCTGCTCTTTCCACCCCAAGACATCACACATTCCAATTACCCTTTCCCCCAATTTGCCCTCCCTTTCTATCACACCTCTCCAATCTCTCATCTCCTTCCCCAACATTTTTCCATAGGGCAAGACAGATTTGTATGCCCCATTGGTGTATGCCTTAACACCCAAATACTTGTAAAAACATTTAACATTTGTCAATAAAATCTTGAGTTTTAACTTGTCTCCATTCCTCCCTTCCCATGCATCCCCACTGAGAAGGCAAGCAATTTGCTATAGGTTATACATGTGTAGTCATGCAAAATACCTCCGCTATAGTCATGTTGTGAAAGACTACCTATATTTCCCTCTATCCTCTTCTGCCATGCATTTCTTCTACTCTCTCTCCTGACCCTGTCCCTCCTCAAAAGTGTTTACCAATAATTACCCCTCTCCTCCCATTTGCCTTCTCTTCTATCATTCCCCCAACCCACCACCTATCTCCTTTTCCCCTACTTTCCTGTAGTGTAAGATAGATTTTCATATCAAATTGACTGTGCATGTTATTCCCTCCTTATGCCAAATCTGATGAGAGTAAGATTCACTCTTTCCCTCTCACTTTCCCCCTCTTACCTTCCATTGCAAATACTTTTCCTTGATGCTTTTATGTGAGAGATAATTTGCCACATTCCATTTCTCCCTTTCTCCACCCAATATATTCTTCTCTCAACCTTTAATTTTATTTTTTTAGATGACATCCCCTAATATTCAACTCATCCTATTCCCTCTCTCTACATGTAAATAATCTGTCCAAGTAACCTAATACTGATCAAAGTCTCAAGAGTTACAAATATTATCTTTCAAATTTAATGAGTTTCTTAAGGCTTCTCTTTCCTGTTTAACTTTTCATGCTTCTCTTGATTGTTGTGTTTGAGAGTCAAATTTTCTATTCACCTCTGGTCTTTCCATCAAGAATGCTTGAAAGTACTCTACTTCATTGAATTACAATTTTTCCATGTGAAACATTGTACTCAGTTTTGCTGGGTAGGTGATTCTTGGTTTTAATCCTAGCTCTTTTGACCTCTGGAATATCTTATTCCAAGTCCTGTGATACTTTAATATGGAATAGGTTAGATCTTGTGTTATCCTGATTGTTTCCACAATACCCAGGTTGTTTCATTCTCACTGCTTGCGATATTTTCTCCTTGACCTAGGAGCTCTGGAATTTGGCTACAATATTCTTAGAAGTTTTCCTTTTGGGATCACTTTCAGGAGTGGATTCTTTCAATATCTACTTTACTCTCTGGTTCAAGAATATCAGGACAGTTTTCCTTAATAATTCCTTGAAAGATGATATCTGGACTCTATTTTTGATCATGGTTTTCAGGTAGTCCAATAATTTTTAAATTGTCTCTCCTAGATCTGTTTTCCAGATCAGTTGTTTCTCCAATGAGATATTTCACAAAGTCTGCTATTTTTCATTCCTTTGGTTTTGTTTTATAATTTCTTGATTTTTCATAAAGTCATTAGCTTCCATCTGCTCCAATCTAATCTTTAGGGAATTATTTTCTTCAGTGAGCATTTGAACTTCCTTTTCCATCTGACCAATTCTGCTTTTTAAGGCATTCTTTTTGTCACTGACTTTTTAAATCTCTTTTGCCATTTGTATTAGTCTATTTTTAAGGTGTTATTTTCTCCAGCATTTTGAGGGATCTCATTTAACAAGCTATTGACATGTTTTTCATGATTTTCTTGTATTACTCTCATTTCTCTTTCGAATTTTTGCTCTACTTCTCTTACTTGAGTTTCAAAATCCTTTTTGAGCTCTCCCATGGCCTGAGACCAATTCATATTGTTCTTGGAGGCTTTGGGTGGAGGAGGCTAGACTTTGTTGTCTTCTCCTTTTTGTATATTTTGGTCTTCCTTGTCACTAAAGTAAGAGTCTGTAGTCTGATTCTTTTTCTGGTTTTTGCTCATTTCCCCAGCCATTTACTTGACTTGTGAGCTCTTTGTCAAGGTAACTCTCCGCTTCCGGTTGGGATGGTGGGTGTACTCTCAGCTCTTCAATCCCCCCCATCTGTGAACCTAGAGCTCCAGAAACAGTTGGTGCTGCTGTCCCTGGTGCTGTTGTCACTGCCTCAGGCTTCTTTACTCCTTCTGCTCCCCTCGGCCTGGATTTGGACCATGCAAATCTCTCACATAGGTGAGACAGGTTTTTTCCACTGATCTTCCAATTTGTCCTCAGCATTTTGATGTTATAAAGTCTGGAAACAAACACAGGTGTCAGAGATTCAACTCCCCAAATTCTGTTCAGTTGCAATTGGTGCAGGCATGGCCCCTGTTGGACTGTACTCTGCTCTCAGCATGGCTTGATAGATGCTTCCCATTAACCTTCCAAGCTGTCTTGAGCTGGAGATTTGTTTCACTCTGTGAAATTTGATTCATTCTGTGGATCTTGAAGTTCCAGAATTTGTTGGGAATCATTTTTATTTGACTGGGCTTGTGGGGAGAGTTCTAGCAAGTCTCTGTTTCTACTCTGCCATCTTGGTTCCACCTTCCAATAATTTATTGAAGAAAAATGCAAGAACAGGTACTTTTTAAATATGAAATTACTGTGCTTTTGCTTTACATCCTTCACAACAATCTAATCAAGTGGGGAATATATTTTTATATGCTATTCCCAAGGCCTGGAATGTTCTCTCTCCTCATCTTTAGTTCACTGTTTTCATGGTTTCTTTCAAGTCTCTCTCAAGTTCAAAGTCCAAGAATCTTTTCCTGGTTTCCCTCCCTTTGATATTGTCTGTATTTCATTCTGCTTCCTTTTCATTTGAACAAAATTGATTGCATATTTTCAATTTTATTAAATGGTGAGCTTCTTGAAGACTGAAACCATTTTTTTTCTCCATAGTTTAGCAAATTGCCTTGCTCATAGTATGGACAGTAAATGACTACTGCCTAATTAGAATCTTGCTTTTCATACAAAAGCCCGTTTAAACAACACAGAAAAAAATAGAAAAAGAACAACACTAAGAGAAATAAAAAAAAAATCATCCTCAAAATGACACCAAAAGTCTTACAATAAAGTTTTCTTTGTCCTTTCTTTTCTTCAGTAAGTCTGCTTTCCTCCATGACCTCAGTAATAGAACCAGTAACCCAGCAGAGCCCCTGATCTCAATGCAGCGTTTAAATGTTTTCGCTTTGCACTGGATGGGCAGGAATTTTTCATTTCATACACCATTTACAGCAAGCAGCAGTGATTTCACAGAAGTCACTAGGCTTTGAAAAGGTAATGATAAAGAAAAACATTTGTTTTTGTTGTCTTGGAAAAGTACTTGCGTGTTTAACGGTAGGCATATTGGTTGCAGTAGGCTGAAAGAACTGCTGAAAGATTTTTTTTTCCCCTCTTCACCCTTTGTTGAAAGCAGACATGTCTGATGCTAGGAAATATTTTTAAATGTATGATTAAAAAAATTGTAAAGAGTGATTATGATGAATATTTTAAATCATAACTGGCTAAGATAACTAATTTTTAATAAATTTATTCATATAGTTTAATTGTCATTATTAAGAATTATTTTCTGTCTTTAGGGATAGTTAAATTTTGGAAGAGAGAGAGAGACAGAGAGAAAGAGAGAGAGAGAGAGAGAGAGAGAGATCTTACTCTTGTAGTGTTGACTATATATTTAAAAGAGAACAGTTTTGCCTTTTGTCTCTTTATGGATTTCATACACATAAAAATTGTCAGGAGATGCCAACACAGATAAAGAAAGAAATGAACAACCAAATTCCATTTTTTTAAAAAGATATGTACAGAATATTGAAGCAAGAGCATCCAACAGAGGTAACTATAAAAACATGGCAAAGTAATAAGTGACATACCTCAAAAGTATGGGAATAGAGAGGGGAACCGAGGGTAATAGTTCTTTTTATACCTTCATGAGGAAAGAAACAAAGAATGTTTGTGACCACTATTTAGGTTGGATAGAGTCATCATTGACAACCATGTAAAGAAGGAGTAATTTACTCCTTACATAAATTTTCTATCAAGAAGAGTGAACTTTGCACTGGCAATGACAGAACAAAAAAGGCAGAGAGTTGATGGCTCAATAAGAAAATTAGCATTAGCAGAGCAGCAAGCTTGTCCTCATGAATGTCACTTGACCCAGACTAAATGTAGTCTGAACTGATGAATGAAGTGGAAGAGGTGATTGCTGAGCTACTACCGTCAATGGTATTTACAAGACCAAGGAAAAAGAAAAAAAATAGTTGGTCTGAGAAAACCAAATAAGGAGAGCAGGAGGAAGAAGTGGAGGAAGAGGAAAAGTAGGAAGAGAAGAAGGAAGAAAAGAAAGAAGAATAAGAAGAAAAATGATAAGAAGAACAAGAAAGAGAACAAGAATGAGGAAAACAAGAACAAAAAAAAACCCTGAGATAATTATGATAATGATGGTGTTAGTGGTTGTGACCATAGATCCATTAATCTACTGACAAATTTGGCGTCAATTCTTGGGAAAATACACGCATAATCAATGACATAATTAGTGAATACCAAGAAAAGAAAATAAGGAATTATGAAGAACCAGTATGACTAAATAAAATATAGTTTGGGCCAGAATAAGCTCATTTCCCTCATTTTTAGTTTTGGACACAGCTAATAAATCAATTCATCACAAGAATGTTCTAGATAATGTTTGTCAATATTTTAGCAGAGTGTTTGATGAATTATTACATACTTACTCTTTTTATAGAGAAGATAGAGAGATATGGATTAGATGATAATAAGATTTGACTAGTTGAATTTGGCAGTAGACAAGTGGTTAGACTCAAAGAATTGTTTTGTTTTGAATTCTCTGAATGTAGCAGGAAGTCTCCAATAGAGGGTCCTAGATATGTGATTTTTTTCCCCAATGGCTTATATAAAAGCATAGAGGAAAGACTTATCAAGGTTTCAAATGACATAAAGTTTTGAGGGTTACCTAACACACTAGAGATCTTTGAAAAATCACAGACTGGAACACTGGATAAAAACTAATGGGAGGAAATCCAACTGAAATAAATGTAAGGTCATTCATTTGTGTCTTTAAATATATATATGTATATGAACATATATATATATATATACATACATACACATACACCCACATATACACACACACATACTTTGAAGGAAAAAATTTGAAGAAGCATTGGAGTTTCAATGAAATTTAAGCTTAAATATGAGCTAGCATTATGACATGGATGCCAAAAGCTGGTGTTATCTTGGGTTGCATTGAGAGACATCTTCCAGGAAGAAGATGATCCCTCTGTATATGTATATGTATATGTATATGTATATGTATATATGAGCTCTAGCAAGACGACATATAGAAATACGTGTCAAGATCCGGGTATCGGTTCAAGAGAGATATTTAATAGTTGGAGAATAGCCACAAAATGGAACCAGTATGATGAAGAGTCTTAAGCCCATTCACCTAAGAGTAGTTAAAGGAACCAAGGATGTTTAATCCAAAGAAGGGCAAGTTTAGGGGGAAAAATACATGATGGCTGTCCTTAAGTATTTGGAGGGAAACTGCACGACAGCAGAATTTGATTCATTTTCTTTGAACCCAAGAAGCAAAACCAGGAGCAATGGGTAGAAGCTGCAAAGAAATACATTTAGATTTGATGTTAAGAAAGAAAAAAAAAATCAAAAGTAATATAAGAGCTTCCTAACAAATGTAACTACCTCAAATTGTAATGGTTATCTCTGAATATGATGGACTTTTCTCCACTGCAGATCTTTAAGTGAAGTTAAGTTAGCTTAGTATGTCATAATGAGTATTCTATTTAGATATAGATTTGATCATATGGCAACCGAAAAACCTTCTATTTCTAAATTTGGCAACTGATGTTGTCAATTGTTTGTTCAACAGGAGACAGAAAATAATATTAAAGTACATTTCCTGGTAGAGTTAGTCACTATCATCATTCTCCCCAAACTTCCTAAATGTGATTTCTTATTTTACTTAGAGTGCTTAACAACCCAGTGGCTGTTCATTCCCCATGTTTTTCTTTACCACCAACAACATTTTTATCAATGTTGAGAATATTGTATCTATTTTATTTATCAGTTATCTATCAATTCAATGTCAGTGTAAGGGTTTGTGGCCACACTTACAGAATGTGACTCAATTTGGTGTGGCATCTATAACTCAGAATTGGGGACCATATTAATAAGGAAACTGCAACTGAGCAGAAGAAATGGACGAAGAGCTGACCAGAATTGATAAATTTTGGGCAAATCTTATTTAAATCAGTTCAATTAAAATTATTAAGTCTCTACTCTGTTCAAGGACCAATGTTAAGCTCTTGGAACATAAAGGTATACTTTCATTTATTTTTTTTATTTTAATGAAATTTTACATTTCTCTGCTTAAGGAGTCCCTGTCCTACTAAAAGCGAAAGCACAAGTAAGTAAATATCAAGCACACTTGAAGTTTTAAAAAGCACTTTCAAGAAGGGGAAAGCATTAAGGACCAAGGGGAGGGGACAAGGAAAGTCTCTTTTAAGAAGCTGCACCTAAGTTGTCTTTAAAGGTAACTACAGATTCTGAGACACTAGCTTTGGTTTAGGCTGAGGTAGTTCCTATTCGTAAGAACACAGTCAAATATTTCATATGTGTGTACATACATACATGTGCATGATATGTTCATGTGACTCACACATGTTGGTGTGTATATATATATATGTTTGAACATATCACTATATGTTGGGATATATAGTATAGTATATATAATATAAAATAAAGTACATAGAATATACACACACACACACACACATATATATATATATATGTATGTATCTATGCACATGCTGTTTTGGAAGTAGCCAAGTCTCTAAATCATCACTGAATTAATTGTTTGAAAGTATGCTTTGGGATGTGTCCTTGTTCCATTTTGATATTTTGGCCATCTTAAAGATTGAACATTGAATGCTTGATCAATTGCCAAGTGGTCAATCCAATTCAGTAGTTAATACAGCTTAGCAATATAACCAATTGCTCAGCAATAAGTCTAAATTAACCTTAAAAATGTCATGGCGGTACACCTGTCTGTCACAGAAATATGTTTCATAGAAATGAATATTTGTGACAAGTTATTTTTTCTTCATATGTAGTATATTATGTTATATATCCTAAAGTTGGAAATATAAGAAAATATTTTTTATGACAGCTGTTCAGTAAGGATTCAAATATTTATTAAGTGTTTACTATGTCTGAAACACTCTTTTAAGTAATAGGGAAACAAAGAAAAAAATTAAAACAAAAAAGCAAAGCAAAAAAAGCCTAGCTCCTGTCCTGAAGGAATTATATTCCACTAGTAGCATACATTCTGATGGGAAATATCTAACTTATTCAAGGCACATAAAAAGAAAGGTCTCTATATAATGTCAAGTGATTTCAGTATCACTACTTCTAGGAAAAAGGAAATTTGAATAGAAATTTGGGGTTTGATTCACTTTACTCAAACTAAAAACCAAATTACAAGACATTATTATTAAATGACATTAAAAGGGAAACAAACAAAATTGCCATAATCCAGAAATCCTGGGCATAGGAGTGGCAATTCATTTTGATTCAGTATACAGTACTTCAAAGACCAGTCTTAGATTAATTGACCTAGTGCCAAATGCTATTTTCCTTGCCACAGGCCTTAGTTGAGATACATAAGGATCTTAAAATCCATTTTCTCTGTTTTTTTAGTATCATTTTTCAGACTGCTTTTAATTGTAATAAGAGTAACCTTTTTCTATTTCATCATCAAATGACAAATGTATCCTAAAAATAAAAATGATATTTCTCAAATGTCTAATTAGGTGTTGAAGCATCTCAGATTGGGCTAAGTGCTTAGGTGGAAGCTTTTTCTATAATGAAAAGAAAGAAGGTGCAAATGGAGCTAAAGTCAAGAGTACAGAGGGGAAATGCCAAGGCAGAGGAAATCACTCCTTATAAAATAAAAGGCTTATGCTTTTGCAGAGAAGTCAAGAAGCAAAAAGCTACTGTCTATAAGGGTTTATTGTATCCACTTCTTCTACCTCCTCCCCTCTTTCTTTCCTCTCCTACACCCCTGGAAGGGAAAGACCAGATCATTCAAAGGACATGGAAAGCATGATTTCACCCAACGAAATAATGAGAGGAAATAATTTTCTTTTTACACAAAGAAGTGGAAGGCTGATAGGAGGTATCGTGGATGTATTTTCTGCTAAAGCAGACATGCATCTTTCTCTTCACTGGCCCCTCCTCAAATTCTTCTACTCACATGTTGCTTTAAGAATATGTTGCATGTGCGGTGTGAGAAAGACAAAGGTAAAAAGAATTGGTAGCTCAAATTTCCACTTCCCTTAGGAGAGTGTTCCCTAACAAGAACAGTTTAGCAATGTAATCAATCTAGAGATTCTGAGGACTAGTCTCAGTATAAGCTGAGGTAGGACCTATTCATGGGACCCCACTCAGATGTTTCATCTATGGTAATAATAATTACAACAGCAAAAGACATTCATGCAGAGGTTACTATGAGCCAAGCATGGAGCTAAGTGCTTTACAATCATTGTCTCATTTTCTCCTCACAATAACCCTGGCAGTCAGGTGCAATTATTATCCCCATTTTACAGATAAGGAAACTAAGACAAGCAGAGGTTAAATGACTTGCCCAGGGTAAACCAGTTAATAAGCTCTTGAGATCAGATTTGGTCTTTCTGACTCCAGACCTAACACTCTGTCCTGTATGTCTAATGCACAAGACCATGATAATGGTCAGTATACCATGAAAAGAATAAATTTCCCATTGTCACACAGATATGAAAAATTATATTAAGCTCTGAATTTGTGACTGAAGAATATTTGCTTTCCTGAGAGGATTTTTTTTTGTCATAAACCAGTTAGATTGACAATATCATATTCACTACAATGAAGTGACTTGTTTCAGTTCATAGATGTCATTTGCATGTTTTTTCAATGGATCTGTATTCTCTGCACTGGTGTACATAGCAACTCATCCTCATGCCATCCTATGTCAATTTTGTTTCTACCTTTTCATAAATCCTCCATGAAATATTGAACCAGTATATTGAAACAAGCATTCCTCAGATTATCTTAATATTGTGTGAAGAAGAGTGGAAATCTCAGGCCATCCACCCTTCATTTTGGTTATATGGAAAATCCTTCTTTTCCAGCCATATTTATCTTTGATATATTTTATTCCACCTAAAGTAGGGAATTCATTGTTGGTAGTATATTACAACCTACCCATGGATCTTATTATTATCTATTAGATTGCCTGTAAGTTATTATTTTTTGGCAATCATAGAAATTTATGAATTGTAGCCACCTAAAATCACTGGGAGAACACTGATAAATAAGATACAGTTGTACTTATTATATTTTTGTATCAGAGGCTATATTTTCATGCACATTAAAATAGAAATGTGTCTTTTCCATAGAAATGATCATATAATCCATATTGTCATCCAGATTAGCTGTTAAAAAGTGACTTTTAACAGCATCAAATATTTTGTGATACTTGCTTCATGAAAAATCTTATTTTCAGCAAGTATCATAAATGCCTTCTTGAAAAAAGTCTGCTTTGGCAGTGATTATGTACATCTTAAACTGCTCTTATCATATCTAACAGAATGTTCTAATGTGTGCATAATAAAAATAAGTATTTAAAATGTGGTATATTTTCTGTGGAGCAGCTAGGTGGCATTGTGGATAGAGTGTCGAGCATGAATGCAGGAAGACTCATTTTCCTGAGTTCAAATCTGACCTCAGATATTTGCTAGGTATGTGAGCCTGTGCAAGTCATCTAACCCCTTTTGACTCAGTTGTCTTATCTGTAAAATGAGCTGGAGAAGGAAATATTCAACCACTCCAGTATATTTGCCAAGAAAACCCCAAATACAGTAACAGAGTCAGATACAATTGAAATGACTTAACAAAAACAAATATTTTCTATAGGTAAGTTGTTGGTTTTGGAATTTGTTGATGCTAGAAGAATGGAAAAAGTTTCTGTTTTTTACCATCATAATTTAACAGGAGGGAAGAAAGAGAAAGAAAAAAAACATATATGAGCCATATAAGGTCAAAAGTAGGCACAGGGATATAATTGAAGAACACTAGCTTGAAGTCTGGAAGACATAAGTTCAAATCCTTCCTCTGCCTCCTTTTATCTATGTGACTGAGATAAATCATTTAAAATCGCTGTGTCTCAGCAAACACCATACACTGCATTTATAGGTCTGGAAAAGAAAGAAAAGTGTATCTGGAATCAGAACTGAGCCTGAATCCTGACCCTTCTACTTGTTACCCCTCTGGTCTTGGTATATAACAATCTCTCCAGGACTCAGTTGCATCATCTGTAAAATGAGAGGGTTGTACCAAATTGCTTACAAAATCCCTTCCTGCTCTGAAATCATGATCCTAGGAAGGATCCACTGATATATATATATATATATATATATATATATATATATATATATAATATTACATATAATTATAATATAATACTGTGATATTATATAATATAATATATTATATACAAAATATAATATATAATATAATATGGTGTATGTATACACACACACACACATACACCATACTTAGCATAGTGTTTCACACAAAGATCCTTTTAACATAGGACTCTTGGTTACTTAGATATCCGAAGAGAATAATATTAGTTCTGGAAGAGCTAAGACATTTACAAGTGTTTTTTTTTTTCTTCTTCTTGGAGACAATACAAAGTTCAGATAGAAATCTCACTACCATTTAATTCTTATTTTCTCTATAATTGCATGGGTCACACTAGATATCTTCTGTGGCCTCTTCAGAAGTTGAGATTCAGTGATACAAAATCCCTGCCTTTGGCCATGATCCTAAGCATTGCGCACTAGCTTTGAAATCTGACTGTGGCTTCTCGGTAAATGTCTGCTGAATTAAAAGAAAAAAAGATTATTCTGATACTGCACCTTCATATTATGTACATATTCACAACTTAGTCTTTTACTCCTTTAACAGAGTCATTGAACATGTATTATGGGCAAGGTACATTTGTAAATACTCAGGAGATAACAAAGAGAAATAAGAAATCATCTGTCTCATCAAGTAGTTTACAATTTGGAAGGTGACAAGACATACAGATCTCTGAGACACAAGGCAGCATAATATAAGTGCAAGAGTAAAATATGTTTCGGCATAAATAGAAGAAAAGATGGAATACATTTGGTTTTTCCTATGATTTTTTTTCCACAAGGAGAAAATGAAAAGACTTTCTTCAATGCCAGTCAAATAAAGTATATTTCTTTCACTTTTCTTATTTGTTCCAATGTGATTAAAGCTTAGAAAAATGAAATCTGTGACTTTAGTAAGGTTTATTGTGAGGCTTTCATGACAGTTTCTGATCTTAACAATTATGTCCATGTTAAGTCTCAGTTAATGTACTCCCTGCTCCAAACGTAAACTGTCACTTTACTTTTTTGCCAAAATGTACAATTGGACTCTACATGGTACTTGGACCTTACTTGTTCTTAGTGGAATCATTTATTAATCCCACTGATAGGAAATTATCCTTCAACAAGTGTCATTCAAGGCAGAAGTTGGTCTAGTACCTTTCATTTTTAATTTTCTTGGGTTCAGAATTATGCCTTTTATCTAAAAGGAAAGCTCTCAGAGCAGAAGTTTCTTATGGGGAAGTAGACTGGCAACCCATACGTAATTTGCGATCTTAGACAGCTGTGTGAGACCTTGGTTGATTAGTTGCTTTCTTTGTGTTCACACAGCTAATACATGTCAGAAGGCAGCTTTGGAACCTAAGTTGTCATAACTCCAAAGTTGGTCCTCTAGTTACTAGATTACATTGCTTCTTATTTCAAAAATACAATCAAGTTGCTATTGTTTTATATATACATATATATACATATATATGCATGTATACATATATGTGTGAGTATATATGTATGTGTGTATGTATATATATATATATATATATATATATATATATATATATATATATGAAACAACCAATGAGAGGGAAGAAAAAGGCAAAATATAGAACACATTAACAAAGAAATATATAGTCTGCAATTCCTAGGATGAAATTATGTTAACATTTCACCAATATGTTTAAAAGTATAGAAAAAGCCTTATAATCTTTGCATCAGAGTCCCATAACTTCAAGCTGGAAATCACAAGAAAATATATTTGATGCTGATGAAAACAAGAGAATTTTTGAAGTACTCAGTGTTCTGGGCATGAATGATGACTCATTAGGTAGAGAAAATTATTACTGCCCATTAAAGAATTAGCTTTCACACAAATGGAAAAGTTGATTAGTACACCTCAGAGTGACCGGGTTCTAAAATTATAAAAATTAATGAATGTATGAAATATTTAATTTCATACATAAATATCTGTGAAGAAAAATGAATTGCTTCATACAACAAATGGCATCTTTTTAACATATATGGACAAAACACTTGTTGAAATCACAGTGTAGCTCTTTTGTAGATGACACTTATTCCAATTTTCTCATAGTGATCAATCAAATGGTGTAATCAATTTAGATGGAAATCCTCATATAAAACTGCATGTTGTGGAGGGTAAGGAAGAGATGGGGAAATATACATCTGATGCAGATTAGGATTTTAACCTCAGAAATCTTCTAGTCAGACAAAATCATTTTTTAATTGAACAAAGCTCCAGTGAAAAAGAAAAATTTCACAGCAGAACTGTACTTTAAGCCCAGTTTTCAGACTCTAAATCCTGTGTTCTTTGGACTATATCTTACAGATGATGTGTATTATAATGTATTCATTATTCCCAATATCTAACTTGCTGGCTTAACTTGGAAGCATAAAAATAACATTGGGAGTTCAAATACTAGCATCTAGTATCTGTCTAAAGTGTAGCACTCTCAGAGAAAACTTCAGCTTTTTATGGTGGTGTCAAATCAAGATTTTGTGTTTTGAAATAACTTTAAAACATTGAAACCAGTGAAAGTTCCCAAACTGTCAACTCTATTTCAAAGTGTTAGAAATCTCTCCCAATGCTGGGAACATGAGCACAGGTGCTAACAATTTAAAACCTTGTGTGTGCTAAATGGAGATAAATATGCCCATCACCAAGGTGAGGTGAAGATTCCTTAGTGACAGGCTTCTGGAATACCTGAAGTTTAAGTATTTCCACATCACAACCTCGACTTCCTCTTTTGTACACAGAGAACTGGTTCATGATGGCGTTATCAGAACATGTGCATACTCCAGAGATGTCCTTTTCACCAGGCAAAGTGTAGGGAAGAGGAATAATTCTTCCTCCCCAGAAGGACAAACTCATCTCTCATGCCTCATCTACGTGGTCACCAAAACATTGTAGATATCATTTTGGGTCCTGTCTTCTTTTCACTATGATATAAAGAGCCTTCTCCAGTCATTAAACAACTTTTGAAAGTATAAACTGCAAGTGCATGCTACTATTCACTGGAAGGGAAAGAGCCCTCCTCATGAGGTTCCTATCCAAAGGTAATCAAAAGCTTAGTTCAAAACTAAACTAAGATGTGGATTTTTTTTACTGCTTAGTAAAATAGGTGGAGAATCTGATAAAATCTTTTCACAGATCTCATGAATAGTTATTGATAGATGAGTTTTAGAATTTTTTATTGCTCAATGAATTAGAGCAGGTTGATAATTAGGTCAAGATTTTTATTGAGCCCAATCCAATGTATTAATCTTCATGGGGAAAAATAGCTTTTCAGTACTCACAAACCATAGAGAAGCATTGTGAAACAGGAAAAAGGATTTGGGATTTGGAGTCAAAGAACTTGAGTTCAACTCTTGACTTTGCTACTCACTACCTAGATGACCTTGAAAAATTCATTTAACATCACTGGAACTTCCACCATTGTAAAATTATAGAGTTGCACTAGATGACCTCAAAGCTCCCTTTTAGCTTTAAACATGATTTTTTAAGTATGATTGGATTCAAATTCTGGCTCTACCACTTCATGGATGACCAAAGCCAAAGCCATTTCCTTTTCTGGGTCCTATTTTCCTTATTTCCAAAATGATAGTATTGGAATGTATGACCTCTGAGGTCTCTCATGCATATTTTGTTTTAGAGGGTGAACTAGGAAACGTGGTATGGATACATGAGAGAAAAATCAAATAATGTTATTGAGAGACAAGAAATAAGCAAGAATAGCCCAATAACTCAATTCCCTAAATTCATCTTTAACATATACTATGGCTCTGTGTATGAATACAGGGCCAATGCATAGCTCAAAATAATGTTTGGGATGGAGTAGGGAAGAATTTCTGTTAAGCTCATGCCAGTAATCTGAAGGATTGTTAATGATTCCATTGTATTCTCTAAGGAAGAGAGAAAGGAAAGGCAATTTTGCCTTTTAGACAGTCTTTTGAGCTCAATATAAAAGGAGTAAATTACTCTCCATAATTTCTACAATATTCCTTACCTTCTATAAAGAATTATGCTAAAGGTGCAAAATAGATTAAACATCCAAATGAATAGTGCTTCCATGTTCATCTGAAAACTAGCTGATGAAATGTCCCTATAACCTCTCAATGAGTGCAGTACAAAGAAAATGATGTTAAATTATTGCAAGGGACATCAATAAAATATATTGCAATGGATGTCCTAGATATGAGTCCTTTCTAAGGGGACACAATACTTAAGACAAGTATGCCAGTTTTCTTTTTTTTACTAATTCACCAGCTCTTTTTGATCTACCAACTTATGCAAGTATTCATTAAAATTATAACTTAAAAAAATACCTTATTAATGATATTCAACTTATTGTATTGGGAAGAAGTTACCACAATATTAAACATGAACCCTGAACTATATTTGTCAATGTTTTTAAATGTTTTATTTATATACACAATGATCACTGCAGCAAACTTTCTCTTTTTGGTACCTTCCTTTTACAAGAAAAAAAAGAAAATAATTAAGCAAACCTATCACAGAGCTTATGATATTTTATTCTTGAATTTTGCCAGTTTTTGAAACTGAAGTTTTAGTGATAATTTATTTTTACATCTTAGTCATTTCCAGATATCCTGCATCCTCAACTTTGTAACAAATACAAACCAGTAAGTCAACTATTGGACATAGCAACCACATCAGACAGCTGAAGGCAATGTTAGTTACCTCTACAACTAATGGCAAAAAGGTATATTTTCTCATTGCTTCTGCATGCTCAAGATTGGTCATAATAAATTTACATCATTGTACTTATTGTCTATATTATTTTCCTCATTCTGCTAATTTACTCTGTAACAACTCAAATAAGTCTTCCTTTTCTCAAGTTCTCCTCTTTCTAATGTCTTAGAGAGCAAAATTAACTCTTTACCAGGGAATAAAGGCATTCACAGTCATCTAGAGTGAATATTGGTCATTGCAATTGGTCCCAGTTCTGTTATGATTTATTGTTTTCTTCATTTTTAATCATATACAAGCCTCTCCCTAGTTCAATTTTCTTTGTCTTGAATTAGGTAATATAGTTTGTTCTTAGTTCTTACTTGCTATTCCTTACATATTGCAATGATGTTCTATTATTTCATATGCTGCCATTTGTTGGAGTCATTTAGAATGTCTGTTTCTAGATGTGATACATGTCATTTTCTTTTTCTTTCTGTCAATTTTCTTTTTTACAATCAGAATGAAAACTAATAATTCTCTAGGGTCAAAGAAGTGAACAGGGATGGGGTTGAGTAATACAGTGTAATGAGGATAGTTAAACTATAGGGGTAGTCACACTGGTAGAGTAGCCAAATCAGTCTACAGAGATACCCATGCAACCCCAAGGGTCAAATGGAAACAGACTCTTAGAGATGGACTTCATAGAATAGGAGCATGGAATTATAGCCAACTATGAGATGGGCTTATACTCCCATGGGAAATGTAGGCAAAGGATCAGGAAGCAATTATTATGATTCTGACTATAAATTCATCCACCCTGCTGGAATTAAGTGTAGCCCACTCTGATATTGGTACTTTGGAGAAAAAATCTTATGGTCTCAAACTAGTTACAAATCTATACATGTGACCAGTAATACTATGTAATTCTGAGACTAATCTCTTTGGTAGAGTTACTGTTTCTTCCTTTTGTGTTGGATTATGAACCAACATGGTGTAAAGTTAATTATGTTAATGAGAGTTAAAGATCTTCCCCACCCCTTAACGTGCCTGCTCATTAAGGAAAGCTTGGTTAGGGGACATTTGTGTTATAGGAAAACCCACACTTTTTGTTAATTTCTAATGAGGCACTGGTTCTCAAGGGTTGTGATGCCCTCTAGATCTGAGGTAAGGTTTTGTTTTGGGCTTACTCAATGGAAGTGTTGGTTTGGCCATATGAAACTCTGGGTAGCCACTAAGGAGACCCCCAGCTTTGAAAACTCAGATGTTGGTGCTTCTCTCTCTGTTAACTATCTATGTATGTAATGGTCAGGTGGCTGGATCTGTCTGTTGATCTGTGATGTATGCACTACTTATGGCCAGATATTTAGAAGCCCTGTCTATTGTTCTTTCTGTTTTTAATTTCTCCTTGTAATTTCTGTTTGTATTTTCTCTGAAATTCAGTATGCTGACTTTTTCTCCTGAACTAAGTGAATGATATATGTCTTTGATTATAATAGATTGCTGACCCCTCTAATGTTACTTTCCTTTTAGAAAAGCAGATCTAAGAACCTGTACAGGAGGCCCTCCTGTGTATGTCAAGGTCTTTGCTGTTACATAAAAAAGGCCCCTGAAAATTTAAAAAAAATGTACTTAAATAAGAACAAGCAATCTCAGGACCAATTGATGTCAACCAAAAAGAAATTGATATAATGATAAAAATTTCATTAACCAAAACCAAAACATTTTCCCCACTCCATCACAGTTGACATTCATTTCCATTGTTCAAACAAAACCCAGAACATTTCAGTGTACTTGTATATAATAAAGTATTCCTCACACTAAAGTAAAAATTAAAAAAAAAATAGTCCAAAGTGTTCAGTTGCCCTGAGAAGTAGTATTACTTGTGGTCAGTGAGGGGCCATACATTTTTCCCAGATCACCCAACTTTGTAAACACTGAAAACTTCCAAACCTCTAGAAGTAGCTCTGAAAACATTAGTGGAGAAAAAAAGTATGAACCTTAGGACAGTGTCCCTTCATCCCCCTTGGGAACAGAGCCCAATTTTAACACAAAAGTCAAAGTTGAAAAATAGGCTGAGAAAATGAACCATTCACAAAAACAAACAAAAAACAATCCTACCATAAACCCTACCTATGGTGACATGGAAAACCAAGACACAAACTCAGAAGACAGTAATATGAAAACATATGCAAGCAAAGAGTCAAAGCACTAAATGTTAGTTGGACACAAGCGCACAAGAATCTATGAAGAATTGAAGAAAGAAATAAGAATGGAGAGAGAAACTTGGGGAAAGAAATGAGTGTGATCCAAGAAAATCCTAAAAAGAAAATTTACAGCTTGCTAAAAGAGTCACAAAATAATACTGGAAAAAAAAAAAAACACAAGCCCATTCTATTCTTGGCAGATTAGCTCAAGTTGAAGGTAATCTAATCATTTTATGTTTCTTATCTGCTCTCTCTCTCTTTCTTTCTCTCTCTCCATCTCTCAGTGTGCATGTGTATAACCCTTAAGCTTTACTAATACCACTTAGTTTGCAATCATTAGATGACCAAAATACAAAGGGCAGAGAGATTTTCTTTAAAAAAATGAGGAATTTGCTATTTGTTCACAGTAATCATTGATATTATTGCCATTTTACCTCATGACTATTATTTATTTCTTTCTATGTGGGGAAGGATTTGGGTGTGGAAAGAGGAATTCCAATGATATATGTCTTGCAATAATTGTACTAGGAAACAAATTCATTATTTTTCCAACAATAGGTAGAAATTGTAAATGACACTAAGATCTGAATCAAATAATCAAAGACAGATATAAATTTAGTTTTGGGCTAAATACAGAGTTTCTTTTGCGAATAACAGTATTTCATAAAACTTCATTACAGATCACTACTGCTCTAAACATCTATTTCTCATTTAGCACACAGTAATACTGAATGTAGTTTCTCTCTTCACATATGCAAGTCTCCATATTCTTTAATGACCTAACAATTGAGTGATTGGATGTTCTTTAGGATTTCCCAACAAACACTCAGAATAGCATTTCCAGCCACTGTAAACTTTTTAATGATCATTTTTCCAATACTTAGAAATACAGCCATTTCTTGCTGAGATATAGACATCTGCCAAGTTTCAAATGATAATGCTGTTGAGTCATGTGCTTAGACATTAAGGACTTCCACTTTCCAAACTAAGCCCAGTTTTCACTTTCTAAATAAACCCAGAGATCAAGGAGACCCATCAAACAGGAAACAGAAGAAAGACATCTAACAAGTTCTCTAAGGCCTCTATGACTGCCTGAAGTGGTTGTTCTTCAGATAGTCTGACCCGATTTCAAGAAATCTGTGAGTTTCTAACATCTCTGGAAGATGAGAAAATAGTGTGGGCGGTTTGGGACAAGATTTTGATCTGTTCTTTTCAAAAATTCATAGATACAATTACAATTTCAAGAAACTTTGAATCAAATGTACAGTGTTATCTTAGAAGCTCACTATCTGATATCAATTATCCCACTTCTGAAGACGGAATTTATTTTCCTCTTAATAATACGACTGTTTCTTTGGCACTCATTCCTATAAAAATTGCTACAAAAAAGAATCTATAGCAAGTTCCAATACGATTCTTAAATAAAATGTCCAATAAAATAATCACAAAATTGTGGATTTGTCATAAAATTATAAATACATTCAAATATGTAATATTATTTATCATTTCTGAGACTTCTATTCAGAAGTCACTTGTCTTCTAAACAAAATGCCATCATATTGGTTTTATAGCTTCTTTTCTTCTTGTTGTTTGCTTTCTTTTTGCCTATTTCATACTGTGATCTAAACTGGAAGAAGAAAGCATTAGAAATTCTTACAATTTTAGATTTGTGATGCAAACTGATTAGTCGAGGGCCCTATACTCAGAAGGACGAAACTAAAGGGCAGAAATGATGAGTCATGCGGCGTAGTCGATACAGCACATACTTGGAACCAGGAAAAACTGAGTTCAAATCTTGCTTCGGATGTGTGTTAGTGGTTTGACAGTTTCCAAGTCAACCAGTCTGACAATTTCCTTTGCTATAAAATTGAATAATAAAAGCATAAAACCCACAGAGTTGGATGATCAAACGAGACACTATGTGCAGTGTTCTGCAAACCTCAAAGTTCTTTATTGTTTTTGTTATTGTGGCTTTAGTGTCCGTCCCAGAATTAGGAAGACCTGAGTTCAATGACGGCCTCAAATATCTCTGAGTTATGTAAACATAGGTAAGTCAGTTATGTTTGTCTCAGTTTTCTCATTGTAAAAACAAACAAAAAAATGGGATACTAGCAATTTGGTGGTGCTAGTTTCAAATTTAAAGTATTAAAATATTAAAATGAATGTGCAGGAATCATCATGTAGAAGAAAAGAAAATCTGAAGGCCTGAAATATGCATAGAAAAAGCAAATAAGGTCACTCTTTAAACTTCAATTTTTTTTCCCAACATCCCTTGTGATACACATTATTATGACCTGTTACCAATAACTTTCATGTTGTAAAATAAATAGATGCTTTGATGTTCATGTTTAAGAAATCAGGATAAATCTTTAGGAATTAAGGGAGTAGCCTTAATCATTCCACAGGAAAGAACTCTAGATAGAAAGAGTTAAAGGACCTGCATTCAAAACATACCTTTAATACTAACAGCTGCACAATATTAAGAAAATCTCTTCAAATGTTTGGCCTCGGTTACCCTATCAGTAAAAATGAAGGATTGGAGTAGACGTTTAAGTTCACTTATTTGAACTAGCATGGTAAAGCATAACGTTGAACTATGATGGTAAAATTTCATATACATTTTGTACCATTTATCTCCTTTTGCTGTTTCACTTGAGTTTCAAGGGGGATCTTTGTGAAGGGAATGTGATTTTGTTGCCCAAGTATAGTTTTCTTCTTTTACTTAACTAAAAAGGAAAGATATTGGAGATTGTGAGAAGGAAGCATATAAGCATTGGCATTTTGGGATTCAGTCAATATGTTTTCCAAGACTAATTACATTTAGGGAAAATTATTTATAAGACTGGTTTAAATTACACTGAAGATTCATGCATTCTGTACTCGATGCAAGAAAAATATGTTGTAACCTTTCCTTTTTCTGTTTTTAAGTGGAAAAGTTGTATATCAGGTTTCAGAATCATACATCAAATTCACATAATTTGCACACTTAATCAAGCAAATCTTGGAACACTGAACTCTAGCTTATTCTAAAAGTTCCTTTTCTGCACAAGAATTTAGTTACCTGAATTATGTCAGGAATAAAAAAAAACCTAAACAATTTGTCTTTAAAGAGATAGACAAATGACAGAAAAATAATATTTCTAATGAAATGGTTATATGTTGTGATGGAATTTGCCCTGCATTTAGGAGAGTTGTAATTAAAGATATCATACTCCCTTGATCTTTTTATAAGAATGGCTCTCCAGGATCCACTTGGGGATGCATAAAGAGGAGCCAGATTGCCTTCATGAGATGGAGCATCATTTTGTAGAGTACTTCCTTTCCACTGACATTTGCATGATAAGTTAGTGTGCTCAGATTCCACCAGCTTGATTGAACACGTTGCATTTTGCTAAGAACAGCATGTCAGCCAGTCCAGTCAGCATCCATATGCATCTGGGAAAACTGCAGCTCTCTGAGAATTAGACCATGGGACAAGAGACAAGAAAAGCTTTGTCAGCTGTCACTTAGGCAGTTTCCTCAACTCTCAATTTGCCAGATGATGAAAGAAGAAAATGTGGCTGGTAGTCATATCGGGATTTCAATATCTCTCCTCCTGTGTCAGTTGGTCCTAAGGGTAAGAGACACCAAAAAGAAGAATGTGAAAGAAAGAAAAGGAATGATCAGTATTTCCCTATCTTTCCCAGGAAGAGGGAAAAATCCAATAGAAAGCCAGATGGAAACTCTGTGGCACATACCATTGTTAATTGGACATGAATCATTCAATAGAAGATCACTTTCTGAAATGTCACCCAGGCAAAATACTGACAATTAAATGACAACTGATTAACAGCATATCTGTAACAAGTTAGTGACCTTAGACTTGATATAGATAGTCCAGAGTTACTCAGATAATTTAGAGTAATAACTCATTTTACTTCAGTTTCCTGGACAATTTAGGAAGCTCATTTGGCTCAATAATGCCAGTTAGATGGCTCAGGGGATAAAGATCTAGGTCTAGAGTCAGGAAGACTCCTGTTACTGAGTTTAAATCTGGCCTCAGACACTTACTAGCTGTGTGACCTTGGGCATGTTAATTACACTGATTTCCTCGGTTTTCCCATCTGTAAAATGAGTTGGAGAAAAAAATGGCACACCACTGTAGTGCCTTTGCCCAGAAACTGCCAAGATCACAAAGAGTCAGACTTGGCTCAACAGCAGCTATTTTGTCCAATGGAAATATGCAAAGTAGTACCTATTCACTTTGAATTCAGGGAACTTCAGTTCTAATTCTGACTTGGTTGTTTGCTACCAGTGTGACGCTGGACATATCATTGTATCAGGTTGAATCTAATTTTCCTTATCTATAAAAAAAAGAATTTGGCATCATTAATCTCTAAGACCTTTTGCAGTTTATTTCTAAGCCTATGATTCTTTAATGTTTGGTCCTTTACCTCATTTTATACAGTTTTAATACTACTGATCATTTCATGATTGGAAATAGGTGAGATGATTATTTGTGGTCTATATTCAAATACTATTACGTAAAAACATATAGTTCATTTGGGAATCCCGTTTGATTCATGCTATGTCAGAAATAAACTGAGTTACTTACTTGTAGCTATCATATTGTAAGGATTCTAAAGAGGGAAATGAACATTATTTTGTATTCCAGAATGTGCCTTCCATCAACTCAAGCTTTTCCTGTATCTGATGTGAGATCAGGAGTAATAATCAAATTGATTCTTTCAATGTGCTAGCTAGCTAAAATTTAGTAATGCAGATAATGTAATACCTTAAATCCAATTAAAATGAAGGTGTCCTTAAGAAGGCCCTTGGGGGGTGATGTTGTGTTAATGATGGCAGATTCAGACACTATAATGTGAGTGTTATTATGGTCAGGGGGGCTTTTCTACACCCTTCAAATCACACTACTTTGCTTGCTTTGCATATGTATAAAGCGGTCTCTACCCAAGAGAGTCAAACCCAGTTATCATTACATCTTCATTTTGTAACTACTGCCTATCATTTTGCTACCTTGAATCTGATCATATAACCTCAGTAGGCTAATCTTAATTTTCTTTAAAAGGAAGAGTATTATTTCCTTATCTTTTCTCTCTATTAAAAAGATTAGCAAATACATTCTTTCAGAAGAATAACTTTATAGCAGTTATATGTAATCTAGTGAAAACTCAGGTGGATAAAGACAAGAAAGTAATGCATCTCTTTGACAAGACGGCAGTACCAGACTCACTTAAGTTCATGAAAATTGTTTTCATTAGCAAGGGACCAGTAATAAGGGCTATCCAGTGAACTAAAAATAACAATAATTTCATAAATTATTAGTATAAAAGATCATAACTTCCTTCAAAGCCCAGCAAAGCTGGTGCTTCTTACTTGGAGATTTTCCTTATGCCTCCTCCTACCACCCTCATTTTATATTATTGTCCACCTTGTTAAGTTACTATTTTTTTTACTATATATACATTTTATTGTATATACATTTTACTATATATGCATTTTATTTATTTATCTATCCAGGATATTACTTCTGATATAGAATAGGGTATTTCTGATTAATAAATGTTTTTTTTTTAAATTGTATTGAGTGTAAAGCTGAAACAAATTTAATGAAGTACCTGAATGCATATGGTCTGGGGACAGAAGAGTCAATTAGCACAAGTATCATAATACTGAAATGATATATGGCTAAAGAAAGAGGAATTGGCTTGAAACAGTTGTAGAATTTGTGAAATTTTCTCTAAGATAAACTGAGTGTACTCAATACAGAAAAAAGCAGTAAATTGGGGTTTAGAATACTTGGGTTCCTATCTTGAATACCAACAGTTAGTGGGGTCTTTGAACAGTCACTTAATTTTTTTTCTTATCTTGATTTTTCCAATAATAAAATGAGGAAGTTGTACTGGATGATCTCTAAGGTCCAATCTTAAGCCTTCTTCCCTAGTGCCTTCAGGCTGACTAAACATAGCAGTTCTTAAGTAGCAAGGAGAAAATATTTTTCATTGTGATTGTTAAAAGTAAGTTTTACAGAACCCCAGGATTTTACAAGTAATCTTCTATAAGAGTATCGTGAGAGATATATTTATCTTTTATTCTTCTTCATCACTTTCAGGACCCATTATAATATGCCAAGACAGGCTGAACTTAATGTCTATTATGTAGGCTTTAGGTGTACTTAAATACAAAGCAGATGAAGTAGGGAATACAAGTATAGATGAAATGTCCTCACTTTCAAAAAAATTATCAAGAGGAATAAGATATGTACTTATACATACATAAGTGACTATAATAAAAAGTTACACTTTAAGGTAGGAATAAAGTTGCATATTTAGAAACTGTGAAAGAGACTTTCTCCTGCCTAAACTTAGGGGAAAACTATTTCTTTGGCCTATAAATCCTCAGAGGATAACACATTAACGTTGGCATATGAACCCTCTTCACACTCACTTGTGGATATATTCAACTACTTCTAATTACCAAAAGCTAAAAGATGAACAAGATGATTAGAAATCAGGAAAATAAACCGAGTCATATAGGAACCTCCAGAAAATACAATGACAATAATCATTCCCTCCCCAAGGTCCAATTTGGTCTCAGTGGATAACATGAATTTTGTATCATGGTCATTCTTCCAGCCATGTTATTTTGCATCACTCAGCCTCCATTTTCCTGAGCTTCCAGCACATGTCAATCAATACCTTCTCCTATGTCCTCAACTCATCATCTCTTTCCATGACCTCTTGCTGGCAGGTTTCTCTTTCTAGTCACTTTATCAAGGAAGTCTTTGATTCAAAGATGGGGAAAGGACTGTTAGCTTACTCTTCGTGGAAGTTAGATGATATCGTGGATAGAGTGCTAGAACTTATAATTGTAATTTAAATGGGAAGATACTTCGCATTCACTAATAGAACCATGTGACCTGCCTGGGTAACATGAAAGCCTGAGTCACGTGAGTCTGTGGTGGGAGGAATTTGCTGAATGGTTGGAACAGAAAGGGTGGAACAAGAAGAGATAGAGTTGGAGCAGAACTGAGAGGAATTTTGGTCAGAGCAGTTGGGACTGAAGGATACAGACAAGCAAGCAGCTGGCTAGCATGAGTGAGAGAGCCTGTTTATGCTTTTGTTTAAAGGAGTCTTCTCATGATTTAAGAGAGTTAGTTTGTTGGAATCCTAGCAAGGGAAGACTTAGGACTGGTGTTGTTCTCTGTATTGTGATTGTGTATAGATTTTTATTACTGTGATGGATTTGGCTTTCTGGTGTCTGAATAAACATTTTGATTCCAGCTTCCATGTGGACAGCCTGGTATGTCTCATGATTCAGAACTGTGTTAACATAATCATGACTGTCATATGCACTGTGAATATCACATAGATGGTACAAGACTGGAGTCAGGAAATCAAATTTGGAATTAGACTTGCTTTGTCATCCTGGACAAAAAGTTTAACCTCTTCCTACTTCAGCTGTCTCATCTTTAACATGAGGATAATAATAGTACCTAAAGACAGGGTGGTATGTTAACTTGTGTGTGATGTGGATATAAATGTGACAGAGTTGCTCAAAGTCATCAGCCTCACTTTATTCCAGAGTCATCAAAGACCAGGGGCAAGATAAAAATCAAGACTACAGAAAATGGCTGAGGATGCAGTGGATGACCTTGGTGTCTTCAATATCTGACCAAGGTCCCAGATCTCTAGAGTACCTGCTTCACCTCCCTGCAGAACTATGTAATAGGAGAGATGGGAAGTTAGATTTCACCCAATTTAATCACTTTATTTTTAAATGACAAAAAATAAAGCTGAGACTACAAAATGTGAAGTAACTAACTCAGGTTTCATTCATGTGGCTACTCGTTTGCAGTGTCTTCATCAGAGACCTGAAGAGTTCAAGTTTAGGAAAAATGTTAGCTTTTTTTTTCCCTCCTATGTAAAAATAATGGATATAACTTTTAAAAAGATGACAAATCCCTTAGAACAACATCAATCCAGGCTAATAGTCATTTGAAATCCTTTTGCATTCATTTCCCATCTGTATATATGTACATAATTTTTTGGGTCACCTACAATTTCCATTCTTTGGAGAAAATATTTCAAGGAGAAGGAAAATTCTGAACATACACAAAAAAATTAATGGGCATGACACTGAGAACTGTGAAAACAAAAATATATTATACTATACTTTCTAGCCTATTTTAACTATATTTTGTTGTCTATAATCAAATTCATCAAATTAAATTTGTCTATATCACATCTGATTATACCATTTAAAATATTCCCTAGAATTAATAAGTGAGGAAGGTCACATTTCCCAAGGAATATAGCACAGGGAATTGTATGGTTATTGCCCAAGAACTCATCCCATAGTGGCCAAGAGTTATGGAGAAGCCTCTCTGAACTTTGATATAATTGACTTCTAGCAGGTCTACTGTTGGTCAGTAGGACCACACTTATTAAAAATTAATTAATTAAATTTTAGTTGTCAACATTCATTTTCACAAGATTTTGAGTTCCAAATTTTCTCCCCATCTCTCTCCTCCCCCACCCCAAGACACCATGCATTCTGATTACCCCTTCCCCCTATATGCCTTCCCTTCTATCACACCCCTCCCTTCACTTTTCCCATCTCCTCTATTTCCTTGTAAGGCAAGATAGATTTCTATACTGCATTACGTGTATTTCTTATTTCCCAGTTGCATGTAAAAACATTTTTTAACATTTGTTTTCAAATCTTTGAGTTCCAACTTCTCTCCCTTTTTCCCTCCCCACCCATCCCAACTTTGAAGACAAGCTATTCAATATAGGTTATACATGGGTAGTTATGCAAAAGACATCCATAAAAGTCATGTTGTGAAAGACTAACTATATTTCCCTCCATCCTATCCTGCTCCCATTTATTTTATTCTCTCTTTTGACCTTGTCTTTCCCTAAAAGTGTTTACTTCCAATTACCCCCTCCTTCCACTTGCCCTCTCTTGTATCATCCCTCTCTCACCTGACTTACACCTTTCTCCCTTACTTTCCTGTAGCATAAGAGAGCTTTTCATACCAAGTTGAGCGTGCATGTTATTCCCTCCTTAAGCCAAATGTGATGACAGTAAGCTTCACTTTTTCCCTCTCATCTCTCCCCTTTCCCCCTCCATTGAAAAAGCTTTGTTTTCTTCTCTTACGAGAGATAATTTGCCCCTTTTCATTTCTCCCTTTCTTCTCCCAATACATTCCTCTCTTACCCCTTAATTTTATTTTTTAGCTATCACCCTTCCTATTTGACTCACCCTGTGCCATTTGTCTATATGCATATGTCTATAATCCTTCCAACTACCCAAATACTGATAAAAATCTCAAAAACTACAAATATTATCTTTCCATGTAGGAATGTAAACAGATCAACTTTGGTAAGTTCCTTATTATTTCTCTTTCCTGTTTACTTTTTCATGCCTTTTTGATTCTTGGGTTTGAAAGTCAGATTTTCTGTTCAGATCTGGTCTTTTCATCAAGAATGCTGGAAAGTCCTTTTTTTCATTAAATGACCATTTCCCCCCCAAACTACTATACTCAATTTTTCTGGGTAGATGATTTTTTATTTTAATCCTAGCTCTGTTGACTTCTAGAATATCATATTCCAAGCACTTTCATTCCTTAATGTAGAAGCTGCTAGATCTTGTGTTATTCTGCTTTTATTTCCCCAAAACTCAGTGCTTCTTTCTGACTGCTTGCAATATTTCTCCTTGGCCTGGGAACTCTGGAATTTGGCTACAATATTCCCAGGAGTTTTCCTTTTATGGATTTCTTTCAGGAGGTGATGTGTGGATTCTTTCAATATTTATTTTAGCCTCTGGTTCTGGAATATCAGAGTAGTTTTCTTTGATAATTTCATGAAAGATGATGTCTAGGCTCTTTTTTTGATCATGGCCTTCAGGTAGTTCCATAATTTTTAAATTATCTCTCCTGGATCTATTTTTCAGTGCACTGTTTTTCCAATGAGATATTTTACATTGTCTTCTGTTTTTTTTTCATTCCTTTGTGTTTCGAAATTTCTTGATTTTTCATAAAGTCATTATGCTCCATCTGCTCCCTTCTAATCTTTAAGGAATTGTTTTCTCCATTGAGCTTTTGGATTTCCTTTTTTCATCTAGTCAAGTTTGTTTTTTTTTTTTTAGGGCATTCTTCTACTCATTGACTTTTTGGATCTCTTTTACCATTTGGGTTAATCCATTTTTTAAAGTGTTATTTTCTTCAGCATTTTTTTGCATCTCCTTTAGCAAGCAGTTGACTAGTTTTTCATGATTTTCTTGCATCACTTTCATTTCTCTTCCTAATTTTTGATCTACTTTTCTTGCCTGATTTTTAAAATACTTTTTGAGCTCTTCCATAGCCTGAAACCAATTCATATTGTTCTTGGAGGAGTTTGATGAAGGAGTTTTGACTTTATTTTCTTCTGTTTGTATGCTTTGGTCTTCCTTGTCACCAAAGTAAGATTCTATAGTCTAATTCCTTTTCCATTTTCTGCTCATTTCCCCAGCCATTTCCTTGACTTTTGAGCTCCTTGTTAAGGCAGATCTCTGCTTCCAGTGTGGGTTGGGGGATGGGGGCAGATATATATTGTCAGCTGCTTGATTCCCCAGCAATCTGTGAGTCTAGAGCTTCAGGAACAGCTGTTGTTTCTGCCCCTGTGCTGCTGTGTCTACCTTGGGTTTCTCCTCCCACCGCTGCCCTCGGGCTGGAGCCAGAACACTCCACTAGGCTTTTTCTACTGATTTTCCAATTTTTCCTCAGCATTTTAGGGTCCTGAAATCTGAAAACTGCCACAGATGCAAGAGATTTAGTCTCCCTGAGACGTGCTCAGGTCTTGCCTGTGCCTGCGTGGCCCACAGTAGACTGTGCCCTGCCCTCTGCATGGTACAATAAACACTTCCTGGAAACCTTTCAGGCTGTCTAGGGCAAGAGATTTGCTTTACTCTGTCATTATGTTGATTCTGCAGCTCCAGAATTTGTTTAGAACCATTTTTACAAGTATTTGGCTGGACTTAGGGGCAGCATTCTAGAAAGTGAGTGCTATTACCCTGCCATTGTGGCTCTGCCTCCACTAGTTCTATGCTTGAACCAGTTCCTCCTCGGTACAACCTGCTAGACTTTGAACTCCAACTTCCATGGTTTTTAAGTGCCCAAATGCATAGTCATATCATACTGAAAAATTCTAGTAAGATCGCTGAGAAGCTGCAACTGATAGCATAGAGAGAGACATACAGAGAAAGATGAAAATAGAGAAATAAAGGGAGTAAGGGAGGGTGAACAAAAGAAAGAGAGATCAGGAATAGCTATCACACTCTAGCAGGGGATTCGTATTTAGATTACGCCTCTATGTTAAAAGCTTGTACCTCCATTACCAACTAATATCTGACATATACTGCCTGCTATGTACTATATACTTCTTTTTAAATTTATAAATTTAACTTTTCTTTACCAATTATAATAACAATAGTAATAATTTGATACTATAAATCAAACAACAAATTATTTGGGACAGAACAGCAAGGCAAATAAAAGGGGAAATCAAATAATGGAATGATTCTCACCTCCCATACAAAATGTGAAAGAATTTTTCTACCAGAGGGCACTGCTTGCTTCTTCCACATGGACATTTAACTCCCAGGCACTTTCATCCTACAGTGCTCCATTATATCAGACTCTTTAAAAATTCAGGACTTATCTCCTTATTTTAAAGAAATGAGGAACATACCAAAATGGTTGAGCTCCTGGATGGCACCATTGCAAACTCAATCATAAAATTCTGTTTTGCTTCTTGATAAGAAACCTGGCCCTAGCCCTATGATGAAACTTGTTGCATTAGGTATACATTTCATGGATATTCGGTCCACAGGACTTCAATAAGACATCATGGGAAATAGACAACTACGAAATGCAGCCCAAGCTTAGATTGTTACGGAAATGAAACATAGCAGCAGGAAAACTGATTTCTTCCTGAATACATCTTCTACTTCAAAATAAAAACCACAAAATTTCTTTTGAGTCAGATGATCTTTGTTTTCTTTCACTGATTTCATTTATTGCCAATAAATCATTTCTTTAACAGTAGTTTACTGTCCATTCATATGATCAGTTCCCTGTTTCATTTCAAGATGGTCCATAACAACCTGTAATCTCAGATGCAGAGAGGAGAAAACTCTTCCTCTCTTCCTCCCCTGGACTCTCTAATAACATCTATGCTTACACAGCTGGAAAATCAGCCATCCATTGTCCTTAGCCCCATTTCCCACTGTGGGACTTCAGAAATCAGTCAACCAAATAATCATTCCAACAGTATCAGTCACACATACAGAATATTCTAGAAAACTTCTGCTCCTGAAAGAAGATGAAGTGAACAAGTCTTTCCCCTTGCTTGTGCTTTGCAACAATGAGAATAAAGTTCATTCTGAAATGTCCAACTCATATTTGAGTTGAAGGATTTGGCACCTGTGAAGCTATTAATGATTAAAGGATTTAAAAGGGTTGACCCTTCTTTGAATACCCTGAGTGTCATTTAAAACAGTCTTGCTGCCCCAATCCCATTCCACAGGTGAAAAAAAGTCAAAATAAAACTAACAAACAGCAATAAAAATAGCCAGTCTGTGTTGTCTTAAATGATAAATACATGTAGCAAGGTTTTATTCCTTAATGCTAAATAGTCCTTTTTTAGTATAAGTGGAGACCAAGAATGGGATACGGGGAAGTGATTTTGTCAAGTTGGTCCTATTCCTGGAACACCATAGAAGTCATTACTTAGTGTCTCAGCTTCATAGCTACTTTCTTCATGCATTTTTTCCAAAATGACTCTGAATTATACTTAGTATACAATTGAAAATGAGAGTGGACTGGAAATAGGTAACAGGACTTTGGGAAGACTTGCACTTGAGCATCTAAGGGAATACATGAATCTGTCCTCCCTACCTTGCATTGATGGCACAATTCAAGAGAATAGGTTATGGGAGTAGAATCCATTAGTCAATGGAAGTCTTCCTAAAGTAGATTTTTCTTACCTAGCAGATAAGAATCAAAGACTAGAAACTGCCTCAGTAAAGGGCAAAATATTTGAATGATTTTGCACATGCCTTTGTACCTGTGTATCTGTTTCTCCATATGTGCCATTTTCATGCACGTTCACAACAAATTAAATTTTCTCCAGCAAAAAATCTTCCTTACACAAACCACTAAGACTGATAGATAATTACTATCCTATGGGAATCTTTAACATTTTTCTAGGTTGCCATTAGGACAGTTATATAGAAGTGAACTTAGGAAGCCAATTGCATCTAATAATAAAATCTAATTTGTAATACTCTGTGATCTACCATTCAATTTCCCTAACCCTGAATCCACTCTACTTCCTTCACAATTAAGCAAAGCATCTTGGCTTATGGGTAAACTCTTGCATTTTTCCACTGTAATTCCTGACACTTTCTTTTCAGAATTGTGATCCTGGTTAGTTTGGATAAGAAAATAAATTCATTTTCCTTTTCTCCCTTCTTCTACTCTCTATAAATTGCATAGGACAACTTTTATATATCATTTTTTAAATTTTATTGTTAATACTCACTACTAAGCCCAAAAGTTACTATATATGGGTTGATAAAATAACAAAAAAAAAATTACAATCAGTTTCTCTTAATAGTACTATTGGAAAGTAGGTCTTATTTTTTTCAACTTTTTCCTTTCTCATCTGAATCAGTTTCCAACCTGAGATGTTCTTTCCCAAATCTGACCAAACCAAAAATTGATGTAATGTCCTATCTCTTTCCATGAATTCTCTTAGAAATCACTTTCCTGAGATGAAGTCAACATGGTGAAGTAAAGACTGGGACTTGCTTGAGCTCTCCTTCAAACTCATAACAAAGACAAAATATTTAAATAATGACTATAAACAAATTCTAGAGGAGTAGAACCCACAAAAAGACAGAGAGAAACAATTTTATCACACAAGAAAACTTAGAAGATCAACAGGAAAGGTCTGTCACACCTAGATGAGAGTGGAACACAGTCCCAGCACAGGTTGTACTAACATAGCCCTGACTCAAGCAAACCAGGAAGGGAGTCACTGAATCAGCAGCAGTTGCTGCTTCCAGAACTCTCACCCCACAGATGGTAAGATGATCAAAAAATTCATCAATAAGAGATTATATGGTCTATTTGCCAGCTCTGAAGCAGGACTCTGTTGCTTTGCCCAAACTTAGACCTGAGTTGCAGTCCTGGTTGGCAGTCCTAGGACGCAGAGGAGGACTAACAAACAAGAGCTTACAGGCACAGTAGACGGGGCACCTTCCTCACAATTCCAGGAGAGAAAAAATGTTTGTGGCCATTCATAGACAAGAGCATAGTCCAGTAGAAGAATAAACACTTCTCCTTAGAACATACTACCTTGGAAGAACTGAAAAGTTACAGATCCCTAGAAGTAAACAGGTGCACAAAATGTCTCAAGATTGGGATACTGCATCATCTTCCCTGGAAGCAGAGCCCTATATTAATAAAGAGTTAAAAGTCAAGTACTAGGCTGGGAAAATGAGAAAAGCACACGAAAAAAATTCTGAGCATAGAAAGTTACTATAGTGACAAGAAATATCAAATCACACAACCAGAAGAAGATAATAGAGTCAAAGCTCTTACATCCAAAGTTCAAAGAAAAAAAAATATGATCTCAGGCCGTGGAAGAGTTCAAAAAGTATTTTGAAAATCAAGTAACTGAAGTGGAGGAAAATTATAAAGAGAAATAAGAGCAATGCAAGAAAATTATGAAAAAAGTCAACAGCTTGATAAAGGAAGCTCAAAAAAAAATTCTGGAGAAATTAACACCTTAAAAAGCAGACTACGCCAAATGGAACAATTGTACAAGAAAGCTAATGAAGAGAAAAATGCCTTAAAGGGAAGAATTGGTCAAATTGGGGGTGGGGGGGAGGGAAGAGGCACAAAAATTCACTGAACAAGAAACTTCTTAAAAAGTAAAATGGGCCAAATGGAAAGTAAGGTAGAAAAACTCAGTGATGAAAATGATTCCTTAGAAATTAGAGTGGAGCAAATGACTTCATGAGAAATCAATAAACAATAAAACAAAATGAAAAGAATGATAAAAAGAGAAGACAATGTAAATTATCTCATAGAAAAATTGCTGACCTGGAAAATAGATACAGGACAGATAATTTGAAAATTATGGAATTACATGAAAACTGAGAGAGAGAGAGAGAGAGAGAGAGAGAGAGAGAGAGAGAGAGAGAGAGAGAGAGAGAGAGAGAGAGATTGCCACTTCTAATTAATTATCAAGGAAAACTGTATTTTAAAATCAGAGAGTAAAATAGAAATTGAAAGAATTCATCAATCACATCCTGAATAAGTTCTCAAAATATATAGTCAAATTCCAGAGCTCCCAGGTCAAGGAAAACATACTGCAAGCAGTCAGAAAAAAAATCAAGTATCTTGGATCCACAGTCAAGATAACACAAGATTTAGCATCTTCTACCTCAAAGAACTGGAGGGCTTGGAATATTATATTACAGAGGGCAAAGGAGCTAAATTTACAACCAAGAATAAGCTACTCAGCAAAACTGAGTACAATCCTTCAGGGGGAAAATGGAAATTCAATGAAATAGAGAACTTTCAAACATCCTTGATGAAAGGATGAGAGATGAGAAGAAAATTTTATTTTCAAATATGACTCGAGAAGCAAAAAAAAAAAAAAGGTAAATAGGAATTGGAAATCCTTAGGGATTTAATAAGGCTAAACTGTTTATATTCCTACATGGGAAGATAATACTCTTGACTAATAAGAACTTTCTCGTTATTAGGGCAGCTAGAAAAAGTGTGTATATAGATAGTGGATACAGATGTGAGTTGAATCTGAAGGGATGGTGTCTAAAAATATGAAATTAAGGGATGAGAGAAGAATGTACTGGGAGAAAGGGAAAGGGACAAATAGGATGGGGTAAATTATCTCACATTAAAGAGGAAAGAAAAAGCTTTCACAGTGGAGGGTAAGAGGTGGGATGTGAGGGGGAATGAATGAACCTTATTGGCTCAGAGAAGGAATAACATACACACTCAACTGGATGCTCTCTGAAAAACCTGGAAATATTTCCATGATCTGATGCAAAGTGAAATTTAATGTATACAAAGTATCAGCTATATTGGAGGATATCAGCTGTGAGTGAAATAGCTATTCTCAGCAATACAATGATTGAAGATAACTCTGATGGACTTATGATGAAAAATGCTAGTCATTTCCAGAGAAAGAACTGATGCTGTCTGAATACAGATTGAAGCATATTTTTCTACTTTAGTTTTCTTGAGGGTATTTTTTGGTCAATGTTTTCTTTTACAACATGACTATTATGGAAATGATTTGCATGATCATACGTATATTATCAATATTGAATTGCTTACCCTCTCAAAAAGGGAGTGTGAGGAAGGAGAAAGAGAGAAAATTTGGAACTCAAAGTTTTTAAAAATTAATTTTGAGGTTTTTACATGTAACTGGGGAAAATAAAATAAAATAAAATAATGGACTAAGAGGAAATCACTTTCCCTAGCAGAATGAAGAGACCATACATTCCCTATTGAATTATATTCCTCACCACTTAATACCACAAGGAACAATCCTCAGAGGGCAGCAATACTAAGTAATAGAATTTCTATTGCATTAAGCAGATTTTATATGAAACTAAGAGTTTTCTAGGTTTTTAGGTTCTTCTGTTGCTCCAGGTAGTTGAATATAGGCTACTTAAACTTAGACTTTTGTACCTCATCTTATCCTCTCCAAATCTTCTAAATCTACATCTTGAGTTCTTCTTAAAGGTTTCTGATGTACCACATTGATATCCCTTACCCAGAATCACTATATCCTGAATATACGCTTCTCTCATTTTGTCATTTACTCATATACTGACTTACATGGCTTTTTTGCGGTCCCACATGTGTAGGCTTTGTCACCTCACTGAGACTGGGGAATGAAGATATTGCCACCTCCAACTCAAGTTGTTCCTGTGTGTAATTCCAGAAAATAGGAGAATGTCCAACACTTTTTCTATTTTTATGGGGGGGTTGAAGTGGAGAGGTATCTTTGATTTTATAGAGGAAATACCCAAAATGGAAACTGCCTCATTAGATAAAGAACTTCAGATTGTAGTTTGTCTGTAGTTTTATATATATATATATGTATGCGAGTATGTATATACATACATATATGTGATGGATATATATATACACACATATATACATACTATATATACATATATACACACATATATATATATACATATATACATATATATGTGCATACATTTTTGAAACTATTTTGGACAATGAAGTGACTTGCCCACTCTCAAAATGTCACCACAGATGCCCTACAAAATCTCATGAAGGCATGGACCAGATTCACACAAATTGAAAAATTATGATGTCTTGTACCAATATACAATGAATGCTACTTAAGAAACATTTTTTAAGTGTGTCCTGCGTGGAAAGCAATATGCTGTGTTGGAATTACAATGAGAAAATGAGAAAAAAACAAGTGTCCTCAAAGACTTTACATTTTATTGCCCTATCTACAATTTTGGAACATGGAAACATACACATGGCTGGTACTATAAATACTTATGATTTTTGAACTATTAATCAAATTCACACAACGTTGTACTCTTGTTTAGATAAATCTTAGTGTTCTGATCTCAGGAATCTTTCACCAGTCTGGCAGTTTTATACTATTCTCCATTTCCAATAAAAATAAAACAGATATTTACTATTTAGATTGATTAGGTATAGCTTAGAGAGTGCTTTGAGTTCCCTGGTTGCACATATAAAGTATTGGGACTATGAAGAAAAGAAAAAAAAGCATGCCAATGAATAGAGATGGTTAGAATATTCCGGCTCCCTTTTTTTTTCCCCATTTTAACTGTTTTGTTTTATTGGTTGTCACTTTATTGGTTGAATAAATCCTAGAAATATATTGGCAATACAGCAGGAAGATTTACAATGCATAGCACAAGCACGAGTTCAGAGGTACAGTCCATTGAATAAGCAGTGACTTGTACAAAATACAAGTACTCTAGAAGGTTATTGCTAAAACATTAGAGATCTGTTAAGTCAGCCTTAAGGAATAGCATTTAAAAAAAGCAAGTAATAACAATATCAATTTCCATAAAGTCAAGCAATATGCACGATGCAAATAAATACACATTTCTTTGAGGTGAAGATAGTGGTTTGTAAATAGAGGTTTTGCGTGTTTAGATTGGTCCCTTAATCTTTTGTTTGTTTTGTTTTGTTTGCTGTTGCTTTTCTGTAAATCACAAACTATTTATGTTAGGTTGTCCAGATAATATGGACTCAGTGTGTCCTAGGAACAAAAGTTAATACTATGTACATGCAGCTATTTAATCATTTTTATTTAATTCTTACTTGTCATTCCCATATCTTGAAACTATGAACTACTCAATGCTTTCAGCACTTCTATAAGGAACACATCATTTTATATTTATTAAGCCAACAGGTCACCTGAAGCACAAAAAGGACAAGTATTATGAATAGTCCCCTAGTGTCCACTAGAGCAGTTAGGGAATAAAAGGTGAAAATTCACTCCTTAGTATAATCAATTGATATTTGAGAGTATCTTAAATTACATTTACATGATGACACAAAAACTTGACTTTTGCCATCAATAAGATTTGTCACATAATAATGTTAGTATGTTTAATTTTACTGTATAGTAGCATTAATAGCCCTATTGTCCCTTCTATACATTTACAAAGAGAAATAATAGAAATATTGATGACATTAAGTGTGTGAAACAAGAAAAGTGACTTAAGGTTGGGGTTTATTGTTTTTTTCATTTTCCTAAATTCTTGCAAAATCTCTAAAGTTCAAATGGATGTTCAACCAATACATCAACATCGTTATATTTCTCACTCACTTGTACCTGGAACAAAACAGAAAGTGTTACTAGTAAAAAAGAATTTTTTCCTTTGGGATACTCCCAGGATCTTCATGGGTATCATTAAATTTAAATGATTTTCTCAAGTGATGGGCAGGGAGACCACGATCTTCATAGGAAGGAAAGTAGTCTTACTCTCTTCAAGATAAGCATGGGAGATCTAGGGAAGGGTTAGAATTTAAGATGAAAAGCAAACAAACAATTTTTATCATTCAAGCTCTTCCTTGATAATCATGAGTAGGCTGTCTTTCTTGACTCACACAGTAACTCACAGTAACTTACCATTCTTTTTTCACATTCATTTATTTTAATTTCAATATATATTATAAAACAAGTATTTCCATAACATATTATAATAAAAATATGATTGGACACGAAACTGCAAATCTTTTATATACAACTTGCGATTACTATTAAAATGTACAAAAGTCATTTATATATAATATAATACATGTAATATATAATATAATAAAATTATCATTATGTAATAAGATTATCAATATAACAATCTTCTAGGTTTTGTAAGGCTCTTTTCTCACAACAACTTTGTAAAGATGATCAGTATATTTTTCCATTTTACAATTGGGCTAGTAGAGTCAAAGCAATTAAGTGAGAAACCTACTATAGTACTACTATTAACATTTAGGTTGGGACTTAAAGCCCAGTCTCAGATGGAACATATCAAAAAAGGCATGAACATTGAAATTAACCTCTCTGCATTAATTTAGACAAGTCACTTTTCCTCTCTGACTTTGAGTTTCCTCATATGAAAAATTAGATTATTACATGAAATGGTCTCAAAGTTTCTCTTAGTTCTAGAACTATGAACCTGTATTCAGATCCATTAATTTCTTCATGATACAACTCTACAAAATGGCCCTCCATATCTCAAGCTATGGGATTCTAATGGTCTCCCAAAAGTCTGACATTGTAATTTCACTATAGATTAACTACTTTCAAATATAGCTTATTACCACCAAAGGTCACAATTTCATAATAAAAGAAAGGTCATGACCACTTTATTTTGTTGATCCAACTATGGTATTTTTGTGTATATGTGTGTGCACATACATGAGAGAAGGATAGAGAGGCAAAGAGACAGAGAGAGAGGGATCCTTTATTATATTTTCATGTTTTAATTTCGGGACATGATTCAAGGGTGACTTAGAACTCCCTCTTGTATTGGCTATCAAGAGACAATTATTAAAATTTCAATGTGAACATTCAAACCTAGAAAAATCAAATATTGGCAAATGGTTGAATTTAGGGCTTGATATATTGTTGTGTTGGTTTTCTAGACTTAATAAAATGATGGATAGAATGCTAATAATACTTAAAATTAATACTTAATAAAAATAATACTTAAAATTGTGTCATATGGACATTTTTATTTTCAGACAGTCAGTCATTAAACATTCACCAGTGTGCCCCCTGGTAGAGTCTACAATCAAAAACAGAGTGGATGAGTTACAGGGGAGAAGCAGGAGGAATTTCAAGTGGTAGGAAGACTTCAACTAATCCCAAGTTGGTGAAGGCCTGTAGGTCAGTGACCAGCCTTCCAGAAGGTGCTCCAGAACAGCCAGGACAGAGGCTTGGGAAGATAATTAAGTAATAAAGTGCTTTACCCCAAATTTTGATTCAAGTGTCCCATGTCCCATGTCTCTACTCCTGTGCTTTTGACTGTGTTTTAACACAAAATTCAAGAAGTAGAGCCTTGAGTTATTATTTTTTTTCTTTCCATTATATTTTCCTCTCAAGAAGCTATGTAATGTCTACTTTTGACTCTGGCTAGGACTGAAAACTTAGATTGAGCTTGTACATTGTTTTTAAACAAAACACTATCATTCCCAAATGAATAAATACGGAAGTGCAAAGAGCAATTGATCAAACTACAAAATACAAAGAGCAAGTGAAAAGAACTATGTTCAAATCCCAGTCAATTACTACTTACATGTCCTCAAAGAACTCATATGACTTCTCTAGGCCATAGTTTCATGACATAAAATGAAAGGGTGGGTTCCTCTATCTGTAAATACTGTTATAATTATCTTCTCCAGAACAATAGATAGCTATTTAAGCTCTAGTGCAAAATGTGGGAAAGGAAGGGTAATTAATTAGACCTGGACTGGTCAGGAGACAGAGGTCTTGAATTCTCAATTCCTTGGATTCACCTTCTTTAAGAAACTGGAGGAATTGGGGGAAAATGTGAAAACAACATTGAATTTGCAATTTTAAACAGACTAAAATTTAGAAACCTGTAAGATATGTTCCAGAAGTGGTTAGGTAGAATAATTAAATCTCTTTCTCTGTTAATGGAGCTATTATTAACCAAGGATATAGTTCTTAGAAGCACATTGCTAATGGTAGTATTAGTAATAATTATAGTATTAGTGGTGGTGATAATAATAGCAATGAACATTATTCATAATTCATGTCTACATATATTATTAAATAAACATCCATCGTTGCTATTACTACCTGCTGTTTTTGCTATCCAGTCATTTCAGTCCTTTCCAGCACTTTGTGACCCCATTTGAGTTTTTCCTTTTTTGTTATTAATTATTTTTTTATTTTTAAGCATTCATTTCCACAAGATTTTGTGTTCAAAATTCTCTCCCTATCTCTTCTTTCCCCCCCAGCCCATATGGCATGCATTCTAATTATCCCTTCCCTCAGTCTACCAAGGAGCTTTTATCAAACACCTCCTTATTCCTTCCTCTTACTTTCCTGTACAGCACGACAGATCTCTATAACCCATTACCTGTACATCTTATTTCCCACTTACATGTAAAACAATGTTAACATTTGTTTTTAAATCTTTGAGTTTCAAACTCTCTCCCTTTTTCTCTTCCCACCCACCCTCACTGAGAAGGGAAACAATTCAATACATGTTATACATGTGTAATTATCCAAAAACACTTCCAAAATAGTTATGTTGTGAAAGATCAACTATATTTCCCTCCATCCTGTTCCCCCACTTATTCTCTTTTTTCCTTTTACCCTGTCCCTTTTCAAAAGTGTTTGCTTCTATCTCCTCCCCCAATCTCCCCTCCATTCTATCATCCTCCCCTTATTCTCTTACCCTTTAGTTTCCTGTAGGGTAAGACACCCAATTGTGTATGTATGTTATTCTCTCCTTAAGCTAAATGCAATAAGAATAAAGTTCACTTACTCTCTCACCCCTCCACTCTTCCCCTCCACTGTGAAACCTTTTCCTTGCCTCTTTTATGGGACTTAATTTACCCCTTTTTCCTTCTCCCAATATATTCATATATTACCCCTTAATTTTATTTTTAGATATCATCCCTTTATATTCAACTCGCCCTGTGCCATCTATCTATCTATCTATCTATCTATCTATCTATCTATCTATCATCTATCTATCTATCTATGCATCCATCCATCCATCCATCCTTCCTTCCATCCATCCATCCATCCATCCATCCATCCATCCATCCATCCATCCATCCATCCTTCCATCCATCCATCCATCCATCCATCCATCCATCCATCCATCCATCCATCCATCCATCCATACATCCATACATCCATACATCCATACATCCATACATCTATCTATCTATCTATCTATCTATCTATCTATCTATCTATCTATCTATCTATCTATCTATCTATCTATCTACCTTCCAATACCCTCATGCTGATAAAGGTCTAATGAATTACAAATATGATCATTTCATGTAGGAATGTAAACAGTTCAACTTTAATAAATCCCTTATGATTTCTCTTTCTTATTTATTGTTTCATGCTTCTCTTGATTCTTGTATTTGAAAGTCAAATTTTCTATTCAGCTTTGGTCTTTTCAACAAGAATACTTGAAAGTCCTTTATTTCATTGAACATCCATTTTTCCCCTGAAATTTTATAGTTATTTTTTTGGAGCAGGTAATTTTTGGTTTTAATTCCACTGACCTTTTATGCTATCTTTGAAGTTTGTGGGTTGAGAACTCTGGAAACTTTCGGTCCCCTCAGACCTTCTGTGAACTTGTCTGTGCTGGCATGGCCCACGTCTGACTGTACTCTGATCCTAGACCTGTGCAAAATATCATTCCTGTCAACCTCCCAGGTTGTCTTGGGGTGGGGATTTTTTTCACTCTGTCATTTTGTGAGTTCTGTAGTTCTAGAATTTGTTTAGAATCATTTTTACAAGTATTTGGAGGGGTTTGAGGGAGAGCTCAAGCAAATCCCTGTTTTTACTCCACCATCTTGTTTCTGCTCCTCCATTTGAGTTTTTCTTAACAAAAATACTGGAGTGATCTGTGGTTTCTTTCTCTAGCTCATTCTACAGATGAGGAACTAAAACAAATAGGATTAAGTGACTTGATCAGGTCTAACCTATAGTAAGTGTCTGAAGCTGGATTTGAACTGACTCTAGGTGTGATGCTGTATCTACTGTGCTACCTAGACACCCTCATTAGTACCTAATATAACACAAATAATGAATGTGTGAGATCTACTAGTGGCAGTTTGAGGTCTACAAATTGTGTAGCATATCTAATAATAGTGTCTTACCTTTATTCACAGCTTTACCTTTATTCACTCATGCTCAGGCAGAGTTATCTCTTCCCTTGGGACCAACTTTCTCTCTTTTTCCTTCCTTCCCTGGAGAAATCATTTTCTTTTCAAACCAAGCTAGAGAGGAACTATGGGAACAAAAATGACCGAAGTCCTGCCTTAATACTATTCCCAATCAATCAGGCTACTGTTGCTCATTTCTTAGAGCAATACTTACGCATATAATTTCTCAGCCCTATGAAAGTCTAAAAATGTATCAATGATTTTCTTTGGTGCCTCTAAAATCTTAGTCAGAAATAGTGCTTTGGCAAAATATCCCCATTTTAAGTCTTTGACCTCCTATCAGTGGTCACTTCACTATTACCCTCTCTACACTGTATATGGATAAATATACATAGAGATTGACAATGTAAGGGCTGATAGTTTACCACAATTTTTTGCTTAGGAGACAATGTAAATATAAAGGTAAATAAGCTTGCTAAGAAAAAAAGGTGTCTCCCCTGAAATACCAGATTCAAACCATTTAAGAAATTGGGTAGAGAAAGGGAAAAGTAAATAGAGAATGGTCTTTTAAATTCCATCCAAAGGATGGGTTTTATCAAAAAATCTACTTACACATGCCTCATGGTTCCAGAGTCTTACAGTGTCAACCTCATAACTAAAACTCCTTCCTACTTCCATGACAATTGCTTTCTAAAAATACCTTTCTTGTGGCTTTATATGGCTTCTCTCTTTTCTGCTACTGTTCTATCTTTTCTCAATTTTTGATGCCTAGAATCTCTTAGATTGGGAGAGTAGATTTATATGTCACATCAAATCCCATTCTAAAATAACAAGTTAGGGGAAAATCCTCAAAGGTCAAAAATGAAAATACTGAGGGAATTTCTTTAGACATTCATCACCAGTGTTCTGATCTCTTTGATCGTAGTAAGGCAATACTACATATGCATTATTTTATTTAAGCCTCAAAACCACCTTGTGAGGAATGCAATACAAGCATTATAACCATATTTTCCAGATGAAGAAACAGAGGTTCATAGAAGTTCAAGGGCCTGTGGATTTCAACCTGGGATTTATTTTCTAGGTCATTTAGCCAAACAATGTAATTTCACAGGTGATGATTCTAGGTCCCAAAGATTCAAATAGTGTAAAATAAATGGAAGATCCAGAGGCTTTGAACTCATGTCTTCACACTCCACAGCCAGTACTCTTGCATTACATAACATCGTTTCCCCCAGGATCATACAGCAAAAATATTTAATTATGTTCAACAGATACACATTAAGTATCTGCTATAGACATGATCTTATTCTGGATCTTGGGTATTCAAAGAACAAAAAACAAAAGTCTCTACCTTCAAAGAGTTTCTATTGTGGGACTGGAGGAGGGAAACAGAAGGAAATACAAAAAAAAAATGTATGAAAAGTAAGTTCACATCATTTGATGAGGGAGAGAGTACTAAAGCCTGTTAGGTATAGAAGGTCTTTAGGAACTGGGCTAATACTTGAAAGAAGATATTTATTATGAGAGGGAAAATTAAGGAGGGAGTGCAAGCCAAGTGAGGAGGATAGTTGATGGGAAGTATGCCACTGAGAGAAGGAGTTAAAGCTTGGCTTAGAACAGAGAAAACATGAATACAAGTGACCCAAAATAGCTTAGGAAAAGTAAATTAGAGCCAGGCTGAAGTGGATATTATATGTCAGTCTCTTATTCTGGTGATGTTAGGAGGGAGAGGACAATCTCTGAGTGAGGGAGTCACATGATAATGTCCCTTCTTCAGGAAGACTAACTTGAGAGCTATATGGAGAATGGATGTGAAGGAGGAAAGACTAGAAACAGATTAACCACAACATTGCAAGAGTATAGGTGGGAGTAAAAAGAGGATGAACTAATATAGTGGCCGTATGAGTAGAGATATGCTATAACTTTATATAGCTATATATAGAGATGCTATAAGTGCTATCATGCCATAAATGGCATAAATGTTTTGGGAATTGCATTTTAAGACATTTTAAGTAATTAAGTAGATGTGCGAAGAAAGGTACATTCTAAAACGACATCAAATTGTGAAGATGGTGACACCTCCACAGAAATAAAGAGGTTTGAAGAAAAATAGGATTCAAGAGTAAAATAATTGCACATATTAAATATGATGACTTTTGAGATTTTAGCAACACATCAAGGTAGAAATGTTTAAACAAAGTTGGTGATATGGAACTGGAATGCAAGAGAGAAAGTGCTGCTGGATTTATGATACGGGGAACTGTGTAGAAATGATCCTTGAATCCACAGGAACTGATTAAATCTCTAAGGAAGCATATGTGGAGAGAGAAGAGAAGAATCCAGTACCTCATGTCATTTATCCAACATCCAGTTGTTTATCTCAGTACATGCTTAAATAAATGCAGGATGTTGGATTGAATTACTTCTTATGATGTATATCAGCATATGTTCATGTCACTTCCAGGAAGACACACATGCTAGGTTCCCTTTCTAAAAGACATGTATAGCCAGAGGCTTGAGATTAGATGGAATATGGGAACAGGGATCTATGAGAAAGATTATAGTGACTGGTCTAGGAAGAACAGTTCAATTAATGGATTACAATGATAGGGACTTTGAGATCTTTTTCTTTCAAGGCATCCACTTGGCTGGTATATAAATAATATTAGTTCTCCTATGGACTTTTTTGGGGTAGTTACTCTTCCTTTTCCCTTAGCAGCAGTAACTATGTCAGTTCCGTGCATATGGGAGCAAAACAAATGTACCTAGGTGAAACTGAGACTGGAACTCAAGTCCCTGGCTGTCTCTTCTGCTTTCATTACATCCCATTTCATAAATCAGCTAATAACAATATTGAAAGAGAGATGTTACCAGCCCCAGTATCCACTTTCTGAGTTTAGAACACTTCCAAAAGAGTTTACTTTCTTTAACTGTTCTTTATAGAAAATAGCAAAGGAAATGACCTATGCCTTGGTTTGCCAAAAGATCTGAAATTTTAATTTCTACTCATTGAGAATCTGTTTATGTATTTCCATCTCATATAATCTTAATCACTCTGAAATTTAAGTTTGCCTGAAAGGCAAAAGTCATGAGGTTGCCACAGAGGCAGGAAAATGTTAATTTCTAAGATTACTGTTGGGAAAAGGGACACAAGACAAAGGAAGCGATCGGTGTGATCCAGTCTCAGGTTCATCATCATGGAACAGTTGATGAGAATGAAATAATGGCATAGAATAGGAATAGAATGGGAAGGTTGACATTTGATTTCTTACATAGATAGTGATTCTGAATCACAAGGATTAGAGAATAAAGGAATGAGAGTTTATTAGTCAAATGATAACAAACATCAGTTGCTCCCCAGTCTCTAGAAAGCAAAAAAAAATAGATAAAGAATTACAATTTGAGTCATGAAAAATGTGCAAGTCCTCCTTCAGATACTTACCAGCTGTGTGACCATGGGCATATCACACCCGCTCTGTTCTACAGTTTCCTCTTCATAAAATGAGGTGCATGGACTTAATGATCTCTAAGGATTCTTTGATTTTTAAATGGTTGACCCAATGAATATGCTATCACATTAGACTATGCAAAAATTAGAATGAATAATAAAGGCTTAAAGTAAATATTTATGCCTTTGGATTTTCTTTTCTTTTCAATGGGATGAGAGATGAAAAGGAAAAAGAGAAGAAAATAAAGTTCAAAAATGAGAAAGAAACAGAAGGAAGAACAGAAGGAATAGTAGACAAGCAGGGCAGCTTTGAAAGTTACTTGATGAATTTAAATACACTTAGAAATCAAAAATAAGTTCCATATAAAGGAAAATCTTATTTTCATGTGCAACACCCAACCACCATTCCCTTTACTTCACCATGGAAATTCTCACCTATTTGTTGTTTCAGAATTTTGTAATTTTTAGATTAAAAAAAAAAGTTAAGCTCCAACACAGTTCTGTTGGACATTACAGAAGAAATAAACTCTTTTTTTTTGAGGGGAGAAGCAATATTTTATTCTATTTCAATTTTATTAATTAATTATTTTTAGTTTTCAGCATTCATTTCCAAAAGATTTTGAGTTTCAAATTTTCTCCCCATCTCTCCCCTCCCCAGTGCATATGGCATGCATTCTGATTACTGCTTCCCCCAGTTTCCCCTCCTTTCTATCTTTCCCCCCCCATTATCACCTTCCCCCTTACTTTCCTTCAGGGTAAAATACCAATTCAGTATTATGTTATTCACTCCTTAAGCTAAATCAGAAGAGAGTAAGGTTCATTCATTCCCTCTCACCTTCCCCCTTATCCCCTCCATTTTGAAACCTTTTTCTTGCCTCTTTTATGTGGGATAATTTATCCCATTCTATTTCTCCCTTTCTCCTTTTCTCAATATATTCCTCTGTCATCTCTTAATTTTATCTTTTTTAGATATCATCACTTCATATTCAACTCACCCTATGCCTTCTATCTATCTATCTATCTATCTATCTATCTATCTATCTATCTGTCATCTATCATCCATTTATCTATATTTTCTCCCACTACCCCAATATTAAGCAAGGTCTCATGAGGTACAAATACCATCTTTCCATGTAGAAATGAAAAACAGAAATGCAAATTTATGATTTCTCTTTCCTGTTTACCTTTTCATGCTTCTCTTGATTCTTGTATCTGAAAGTCAAATTTTCTCTTCAACTATGAACTTTTCATCAAAAATGCTTGAAAGTCCTCTATTTCATTGAAATTTCATTCTCCCCTTAAGTATTATATTCAGTTTTTCTGGGTAGGTGATTCTTGGTTTTAATCTTATCTCCTTTGATCTCTGGAATGTCATATTCCAAGCCCATCAGTCCCCTAGTATAGAGGCTGCTAAATCCTGTGTTATCCAGATTGTATTTCCATAACAGTTGAATTGTTTCTTTATGGCTGTTTGTAGTATTTTATCCTTCACCTGGAAGCTCTGGAATTTAAATACAATATTCTTAGGATTTTTCTTTTTCATATCTCTTTCAGGAGGTGATCAGTGGATTCTTTCCATTTCCATTTTATCCACTGGTTTTAGAATATCAGGACAGTTTTCCTTGATAATTTCTTGAAAGGTGGTATCTGCACTCTTTTTCTGATTATGTCTTTCAGGTATGCTAATAACTTTTAAATTATCTCTCCTGTATCTATTGTCCAGGTCAGTGGTCTTTCCAATGAGATATTTCACAATATCTTGTTGTTTGTTTTTTTTTTTCATTTTTTGGTTCTATTTTATAATTGCTTGATTTCTCATAAAGGCATTGCTTCCATTTGCTCCATTCTCATTTTGACTTTTCTTCAATGAGTTTTTGGGCCTCCTTTTCAATTTGGCCAATCCTGCTGTTTAAGGCATTCTTCTCTTTGTTGACTTTTCTGACTCTTTTGCCACTTGGAGTAGTCTATTTTTAAAGTGTTATTTTCTTCAGTATTTGGGAGGTCTCGTTTATCAAGCTGATGACTCCTTTTTCATGATTTTCTGGGATCACTCTCTTTTATCTTTCCAATTTTTCTTCTGCTTTTCTTACTTGATTTTCAAAATGCTTTTTGAGCTCTTCCATGGCCTGGTACCAATTCAGAATTTGTTTAGAGGATTTTGATATGGGAGCTTTGACTTTCTTTTCTTCTGGTTGCATGTTTCAATTTTCTTTGTCACAAAACTCAGTCTGACTTTTTTCCCCTCTGTTTGCTCATGTTCCTAGTCAAATACTTAAATTTCTAACTCTTTGTCAAGGTAGGACTCTGCTTGCAGTGGATGTTGAATGGTGGATGTTCTGTCCCAGGCTTCAGGGGCTTTGTTTCAGCTGTGGTTGAATTCCTGTCTGTGGGCCAAGAGCTCCAGAAGCATCTGATGGTTCCACTGTTTCTGGCCATGCTGCAGGCACTGCCTCCTCCTCTGACCCTATACCAAGACTCTCCCCTAATCAGGTCAGACAGAATTTTCCCACTGACTTTCTATGCTGTCTTTGGTGTTTGTGGGTTGAGAAGTCTGAAAACCACCAGAGAATGGAAATAATTACTTTAAATGGAGAGTTTATTTATGATTTATGATTTAATCTTTAAAAGAAACACAAAATTGGTAAATTGGATCGAGAGCGGAATTAGGAATCATGACAACCTGAGTTCAAATCCTGCCTGAAGATTTACCAAATGTGTAAGTCACTTAACTTCTATGTATAGTCCTATATACAGCTGCCAGTGATTCAATCGCCTGATGTCTGCTCTGGCCCTGTCTGTGCTGATGCAACCCACTCTGGACTGTGCTCTGCTTAGCCCCCAACCTAGTGCAATAGATGCTTTTCTTCAACTTTCCCAGCTGTCTTGGGCTGGAGATTTGCTTCACTCCATCATTCTATGGGTTCTGCAGCTCCAGAATTTGTTTAGTAATTTTTATAGGTATTTGCAGGGATTTGGGGGGAGAACTCAAGCAGATTCCTCCTTTTACGCAGTGATCTTGAATAAACAAACTTCAAAGTAGGATCTAGTTGTAATGTATTGTTGATGTTAACAGGGATTGTGTGGAGTTTAACAGTATTTAATTTTGACTCTAAAAATGTTACTTGAAAGAGAATTCATATATAGCTTCCTATTGATTCCATTTCACCATTATAAATCTATACCTACTCCACCAACAGATCCCCATTTCCCTGTTCCTATCTTTTTTTTTGTTTCTTCCTTTTTTATTTTTATCTTTTTTTATTTAATTTTCTTACATTCATTTTCACAAATTTTTGGGTTCCAAATTTTCTCCCCTTTTATTCCCCTCCCCTCCCCCCCCCACCCCAATACCCCAAGCAATCTAATTTTCCCTATCTCCAATCTGCCCTCTCTTCTGTCATCTCTCCCTTCTCTTGTCTCCATCTTCTCTTTTCTCCTGTAGGGCCAGATGACTTTCTAATCCTCCTTAACTGTATGTCTTCTTTCCTAGTTGCAACAACAATACTAAACAGTTGTTCCTAAAACTTTGAGTTCCAAATTCTCCCCATCCCTCCCTCCCCACCCATTCCCTTTGGGACAGCAGGCAATTCAATATAGGCCCTATCTGTGTAGTTTTGAAAATGACCTCCCTGATAGTCATGTTGTGTAAGACTAACTGGATTACCATCCCTCCTAACCTGCCCCTCCTTGTTTCTCTTCTGTCTTTTGATCCTGTCCCTCCCCAAGTGTTGACTTCAAATTGCTCCCTCCTCCCTTTGCCCTCCCTTCCATCACCCCCCCCTTGCAATATCTCCTTCTCCCCCACTTTCTTATACTGTAAGATAGGTTTTCATACCAAAATGAGTGTGCATTTCACTCCTTCGTTTAGTCAAATGTGATGAGGGTAAAGCTTCTTGTTTTTTTTTTTTTCTCAGCTCTCCTCTTTTTCCCTCCACTAAGAAAAACTCCTACCTGCCTCTTAAATGACATATAGTTACCCCCTTCCCTTTCCCTCTCTTTCCTCCCCCTACGTTTCTCTCTCACCATTTACCCTAGTTTCTTTTAAGGTATGGTCCCATCCTATTCAGTTCAATCTGTGCTCTCTATCTCTGTATGTGTGTGCATGTGTGTATGTGTGTGCATGCATGTACATGTGTGTGTGTGGTCCCACCAACTACCCAGATACTGAAAAGTTTTAAGAGTTAGAAATATTGTCTTTCCCTGTATGAGTGTAAACAGTTCACTTCTGGTAAGTCCCTTAAGACTTCTCTTTGCTGTTTACTTTTTCATACTTCTTCTCATTCTTGTGTTTGAAAATCAAATTTTCTTTTCAGCTCTGGCTTTTTCATCAAGAATGATTGAAAGTCCTCTGTTTCATTGAAAGACCATATTTTCCCTTGAAGTATTATACTCAGTTTAGCTGGGTAGGTGATTCTTGGTTTGAGTCCTAGTTCCTTTGCTTTCTGGAATATCCTATTCCACGCCCTTTGATTCCTTAATGTAGAAGCTGCTAGATCTTGTGTTATCCTGACTGTATTTCCACAGTACTGGAATTGTTTCTTTCTAGCTGCTTGCAAGATTTTTTCCTTGAGCTGGGAGTTCTGGAATTTGGCCACAACGTTCCTAGGAGTTTCTCTTTTTGGATCTCTTTCAGGTGGTAATCGATGGATTCTTTCAATACTTATTTTGCCCTCTGGTTCTAGAATGTCAAGGCAGTTTTCCTTGATAATTTCATGGAAGATGATATCTAGGCTCTTTTTTTGATCATGAGTTTCAGGTAGTCCCATAATTTTTAAATTGTCTCTCCTGGATCTATTTTCCAGGTCAGTTGTTTTTCCCATGAGATATTTCACATTCTCTTCCATTTTTTCGTTCTTTTGGTTTTGTTTGGTGATTTCTTGGTTTCTCATAAAGTCATTAGACTCCATCTGTTCCATTCTAATTTTGAGAGAACTATTAAATTCAGTGAGCTTTTGAGCCTCTTTTTCCATTTGGCTCATTCTGCTTTTGAAAGCATTCTTCTCCTCATTGGCTTTTTGAACCTCCTTTGCCAATTGGGTGAGCCTATTTTTCAAGGTGTTAATTTCCTCAGCATTTTTTTGGGTCTCCTTTACCAAGGTATTGACCCGTTTTTCATACTTTTGTTGCATCTCTGACATTTCTCCCCCCAGTTTTTCCTCCACCTGTCTAACTTGCTTTTCAAAATCCTTTTTGAGCTCTTCTAGGGCCTGAGCCCACCCACCACCCCCCTGGGGTGTCTGGGGTACTGAGGCCCCGCCCTCCACATCTTTCCCTGATGGCAAGGATACGTCCTCATCATCAGATCCGAAGGTCGGGATCATTTGCATTTGTTGGAAAAAACTCTCTAAAGTCTTATTTTTCTTCCCTTTTCTAGGCATTTTCCCAGTCAGTTAGTTGACTTCTGGGATTCCTTTCCACCCCCGCCTGGATCCTCCCAGCTAGTGCTTGACCTCTGAGATTTAAATGGGCTTTCCTCCTGCTGGCTGTCAATCAGTGAGCTTTAGTTCAGGTGCTGGGATGGGGCCAGGGCCGCCTCCGAGACTCTGATCCCAAGAGACTTTCAGGAATGGAGAGGGTGGGGGTGGGGTGGGGGGCCCGCCTCCCAAACCCCGCTCCCTTGGGGGCTTTAAGCAGAAGCCTTCAGTAACAGAGCGGGGTGGGGGCAGGGCCGTCTCCCAGGCTCAACTCCATCAGGTCCTATGCAGGAATCTTTTGTAATGAAGATCCTGCATGCCGCTGGGGGATTCCTGAGTCCCGGTCTGCTGCCGCCTCAGCCGCTGCCCACACCTCTGCCTCCACCGCTTCCTCCCAAGGGGGCCCGAGTCACGGAGACGCCCTGCTTCCCCTCTCCTCCAGCCCGGCCTCTCTCACTGACCTGTAGCTTCTGTGGGCGGAGGGTCTTTTCCGGCTGCCGGAGCTTCCATCTCTGAAGCCTGCTCAGATCAGCTTCTCTGGGGCTGCGGCCAGGGCAGCGTTGGGGGTGGGGTCCACTTTCCGGCCGGACTCTGGGGACGGGTCTCCAGGGCTCCCTGGAACGGAAATCTCTTCCACTCTGCTTCTGCACACCTTGTATTGACCCAGAAGTTATGGGGGACTCTTTTTACATTAATTCTATGGGCCTTTGGTTTCGGAGCTCATAAACGTGCGTCCTTCTACTCCGCCATCTTGGCTCTGCCCCTCCCTGTTCCTATCTTTACAGAAGTGAAGTGTACTTACTTAAATAACCACAGACAGCTTCCCTGATGGGGTGAGCTCTAGAAACAGAGTGCCTGCAGTTGACCATTTAGCCCTCTGTTTATAGGAACTAGTTCAAAACCTTGTGATCATGCTTATTTTACAGAAAGAGCTTTTTATTCACCTCCCTTTCTTTCTTCTCAGCTCTCAATTAATGTGATTCACTGTGGGTAGTGAAATTTTTTTCTACTGGGAAGTCCTGACTGAGCAAGACACAGATGCAAAGTATTACATGAAACTCCATAAAAGCTTCCTGAGAAAATGAAAGGAGAATAAAACAAACCATGCAAAATAAAATAAAATGCAAAATGTGCTTACCTCACATATGCCAAGTCATATTTCTCAAACATAGCAGATCAAATTCATGACTTTTAAGCAGAGCTTGCCAGAGAACTTCAATTACCAGTGTCTACAACAGCACACATTTCTTCAGCTAGGTTCAAGTCAGACTAGCCAGAGGTTATAGACTCATAGAAATCAACCCTTTTGATTGCTTCTTATGCTTATTAAGAGAACAGAAAGTCAGCTGAATGTAAATCTTTTTGCACATATTTCACATTAATTCCATACAGCTTTAATGAAGCTATGCAACGTTGAGTTCACAATTATACTGCCTCTCATGAGTTAGTGGCTTTTTCTTTACTGATGAGTTAAATGTGATGTACCATATTAGCTAGTCCATTAAGGTTTTCTTTGCAGTGGCTATGGGAACTGAGTCACCCATTATCCATTCACATTCAGCAGATTGTGTATGTTAAACCTCAGAAAACAGAAGTTTAGATATAATTCTTGAACAAGAGAATGGAAAAAAAATTGCTTTAAATGGAGAGTTTATTTATGATTTAATCTTTAAAAGAAACGGGAAATTGGTAAATTGGATAAAGAATGGAATTAGGAATTATGACAACCTGAATTCAAATCCTTCCTGAAGATTTACCAAATGTGCAAGTCACTTAACTTCTATGTATAGTCCTATATCAATGTTTTGTTATTTTTTTTCAAAGTGATAGCAACAAGTTCTTGGGCCCGCAGCAAGACTAGGTCAAAGCTGCAGAGTTTTTGAGTTCTAAATGATTTCCTTAGAATTTTAAATATATATAATATATAATTTTAGTTAAACATTAATTCTTAACAAGGGGAATTTATTTACATTTATATGCCATTTTTTCTTTAAATATTGCTATAATTATATTTCATCTCAAAATTGCTCTAAAAAGTCTCAGTATTCCTACATATTATCCGTACTCATATTTAGTGTTTATCAATATTTTATAGATATTTTAATAAAGTAATAGATATTCTTTTAGACATTCACAAAGATCAACTGACATTCTCTAGAGGCAGCATGGTACCATGCAGAAGTGATTAAAGTGCCCAGAGATTACATATAATTGGAAAATATTTAACAAAATAAATAAAATTACAACAGAATATAGATGATGTTACAATATGGTTCTGGATGTTAATTTGGGCCAGGACACATCCTTTTGCATGGTTTATTGAGCCTCATTTTGAGTTTGAAACCACAGGTACAATAGAAAGTATTTTAACCCTTTGAAATTACAAAATTAAAGAAATACAGAATCTCACAGTAGGAAAGGATTTAAGAGGTTATTGAGTCATCCTTCATGTAAAGATAAATCCTATTTACATCTCTAATGAATGGTCATCTAGTATCCACTTCAAGACATGTGCCAGTGAATGTGAACCTAGAAATTGCTCAATTAGCTCATGTTATTTTGGCAGAGGCATAATTGATTTTGTTTCATTTTGGCTAAAACCTTTGGGTTTTCACTTTTATAAGAAAATATTCCTGGGGAAACTTCCTGTTCCCATGCAGACTGCCAACAATTTTTCACTATAGATTCACAGAGAGTTGCTGGTTTATGGGGAGATCAACTAGATTATCCAGTCACTCCTAATGTGTTGAGGCAAGATGTAAAACTCAGCCTTCCTGACTCTTGAATTAGTTCTCCATTTAGCTCACCATGTTGTTTCTCATAGCTCTAATGATTCGGGAATTTATTTGTTTGTTTGTTTGGTTTTTTAATTTATCTCACCAATACTTCTGCAAATTTTGTTCTTTACTCATAGTTCTATTTCATGTATCCAATCTGAACAAATACAATACCCCTCCCATAAGGCAATCTTATCTTAATAACACTAGCTTACATTTGTATAGAACAGTTAACTTCATTCAAACTCACTTTAACATCTGAGATCCCATTTTATTATTTAAAAAAAACCTGGAAAGAGGTAGAAGAGTTATTTTCTCAAATTTCCAATTGAGAAGACCAAGAAACAAAGAGATTAAGTAAATTCAGTTGAGTTCAGTAAGATCAATGAAGTAATGTCATTGAGTAGACTTTTAATTCTAGAATGAGACTACAGGTTTACTGACTCTTAGTTAAGGTTTAATTCCACTAAACCATGCTAAATCCAGTGGCTACTGGTTTTTGAGTAACTGCAATTCTTGAATGCAATTTGCTCACCATGAAATCATTGATACTTGTATTATGAAGGAGAAAAAAATGGAATTGTCCATAAAAATTTAGGCATGATAATGACAAGAAAATAAGACCTAAAACAGGGAACTAGAGATGGGAGTGTGGAAGAACAAGATGAAATATAATTTTTTTATAGTTCCTATTGTGTGCCAAACACTATGGTAAATACTTTTTATAAATATGATGTCATTTGTTCCTCACAAAAACCCTGAAAGGTAAGTGTTGTTATCATCCCTGTTTTGTAGTTGAGGAACTAAGACAAAAGAAAAGTCAAATGACTTGTCCACTGTCACACAGCTAGTAAATGTCTGAGGAGAGATTTAAACTTAAGTCTTCCTATCAATGGAGAACAGCAAATAATTCATCCTGAGGAAGAATTGAAATTGTTAAATATTGATTTTTATATAGAAAAGGGACAAGAAGAGAGAAAATTTCCTCCACCAACATTCCAAACTCCATACCATTGTTAGTAGTACCTACAACATTGGATGAAGAATGACAATTAAGTTGTTTTGTCTTACACGTAAGACAAAATCCTAGGAAGAAGTTACAATAAAAATCATTATCTCAAGTATCTATGTATGAATGCATGGAATATGGATTAATAAGGTAAACAAAAGTTCTTAATTCAAGAAAGAAAACAAAATATTGTAGGAATCGCTGATACTTGGTGCCACAATGGAATGAGACTCTGGAATAGTGTTTTAAATGGCATTTTATACCACATAAAGAGTGTGTGTCTATGTCTGGTGTGTGTGTGTGTGTGTATGTATCTGTGTATGTATGCATGTATATATAATATATATATATACATATATAAAATGCTATTGCATATTAACCTACTTATATAAGGAAAGATAAATTCATGTGAAGAAATCCAACACTATGAGGTGAGAAGAATAGCACAGTACATTTTGGTGAACATTTGTAGAGGTGACACAGAAGCAACATAGTCATGACAGTATTCTACAGACTGTCTTTGTTTCTCAATCTTCTCAAATGGATATTTGAGATAATAATAAATAATTGTCTAACTCTTCCCAGGATTATTGTAATAATAAAATAAGAACACAGATGTAATAATGGTTTGCATAAAGTTAAATAACAATGAAGTCAGGAAACACCACTAGAATTAAGGTAAAGTATTATGGGGAATTCGCCAATGAATGGAACTTTCTCTGTGAAAAGCAGAACGTTCTGACTTGCTCTGATGGCAATTTTACCCTTCAAATATTTGTGGAAACAATGAGAGGTTTGCCTTAATCGTAATGTTGCCCTTTAAATTCTGAGGAAATAACAGGGATTTTTTACTCTGAACCTTCAAAAAGGTTAAACCATTTATTGAAGTAACATGATGGGAACATCGGATTAAATGACATCTTTGTTTTAAAATTATCATTAAATCAGCAACCTACAAGTAATTATTAAACACTTACTAGGCACCAAACACTAGGCTAGGTGTTAACCATAGAAGCCCCAGTTTTCTGTCCCCTTAGTAGGTGCAAGTAACGACAAGTTGTTGGATGACTATCCACTATGCATCATTTAATTCATATATTGACTTCTATATTCAACAGTATATACTTCCTCACACATAAACACATATATATGAAACTTCTGGATTTCCATTTTTATTTCTAATCACAGCTTATGCCCTCATCTATTCCATTTTTTACCAAAAAAAAAAATCAAGCAGGAACCTCAAGTCCAATTACAAGGTATTTAGTTGAGACAAAATAGAAGAAAAATTAACAAAAATAAATCAAACAATAAAATAATGAAAGAGTATAATCTCTCATAGAATAACGTGCTGGTAAGAAAACAAAAACAAAAACAAAAACAACCCTCTCCAGAAATGTGCTGTAGTAGAAACGTCAAAGAGGTAGTTGGAGTACCTACTTTCTATTACTTAATTGTTTTTTAATTATTGGATGTCATTTACCTCCCTGCACTAAAATTAAAGGGGTTGGACTACGATAGAGTCTAATATGTCTTCTAGTTCCACATCTATAATTGTACAAATTCATAGGGACATCTAGGTGATGCAATAAATAGAACCTGGAATCAGGGTCTGGAATCAGAAAGACCTGAGTTCAAATTTGTCTTCAGATGCTTACTAGTTGTCCAACACTGGGCAAATCACCTTAAGTCACTTAGCCCTGTTTACCTCAATTCCTCATTTGTAAAATGAGCTGGAAAATGACATGGCAAACCACTCTAATATTTTACCCCCTCAAAATAACAAGGTCACAAAGAGTCAGACATGACAAATAAGTGAACAGCAGCATGATCTCATCCTCTGATTTGAGAAAGGGACTAAGATGCTTTTTACCTGATAGCTCTGCTAGAAACACATACAAAAGCGAAGTACGCGTAAGCACATGCCTATCTGTTGCTGGAGCTCCTTAGAGTGATTCAGTGGTGGAGCTGCTTCCCTGCATTTGTGCTACTGAAACAGGGAAGCTCTGTGCTTGCCACTATCCTCAGATGCTGGATCTGCAATCTGTAAAGCTTAGGCTGCTGAGGCTGCTGCTGCTGTGCGCCATGTCCGTAGTTGACATCAGCCAAAGCTGACCCTCTCTTCAAGCTCCTCGGCCTTTTCAGTTGCTACTCTGAGGTTATGCCTTTTTTAGCTCCTCTCTGACTTTGCTCACTGTTAAGCCATTGTAGCATCATGTTATCTCCACAACTATTTTAGCTGTGTGATCAGTGATTTTAGCAAGTAGTTCATCACATGATCCTGTAGCTCTAAACATTGGAAATTCTATAGGGGAAGGGGAGAAGCAATGATCTCTGTCAAGAGTTTGTACCATCAAAGCCAAGGTCTCTACTCTGCTTACATGCAGAAGGGTCTAGGCTAGTCTGTTTTCATTCTCCTCCCCACACTGTCCCTCACTTTCTAAACCATGTCTTCTTTACTGATGATTCATTTTGGTGGAAAGGTATTAAACTAATTTGCCTTCATTCCCTACCAGTCTTGTTCTTGACTTTTCAAGTTCCAAAACAATGCCCCCATATATGTGCTTCTCCAGCTCTCCAGGACTCCTTGATGAGTTATATTTCCCATTAAAATGTAAACAACTTGAGGTCAGGAATTGGGTTTCCTTTTTATTATGTTTGTATCTATAGAACTAGGATAGTCCCTGTATATAGTAAGCACTTAATACTTGTTTTCTCCCTTCCTATTTATATATATATATATATATATATGTATATGTATGTATGTATACATAGACATAAATATTCAGATATATGTATAACAATAAATGTACACAAACATTTAGATAAAATGTATATAAGTAGAGGGAGAGAGATGGAGAGATTGAATTAGAGAGAGACAGAAGGAGAGGGAGAAGGATCGTTGGATGATACACAGAGAACTTGAAAGGACTTAATACATGATTACACAAAAATTTAGATAAAAGATTCTATGAAAGTAAGGATTGTAATTTTTAATTAACTTTATTCCAAGACATGAGTATCACAGTAAAGGCAGACTATATGTTTCATTACAGTGATCTATTTTCACATAAGAATGAATACCATCACTATCGTCATACCCAGGAGGAGTGTGTTGTGAGCAAGAAAGGAAGGTTCAAGCAGGATTCTCCTTTCTAGTGGTTATGAAAGAAAATACCACACAGACATTTCTCCTCACTCCGCAGCCAATACTAGTTAAGTTATTCAAAGGGGACACATATCCAAACTCCCATCTCATACCCACTTGAGTCAAGGGAAGGAAAAAAGCATGAATTTTCTATCCATCTTTCCCCCTTCCGCCTTGCTATCTTAAGAGACTCCACATGCCAACCCAACTACTCCATTTTCATTCTAACCCGAAAGTGTATTCAACTTCCACCCCTTCTATCATTGCTCACACACACAAATAGCTCTGGAACTACTAGATCCTTACCCCAGTTTCTAGGAGCTCCAAATAACTTGAGGCTAGGGAAAGCCATTAGCAATCAAAGGTTATGAGGGCCAACAAATTACTGGCTTCTCGACTAGAAATATTAAAATATTATTAATGATGATAAATTTATATACCTAAGTAATTACTAGTGATCCCTGGATAGGTTATGGATTAAATAGGTATATGTGTGTGTGTGTCCATCAGAATCCCTGGTTTCCTTAACAACTACACTCTAGTAATATCTTCTCTTCAGAATTGTTCCTGATGTCCCCAGATACGAGTGTCTTCTGTCCCCAAATGATGTAGTATTCATTTCAAATGAATGCTGATTATATTCAGTCTCTATCAACAAGTAGTACTGAGTTTTCAAAACTCCACTGGACTCTCTCTTCTCTCCACTCTCCCCTCTTTCTCATCTGTGAAATGTGGTGCTCCAATTACATCATGTATTAAGTCCTCTCAAGTTCTCTGTATATCATCCAAAGATTCTTTTCCCTCTCCTTCTCTGTCTCTCAAATTCAATCTCTCCATCTCTCTCCCTCTACATATATATATATATATATATATATATATATATATATAAATGTGTGTAAATACAGATCTATTTATCTATCTATAATACATATGGGTAAATGTGTGTGGATATAGATAGGTCTCTCTATACACATACACAAACATACACATATACATAGATATAGATACACACACATATATATATATATATATATATATATATATAACTACACACACATAACACACATGTGCATACACTCAACTATTTCTACTTCCTTTAACAATTCTTTACTGACAAACCAGAAATGTCTTGATGTAACATATTAAACTCACTTATGCGATTTGTATGCATGTGTTTTTGTGTAGGATGTATAGTGGATGAAGTGAAGGAAAAGTATATACCCACGAGAGTAGTATGGGATTACAGAGAACAATTATCCACTGAGGCAACATATGAGATTTCTGGAAAATATCTGACAAGTTACCTAGAAAATTTGAGAATGGAATAGTACTTTCTAGCCAAGTGGAAAAAAGTGTTACCAGAAGCTTTTCCTACCTCTGCTCCACTATCCCATCACACAGAACATGTGATTTTGAAATGTCTATTATCAAATTTCTGAACTGTACAAAGCTTATACTGCTAGTGCTTATGGTCTCCTAATAGAATTTGAGAACCATATGTCATAAGTAAGAAAAGAGAAACTTGTTTTTTTTTTCCTGAAAAGCAATATTCAAATATATTGTGAGCTATATATAAATATATGTGGTGATGTGTCTCTTTTGGGAAAGCAATCATAATGGATATAAAGTCTTATTTAGAAGTCAGACCTGCTAACATTAAATCATATCATATATGCACCTCTGATAAATGTATAACAGCTTGTGGTTTTTATCTTCCTTAAAATGTGAGGGTTACTGTATAGCTGAGATGAAAGTATTATTTTACAGCACATATATGTGTGTGTGTTATAAACATGCACCCCTAATTCCAGTAATCCCACTGAAAAATCCTATATTCTTAACCTGAATTCTACTATTATATGACTTTTACTTCCTATCAATTGTCAGTTAGAAAAAAAAAGATTCACATATATGCATACGTATTTTATATATATATATATATATATATATATATATATATACGTATACGTATTATAGAAAGATATATACGTGCAAATACATATGTATGGATATATTTCCTTTTCTTTCTTGGGAAAAGAAAAATGGAAATTTTTGTATGACATTTAATAATTATAAAAGTTCCATGGGGACTAATATTAAATGTGCTAGTTGAAGCAAGAAAGTCTGGATATAATTATCCAAGTCATTTCCCAATGCACCTTAAGTATCTTCTAAAGACGAGGGGTGAAGGAATTTATTTATTACACTCATCAAAATCCTCAGTTTGATGAATAAACCAGTTTTCTTCCATCTGAGACTGTCTTCCTCATATAATTCAGCCTCCTACTATGGCCATTGTCTAAAGTCAATAAGAATCTATTCTGTCCTTGCCTATCAAATGAACACTAATCCTTTCATAAGCCATTCCTTCCAAAGATGTGTATATTTTTTAAAAAGTCATACCAAGAAAAGATTAAATCTCTATACATGGGTTAAGCAAATAGACTGCTAATGAAACTCAGAATTTGATTATTTTAAGCAGGCCTTGAAAAACTTGCCAAAAGGGTTTTTGCTGTTGTTTTGAATCACAATCTAATATATAACAGCTTGAAAAAATATTTGCATATATATATTTATATTATATATGTATATATTGTATATTACACTATGCTATACTTTTGTTTCTTCTTGTATAAAAGCAATAGTAAATCATAGTGGTTTTGTTGACATTTCCAGGGTCTCCACGAGTATTTGTATGAGTGCTGATTGTGATTTTAAGGTGGCTCAATAAAAACAAGGCAGATCGTTGCATAAGCTCCTTTTCAGTCATGTCAGGGAAGTTTTTCTAAATATCATTCACAGAGTGAAGCTTCATGATAAAGTTTATCACTATAAAATTGTAATCACAGGCAATAGGCTAGAATCAGCAGAAGTTTGGGATTATATTTCAAGTCATTTAATTCTTGTACTCTTTCTTTCCCATAGACGTGATTCAGTGAAATCAAGCATCCCAAGCAAATACTGTTTCCTTCACTCTTTGCAGTGTACTCCACAAAGAAACAATAGCAAGAAATGTAATTGGAATTCAACTACATTTATAACCATATAATTATCTTAAAACCAATGCAATTCATAATAACTTTAACCTGAGTTCTCACAATAGACCTTGTTCTAAGTTACTGTAGAAGAGAATGAATTCTGAAGGTGTAGACCCCTAAGAAGATTACTTTCCAGTTTTCTGGCACATAAAACTTACATCTGTCAGCTGAAATTTGCTGGCAAGTCTCAAATCTTGTTCCTTACTTTTCAATTCTTTCTGCTTCCTGCATTCATTCTCTCCTGATCTATTCCAGTTCTGCTGTTACAATTTGATGTTTTAGGGAAAAAAATGTATTAGTGAATTGCTTTTCCTAAACTGGATTGTTTGGTTCAGAGGTACAACCAGGCTAGAATGATTGCACTTTGGTCTCATTGTTCTGAATTTAAAGGGTACTTAATTTAGAGGTTGGTATCAAGTTTTCAGAGTGCTCATAGTATCTGGAGTATTATAGGACTTTAACATTATAGAAATGGCAGATGTTATCTTCAGCATAATAATTATCATTAAAAATTATTTTAAAAAAATAGTGAGCTGCATTGAACTGTTCTCTATGTCACCTGAAAAGTAATTTCTTTCTACAGTTTGCCCTCACTGTACTTTGTAGTACACCAAGGGCAAACATTCCTACACCCATCTCTGGTTTGTTCAGCAAGAATGTTTGCATATATCTCCTGTTAGGGTAAGTGTGGTTATGAGGAATGAAAGAATGAGAAATAACTTCCCTTGGATTCTCTCTTTAGGTGGCCAAGTTTCCTGAGGTGATTCATTGGAGAGTCAAAAAAGGAAATGGCTTTTTCAAGCCACTCTCAGTCAGAGGGTCTGGGTACAAATTTTGCCTTCTTCACTATCTGCATGAACTTAGGCAAGTCACAATATCTCTGGACCTTAGTTCACTCAACTTAAAATGAAAGGTTTGGACTGGATGACCTCCTAGTTCTCTTCCAGTTTTTGGTCTATGATCTTATTTTTTACAAATACAGGGCTTTTAGAAAAGGTAACCAACCGGGGGAAGAGAGAGTAGAACTGGAGCTGATTTGACCTTGAGTTTGGTAATTTTTGGTGATACATGATGGGATTTGTAGGGAGGAAATAGTTGGTAGATTGTGAAACAGTCACAACCTTGTAACAGTACAATAAAGCTGTGACGAAGTGGACAGGGTATATCTAAGTTTTTTTTTCAAAGCTGATCAAGGGTGGGAAACACTCTAGGATAGCAGAGTGCTCACAGTTGGGGGGTTAATGGTATTGACCAGAGCCACCAAATGGTAGCTAATTTGCCTCAGAGGGCTGTGTGCTCACAGTAGATCAGGGTCCCTGGAGGTTTGGCTCAATTTCTAACTATTGCAAACATAAGTTATTACACATAGACTTTATTTTCCCACAGATCATTAGAAATAAGAAAGAGTCATGTTTTTACTGTGGCTCTCCCTGATCAGGGATGTACTTCAACAAATTTCTAAATGGGAGACAGTTCAGTTGATTAAATTAGTTATTTCGAAAACATGTAAGCTCAAAATGATCAGTCTGTGTGTTTGACCACTTGTTTTCCACTGGTTTCTAATTTCTTTTGGACTTTTCAGGAAGGACCACATACTTCTATATAGATTGCTCAACATTTAAGTCAGAACTCATTTTAGAAGGATTTTTTTAAGTCAAAGTTTAATTTTATTTAGTTAATGAACTTTTTTTCATTTCTTTTAGCAATTAAGATTCTAAGTCTCTCATTAGTCAGATGACTTTTAATATGGTAGAAATTTCCAAAGCCATTTCTTTCTTTTCTAAATATAGAAGAGGAAAATATAGAATTCTCTAGAATAGAAAAGCCTAAAATGTTCCCATTTAAACTTGATAATAAAAATCTTAATGTTCTTTAGGTCTGTTTCCTTTTACATCAAAAGTAATGGAGGTAATTTCTGAATGTTGGCCAAATATTTTTTAATGTGGTCACCAGAAATATAGCAGCACCTCTGAATCTTATAGGTCAGTCTGAGGAGTCCACCATTCATATATTTCATAGAATTGTCCAGATCCATGAGCAAGTAAGAACATACATACAAATATCTCTTTAGAACAAAGAGCAAAGGAGCAAGTTTGTGTGAATAGTTACCAACATATTTGCAACAATACATAGCAAAGATTAAATGGAAATGTGGAGCTTAGAATATCTTCAGAGAAATCTTTATAGAAAAGAATATGGGCAAGTAATGTTGATAGCAAAGAATTGATAAAAAATGTAAACTGTTTTGGAATCCAATTATTTTCAGGAGAAGGTAGAAGGTCCTCAACATATTAGTTAAATGTCCTATGGGATTTATGGGAAGACACAGGCATGAGGCACACAGGATGAAAAGATTAAGGTGGGTTGTGATCTTTATGGCTAGGAAGAAAACTCACTAGGGAAAACTCACAGATCTATTTTAATATTAAACTATTATTAAATGTATAAATATATACCAACAAGAGAATGGATAAATTAAAAAAGAAATGTGATGTCATATATGATTTAAAGATATATTAGGTTTCTACTTCAAAAGGCAAAGGCAAAAGTTCCACTGAAGAGTTAATCTCAGTCTGCTTACTGGATGTAGAATTTATCACTTAAAATTAATGGTGAAATTAAGTACATGAAAAAACATTGTAGGAACTCAAAAAAACTTGTTACATTTATGTGACATATTGGCAAGATCAATTTTATTATTATTTTTGCTTGCTGCTGCATTGAACTGATTTTATTATTTCAATAGGGTTGTGCTCTGAGGCTTTAAATGAACAATCTGAAAATAACTATTATTTGACTGAAGAAAATGTCCTTCAGATAGGAAGTAGTTAAACTTTGGAAATGTTAAGACTTGACTGAATAGTTTAATTTACTTTATTTCTATTGTTTTGGTATTCATAACATATCAAAATAAATTTATATAATACTGTAGATTTCAAGTAGATGGAAGAAAATGAAAAGAAATGTTAAATGATTAATATAAATGTTAAGAAAGTATAAATAAAAAAATGCACAGATATATTAAAGTGAGGTAGAAAGATTTATCTTTTAAACATTCTCCAGGACAGTTTTTTCAAAGGGTAATAGAGAAGAGAAGGAACACAGTGATTTTTATGCTCCAACTTGAGTGGAGATTGAGGAAAATTTCTATTCCTAAGGCAGTTTTAATGGAACATCAGATGGTGCCCTTGACAAAGATTGACGTCTTAAAGGAGAATGTTATGGAGCAACTTGAACAACTCAAGAGCAATAAATCACCATGACCATATGGTGTTCATCCAAGAGTTCTGAAGGAAAAAAAAATAGTGTGAACTTGCAGAAATATAAAAAAAAGTAAAAGTAGATAATGCAGCCTTAATTGTATCATCTGTTTTTGATAACTAGAAGGTTACTAATCTAGTGTATAAGGAAAATTGACAAATAAAAAAGAAGTGGTAATAGGGAGAGTTTAAAGAACACTATTAAACTTTTAACATTTCTTGTTCCTAGCAAAGTACACATGCAAAGCATTGATAAGTACTACTTTCTTTTCTTTAATTTCTCCTATGGTTAGCTTTCTGAGTCACTATTTTATCCATCAATATTTTGTTTAGGCTACTCTTCTATTTTCATGGTTTCATGAGCCAAATGGTTATCTCTTGTAAACACTGAAAAGCATCCCCTTGTACCAAAGCTGAACAGAAACTAACCAGCTTCTTTTTAAAAGAAAAAAAAAATCTACAGTGAGGGCAGAGCCAAGACAGAGGAGTGAGAGGAAGTACTTTCCTAAGCTCTCAGACAAACTCCTTCAGATACCTCTAAAAAGAGAATCTCACCAAATTTTGGGGGTGCAGAATCCAATAGGAGAAAGACTGTGGCAGATTCACTGACCAGGACAGACTGGAATATCAAGAGGAAGGATCTGTTCCACAGGGGTGAGCCCACAGCACACAGCACAGTACATCTGCCAGTGGCCTGGAACCCTCAGGGTGGCCTCAGGCAGCAGCAACATGGTGGAAAGTCAGAGTGGCAGCCCAGGACAGCAGACCAGTAGAAAGGAGTGAGTGACAGTCGCTGAGCCCCAGGTATCAGCAGCAGTTGCTCCCAAGACTTTCAGCCCACAGATTAAATATCTGTAAGTCACCTACTTGACTTTCCGGGTGCTAAAATGGTGGAGTGATCTGTAAAAGCTCTCTCTCCCTCCCCTTTTTGACCTCAAAAGAAGCATAAAATATTTTCCCAGAAAAATCCCAGATCAATGGGAACAGCTGAAGGGGCAAACAGTCTAGCAGCACCTGAGGCTAGGAAAATAGCTAATGGGGATTCCTCTTACTGTGGCAGAGGTAAAAATGAAGGAGAGGAGCCCTAGAGGGTGTGGAAACTTACACTAGGACCTAGGCATGAGTTGAACTTACCTTTGCTCTAGCTCAGCTGAGGAGATATCCCATGATCAGACAATCTCTCCCCTACACTTAGAAAGCTTGCCCCAGGGCTAAGCCAGGAAATACAAAAGAAAAGGAAAAACAAAGTCACCTGCCCTTAGCTTTCCCATACCAGCAGTTCAACAACAGATTCTCCAGCTTCTAACTGAAAGAACCGGAGGCTATAACAGACAAAGCCTCACCGTCATGAACAAGAAGAAAGGAGGAGGGAAAAGACCATAGAATCTTTCTATGGGGACAAGGACCAAAACACAATTACTAAAGAGGTCAGTATTGAGACAGTACTCCCATCTGAAACTTCAGAAAGGACTATGAACAGCTCACATGCACAGAGAGCTTGAACAGCTGAAGAAGGAAATAGAAGAAAAAATGGCCAATTATTTTAAAAGTATGAAAAAAGAATTCTCTGATGAGAACAGCTCTTTAAAAAGAAAAATTCAAAGGAAGCAAAAAATTTAACTGGGAAAACTGGACAAATGCAAAAAGAAGTACAAAAACTTACTGGAGGAAATAATTCCTTAAAAAGAATAATTGGACAGATGGGAAAGGAGTTTCAAAAGTTAACTGAAGAAAATAATTTGAGGAAAATGAGAATTGGAGAAGTAGAAGCTAATGACTCTATGAGACTTCAAGAACCAATCCAGCAAAATCTAAAGAATGAAAAGATAGAAGAAAATGTAAAATATCTAGTTGAAAAAAAACAACTGACCTGGAAAAGAGATCCAGGAAAGAAAATTTAAGAATTATTGGGCTACCAGAGAGACATGGTGAAAAAAAGAGTCTGGACAGTATCTTCTAAGAAATCATCAAGGATAATTGCCTAGAAATGCCAGAGCCAGAGGGCAAAATAGTCATAGAAAGAACCCACCATTCACCTCCAGAAAGGGATCCCAAACTGAAAACATCAAGAAATATGCAGAACTATCAATTGAAGGAGAAAATACTACAGGGAACCAGAGAGAAATCATTCAAATATCAAGGAGCTTCAGTCAGGATAACACAAGACCTTGCAGTTTCTACATTAAAAGATCAAAGGAATTGGAATCTGATATTCCATAAGGCAAAGGTGCTGGGACTACAACTAAAGATCAGTTACCTAGTAAAGTTCAACATACCACTTCAGGCAAGGAGATGGACATTCAGCGAAATAAGGGATTTCCAGACCTTCCTGACAAAAAGGCCAGAACTCAATAGAAAATGCGATCTTCGAACACAGGTCTCAAGAGAGGAATAAAAAGGTAAACAGGAGAAAAGAAAAACTTGTTACTCAATTTGGGCAAACTGTTTGTGTCCCTATAAGGGAAGATGATACGTACTAAACTTGAAAATTGTACATCTATTGTGAAGTATAAAAAGGATATACATAGATAGAGGGAACAGGTATAAAGTAAATGATGTGATAATAAAAAATGTGATCCAAGCATATGAAGAGATTGTAATGTAACAGGAGATGTAAAAAGGAAGAAGCAGAAAATGACACATTACATCACAGGAAGAAGTACAAAATTATGCTATAGGGAAAGAGAGGAGAGAGAGGAACATTGTTTGAGTGATACTCTCATCTGATTTGGTTCGAGGAAGGAACAATATACTTAATTAAGTGTATAAATCTAACTAGATCTATAGGCAGTAGAAAGGGAAGGGGGAAGAAAGGGCAGGGAAAGCTAAAAGGGAGGGGAAATGTAGCATGGGCAAAGTGGAGTAAAAGGGAGGGGGTGCTGAAAGAAGGAAAGGAAGATGGACGGAGCTGGTGGTCGAAAGTGAAAACTCTACTGAGGAGGGGAAGGGAGATGGGAAGACTAAAAGCCCAAACAGTGGGAAAGAGGATGGAAGGAAAGACACAGATTGTAATCACAACTGTGAATGTGAATGGAATGAACTCTCCCACAAAACAGAGATGGAGAGCAGAATGGATTAAAGCCATAATCCAACAATATGTTGTTTACAAGAACACATTTGAAACGGGGGGATACACACAGGGTAAAGGTAAAAGGTTGGAGCAGAATATATTGTGCTTCAGCTGATGTAAGAAAAGCAGGAGTAGCAATCCTAATCTCAGACAAAGCAAAAGCAGAAATAGATCTAATCAAAAGAGATAAGGAAGGAAATTATATACTGCTAAAAGGCACCATGGACAAGACATAAATATCATTACTAAACATGTATAGTCCAAGTAGTATAGCACCCAAATTCTTAGCAGAGAGGTTGGGGGAGTTGCAGGAAGAAATAGACAGAAAAATTATACTAGTTGGGGACTTCAACCTTACTCTCTCGAAGTTTGGTTAATCTAACCTTAAAATAAACAAGAAATAAGTTAAGGAGAGGAATCAAAGTCTGGATAATATAGGTATTATAGGTCTCTGGATAAAACTGAATGGGGATAGAAAGGGATATACCTTTTCCTCGGCGGGACATGACACATATACAAAAATTGAGCATGCTCTTGGGCATAAAAACGTCACAATCCAGTGCAGAAAGGCAGAGATAGTCAAAGCATCCTTCTCAGGTCATAATGCAATAAAATTACATGTAATGAAAGACCATGGAAAGATAAACCAAAAATTAATTGGAAAGTAAATAATCTAATCCTAAAGAAGGAGTGGATAAAACAACAAGTCACATAAATAATCAACACCTTCATTCAAGAGAATGACAATAATGAGACAACCTACCAAATCTTATGGGATATTGTGAAAGCAGTTCTTAGGGGCAGTTTTATATAGTCGAATGCCTACATGAATAAAATAGAGAAAGAAGAGATCAATGACTTAGGCATGCAGCTGAAAAAGTTAGAAAAAGAAAAATTGAAAATCCCCAAGTAAATACCAAATTAGAAAGACTGAAAACCAAATGAGAGAATAATAAAAGTGAAATTAAGAAAACTATTGAACAAATAAATAAAACCAATAGTTGATTTTATGAATAAACTAATAAAATTAATAAACTTTTGGTGAATTTGATTAACAAAAGAAGAAAACCAAATTACCAATATCAAAAATGAAAGAGGTGAACTCACCTCCCATGAGGAGGAAATTAAAACAATATTTAGAAATTACTTTGGCCAACTTTATACCCATAAATTTGACAATCTTAATGAGATGGATGAGTACTTTAAAAAATATAAATTGCCCAGATTAACACAAGAGGAAGTTGCATACTTAAACAACCCCATCTCAGAAAAAGAAATTGAACAAGTCATTAATGAACTCCCTAGGAAAAAATCTCCCGGGCCAGATGGATTTACAAGTAAATTCTATTAAACTTTTAAAGAGTAGTTAATTTGAATATTATATAGAGTATTTGGGAAAACTGGGGAAGGAGTACTGTCAAATTCTTTCTATGATACAAACATGGTTTTGATACCTGAACCAAGAAGAGGCAAAACAGAGAAATAAAATTATAGACAAATTTCTCTAATGAATATAGATTCAAAAATTTTAGATAAGATTTTAGCAAAAAGAGTACAGAGACTTATCAAGAGAATAATACTTATGAGCAGGTAGAATTCATACCAGGAATGCAGGGCTGATTCAATATTAGGAAAATTATTAGCATTATCACTCATATTAACAACAAAACTAACAGAAACCATATGATTATCTCAACAAATGCAGAAAAAGTTTTTGACAAAATACAACACCCATTCCTATTATAAACATTGGAGAGCATAGGAATAAAGGGAACTTTCCATAAAATAATGAACAGTATCCACCTAAAACCTTCAGGAGGCATTATATGCAATGGGGATAAGCTAGATGCATTTCCAGTAAGATTAGGGGTGAAATAAGGATGTCCATTATCACTACTATTATTCAATATGGCACTAGAAATGCTAGCTATAGCAATTAGACAACATAAAGAAATTGAAGGAATAAGAATAAACAAAGAACCAACTAAGTTATCACCCTTGCAGATAATATGATGATATACTTAGAAAGTCCCAGAGATTCAAGTAAAAATGTGCTTGAAATAATAAGCAAAAGTTTCTTTGGCAAAGTTGCAGGTTACAAAAATAAACCCACACAAAACTTCTGCATGTCTATATATTAGTAACAAAGCCCATCAGCAAGAGATAGAAAGAGAAATCCCATTTAAAGGTAGGGTAGACACTATAAAATACGTGGGAGTTTACCTGCTAAAAACAAACCCAGGGACTATATGAACACAATTACAGGACACTTTTCCCACAAATAAAGTCAGATATAAGTAAGTGGAAAAACCTCAGTTGTCCATGGGTAGGCTTAGCCAATATAATAAAAATGAAAATTTTACCTAAATTAATGTACCTATAGTGCCATACCAATTAAACTATGAGATAATTATTTTCTAGAGCTGGAAAAAATAGTGTCAAAATTCATCTGGAAGAATAAAAGGTCCAGAATATCAAGGGGACTAATGAAAAAAAATGCTAGGAAAAGTGGCCTAGTGCTACCGGATCTCAACTTGTATTATAAAAGCAGCAATTATCAAAACCACTTGGTACTGGTTAAGAAACAGAAGGGTAGACAACTGGAATAAGTTAAGTACTCCACAGCACACAATGCATATAGCAATCTACTGTTTGATAAACTCAAGCCTCCCAGCTTTTGGTATAAGAATTCACTGTCTGACAAAAATTGCTGAGAAAGCTGTATAAAATGTGGCAGAAACTAGACCTAGACCAATGCCTGGCAGCATACACAAGAATAAAATTAAAATGGGTACATGATCAAGGTATAAAGATTGATACTATGGACAAATTGGTGAAGCAAGGATTAATGTATTTAATGGATTTATGGAGAAGGGAAGACTTTTTGACTAAGGAAGTGATAGAAAGTATTATGAAATGCAAAATAGATAATTTTGATTGCAAAAACTGAAAAGTTTTTGCATAACCAAATCCAATGCAACCAAGATTTGGAGGGATGTAGAAAGCTGGGAAAGAATTTTTACAGCTAATATTTGTGATAAAGGCCTCCTTTCTAGAATATATAGAGAACTGAGTCAAACGTATAAAAATACAAGTCATTCCCCAATTGATAAAGGGTCAAAGATATGAACAGGCAGTTTTCAGAGGAAGAAATTAAAGATATCTATATTCATATGAAAAAATACTCTAAATCACTTTTGATTGGAGAGATGGAAATCAAAACAACTCTGAGGTACCATATCACATTTATCAGATTGGCAAACATGACAGAACAGGAATATAATAAATGTTGGAGACAGTGTGGAAAAGCTGGAATACTAATACATGGTTGGTGGAGCTGTGAGCTGATCCAACCACTCTGGAGAGAAATTTGGAACTATGCCCAAAGTGCTACAAAAGTGTGCATAACCTTTGACCCAGCAATATTGCTTCTAGGACTGTAACCCCAAGAGATCATAAAAAAAGAAAATGGTCCCACATGCACAAAAAAAAAAAAAAATTTATAGCATCACTCTTTGTGATGGCCAAAAACTGGAAATCAAGGGAACGTCCATCAACTGGGGAATGGCTGAATAAATTATTGTATATGAATGTAATAGAATACTATTGTGCTATAAGAAATGGATGAACAGAGAGGCCTGGACAGACTTACATGATCTGTTGCTGAGTGAAAGGAGCAGATCCAGGAGAACCTTGTTCACAGCAATGACCACAGTGTGCAAGAGCCTTTTCTGGTAGACTTGGATCTTCATAGCGATGCAAGGACTTAAAAAAATTCCCAATGGTCTTTTTTTTAATTTAACTTGTCATTTTAACACAGTTTATAACAGATAAAACAATTCAGACTTTTGGTCAGATGATACTTCTTTTTAAAGCATTTACAATATGGATCACAAAAAGAATTTTTTTAAAAATATTAACCAACTGAGACACAAATAATATTTATGTTGCTAACTGCACAAGCTCTTGACCTAGCTGTCTCCACAGTATTACTAAGAATTAAAGGACCGTAACTTATTGCTGTTGGTTTAAAGTCTTGTGCCTAATAGCTTAATTTTATACTTAACCTCTGATGTTCACCCACCAATAATCTATAATGTAATAGATCTAAAAGCTTACAAACCTTTTGACTATAAGAAATTGCCACCAAGAATAGGGACATTACAGGGATATAGTATTTCCCCAACTTCATGTCACTTCCAGGCAGGATTAGATTGTCCACTTGTGTTCAGTCAGGCTTAAAGTCTGCCAGGTGTCAGTGGGGGAATTGAGTCAGGAGAATTCTACCTCAGCCCAGGTTGAACAGCCACTCTCCCACCCTTCCCATGAGATCACCTTTTGCAGTTCATACCAGCATCTCACCAGCTTACTGGCATCATGGATTGGAGGCTCAGATCATCTTTCTTGCTACCCATACCTGGAGTTAGACTCAGCAGAACAGTCATTTAATAGTCCCATCACATCTAAAAATGGCAAGTTCCAATAACCAGGTTTCAAATATGATTATAATTTCACTTTGGCTAAGGAACATCTTTTGAGGCAAGTGTTAAGTGGCTTACATGCCTTTCTATACATATACTAGTTCCTGATTAAATAGAAATCATAAAATAAATTTACCATTAAAACCTTAACTTTTCTGTCAATGCCAAATTTTATCTGAGGTTACCTTCCTCTAGGAAATTTAGACTGAAATTCTTTTCCCCCAACTAAAGATGTTACTGATTTATTCCCAGTAATTAATTCAGTCAATTGTTTTAATACTAATTGCTTTTACTTCATTTTGTAACATGTCCAATTTTTCTCTCCATCACTCCCCTCCCCCTGCTTCCTAATACATTGCATTCTGATTGCTCCTTCCCTCAATTCACTCTCCCTTCTATCACACTCCACCCTTCCCTTATCCCTATCTTTTCTCTTTTCTTGTAGGGCAAGATGAATTTCTATACCCCATTCTCTGTAGTTCTTATTTCCCAATTATATGCAATAAAAATTCTCAACATTTGTGCTAATACTTTGAATTACAACTTCTCTCCCTAACCCCCTCCCTCCCCAGCCTCACTGAGAAGGGAAGCAGTTCAATACAGACTAAATATGTGTTCTTTTGCAAAAGACTTCCATAATAATCATTTTGTATAATGCTAATTATATTGCCCTCTGTCCTGCTCTATCCTCCTTTATTTTGTTTTGCCACAATTGACCTAGTCACTTCTCAAAAGCGTTTATTTCTAGTAACTCCCTCCTTCCATTTGTCCTCCCTTCTAACATTCCCCTCACCCCACTTGTTGCCTCCTCTCCTACTTTCCTGTGGTGTGATATAAATTTTCGTATAAAATTTAGTGAGCATGTTATACTCTCCCTCAGTCACATGTGGAGAGAGTGGCTTCATTTTTCCCCTCTCTCCTTCTCCCTTTTCTCTCCCATTGAATAAGGTTTTTCTTATCTCTTTTATGAGTTATAGCCTGCCCCGTTCCATTTTTCCCTTTCTATTCCTGGTAATTTCCTCCATCACCCCTTAATTTTTATTTTATTGTATTTTATTTTTTGGTATGGATATCATCCCTTCTGATATAACACACCCTGTACTCTCTATCTATCTGTGTGTATGTATGTATATGTGTGTGTGTGTGTGTGTACAATCTCTCCAACTACCCAAATACTGAGAAAAGATTCAAGATTGAAAAGTATTTTCTTTCCATGTAGTAATGTAAACAGTTCAGCTTTAGAGAATCTTCTATGATTTTTCTTTCCTGTTAACTTTTTTCATGCTTCTCTTGATTCTTGTCTTGGGAAGTCAATTTTTTCTATGTTGATCTGGTCTTTTCCTCAACATGAATGATTGAAAGTTGTCTATGTCATTGAATGATCATTTATTCCCTTGATGTATTATACTCAAATTTGCTGAGTAAGTGATTCTCGGTTTCAATCCCAGTTCCTGTAACCTCTGAAACATCCCATTCCAAGTCCTTTGATCCATTAATATTAAAGCTGCCAGATTCTGTGTTATCCTGATTGCATTTCCACAGTACTCAAATTGTTTCTTTTTAGTTGTTTGCAGTATTTTCTCCTTGATCTGGGAAGTCTGAAATTTGGCCACAATACTCCTAGGAGTTTCTCCGTTCAGATCTCTCTCAGGAAGTGATCAGTGAATTCTTTCAATATTTATTTTGCCCTCTGATTCTAGAACATCAGGGCAGTTTTGCTTGATAATTTCATGGAAGATAATGTCTAGGCTCGTTTTGATCATGGCTTTCAGGTAGTCCAATAATTTTTAAATTGTTTCTCCTTGATCCATTTTCCAGATCAGTTGTTTTTCCAATGAGATGTTTCACATTATCTTCTATTTTTTCAAATTTTTGGTTTTGTTTACTGATTGCTTGGTTTACCTCATAGTCATTCATTTCCCTGAACTCAATTCTCTCTTTCAATGAATTATTTTGTTTGGTGAGCTTGTGAACCTTCTCCTCCATTTGACTAATTCTTTTTTTTTAAAACCTCCTTCCCCTCATTGGTTTTTTGGACCTCTTTTTCCAGTTGAGTTAGCCTCTTTTTAAAGTTGTTATTTTTCTCAGCATGTTTTTGGTTCTCCTTTCGTAAGCTGCTAACTTGTTTTTTAAGGTCTTCTATTACCTGAGCCCAATTTAAGTTCCCTTTGGAGGCCCTGGAGGCAGAGGTCTTGACTTCCTCTAACAGTATTCCTTATTCTTCCTCATCTGAAAGGCTGGGGGGCACACCTGTTCCCCAAGAAAGTAACTTTCTATGGTCTTATTTTTTTTTCCCCTTTTTAGGCATTTTCCCAGCTAGTTACTTGACTTCTGAGTTTCCTTTCCACAATCTCCTGGCCTCCAGTTCAGCCAAGCCAGCACTGGGGTAGCTGAGATTCAGATGAGCTGCTCCAAAGCCTCAAGGGTTTTAGGCAGGGGCAGGGCTGCTATTCAGTGTGAGATTAAGATCAGCTGCTGAGGTGGGGCAGGGCCACTACACAGGGTTCCATTCTCTCAGGGGGTTTACTATGAGACCTTCAACAATGAATGCGGGCTCCTGTCTGCTTTGGGAACCCCTGTTCACTGCTGCCTCTAGTGCTTCCTCCTGAGGAGGCCTGACTTATGGAGACACCCTGCTCCCCTCTTGGCCAGCCGAAAAGACCCTCTCACTGACCTTTGGCGCCTGTGGTTTGAGGGATCTGCACTGTCCCTGGAGAGTCTGTCCCTGAGGCCTGCTTAAATCTGTTCCTTTCAGTACCGCATGGCCAAGGCAGGGCTGAGATCTTCTCCATGTGCAGTGAACAACAGACCTTTCCCCTTCGTCTTTCAGGTCTTTCTTGGATAGAAATCTCCTCCACTCCATTGTTCTGTGACTTCTGCTGCTCTAGAATTTGTTGAGAGTTCTTCTTTACAGGTATTTTATGGTCTGTGGGGTAAGAGCTAGCATATGTGCATCTTTCTACTCCACCATCTTGTCTCCCACAATGGTCTTTTAGGACAAAATGTCTTCCACATCCAGAGAAAGAACTATGGAATTCAATCACAGAATATAGCAGATCATTTTTTTGTGTATTATGTTTTGGTTTTTTATAAGATTTCTCCCATTCATTATAATTCTTCTACAAAGCATGACTATAGTGAAAACGTATTTAATAGGAATGTATGTGTGGAACCTACATAAAACTGTATGCCATCTCAGGGTGGGAGGTGGGAGGTAGGGAGAACAAAAATCTAAGTTATACGGTAGTGACTGTAGAATACTGAAAATAATAAAATTAATACTTAAAAAGAGATCACAAATAAAGAAAATCTACAGTGCTACAAGAGGAAAGGCAGGGTTTTTGTTCAACATGTCACACAATGACTTGCTCACACATTTTTGTTGATTGAATTGCAGTACACTAAAATAATAAAGAAATAATGACTTATTATGTAAAAACTATATATCAAATATTGTACCATGTATTTTTTTAATGCAATTAGACTTCTTGCTCTACTCTCTACTTCATTTCTCTTTTCATATGGAACTATCCTAGATGCTAAATTGGGGCATTCTTAAGTTACGCTGATGTCTTTTATTACTTGTGTCACAACGATTCCCAAATATAGCTATCTCCACCCAATCTCTAAATACTCAGATGTGCACTACCACAAAGAAAAACTGTTAAACAAAACCAATCAACAAAACAACCATGTTTCATAGCATATGCAATATTATCTGCCATTACTTCCACATAAATATTACTTTTTCACTTTTCCAAAGGCAAACTTGCCACTTTGGAGATATCACTGCCCCAGAATCTATTGCAATGATTTGACTCTCTGGCTTGAGCTCCATTTCACAAATACTTATTGCTATACTCCTAGCCCTATTCCCTCACTAAGCTTTTCTGTCTCACAGTGGGAAGTCTTTCCATTCTTTCCCCATCTAGGTACCCTATAGATGTTATCTTGGTCCATTAGAATGTAGACTCTGAAAATAGGAACTGTATAATTTGTTTGCATTTGTATCCCCATGCTTAACACAATGCCTGGACATACTAAGTGCTTGTTAAATATTCTGTGTGTATATGTCCCTGTTTCTATCTGTCTGTCTGTCTGTCTGTCTCTCTCTCTCTCTCTCTGTCTTGCTCTGTTTCTCTTCTTAAACAGAGTTTAAACTGGAGATCGTGATTATTTTTAAAATGTTTTGATAACTATACTGAAAGAATTTTGATTTTGTTACAATACTTTATATTCCATTTTATGCAGTAAAAAACATTATCCTGTATAGGCATTATGTGTGTATATGTATATATTTATGTATATTTTGCCAGACTACCAGACTGTCACATGGAACAAAATAAAATAAAAATCCAAGTACCTCTGGTCCAGAAGAAGATAGATCATTGACATTACTCAAAGTTGAGCAACTTATTGGTATTGTTTTCATTTGAATTATTGCAACAATTATTCATACATATAAAGCCAAATAATTTTATTACGTGCACATAAAGTACACATGTTGATGTATATCAGATAATATGTGTACGCGTAATATATTTACATATACACTCAAATACATAGGGTACATGTGTGTTGTTTTTGTTCCTTTCAGGTGTAGACATCTCTAGAGTCTTCTCAGCCAATTCTTCTCCATGGGAGAATTGATTGTGCCAGAAGGAGAGGAGATTGTGGTCACAAGGCTGATCATGCTTCTTTCTTCAGAGAAGGAATTGAATTTTACCCATCCACTCTAAAAATTTTTAGTATGTGGAATTTTTCTAAGCTTTAAGCTGTCCTTCTAGGTATTATCTCTTAGTAGGAAAGGAATACTGCTAACCCATCTATCCAAAGCTTAATTCTCTTCATTCCAAATGTCACTTCTACAAATAACATTCACAGTGAATATCAAATTAACTCATTTATCCAAGGAGATAGCAAACAGAAAACAGAAGTTATAATATGAAATTATACCAGACAATTCACAGAGGGAATGTACTCTTCCACTGGAAATAAGATACCTTAGCTCAAACTAGAGAGAGGCCCAAATCTTACCCAAGAGAAAATTTCTGAAGACTCTAGCATGCGGGGGGGGGGGGGGAGCCAAGATGGCGGAGTAGAAAGACTCACGTATGCTAGCTCCAAACCCACAACCCATATATTTCCTCCAAGAAGAACTCCCCACAAATTCTGAAGTACTGCAAGGTGCACAGAAACACAGTGGAAAAGATTTCCGTTCCAAAGAGCCCTGGAGAGTCGATCCCAAAGGTCGGTCGTGTTCTGGCCAGTGGAGTCCACCCCTGTGCTGCCCTGGCCATGGGGCCAAGAGGAGCAGATCCGAGCAGGCTTCAGGGAGGGAACCTCCAGAGGCCTGGAAGGTCCCTCTGCCTACAGACGCTACAGGTCAGTGAGAAAGCCATCTGGGCTGGCCGAGAGGGGAGCGGGGTCTCTCCATGGCTTGGACCCATTCAGGAGGAAGAGGCAGAGGGAGCAGCGGAGGCAGCGGCAGAGGCATTGGGGGCCGGCCCCTGGGACTCCCGGACCAACAGGCAGAAGTTCAGGGCCATTATCAAAGGTCTCTGCATAAAGCCCCTGAGGGAACTGAGCCTGGGAGACAGCCCAGCCCCCACCCGAGCACCAGAACTTAAGCTCACATTGAATAGCAGCCGTGCCTGCCGTGGAAAGCCCATTTGAATCTCAGACCCCAAGCACTAACTGAGCAGATGTAGGCGGGGGTGGACAGAAATCTCAGAACTCAAGTAACTGGCTGGGAAAATGCCCAGAAAAGGGAAGAAAAATAAGACAATAGAGAGCTACTTTGATGGGGTACAGATGTTCCCACCTTTCAATTCTGATGATGAGGAACTATTCTTACCATCAGGGAAAGACGTGGAGGTCGGGGCCTCTGTATCCCAGACATCCCAGGTGGATGTCTGGTGGGCTCAGGCCATGGAAGAGATCAGAAAGGATTTTGAAAATCAAGTTAGACAGGTGGAGGAAAAACTGGGAAGAGAAATGAGAGAGATGCAAAAAAAGCATGAAAAATGGGTCAATACCTTGGTAAAGGAGACCCAAAACAATGCTGAGGAAAATAACACCTTGAAAAATAGGCTCACTCAATTGGCAAAAGAGGTTCAAAAAGCCAATGAGGAGAAGAATGCTTTCAAAAGCAGAATTAGCCAAATGGAAAAAGAGGTTCAAAAGCTCATTGAGGATAATAGTTCTCTCAAAATTAGAATGGAACAGATGGAGTCTAATGACTTTTTGAGAAACCAAGAAATCATAAAACAAAACCAAAAAATGAAAAAATGGAAGAGAATGTGAAATGTCTCATTGGAAAAACAACTGACCTGGAAAATACATCCAGGAAAGTCAATTTAAAAATCATGGGACTACCTGAAAGTCATGACCAAAACAAGAGCCTAGACATCATCTTCCAAGAAATTGTTTAGGAAAACTGCCCTGATAGTCTACAAGCAGAGGGCAAAATAAGTATTGAAAGAATCCATCGATCACCTCCTGAAAGAGATTGAAAAAGAGAAACTCCTAGGAACATTGTGGTCAAATTCCAGAATTCCCAGGTCAAGGAGAAAATATTGCAAGCAGCTAGAAAGAAACAATTCCAGTATTGTGGAAATACAATCAGGATAACTTAAGATTTAGCAGCTTCTACATTAAGGGATCGAAGGGCGTGGAATAGGATATTCTGGAAGTCAAAGGAACTAGGACTCAAACCAAAAATCACCTACCCAGCAAAACTGAGTATAATACTTCAGGGGAAAATATTGTCTTTCAATGAAACAGAGGACTTTCAAGCATTCTTGATGAAAAGACCAGAGCTGAAAAGAAAATGTGACTTTCAAACACAAGAATGAGAAGAAGCATGAAAAGTAAACAGCAAAGTCATGAGGGACTTACCAAAAGTGAACTGTTTACCTTCCTACATGGAAAGACAATATTTGTAACTCTTAAATCTTTTCAGTATCTAGGTAGTTGGTGGGACCACACACATACATGTACACATGTGCAGGCACACACACATACACACATGCATGCACATACAGAGACAGAGAGCACAGAGTGAATTGAATAGGATGGGACCATATCTTAAAAGAAATTAAGGTAAATGGTGAGAGAGAAATGCAATGGGAGGAAAGAGGGTGAAATGGAATGGGGTAAATTATATATCATTCAAGAGGCAAGCAGGAGACTTTTTAGTGGAGGGAAAAAGAGGAGAGCTGAGAAAAAAAAAAAAGAAAACAAGAAGTTTACCCTCATCACATTGGACTAAAGGGAGGAATAAAATGCACACTCATTTTGGTATGAAAACCTATCTTACAATACAGGAAAGTGGGGGAGAAGGAGATAAGCCAGTGGAGGGGCATGATGGAAGGGAGGGCAATGGGAGGAGGGAGCAATTTGAAGTCAACACTTGGGGAGGGACAGGATCAAAAGACAGAATAGAAACAATGGGGGGCAGGATAGGATGGAGGGAAATACAGTTAGTCTTACACAACATGACTATTATCGAAATCATTTGCAAATCTACACAGATATGGCCTATGTTGAATTGTCTGCCTTCCCAAAGGGAATGTGTGGGGAGGGAGGGATGGGGAGAATTTGGAACTCAAAGTTTTAGGAACAACTGGTTAGTATTGTTCTTGCTACTAGGAAATAAGAAATACAGTCAATGGGAAATAGAAAGTCATCTGGCCCTACAGGACAAAAGAGAAGATGAGGACAAGAGAAGGGAGGGATGATAGAAGAGAGGGCAGATTGGTGATACGGAAAATTAGATTGCTTGGTGTATTGGGGTGGGGGGAGGGGAGAAAAGGGGAGAAAATGTGGAATCCAAAATTTTGTGAAAATGAATGTAAAAAGTTAAATAAATAAATTTTTATTAAAAAAAAGAAAGAAAGAAGGAATTGGGAAATATTTAACAAAATAAATAAAAATACAATGAAACACACACACAAAAAAAGACTCTAGCATGATGAACTGGGGATAAGAATGTGATTGAGGTTCTGACTCCTCCTCTACATTTCAATTTCTTGATATTTTTCTCTTCTTTTGAAAACCTTCCAACGAAGATCTGAAACTTCTTTTTCTCTTGCTCAATGCTAGAAGTAAGACAATAAGTTCACCTCTTCTAAGTGTTTCCTGAATCTGCCACTGGCACAAGCACAGTGCATTCAATTATTATTTACGAGGAATTAGGAGAGTCTTTTGCAAATGGGTGATGTCTGCTTATAGAAATGTGTATGTTTCTCCTCGCTCTTCTTTCTTTGCTTCCCTTCATTAATAATACCACAGGCCTTTCTATGTTTCTTTGAAGTCTTATTTGCTATTTTTTGTGGTAAAATAATATTTTATTATACTTGCAAAGCACAACGTTTGGGCAACTATCCCTTTCAATTAACATAAGCTTTGTCTACATCTTTCCATCATAGTCTTTTAATTAACCAAGGGGTGGCAGTGTGTGTATGCTGCTAAAATGAATCAATCTTATAGTAAAATGACAGTTTCAAAATCCAAAGTAACCAGATTTACTGTGCTTAAATTACTTGTATTGTAGATATGGAGTCTAAATTAGGCAACCATAATATTTATTAAGTGCTTACCGTGTACAAAGCCCAAATTCCTGCAACAAAATCAAAGTAGAAGAAGCACCACCCACCATCAAAAAACAACTAATGTGTAACTTAACATTTAACCACTTCATCTCTTCAAGGAATACTGTCTTCTAAGTGTGAAGAAGCTTAAAAATTTTAATACAATTGTTAGTGGACCACTTCCTGTAAGACATGAATATTTTACTGTCATGTTAGTCCATTCTATGACCAAACACCATAAGGGATGATAGCTAAACCTTGACCAACTAAAACATGTGAAGTATGGTCTGGGAAAGAAAATGTCTCTGAAAATAACATGGATAGATGAAACAAAATCCCAGTTGTCCCCTCTCAATTTCAGTGACACTTGAGCTTTGTTTTACTGTCACTGATGCTTGTAATATTTCCGTTTGCATAAATGAGGCATGTAAGTATTTCAAAGATTAGACTAAGCTGGACCAAACTGAAGAAACCAAAGGTGAGCAACCTATAAATTGATATCTAGATAGAGGTTCTATTTCAGCTTACTTAGAGGAGCAGAATTGAACCTAAGGACAATTAGTATACCCTTCTCCTTTTGATGAGACATATAAGACTAATATTATGCAGACCTTCTAAAACTCTTTGCAGATCACTAAAACAGTTTTAATGAGTTCTTAAAAAAATACCACAGTGACTTCCACAAAATTGTCTATTTTCACAGAAATTACTACATTCTGACCCCTTCTCTGTTTGAAGTTAAACAGCTTTCCTAATTTTTCAGTTTTCTCATCCAGGACTTGAAAGTGATTTGATGCTAATAAGGGTCAGTCCTATAAAAGGTTAAAACAAAACACTATTTAGTAATGGTTAAGCACATGGTCAGCCTAGGGGAAACATGGCATCTCCATAATGCTCTCTAATTGGATTCTTTGTTGTTCAATGCTACTTCAGTGCATTTTGTGATGTTGTATTTTAGAAATTTAGCTATAGCATACATTATCTTATGCTTCTCTAAGGTCCTGTTAGGTTAAACATTGAGCAAAGTGTGCCGCTTTTATTCTGAAATGCTGTAAGGTGAACACAGTTCTTTTCACTTTAGGTGGCCATCTGGAGAAAGTCAAGATAAGGGAGCAGCCTATCATATCAAGACACTGGAAACTTCATCTTTGCTCTCAATCCCCTTGAAGCTGTAGGTATCCAGGTGATGATTTCAAAAGTACTTTCCAAACCTAGAACAACAATTTTCCCAATAAAGTATGAGGGCATAATATCCTTCAGAAAATCTGATATATACCAGCTGCTCTCCTTTGAAGACTGTTTGTGAATTTAGAATGAATTTCAGCTAAAGAGAAAAGTTTACAGACTCTGCCAGGAACCAGATAAATAAGAAGTGGAGAGATCCAAGAAAAATATAATTTAAAAAAATGACTTTTCCTTTACTTGGAAATCTGATGATGTTCAATTTAACTTATTATAACTAATATATTCAAAGAATCTTAATTTTATATATCTGACATAAAACTGCTTAAAATTCTAAAAAAACAAAATATGTAAGAAAATTATCAAAATAAAATGTATGGAGTTTGAGCTTTAGCCACAAATATTTGTAGCATCTGATTCTTCAAAGTGGGAATTATAAAACAGGTTCTTATACACCATCTTTTAATTTATAATGTGGTAAGGATATAACTATTTTTTCTTACCTTTCAACAAGATAGGGGTTTCAGTTCCTTAATGCAAAGGGTACCATGGAGTACCAACATGTTCAAAGGACCCTACTTACAGAAACTCTTTCTACTTTTATTCTTATCTTTCTCTTCCTATACTTATATCTTACTTCATACCACACCAAAACTTCCATGCTGTTGTAAGAGAAATGTTTCCATATTAGATATGTGTGTCCACATGAGTTATTTGCATAAATATGAAGCTGCCAAATGTTATAGATAGATATCTCCATAATTGAGACCATCTCTCTTCAAGGGAGATTATGAATTTGGCCTTGAAAGAAGCAGGAAAGCACTGAGGTGCTTGATCCATCTGTCACCTAATTCCAAGAGAGGCATCAGGCTGGATGCAAGTCCGATTCAGAATAAAAATTACTTCACAAGTAACTTTTAAAGAAGGGAAATAATGCCTAACTTACACTTGACAGCTTAGCTCTTTCCTACCAAAAGTTGGTCATACACAGAGCAAATAGAAACTGGAATTATATAGATGAAAATACACCAGAAAATACAAAAGAGAATGAACTCTTTTGCTGGAAGCAAGTTAGGATCTCAGCTGAAGACTGGGAGAAAATTCTCTCCTTGAAGCCTTTGGGGAGACAAGCTAAAAAACCAGACATGCTCAGGAATCAGGTTCTCTTACATGTCTACAGTTTCCAAAGTTTCTTTCTCCATATTTCTCACTCTTAGAGAGTCCTTGTTACTACACATCTGTGGCCCAAGATGCTTTGGCAACAACTTTAACTTATGGATATGTGTAGTATTGTCCTCAGTATTCTCTTGCCAAGCTAATGTCATCTCTCAACATTCAGCAAGGAACACATGAAAATCTGATTTTTTTCCAAAAAAATAGACAAAATTTATACCAATAGTGTGTATACACATATGTATATCTATACATATGTATATGTATAGATATACATATATGTGTATGTATGCATATGTATTATGTATATTTGCCAAATAATAATATATTTGTACCAAAAATATCATACCAATTTCTTCTCTTAAGAACTTAGAAAAATCATCCTGTATAATTTTATGTACACTTTGAATACATCTGTGTACAGGAATATGCTACAGCCTCTCACATACAGTAAGTACATTATGAAAGTTTATTAACTAATTGGAGTTAACTCATACTGTTTCATGAGAGTCAATTATGATATGTTGAATGTCAGCATTTATATCTCAGAAATAAGCAAATGATACAAATTGGGGCTTGTTTCACTCATTGTCTAGACTTGAGAAAATAATAGAGAAAATGTTAATAAAGCAGAATAAATTTAAAAGTATTCCTTGTTCCTAGTTTTTCTCCTGGGGGACTTATTGTTCAATAATTGCTAGCACACCCTTCTCTTTATGTGTATATCTTGTATTATTCAAATAGAAACATTTTCTTGAACTGCAAAGGGTATCATTGAATATCAATCATCGAGTGCTTATAAAAATTTCCTATCCTCCTTCTTTTAAGGGACTTTTCACATTTGTGGCTATAAACTGAGCACTTAGTGTGGTTCTTGTAACTACTTAATAAATGCTTATTTATTGATGGATGGATGGATAGATTCGTAAGGGTTATAGGAACATACTATGAGTATGTATAAAAGTATTTGAAGATAATGGAAGGAGTATTAGAACTGACCTTAGAATAAAAATGATAGGTAACATTTATATAACATGTTCAGGTTTATAAGGATATATGTATACACACATTATACATATGCATACACATATATACTTAATATACATATTTTATATGTATAATATATACTTAAAATATACTTATATATATAAATATGTGTGTATATGAAAAATAAAGTCATAACATATATAAAACATATTATTATAATCACTTTCAAGATGAGGAGATGGAATGTCAAAGATATTATGTAACTTGTTCAGGTTCAATGAATTTTTAATTGTCTCAGATTGCTACTCCATTGTTTCCTGACTCTTAATATAGCTCCCTTTTGGATGCCCATACAGACTGTTCCTCATGGTAGATTTGAATTTTAATCTTAATTGCGACACTTCCTATCTATTTGAAAACAAGTAAGTGATAAACCTAAGAGATTTACAGTTTCAGAGTTTTGGTATCACTTCTCATTTGCTCTCATTTACTCATTTTAAAGATAGGAAAACTGAGTCGCAGAGAGGTTCAGTAACTTATACATACTTACACAGATAATAAGTGGCAGAAACAGGAACCAAGTGCTCACTTCAGCAGCACATACATTAAAATTGCAACAATACAGAGATTGACATGGCCTCTGTGCAAGGATGATACATTAAGTTGTGAAATGTTCCATATGTTTTAGTCTTTCACAAGATGATAATTATGGAAGTATTTTGCATGATTACACATGTATAACCTAAATGGAATTCCTAGCCTTCTCAATGAGGGTGGGTGGGTGGGGAGAGAGAAAGAGCATTTGGAACTCAAAGTTTTAAAAATGAATGTTAAAAATTGTTTTTACATACAACTGGAAGATAGAGAGGAAAAGAGATATAGAAATCTACCTTGCCCTACAGGAAAATAGGAGGGAAGTGGAGAAGAGAAGGAGGAGGGTGTACATCAAAGACCCCAGCATACACAGGAGGGAATTGCTATACAAGTTCCCAGACCTGCTTTCCTAAAAGGAAAGCAATTTTTGAGGGGTCAACAATCTACTTTAATCCAACACATATATCATTCACTTAGTTCAGGGGAAAAAGTCAGCACCCTGAACTTCAGAGAAAATACAAATAGAGAAATAAAGACCAACAGACAGGGTTTCCCCCTGTCTTACCATATGAATACATACATCACACATCAACAGACAGATCCAACTCTCTAACCATTGCTTACATACATAGTTGTGTGTTTGTCCTTTGCTGCCAAAGAAGATCATGCCATCAGAGAAATGATGATATGACTTGCATTTGACTTTGTTTTGAGTGAGGAAGGGCTGAGCAGGTCACCAGCCTCACTTTTCCTCCAGAGTCATTTGAATCCAGTGATCAGATATTCATCAGGATTATTGGAGATGACCCAGGATGAATCAATCAAGGTTAAGTGACTTGCCCAAGGTCACACAACTAGTGAGTGTCAAGTGTCTGAGGTGATATTTGAACTCAGGTCCTCTTGACTCTTGCTTTGGGGCTCTATCCATTGCACCACCTAGCAGAAAGAAAAGCACCAACATCTGAGTTTTCAAAGCCAGAGGGCTTTTTAGCAGCTACTCAGAGTCTTCTCTATCCAAACAAGCACTTCCAATGAGCAAGCCCCAAATCAAAACCTCACCTCAGAGTATATTTATATTTTTCAGAGTCAGATGGCATCAGGACCCTTGAGAACCAGTGTTTCATTAGAAATTAACAAAAGGTATGGAGCCTCCTACAAAACAAATCTCCCCTAATCAAGCTTCCCTTAATGGGAAGATCCCATTAATGGGTAAGGAAGATCTTTAATTCTCTTTAACATAATTAACATTACAGGGGGCGTTAGAAAGGAGGGCAGATTGGAGGAAGGGGTAATCAGAATGCATTTTGTCTTGGGATGAGGGAGGGGAGAGGAGAGATGAGGAGAAAATGTGGAACCCAAAATCTTGTGGAAATAAATGTTGAAAACTAAAAATAAACTGACTAACAAAAAAAAAAAAACAGTAATCATAGTTCCTCTGACTCTGATCTAGTGCTCTAGCTTTTTTATTCTAATTTTAAATTGGTAGTAGAACCTAAGATCATAAACTGAGAAACAGAAGCTAATTTGATCTATGCCCAACTGTCCAAATGCTGAGGGAAGGATAGAGAAGAGAGCTCAGTACTTCTTATCTTTCTTTCAACTTTTCCCTGTCTCTAGTCTGCCAAAAATCAAGGATGTCAAAGGAAATGCCGTGTTGCTATTCATACTACTAGGATGAACTGGTAGTCACTAATTATAATCCTTCTGATAAAATGAAGTATCTCATTTGCCCTGCCTCTGTATTCTCCATTAAACCTCCTTCCTCCATGTCCCCTAGGACAATAAACTAGGAGTTTCACTATACCAACAATATTGTTAGTCTGCCTCAATACTCCCCACTAAAACCAACAATGGCAATAACACCAGCAGATTAGAATGATAATACTGATATCACTTCTCTATCTAATTGTAACGAAATTGCCTTGTGAATATTAAAACATGACATAAATGTCAGTAATTTCTCTTTTTACCATAGCAATTTTTGTAATGAATTTCAATGAAGAAACACCATTACTGTTAAAAGCAAAGCAAAACATCTCGTAAATTGTCTTCTGCTTGAAGGATGAGGTGGTATAATGCTGTCTATGGGACAGGCTAGAATTCGAAAGATGTATTAATTGATGGAAAATTCACATTTTGTAAAATTTGGGAAGGTTCATTGCTAGATATTCATTTCTTTCTGTTATTTAGACAGAATAACTATAAATTACTCTCCATGTGGCAAAATATTTTTCACAAAAATCTTTCTAATTCACAACAATTTATTGCAAATATCATCCCTTGAAAAAGTGTGCTGGGTCCACTAAAAAGAACATTCTGAAATAATATGAACACTAAGTAGAGGCCATCTCTATTTTTTTTCTTAAGGAATATGGTTTATTATCTTTTATGTACAACATCTCAACATTTCCTAATTTTATCTAAATCTAAATTAAAAACTGTAACACTGCTCATTTCAGTTGAATTCTGGCTACAAGAATTCTGAATATATCAGGTTTCCTAACTCATCTAACAATTTTTAAAAGAGCTGCACAAAATCAAATAGATTGGATTTTTAGGTATTGTCCTATTCAGTTGCAGAAAGCCAAACATATCAGAAAGGTACAGGGGAAAGTGTGTGTAGAAATTGGAATCAAAAGAAATGAGCCTGAATTCAAGTTCCAGAACGTATTATCTTTCCATTGTTGAGTAAATTGCTTAATTTGGGGGGCTTCAAATTTTACATCTTCAAAATGAAGAGGATGGACTAAATGACTTGTAAGTTTCCCACCAGATCTACAATCTTATGATAATATGAATAAGATTCAGGCTGGATGGAATGTGGATCTGAATTTCTTTGTTATGTTAAAGAATGGCCCTAAAACCCATGGCTAATTAAATAGGAATCCCAAATTTCTCTGAACTACTTTAATTTTTTTTTTCCTTGATTATGGTCATTTTAATGACATGTTTATCTTTAATGTGCAGTTTTAAAAACCAGTATGCAAGTACAGTGATATATAATGTTGGGATTCATTTACTCTTGTTTTTGTTAACTTTAATCAACCTATTTATTTACTAGGAAATAAATATTAATTGAGAATCTCCTGGGATGGAAAGAAGATGATGATGTAGAGAAAACATTCAGCTGAGCTCTCTCACAATTCCCTTCCAAACAAATCTAAAATAAGTCCTCAAATCAAATTCTGGAGTGGTAGAGCCAAAAAACAGTCACAGTGAGATTTTTTTTTCCTATCCAAGACAACTTACAAGGTAAGAAAGGAAGATCTGTGACATGGATTTGGAAGCTAACCCAAAGCCCACATGAATGAAATGCCAATGATGGGACTTGGTGGTGGCAGCAAAAGGAGCAGTACCTGTAGAAGCCCCTAAGCAAGAGATAATAAATCTCTTTAGTAAGTAAATCTTTAGTTTTAATAAGTAAGTAAGTAAACTACTTCTTTAGTAAGTAAACTGTTTTAGATGTAAATCTGCCAGTAAAGGGATCTGGCAACTGGAAAGAAAAGATTACAGGGGACTCCTGTGCTAGCACTGAACATGGAATAAAATGTTGCGTGGCAACTCTATTGCCAATACCCAGTTGTGGATACTATCTATGCACAACCAAGAACAGACATTATTTTTATAAACAGGTGCAAATTAGAAGACCTCCAAAAAAGATTAGGTTCATACTAAGATGTCCATTAAAATGTTTATTTAATATTATAGTAGAAAAGCTAGCTACTGTAGTTAAGACAAGAGAAAAACAAATTGAAGAACTAGGCAATGAGAAAACAGAACTTCCATTCTTTGTTGATGATACTGATGGAATACTTAAATAACTCTGAGAATCAGCTAAAAACTAGTTATAACAATTAATAATTTCAGCAAAAGAAACTAACAAACACTAGATGGGTTTTGAAACATCTGGTGTTCAGGTTTAAACCCAGGGACTCCCAAAACTGTTGAGGTTTCCTGATGTGATGTTGGACAACCCTCTCAAACAATTGAGTCAGACCACGTCTAATCCAAGGATAGACGTTTAATGACGTTGACAGCTCTCATGAAGCAGGCTAAGTTCCAGGAGTAACCAGCAACATCAGAGGGAGCAAGATGGATTTTTATAAGGTAAAGATGCAACTACATTACAGAAATTTACGTAGATATAGGAATATGATTAATTTTGAAAAAGGAGGAGTTTCTTAAGGGATTAGATAATGGAGGAGGGGATCTCATCTATGGTTTGGTGGTGCTACACTCCAATTGGCTAGCTATTGCAGTCCTTTCTGGTCAAGATGGATGATGTGATTGTGACTGACTGTAGGAACACGCCTGTTTCTGTGGGAATGGGTCTGCAGTTCATGACTGGGTAAAGGCAGTGCCTGATTCCCACATCTGCTTTTTCTGTGAGAACTATGAGTTTCAGTGACACATCTGTTGGTCTAGGGAGCAGTGAGGCATATATAAAGAAGTTAGGACATTGGTGGGGGTGGGAAGTTGGGGAGGTGAGTAGGTGCAGTGGACTTGTAATGAAGTTAGACTATTGGGGCTGGGGGTAGCTCTATTCTGACTTCATTACTGGGACATTAATACATTATTGGTGGAGTTAAACACAATTTAGAACTACACCCAAAGAGCTTTAAAAGTGTGCATACTCTTTGAGCAAGTAATACCACTACTAGGTCTTTATCTTGATGAGATCAAAGAAAAGAGAAAAGATCTATTTGCACAAATACACTTACAGGGCTCTTTTTTGTGTTAGCAAAGAATCAGAAATTGAGGGCATGCCTGCTATTGGGAAATGATAGAACAAATTGTGGTACATGATTGTGATGGAAAATAATTGCGCCAGGAGAAATGACAAGCAGGATGATTCCTGAAAAACATGGGAAGATACATGAACGAATCCAAAGTGAAGTGGGTATAACTGTAGGACACTGTACACAGTAACAGTAATATTGTAATGATGATCAACTCTGAGACTTCACTGCTCTTGTCAAGACAATGATCCAAGAAAAAACTTAAAGGACCCACGATGAAAAATCCTATCCACCTCCAAAGAGAGGTAATAAACTCTGAATTCGGATCAACATATCCATCTTTCCATGTTCTTTTTTTTTGTCTGTGTTTTCTTCTGCAACATGGCTATGTTTCCTTGACTTTACATGAGCAATTGATTTCAGATTGCTTACTTTTTCAAAGCGGAGGTAGGGTTGGGATTGAAAAGGAATTTGGAAATTCATTTTTTAATGTGTTGATTTTTTTACATGTAATTGAGAAATATTTAATGATATAAATATTTTTTTTAAAGAAAGAAATATGATCATTGTGTTAGGAGCTGTGGTTGGAGCAGTGGTGAAAGAATAAAGGAAAAGCATTTCCAAAATTCTGTCTTTAGAAAAAATAAGAGTAACTACAAACATTTTGGGGTGATAAACCCTATAAAGCAGTTCCTATTGTCTTGCTTCTACAGGAGTAAAATCCTGAATTTAATATTATATAATGGGCTCCTACTATGTTTTGAAGCTTCATAGACTTACAAAGTATTGGTCAGCAATTTTGATAAAAACTATTTGCGTGGAAAATGTTGAGACAATTTCTTGACATCTAACCATGGAAAACCAAACAGAAAAAAGGTTTATTTATTGCACTTCAAAAATTAGAATTACTATTTTTTTCTATTTTTAGTGTCATTTGAAACCGCATCCAAAAAGGGATTTTCATAATAAACGTCATACTTCAAAAAGTCTTATGAACATAAGTTATCAGGTGTCACAAGAATGAATTGTCTCTTAATTAGATAAGAGAGCAGAGAATGTGAAGCGGTATAGGACTATAAACTGAACCTTTGTAATCCTCCTCCCTCAACAGTTAGAGGCTGGCAGAGGAAGCTAGGTGACTTAGTGGGTGGAGCACTGGACCTGGAATCAGGAAAACCTCAGTTCAAAATGACTTCGGACACTTACCAGCTGTGTGACGTCATGGTAAGTCCCTTCACCTCAGCCTTAATCCACTGAAGAAGAAAACGGCAAGTCGCTCTAGTATCTTTGCTAAGAAAACTCCGTAGATACATGATCCATGGAGTCACAAAGAGTTGGTCATGTTTGAAAAGCAACAAAAACGGGGAAAAAGTGGAGCCAAAAACAGTTATATTTCCTAGGCTGAGTGTTTCACATAGGATAACTACAGTAAAATGTAGAAAAAAATATGTAATATAATTATATTGTTTGATAATGACATCTGGAATACTGGAGTAATTAGTACTATTGAAAATCGGTTTGATGATTTACTGTGTTATTCCACAATTTTTGAAAAAGACCATGACATCAGAGAAGTGATGACATGACTTGCACTTGACTTTGTTTTGAGTGAGGAAGGGCTGTGCAGGTCACCAGTCCCACTTTCCCGTCCTGGGCCATCAGGTTCTCCAATGATATGACTGCAAGCCTTGGAATTCAGATTCCTTGTTTATCTAGTCCCTAATCTTCTTCCTACTTTCGCAGATTTGGAGTTGGAAAGATCTCCACTAGAGACATTTTGCACAATCTCTTTTTTTTTGAAGATAAGGAAATTGAGACCAGGGGAGATTAAGTGACTTAAAAAATAACAGGGAAACTAAATGACTTTGGATGGATTCAAATCCACTTTTCCTGATTCTCTAGTAGACATTCATTCCATTGAATGATGCCAATGATTACCCATTGTACATGTCTTAGAAAGGTATGAACGTTCTCATTGATGTCAAACTAAAAGTCTAATTATATCCCAACTTTCTTTATTAAATATTTAGGCTGTTTCATCCATATATTTTGCCAAAACTTTTTGCAAGCATTTATACTTCCTCCTTGTGTCATCTCTTAAGTGAAATGCGTGCTGTGTTTATCATGTTTTGTGTGAAATAGTCCATGTTCCTCCTCTGCATCATGGTCATGATTTTATAGATCTTAATTGTGTGTCCTCCCAGACTCAGAATTATAAAAAGCAATTTTGGTGTTTGGAGCAAGTAGCACAAAATGTGTCTGAGACAAGCATCATGAATCACACATTGGACGTGGTTAGAAATGAATTCTCAAACAAACTCCACAATTTAGAATGCAAAAATAAAATGAGATAATTAATATAAATTCATTTCAGTGGGAGGAAGAATTTATTATCATATGGATTTTTAGATGCTCAGAAGTACATATGGTGCATTTTTATATCCTGCAAATTTGGATACACTGGAGTCAAAGCTCTGGCTACTTGATCATACTTATAGCTCTGCTTAGTCTTTAGGTTTGTAAGTTAAATCTTTTCATGATACTCCCACAATCAGTTCCTATTCATCTAGTTGTTTTTGACAGATACATTTTTATAGAACTTCTGATTGTTTGGTATATTTTTGTTTTGTTTTTAACACTTTTTTTTTGTAATTTTTAAGTTGATTTTAAAGTTACATACAAAATGATAAAAGAAAAAATGCCATTTACACAGCAGAGCATAAGAGAGGATTTGATATAAACCAGTAAATTTCCATTTCAAGAAAACTTATATATTAAAGACTACACATTGTTTTCAAAGCTGCTCAGTTTTTCTTTCTTTCAGTTTAGGCTTCTTTTTGTTCTCTGCTGTGTTCTCTTTATTTGTTTCTCTCCCTCCCCACCCTCCAAATTTATTTACACACACATACACATTTGTATAAATATATAGTATGTATGTGTATATGTATATATAGATATGTGTATCTATCATCTATCTACATTCAAACACAGATATATAAGACGATACTATACTTATTTCCACTTGTCATTTTTTTCTGTGAAGGTGCATATCATCTGACTTCATAAGTTCAATTCTTTTCTTGATTTTGTCTAAATCAACCAGCTCATCATTCCCTATACCACAGCAATATTCCAACCATTTCACATCCTATCTGAGAGATTGTCTGTGAAAGCCTTTTCTCCCCCAGTTTACCATATTCCTTCTGTTCTTGGCTGCATAAGTTTTATTTATGTCAGAAATTTTTAATTTAAAATGAACAAAATTATCTGTTTTAAATTTTAATAATGCTTTTTAGCACTCTTCTTAATTATTGTCTTAATTTTTATTGGTCATTGTATCTGCACAAATGCGTTGGGCTCTTGTCCAGAAACAATCCATGTCTACTTCAAATTTCTCCTTATCTTGGCTAAAAGGGATAAGTGAAATCTTGTACATGTTTCAACATATAGGGCAATCTATGTATCCATGCATAGACACTTAGAGTTATATATGTTTCTCTGTGTGGTGTATATGCACTCCACATATTAACATGTTACACACATATATACATACATATAGTTATACAATATGAAACAAATTACCTAGTTTACATCTTCAAGATCTCTTATTGTCTTGTCTATATCTTTTAATGCAGAGAATTGAGAATAGTCTAGTCATTATTTGTCTTTTGATTTTGCTACATTACTTTTTCAGTGTTCTTTAACTTCATGAACTTTATCATAAATGAAGATTCAAGTTCCATCAGAAATTTAAACAGAATTCAGGGAGATGTGATATTACCCAGAAGAGTGATCTATTTTCATTCACTCACCCACTCACATGTTATTAAAACAGTTTTCAAAGGAGACAAATGATATCACAATGTTGGGGTCAAGGTACAGTGTATGGCTGATCAGTTTGAGTTCAAAGTCTCTACCATAGGTTAGGCTCAAATTGTCTTTTAGAACATTTGAGATGGACATGTCTCTGGATTTTCCCGGCTCATACTTTCTTTCTTCTATTATAATTCTGCTTTGCTCAAGGAGTACATGACTTTCTTTGATGTGAGCATCCCATGCTGGGCAATCCTGTGATAGTGTTTCTCATGTCTCCTCATTGACATTAAAGTTCTTCAGAGAGACCTTGAGAGTACCCTTGTAATGCTTCTTTTGACCATCATGTGACACTTGTCTTGTTTCCTTGTGTCACTCCCATGTAAATTCATTTTAAAGACTGAAACTCCAGTCATTTGAGCATGTAAAATTATGAAAAAGTGAAGTTAAGAAATTAAAAGAAAGATAGCTTTATTTTAATATAAGAGTAAATTAAAATTATTTAATTTTGCAAGTATATTTTTAACATTCTAAGATTTCTTTAGAAAAAATTTTCCTAAAGGTCCAGACAAATATTCCTTCAATGTCCTTATATCGAATAAAAATTAATCAATTGACTTATCACTAATTAGTTCTTATTTTGAGTACATATCCTTTCTCTTTTGTAAATTACTCATATGAAAAGCAAAGTAAATCAGGATTTGTCATTTCTCCTTGTACTTAAATAATCAACCTGATTTCTCTAATTGTACAACCTGAAATAAAAAAAAGAAACAAAAACAAAACATATCCCCTAGGAAAATAGAAAGCAGAGAACATCCCTAAATGCTACTAGGCAATCATATATTTGATCCAATTTTACTACTGTTCCTGAGTCCTGCCTCAGCCATGGCTCCCTCAGATCACAGAAAAATAGACTGTGCAGAGTTTGGGAAGGGTAGGACATGGGAGGAAGTGAAGCAGCCATCAAAGACAAAGGATAAATTTAGCACTCATCGCTCTTGTTGTCAACCATCTACAACACTGCTATTGTTGCTTCTCTGCCAAAAAGTCCCTAGAATTAACTAATTCTATTCAAAAGCATAGAAACATTTATTTTGAAATCTGTTTTACATGAAAAAAATGTTCTGAGTCAACCTACTTGAAACCTTATATAAGACACATTCATTATTTAGAGATAACAATAAATTTGATGTATTGCACAGGCTATTTTTCATAATAAAATATAAAATATATATTTTACTCATACAATATATATTAATATAAATGTATATAATATAAAATATTTTTCAAAACATTTTTATCTCTTCATCATGATAATTTTTTAATCATTATAATTTGACCAGATCTATGTTTTCACCAGTGTAAGAACCTGATTGAGAGGAACTGTTTCTACCAATATAGATTAAAACCTTTTCTACATTAATAGACTTGAGGGTTGCTTAGGAGCACTGAGAGATTAAGTGACATGGGCAGAGGCACATAGCCAAGATAAAAGTAATAAGAGCTAGCATTTATATACCTCTTACAAAATCATGTAATATATGAGATCCCTGGGAGATATGTGCTGTTTTTATTCCCATTTTGGAGATGAGGGAACTGTAGAAAACAGGTTTAAAGTGACTTTCCAGGGACACACAGCTGGTAAATATCTGAGATCAGATTTAAAATCAGGGTTTCTTGACTTCAGCCCTTGTATCCTATCCATTTCACCACCTAGATTTCCATTCATTTCTCAAGCATAAGGTGAACCCAAATCTTCCTAAATTTGTGGGCAGGTTTCTATCTGGTGCACCAAGTTATCTCTTACACATCCTTACATCCGAATATCCATGCACTGTATTCCCACATTCATTAATGAAAATGAAATAAGATTCCAGTATTATATGAGCTAGAATTTTTATAGCTGGAAACAAATAAAGAAAGGACAAGAGTAATATCTTAGAGAACACCACATCCTACCTGAAAGAAGACAGAAAACCACAAAGCAGACAACTTTAGGAATTTGGTTGGACAACATCAAGAAGCAGAAATCACAGACAATTAAGTTTTCTGCTAAATCTCAATAATTTATACTAATGCTAGAAGCTCATTTCAGATTACTGAATTTCAAAAGTGAACAAGATAGAAGAAAGTAATAAAAAGTGAAGGAAGGATGTAGTTGCAAAATGGATTTTGTTCATTTATTTTGATGAGCTAGTTTTAATTATTTATGATAATACTTCATAATATACTGGTTAATGTCCTGTAATGCTGCTTGTAAAATTAATGTCAGCTCCAGAATATAAGACCTCTGTAAAGCTCAAGGCCATTAAAGCTTTGCTGAGGACAACCTTTTTTTTCCATGGGAATTATCTGTAATAGAGGTCAACAAAATGAAAATCATTGATATCCAAGTAAATATTCTATTTAGCCAATATTTTTGAAGCACCTGTTAAAGTGCAAAGCATTTGTGATTACAATCTCATTAGGGAATAGTGCATAAACAGACAAAAACTTACGTAAAAATAGGTTAGTCATATATCAAGACATTAAATATCATAAACCAATACATGAATATCCCCAAATAAATGCAAAGGAAGCAAGTGTTATATATGCAGAAGAGTAAATCATGAAAACAGTACAAGTATTTTAACATGGTAAAATGGAAAGTACTTTACATATAGATTCAGAAGTTCTGAGTTTACATGTGAGGCCAGTCAATTACAACCTGTAACTTGACCTAAGGAAGTCATTTAAATTTTCTGGGATTCTGGGATTTCCTCTTCCAAAAAAGGAGGGTTTTGGACTGGATGAACTCTAAAGGAATTTTCAGCTATAGGTTTATGATCCCTTGATCATAATCCATACAGTACAAATGGACATATTTGGAAGACACATGGTCCAAAATGGACCTATATTCCTCTCATTTATCAGTTGTCCTTTCTTTCTGTTCTTAAAAGACACTTTGGATTGTAGCAATTCCCCTGTGACCTAAATTGACTATTAAATTGAAATTTTACACAGGTCAATTTAAATGTATTTTAACTTAATATTATGCTTGTGCAGACACAGAACAAGAGTGCTTCATATCTACTATGAGGGATTGGACAGGAAGACACATAATCTGCAGAATATTGTGACTAAAAAACATGGGTATGAAGGAAGAAAAATGTATAAGGGACTGATAGCTTAGAAATCTGGGAGAGAGGAAGAAAAATTAGAGCAGGACTTTTAGGAAAAGAATAGGAAAGGTGATGACTCAGGTTTTTAAGAAGTTAAGGATCTTAAGGTAAATTTATAATTTCTTAATTTCCTCATCTGTAAACCAAAATAATGTTTTTCACTTAAAAAATTACATTGGGGGACAAAACCAAGATGGTAGAGTAAAAGCAGGGACTTCCTTGAGCTCTCCCCAAACCCCTGCAAAAACCTGTAAATAAATGACTACACAAATACTAGAGCTGCACAACCCACAAAATGATGGAGTGAAACATGTCTCCAGTCCAAGACAGCTGGGAAGACTGACAGGAAGTGTCTATCCAGTCAGGCTGGGAGTGGAGCACAGTTCATCAAGGGTCACAATGGAATGGACAAGGCCAGAGCAGGCCTCAGGGCACAGTATCACTGGAAGCTGTGGTGGTTTCTAGACATTTCAGTCCACAAACACCTAAGACAGCTTAGAGGATCGATGGGAAAACTGCCCGACCTGGGTGAGAGAGGATTGTGGTTCCACCACAACCTCAGGGTGGTGTTTGTTGGTAGTGGCAGTGTGGTAGTGGTGGTTGCAGAAGCAGCAGCAGCATCTACTTCTAGAGCTCCTGGTGTGCAGATGGGGTGAGATCAAGTGGCAGATCAGAGGGCAATTGCAGGGATCTCTTTGGTGGCATTGAGGTGGGATTCTCTTGCTTTGCCCTGCTTGCATCTGGGTCCCAGTCCTAGGTAATCATCTAAGGGTGAGGAGGAGTACTAGTGTGGTGGAACTTGGGGTGCAGGGGAGAGGGAATCCTCCTCATAGTTCCAAGGCATAAAAGAGTGTTTGTGGTCACTTACAGACCAGAGCACAGGCCAGGAAAGGAGCAAACACTTCTCCTTTGATCATACTTCCTTGAAAGAACTGAAAGAACTGAAAATTGACAGGCCTCTAGAACTATCTCTGAAAACAATTGCACAACATCCATGAAGTTTGGGACAGGACACCCTCCACACTGGAAACAGACTCCTGCCTTAACAAAGAGCTCAAAAGTCAAGTAATAGACTGGGAAAATGAGCAAACAGTGTAAAAAACAGCAATAAAAAACCCCTTAGACTATAGAATCTTATTTTGGTGACAAAGAAGCTCAAAACAGAAAATCCGAAGAAGATAACAAAGTCAAAGCTCCTACATAGAAAGTGTGTGTGCACACATATGTATATATGAATATATGCATGTGTGTATGTATGTATATGTGTATATATGTGTATCTATATATGTGTATGTGTGTAGAAAGATAGATATAGATATACAGACAGAGTGCACAGGGCGAGTTGAATATTAAGGGATGAAATCTAAACAATAAAATTAAGAGGTGAGAGAGGAATATATTGGGAGAAGAAGAAAGGGAGAGATAGAATGGGGTAAATTATCTCTCACATAAAAAAGGCAAGAGAAAGCTTTTACAATGGAAGGAAAGAGAGGGAAGGTGAGAAGGAATGAGTGAACCTTATTCTCATCGGGTTTGGCTTAAGGAGGGAACAACATACACACTTAATTGGATATCTTACTCTACAGGAAAGAATTGGGAAAGGGATAAGGGTGGGATGATAAAAGTGAGGACAGACTTGGGGAGGGGATCCTCAGAAGCAAACGCTTTTGAGGAGGACAGGGTCAAAGGAAAAATTGAATAAATGGGGCAAGATAGGATGGAGGGAAAGATAGTTCATCAGAACATGACTTTATGGAAGTGTTTTGCGTATCTACATATATATATAACATGTTGAATTGCTTTCCTTCTCAATGAGGGTGGGTGGGGAGGGAGGAAGGGAGAGAATTTGGAACTCAAACTTTTAAAAAAATGTTAAAGATTGTTTTTACCTGCAACTGGTAAATAAGTTGGACAGGTAATTGGATATAAAAATCCATCTTGCCCTACAAGAAAGTGAGGGAAGGGGATAAGAGAGGGGGATGATAAAAGGGAGGGCAGATTGGCTGAAGGGGTAATCATGCATACCATCTTGGGGGGAAGGGAGAGATGGGGAGAAAATTTAGAACTCAAAATCTTGTGGAAATGAATGTTGTAGACTAAAATAAATTAATCAAAAATTACATCTGCATATCATGTATGTCAATGAGATTCAAATCACACTAGTACAATTTCTAGGCCATGGTGTCAAATTCTAATAGAAATAGTAGTCACTAAACTATATAGAAAGGTCCCTGTGCTACACATCAACTTCAAAAACCACATGTTAACATTCTCTATATTCTGTGACAGTTTTATTTGTTTTGTTAAATATTTCCTAATTATATATTAATCCCATTCTGGCCATACTCTATGGTAAACAATGAGGCCTGAAGATACGTTGGACACCTCTATTTTTGGACAGCTTTCCCAAGCTCTGACTTGCAGAGGATTTGCTAACCTACAGGGACAAAGAAAGTCAATCTTTTCACCTGAAACTTCCTTCTCTTAGTCAAACCACAGATCTAATCCTTACCTCCTATTTACATGATGATCCCTTAATATATGAAAATAGTCACTCTCTATGCAAAAACAAAACTAAAAAATTATATTGCATCTTCCTACACATAGTAGGTTGTTAATAAACTTTTGTCCAATTAGAGTTCATACAGATAATGCACTTCAGGGATAACATGAAGACATTTTATTAGTCTGTAAGCAGAATCCTCTTTATGGGTTGGTAAAGAAACAGAACCATACCTTTTATCATCAAAGTATCTGGACAAAAGAGGGATTGTCGATAAATTGTCATTTATGGGGAGGGAGGAAGAAAAACAGAATAGTAGAGCATCCAAGAAGAGTGTCAGTCATTAGAATGAAAACTCCTTAAGATACAGGGAACAAATCTTTTTTGTTTCAATAGAAGGCTAGGTTTTTGAGGGCAGGAGCTATGTCTTCTTTTACCCTTACATTCCCAGAACCTAGCATAGTGTCTGGTACAAAAAAGGGAGTAGGTATCTTACTAAACTGAATTGAATTGTATTTCACCATGTTTTCTGTAGCATCTAAAACTGTTTTCCTTTTTTCATGTAATAATGATAAAATACATTTAAAAATGCTTCCCTCGTAGCAACTCTATAAGGCAGTTCAGCCCTCCCTCACTCAAAACAAAGTCAAGTGAAAGTCATGTCATTATTTCTCTATCGGCATGATCTTCTTTGGCAATGGAGGACGAATACACACACGTAAGTTAGTTACTGTATATATCATCATAAACATTCCTCTTTCGCAAATGAAAAAAAAAATGAGTCTCACATAAGTTTAGTAACCTGTCTTTGGTCCCACAGTGCTGGAGCCAGTACAAATTCTTGTTATGCCAAGATCGGTATGTTCCTCAATGCACAGTATCACCCAATGGTCTATAGGTAAACACATATTTACCAGTTGCCAGCTATTTCCTGGGAATTGTGCTAGAACATATTTATTGGAACGGACCACAAAATTGATTGATATAGGGAACTCCCAATGAAGAAATCCCTTCTACCAATGGAGACCAGCACTTGATGCTTGGCAATTTTTAGTCTTAGAGAAGAGTTACCAGGGCACTGAGAGGTTAAGTGATGTTCTCAGTGGATATCAGAGGTAGGGCTTGAACCCAGGTCTTCCAGACTTCAAAGGCAAGTCTTTATCCTCTATACCTATTAATAGCATTTGCTCAAATGTGATTGAGTTCAACTTTCCTTGAAGGTGACATTTACAAAATGTCTTTCTACTTAAATCTAAAGTGATTTCTTTCAAGAAGTATTCCACGGAGTGTTCAAAACCAGAGTTATATTAAAATTCCTTATAAGAATAATGGGTTCACTTCATTTCAAGAAACATGCCTTAGGAGTCTAGTTTTGTATGTAAAAACCCTGATTTAAAAAAATGTAAACCCAAAACAGAAAAAGAGATCCTATTTCTGCCTGCATGTTACACTGATGTCGTAAACTCAACATATTACAAACCAAACATTATTTCCCCAAAACATTGTCTTTCCTTCTCAATTTCCTGTTCCTGTTGATGGCACCATCATATTTTCACAATCACCAAAACCCATATCTTCAATCTTCTTTGACTGTCCCTTCTACCTTACCCCTTAAATCCAATCAGTTTCCAGACTTCAAATATTCATTCTGCTTCCTCAACATCTTTGCATCTGTGTCTTTCCCTCCATCCGCACCTTGACCATGCTGTCAAGTGCTTAATAAGCACTTGTAGTACTGATTTAAATTAAATTGAGTTAAACCTAATGTTTTCATGAAAATCATAATTATAATAATCTAGTTTTGCTGTGCTTCTGCTCTACAAAATATCAAAAATAATCTTCCTGAGGCACAGCTCTGACCATGTCAGTCTCTAATCTCATCACTCAAAAGCTGTCATTGGCTCTCTGTTACCTCTTTTATAAAATACAAACTCTATAGCCTGGCATGTTAATCTCTTAATATGACTCTAACCTTCCTTTCCAGCCTTACTTACAGTGCTTCTCTACACACACTTCATGTTCCAGACAAAACGGACTACTAATTGTAGCGCATATCTTCTTGGGCTTCCATGAATTCACAAAGACTCTCCCCTTGGAATACAATCCCTTGTTATTTTCCCCTTTGTTCATTCAGTCCCCTGTTTATTCTCTCTTTATCGTATCCAGTCATCTACCTGGAACATGTTATCATTTGCAGTATTTTTTTCTGTTCACTCCTCACCTGGAGGAGCACCTTATAAACCCGATTTCATGATATTAAGTCCTCCTTTTGAGGAGGAACTTAACATCCTGATAACTCCTCTTTGGGACTGAGGGGTGCTAATTGGGGAAGAAAGGACGATTTTGACAAGCCTCTAGACTTACCTGAACTCCAGTCATACTAATTTTCTATCATCTAGTCTTCTTCCACAAATCTCTTGTCATCTACCTTGCAACTGCATGTGGTTATCCCTCTCCTCTACTCCCATCCCTTACAAATTCTCACTTTCTACCTTTCCCTTTGGGAACAGTAATATTATGTTAATGTGTTTTGTGAGGTATTCTGTCTGTATTTTTTCTTAAAATCTAGAACACATTTAGCTTAGTTTAGGCAAATAGAAAGCACTTAACAAAATGCTTTTCTATTCTTCTTTCCTTCCTTTCTCCCTCTTTTCTTTTTTTCCTTTTCTCTCTTTATTTCCTTTCCTTCTTTCTTCCCCTAAGAAATCTCATTCTCTCTCTTTTTTGGACGAGATGCATTTATTCAATGTATTTCCCCCAAGATGAAAATTTTTCCTCCCTGCTCAGATTCCCTTAGATTTTGCTTTGTCTCTAGTTTGTCCTTATCTCTGCACATGTTTATCCCCACCATGACCCTTGACCCCTGAAATGTCAGCTCCTAGAAAGCAGCAGCTATTGAGTTTTGGTTTTTCCATTCATTGTCAGGCTCTCACTAGTGCGGGACCTTGTCCAGGGTAGGTGCTCAGTATGCTGAGTGAAGTGCAATGGCATACAGGTCCTACTCTCATGAGCCCCTGACTCTCTAGTATCAAGAACATCATATCTTTGAGGAAGTAGATTTGAGCAGCTTCCATGTTCATATTAAACAACATTTTAGTTAATGAAGAGAGCCTGTTATTTATCAATTAAACATAAAACTATTTTTTTTCTCCTTTGCATGGTTTTGATAGAAGAGAAAAATAGCATCAGGGATTACAGTTGAAAAAGACCTTGAAGGACATCTAGTCCAAATTCCTTATTTCAGAACTGAGGAAACTGAAGATATGAGAGGCTGAGTCATTTGAAAAAGATTACACCTTTGGTAAATAGTACAGCTGAGACTCCAGCTCAGGTCCTCCAGCTCTGAAGGCAGCATGTTTTCCATTGTACCTTCCCTCCTTGGTCTTATTAAACTATTATGTCTCCATAGAGGCTTTAGCTAAAGCCTAACACCATTACAAAGTGAGGGAGAAATAAATTATTTCCTAGCTACTTTAATTAAAGAAGGTGACCTTACTAAGGGCAAGGAAAAAAATGATATGTGTGTATATGAAATGAATTGCTTATTTTTATTGGTAGTTCAACAGTTTAAAACTTATTAATAAAATAGACCTTAAAATAATCTAGGCCAATTTCATCATTTTATAGTTAGTAAAACAAACTCAGAACACTTATAACGACTAATGTTACAGAGGTAATAGTATGATAGTTGTGATATAAACTCAGGTCCTTCTGCGGCAAATTTACTGTATTCCATACTACACGGTGTTGCCAAATCCTTTCTGTATCTCTTCTGCTTGTGCCCAGTAGAGTAACCTTCAAAATATAGATTTCTATGAGTATAGCATGTGTAGAGACCAAGCAAAAATTCATAAAAATGATTTTCACAAAGGGGAGGGAGTGGGATCAAATATGGCAAATTTTTTCTGGTTTTTTAGTAGCAAATTTACATCAAAGCACAATCAATCTATTAGATAATGCTGTTTAAAATCGGAAGGAAAAAGAAAGAAAGAAAGAAAGAAAGAAAGAAAGAAAGAAAGAAAGAAAGAAAGAAAGAAAGAAAGAAAGAAAGAAAGAAAGAAAGGAAGGAAGGAAGGAAGGAAGGAAGGAAGGAAGGAAGGAAGAAAGAAAGAAAGAAAGAAAGAAAGAAAGAAAGAAAGAAAGAAAGGAAGGAAGGAAGGAAGGAAGGAAGGAAGGAAGGAAGGAAGGAAGAAAGAAAGAAAGAAAGAAAGAAAGAAAGAAAGAAAGAAAGAAGAAGAAAGAAAGAAAGAAAGAAAGGAAGGAAGGAAGGAAGGAAGGAAGGAAGAAAGAAAGAAAGAAAGAAAGAAAGAAAGAAAGAAAGAAGAAGAAGAAGAAGAAGAAGAAGGAAGGAAGGAAGGAAGGACGAAAGAAAGAATGAAAGAAAGAAAGAAAGAGAGAAAGAAAGAGAGAAGGAAGGAAGGAAGGAAGGAAGGAAGAAGAAAGGAAGGAAGGAAGGAAGGAGGAAGGAAGGAAGAAAGAAAGAAAGAATGAAAGAAAGAAAGAAAGAGAGAAAGAAAGAAAGAAAGAAAGAAAGAAAGAAAGAAAGAAAAGAAAGAAAGGAAGAGAGAAGGAAGGAAGGAAGGAAGGAATAGAAGGAAAGAAAAAGAAAGAAAGAAAGAAAAAGAAAGAAGGAAAGGAGTAATGAAAAGAAAGGAAAAAGGCTTTTTAAAAATGGTCATTTTAATGAGAGTGTATTGACTTGACCCAAGAAGTCAAATCATAAAATAACCTATATATTCTGAGGAAGCATATTTTCATGGCACGCATTCCAATCTGTCCATCAATTTCAAGGTTATAAAAATGGGACAGATTTCAAATGAAAGTTGATATTTTTATTGTTCTTTTTTGAAAAATGAATCAATTTAATCTCCCTAATAGTGACTCTAATTAAGGATACAAATATTCATTTAATCTTGAAGGCACAGTAGGTTTCACAATGGAGTGAAATAATGTGAATGAAATAATTGGTCCAACAACACAATTTATCTTTTATATTTTCCCACTTTTACAAAGGAACGACTTCACTGAGAGTTATGTTTTATTCATACACTTGGGCTCCAAAACCCCAGTGATTGTGGATACTTAATTACACTAGTCGACTCACAAACAGCATGTGTGATTGAGTAACTGACAGGAGGCCCTTTATTTATTGTAGTTATTTCAAAACAGTGTTTGCAGATGTAGTATTTAAGTACAAGATTTTAGGGAATTTTTATGTGCTCCCTGAGCTTCTGTCTTCTGCCCAAATGGGAATGAAAAGAGAACAAGTTCAAAATTCCACATTTCAAAACTGCCATGTTCTGCTCAGTGGTAAATTAAAAGATATTGATAAATGAATAACTATGAAGTCAAGTGGAAGAGAAAAGTTTCCCTTCCGAAAGTCAAAAGAAAGGCAATTGGTCTTTTTAATTCATAAAAGTAGTTGTATTACATAAGGGTAGTCTTGCTGTTATAGGAGTACTTTGAGAAACGTTATTATTGAAGTTTCCAGGCTATCGAGAATCGAACATGATTGTGAAACATCGTTCAGAGATGCCAAGCAATCACATTCCAACAAACTACATTCACTAAAAGGTACCAGTGTCTAAATGGTGGGCAAGAGACACAAATCAGTCGTCATCAGGAAGTCTTCCCATATGTTCAGTTAGAAAACATGTAAAGAAAACATTTATGATGTTTTCTGAAAATACTCATCTAATATTAGTCCTTGACAAAAGCAGCATACTGTGTTGGGGAAAATTACTTAAATACAGAATTCAATGATGTCTTTCATTTCAGATGAAGAAAGGATAGCTCTTCTGTAATATAAAAGAAAAGCCTGAGCATCTGTAGAGATAAAATGTTTGGAATGATTTCATATTCTAGGCTAGAAGTGATAAGTGTTTTCCCTTTGGCCTGCAGAGCGTTAGCTGATTTTCAGCCACAGTAAGGAAGATTTTTTTTTTCTTTCCTCCAGGGAACAAACAGAGGTCTATCAGTGCACACAATCAACGCAACAGAACCTGCAACATTGAATCGAAAAGATGGGCCCTCTTTGTCTCTCACAATTTTATCCTCCCTAATTTTATCTTTCCTTCTTCCTAAGCAGATAAATTTCCATTTTCCCTACTTCCTTATGGAAATCTGTATTATGAAGGTCATTACTGCTTTTAAAATGAACATTTATTCATTTTTTCCCCACTTAATCTTTTGTTGGGTTCTTGGTAGTAAAAGTCCTGGAAAAGTCCATCTGACCTGACAGAGAGCTCTAAGAACTGTATTATATTTACTCTCTGGATTTTGAAAGCCCTGAAGAAATTGCTCCTATTTACTGGATAAATAGTCTACACCTTATCATGTGTATTTAAAAAGACAAACACTACTTCTTTATAAATATTTGAACACCTTGTTTATCTAGTCTTAAATATGATTTTTAGATAAATTATGACATCCATTTACCCAAGTGAGTCAAAGGACTCTTGGGTAAATAAATCATCATTTTAAAATAGTGATACAGTACTGTCTTCTTTAATAAGCAAAACTAAACAAATTTAAAATGGGAAAAGATCCAAGGTTATGATAATATTTATGATTCAGGAAGATTGTTGGGAGTGGAGCAACGGATGTGGATTGACTTACTGACTTGCATAAAATGTTATAAATGGAGGAAGAATCTTTTCCACATATGGTAGTATATTCATAGATTCTCTATCCCTATGAAATATATTATCATATACATTAAAGAAATCTTATCATCAGATTCAGGATAGCTAATTGGGTCAGGGTTAACTACTATAACGCTACCTGAGTCTCAATATTAAATTTTGTTGGAGACATATATACTCAAAGAAATTCCTGGGAGTAACCTAACCACTTAAGATATTGCATTAATTCCCTTTGGGCACCAATGTTGTAATTTTAAAGGATCATACATTAATTAGAAAGAATTCATTTGTCCCTTAATATTGGTTAATGTCGATGGAGTTGGTTTGTAATATGATCATCTGAAAACGACTTTTAACTCCAAACTGGTTGTTTAAAATGTGGCTGTGAGTTATTTAGGAAAAAGTATAACTTGTACCCCTAATCCCATTGGAAGTTGACCATTCCTGATTTTTTGCTCAGTTACCCTGATGTCTTTACATCTTTATCAAGTGGCCATTCCTTTATTCCCCTTTAACTTATCCAGAAACATACATGGGTTTTCAAATTGCTTTCTTCTAGTATTAAGGGAAAGAAGGTAAAGTTATCTTTAATGTAATTAGTAATTTTATATTACATACTATTACAGAATCACTCAGTTTCTTAGCCAAGGTACCTTATACTACAATCCTTTTTTTTTCTACTTTAGAGACTAGTGTAAAATTTCTGAGATTTAATTAAAATCTACTCTTACTTTACTACACTATAACTCTAGATGTCAAGAAGAATTTAGATTCCATTTAGTCTCGAGAAGGATTCCAGGATGCAACTGCTTCCTTTATTTATGGGAGACAGCTTAGAGGTACAGTGTAAAGTTGGACCTGGAGTGATAAGACCTGAGTTCAAATCCAGCCTCTATCCATATTAGCTCTATGGCCTTGAAAAAGTCACTTAAGGTCTGTCTGCCTCATTTTCCTCATCGATTAAATGAAGATGATAGTAACAGCACATACTTCCTAGGAATACTTTGAAGATTAACATTAGAAAATATTTGCAACATGCTTTGAAAAATTTAAAGCACTCTGTTAATACTATTTATCATTATTTATTCTCTATTAGGCCCTATCTGGCCTTGCCCTGTTGTTGTCTCCTACAAAATTCTGGAATTCAGAACTTCCAAGAACCATGATACCACCACATTATCAGGACTGTTCAGAACTGATATTCATTCATTCATTCATTCATTCAGTAAGAATCTATCAAATACCTACTATGTGCTCTTGACTCTGTTCTTGATATTGGATATACTAAGAAAGAAACAAAACCAATAAGATATGCCAAACATTAGGAAAAATTTACAAGTGAATAATAATATTTGTACCCTCCATTCTCATATATACTCAATACACATGCATAATCCTTACTAGTTGCAAAAGCTAGCTTTTCTGTAAATTAAGGACAAAGTACGTCAACTTGTGTCCACTACTGTGACATCATTATATTCAAGTTTCTTCTGGTATGAATATTTTTTGTGCAGTCTTCACTGTTCTCCAGCTACATTTAAATTAAAGATGGTTCCCCCATCCCATCCCCCCAAAAAAGAGTCAGAAAGGCACCGTGATTTAGAATCTGTGGAAATGCTTGGCAGGAACTGGAGCTGGAAAGATTAAAGCTTTCAGTATATGTAAGGATGTTCCTGAATTTCCACAGTCACCCTATTATCTTCTATTATGTCCTTGTCAGAAGTACCTCTAATGCCAGCACTCTCTTTGTTCAGGTTCAATGTTGAGACAAAATGAGTTATTCACAAATCAGTCCACGGTCAATGAAAGGAAGTTTACTTCCTTCCTTATGGAAATCTAAATAGTAAGGGTTCAACAAGAGTTGTACAAAAAGAATGCAGTGGTAGTAAACTCTTTCTGGATGCCCCTCCCTCATCTTGATATGGAAATACGTCTAGCCATTAGGACAGGATATGATAAAGGACATGATGATTTACATGGTCTTCAGAAATCCACCAGCTATGGAGAAGACCTAACTGTCTATGTCTGAGACTTTTCATATCTTTAGATGATTATGAAGCTGTGTTCAGCAAGCTGAGGCCATTTCTGGGGACTGTTTTGTCTCCTTTTGGGGAAAGCTAAGTCTGTCCTTCTTGAGTGTAGTAAATCTAGGAAAATGTTTTCGAGAGTTTGGGCATGAGTGAAATTTTAATAGGTTTTGTATAGAGTTTTAACACATCATTACTATTTAGTAATAATTGTGAATTTTCTGAAGATATTCATATACCAGCCATAGTATCTTAAAAGAATCCATGAGCAATTAAAGTCTCCAAAAGAGACTACAAAAAGGCATTATGGATTATTATATTTTTTCTTTCTTGGAGACCTCAATAATGAGCTAAGTACAAATAAAACGATTCAACGGTGTTGGCATGAGTATATTTGTTCCCTTACCACATATGCAAATACTGTAACACTGATATCTTACTATTCTATGGCAATATTATGATATCAAGAGAAATTAGTTATTTTCCCTATTGACAAATGATCAAAAACATGAAGTCAGGTTTCAGATGAAGTAATTAAAGTTATCTATATCCATATGGAAAAAAATATCTAAAACACTATTGATTGCAGAAATGCAAATGAAAACAATTCTGAGGTACTATGGTACACATATTAGATTGGCTAATAGGACAGAAAAGGAGAATGATAAATATTGGGGAGATGTGGGAAAATTAAGACACCAATACACATTGATGGAGTTGTGAAGTGATTAAATCATTGTGTAGAGCAAGTTGGAAATATGCCCGAATATTAGTAGCACCTCTTTTCTGGTGACAAAGAACTGGAAACTGAGGGGATGCCCATTAATTGAGGAACAGATTAATTATCTGTGGTATATGAACGTGATGGAATATTATTGTGACATAAGAAAAGATGAGTTTGATGCTCTCAGAAAAAGAAAAAACACCTGAAGAGATGCACATGAACTGATGTAAAGTGAAATGAGTAGAAGCAAGAGTACATTGTACACAGTGACAGTAATATTGTAAGATGATCAACTGTAATGGCTTAGCTATTCTGAGCAATACAGTGATCCAAGACAATTCTGAAAGATTTATCATGGAAGATGCATCCATCCCCTGAGGAAGAATTGAAACATATCAAAGCATACATTTTTTACTTTATTTTTCTTGGAGTTTTCTTTTCTTTTACAGTATAATTCATATGGAAATGTATTTTTTTCAAGACTACACATGTATAACCTATATCAAATTGCTTGTCTTCTCTATGAGGGGGTAGGGAGGGAAGGAGAGAATTTGGACTTTAATTTAAAAAAAAATGTTAAAAATCATTTTTACACATAATTGGGGAAAATAGAATATTAAAGTTAAAGAGAAAGAGAGAGGAACAGGTCTCAGACTGGAGCTGCCTTGGCTGCCCCAAGCCATCACACCAAGCAAAGTAAGAAAGAAATTCGAAGGAGAGAATTGTCCAAAGAGAAGGCACAGAGCTGAACAAAATATGTCTCCCCTGCTTCCTCCAACATTACTCACATTTCCATCTTAGCCAGATTTAGTTAAGTAGGTATCTAGATAACAAAGCTAAGATATACTTGGACACAATTGATTTGGTATTTTGAGTTATCTTAACAGTTGATTTGTATTGCTCCATAGTCGATTCAATTGACTGCCACATAATTGATAGTTAATGCTGCTGAAGATTCCAAATTGATCCTGTCACAGCCAGTTTGGTAGTATGTTTTAATCAGGGACTAAGAGTATTGAAGAAAGGGAGAATTACTAAAATGTAACTAAAAAAGGATGAAAAATTTAAAATAAACAATGATCTTAATCTGTGACATGCCAAAGCTAAGAGTCTCATATGCTTTCCTGTTAGTTCCCATCAAGTTCAACTCTGACAATTATTTTCTCATAAGAAGTCTTCCCTGCTAGATACAGTCCAATGTCTTTTTGGCATTACCTCAGACTTCCAGTGCCAGACCATCGCTCCTTTGGCTACCATTAGACTGATTCTTATCCTTGGGGAGCTTCTTTTT